>OX578136.1:33388967-34726467 GCA_951213105.1 Amaurobius ferox
CTAGTGTTCATTATGACTTTGAAAAAATTGCACCTTTATGATTGTGTAAATATTATTATTTTTATTTTGTTATTTAATCTATTGTTAAAACCTATAAATACGAGAACTGTGAAGTCTTCAGATTATTTGTTTAAGAATATCATTGCATTAGTTATTGCATTCTCAATTTTGATCAGTTTCTTAACAGTTTTGTTTCAATCTGTATCATCATTTTATTTATTTCACTTCTCTTTTGATTAAGCACATTCAGATTTATAATCTGATTACCAATTATTGCTAATTTTTCATTACCAATAATTTATTAAGAACTATAACATATTCAAAACTATAAACATTTCAAGTTCAACAGGTAAGCAGTTATCCAGTTATTATTTCAATTAACAGCAACAAACTTATAAAAACAGCAGTATTAAATTTAATATGCTAGAATTTGTCCAAATAATAATTCTTTTTACATATAGGAATTTGTTCACAAATATATCGCTGCAAAGTAGACTATATTATTAGTTTTTCAGATATTAATATTTTTTAAAGAAAGCAAACAATTCATAACACTGTTGTAACCTTTAATATATTATGTTATGCAGTCGTCAATACTTTCATATTTCAAAACAAAATCCATAATCCATTTTAAAATTGACTAGAATGAAATATCCATTTAGTTAGAATTATTCAATAAAAATATCGTTGAATCTTCAATAGAGAAACATTTGTCAAATTATCAAAAATTTCAAATAACAGCAACTAATGCATATAAAGTTTGTTATGAACTTTAAAAAATTTACCAAAAACAAAAGGATGTTCTTTAACTGAAACACATCTATCTTGGAATCCTGGTGCAACATTTCTGGCCCACAATATCGTCTGCATTACAACACCTGGCCAAAACTCCATTAAGTATATCTTTAAGGAATAAATAACATTGTAGAAGACATTTATGCCAAGAAGAATAGTCGTTCTTTAGTTTTGCAGATTATTATCTTCTATCTTGCAAACTTTGCAAGAAAATGCATTAATAATGATGATTACCTATCCTGTACATAAAAGAAATGGACTAGATTTTCGATTGCGTATATGAAACGCTTATATTTTATGAAAAATCGATACAGCACACCAATCTATCTGCCAACAATGCAAGAGAAAAAAAAATAATCTAAAAGAGATTTACTTGTGTGCCGATATTTCATATGAGGTATCCAGGTGGTTCATCAAAACGCCATAAATAGGACATGGAGATACTAGTATCAATAACCTCAATGGCAAAGTTGCACGATTTAGAATTTAGTTTTTATCGTTTGGCAACATTTCTTCATTGCTAAAGTAAAGTCAATATTTTTCTTTATGGTGTAGGAAAAGAAGTCCTAATTTTTTTCTTCTTGGTGTGGGTTTAAAGTTAGGTTTTAGATAAGAACAGTGAATTTGAAATATTCCATGATACAAAAAAATACTGAAAATTACGTCTAACTGTAGCATGGATAAGTACCTTTAACTTTTACATACTAATGTGTACATTTCCCCAAAAATATCCATATTAGATATTTGAAAAAATATTTAAATATATTTAAAACGTATTCCTAAATCTTCCCGAGATATTTAATTTTGTGCACTAGGTACATCTGTATCCTGTAGAGAATATGACATGGCAATTCTAGAATAGGTACACATATCAATATCCTAATTTACATAATTTTCCTTACAAAAGTACCCAACGTTGCTCAGGATTTTGATAACACAAATTTTGAATGTATTTAAATTCATTACTAAAAAAAACTCATTGGTTTATAAAATGTTAAGCATCTTCTAGTTACAAAATAGTGCTCGAAAAATGTGTTCATAAGCATCATTTCAGTTTATTTACGAACATCATTTCATAATTTAAAATAAGATGCCCATATTATTAGAGACACTCGATGCCTAAATGATTGCAATTGCCTTTGAGTTATGAGGTGTCAAGCCACTGATGTACTCCTATTGAATTTACAGACTGCGCGTGCAAGGCTTTTAATAGTTTTCTTAGTGTGTATCAAACATATTTAAGGGGACGGTGGACGTTGAATTTTTTATATTTATTTATTGACTTAGAAACGTGAAAATTTGTATAAATATTCCTCTTACCATTACTATATACAATACCATTAATTTGTTTTCTATTTTGTTATAATTTGGTATTTTTTTTAATTTAATTTTTTAACGAAAATTTGAATATGCTCCTTGCGTGCCATTTGTTCACATTTTTGATTAATTTTACATTATGATCACTCAAAAACACATTATGAACACATTTGGGTATTCATTTTTAAATCCCTTAGAAAGTTAATTTTTTAAAAATATTTTCTGCATTAAAACTTAATTTTCATCATTTAATTAGGTTCTTATTCACTTTTAATTAACTTAATAAAGTTCAATTATAAAATGCATACCCAGTTTCATTAAAAGGTATGAGAGATGTCTTCTTGCCAAATTTCATGCATCTTAGACAAATATTAAGACGCATGGAGGATTTTAAAAATGTAAAACCTTTGAAAATTCCGTTTCGAAAAAAATGCATTCAACCTTTTGTTTATGGGTGGGTCAGCGTCCATCCCAAACGAAGAACCACCCAAAAAGACAGGTATTTGGCATACCCTATCCCAAACAGTTCGATCCCCCTTAGCAGGCATTGGCGTCCATGGAAATCGCCGACAGAAACATTGCACCTGATGCAGTAGGGGGATCGAACTGTTTGGGATAGGGTATGTCAAATACATATCCTTTTGGGAGGTTCCTCGTTTGAGATGGACGCTGTCCCACCCGCAAGCAAAAGGTTGAATGTGTAAAATAATGTTATATATTAAAACTTTTTTTAGTCGATTTTTGCTCATTTCAACGTCCACTCTCCCCTTCAGTCATAGTTCCTCTTAGAATTTTCCTGATAAAAGACATATCTCTCCCAAAATCGTGCCCTTCTAAAAATAATTTACCTCTAAATATTTTTAAAATAGGTGTTTTAATAGTGGCGACCATATTTGCTATCTATGTTCTTATTAAAAGTGTCCTAGAGACATCTATTCATGGAGATAACAGTAAAGAATTAAAACCTCATATTAAAAAAAACTACAATATCGTTTGAAACAATCATTCAGGTGGCACTGGGATAAGATCAATCATCCTGCATGGTGTGCATTTCTGTGGCAAAAGACCTAAACTATATATATAAACTGTCAATTTTGTAAAAAATGAATTATTAGCGCAATGCAAAGTAGAACTGAAGCAATAAAGAATATTCCTACGTATTCAAAATTAGCTTTATCTTTCAATTTATTTTTATCTCCATATGATTTGTACTATATCTTACAACTATCAAAAAATACTGGTTAATTATTACGCATAATTAGGCAACCCTTAATTTAAAATAATCAAAAATGCAGATACTAAATATTACGCCTTTCTGTTGTGTCAACTAACGATAGCAGCTACCTTTCTAACACTAGCGACACCTAGATATAATTCTCAAAGCATTATGGCATTTTCAAGCGTTTCATCGATAAGAGTTTTATCTTCTTCTTTCTAACTCCATGCATCTATTTCTCATATTAGACTAAAGCTTAAATGATGGTCGATATGGATTTAACATCATATTTTGGAAGGTGCGGAGGGTTCAATAGGAATTTCTCTTCCGGTTCTGAAGATGTCACCTAGTTTTTCCAAAACGTCTTCTGACTTTGCAGAAGTATGCTTCTAACAGTACGTCAAAACTGATGTGTACATACTACTTTACACAAAATAAAAGCTCTTTAATAATATTGTTGTTTTAAAAATATGCTTTGGACTTTGATGGAAGTTTTGTGAATTCCGTCATGCATTTTAACTAATTACATATGATAACTTCAAATGGCATTAATCAATACGCAGTTCGTGTGAGAGGTGCTATTGTACGTCATTGGGATATTTTTAGAATACTTTTCAAAGAATAAATGTAGCAATAAATGTCAGATTATATTTACATTTAAACATCTGCAATGTCGTCATACTTCATGTAGTTCAAGTGAAAGTGGTAATAATAATAATAATAATAATAATAATAATAATAATAATAATAATGATAATTGAGTTATTGAATTTAGAAAAATGCTTTACATATTTATGTTTAACTTTATGTTTCACTGTATAAACATTTTTGCCTCTTTATAAATATTTCGACTTATTCATACTTTTGTGTTGCTATGCTTATTTATGTTTGAGCTTTATTAGAGCGGAGTAATACGAAACTCCCATGGCAACGAATCAAGTCGTGAAATGTCCGAACACCACGTTACTCCGAAGCGCTTTAATCAATTTTGATAACTTTTTGCACTAATTATATGCAATATTGTTGAATCTGAGGTCGTGACAAAATCTGATTTTAATTTCGAACCCATAAAAAAATTGTAATTGATTAAATATTATGCAATGTTAACTATATAGAAGAAATATTTGTAATCCTTTAGCATAGAAATTTACGCACGAATTAAAAAGTCTTTGACGTTAGAAAAAATAAAAGCTAGTACAACTATCAGCAAAGGCGAGATTACATCTGTAACTGGAACTTTTAAAATTTTGTCACGATATTTAGTGTTTATAGTCAAATTCTAATAGAAAGCAAAATGTTTGTTTAGATTTGATGGATATTTTAGCTTTGCAACTTTCAAATCCATTGCATGAAACTAACTACGTGCTTCACTCCGCTCCAGTGTATCTGAGAATGTTCCGAATTGATTGAGAATTTAACTTAGAAACATTTTTGACTCTTTCATTGAAACTTTTATACAGCCATTCTTAGTGTTACCTTACACCTTTCTGGTAGGTCGGACGGTCTGGGTCTCAACAACAACAACAACAACAGCCATTCTTAGTATAAATAACAGTGCTGGCCATTTAAAAAAAGAATCATTATAGTACTAACATAAATAGAGATCTATTGATATGACCGTTAGTGATTTTTCATGCTCGGTGATTAACCTAAAATATTTTCTTTCTGTTAACTGGTTAATCGCAGTAATCAATTTATTCAAAATCAGAATAACGGTCTACTCTTACAGATATCGACACTGCTTCTTTCTGTCTCGAGACCGCTTTGCCATCCAAGCCACAAGAATTTTATGTGACAGTTTCCTTATTCGGTGGAGGAACTTCAGAAATATGTGAAGTGGAAGCCATACTTTGTTTTGACAGAATAAAATCAACACTTAAAATTAATTTCAAACCTGTCTTTTTGTTCGCAGCAAAAGTTTGGAATCTAACATAAATTTACTAAATTGAAATATATTATTACAACACATGATTTCCTATTATTGCAAATGCGTGTTACAAATAAATTAATATTGATGCTAAACATTGTTCCAAATAATTATGTTTTATAAAGACGTAGTTCTCTATTTATTATTGCGATACTAATAAAATTCTTCAAAAATATTCCAATATTCCGATCTACTTCTTACATTATTCTTAACATAAAGCACATATTTTTATCTTTCCCTAGTAGCATGCCAATATCGGGCCAATATTGGTGCAATATAGACATTTTGCTCTTAACGTCAATATTGGCTTTCTACGTATAACAAATATTTAGCCAGTATTTGTAAAATATTGCTTAAAATGTGAAAACGTTGTATAACGTATGTATAATGTTATAAAGTAAAGAATTTGAGTTAGTGTTTTGGGTACAATTTTAAGTTGCATTTGAAGGATGGTAATTTTAAGCGAGCAAATGAGAAAAAATAAAGCATTTTAAAATCATTAAAAATCAAAATATGCTTTAGCAAGATATAGATTAGACGCTCTATGGGTGATCAACTTAGCAAGAGCCTTAACCATTTCCTAATAGCAGAAAATGGTTTTGGGGTAAATAACGTTTGTATTCGCCAGGGCAAATGCAGCGATTAGAAAATTTTCTAACTACTAACTACTTGTTCATATTTACTCTCTTGATTAATTTTGCTTGCTGTTCTAATACAGAAAGTTTTGAACAGGAAAAAGAACTAGAAACTAAAACAGATTAATTTTTTCCATAAACAATTTTTTTCATATTGAGTGAATTTAGTATCGGCAAATTTAAATAAATTTTTAAAATTGTATTATTCTGCAGAGATAAATTTTCCTCATGTGTAAATTATTCCATATTCATTTTTCAGAGAAGTTTTTCTTCCACAGTAAAATCGTCTGCAATTGAAAAATATATTTAAATTTACGCCCATGGAATTAGAATGAAAAAGATAAAACTCTATGGATGAAAAGCTTTTAAATGTTATTTTACTTTGAGAATTATATATGTGTGTCGCTAGTGTTAGTCAAGTAGTTGATACTATTAGTTGACACAACATAAAGACGTACGTTCATGCGGAGTACGATCACGTTAAACATGTGGGTCCGTAAGTCCTTCCGAGAGGTTGGTGGTAGGGGAAGGAGGGTACGGTCCCTGTGGATGCCTCCCCCACTGGGTTCCGGTCTAAATTGGGTGGCACTTCCCGGCCGTCCATACAGTTACCTTACACCTTTCTGGTAAGTCGGACGGTCTGGGTCTCAACAACAACATAAAGACGTAGTAATTAGTATATACTAGCCATTGAAAATGAACCGTATAATCAATATATACCATATACCGTCAACCGTATAACTAACCGTATAACCAATATACCCGTTGAAAATCAACGGGTCCCACAATAAGCAACCCCCGAATAACGTAAATTTTTGAGTTATTCACGTTTCACATTTATTCGAAATATCAAAAATTTTGGTGTGCTTGTGACTGATTGTAATATAGAAGAAAATATAGAAGAGAATATTGGAATACTGATATACTATAGAAGAAAATATTGGAATACTAAAATTGCTCACTTTCTTCCTTTTGAACTATCTACCTGTACACCAAATTTTAAGTCTCTATCCCATACTGCAGCATGTAATTTTATCATTTCACCTTTTGAACGATTTTATGTGGAGCACCCTCTTAAATGAATATTTATGAAAAACTCTATTCGTCTTATATACCCGATATACCGTCTCCGATATACCAAATTCCAAGCCTCTGTCAAATTTTAAAGTAGGCGTTTCTCATTTATTAGGCAAATCAAACATTTTGGTGAGTGACACCCTCTAAAGTAGCAAATATTGGAAATCTGAAATTACACACTTTCTTCCTTTCGAACAATATACCCTAAATTACGATATACCCATACTCTATCTCATCGCAAAGCATGTTTTTCTATCATTTCACTTTTCGAACGTTTTGATGTGTGAACCTCCAAAAATTACAAATATTGGGAAATTTCTATTGCACACTTTCTTTCTTTTAAACTATATACCTGTACACCAAATTTGAAGTTTCTTTTCCGTCACGAAGCATATTTTTTCTATCATTTTACTTTTTGAACGATTTCATGTGTAGTCGCGACCCCCTTAAATGAACAGTTTTGAAAAACTCTATTGTGTTTTTTATCAGATGATTGTCCCATATACCAAATAGCAAGCCTCTATTACATTTTAAAAGGAGGCGTTACTCATTTATTCGGAAAATCGAACATTTGGGTTTGCGGCACCCCTAAAGTAGAAAATTTCGAAAAACTGAAATTGTACATGCTCTTCCTTTCGAACTCTCTACCAGTATACCAAATTAGAAGTCTCTATCGCATCTTGAAACATGGATTTTCGTCCTTTCATCTTTCGAACGTTTTTCTCTGGAGCATCCCATTAAACGAACATTTTTGAAAAACTCTTTCGTCTCGGGTATTTTCATCAAATTATTATCCCATATACCAAATTTTAAGCCTCTATCAAATTCTAAAGCAGGCGTTTCTCATTTGTTCGGAAAATCGAACATTTCGGTGCGCGGCACCCCCTAAAGTAGAAAATATTGAAAATCTGAAAGTGAGTACTTTCTTCTTTTCGAACGCTTTATACATACACTAAATTTGAAGTCTCTATATCAACGCAAAGTATGCTTTCTTATCATTTCACTTTTCGAACGTTTTGTTGTGGAGCACCCTCTATAAAGAGCATTTTGAAACTCTCTATCCACCCAAATTGCAAGTCTCTATCTACTTGAGAAATGCCTATAAAAACGTGACAGACGGACAGATAGACGGATTAACAGACGGACACTTGGCAATTAGTATATATACATAGATAGTTTTGATTATTTTTTAATTAAGAGTTCCCTAATTATGAGTATAATTAACCCATATTTTTAATAGTTGTAGGATAGAGTACAGAACAGGTATAGATAAAAATAAATTGAAAGGTAAAATAATTTTGAATACGTAGAAATATTCTTTATTGTTTCGGTTCTAATTTGTATTGCGTTAATAATTCATTTTTACATAATCGGCAGTTTAAATAAACATTTTAGGCCTTTCGCCATAGAATTATATACAATGCAGGGCTACTTATCTTACCCCAGCGCTACCTGAATGATTGTCTCAACCAATATTGGTATTTTCTTAGTATGAAGTTTCAAATCTTTACTTTTACCTCCATACTTACGCCACTTCTCTTTTAATTCATCTGCATGCATTAAAAGTTGGAAAGTAAATAATTTTGCTGTCGTGGCAACAGCTCTTAATACGAAGCATAAAGAGTTGAGGGGATAGTATGTGAAAGTGCGGGGTGGGGAATACTCGGAAAAGAGCTGGTCAGCACGTCATTTTATCGATTTCACGTTAATGTTTGACCTTGGTCCAGTGAAATGGCTTCAGCTGCTTGACGTTTTTATTTCCATGAAAAATATTATATAAAGTAGTTTTTCATTCAACAAATGAGACTTTGAATAAAAAAATATCATTAGAGAGAATTTTATGAAGTAATTACTGCACCTTACAATTAATTATTTAATATTTAATATGAACGATCATCATTTGGACTTTTTTGAAAGTTTTTTCAGTTATAGTGAAAGTGTAATACTTATTACATTAAAGTGCTAGTCTCGAATTTAATTATTTGCTATGCTTTTCATTTCTTAAATAAAGCATTTTTAACAGTCCGATGAAGTCTAATTCAAGTACTGCAACAAGCATTGACCGAAGAAACTAGTGCTACAAGCAGCAAACATCGGCTGAAGAAAGCTATATGTCAAATTCTTCAACTGCAAATTTCTTTTTCCTGCAGAGAAACTGGATTTTTTCCTTCTAGAATACGGATAGATACATATATTTTGCATGTTGTTTTATGTTTGATTCCACGTTTGTTTCCTCAAATCACTATTTCTACTCTTCTAAAAATTTTTGCACAGAAATGATAAATTTTGATACCAATTCCGAAAAAATATAAACTTGGCAATTACTTTATTTACATGTTTGCTGCAACAATTTTTAACACTTTCCAACGTAGTCTAAAAGTTTTTATGACTTTATTTATTCTGTCTGTCTGTCTGCCTATCCGTTTGCACGATAACTGACGTAAAAACGACTTTACGTTTTTTTCAGCAGTTAATACTTTTTTTTTAATTTATGGAATTTTTTGATAAATTTATTTGAAAAATTGGCAATATCTCGAGAACGGTTTATGCTCGCGTTCTAAAGTTTATGTCAATCGTTTTCTAAGGGAAAATTACATAAGAAATGTACATTTACGTAACTTGATTAAAGGTTTTGATTTTTTGATGATTTTTTTCAAAATTTCACTCGAAAATTTAGGTGGTTCTGAACATTCGATAGTGTTTAAAAACAATAGGCTTCCAGTATTCACGGATTGTAATTTTTGTACGAAATTTCATTCGAATCGCTCCATTTGTTCGTGAGATATTGTTTCCACAGACTCACTGACGCACACACACACACACACATACACACATACTTTCACACACACACACACACATACACACATACTTTCACACACACACACACACATACACACATACTTTCACACACACACACACACACACACACACATACTTTCACACACACACACACACACACACACACACACACACACACACACACCACACACAGACATCACCTCAAAAATGCTCGATTCGTGATCAGGGATGCTTGAAAGGTGATCTCCCGTCGAAAACTCGAATTCGAATTTTCGACCCCGTCACAATACTTTCTGTACATTATACTATGTATATAAGGAAAATAATATAACAAGCAAACGATCGTTTTAGACATTCTTAGACATCCTTTTTCAGAGCGAAAAAAGTTTTCCTGAACGCCAAATGAGAGTTTCACTATGCCATGCCAGTAAAATGGATAAAATACACTAGTTTCTAAATTTTCTAGGTTATGCACTAGATTCTGTAGACGCTAGATTCTATATTTTAGCTATTTTACTAACACGACACGTCTGTCTCATTTAGAAATCAGCTCTAAATTTGTTTGCACTGAAGAGGGAAATATAAATATTTCAAAAACGATTATCTGCTGTCTACATTTTATTGAATCAGCATATGACGATGTGATCTAATTACTCATACTTTTCTTCCTTCGATTTCAGACGAAAATGCAACGTTTGATATACACAACCTCATCTGCTTTTTTGTACAAAACAGCACACTGTTCAACGCGATTCTACGTAAACTGAACCCACTATCATAAATTGTAGCAAACTAGGAATATGTGGAATATTGTCGAAATATATGAGAATCAAAGCACCCATCTTCTTAAAATTACACGCCCCGGGCAGAATTAACTTACTATGTTCCACAATATGAGGCTAATTTGCAGATATGGACGACTTTTGGCTTTGTTGAAGACGATTTCTGAATTCGATAAATAACCGTGCCTGTAGGTCTTGTATATATTCATCAAGCGATAAATGAGCATCGCATGGTCGTCCAAACATTAAGTCACACGGTAGTCATAAATCCCGGTCAAACAACATTTTCGATGAAGTTCTGGTCGATCCATGGACAGCACTTCTGTAGGCTAGCAGGAACAAAGGTAAATGACGGTCCCAATCTTAGTCCCAAAGCAATTTCTTCGATAACTATCAGTAATTTATTGTTTTTTAAGTATAGGTCAAATCCGTGTTTTCTAAAACCATCCAGTTCGATAATACGTGGATCCTAAATGTCCGCTACCAAATCGTAAAGACTCGCCCTGACAGAAATATTAATTTCCATTTTTCCTTTCAAATTTGCTTCTCCTTCCATAACTGTGCGCAGAGAGATGAGGGGGGAGGGCATAAAGAAGTTAGCAGTTAATTTGGCGCGTTCCGTCACTTTTAATCATGGTCATATTGGCACCCGTGTTTAGAATCATTTGACAGAATTGTTGTTTATACGGTCCATGGTGTAAAGTCTATTATCTCCTCCGTATAACGATGAAATCTGTAAAATATTTAGACCCAGACCGTCCGACCTACCAGAAAGGTATAAGGTAACTGTTTGGACGGCCGGGAAGGGAGGTTGCCGTGTGGAAAACCCAGGCCGTCCGACTCATCCAGAGGACTTGAGCAACTATTTGGACGACCGGTGAAGGTTGCCGCGTGAAGAAAATGTCCTATTAAATATTTTACAGATATTTAGTAGGACATTTTCTTCACACGGCAACCTTCACCGGTCGTCCAAATAGTTGCTCAAGTCCTCTGGATGAGTCGGACGGCCTGGGTTTTCCACACGGCAACCTCCCTTCCCGGCCGTCCAAACAGTTACCTTATACCTTTCTGGTAGGTCGGACGGTCTGTGTCTCAACAACAACAACACGGCAACCTCCGCCCGCAAGATGATCCCTAATTAGGTTTCTTATGGCCTTTCTGAAGGCAACGCCGTATTATCCTCTTCCTCAGATAGTGGGTATTTTCTCTTTTTATGGCCTCTTTCTCCTCAGATCCAGCACACCAATCCTTTCGTAAACGAGCCAGATGACCGCTTTAATCTATCATTACTTTGGCTCTGAATCATTTCCTTTAGTTCCTTGATAGTTCGCAACATCTCAGATTCAAATGTACTATCAGTCACAGCCGCGTTAGGTACGATGAATAGATGAAGGCCTCGAGACATCTGTCATGATGTTTCAAACTTGCTGGCTGGATCCAGAGCAGCTCTCAGATCCTATTTGGCCATAAAAACAGCGTGTTGAATTTCTGGATCACAAAGAGTATTTATAAAATACTGGACTGCAAGGCTTTCACCATGTTGAGACCCAGACCGTCCGATCTACCAGAAAGGTGTAAGGTAACTATTTGGACGGCCGGACGAACATCCATGTGGAAATCTGCAAAGGATAACTACAAAAGTCTTTCAATATCAATGGCCAGTACCTGTAGACACTCTTCTGACTTTTGGCGACCAGGCTTTATTTTACTCTGCTCATCTCTTTCAGCTTATTCTCCCCATAGCGGGGTTCCAGGGCATTCACCAGGATTTCAAAATATTTTTTGAAGGTAATGTCTATAAAACGTCAGCCACAGGACCTCGAAGGGAATCATCGAGTTGACATGCTTTTGTCGTTTTGTTCCAAACATTCACTTCCGTGTTAATATCAAATTGTGTCCGAAAATTTGTCCAAATGCTTTGTCCGTCATACGTGGGCGACTTTACTCTGCATAGTGACAGAATGCAAAAATCCGTATTGGCGACGAAGTATTTCCGCTCCACAGCCACTAATCCTTTTTCGAGCTTTTTTGCAGTTTCATTCACGTCGCCGAATTGCTTATGAACATCCTCTTGTACTGCTCTCGTGGTCTATTTTGCCTCCTCTTTGATCTCATTTTGTTCGGATTTATATCGGCTTGTTATGGATTTGATTTATTCTTTCATGTTTTCCTGTCTGGCTTTCATCTCGGATTTTATAATTATTATGTCTTCTTCACTTGTCCTACTTTTATCTTTTCTTAATATCTTCTTTCACGGCTTTAATCTCTTCTTTTGTCAATTATTGTACGACTTACATTCTTCTATCTCTTGTTTCATCTCGTCTTTTATCGCATTTTGTCCGAATTTAAATTATTATTTCATTTCTTCTTTCATAGCTTTTTGACAAGCTTTCATTGCCTATTGCGTGGCTTCAATTAAATCCATTCCCCTGCCCTCATTTAGCTCATATTACGTCAATTCTGTCAAAATGAACGAAGACTTCATTATATACTCTTCATTGAAATATATCTGGAAATAAGGTGGTATCATCAAAACTAGGGAATATTTCTAGGGAGTTCCAATAGATTTAAAAACACTCCAAAAGTCGTCAGATTAACGATATGTCGCCAAATATAGCAGCCAGGTCCCGAAAAATGTTGTCAAATTCTGGCAATCCTACTTTCACGTGGTAGCGATAGTTTTCTGTAAAAGTGGTTTCTCATTGTGGAGCATCAAAGAGCCAAATATTTTACATACTCGTAACATTATTAGTTTATATGTGAACTTTTAAAAGTGTATGTTTTACAGTCTATTCGCGCAATACAGTGCTAAATATTTTTAAGATTTTTTTATAGAAATAACAGCCTGTTAGAAGCAGCACTCCAGAAATTTCTAATAAACCATGGAATAAACAGTGTTCCAATAAATTGTGGAATCCAGGAAAAAGTGTCATTTTTTTTTCTTTTGTATAGCTCAAACTTCTATTTTGTATAGCTAAGCCATCTATTGCGTCTTACCCGTAAGGTTAACTTCCTTCGGGCTAAAGCATTGTAATGAACTCGTGTCTCGGTAAAGAATCGAAACATGTATCTTCATTGGCTAACTATCTGTCATCAATATTGGTATGCTAATACATACACCATATATTAACATGCCAATATGTAGCTAATATCGGTTGCCAATATATTCCGAATATGGTCGAATGTTGGATCAATATTATATATCTTGGAAACCTTGTTCATTGGAAATATTTTCAATGTTATGCCAATATTGGCAGTCATTGTATTCCCATTATATTCCCAATGTTATTACATTTGAAATATTTCCATTGCAATGCTGATATTGACATTATTGTGATACCAATATCTAGCCAATATGGGCCGTCAATGCATCCCCAATATTGGCGTTAGATTGGAAATATTTCCATTGAAACGCCAAGATACATACTATTGGCATACTAATAAAGCAGTTATTTTTTTTCACATGTACAGTTCATAAATTTTCCAAGAAAATAGTATAATTGATATACATTAATAGGCTTCTTGGAATTTCAATAATTAGATAAAATTCAATTATCATGAATCCAAATTTTTAAGTCAAGCTTTAAGACTTACTAGCAGCCAAATTCAGAAACATCCTATATAAAAGTAATTCCGTCATATTCAAACATACTAAAGCTTGCCTCGGCCAACATTAGTTTGTCAAATTTTTGAGTATCTCCTAATATTTTTCCTTAAAATATTCTATATACCTGGTAAAAAATGGAAACGGAAATAGAACAAGCCAAAGCAGAAAACGTTATTTTTTAAGTGCATATTTTTATTCTATACTTGTAACTTCAATATATAGAAAATGTGCGTAACTTAAATGTATAAAAGACAACGGCATGCCAAATTTGAACTTTCTAGCTGCTTCTGTTCTCGAGTTATTCCCCCAATACAAATACATTTACATAGCTGGCCCAGGACGGGCTGACCCGAGAATGTTGAAAATTCAAAGAATTAAAATGCACTAACAAAGACAACGACTTACCAAATTTCATGTTACCATGATTAATGGTACTTGATTAGTTAGAGCCTCAAAGATCTGCATCCCACTGACAAACAAACATCAGATGAAGTAAAACCAAAAGTTGCAATAAAAAAATCTCAACTCACCCGTTATAAGAATATCTATTATATATTCTCTTCAACGTAGGCCTTCTTCGCCTAATTTTCGGAAACCATCTTCTAGTAGCGGCCATTTTTTCACTGTGCTGCAACACATCCCCCTGCTGCAGAACCCGAATTCATCAGATGCCAAAATCCTTGGTGATAGCCCAGTTCTGAGGCTGGGCTTCAACTGTCCACTGATCATTCAGAAACCTTGTGGACCCGGTAATAATATGATAGAAAAGAGTGTAATTCTCGTGGTCAGGTCCACCCCACCCCCCTCTCCCACTCTGAATTAATCTTGTTGAGTGGGTATTCGGCATTCTCTCTTACCCTCAGGGGACGGATGGTGATTATTCTAACAGGACCATCACCACCAAAGACGTGGAAAACTTTTCGAATTATTGTCTGGTTTTTTAGAGTCCCCTGGGAGACTTGTGTTTGTGATTTGACCTTGGAACATGGCGTAGGCGAATCGAAAGAGGTTAATAGAATGCAAATGACTTAATAGAGGCGCCAATACCGAAATTCAAGTGAAAATGTATAGTTATTTTATTATAAATATTGAAATTTTTTTCTGATGGGAAAAGACATCAATATTTTTATATTGCTGCTCGAGAAATTAGCTGGTATATATTTTTTCTCATTCTATCAATTTTTTAATATCTTTTTCTCATTGCAGCAGCGATTAATCATGAGCATGCACGTACAATAAAAAAGTCCACAGAGGTTTGAATTTTCACTATAATTTATCAAGTAATGTTGTTCCTACTTTTACTTTAATGTCTTTAGATAAAAAAATTATATATTTTGAATTATCCCACTAAAATTGATTTCCCGAGACTTTAATGAAATTTCTTTAAGAATTTCAGATAAAAATAATCTTAGTTTATTAGCATTATTAATTTCTATGTAATCTGCAAATCTATTATTCCTCAGATGCACGTCATCAAGACTTACTGACCAAAGGGTGTGATTTGAATCTAATGATGATCCACAAAGAGTGAAATGCATTACATTTCGAATTAAGAATATTAATTTCCAAAAAAGTGATTGGAATTATGAAAATAACCGAACTTCATTTTCCAAGATATTGAATTTTCATCAAGTTTAGCTTTATTTTCATTTTTACTAATTAGGTGACATTTTCGTTAATTTGGCAACTTTTTCGAAAAGTCGCAAAGTTTGCAATATTTCATCAAATTTATCGAGAGTGTCAACTTATCACTTACTAACGTTAATTTATGTAATGTTTTGACAAATTTATTCGAAAAAGTGCTATTTTTTGAGAGCAGTTCATGATAGTGCTCTAAAGTTAATGCCATTCATTTTCTAATGATGAATTAAGTATGAAATGATAATTTATTTAACAATATTAAAGTCCTGAATTTATAATATTATTTTCAAAAATTCATTTGAAAATCAGTCTTTGAAAATCTGTCCGTTGTGGTCCTTCGAACATTTGAGCATGATTAAAAGCAATAGAATTCCAGTATTCACTAATTGAAATAATCGTACCAAATTTCTTCGAATAGCTCCATTCGTTTATGACATATCGCTTCCATAAATTCACTGACAAACACACTAACATACGTACACTAACTAATACACACACTACATACTATACTTTTCCCGGCCGCCCACTTTGCTGCTACATATCCAAGGATGAGCCGGACGATCTGGGCTTTCGAAACACTACATACTACGGGCGCGGTAGCCCTGTGATTAGCTCGCGGGAATTGCACTCGGTAGGTCCAGGTTCGATTCCCGTCACTGCCAAAACTTCCGCCGTATTCACGCGGAGTACGGTCACATTAAACATGTGGGTCCGTAAGCCCTTCCGAGAGGTTGGTGGTTGCGGAAAGGAGAGCATGGTCCCTGGGGATGCCTCTCCCACTCGGTTCCGGTCTAAATTGGGTGGCACTTCCCGGCAGTCCAAGCAGTTACCTTATACCTTTCTGGTAGGTCGGACAGTCTGGGTCTCAACAACAACAACACATTACATACTATTCCATTCCCGGGCGCTCAAGCACCTGCTCGTACCCTAAGTTGAGTCGAGTGGTCTGGGTTTTCGACACACTACATACTAGACATACACACACTACATACTAGACATACACATACTACATACTAGACATACACACACTACATACTAGACATACACACACTACATACTAGACATACACACACTACATAATGCACCCTACATAACCCATACTAACATACATACACACACTAGCATACACACAAACATACACACTAATATACAAACCAACACACACTAACATACGCTAACGCATACACACTAACATTAGTACATTCACAGACATCATCTCAAAAACGTTCGATTCACATTCAGGAATGCTTGAAACATGAATTTCCGTCAAAAACTCAAATTCGAATTTTCAACCCCGTCACAATACTTTTACACATTATACCAGATATGGCAAATGCATGACACGCGTGCCATACTTGACACGTGAGAAAATTCTTGAGGAATCTACTGCATAAAAGAATCTAACGCATAAAATCACGAGAAAAAAAAACTAAGTAAAAAAACTATGAGCTTCGATGCTAATGCACTGCCCTTTGATGCTATTACATGTGCTTTGTTGTTAAATGCGTTGTTGCTAAATTAAGTAATGTGCGTTGTTGTATATCTAAAAATAAATAAAAGAACTCAAGATTTATAACTAAGTAGACATATTGTTAAAAAAAGGATTTTAATAATGTGTGGTAACATTTATGATTCACTTCAGGCTGTCATGAATATTTGCGATTCTTTCTCAATTACTCTCGACGAACAACTGATATTAAGTTATCTGCTCGATTAGCAATTTTTGCACGTTATCCCAAAGATAATACAATGCGCGGGTAACTTTTAATATCAGCGAATATACGGGAAAGGACAAGAGGTACAGATGTTTGCGACGTTGTCGTACATGAGTTTAAAAAACGTGACATCAATTTATAAAAATTGGGTGATATTATTCATTTTCATTCCCAAACATTCATCGGACAGTCTCAATAGCATACTAAAACGGCTTATTGGAGTTTCTGCGGGAAGTCAATTTGGCGGCATTTTCAAAATTCCCAATATTGCATAAATCCCCAAAAAGTTGACAATATTTTGCCAAGTTCGTCACCAGGCTTGCAAAATTGTCATTAAATTTGTAGGAAAACGTTACATATACAGAAACAGGAAGATAAAATAACTCTTCTAAAATAGTTAGTATTAACCGAGGGTTTGAATTCTGATTACAAAAATGTCTTCTCTCATGATTGGAACGAGCTAGATCCACGATAATTATGGTAGTAAATTTGGTTAATAATATTGCATATAGAATATCAACCTATTCAATGATACTTACTACGTTTTTAATTTTTATGTCACTTTTTTTTTACAAATTTATTTGAGAATGTGCAATTTCTCGAGCACGGTTTATGACAGTATTCTAAAAATCATGGCATTATTTTTGTAATGAAAAAAATGTATGAAATATTTATTTATTTAGCAATTTTTAACAGAGCTAATTGCAATAAATAGCATTTTTGGAAATAGTGCTCCACTGTTCACTGATTGTAATAATCGTACCAATTTTTTTTTTCAAAACGCTCCATTCGTTCGTGAGAAATCGCTTCTACACACACACAGAGAGAGAGAGAGAGAGACCACCTCAAAAATTTTCAATTCGAGTTCAGAAATACTTGAAATGCGCTCGAAAACTCTAATGTGAATTTTCGACCTCGAATTTCTTTCCCTATACATTATACTATGCATGTCGAGAAAGTAAAATGCTAAGTCACGCAAGCAGGAAACACAACTGGATATTTTCTGACAAAAATAATTCTTCTGTTTTGTCAATATGCAACTGAATAACAAGTTGACATATGTTACTGAATGACCGTGACATTCAAACTTCGTCGAAAATATGTTTCGATATCGTTATGGTTCGAATAACAGAAGCTCTCTTGTGTATCCTGAGATAAGGCAATAAGTTGTAATGTACAAAAATGAAATTAATTTTTGAATTCAAATGCACACTTTAAGAAAAATCGTCGGTGGCTCCAGTCAGGTGGAGCGGAAATGTTTTTGCGTAAATAAGTTCTTTTAAATTGAAACTCTAATAAAGTTCAATAAGTTTATTCGTTGTTTTCAGTCTCATATGTTTCATTCACAACAGATAATATGGTAATTAATGAAAGATACGTAAATGAAACAATACAATCTTTCTGTTACGAGTGAATATTAAGTCTATACAAGTTTGATCGCCTCTAGTATATTTTACAAGATCTGATGTAAGTTTTTAAGTTGAAAATCGTCTACATAAAGTTTAATAACTTTACATTTTCTGGTTTTCTGATGTCTATGTTAATATCTTCAACTAATAGGTATGATAGGCATATTTAGATAAGTTCTTCACTATTATAGTCACTGTATTTCAAAAACTAAGAATTCAACATAAATTCTAATGATATATCCTTGTAAGCATATTAACTAATGAAAGAAACGTAATTGAAACAATGCAATCGTTCTGTTATGAGCGAATATGAAGTCTATACAGGTTTGTTGATTTCTAGTATATTTTACAGGATCTTATGTAAATTTTAAGTTGAAAATCGTCTGCATAAAGTCTCAAACTTTACGTTTTCTGGTTTGCTGATGTCTACGTTAAAATCTCCAACTAATACGTATGATAGGCATATTTAGATAAGTTCTTCGTTATTATAGTCAGTGTATTTTGAAAACTATAAAAATCCAACATAAATTCTAATGATATATCCTTGTAGGGATTTTAAGTAATGAAAGATACGTAAATGAAACAACGCAATCTTTATGTTACGAACGAATATACAAGTTTGATTGCCTTTAGAATATTTTACAGGATCTGATGAAAGTTTTAAGTTGAAAATCGTCTGCATAAGCCTAATAACTTTATATTTCCTGGTTTGTTAATATCTATGGTAAAATTGTCACCTATAATGGGCATATTTGGATAAGTTCTTCGATATTGTAGTCACTGTATTTCAAAATCTAAAAGTTCGACATAAATTCTAATAATATATCCTTGTAAGAATTTTAACTAATGAAAGAAACAATGCAATATTTCTGTTAGGAGTGAACATTAAGGTATTTTATGTTTTCGAGATATAAACATTCCAAACTCTAAAAATATAAATATTTTAACTTTTTCTTTCAACTTGATAAGACGATTGCTCGGAAACAGGATTTTGTAAAAACAAATTACTGATCCAGAGATTAAATTTCCTACTAAATAAATGTATTGCTTTCTGTTTATATCTATCTTTTATAGTTCTGAAGATGTTTTGAGTGAAAATAAGCACAGTAAAAGCAAAAACTCGAACGGATAAAAAAAATTGGTTTTTGATAAAACAGTTGAAAATATTTGAATATTTTTGTATAATCATAAATGGTCCCTTATTGTCAATAAAACAAATATAAATTGCTTATATTTTTATTTAAATTTGAATATTTAAGAGTTCACAGAATTTAGATATTCCACAATGCTCCGATCTCAGATACCTGAAGCATAAACATTTTTCACGTCAAAAACTCAAATTTTCAAAACAAACATTTTAGGAAAATTATTTCTTACTTATTTCTTTAAAAGAAAGTGTTCTTTATGGGTTGAAAATAGTTTAGGTCAAATTCTAAATCTAGACAGTAAAAAATGAGGTGAATAAAAACAAAATATGAAAATCAAATAAAAATAGAATTATTATACATTGCTCTAGTATAGTGTTGTTAATTAAGCAGTGTTCTTTCTGCGAAGATTTTATTCATAGAGAGAGTTTCTTTGGATAACGATAACAGAAACTAAATCCTATTTCACAAAAACGACACTTCATGGTAAAAAAATCTGATGTCCTTATAGACTCAAATGGCTGTCCTTATAGACTCAAATTCATTTTCTCTTTATTTCTTTCATAATTCGTTGTATTGAGTTTAATTGCCCAAAATAACGCTGATAACTATGTAAAACTTCACTGAATTTTCAGTTTTAATTCAATCTTCGTTTTTATTTGGCGACTGGACATATTTTCAAATGCGGTGCCGTAAAAATGCAAGGAAACTAAAATATCTCGAGAACGGTTACTCCTAAAGTTGTGAGATTTATCTTAGTCTTTTATCGTTAAAAATTACAAGAATTACAAAACAAGAATTTAGTTGATACATTTGAACATATGTATCTTTTATTTTAAATATTGACGAATTTCGCGGGTCCTTTTGCAAAAAGAGGATTTCTATGAAATCATACCAAAATCTAATTAGCTCCATGGTAACTCACAAGTGACTAGTCTACCAAATTTTGTGAAATTTGGGGAATTAGTTTTCAAATAGAGTGGACACATACAATTTTTACGGGTCATTTTGCAAAAAAAGACACATTTCTTTTTTACCGAATCGTATCAAAATCTGACCACCATCCGGGTAACCCACAAGTGACTTATCTGCCATATTTTGTGAAATTGAAACAGTTTGTCAATTAGTTGTTGAGCCAAAGTGAATACATACAGTACACAGACTGGCACACAGAGTCACAGATATACAAACACACACGCAGATGTCACGCTAAACATAGTTTTTTGGGTTCTAGAGTGTTCAAAACGTATAGATCCGCAAAAAAATTGATGTACTATTTTCGACACAATTCTAATACTTTCCCTATACACTACCATATATTGTACAGAAAGTAAAGGCTCCCCGAAGAGTACAAAAAGAAAACCTTCCAAACCTCCTTCCAAAAAATCATGAAACCTCAAAATGATTAGAGTCAAGTTTCCGCAGAACCATTGCTATACTTTCATGTTTAAGTATCCTGACGAAGGATACTAGCCCTCCTTAAAATCATATGGAGTCCGTTTTAGTCTTAGTCAATTGTCTTTAATTGGCTACCACTAAAACGGGCTACGTGTGATTTGAAGCAGGACTAGGATCCTTCGGGAATGACGACTTAGCGGGGCGGAATTCTGCCACGTTTCTAAACTCACTGGCAAGGATAGATACATAGAGTACCATTTTAGCAATAATGTTTTGCGTGCATTGACACATTAAAAGAACAAAGTGTGCGTGATATAAAAAGGCGAATAACCCATTTACATTGTTAAAAATCATATAAATTTTAAATATGATCTTGCACGTTACGTAGTATTTCTTTAACACTATATCGCAAGCCATAATTATAGGTGCATTTTAAACCAATCCATATGCTTCATAGGCATGCTATTCAACATTGATGGAAAAAAACAGATACATATTAGATAAACTCGAAAATGTACCTGGCGTTGCTTGGGATTTAAAACAGCGATTAATTGAATTCATTAATTCAATTTGTAAAGAATCTTGCTACCCCAACCGGTAAAACGAACCCTAGATCTTCGATGGCCAGCCGATACTCTATCGTTGCAAGACTTGACGAAATCGCATGTTCTTATTGTAGAAATGGACTCTGCATTCTTCACACTATGATGTCAGATTTGGCGAGCAACTGACAATCTGACTGACCGTCTCCTACTATTTTTACTCAGATTAGCCTTATGATGCTGGTTTTATCCCCTAAATTATATTCCTGCTTGTGTGGTCATTGTCTTCCTAATTTGAAATCAGCGCTGAATATCCCAGAGTGCGAATTCGTGCTAGTCGTACAAGTGTTACTTTTAGACCTCCGACATCTTTGCACTAACCTACAGGGTTGATTCGTTCGGGCATCAATGCAAACAACATTACTGCCCCAACCGGGAATCGAACCCTGGAACATCGAACAGGCCAGCCGATGCTCTACCGTTGAGCTAGTGCAGTGATATTCAAACTGGGTTTCACGGAACCCCGGGGTTCCGCTAAACGTTTTCAGGGGTTCCGCGACTTTTTTATAAAATTTTAGATTTTTGTTATGTTATAAGATTTTATAACACTTTTATTAAATTTTTTGTTATTCAAAAATTTCCATCATAAATTGCATGCACATTTTAAAATATCTATACTGTGCTGTAGAGATACTGATTCCCTCTCTTTCTTCCAATTACTAGTAAAGTTAGTAATATATTCTCCTCTTGCTGCTCAAAGTTTTCAGCCGGGGCAATTTTTGTATTTAGTATTTGGTTTTATGATTATAATGGTCAAAATTAATTTGCAGTCTTCGGTAGTTAATTTTTGTAAATGTAGTCTCAAAACTTTTTTGCAAAGGGAGAGAGGGCACCGAGATTTTCTGTTACGTCACTATGCTTACGGGGCATATTTTTTGTACTAGGGTTCCAAAAATTTTTTTTAAGCGTAGGCTTCCGAAGATGTTAGAAGTTTGAAGACCACTGAGCTAGTGGGACGAAATTACAAGTTCTTATCGTCGAAGTGGACGCTGCAGATTTCTCAAAAGGCTTAGTGAAAAATATTATAACAGAGCACGAATTACCGAGATCTGTACCGAGGAATGGATTATCGCGTAACCAATTTGTGCAAAACTCGCTCAAATGGAGGCTTAAACATTAAATAACTAAAAAAATAATTCGAATATTTAAAATATTGCTCCTATGTATCTTCCTGCCTGACCTGAAATATCGCTATACCAAATTCCGTATCTGATCACTTAAATTGTTCACTACGCGACCAATAGACAGGTGCACAAACAGGCATCTCCTTTCATTATTATAGATTGGGTTTCCGTTAATCGCTTAAGGGATTTTGTTGTGTATACTTTGTAAAGAGAGTTAGTGAGATTAACACACTGAGTGAATCCTCCAAATTGATAATTAGTGTCCTTGGTCCTGAACCTCTGTCTTCTCAAACTTCATCAAACTGATGCGTATTTCATGAAACATTAATCAGTTTTACTTTTTGCTAGAATATCCTTGACTGTGTGGAAGACAAATGCGATCACAAATTGCTTACTCTGTATATTCCATTAGAAACTGGGTTCGCTGCAGAAAATCATTAGTGTAATTCGATTCACCTTTATCTGATGTAAGAGAACTAATACACATAGTTTAAATGCCTGTATAAAGTTAATTGACGATGCTCCAGTAATTTTTAATGCAAACAAACATTTTTCAATAGCACATTTTGGAACATTTTCAATGGTGTGTCAAATTAAATGTGTGCTAGTGGAAATCAGCTGATATGGAGTCATTAATCAAGTTTCTTATTGGTTTTAAATTCACATTTATAAGTAAAATTCTCTAAATTGATTTAACATAGTTTCATATTAAAAAAAATGGATATCAAAAAAATGTTATACAAAATTGATGTTACAAATTTTTACATTCAAGACAAAGTACATTACAAGGTTTATAGATACTACCTATAGTATCGGTTACCTATAATATTTCAATTTAGGTTATAGATAGTATCTATAAACCTTAGTACATCATACTTTTGATTATCCGAGTACCGATTATCCGAGATTCCATGTTATCCGAGCTGGATCTTTCATTTTCCTGACGCATCTATTTATCTGGTTAAGTTAAAACGTCAATTCTGGTGGAGTCCTGGAAAACCATTTCAATGAAACTGAGGGAAAAGATGACGATGAAGATAATTTTCCGCTAATAGAACTAGTAAAAAATCTTCCAGTTTCAGAAACTATTATGGCAAAAGATATTCAAGATTCGGAGGAGAGATGACTGGTGATATAATTATAAATTTAGTGAATGAAGAAAAAAATAAAGAGGATGATATGCGCACAGGGAGAGAGAGGTTTAACAATTTCACATACAGAAGGACTAAATACGATTAAGACCAAACTATGATAAATCGAACAGCAGGATAACAGTTTACGAGTATGTACAGTGTACTAATAAATAAACACATAATTACATATATTTTTATTGTATATATACATTTTTTATAATACATATTTTCCTAATGGCAGAAATAAGAGAGATCCTAGTAGGGTGGGTAATATTGTTGCAAATGTCAACGCTTATGCGCATTGAACGACGCTATTACACACATACGAAACTTTCTGCGATTAAGCCAGTTATGCCACACCCGAGCTATTCTCGGGTCGCATTAGTTCAGATATAGAAAATAATGTGATGGGATCAACAATTTGAGTACCAAATTTATCAAATTTAGATATATCTACATTTTCTTCCATCCTATAACATGAAACCAAACGATTTTAAATGATATATATATATATGTCAACTTGCGCTGTGAATACAATATTTCTGGAGCAAATTCATATCGATTTTGGTATGATCGTCTCAATTACAATGTGCAAAATGTCATCCTAGTAGGAAACCTACGCGAGGCCTATATTCGCTGAATATAGGTTTCCAACATAGGTCTCCACATGGAGAACTCATATGGAATATAGAATCTACATTCATCAAAAGTGGAATTGCAACACCATAAAGGAATGTGGCCATATGGAAATTACAGTACAGGTAGAAAAGAGAGTCATATGCAAATGATTAAAAAACAAATGTATGCAAAAGAAACCTGTTTATTCAGTAAAAAATGTAGCACCCACGGGCAGCTATACAGGCCGCTAAACGGCGAGACATACTATCTATGAAGCTATTAATGGTTTCCTGAGGTAATCCTTGCCAAGCAACGTCCAATGCGGCACGCAGTTCGTCTACGGCATGTAACGGTGGTCCCCGATGCCCCCGACGTCCGATGAGGGTCCACATGTGTTCAATGGCGAAGCTGCCGGCTAGAAAGGTATGTGAATTCCGTTCAGGCTGTTGAGAGTTCGCCGTGCGGTGTGCGTGTAGCATTATCTTGCTGGAACACGGTGCCGAGGACGGCAATCTGCACCAGTGGCCGAACCACAGGCATCACAACTTGTGTGGCGTATTGGTCAGCTGTCAGATTACCTGCAATGTGCACCAGAACTGACCGATGATCGAACATGCTACCACTCCAAACCATGATGCCCGGTATGCGACCGGTGTGACGCTCGATGATATGGGCTGACAAGTAGCGTTCCCCGGAAAACCGCCGCATCCTTTCACGACTGCCATACCTCCACAGGCGAAAGCGAGATTCATCCGTAAACAATACCCGATGTCATTCATTGGTCCAGTTGCGACGACGACGCAGCCACGCCAGACGTGTACCCCTGTGTCCAGAGCTTGGTTGCATCCCAGTGACTGGCCACCGTGCGTGCAGCTGTACTTCATGCAACCTGTTGAAAATGGTTTGGGTACACATATGTGCAACCGTTGATGGTAGCAGGCTGTTTCGGATGTCACTTGACGTTGCGAAGAGGTCTCGATGAGCCGTTCGGCGAATCTGCCGGTCTATACGCTATGTCATGCGCCTGTTCGATAAATTCCCTCTTTGGCGTGTTCTCTGATGTTCCTGAATCCATCGTGTCACACACATTGCTGGATGGTACTCACGTCGTGTCAAACATGCGTGGCAATTGCACGCATCGACAAACCCGCGTCACGCAGCTCCAGGATCCGGTCTCGTTCCCCAGCCGTTAACTGCTGGTAACTCGCTGACGTGTTCGAAGCATAGCTTTTTCACATATTCGAAAGTTTCGTCCTGCAAATCGCCGCTGATAGCTAGCATTTACAGGACGAGCCTGTCTGCTGGCCTTTATCACCTGGAACGGTGTGTCACGTGACCCGATACGTACAAAAATTTTATCATTTGCATATGACTCTCTCTCTCTTCTACCGATACTGTGATTTGCATATGGCTAAGTTCATTCCTTCACGGTATTGCAATTTCACTTTTGGCAAGTGTATATGACTTTGACTTCTAGAAATTTATGTGGTCAACGATACTCAAATGTGCAGCTCAAAGAATTCCACGTGAAATTTTCTATTCCAAATAAACATTAGTAATGAAATGGTGTTCAATAAAATAATATAAATAAGATTAATAAATATTGAATGGGTTTAGGGGGAAATATTTAGTTGCTTTTTTCTTCTCTACTTCCTGTTTAATTTTCTTCGATATATTTTCCATCTTCAACTTTTTATGAGCCAAGAGGAATTTGTGTTGGCTAAAGATTCGTGGGTCACACATACAAATAAAAGCACAGGGATACATAAACATGTACTCAAGCCCACATAAATGCATTTACAGATATACATTGCAGACATAAAAGCATTTACAGGCATATGTACATACATTTTAATGAATTTTTGATTTAGGTGGTACAAATTGTACTATTTGCAAGCCCCCAATCAGAATGAAAAGAACTACGACTAGAACTTGCAACCATTTGACTAGTTTCGAAGTTCGGATATCTATTAGAAAGAGAAAGCAGGTGAAACATGTAAGATTCAGAAATTCCATCTAAAGATGATTACTTCTCGGAATGGTAATAGTTTCATCTTATTTTGGGCACATACGTATCTGAATACATCGTTACCACAATACGAGATTTCAAATGGGAAAGATAAAGCAATTTTGGTTCAAAATGCTAGTTAAAGAAACAAAGAAGTTTAACTACTATCAGACATCTTATCATCGCCCGGCGCCCGGTTTGATAATAATAGATCATATTGAAAGTGTAATTGGAAAATATGAGGTGAAAATACTCAGTCTGTATTTTAAGGATACAACATTATTTTTATTCCTCTTCAGACTCAGCCACATGAGAGTCACGAAGACCAAGTAGCCCAAGTGACAGCTTGGAGCCTCGTGTATGCAGAGGACTATTACATTACATTGTACATTATTTTTATTGGACCTTTTTTGTACTTTTTTAAAGACTTATTAGTGAATTATAGTTAATCCAACGTTTTGTTATATTTTACATAATTCTGCATTAGTCATTTGCATGATGATTTTAATGCAGGCTCTGTTGCATTTTATGTTCGTTTTAGTTGTGTAAAGAACCTTACTGTCCCAACTGTGAATCGAACCACGGATCTTAGTACTGGCCAGCCGATTCTCTACCGTTGAGCTACTGGAACGGAATTGCTATCTGTTATCGTCGAAGTGGATTCTTCGAATTTCAGTTATTTCATGATTTCGGGAGAGAATTTTCATTGTTCTTATAACATGATATGAAAATACGGCACAGATTCCCTTAGGAATATCTCCATGAATTGAATCTCACCTTTAACACTATTGAAACATCTATCAATTTCCTAATAAATCGCCTTTCTTGTCAAACAAGTGTTAGTTATATAATTATTTAAAAAAAAATAGTTGTGAACACTGCATAACCTTATTGCATATAGTTGTGTGATGCTAAGAAACATATTGATTTCTTTTTGTTTTCAAATAATGCATTTGTAGAAGCATTTTGAAAAATCTACATATTCTTATTACAAATTATATGATACACTTTTCATATAATTAGTATTTATATTAAATGTTTTCTGAAATTTAAAATATATAATATAAAATCCCCGCAAAAGCTCAGATACCATGCTGCGTGTTGAAGAGCCCTGTTTCAAATTTTGTAATGCAGAATCTCTTGCGTTATGGTTTGACATTTAATATAACTATGCAACTAAGGACTATCAACTTCAGGTCAGAATATAAGTTTTTGAATTTATTTTATTCTTACTGTAATGCAGTTTGGGTGGCGTAATAAGTGCGTACTTTAGACGATATCCGATGAGATAGAAAATTGAGATTTGGTAGAATAAGGGTAAATAATTATCGTTCTGTAGCGATAACAGTATACTTGCATTTTAGAGGATTGGGGCAAAACAATAATTTCTAACACTGAAATGAATATAAAACGCCCTTCGAAACGATATAAGATTTTAAAATTTGACACAAAAGTTCATATTTTTATGACAAAAATGAAAAGGTTTTGTATATTAAGATTTCAAACAGTTTATACTCTCGAATACATGCAAAATTAATACTTGAAAGTATCATAGATATATGACATGTGGTATGGGTCTTGTAATTTCAAACTAAAAATACATATTTTAATATTTCAAATCTCATCTGAAAATAACTTCGTTTTCGATATACACACAGATACGAGGATGTAGTGTCAAACAACCTTAATAAAATTGCATGTTTCAGATGATAAAGTTAGTTTTATATTGTACAAACACCAATAACTACAAAACTGCATATATTGAGACGATAAAGTTAGTTTTATATTGTACAAACATTATAATAAAAAAGCTATTTAAATTAAGCCAAATTAAGCTTAATGGCAAAAGCAAAAAACGTTCTCTGATCCACCTTAATATTAATTAATTATTACAAAATTGCTTAGCAACGCAATAATAATAAATGTTACAACATATCACTTAATATAACCTTATAATATGTGACTATTTTTTTTATCTATATTGAATAGGGTTTAGGAGAAATAAAAAAAGATAAAATACAATCAAAACAATGTTTTTCTCCATTTCTAAAAAATCACGATTTTGTAGTTAACGTTGTTTGATACTAAACCCTCCAATAGCACTTTTGTTTGGTGTTTTACTCTGGCATCATGGCGTTTCATAAATGTAATAAACATTATTACTGTGACTTGTGAATCCATTAGCTGCATAAATAACATTCATTTTGGATTTCCAAGCACAACACCCTTTTTCAGGCTCTTTGCCCAAATGGTGAACATTCGTTGCAAATGTTCTAAAACGGTTTTTTCGAACACATAATTCAGAATGTATTCTGAACTTGGAATGTAGGTCTGGCTACTCCCCGTGGGGATAGGGACGAATTAATGGCCTCATTTTCTGTCAAATCTGTGTGCAGAGGAATATATGTCAGATACGTGACTAACCCCTGAAATGTTAATGTAAAGTGCGTTATGGAAATAACGCCCAGTTTCTAGTTATGCATGGGGCTCTTATATCATACATATGTTTGTTTTTTTGACAGTTCATGCGTGACTTGTACTGGATGTTTATTGGAATACTTAAAATAATTAGATATTTTGAGAAGGTGTCAGAATGAACAAACAGGCAAACAACCAGTTTATTCTTAAACTTCAGAAATAATGAAATAAACTCCATTAACGTAAATTACGCATAATCAGAATGAACATGGTCCACCTTTTCTATTATCGTCTGCATCCACACACACCACGTTCTACATCGTACCAACTCGTATCATCTCAAACCCCTGCGTATCTCTCGTGCTTCGCACTTCGCCTTTTTATGACCTGATTGCCAGCACCCTCTACCGTCCGCAATCTGCGCGGCTGTTATTTAAATTTAGGGTCTTCTTTCCCTGGGGAAGACACTGCTTGAAAATTAAGAAATAGAGAATAGAATTATTAACCCTTACAATTTAACTGCTGTTATTTACTTGCGACATAGAATGTATGAAAAATAAATGACCTTGTTGGGCTGAATTATTTTTCTATTATGCTAAAATTCTTATATTACACTTTTAAAGTAGTTTGACCGAATGTTATTTGAATACAGGGTGTAAAGAAAAGTCGTGGAGCAAGCCAATAACTCTAAAAGTATTAGAGTTATCATATACTTTTAAGCAGTTGTATAAGAAACCCTATGGCGCTACGCGATTAGACTTTAGGTTGATTGACACCCCCTTTTTAGGGGGATACGGGGGCCTATCTCAATTTCTGTTAGAGATAGGGAGGAAATGTACTAGTTGTAGACTCTATTAGTTGTAAAGTGTTACAAAATTAAACATATTCAAAAATCACCCTGTATTCAAAAAGTGTGCTATTTGAATACAGGGTGTGAAGAAAAGTCATGGAGCAGGCCAATAACTCTAGAAGTATTAGAGTTATCATATATATTTTATGCAGGTGTATAAGAAACCCTATGGCGCTACACTTTAAACTTTAGGGGGATTGATCCCCTTTTTAGGGGGATCGGAGGCCTATCTCAATTTCTGTTAGAGATATGGGGGAATATAGAGCATTGCAACTTGTAGAGCGTTGCAAAATTAGTACTAAACATTTTTATCTCATTTTTATCAAAATAACTCTGCTGATGACTATTTCAAAAGAGACAATTTCATTAAGATGCATGCAACACTGTAAACGTAGAGACATTAAAAAACAGGCTGAAACATTTTGTAACACGTATACAAGAGTGTCGAAAATCCAGACCACTCGACTCACCCTGAGGTATGAGCAGCAGTTTGAGTGGCCGGAAACGACGTATACAAGAATGTTGAAGACCCAGACCGTCCGACTCATCCTTAGGACTTAGAGCAGCAATTTGATATTATATTGTGTATCATAAAGTCAATTTGATTTTGCCGAATTGTCTAAACAAGGAGTGGCCAACCCGTGGCATAAGTACCACTAGTAGCACGAAAAGAGATTTTATGTGGCCATTTTTTTAAGGGAAGTTAATTTTAAGACCTTGTTATGGCGTTGCTCCAAAACTTTTGATTAATTTAAACTTTGAAATTGGCCGCTAGTTTGTGAACTGCCATTCATTCATCAACAAGACACGAGCAAAATCACTCGATGTAAGATAATTTTAGAAGAAGAATCAGAGGTTTGGAACAGTGGTTATAGCTTTTGCTGCATAGTGAACGTTGGTTGTCACATAGAAAGGCTGTTGAGAGTTTTTGAAGCTTAAAAGACAAATTGAGTTTTGAGATTAAAATGACGAACTTCCATATGGATGGTCAATGCCGGATGGGAAAATTTAGGGATAAATTAATACCGGATGGTAATATTTAGGGTTCCTTGAAACGAAATTTAAGAGCTCTTTTAGTTTGACCGGCATACACAAAAACCGCATTCGCAAGAGATGTAATAAATACACCTCCAGCGATTCAAGACCGGAATAGAGGGTCTTTAAAAGACGAAAAATAGATTTCGTTAAGACTTTTTAAAGCACATCTAAATTTGAAACGAGAGAAAATATTGGTGATCTTAGAGCTAACAGAAGAATGAAAAGGTAAAACGCTAGAATTGCGTGGACAAACCTTTTGACGTTGAAGTTTTAAAATCCTAATTTTGTATTGTATACTGCTTCTAACGAAGTTATTTTAGTGTATTAATTTAGCAGACATTTGAGTTGAGTTGTACGTAAAATGGAATAAGTCAAGAATTTCAACTATCAATATCTCAGCGAATTTTTCCTCAAAAGGTCCTGGACTTAGTCCTAATTTGGAGTGATAGAAATTTAGAGTGGCAAAAGTTTTTTTTCAATTGGAGGACCGTAAAAAAAATTAAATTTTGTATTTTTGCAAAACTATCAGTTCCAGGGTCATGCAAATATTACAGTTAAGGGTGGGTCAGCCTGGTGGTTATAGGGCGATGATTGCACCGGGAGGACAAAAGTTCGATTCCCGGCTCTGCCTAAATTGTCTCACACTGAGTAAAGGCACGTTAAATATGTGTGTCTGAAACTCCTTTCGAGAGGTTGGTGCTTGGGGAAGGAGTATAAGGCCTCTGTGAATATCTCCCCCACTGGGTTCCAATCTAAATTGAGTGGTACTGCCTCGGCCGTTCAAACAGATACCTTACATCCTCGGGTAGATCGGACGGTCTGGGTCGGAGAAGAACTATCACAGCTAAATTCTATTCTGTTTGGTGATTATTTTTAATATTTCACTTCACCTTTACAACCAACCGATGACTTTAAATTCCTGTAGGACACATTTCGCGTAACACTATATATATGGTTGGGAAAGTAAAACGTCAGTCATAATCGATTGATGAAGTTATTGAACTACAAAACATCTTCATTGAATAATTAGCCTATGATTTATGGCTCCATAAAAAAAAACTCCCGAATAAGGTTTGGCGTAAGGATTTTGAAATGTTAATTCAACACTGGTTGCATTGTTGTTTTGGGAACTGTGTTTGTCCCGTCTCCATGGATCAGTTTCATGTATTTGAATCCGTATGCAAATTTCGATTGTGGATTGGCTAATGGCGTACTTCGTAAAATATATTCTCCCGTCGAAAGAAATATTTTTTAAGGTTTCTTGTTTCTGTTTTTGTCAAATAATGAATTAATAAATATTAAACGAGATTTTGCGCGCAAAGCAACGAATAAATGAAGCGCAACTTCAAATACCGTGCAAAGAACTTGTCGAATACATGCGGTTGTTTCAAAAAGTTGACCCAAGTGAAGAACTACCTAACAATAGGATTACTACCTACGTGCAGGAATACGTAAAACTCAGATTGCTGTTAATGCTAAGAAATGTGCGATACATAAAAAAACAATTACAAAGTTGTAGAGCATTGTCTGAAGAGTAGGAATCTACAATAAAACTGTTATAGAAGGCATTTATTTGACGTAATAGTGATATTAGAGAATTTCTTAATTTCTATTGAGGAATATTAAAATAAACAGCACTTAGATGCTGAGGATTTTAATGTACAACCTGTTCAAAATGCCCCCCCCCCCTTTCAGCAGCAATGCACATATGAATTCAACTAAGAATATTACTGCATACTTCAGAAATCATTACAATGGTCTCCTTGTTACAGTCATTGATGGTACGGCTTTTTGAAGGATATTTATTGCCTTTCTTATACGCATTTTGTGCGTTCCTGGTGTCGAATTTTACGCATTAGATAATTCTCTACAGCTTCGTAATTGATTTTCTTTTTTAGCTTTGTTACCAATATCGCTGTCTTAACTTTTTTAATTCTCCGGTAGGAGCGCTACAATCTCTTTTGTTTGATCGATCATGGTCACTTTACTATAGATAGACCTAACGTATATGCACTCATAAACATTTCCTTACAAAGTTATTAGGGTACTTAAGGACTTTATGAGGAACGCCGTATAGACTGTAGTGTAAAAACCCTTTTACCCAGTTGAAAGATAATTCATAAATCATTTTACTTTCCCTACAATACATGGTAATGTATAGGAAAAATATTGGAATCGTGTCGAAAATCTCAACCCGAGTTTTTGACGGATCTACACGTTTTGGGACCTCTAGAATATGAAAAAACTATTTTAGCGTAACGTCTCTATGTGTGTCTGTCTGTGCAATGTATGTATCTACTCTAATTCACAACCTAGTTGACCAAATTTTCTAAAATTTTATGGGTAAGCCATTTGTGGGTTACCCTGGGGTTGATTAGACTTTGGTCAAATCGGAAATCTGAGTTTTCTTTCGAAATAGCCCACAAAAACCGCATGTATCCACTCTAGCTAAAATACTAATTGACCAAATTTCACAAATTTTTGAAGATAAGTCAGTTGTAGGTTAACCTGGTGCTGATTAGAATTTGATACGATTCGGAAAAAATGAATCGGATATTTTTTTTACGAAATGTTTCGCAAAAATCGTCAATATCAAAAATGAAAGACTACGTATCAACTAAATGTTTGTTATATATGTGAGTTTTGACGATGAAGACCAATCCCATTACTCCAGGAATAACCGTTTTCGAGATATTTCAGTTTTTCTCGCATTTATGTTACGCCCCCTATGAAATTACGTCTTGTTACGAAATAAAAACGAAGATTGAATTAAAATGGCAAATTCAGTGTCATTTTAAATAATTATGCTATTTTGCACAAATAAATTCAATTTAATGAATGATAAAGAAATAAAGAGAAAATTAATTTGAGTCTGTAGATAATGTCTTGTGCTGGCCACACCATATTTTTTAAATGACTATAAGGATGGAAAAATATATTTTTAGTAACTGGAGTGACTTTGTTACTGACAGTCATTTTATACCCCTTTTATTGCAAAAGAATGTGTATTCCTGAAGGACTCACTCTGATGAAATTGCGCAAGGTTTTCAGAAGCATCACTATTCGAGGGGCCTTGAATTGCGGTTTAAAGCAATCTCCTCATTCAGAAAAGCTACCGATTACGCTGAAGGGTATTCCATGGAATACCCTCCAGCGTCATTCTGATTACTGGAGTTCAGTACACTCCAGGCGGCTAAATATAGTACGACCTTACCGATCGAAAACTGATTTTCTGCGTGATTTAGCTTCGCACATTTCGCCCAATCAACGAGGTGGTATTTGACAAATGAGCTTTGATCATCAAATGAAGAAATGAAAATAGATTATAGGCTTATAGAAGAAATGCAATAGATTTTTAATAGTTATTAATATTTTTATAATAATAATATTTAATATTCATGTTATAATAATAATATTTAATATGTATATTACAATAATAATAATTAATATATAATATTTTTAATATTTATATAATTTATTTTGCATATCTTAATGTTTTTAACAGTTATGAAAAAAATGGCGGTTTACACATGAAGTGTTAAATATACCGATGAATTTTGCGTTGCATAAAGATATTTACCTGTATATATAGATATTTTTACTTTCCATACACACATAGATATTTTTGGTTTCCTTACATACATAGATATTTATACTTTACCTACATACATAGTACAATTTAAATTGTCTTATTATCCTTGAATATACAGTACTAGCATATATGTGCAGTGCTGCTCGTGATAAAAAGCATGTGCAGTGTCTAGTAATATTTCAAATGACGTTGTTATTGAAAATTTTAATAAAAACATTTAATTTAATTCACCTAAAATGAAACATAAAAATGTCTGTTTCCTTTATACAAAATTATCTTTACTGGCAGATCTTGAAGTTTGGTCGACATACGCCAAAATGAAGACACTGAAATGGTAGAAGATATACCCGTATCATTTTTATCCTGCTTCAACAATGAATTAAACACAATGGAAACAAGACCCTATTTCGAAAAATGTTACTATAAATCACAAAATGTCCTATGTCAAATCCTCGCAGGACCGAAACTTTAATTTGCAAAGGTAACCTAATTTAGCATCCTTCAATAGGATACCCTAGATCTAAACATGCCGCTTCGGACCAGTGGGAACTTGGTGCAAGTCACATAGAAATTAACTTTTATATAAAAAAAAAGTTTTTTTTTTCTTTCTTGTACTTGGCAGAATTTTTTTAACAATAATGTGTTTTTTTTTTTTAGATTTCAACGCTTTTTGTAAAAATATTTATTAATAAGATTATGTAACAATGATATGTCAAGCATTTCGGATTGTACTTTAACATAGAGCACCATTTACTTATGTGTTTTAAATTTTTGAAATTCTAAATCAAATTTATCTTTAAGTTTTACAAGAAAAGCAGTCCTCATATCACAGCAAACACGAAAGGAGCCAAAATAGGTTCATTGATTAAAATCGGTTCATTCATTAAAATCTGTTCAATCGGTTTTTCAATTTTTGAAATTCTAAATTAAATTTATCTTCCAGTTTTAAAATACAAGTTTGTACATCCCACCAGAATAAGTACAAAATGAGCCATCACTTATTAAAATCGGTTCAATAGAACACTGAAGAAAAACGCCGGAACAACAATTGTCTTTCAAATTATTTTCTTGCGATTGCTACCGCACTAATCATAACATTTTTTGTTCTGTTTATCTCAACTGTAAAATGGCGTACCAGAAAAAAAGAAAATAATTAAATTTTTAGCTTCTTGGAGGCTGAGCTACAGACTCCTGGAAATCAAAGTTTGTTATGTCAAATATAATATAAACTTGATAGCTTCAGGTAAAACTACTTGGCACGGCGGAATGCTGCTGCGTTCCTAAAACTCGAGGAATAAACATGTTTATGACCTGATTATTACTTTCTTTTACTATTGAATTAATTATATACATAATATGTTCCCGAAAATTTTGTAATAGGATATTTCGTTTGAGAAGCCCTTTTGCACGTTTTAATACATCTTGACCACATTTCAAACTCATTGTGTGCGTGAATTTACGAAGTATGGCCACAATTACTCAAAAGCGAGGCTTCGTAGCGCTAAGAAATTTTATGAGTATTATGTAAAAAATCTGATGTGGGAAGCACATGACTTTCCTTATATAATGCAATGTATTTACTACTTTTACGGTAAGAACAAAATAGGTTATTGTTATAGAAGACACTTATATTTTTTCCAAGATATTGAATTTTCGTCGGAAAGTAGTTATTTTCATTCATTTAACGTCATTTTTATCCATTTGGCGAAATTTTCTTTAATTTGGTACGCTTAAAAATTTTGTCAAGTTGGCGACATTCCACCAAATTTGTCGTCAAAATCTTGCCAAGCGTTATGAACGTAGAAAGAATTTATCCTTATAGCAGATAAATGGCTATTGGCGTTCAAATACAGAAGTATTACTCAAAGTATCTTTTTTCATGAATGGAACGAGCTAAGATTCTCGAGAATGATGTCACCAAATTTATCACATGATATTACGTATAAAAAGTGAACATATGTCTCAACAGTTAATATTTTTTTTTAATTTATGGGATTTATTGATAATTTTTTTTAATTGTATAATATCTCGAGAACGGTTCAAGCTAGCGTTCTAAAATTTATGTTAATCGTTTTCTAATGAGAAATTACATAAGAAATGTCTATTTGCGTAACTTTATTAGTGGTTTTGATTTATTGATGATCTTTTCAAAATTTCACTCGAAAATTTAGAGAGGTTCTGAACATTCGATTGCGTATAAAAACAATAGGCTTCCAGTATTCACGAATTGTAATTTTTGTATCAAATTTCGTTCGAATCGGTGCATTCTTTAGTCAGTTATCGTCTCCAGAGACTCACTGACACACACACACACAGACATCACCACAAAAATGTTCGATTCGTAATCAGGGATGCTTGAAACATGCTCTCCCGTCGAAAACTCGAATTCGAATTTTCGGCCCCATCACAATACTTTCCTTATACATTATTGTATATAAGGAAAGTAAAAACTGAAAACTAAAACTTGAGAATATTTTATAAGATATAAAACTTGTTTACGGGCTATCTATTTCGAAAAATGATTACTGGCATAATAATTCAACTTAATTTTATATCGCCAAGTAAGATTTTTAGCTTCCTTTTAAAAATAGAATATTTCTGTGACATTTCAATTTATCTGCTTTGAAACTTATGAAATTCAAGGGACTTCCTTATACGGCTAGATATGTGTAGTTGATAGAATATTTTGGGTGAAATCTAAGAGAGTCGTGTCACGGACTACTGCTATTTTAAGTTTAAATTAGCTTTGATTCTCTACAAATTTCTAAATGTAAAATTTCTTTAAAACATATCTAAAACTATTATTAATTTAAAAACATATATAGATTAAAAAAATACCACCTATTTAACAGTGTATACTATATGCGATACTTGTATTATAATGCAGTCTAATCATTTATATCTATTTAAAACAAATAAATTCAGAAAGGTCGAGTTTAAAAATCCTGCTAAGATTTTGAGTGTCAGAAAACTAAAAAGCCTCTAACAGTATTTTATTATTTATTATCCTTTTACTGTACTTTTCAATTCCATTGTACAGATTGAGACATGAAACTAATTCATTTTTTCAAAGAAGGCAAACTTTTTACCAAATAACAATAATAAACGTTGCTTATTGGAAGTTGCTATCGTTTTAAAGTTGTTTTTATCACCGAAAGGCATTTCAAAAGGAGAAACAACATTTACAGATTGACATTCGTAATCGTGAAAGTTTAGAGTCATTTGAATTTAAAAAATTTTACGAAATTAGACTAGAGGCGACAGATTGCCTTTTTGCGTTGGAATTATAAAACACGTGGTAAGGCATAAACGGGACCAACACATAACTTTTCCTATAGACTTGTAGTTTCAATAATAAAATTTATGTCCGTTGTACAATTGAATGCAGAAAAATTGCACTAACGCTAAATAATAACAATGATAATATATATAATATAATAATTATGATGATAATAATAATAATGATGATAATAGAAATAATTTAATAATGATGATGATGATGATGATGATGATAAAAGAAACAATATAATTACGATTATAATGATAATAATATAATTTTAATAACAGTAGTATTAATAACAAGAAAGTTCAATCATGAATAAAGCATTGATTATAAAACACTTTCCAACTGGAAATGCAATTTTATTTAAGCGTCTCTAAATTTTGATACATTCAGCGCTGATATTTTTTTAAATATCGCAGTAATTTATTATATTTGAAAACTTAAAACTTCAAAAAAGACAATAAAAAAATACAATGCCAGTAACCATGGAGGTAAAAGTAAGGAGTTAAAATTTCACATTAAGAAAACACCAATATCGTGTAAGACAATAAATTAGGTGGGGCTCGGATAAGCTGAATTGCATGAATTTCTATGGCGAAAGACCTAAAATATTTTTTAAACTGTCAGTTTTATAAAAAATAAATAATTAACTCAATGCAAGTTAGAACTGAAACAATAATGAATATTCCTACTCATTCAAAATTATTTTACCTTTTAATTTATTTTTATCTCCATAGATTCTGTACTCTATCCTACTACTATGAAAAAATACTGGTTAATTATACACATAATTAGTTAACTCTTAATTTAAAATTAATCAAAAACACATATACTAAATACTACGCCTTTCTGTTGTGTCAATTAGCAATAGCAGCCACTTTACAAGCACTAGCGACACCTGCATATAATTCGCAAAACATTTTGGCATTTTTAAACATTTCTTCCATAGGAGTTTTATCTCCTTTCTAACTTGCCATTGTAATATAAATCGTCTGCCTCTAAATGTAAAATCAATGACTATTTCATCATTTAAAATAAAAAAATATTGTAATTGCGTTGGCTCAGTATTTAAATGAACAGATAATACGTAAAAAAATCTGATGTGAGCAACACATGACTTTCTTTATATAATGAAATGAATTTACTACTTTTACAGTAAAAAAAATAGATTATTTCCATAGTAGATACTTATATTCTTTCCAAGATATTAAATTTTTGTCAATGAGTCGTCATTTTCATTGATTTAGCGTCATTTTTATCCATTTGGTGAGTTTATCGTTAATTTAAAAACATTTAAAAAGTCACCAGTTGGCGACATTCCACCTAATTCGTCTCCAAAATCTCGCCAAGCGTTATGGACGGAGGAATAAGTTATTCTTAAAATAACAGATAAATGACTATTGGCATTCAAATAGTAAAGTATTACTCAAAGTATCTTTTTCATGAATGGAACGAGCTAGATCCACGAGAATGATGTCACCAAATTTATCGCATGGTATTACATATGAAAAGTGAACATGAACCTCAATAGGAAATATTTTTTTTTATCTCTCGGCAAACTATATCATTTGCCGTAGTTGCTGAGAAACAGCCTGCGCAGCTAATAAATATTAAAACACGTTTAAAATATAGATTAGAAAATAAAATTAATAACATTTAAAGTTTAAATACATTTTAACTTTAAATGTTATTAATTTTATTTCCTTCTTCGGATTTGAAAAATAGGAATACTAATTAAATGCATGCCAACACGCATCCCCTTGTCAAGAATCACACTTAAACATAAATATTTTTAATTTGTGCTAGAATTTCATTCAAAAATTGTAGAAAATTAAAATATATAAATTTCTCGTTATATTAAAAGCTTGCTAGGTTTGCGGATGGCAAAATTATTTCTGATTGCAGCCCACAATTTGACAGTCCAGCAGAAGTGAAGAACTATTTTATGTAACATCTTAACATTTTTTACAAAATAGCTCGCATTTACGTCAAATTAACATTGGCGACAAACTCACTAACTCTACACAGCCTGATTAGAATCCTCGAATTCGAAAAAAGTGTTATTCACCCATTTCTACTTATAACGGTATCGAATCTATCTTTCGTACTATATGATCTACTTGGTTATGATTTTTGAAAATAATTTACTCATGGGCATGATAAAAAAAATAATTAAACTCTTTGAAAAGATAGTTATTATAAAATATATCTCTTTTTTCTTTCTGAAGAATATAGAAAGAGTCAGAATTTGATTGAATTTGTTTTTCTCCCTGTATTAAATAATTTTTATTTAAAAGCTACCTAACATATTTTACTGAAATTTTTTTATATATTTCATGGGGTAATTTGAACATTTTATAAAACTTTCGAAGCAATTTGTTAATTTTAAATTCGCTTAAAAACTGTTTGAAAAATTAGGTCCCATAGGGTTCAACGTATTTCATTTCTTCAACCCGGATTCAATCCAAAACTAATTGGGTGATATTATTCATTTATATTCCCATAGATCTCACAGACCGTTTGAAAAACATACTAAAATTTCATTTTGATAAAGTCATTTTTACGGCAGTTATCGTGCTAATGAACAGACAGACAGACAGAATGAACAAAGTCATAAACACTTTTCAACTATGTTGTAAAGTGTTAAAAAGTCATAAACACTTTTCAACTATGTTTTAAAGTGTTAATAAGAATAATTATCCAATATGTTTGCTTCTCCCTAAGTAAGTTTTGAGTTGATTGTCTTTGCAAAACATCAAATTCAGCTACAGATTTTGGAAAAATTGAATTCGAATAAAATTGTAACTTTCATGCTTTTTCTACCGGTCCTTGCATACGTTTTTAAAGTGCAAATATACACAATGTTGTTAATGAAAAATGGCACATCCTAAGTAACTACGTTAGAAAGAGAATAAAAGAGATTTTATCTGAAGTAAAATATTTTATTATTACCCCGAAATTTACAAAAATATAATTGTGCAAATTGATTTTCTATACAAAATTGGTTTCCTTCTACGGAATAAAAAAGTTCGCCTGTCGTCAAATTATGCTGGATAAACTGCTACATTTTTACCTTCTTATACTATTGTATAAAATATTGTTTTCTTGAAAATTTTCAGATTCGATATTTTGAACGATAAGCACGTTTTTAGGCCTCTTGCAGCCATTTCAAAAACTTTTGGAGATATATCAGTTTGTGTGTGCGTATGTGTATGTATATGACTGTGAACATGATAACTACAGAGCAAATACACTTATCGTTATAAAATTTTATTTGTAAACACATTATGTGAAAACTAGAACTAGAACTTTGTGATATTCATGATTTGAACTCCAACTATTCGAAATTTAAAGTTTCCATATCATTATTTTCTATGGAGAAACAAGATATTTTCCAAAACAATAACGATAGTATAATCAGTGTAATAAAATGATACTTTAAACCATCTTATGTATGCAAAATATATTCAAAAAATATTTTGACACCGATCTTTAAAATGCATGTCGGTATGACAGACGTGTAGACAACTTGTAAAGATAACTTCAAGAATTTTTTACAAAAAATTTAAAAGTAGACTTTGGAAAATAAATGTATTTGATAGGCATTTTGCTATGAAACTAAAGTGATGAAATTGTGGCGATTAACTGTATTATATCAATAATGTTTAAACTTATAACAAAATTAATGATATGAAATCTTCATATTGAGCTTAGCTGAACTTATATGAGGTAAAATGTTAGTTTGTTTATATAGGTATATATATGTTTATATATATATATATATATATATATACATATAAATATAACATTTATATCATCTAAAACTAACAACTGAAAATGTACCCAAAGGCTCCAAGCTGCTCAAACAAGTACATTTCTATACTACACAATAAATAGAAAAAGAAAAAAGAAGAAAGACATTGCATCAAAATTTCGTCGAGGGGGATTGTGACCCCCACTTCCCGGTTTAGCCAGCTTTATGTCATGACGACACTCCCAGAATTATATATATATATATATATATATATATATATATATTGTTTATATAGATATACAAATAACGAAAAGTTATAATGATTGCGTTTACGGGGTTGCAGATAGGTCAAAGGGGATTGTGACCCCTTTTCCTGGTTAGAAGCTAGCTTTGACTTCTAGAAAACACTCCCAGAAACACTGCACGTCCGAAACAACAATCAAACGTGTCCGAGGGGATAAAATGACCGAATTCCAGACAACACCCAATAAGGAACAGCAAAAAATGAAAAATTTACAAACCAACCAAATGAGATACAGGAAAAAAATGCTACAAAGTCAAAAAGTCACCAGAGAGGAAGTCATTATGTGACACGATACAATGAATAACATGTGCTTTTAGTAAAAGAGATAGAGAGTATCTCAGATAAGAGTGGAGTTGTATTCCAGCAATTCTATAAAGTCAGTTTCATTTTTTCTGTTCCTTATTTGGTGTTGTCTGGGACTCGGTCATTTTATCCCCTCGGACACGTTCGATTGTTGTTTCGAGCGTGCAGTGTTTCTGAGAGTGTTTGCTAGAAGTCAAAGCTAGCTTCTAACCAGGAAAAGGGGTCACAATCCCCCTTGACCTATCTGCAACCCCGTAAACGCAATCATTCTAACTTTTTATTTCGTTATTATATATATATATATATATATATATATATATATATATATATATATATCAAGACTCTGATAGTGCAGCATTTTGCGCCTTTCTATTTCTTAAATTTTTAAACTTTTTATGATTGTATTCTATAATATATATATATGGAGAGAGAGAGTTTTCTTATATCAAAATCTCAAATTATTATTATTTTTACAAATAAAAATGATCATGTCAAACGTCATCTTTTCGGGACAATTCAATTTCCATGTGGTAAAATAAAATTTTTAATATCTCATGAACAGCTCGTGATAACTCCAAAACAATAGCATCTATATATTTTTGGTTAGATATACTTGAAATGATGCACTTATTTGAAAATTGGTAGCACTTTTAATTGCTTATATGTTTTTTTCAATTTTATATCAGAAATGGGCAATATCTCGAGAATGGTATTTGTTTGCATCCTATAAAAGATTTTATTTTGCCTTTAAATAGAAAATTATATATAAATTGGTCATTTAGTTTTTACCAATTACTTTTTCAATTTTCGAAGAATAATGTTAGAAAAATTTAAGTTCTTCTTCTAGACCGATTTCCTTTATCATCAATAAACTTGTTACGCTTGTCGATTTAAATAATTGTGCCGAATTTTGTGTGAATCATTCAACTTGCTTCAATAGTATTTCGTCCACAAACACACACAGAGGGACAGACAACCAAACATACGCATAATTAGAAATGGGTTTATGTATATTCAGGAATGCTCAAAACGTATCGGTTAGTCAAAATCTCAAAGTTTTTATTCTTACAATCCTGTCCTTTTTATGTGCTATGTATTATGGGCACTACGCAAAAGCATCTAAAAATTGAATATATTGTCGATATATTAAGCAGCAGCGAAATTATTATAAAAATTAAAGGAATGTTAACGATTCGTGAACATGCACTTCATCCTAAAGAAATATCACTTCTTTCCCACATAAAAGTATACATATTGTATAATAAAACTCAACGTAATCTCAAGACAAACGGTAATAATCTATTCACTTTCAACCAATATAAGTATACAACAACACAGGCTTTAATTAGCATCTATTTATTTCAAACAAGAAAAGTGCATAATATTTTAGTCACAACATAAATCCACTAAGCATGCATTCTTAGCAATTTGTAAACACTTTGCACATATAAATAAATTTTAATAAACTGTAATATATTTCTACCAGTAATTTTATTTCTACAATATTAATTTTTAATTTATAGTACTATTGTGTAAAGATTTTTCCTCAGAATGGATGTTTATAAATTCTAAGTGAAATACAGGTAAATTCCATATTAACCGCTTAATGAAATACATTACAAAAAAAATTTTCAAATCCATTCATCAATTGTGTTCTCCTAGCTTTTATTACTTAAAGAATAATTCAACTGTAAATACACATTTATGCATAATATTAACTTCCGGGATTCATATAAGAAAAAAAGCATTCAACAATTTCTTTTATAATATTGACCTAGATACCAAATGTATAGAAACGTCCTGCGTAGTCTTCAGTTGTTTACTTATCTCCATAACGACTGAAAATGTGTCAACATAAACTACACAAAAATTACCAATTATTCGTAATCCATAAACATTCAGACAGGTTATAGAATTATAAAATCTGTACTCACAAACTGCCACTGGAAGTTGACATGCTTGAATTTGTTTGCTTCATGGATTTATTTTCAAATTCTGGAGCTTAGTCCTTCATCACCTTCTTCCCTGATAGAATATTTAGGATACAAAACCACATGGTGATTACGCCGGTTGAAAGCTGTGCAGGAAAAACATCAGTAAATGTTGCGCACAGCTGCCATCTGTTGAGCGTTCTGGATACTATTTTAAAACATTTATGAGATGCGAACAGGAAGGATGGATTGGGATCAACGAAATATTGGTTGAGGTCAACAGATCCTAGTTAAGGAACACTGTTATTTTACAAAAGTAGATATGCGTTTCATGTTGTATAATACTTTTAACAGGGAATTATCCTCTTTATTTATATTATACACTACGTTGAAAATACAGTGCAAAAGTCACGATCATCAAATTTTAAAATCATGTTAATAGTAAGATGACGTACCAAGAAACAAAAATAGTAGAATTTTTTTCAGTTAGGTACTACTAAAATTCAGTTAGGTACCCTCAAAAATATATCAAAAATATCGTTAAAAATACATATAAAATATACATCAAAATTATCGTTGAAAATATATATAAAAAATATAACCAAATTATAGCTGTTAATTTGTCAAACGAAAATGACAGACCCCTTTCTTATCAATAAAAGATCATGGAATGTTCCTACAGTAAAAAAAATGTTTATTTTAGAACCATATTTATCTAGTTATTCTCATAAGAATGTCACTGAAATACTTTCAGAATAAATACTCACGCTCTACATCCCCTAATAATTCAACAATTATGACGTTAGTAAAGCATCTTCGGAAAACTTCGTCTGTAATGGAAAGCCTGCCAGTTCTTGCTTTGTCTGCAACAAAGCTAAATTCTGGAAAACAGTTTATTAACCTTGTAATTGTAAAATTGATAGAGATTTTAGAGCATGAGTATTTCTTCTGAAACTAGCTCTAAAATAAAAAATATTTCACTCTGGAAAAACGCCATATTCTTCTATTGATAAAAAGAGGTCTGTAATGATCATCTGACATATTAAAAACAGCAGTCGATATTTTTAATATATTTTTAAAGGTATATTAGTGCTACCCAAATTTAACAAAACTCTCAATATTTCGATACAATATATGATTTTAAAATTTGATGTAATCGAAATTTCGATCCCCATGCAAAACCAACAATTTTTTTCTAACATTTACGGTTGATTCATTTAGAGTTTACTTAAATACCTCAAAATATTTTTCTCGTTGCTTATTTTTATCTTGCATTATTTATTTTTATTTCATTTACTTTATTTTATTTTTAATTTTTTTTTTCATAATAGTGCATAGAGATAGTATTATTTTTCCGAAAATGTTTGAAGAGGATATTTTTAGGGAAAGACGACAGTATTAATACAATGAGGAGCTATTATTTCAGTTTCCTTCACTACTATGTTCTATAGAAAATCTAAAGCATATCATCATTTTTTAAAATCATTTTCTTACATTTCGCACTACAGTAGCAATCACCAATGTGAGTAAGTTGTTTTCATCTCTCTTAAAGGCTGCTAAAGGAGAAACAACATTTACAGGCAAACTTTCCAAATAATGCGAACGTTTGAATGTGGAAAATAGTTTTTGGATATCATTTTTGTCATTATAATAGATTTTATTTTTATCGAACATAATTACGCTAGCACTAATTATTGATAATAAAAATAATAATAATAATAATAATAATAACAATATTAACAAGAAAGATCAATCATGCTTAAAGCATTGATTATGAAACACTTTCCAACTTCAATGCAATTTTATTTAAACATGTCTAAAATGCAATACATTCCTCGGTAATATGTTAAAACTTATCACAATACTACATTAATTTATTATATTTGAAACCTTAAACCTTCATCGAAAAAAATGAACTTCATTCAAATGACGGCATTAAAGTATAAATTGCCTGGTTTAAACATCTCTAAAATGTGATACATTCCTCGGTAATAATTTTAGAATTATCATAATACTACGATAATTTATTATATTTGAAAACTTCATCAAAAACAACTGAAATTCATTCAAAAGACGTCATAAAAAAATAACACGCCTGGCTCTCTCTATAAAAGCAACATTTCATTCATAAATAATGCCCCCATTCATGTCATTCATCACAATACTATAATAATTTATTTTATTTAAAAATTAAGACCATTGAGCTACAAGTAAGTAAGCTCTATGCGTTAAACTTCATCGAAAAATATCGTCCTTCTCTTTCTAAAATCAATGAATATTTCATTCATATCAGCTAAGCAGACTCCATGGACTAAATGATTTTGTGTTAAAGAATTACAGCGATTCTAATACAACTCATTCTACATATTTTGTTGTTTACATTTTACATAGGTGAAAAATAGGCTTAATAGTAGAAATAATCAAATTTAGATGAGCATTTAAACTGGAATATATTGTCATTGCGTTGTTTCAGTATGTAGATACACAGCATTTAGGCGAAAATAAAGTAGTTTTAGGACGGATACAACACTCAATATGAATTAAAAAAAACTTAAAAAATCACGATTTTGAGACAAGATGGATGCCATATATCATTTTGAAGTGGGTCATGTGATCGTTTCATATCATGGACACGTGATCGCTTCATATAAGAGGTGTTATTATTATTTTAATTTTTATTTAAAAAACTACTGAATATATTTCGCTGAATTTTTTTTTATATATTTTATGGAACAATTTGAATATTGCCTAAAATTTTCGAAGCAATTTGTGAATTTTAAATCCGCTTAAAAAATACTTGAAAAATTAAGTCCCATAGGGCTCAATGTATTCCATTTTTTCAACCCGGGTTCAATCCAAAACTAATTGGGTGATATTATTCATTTATATTCCCATAGGTCCTATAGACCGTCTGAACAACATACTAAAATTTCATTTTGATTAAGTCATTTTTACGGCAGTTATCGTGCTAACGGACAGACAGACAGACAGACAGACAGAATGAACAAAGTCATAAACACTTTTCAACTTTGTTGTAAAGTGTTAATAACAATAATGATAATGATAACAATAATGATGATAATGTTATTAATAATTCTGTCGCGAACGTTTTGGTATACTCGACAGAGAAGACAAAGTTTTGAAATCAAACACATTTATTAAACATGAAATAACAAGGCAGTTGATCGAAAACAGTGGAGTACAAGCATTTCTCGCAATAACTCAGAGTTACACTCGGTAGGGTGACCATTAAGAACACCCCTGGAGGAAGAGGAACCAAAAGAATACACATATTTTCTGATACATAAAATAAACACAATATTCCTCATATTATACTTGACATTTATATACGACATTTGTATACTTTGAACATATACGACATTTTCATATAACATCATCAATGATTCGATGCTCACGAGGATTTGACAATTAACACTCTATTCGTTAGGTGGAAGACTAAATATATATAAAACTTTACCTCGTCTCTTTTAAATATAACATTTACAATTCTGTACCATGGGAAAGGATATCAGGATGGACTCTCGGCATAAACTCATCGAGATTCTTGCGCAGAACAAAATCCATAATGGTCGGGAAACTTGACTACACAACATCATGCTGGCGGAATTCGACATCTTGGTTGGTTACGGAGATTGGTTGATTCGTACCTTAGGACACAAGGAGGAGTCAGGCAAATACAAATCGCTGTAAAATGAGCTTTCCCTCTAGCCCTATTAGCGATTCAAGCCGACCAGTGAAAGAACCATTTTCTCTTTTCACAAGACTCATTATTCCATTACTACCAGGCTGATTCATTTAAAAACACGAGTGACTCATCTCTGAACCGAGCCAAACGACTCTACGCACAACTTGTCGAACTATGTTACATATTTTAATCACATCCTTCCACTTTCAAAATTAATCCACCTTTTCTTAAAATTCGCGATCATACGCGAATCAAACACACACGTCTCTACATTTCTCCACGACTCCTTCCACTCTGCTTCCAAAATCCTTTTTCAAACGCGCGCGTGCGCAAAACCTGCAAGTTCCCAACCAGCGACTGAGAAGCGAAAATACAAAACTATTACTATTTTTCTGGAACATAAACACTTTTGCGATTTTAGAGTTCACTTCCCTTAAAAGTCAATGTAATTGAAAACATGTAGAAAAGACATTTACATTTCGAAATTGACACTTTCAATCACACAGAAATAAAACAATACTTTAATATACAATTTTAACACAGAGGTGTGAAAGCCTTATCACACTCCTTCGGGGCCCGGGAGAAAAATTTCCTGCAAAGCGGGGAATTTTTCCGCACAATACTAGGAAAATACCTGCATTAAGTTCCCAATGACATATGTTCCATTGAGAGGAATTTAGTGTAAATTTTGAGCGATGTACATGTACATCAAAGAAAAAAACAAAAACAAACAAGATCATGACCAGCATAATAACCAAAATCCAAGAGTGGCCTAAAGTTTGACTCGTGAGTCAAAAAAAAATAAGTCTCAATACAAGCATAGACCTTTACAAGACAACACCAAATTAACAAGACACAAATGATGAAATTGCCCCTTTTAAAATTTAAACACTAATACATTTTCTGGTGAGTACCACAGAGACATGAAAATTTAATTTACTCAACTCACAAAAAGTTTAACTAAACAAAAAGTTTTCTTTCTTCAAAAATTTTACAATTAAAATTCTATAAATTTACTTTTCACAGAAATCAATTTATTAACTATTATCCAACCTTGCCAACAAATTACTTTAAAGGACATTTAAAAAAAATTACTAATTTAGAAAATGAGACAAATTTTCAAACCAAGAATGTTGATCAGGCACCCAGGCAAGAAACAAGTCCATTAGAAAGTTGCAAACCTAGAGGTGGCGGTACCCCCAACCAATAAGTCAACAAACACCAAATGACAAAAAAAAAATTCTAAAATTTACTAGACCTTTAAATTAAAAAAAAATCATTCACACATTCATAAAATAAAACAGAGATAAAAATTATCAGTTATCCTTAAAAATCCTTACCAAAACTCTAATCCATCAAGTACTTAATTATCTTAAAATTACTTTAAAACATTACTGCTTATCATTAAAGTAAAGCAAAAAAAATTATTATTTAAGTATTTAGAATTTTAAAACACTACTTCAACCTGATTAACATGGCACTCACATTCAGAAAGCTGCACTGGCACAGAACTTGCAGTACAGAACATTCAGCTGACTGACACATAAAGCAAATTACACAGAAGTTCAGAAATATTGGATCCATTTTAACATAGCATACAGTTTTGCAAAACATTTTGTGAAACAATTGAAAATATAATATTATGAAACATAATTGTCCATCTCACAACAATATCAGTCTTTTTTTTTTTGAAAATGTGAGAATTTCACAATCTAAATATTTTACTTTACTGTTGAGCCAATTGCTCTCTTGACATATTGCCTTAATTGACAAGTAACTTTAATGAATAAATTGGCCTCTTGGGCGCAAGTCATACTTGTGTGAATTAGGAACATTTTGAGTTTTAACCCTAAGAAATTCAATGTCCCTTTCCTGTTCTAACACTTTTCTTTTTAAATCTGACATACTTTCACTTTGATCTGGTGTGAGAACATATTTTTCTGGTGTGAGAACACCTTTTTTTTTTGTAAGTACCGGATTAGTCAAGTACATAGCATTATTTTCATTTAAAATAGATTCCTCAAGAATTGCAAGTTTTCTAGCCGAATAAAAATCTCTAGGGTTTTGTGACAACACCAATCTTTTTAGTTCCGGATATAAACCATTAATAAATGAAGTTTTCAAAAGTGTTTGCCTGATTTTATTCTCACTTTCGGAATCTACATCTTCCGGAACAACCTTAAATGAAGCAGCTTCGATTCTCATCGAAAACTGTTTAACCGACTCATTTGGTCTCTGTGTAAAGTTCACGAGTGAAATTATGTTTTTAGTGACATTTTCGGTCACTTCAAAATGATCTTTCAAAATGTGAATAATTTCCTGCAAATTTTTACAATTTCTGTGCTTTGGATTCTCTTCAATCAATCTATTTGCTTCCCCCTCTAAATTCAATCTCAAACAAACTAATTTGTCACACTCACTCCAGTTTGCATGAGTGGCTACTAAATTTAACTTTTCCAAAAACTGTGACAACGAAAGCTCTGAATTTCCCGAGAATTTTGGAATATGATGTGCGAACTTAGGTGTGAAAATATGGAATGATTTTAACATGTTATCATTTACCGATGAAGCACTGTTTTGATTTGGCAAAGTGCCAGAAGAAGAATTCAGACATACCGGCGATTTATCTGATATATTTTCCTCATTAGATTTAGCTTTGTGGCTAACATTTTTAACTTTACCTCTAGAATTAACAGTATCCGACTCAGTAGCAATATCAAGCGACAAATTCAAGGAGGAATTTAATTTTTTACTTGAATTTTTACTCATCTTACCGACATTTAGTTTTTTGTTTCTAGTAATTGGAGCCATTTTGCATAACAATATAGTTTAACACAATATGCAATTGCAATGTTCTTAAACAGTATTTACAATAAAACCAGTTTTTATCAAATCAAATGACATAAATATGCAAACAAATCAATTTTTTTTATCAAATGGCACATATCAAATTCCAAGAACACTCGTTTTTGAGAATACCGAAAACAGAACATGGAACTCTGTTTACTTAAGAAAACACTCATTTTAGCACAACGGTAATTTTTAACCTTCAAAATTTCAATTCTTAAGAAAATTTTTAAAAATTTTAATTCTCTCAGCTCTTCCCCACTCACCGAGAAAAGTAACGGCACCAATTCTGTCGCGAACGTTTTGGTATACTCGACAGAGAAGACAAAGTTTTGAAATCAAACACATTTATTAAACATGAAATAACAAGGCAGTTGATCGAAAACAGTGGAGTACAAGCATTTCTCGCAATAACTCAGAGTTACACTCGGTAGGGTGACCATTAAGAACACCCCTGGAGGAAGAGGAACCAAGAGAATACACATATTTTCTGATACATAAAATAAACACAATATTCCTCATATTATACTTGACATTTATATACGACATTTGTATACTTTGAACATATACGACATTTTCATATAACATCATCAATGATTCGATGCTCACGAGGATTTGACAATTAACACTCTATTCGTTAGGTGGAAGACTAAATATATATAAAACTTTACCTCGTCTCTTTTAAATATAACATTTACAATTCTGTACCATGGGAAAGGATATCAGGATGGACTCTCGGCATAAACTCATCGAGATTCTTGCGCAGAACAAAATCCATAATGGTCGGGAAACTTGACTACACAACATCATGCTGGCGGAATTCGACATCTTGGTTGGTTACGGAGATTGGTTGATTCGTACCTTAGGACACAAGGAGGAGTCAGGCAAATACAAATCGCTGTAAAATGAGCTTTCCCTCTAGCCCTATTAGCGATTCAAGCCGACCAGTGAAAGAACCATTTTCTCTTTTCACAAGACTCATTATTCCATTACTACCAGGCTGATTCATTTAAAAACACGAGTGACTCATCTCTGAACCGAGCCAAACGACTCTACGCACAACTTGTCGAACTATGTTACATATTTTAATCACATCCTTCCACTTTCAAAATTAATCCACCTTTTCTTAAAATTCGCGATCATACGCGAATCAAACACACACGTCTCTACATTTCTCCACGACTCCTTCCACTCTGCTTCCAAAATCCTTTTTCAAACGCGCGCGTGCGCAAAACCTGCAAGTTCCCAACCAGCGACTGAGAAGCGAAAATACAAAACTATTACTATTTTTCTGGAACATAAACACTTTTGCGATTTTAGAGTTCACTTCCCTTAAAAGTCAATGTAATTGAAAACATGTAGAAAAGACATTTACATTTCGAAATTGACACTTTCAATCACACAGAAATAAAACAATACTTTAATATACAATTTTAACACAGAGGTGTGAAAGCCTTATCACAATAACAATATTAATAATAATACTGACAATGATAGCAATAATGATGATAATGATATTAATAATAATGTTAATAATAACAATGATATTAAAAGTAATAATAATAATAATAATGATAAATGTTAGTGGTAGTTGTTTAAAAAAATGAGAAAAAATATCTAATAATTTGTTTTTCTAAAAGTCTTTATATTCCTGCAAAAATATACTAAAAATGAAGACTTCAAAATTTTAAGACCTTGTACTGTAATCTTTTCCATACAAACGTTTCTACAAAAACTTTAGCATTTTTAGTACTCTGAGGATTGTAAAAAATTTTAAGAAAATTAGCATTTAAGTACAAAATGCATATTTTAAATTCGGGATAGTTTTTAACACTTTACAACAAAGTTGAAAAGTGTTTATGACTTTGTTCATTCTGTCTGTCTGTCTGTCTGTCTGTCTGTCTGTCTGTCTGTCCGTTAGCATGATAACTGCCGTAAAAATGACTTAATCAAAATGAAATTTTAGTATGTTGTTCAGACAGTCTGTAGGACCTATGGGAATATAAATAAATAATATCACCCAATTAGTTTTGGATTGAACCCGGGTTGAAAAAATGAAATACATTGAACGCTATGGGACCTAATTTTTCAAACATTTTTTAAGCGGATTTAAAATTCACAAATTGCTTCGAAAATTTTAGGTAATATTCAAACTATTCCATAAAATATATAAAAAAAAATTCAGCAAAATATATTCAGTAGTTTTTTAAATAAAAATTAAAATAATAATTACACTTCTTACATGAAGCGATCACGTGACCATGATATGAAACGATCACGTGACCAACTTCAAAATATAATACGGCATCCATCTTTTCTCAAAATCGTCATTTTTAAAGTTCTTTTTAATTCATATTGAGTGTTGTATTCGTCGTAAAACCTCTTTATTTTCGCTTAAATTCTGTGCATCTACATACTGAAACAACGCAATGACAATATATTTGAGTTTAATGAGCATCCAACTTTGATTATTTCTCTAACGAAGCCTATTTTTCACTTATGTGAAATGTAAACAGCAAAATATGTAGGATGAGTTGTATAGGAATTGCTGTATTTTTTTAATGCAAAAGAATTTAGCTCATGGAGTCTGCATAGCTGATATGAAAGACAATATCATTCATTCATTGACTTTACCGAGAGAAGGACGATTTTTTGCAATGAAGTTTTAAGCATAGAGTTAAATTACTTATAGCCCCATGGTCTTAATTTTTAAATAAAATAAATTATTATAGTATTGTGATGAATGACATGAATGGGAATTTATTTATGAATGAAATGCTGCTTTTTTAGAGAGAGCCAGGCGTGCTATTTTTTCTATGACGTCATTTGAATGAATTTCAGTTGTTTTCGATGAAGTTTTTAAATTTCGATGAAGTTTATCGTGGTATTATGATAATTCTAAAATTTTTACCGAGTAATATATCACATTTTAGAGATGTTTAAACCAGGCAATTTATATTTCAATGCCGTCATTTGAATGAAGTTCATTTTTTTCGATGATTGTTTAAGTTTTCAAATATAATAAATCAATGTAGTATTGTGAGAAGTTTTAAAATATTACCGAGGAATGTATTGCATTTTAGATATGTTTAAATAAAATTGCATTGAAGTTGGAAAGTGTTTCATAATCAATGCTTTAAGCATGATTGATCTTTCTTGTTTTAAAATGCCCTAAAATTAATTAGTTGACCGAATAATAACACACGTTTGCAATTTTGAATATGAAAGCAAATTATTAATTAAAAGGACCGTATTATTAATTTTATTAAGGATCGTATTTAAAGAATAATTGTCTATTAAACTTGATTTACACTCCATAAATAGTTTCAAACTGAAAATTATCAATATGTATAGTGATTTAAATATTAATTATAAATTTTTGAAATTTTCATATATTGTGCTTATTCCTAAATATCATAAAAATCCTATTAAATTTAGAACTGTAACAAATGGCCATAATTCTTACTCTATTACTGCTAGTAAATTACTACTAAATTATTTAAATATACTAAATGATAGTTTACATTATTCTAGTAATAACTACCTTATTCCAATAATAATAAAGAATTAAAGAATAAATTAACATCACTTGGTAAACTAATTGGATTTCAAACTTTTGATTTTAAAGATCTTTTTAATAACATTAAGATCTCTGATCTTTATGATGTAATTTTAGCTCCATATAATGCTTTTATTACTAATCAATCTACTCATACTAAATTTAACAATTTTCCTAAACTTATCCACTTTGTTCTTTTCAATAATTATAATTTTCAAGGTAATAAATTATACTTACAAGTCTCTGGGGTACCACAATTTGGCTGTAGTAGTAGTATCTTGGCTAATTTATACCTTCATTATCATGAAAATTCTTTTACTTCAACTAATTATAAAATTTTCGGATATGTTGATGATCTGATTTGTTACTTTCCTTATATGCATAATGTATAAGGAAAGTATTGTGACGGGGTCGAAAATTCGAAATCGAGTTTTCGACGGGAGAGTACGTTTCAAGCATCCCTGATCACGAATCAAACATTTTTGAAGTGATGTCTGTGTATGTGTGTGTGTGTGTGTGTGTGTAAAAGTATGTGTGTGTGTGTGTGTGTGTGTGTCAGTGAGTCTTTGGAGACGATAACTGACGAACGAATGGACCGATTCGAGCCAAATTTGGTACAAAAATCACAATCCGTAAGCACTGGAAATCTATTGCTTTCATACGTAATCGAATGTTCAGAACCCCCCTAAATTTTCGAAAAAAATATTGAAAAAATCGTCAAAAAATCAAAACCACTAATAAAGTTACGCAAATAGACATTTCTTATATAATTTTTCATTAGAAAACGATTGACATAAATTTTAAAACGCTAACATGAACCATTTTCGAGATATTGCACATTTTTCAAAAAAATTATTAAAAAGTCATATAAAATGAAAAAAAAAATTTCCTATTGAGAAACATGTTCACTCTTCATATGTAATACCATGCGATAAATTCGGTGACATCATTCTCGTGGATCTAGCTCGTTCCATTCATGAAAAAATGATACTTTGAGTAATACTTTTGTATTTGAATGCTAATAGTCATTTACCTGCTATAAGAACAACTTATTTCTTCGTCCATAACGCTTGGCGAGATTTTGGCGACGAATTTTACAGAATTTCGCCAACTTGGCGACTTTTTGAAATGTTATCAAATTAACGAAAATCTTGCCAAATGGATAAAAATGACGCTAAATCAATGAAAATGACGACTAATTGTCGAAAATTCAATATCTTGGAAAGAATATTAGTATCTACTATAAGAAAAACCTATTTTTTTACTGTAAAAGTAGTAAATTCATTACATTATATAAGGAAGGTTATGTGTTGCCCACATCAGATTTTTTAGTATTTACTGACAACTATACTATAGATATAGATTTCTATCCGGATAATTTGGAATTAATTCCTAATGAAGCAAGCCTCTATTAGTCATAGTTTGAATTTTTCAGATTTAAATCTAATTATTGAACCTACTAATAGGATAGTTACTAATTTATATGATAAAAAGACTATTTTCATTTTAATATTAATAAAATATTACCATTTAATTCCTGTAACTCGATACATTTAGAAATAAAATTCCTTATCAACTTTTTAAAATTTATAGATTATCGGATAAAAAATTTTATGCTTTGCACATTAATAACCTAAAAATTACCAGTAAATTATATAAATATCCTGTATATTTGTTAAATGGTATAGTTAAAAAGTTTAAATTAGCTGAATATTTTTAAAATACCTTCCTTAGTATCTTATATTAGCTAATAGTTAACATTCTCTTGAATTAACATTATAATGTATTTCCATCCTCTTATACTATTTTACATGCCCCTTTATTACGTAGCTTTTACTAGAGAATTTATCACATTTAATTGTATTTTTGCAATACTGTTATTTATATCTCACGATTGACAACAGCAGATCTCCACTTTTAACTCCTGCGATTGGCAACAGTGGTTTCGTCTTTTAATGCTCATGGTTAAGACATATGTAGTATTTTCTCAGGTATCTTTATATTCCTATTTTATTTTTCAATCTTTTTGCCTGTAGTCCAAGTAGATAGAGTTTATAGATATTATCTATCTCTGTCTTCGGAAACAAGCATTTCTTTTTCATTTTGAATAGATACTTAGACTTGAAAAAGAATTTGTTCAAAATGTACAACTTTTTAGGCCTAGTACTTATCCACGTGTATAGCTTTAATTCTTGGTTATTTTATAGTTTTTAATTTTTGAATTCTTACCACTGATATTTGTTGAATATATTTAGCTTGATAACTGGATGTATGCATTTTATTCTCCTCTTGATTGATGATTCTCTATTTTAGCCTTCCTTTTAAGTTGTTGGTATTTTATAAGTTAGGGTTTAATGAGTTACAACTTCTCTCTATTCTATCATTGGATGTTCATATTATATCTTTATTATATACATATATATATATATATATATATATATATATATATATATATTGAAATAAAGAAAACTATGCATAAACTTCGGTAAGTACAAGAAAACCCTTCTCTAGCATATCTGTTACAAATAAGTAACTATAGACGAAGACTAAGGATAAAAATAGAAGGTAACTTATCACTATAATGGAAAGGGGGTGAGGGGAAGATTAGTATATAAAAATCATAATTAAAGAGGTATATATATATAAATATATATAAAATGAAAAAGCAAACATGGCAAAAATGAGAAAAGGCAATAATAAATAGCTCAAAACTGAAGATCAAGACATGGAGAACAATCAACTGAAACTACACAAAAAACGGCGGTTAGTTCGAAATTGCATTCTCGTCAGGACAGCCATACAATTTGAATTAAAACCGATAAAATAGCCAGTTTCTGACAATGGCGATAGTATTTACCTATGGATACCATTGGAACTGTCTACTGGCTAGTGGAAGGACAAATAATAAAAACCAAGTTAATTAAAAACCAGAAATATAAAAAACAGAAATATTAACTCACAGGCACAACCACCACGTGGGAGTCTACATGTTCTCGTCAGGACAGCCATACAATTTGAATTAAAACCGATAAAATAGCCAGTTTCTGACAATGGCGATAGTATTTACCTATGGATACCATTGGAACTGTCTACTGGCTAGTGGAAGGACAAATAATAAAAACCAAGTGAATTAAAAACCAGAAATATAAAAAACAGAAATATTAACTCACAGGCACAACCACCACGTGGGAGTCTACATGTTCGCAGAGGAACATTCGACAGAGCATTTTACATCTCTTCGTCAAAGCCAGTGGACACCGGAATGAACACACTTGAATGAAAAATGATGTGTATGAAGACTTTCAAAAATAGTAAGCAGTATAGGACTCAGGACAAGTGGAAAGTGGTCTTTCAAAAATAGTAAGCAGTATCAGACTCAGTCCTAGTGGTAAGTAGGTGATAAGAACGGGTAAAATTCATATATATATATATATATATATATATACATATAAAAATAAGTATATCACGAACGGAACTCCTATTTAAGTAAAGGAGAAAACAGAAACCTTACAGAGGATGTGGCGCTTAGCAGCTCTGCATCCAGAGTGGCTTATAAGGATATAAACAAGAAGAAAAAATAAGCGAGAACAGGAGTGACCATATGATTTGCATAGAATGGCAGGGGTGGATTGCGACACCCCTTTCCCGCTTAAAGCAGCTTTTACGACCCGGGCAACGCTCACGGCACCAATGTAACTCAATGGTCAATCTCCCACATGTGCAAAGACAGAAGCACCCGAACGGACACAAAAGCAAAGATGGAACCAAGCATGGAAGAGATACACCCTACAATCCAGCTTGAAAACACAACATTTTATAAGGGAAAGTCGCACATGCGCGAAAAGACTTCAAGATGATAGGATCGCAGATATGAAAATATATATGATTAAGAATACTCATTTAGAATCAAACAATGCACAATTTCTTTCTTTGAAAAAGGAATAGTAATAATGTTGTAAAAAATATCTAGGGTAATTTCTTTTTAATGCATCATTTATTATTTTATTACATTCATAAATGCAGTCTTTTTTAAAAGTACTGTAGTTTCTGTTTCTTCTGAAGTACCCGACAATAATATTTCTGAATATATTTTTAGTGAGGTTTGAATTCCAATCAATAATATTATTAATTTTGATATTGTATGAATTTCTCTTGTCGTGTATGGTTGTATAAATTCCATACTGTTGGTGTTTTCTTATTGACAAGTCCAGGAAGTCTGTCGATCCATCCTCATTGATCGGGTTTTCAATTAAGTCTAATTCCCTTGGGTAGAATGCAAAATCTATGTCAGGGGTGTTTGCATAACCCCCTAATATCACATCGTCAACATAACGGAAATAAGGTATTTCCGATAATATATGGGTTCCTCTTTCATATTTGGATAGATAAATATCCGCCAATATTGATGAGCATGCACCACCCATGGGTATGCCTTTGACCTGTTTGTAGTAATGCGTACCGTCATATAGTATGTTTTCATTCAATACTAACTCAATCAAATCCAAATATCTTCTGAGAGTTTTATATGGTTTTAAATTATATTCCTCATGTAATTCTTTCAAGATCATTTGTAGGTTTGTTAAATCGATGTTATTAAACAGATCCCGGAAATCGTAGCTTCTGAAGTTCAAATCTTTATGGCAAAATTTCAGTCGGTCTATCAGAAGCTACGATTTCCGGGATCTGTTTAATAACATCGATTTAACAAACCTACAAATGATCTTGAAAGAATTACATGAGGAATATAATTTAAAACCATATAAAACTCTCAGAAGATATTTGGATTTGATTGAGTTAGTATTGAATGAAAACATACTATATGACGGTACGCATTACTACAAACAGGTCAAAGGCATACCCATGGGTGGTGCATGCTCATCAATATTGGCGGATATTTATCTATCCAAATATGAAAGAGGAACCCATATATTATCGGAAATACCTTATTTCCGTTATGTTGACGATGTGATATTAGGGGGTTATGCAAACACCCCTGACATAGATTTTGCATTCTACCCAAGGGAATTAGACTTAATTGAAAACCCGATCAATGAGGATGGATCGACAGACTTCCTGGACTTGTCAATAAGAAAACACCAACAGTATGGAATTTATACAACCATACACGACAAGAGAAATTCATACAATATCAAAATTAATAATATTATTGATTGGAATTCAAACCTCACTAAAAATATATTCAGAAATATTATTGTCGGGTACTTCAGAAGAAACAGAAACTACAGTACTTTTAAAAAAGACTGCATTTATGAATGTAATAAAATAATAAATGATGCATTAAAAAGAAATTACCCTAGATATTTTTTACAACATTATTACTATTCCTTTTTCAAAGAAAGAAATTGTGCATTGTTTGATTCTAAATGAGTATTCTTAATCATATATATTTTCATATCTGCGATCCTATCATCTTGAAGTCTTTTCGCGCATGTGCGACTTTCCCTTATAAAATGTTGTGTTTTCAAGCTGGATTTTAGGGTGTATCTCTTCCATGCTTGGTTCCATCTTTGCTTTTGTGTCCGTTCGGGTGCTTCTGTCTTTGCACATGTGGGAGATTGACCATTGAGTTACATTGGTGCCGTGAGCGTTGCCCGGGTCGTAAAAGCTGCTTTAAGCGGGAAAGGGGTGTCGCAATCCACCCCTGCCATTCTATGCAAATCATATGGTCACTCCTGTTCTCGCTTATTTTTTCTTCTTGTTTATATCCTTATATATATATATATATATATATATATATATATATATATATATATACATATATATATATATATATATATATATATATATATATATATACACATATATATATATATATATATATATATATCAAATAAAATAACCTCAAATAACATTCAAACAATTATAGAATAAAAGAATGTAGAATTAAGAAGAATATGACACACAATAGGAAGAGGGTGATCGGTTCAGAGGCTAATTTCAATTAAATTCACAACAACTGTAGAGTATTGCTTTCATAGGCTTTTGTTGGTTACTCTATTATACGGATGAGCATACTTATGTTGCGAGATTACTTATCTGTAATTATCTCTGTCGACAAGTGACATAACTCAAACCTACATTTTATTTGATATACAGGACCTATCGGCCCAGGGCAATAACATACAAGTGCACGTATTTCATTGAACTATATTTATTGTATACTTCACAGAAATTACAGCACCTGGCTGTTCAAAGCAACTGACAACATAGACAATAACTGGTATTGTACACGCCCGGAAAAATACATAACTATACAAGATAATACACTTTGCGAGCCTGATAACAACTCTTACGCCGTAGATGGATTACTAAGCTTTTATGCTTACCTAATGGCTTTTCCTTTTGCCTCGCACTTTACAGTGGCTAACCCAAGATACTAGTCCATTTCAGACATAGTCGTATCCAAATGGGTTTTTCTTCAACTAGGCGGCCATCTACCATCCGCAGTCAGCCAAGTCTATCCTCATGCCCTCTCCTTTACATCTCAACTTAATCACATTCAAATGCTTACCAGAATCTCCACTCTTACTCTCGATCTGAAACTTTATCCCGTTTCACATCAGGAACGCAGAAATGATGATTAGCTCGCCGATTGGTTTATCAACCGAACCAGTTAGAAATATTAATTTAAAATAAACATAAATTTCAATATAAACTGAGGGAAATAATAATCAAAAGATTATTCAAACCTCACACAATTTCGTTAAGTTAATTCAAATAATATCAAACGCTATATGAGTTAACTTTATCAATTAAATCAAAATAACATACTTTTGAAACACTAAAAATACCAGCGACTACTAAAATGAAACTTACAAAAAAAATGATTAATGTAACCGGTTTCGGAAGATTCCGGTTACAGATGCAAAAAAAAAAAAGACTCGACGGAAAGAAATGTAAATAACCAGTCTTTGATGATGGCTTTGGAAAAGAGAGAGGTGTCAATTATCAGTTCACAGAAAGAAGAAGTCATCAGTTTACAGAGGGAAATTATCAGCTAACAGAAGAAAACAATTTACAGAGAGAAGAAGAAATTAGTTTACAGAGAGATAAAGAAATTAGTTTACAGAGAGAAGTTATCGGCTTACAGAAAGTAGATCAACAAACAAAAATAGTCTGATTGCAAGACGTACGGTCGTTGGTGGCTACTGTTCGAACTAAGCAGGAAGTTGGCAAACCTCTTCAGTTCCACAGAAAAGCAAAAATTCATCTAATTTCAATTTTTTTTTTAGTTAGTGACCAAGTCTATATGACCTCCCTACGTACAATTCACTGCACATACGAGCTACAGAATCGAATGTGGTCATAATAATATGGCTCCCTTTCTGTATATTTACTTTATTAATTTACCACTTCGACAAAACAACCAAACTGACTCACCTGGAAAGAAAAGTTTATATATTTATCTTCTTCCTTGCCTTTCCTGCAAGCTTTACGCAACAACTTCGGCACAATCTGCATAAAACCGGCCATTCTCTCTATGTATTCAAGTGTCTTCTAAACCTCTATACATATTTATGGTGAAAGTGCAAATTCGAAAAAAAACTGAGTTCCGTATTCAGGGTGGATAAACTCATTGAACTCAGAAGCATTCATAGCAAAGGATTTAGTGCCAAAAATGCATTATTTTACGTTTCTGCAGCGTCAGATTTTATGTTCTTATCAACGGTTCTCGTCTATATGTTTGACGAAATTCCTGTGACTTATGACTGTTTCATTGCCCGTTTTATAACTTTATGTTCATGATGTTTATCTTTCCTACATTGAATAGCCCGTTATTCTGATAATGCATGTTGATAGTCCAAGTTATTTTCACCTTTTTTTATTATCTTCGTAATTAATGTCGCGTTTATTCGTTCGATAAAATAATGCTTAGAATAAAATAAAGTTCGATAAAATAATGCTTAGAATAAAATAAAGTTCGATAAAATAATGCTTAGAATAAAATAAAGTTCGATAAAATAATGCTTAGAATAAAATAAAATTCGATAAAATAATATTCCAATGAGTGAAAAGGACCATGTTCCCATGACCTGATTCATGCACGTATCTAAGAGTGTCTATGTCCTGGGCACCAATATTTTAGGAGCATCTAATGAACTAGAAATTTGTTGATAATTTCTATGTGACCCTATGTACTATCATAGTGATAGCCGAGAGGGCCACCCTATAACTACCAGGTCTTACGTATAATCACCTGTAAGTCGCGTCTTAGATTCGTTTAGAACAGCATATTTTTAATGACGATTAAAAATCGTATTTCATGAAATAAATTTGAACAAAAGAATCATTAACTTATTTCTAATTTTCTCGAGTGAAATCCAAAATTCCAATAAAATATTGACCCTAAGAATCATAATATATAACAGGAACGTAGCTGAGAGCTAGCTTACTGAGCCATTTGCCCCCCTCCCTCCCCTCCCGAAATTTTTTTAGGACTACGTGCCTTATATATGACTTTATGTTCTATGCATAGCACCCCAATTGTGAAAACCTGGCACCACCTATGGCAAACTGCACGTTGAGAAGCCATCTGGCTGTCACTGATTCAAATTATATGTAATTTACTAACTGATGACAACACATACCTGACAACTCTCCGCTGAGTCGAGTATACATCGTTTACGACCAAGCCTTGAACTCTGAGCGGGACATTTCTTTTAACCGGTAATCCATTGTTTTCTAAAATATAATAGCTGTGACCTTCAAACTATTCATCTGTGAAGCTATTTTTCTAAAGCTAGCACCGTTGCTTGGAGTACCGATAATCATTCCAGTTTCAAAGTGAACCAGATCACGTCTTTTGCCTATTATATCTTGACACAATCCACCATTTGCCACTTAAAACTCACCATTTGCCATTTGAAACCCACCACTTGCCACTTAAAACCAACCATTTGCCACTTAAAACCAACCATTTGCCACTTAAAGTCAACCATTTGCCATTTAAAACCAACCATTTGCCACTTAATCGTAAAACCCACCAACGGAATATATTTGCATTTCGCCGTACAATTAGTATTCCGTCCGTACAATACATTTTGTCCGTTCAATTAATGCATAATTATGTTTTGTACTAACCCTATTGTGTAGGACTTTTCTTTGGTCTAACAGTGCATTTTTTGAAACTCGATACCCTTTATTCATGGGATCCTGAGGAAATGGGCTGAAGACCGATAGCCCCTCCACAGGGTGCGCGTCTGCATGGTTTAAATCTGAATTAGTTCGGAATAATTTAAAAAAGATTGGTAAATATAATTAAAGAAACATAAAACAAATTATATAAATAGTAAACAAACATTTTAAATTGTAATAATGAATTGCAATTAATTAACATTAAAATTATTTACATACTTTTAATATTTCACATTTAAATGGATTTTATTTTTAAGAGAACTTTATTTTCAGAAAATCATAACATTGTAGACTTTTTATTTTATAGTTGCGTGTTATGTAAATGCAAGCTTTCAGAGTTTCAGCTTTTTTTACACTTGTCCAAAAAATATTTATGGTTGAAAATATTCACTCACTTAGAGCATTTAATCAATCTCTCATGAAAATAAAGGACACATTTAAGTCTTGAAAAAAATAAAGGACATCTCTAAATAAATCTAAAGGACAGCTACTTGAAAAAAGGTCAGTCCTTTAAAATAAAGGGCGTATGGGTCATCGTAGCCATCCCCCACTTACACAGATCGCCTTTTAAAACCAATACATAACAGGGTGGTATTATAACAGAGTGGTATTTTTGTCTATTTTTTTAGATAATTATACGTATCTCTTGACTACAGCCGCTCTACAATACAGCTTCTTGACTTGGCATTAAGTCTTTCTGACTTGGGGTTTATTAATCTACAATACAGCGTCTTGACTTGGCATTAAGTCTTTCTGACTTGGGGTTTATTAATCTACAATACAGCGTCTTGACTTGGCATTAAGTCTTTCTGACTTGGGGTTTATTAATCTACAATGCAGCGTCTTGACTTGGCATTAAGTCTTTCTGACTTGGGGTTTATTAATCTACAATACAGCGTCTTGACTTGGCATTAAGTCTTTCTGACTTGGGGTTTATTAATCTACAATACAGCGTCTTGACTTGGCATTAAGTCTTTCTGACTTGGGGTTTATTAATCTACAATGCAGCGTCTTGACTTGGCATTAAGTCTTTCTGACTTGGGGTTTATTAATCTACAATGCAGCGTCTTGACTTGGCATTAAGTCTTCCTGACTTGGGGTTTATTAATCTCCAATGCAGCGTCTTGACTTGGCATTAAGTTTTTCTGACTTGGGGTTTATAAATTTGCCTAACACTGAAGAAAGAGATCCAACGTATCCTTGAAACAGCTGCATGCTGCATTGCTTATGTATTTACACTTAATTATGTTGTTTAATTTTTTCCTTAGAGTTAATATTGCAAGTAGTAACCTTATATATCTTATTTTAAACAACTTTGCAACTATACCAGTATATGACAAAGATCAATAATTAAATAATTAAAGCATATCAAAACGTTAACACCTCTTTTAAACGCCGTGTATATAGTAGAACAAATTATTGTAAGTCAAAATATCGTATTTTTTCCAAATTCATTGATAAAAAAGTGCTTTTCGCTTCCTCCCCCAACCGCACACGAAACTATAATTTCACCGGCAAGAAAACCAGATAAAGGCGGAGAAAATGTATTGATTGTTCAAAAGTATTTGCATGACGCTCAACGTTGTCAATATTTTATGTGTACTACTATTTACGAATATTTCATTTTTATTGCCCCGTTTTTCATCGTTTGTGTATTGTCGAATAATAATAGTCTTTGAAATGCATGGAAAACCTCATTGAAAATATACAGGGCTCCTAAGAAAGTTTTCAAATACCCCAACAACTTTGTATGGAAAGATCCACGAATGTTCGCTTCCGTTTTATCTAGGGTAAAGCGACCATAGTCGACCGAATAAAAGTTATTTCAGCGCTCCTAGCAGAGAATTTAAAAAGTTGAGATAACGAACTCGGTAAAATTGCGAGATAGCCGAAAAACACCCATTACAAAGTTATAGAACATCGACATTCAATCGACCTTCAATCGACAATCATTAAGTAGTAATCGACACCAATAGTGAACGAAACACGTATATACAAGGCAATAAAGACTCATCAAAAGCCTTATAAAGGCCTGTAACACAGTGGCACCTGAAGGGCGCGGCAGCCCAGTGGTTAGCGCGTGGGAGTTGCACTCGGTAGGCCCGGGTTCGATTCCCTCCGCTGCCAAAACTGCCGCCGTGTTCACGCTGAGTACAATCACGTTAAACATGTAGGTCCGTATGTCCCTTCGAGAGATTGGTGATAGGAGAAGGCGGGTATGGTTCCAGTGGATGCCTCCCCCTCTGGGTTCCGGTCTAAATTAAGTGGCACTTCCCGGCCGTCCAAACAGTTACTTTATACCTTTCTGGTAGGTCGGACGGTTTGGGTCTCAACAGCAACAACAGTGGCACCTGAAATGCTTGTCGAAATACGCGTTCATTGTTTGCCTGGAATTCAAATGTGCACTGTACGGAAGTGAACTTTGAACAGTCTCTAGACTACATTTCTGTTTATATAAGAATTGTTTATTATATCATTCTTTGAGTATTACAATCACTCACCAATGACCATATGATATCAAATAGATGACTTCTGTAACAGTTCATTGTCGATTTTTACCCATTAGAACAATACTCGAGAACTGTGTATTTGGCTTTTTTCGTTTATATCGCTTTGTTGCCGAGTTCGTTAACTTAACGTTTTCTAAATTTTCCTCTAGAGGCGCTTTAATCCTTTTTATTCGGTCTGATATGGTCTTTTTTTTTTTGCTTTTCATGGCCACTTTAGTAGAGGGGTGTAATTGTGAGCTTTTTCACTTTTCATGGTCACTTTTCTCGTGGGTTTTTTCTTTCACAGTTATTGGTGTTCTTAAGGACTTTTTTTGGATCCCTGTATTGTATATACTCTTGCCTTGAGGAAGAACATAATATGGCAATGATATTTTGCGGCCCAGTTGCAAAAGTTAAGTTTATTTTAGTCAAAATGCCGTAGTTCTGATTCTAATTAATGAATTTTATTGGGTTGTTTCGTAATAATTTTTCTCAGTAGGAAAAACAATATAAATGAACTATAAATAAAAGCAAGCATGGTCAGTTAAGTTATTTTAATTACTCAGTGAAAATACTGCTTTCCTGAAAATGTTCAAAATCGAAACTTTGAAAATAGAACTTTTTCTACATACATAGTATAGGCAAAATATTGTAACGGGATCGGAAGTTCGAATTTGAGTTTATGACGCGGAGCAGCACATTTCAAGGATCTATGAATACACTGAATACAGATCAAGCGTTTCAAAAATAATCTCTCTTTCTCTCTCTCGATCTATCTATCTATCTATCTCTATCTCTCTCGTCTCTTCTCTTTCTTTCTTACTCTCTCTCCTCTTTCTTTCTTACTCTCTCTCCTCTTTCTTTCTTGTTCCCTCGCCCTCTCTCTCTGTGTGTGTATGTGTGTGTGTGTGTCTCAAGACCAGATGCACGTATCGTTATGAAATTTTCCGTGTGACTATATGTCAAAGCATTAAACTGGATTTAATGATTTCCAATTCACATGATCGAAACATGATATATTCGAAATTCAAAAATTTATAACATTATCTCTATGGAGAAATAATGATATTTCCCAAAATAATATTAGTTGCAATAGTGATATTTTCCATGTAGAAAAATTATAATTGTTATTAAACTAGCTTATATTAATACAAATCATCCATATTTGTTCAATTAATCCATTGGAACAAGGTGACATTCAAACTTTGACTAAACTTGAAAAAATAAATTTTAAGACATTTGTGAGAAAACTTACAAAACGAAAACTAAGAATAAATAAATGTGTAGACAAACATTTTTCATTCTATTTGAGATATCTGATATTTTATTTCCACGAATTCAAAATTTACTAGTTTGTAGATAAAGTTTGTAGATAAACACATTTCTCGTTTCTCGAGATTCTTTGCTTCGTACCGCAAAAACTATTGCTGATAAAAAATATAAAATTTATTACACGTGTAGAAAAAGCTTTAGGGAATACGCTGAAATAAACCGTTTTTATTAACACTTTACAACAAAGTTGAAAAGTGTTTATGACTTTGTTCATTCTGTCTGTCTGTCTGTCTGTCCGTTAGCACGATAACTGCCGTAAAAATGACTTAATCAAAATGAAATTTTAGTATGTTGTTCAGACGGTCTGTAGGACCTATGGGAATATAAATAAATAATATCACCCAATTAGTTTTGGATTGAACCCGGGTTGAAAAAATGAAATGCATTGAACCCAATGGGACCAAATTTTTCAAACACTTTTTAAGCGGATTTAAATTTCACAAATTGCTTCGAAAATTTTAAGTAATATTCAAATTGTTCCATAAAATATATATAAAAAAAAATTCAGCGAAATATATTCAGTAGTTTTTTAAATAAAAATTAAAATAATAATTACACCTCTTACATGAAGCGATCACGTGACCATGATATGAAACGATCACGTGACCAACCTCAAAATATAATACGGCATCCATCTTGTCTCAAAATCGTCATTTTTAAAGTTCTTTTTAATTCATATTGAGTGTTGTATTCATCGTAAAACCTCTTTATTTTCGCTTAAATTCTGTGCATCTACATACTGAAACAACGCAATGACAATATATTTGAGTTTAAATGAGCATCCAACTTTGATTATTTCTCTAACGAAGCCTATTTTTCACTTATGTGAAATGTAAACAGCAAAATATGTAGGATGAGTTGTATAGGAATTGCTGTATTTTTTTAATGCAAAAGAATTTAGCTCATGGAGTCTGCATAGCTGATATGAAAAAAATATTCATTGACTTTACCGAGAGAAGGACGATTTTTTGCGATGAAGTTTTAAGCATAGAGTTAAATTACTTATAGCTCCATGGTCTTAATTTTTAAATAAAATAAATTATTATAGTATTATGATGAATGACATGAATGGGAAATTATTTATGAATGAAATGCTGATTTTTTAGAGAGAGCCAGGCGTGTTATTTTTTCTATGACGTCATATGAATGAATTTCAGTTGTTTTCGATGAAGTTTTTAAATATAATAAATTATCGTGGTATTATGATAATTCTAAAATTGTTACCGAGTAATATATCACATTTTAGAGATGTTTAAACCAGGCAATTTATATTTCAATGCCGTCATTTGAATGAAGTTCATTTTTTTGGATGAATGTTTAAGTTTTCAACTATAATAAATCAATGTATTATTGTGAGAAGTTTTAAAATATTACCGAGGAATGTATTACACCTTTTAGACATGTTTAAATAAAATTTCATTGAAGTTGGAAAGTGTTTCTTAATCAATTCTTTAAGCATGATTTATCTTTCTTGTTTGATATGTATTGTAGTTTAAGAAATATTTATAGTCAAAGACAAAATATTTAAGCTTAGAGTTCGCGTCTTGGATAGACTAACAATAGCAAACCACGAATTTTTGCAGACAGGTACCTATATGGATGAATTTTTGCAGGACGGAGCCCCTTTCTCTAATTTCGATGTAGTTTTTGAGATATTTTGCTTTTTATGCACTTCTGAAGTGAACTTTTTTTTCATACCGGCACGTCTAGCGATATCTCTGTCTCGTACCGTAAAAACTATAGCATACAAAAATATGAAATTTGGTACATTTATAGAGAAATAATAGGGTAATACGATGAAATAAACCGTTTATCGATTTAAACTTTAGTTTGGCATGCAATAGCTCGCGAAACGAGCTCATTATCAAGGAATTCAGTTTTCGGATTCCCTGGAAAAATCAAAAGAATTCCCTTCAAAAGTTTTTGAATTCCTATTATAAATCCCTGCTTTTCCCTCCTGTGGAAAATAGGCAGGGATAGAAAAGATATATTTGAAAGTAGAATTTTTAGGAAAGGTAGATATGAAACGAGCACAGACAGTTGGAGGAGAAGCGAAAGGGATTGCATGAGCGGAGCGAGCAGGTGTGAGTCCGTAGGTGTGAGTGTGCGAAGTGCGAGTGTGCGAGCAGGTGTGAGTCCCTAGTGTTTGTAAATAAATATATGACTCTAATGTTCAGCAAAAATTATTATTCAATATTGGAAGATTTATGGAGGAGATAATTGAACTTCATACAAAATTTGAACATTTATACGTTGAATGTCTAGATATTTTTTGAAGGACGGATGGAGGAAGGGGGAGGGGGGGGGGTCAGTTCTGGCCCATATCTTACATTGAATAATTTTATATACAGATATTGCTGTAATACCTCTGTAGGTAGATCTGTAATGTCCATACATGTCTAATATAAAAATTCAAAAATAGTCCCATAAATCGCAATTACCTGTATGATAGGTTCTTCGTTTCATACAAAACTGAAGTACCCTTAGCGTAAAGAGAAAAAAAAAATCCCATTTTCTGGAAAATGTCCAGATTCCGGAAGTATTTGTGCGTGACCGCTTTCCACCGATAATTTTTTAACCCGTTCTGAAAAGGGTGAGTGACCGTTTAGAGACTAATAGGTGAACGAATGCTCGCATCGAACTTAAATCTTTTATTCATGGATTGATCCAGACACAGACAAATGGCCACCCACCCCCCTCTGTCTTTTTTTGTCGTGCAGTGGTTCATTGCCAGAGGCTGCGTGTCGGAGGGTCCCAGAGTGTTTAGCGTGAGTATTAATTCAGAGTGTGGCAAATATTTGTCTGAAAGGGGTGAATATATTTGACAAACAGTTGAAGAAGTTTCTGAATGTTTTTAAGAGTTCGATAACGGGCATAATTAACGTGTAATTGAGTTGAAAATGTAATTGTATGTGGATTGTCCTAATGGAAAAACAATTCTTATGCATTCGTTATATATTTAACTAGTATTTTAGCTTGTCAATGACAGAGAAAATAACACTTTTAAAAATTAAGTTGTAACTTTATCTAATAATAATAATAATAATAATAATAATAATAAATATATATATATTATATATATATACACACACACACATTGTTTATATATATTGTTTATATATATATATATATATTTATTTCTTTTATCGGCATTATGACCGTGAATTTGCTTCTTTGGTGATGTTAATATTACTTGTTTTTTATTACAAATGTAATACAATGTTTTACAAATGTAATACAATGTTTTACAAATGTAATACATGTGTGTGTGTGTGCGTGCGTGTGTGCGTGTTGAGAGTGTTACCGCGGCGTAAAGCATACTTAATCAAGGAGTGGGGATCACACACACACACACCCCAGCCAATTTGTGGTACTTTACTCTTCAATTTGTATTGTATTCCATTTTTCCATTTGGATGGCAATGTTAGTATTCGATTGAGTTCGGCAACTTTGCGCCAACATTTCGAATATTTGTAATATCTTATTATTTATTTAGTAGTATACTATATTGTATTCCATTTGTATAATATATATATATATATATATATATATATATATATATATATATATTAGCAATGTATAGCGCTTAATAATAAATATTATCCTCTCAATCGGAAATTGGCTCAACTAGGTTCTATCCGGTAGTATATATTGTAATTAGGCACAGCTTCATACTTCTAGAACATTAAGAAGGGCTACTAGATGGCATTGAAAAACATTTGAACACCTCCCCTATTTTGCCCACTCCCATGGGAGAATTTCATAGACGTTAAAACCTATATATTAGAAGTCTGTGGAAAATCCAGCTTCGTTATGTTCGGTCCGATATTACAAATGTGATAAGATTTGGATTTCTATATCACCAAGGAGCCTCAGAAGGGTCTGAAATTTTTTTTGATTTCTTCCTCTTTCCCCAATTTTCTCTATTTCTAGAAGGGTCAAAAATCCGGCATCTCTAGGTTTTGTCTCATGGATGGTAATATAAGTGTGCACAGATTCAAGATTGCAGGGGGGCATTTGAATGGTCTGGAAACGTTTCGATCCCATTAACAGCATTTTATCCACTCTCGGAAAGAATATTTAAAATCTGGGTCTGTTGGGCTCTCTCCTGTGATTGATACTTTAAATATGCAAATATTTAACCTTGTATGTCACCAGGGGCTTTTGGAGGATCTAGAGAGACTATGTTAAAAAACTCTATTTTCTTCGTCCCCTAAAGGTGAAATCAGAATTCGGGCTTCTTTGGGTTCTGTATGGTGTCCGACATTATAAGTGTTGTTGTTGAGACCCAGACCGTCCGTCCTACCAGAAAGGTGTAAGGTAACTGTTTGGACGGCCGGGAAGTGCCACCCAATTTAGACCGGAACCCAGTGGGGGAGGCATCCACAGGGACCGTACCCTCCTTCCCCTACCACCAACCTCTCGGAAGGACTTTCGGACCCACATGTTTATTATAAGTGTTGAAGACCCAGACCGTCCGACTCGTCCAGAGGACTAAGAGCAACTATTTGGACGGCCGGAAATTTATTATAAGTGTTATTTTATAATATATTATAATATTATAAAATAACATAAAATAACATTATAAAATAACATATATATTATAAAATAACATATAGTGTTATTTTATAATATATAAGTGTTAATTTATTATATATTTATTATAAGTTTATTATAAGTGTGCAAAGATTCAGCATTCTCGGTCACCGCGGGGGGGAGGGGCTCTGGAACGTCTGGAAATGCAAAGACATGTTAAATAATTAATATATAGATATGTATAGAGTAATTATTATGATGTAAATGAAAATTCAAATTATTATTTTTTTTTGTCGTATTTAAGCAATTTGAGTATTTCTAAAATCAATTAAAAATTTTTAAGAAGATGTACTCACAGAATCTGCCTAAAGGTAACAATAATTCCAGCTGCGTGTAAAGATCGAATTTGTCGATCTCCAAAGAAACGGGGTTAGTCTATGAGCAAAATATTTCAGGAACAAAGTAAGGAATTTGACCTAAATTTACAACGATTAAATTAAGTGGCACCTCCCTGGGAGTGGTTTCAGGGATCATAATCCTCCCCGGCAAAGGACTGTAAGAGTGACACTGTGCATTGGTCCCATGTATGCATATGCATCAGAAATGTTTTATTGACTCAAATTTTCGAAGTCGAGCTCGATACGTACAGCATTCCTTATGTCCACTACAGCCTATGGATGGCGAAAATATTTTCTCAATTCGAAAACACCGAGAAAATAATTTCTTTTTGGGGGAAATTTTGAAGGCATCCAGCTTGTCACTTGGAGAAAAATATATTTGCAATGTACTTGGACGTGTTTTTCCACCAAAGAAAAAAATATCTATCTGATAGTAGCATCATGTGTCTAACTTGATGAAAAATTTGTACCACCTTTTTAAATCTATTAAGATCCAATAATCGAAGCCACAGTCCAACAACAGTCCAATTTTTATTCTGATGAGAGCAGTTGTTACAGAAGGCTATTAGTTTTTTCCCTTTTATATCCCTTTAATAATCATGAAGTTCAAAGTGTTTTAAGAGACAATTTCCAATCTCATCAGCTTCTCTACATGCAGTATTTTTTCATCCCACATGTAAAAATAAGCTCGATTATCTGAACAGCAATATAGAACGAATTACGGTTGTCTGAACAGCAATGTAGAAATAACCTCAATTATCTGAATAGCAATATACGCTAAAATTTAAACAAAAAAATCTGATGTGGGCAACACATGACTTTCCTTATATAATGAAATGAATTTACTACTTTTACAGTAAAATAAATAGGTTTTTCTTCTAGTAGATACTAATATCCTTTCCAAGATATTGAATTTTCGACAATTAGTCGTCATTTTCATTGATTTATCGTCATTTTTATCCATTTGGCGAGATTTTCGTTAATTTGGCAACATTTCAAAAAGTCGACAAATTGGCGACATTCCGCCAATTTCGTCGCCAAAGTCTCGCCAAGCATTATGGACAAAGCAGTAAGTTATTCTTACAGCAGATAAATTGGCGTTCAAATGCAAAAGTATTACTCAAAGTATCTTTTTTCATGAATGGAACGAGCTAGATTCACGAGAATGATGTCACCCAATTTATCGCATGGTATTACATATGAAAAGTGAACATGTTTCTCAATAGGAATTTTTTTTTTTTATGTGACTTTTTCATAATTTTTTTGAAAAATGTGCAATATCTCGAGAACGGTTCATGTTAGCGTTCTAAAATTTATGTCAATCGTTTTCTAGTGAAAATTTACGTAAGAAATGCCTATATACGTAACTTTATTAGCGGTTTTGATTTTTTGACGATTTTTTCAAAATTTCATTCGAAAATTTAGGGGGGTTCTGAACATTCGATTATGTATAAAAACAATAGGCTTCCAGTGTTTACGGATTGTGATTTTTGTGCCAAATTTGGTTCGAATCGGTCCATTCGTTCGTCAGTTATCGTCTCCACAGACTCACTGACACACACACACACACACACACATACTTTCACACACACACACACACACACACATACACACACACAGACATCACCTCAAAAATGTTTGATTCGTGATCAGGGATGCTTGAAACGTGCTCTCCCGTCGAAAACTCGAATTCGAATTTTCGACCCCGTCACAATACTTTCCTTATACATTATGTATATAAGGAAAGTAATAGTTTATTTTTCTAGAATGTTGGTCTAATAGACTCAGCTCTCGACCAAACTTCTCCAACATTAATTTGATTTCTGTCGTTAGATTTCACATATTATAAGGATCCTAAATGAGATAAAATGAAAAATATCCCCACTAAGACTTTCTTACAAAAGAGAAACACATACCTTAAAATACTTCTGCCATTTCAAGAAAACAATGGTATCTGCATGAACAAACGTTTGTTTAAACGTTTAGAATGCATTTAGTAATATCCAAACAATAAATAAGTTAAAATACACTTAATACACTTAAGCATAAATACACTTTCATTTTTTATTGCTTAAAGCTTTAACACAAGTTTTAAGAGCTATTAAAAAAAATCTTGTAAAACAAAGCGAAAATCGTGTAAAGTATGGTATGTACAGCAGTTACCATGGTTTACATTATTTAGAAATATTTGCATATGGATTTTTAACTCGCCTAACTTTTGCTGTCTTTTTCGGAATTTCAAGGCGTGTTGGTGTCTGCAGGGGTGTAGTCGAGGGGGGACGCAGGCGGACGCAGACCCCCCACCTTTTCTCCTGATCTCAAGCGTACCCCCACTTTTTATTTTGTAAGGGGACGCTCTTTTTTTTTAAATTTATATATACATATATAAGCATAGATGGAATGCTTGGCATAGATGGAATGCTTGGCATAGATGGAATGCTTGGCCGATGGTCCCAGATTATTATTCTTTGGCCACTCTTCCTCTGAAAAAACATATGGATAGGGATGGCGGTTATTACAAAAATAACCGGTTTTCGGTTTTTTTTTAGAAAAAAAAACGTTTGTAGACGAAAAAATGTTATTTACATTTTATTTACATTCGGATTTTAGAAATTTCCCAAAGCTAAAAAGCTTTAAAAAAATCATTAGAAAAATCAATGACAAGTATCAATGTAATCAATGAATCACTGTATTCAATGAGTAATCAATGTAATCAATGAAACAGTATCTCTATGGAAAGTTCTTTGAAATTATTTCATTTCAAAATGCAAGAATCTTAATTGATTTTTCTTTCTTGAGCTGAGAATCTATGCTTTTTAGCACACTTTTTGGTTTTTAATAAATAACTAAATAAAATTAGAATAATTATTATTCTTTTGATTTTATCAACATGTTAAGAGTTCGAGTTGGAAAGTAAAAAAAAAAAAAACTGGATACAATTGGAAAAGTATCTCAATACAAAATCCACGATAGATTTAGAGACTAGGATCGTTACTCAAGACATTTTATATGGGTGATGCTTGTATCGCGATACTTCCCAGCCCTATGTCAGTCACAGAAATTATACACTATTGGCTAAAATTCTTCAAAAAAAGAGCGTCCCCCCACTTTTTTTTTTACGACTACACCACTGGGTGTCTGTGATATAGTTAGGATTTTTATCTCAATCTTCAATATCATTTAAAATTCCATAACCTTCCCAGTAATCACACGAATTTAAATTATTCTTTCTCTCATCTGCGAATAATGCATTCCTTGCCGCCATTTTCTTACATTTACCATGCTATACTTGAAAACCTTTGCACTTACCATAAATTGAAAGCTGTACTGTAAGCGCTGTATGTTCAAATAAATGCATAATAAGTGTTCTAAAATGCTCGTATTTATCACAGCAGTTATTTTTCTTACATAACACTTTTTTATTTACAAAAATATTGGTTACCATGGTTAACACCCGGACCCTTCAGATAACGGATGACGACTATGTTAACCGATTATGTAGCTAGGAAAATGACTTTATTTCGTATTCTAGAAATTTATTCAACCTTCGCTGACACGAAATTCTTTTGCATTCGCTTCATATGAACGAAATGCACATTTTTAAAGCGGGCTTCATCGTCGAACATAGAAATGTGGTTAAAACCAAACTAATCTTTTCGTCGTCTAAAAGGTCCAAGAACGTGATATTGAATATTCGTAAAACGAATGAAAAAGAATTGCTTAAATTCGCTCTGCGAAACAGTAATCTAATAATTATAATAGAAATTCGGAAATAATTGGGAGCAAAATCTGAAATTCATGAATACATTTTATATTCGCAGAACTTCAGCCCCCCCCCCCCCCTCCCCACTAAATAATTAGTGCCCATCGCTCTGAATGGGGCACTTTTACGGCCTCACCATCAACTGGCGATTCTTGCTTTAACCTTAACCTGTTGGTTCTTATGCTTTATCAGATTAATCCTGACGAAAAATGTTCTTTTTTTCCCAGTACAACGATTGATTGATACCTTATTTCACATAGGAGATTATAATAGAGGGAAAGGGTGAACATTGCCCTTCCTCGATGTTCAAGGTCACAAAAACGAAAAGTAGTCGATCTGATTGATCCTTAAGTTTTCCCCAACATGGAAAAGTTCTATGAGCGTCCATGCATATTCAGTCTTTATAGAATTTTGTGTAACGAAGCATTTGATTTTCAGTATTTAATCATTACAGTGTCGCCATCTATGTACTTTATTTGAAACTTTTTCTAAAATGCGTAGTTTTGTAATAATGCAAGAGAGGGCAGCACTAGATAAAGTTAAGTAGAGTCCCTTTATAAATAATTAGTACAAAGGGACTGACTCACGGTAAGCTATTTCACTTGCAAAGTTCAAGAATTTGACGTCTCTAAAAAAGTAAAAATTTAAATGAAAATGTAAAATTTGTATTATTTCAAAATATTTATCTTATTTTACGTTGAATTGACTTGATCCTTTACGGTCTTTTCTTTTAACAAACGAATTTACTTTCTTCACGCAAATTTATCGGTGTTTCCATTTCGTAAATTACATGAAGAACAGAGGAAAGAAAGACTTTAGTTAACCTTATGAGACTCTCAACCCTTTATGATTCAAATGTAACTTCATATTAATAACATAATTAGTATTTCCTTAAAGAAAGCATATATATGCAAAATATAGCTTTCGAAACCGTAACTTTTTTATTTTGATCAATTCTTCTAAGTTCCATTGGACTGTTCACATATTTTATTCGCATGCTATTTGAATATAGTTTAGTCAGCTTCCGAAACCGTGTACTTCAGTTATTTTTGCTATAATCTTCTTATTTCCTATCACTTTCACTGACATCTTTAATGAGATTTGATCGCACGTCTTTTGAAGTTAGTTGATTAATAGCAAAAATTAAGCACACATCCACAACAGTAGGTCTTTATTTTACTTCCTATAAGATGTACAAAAATTTTTTTAAAAAGGGCCAAAGCGCTTTCGAGCATAAGTACGCTCTTCATCAGTGGCTACACGAAGAGCGTACTTATGCTCGAAAGCGCTCTGCCCCTTTTTTAAAAAATTTTTGTACATCTTATAGGAAGTAAAATAAAGACCTTCTGTTGTGGATGTGTGCTTAATTTTTGCTATTATAACATCAGACGTGATGCCAAATTATTTATTAGTTGATTAATTTAGCACACATAACTTCAGATAACGGTTATCTATAGGTAACCGGTATTTGGTTATCGGTTACGTGACCGGTAAATTTTTGTTCATATTCTTCTTATTTCTAGTATCCTGTTTTAGTAAATTTAAAGTAATTTGATTGCATGCTATTTGATTAATGTAGCACTGGCTGTTTTTCCTTAGTTAATTCTTTAAGTATTATTGTTTTTTTAGTTATCTCTCTTAATTAACTGGTTTACAAAGTTTCGTGTTTTGATGAAGAACCCCGAAACAGCTTGTTTCCAACATTTTGTTACTACATATTTCCGTGAATTTTAAATATAATTATCCCAATTTTTATGTATTTTATGCTTTCATCCTATTTCACTCTTTTCAATTACTTTTTTCGCTATTTTTGCTACCTTTACCTCTCTATATGGATTGAAATATTTGTCTCTTTTTCTCTAATTTTTCACCATTCCCTTATTGTTGTTAATAATTCAAAAATTTTAATTTCTTTTTCCCTCAGTTTTATTTTATATATCATATCAATCTGTGCTTTTCTGTTGCATTTCTTTCACTTCAATGAGACCATCTTATCACTCGGTGTTGGTGTTTTTATGACGAGCCTCGTTGATACACATTGACGTATTATTTGTTATAGCTAGTCAAAACTTATGTTTTCGTGCATTATTTCGAATGTTGAATCAGGGAAATTTCAGATGAAAAAATGATTACCTTAAACTGGCGAGAAAGGGCGTCTCATTTCACGATGGACTAAAACGGCCACATGTTAAATTAAAATTTGAACATTTCAGCCCATTTCTAAAGACGTTTGCTAAAAATAAAATTAGCCGAAATAATAGCCAGAAACGTGAAACATGCTATTTTTGCGCACTCACCTGTGAAACTCTAACTAGAGGAAGGATAAACTAGCTAAGAAGGAAAAAAAGAGTAAAGGAATAGAAAAAGAAATATGGAAAAAGTTACTTCCACTAAATCAAAGAATATGCCGAAGCAAAGAGAGGAGAAAAGTTCTGTTAATCATAAAGGAGATGGAGATGTTCCCTAACCTGTGTAGAACCTTATTCCAATAACTGTTCGAAAGAAACATGGATCCTGTGCTAAGAGTGTAATGGTTGGGCCTATGAAAATTGCACTCCAGTTCCATATGTGTTACAACTGTAACAACGATGATTCCATAGATGACTGAATAATGAAACTATAATAGCCCGACATAACTTTGCAGGCACTAAATGAATTGCATTTTTTCGTTCCTTAAATGTAATTTCTTTTCATGTCATACATATTTTTTTTTATTAACTGATTGCTATAAAAACAGATTGATATATTTGGAAATCACTAGTTGCAGACAACACAGCTATTAACGGAATAAATCTTTTTTAATGCCTCATGTAATAAAACTTAAACATATAATAACCTGAAAACCCCCATAAGATATACAACTTATAAAGTACTACTCTACTTTCTACCCAAGATCGTGACTTTTGTGTTGAATCCTTCTAAATTGACTTTAATTTAAATTAAACTTCAAATTACTTAACGACCCGAATTATAAAAAAGAGTCGCAACATTTATTCACAGCGAATCTCTCTGGAAACCCAATATATATATATATATATTAGAAAGATTAGAAAGAAGTAATAATAAAGATAATTAATTCAAGTAATCGGGAAATATTTACATCACCATAGAAGCAAAACCACTGCCATAATGCCGATAATAGAAAATATCAGCACCGGCCCAAATCCGAAGATTAAAAAGAATTAAATTCATCTTCAGGTCTGAATATTTAGTTCTAATTAATCCCAACAAATCCCTGTTTCAAATTAGACAATAGTACATTATTAAATGTCCAAACTACAGACATTCCAAACAAATGCCTGTTTCCGATTGGGCAATAGTGCATTACTATAAATGTTCAAGCTAGACACCAAAAGATCAAAAAATGAAGATAAGAAACATTAGGAAAATTTGTATCACCATGTGGCAGGAACCCGTCTTCTTTCACCACGTGTATATTCGACCAACCTCAACAGTATAATAAATATCTAGAAGCACCGGAATGATCTTGACGAAATATAACCTAGGAGGCAGTACGCACGTTCACAGTGACACTCCCAGACCCGTCCAGTGAGTCAGAGCAAGAGACAGGACTATTACCCGTATGAGCAAAATAGAATATGAACATGAAGCAAAATTCTTATTAAACAAGAGATTCATATACGAAATGGATAAACTAGAATGCCACTATGCACCATTATAAATAAGGGCGCTCAAATCGTAGTTTCAAACTAACAATTATATATATATATATATATATATATATATACATATATATATATATATATATATATATATATATATATATATATATATATATATATATATATATATATATATATATATATATTTGCGATTGGCAACATTGGTCTTTTTATTCAAGGCTCCAATGGATCAGACATATGCAGTGTTTTTTCAGGTATTCTTGTTTCCTATAATTTTTCAATCTTTATGCGTATATTCCAAGTTATCAGTGTTTATAGATATAATCTATCACTGATATCAAAAACATGCATTTTGTGTTCATTTTGATAAAATACTTGGACTTGAAGAAGAGTTTTATCGAAATGAACAATTCATTTGTTTAGGCCTTGGGCTTGTCCACGTGTAAAGCTTTAATGCCTGGATTTTATTGGATTTTTTATTATCGATTCCCTTCCATTGATGCTTGTGGTTTGTCTTCAGCTTAATGACTAGAGGTTTGCATTTTATTTTCCACTTGATTGATGATTCTCTGTTTGAAACATTTTTATTTGTTAGGTATTTTTTAATGTTAGGGTTTTTTGAGTTGCAACTTCTCTCTATTCTATCCTTGGATTTTCAAACTATTATTATACATATATATATCTATATATATATTTTTAATATTATATATATATATATATATATATATATATAAGGATATAAACAAGAAGAAAAAATAAGCGAGAACAGGAGTGACCATATGATTTGCATAGAATGGCAGGGGTGGATTGCGACACCCCTTTCCCGCTTAAAGCAGCTTTTACGACCCGGGCAACGCTCACGGCACCAATGTAACTCAATGGTCAATCTCCCACATGTGCAAAGACAGAAGCACCCGAACGGACACAAAAGCAAAGATGGAACCAAGCATGGAAGAGATACACCCTACAATCCAGCTTGAAAACACAACATTTTATAAGGGAAAGTCGCACATGCGCGAAAAGACTTCAAGATGATAGGATCGCAGATATGAAAATATATATGATTAAGAATTCTCATTTAGAATCAAACAATGTACAATTTCTTTCTTTGAAAAAGGAATAGTAATAATGTTGTAAAAAATATCTAGGGTAATTTCTTTTTAATGCATCATTTATTATTTTATTACATTCATGAATGCAGTCTTTTTTAAAAGTACTGTAGTTTCTGTTTCTTCTGAAGTACCCGATAATAATATTTCTGAATATATTTTTAGTGAGGTTTGAATTCCAATCAATAATATTATTAATTTTGATATTGTATGAATTTCTCTTGTCGTGTATGGTTGTATAAATTCCATACTGTTGGTGTTTTCTTATTGACAAGTCCAGGAAGTCTGTCGATCCATCCTCATTGATCGGGTTTTCAATTAAGTCTAATTCCCTTGGGTAGAATGCTAAATCTATGTCAGGGGTGTTTGCATAACCCCCTAATATCACATCGTCAACATAACGGAAATAAGGTATTTCCGATAATATATGGGTTCCTCTTTCATATTTGGATAGATAAATATCCGCCAATATTGATGAGCATGCACCACCCATGGGTATGCCTTTGACCTGTTTGTAGTAATGCGTACCGTCATATAGTATGTTTTCATTCAATACCAACTCAATCAAATCCAAATATCTTCTGAGAGTTATATATGGTTTTAAATTATATTCCTCATGTAATTCTTTCAAGATCATTTGTAGGTTTGTTAAATCGATGTTATTAAACAGATCCCGGAAATCGTAGCTTCTGAAGTTCAAATCTTTATGGCAAAATTTCAGTCGGTCTATCAATTCCTGTCCGTTTTTTAACATTATGGAGTTTTGCTTCTTAATATCAGTTATAACATATTGGAGTAATTTCAGAAGTTTTTTATTTGCTTGTTCCAGGTACGATCCGCATCCCACTGTTACAGTACGGAACTTGACTGGTTTTTTGTGTAACTTGGGAATAAGGATCAGTATGGAAATTTTACTGATTTAATATCCATACCAATTCTTTTATACAGTGCTTTTATTCTATTAGTGATGATTGATTCGTTGCTAGGAATTAAGGTATACATGGCACTATCCTTATAGCATTGTGTTAAAGTATCGACATAGAATTTTTTACACGTGAATGCAAAATTCGATACGATTTTGTCGGTGTATGTCATTACGAATTCTTCATTAAAATGTTTGATTGAAGACGGAAATCGAGAACCTCCTAAATCCTTGTTTCTTCTCGGGTAGAATTGGCAAAAAGCACTGTAAAAGGCATATTTCCATGCGTTAAAAGTTTGTACAGGTATACTGTGTTTGACTGCCATCTTGTATATGAAGGTTTCCAGATCGTAATTAAATTCATTATAAATATTATTAAATTCTTGTATTCGGTACTTAGTACCAAGTTGTAATAAGTTTTTGAGTTTATTATCTTTTATAAAATCTTACACCAAAGAGGAAATCTTACACCAAAGAGGAAATATTATCTTACACCAAAGAGGAAATAAAAAGCAACAATTTAATTACATCAAAACAGAAGAAAAAATCTCAGACTTCATAAAAACAGAAATAACGGTGAAATTCGGATGGATCAAGAATATAGCCAACAGTATAAAGATCAAATACTTACAACGTATATGGAATTTTATTATACATTTCAATTTAAGTGAAAATAACTGCAATACAGAAGATAAAAACACTAATATAGACATCATTCTGGATTTAATTAAACTCAGAGCCGCAAAATATAATGTAGCACTTGAACCAAAATATCAAATTAACAAATCAAAAGAATTTTTTATCACAACATTTAAGAATAAAATGTTCGAAAATATTCCATTCAACCATATATTACATAATATAGAAGAACGTCTTCCTTTGCCTAATCTAAATATTAAGATATCCTATCGCTTTGTAAGAACCAACGGAAGAAGATTATTCAACTACAATAAATTATGTAAAACTGTGTCTTCATTTAATATTGAATCCTGTCAATGTCATAAAAATATACATTGTGATCCCTACCACAAGCATATAATTACTGGAAACTTAGATTTTATAAAAGATAATAAACTCAAAAACTTATTACAACTTGGTACTAAGTACCGAATACAAGAATTTAATAATATTTATAATGAATTTAATTACGATCTGGAAACCTTCATATACAAGATGGCAGTCAAACACAGTATACCTGTACAAACTTTTAACGCATGGAAATATGCCTTTTACAGTGCTTTTTGCCAATTCTACCCGAGAAGAAACAAGGATTCAGGAGGTTCTCGATTTCCGTCTTCAATCAAACATTTTAATGAAGAATTCGTAATGACATACACCGACAAAATCGTATCGAATTTTGCATTCACGTGTAAAAAATTCTATGTCGATACTTTAACACAATGCTATAAGGATAGTGCCATGTATACCTTAATTCCTAGCAACGAATCAATCATCACTAATAGAATAAAAGCACTGTATAAAAGAATTGGTATGGATATTAAATCAGTAAAATTTCCATACTTGATCCTTATTCCCAAGTTACACAAAAAACCAGTCAAGTTCCGTACTGTAACAGTGGGATGCGGATCGTACCTGGAACAAGCAAATAAAAAACTTCTGAAATTACTCCGATATGTTATAACTGATATTAAGAAGCAAAACTCCATAATGTTAAAAAACGGACAGGAATTGATAGACCGACTGAAATTTTGCCATAAAGATTTGAACTTCAGAAGCTACGATTTCCGGGATCTGTTTAATAACATCGATTTAACAAACCTACAAATGATCTTGAAAGAATTACATGAGGAATATAATTTAAAACCATATATAACTCTCAGAAGATATTTGGATTTGATTGAGTTGGTATTGAATGAAAACATACTATATGACGGTACGCATTACTACAAACAGGTCAAAGGCATACCCATGGGTGGTGCATGCTCATCAATATTGGCGGATATTTATCTATCCAAATATGAAAGAGGAACCCATATATTATCGGAAATACCTTATTTCCGTTATGTTGACGATGTGATATTAGGGGGTTATGCAAACACCCCTGACATAGATTTAGCATTCTACCCAAGGGAATTAGACTTAATTGAAAACCCGATCAATGAGGATGGATCGACAGACTTCCTGGACTTGTCAATAAGAAAACACCAACAGTATGGAATTTATACAACCATACACGACAAGAGAAATTCATACAATATCAAAATTAATAATATTATTGATTGGAATTCAAACCTCACTAAAAATATATTCAGAAATATTATTGTCGGGTACTTCAGAAGAAACAGAAACTACAGTACTTTTAAAAAAGACTGCATTTATGAATGTAATAAAATAATAAATGATGCATTAAAAAGAAATTACCCTAGATATTTTTTACAACATTATTACTATTCCTTTTTCAAAGAAAGAAATTGTACATTGTTTGATTCTAAATGAGAATTCTTAATCATATATATTTTCATATCTGCGATCCTATCATCTTGAAGTCTTTTCGCGCATGTGCGACTTTCCCTTATAAAATGTTGTGTTTTCAAGCTGGATTGTAGGGTGTATCTCTTCCATGCTTGGTTCCATCTTTGCTTTTGTGTCCGTTCGGGTGCTTCTGTCTTTGCACATGTGGGAGATTGACCATTGAGTTACATTGGTGCCGTGAGCGTTGCCCGGGTCGTAAAAGCTGCTTTAAGCGGGAAAGGGGTGTCGCAATCCACCCCTGCCATTCTATGCAAATCATATGGTCACTCCTGTTCTCGCTTATTTTTTCTTCTTGTTTATATCCTTATATGCCACTCTGGATGCAGAGCTGCTAAGCGCCACATCCTCTGTAAGGTTTCTGTTTTCTCCTTTACTTAAATAGGAGTTCCGTTCGTGATATACTTATTTTTATATGTATATATATATATATATATATATATATATATATATATATATAATAAAAAGGTTTGAAGGTCCAATGAATGAAAAGTGAGAAGCTGTAACTCGAAAAACCTAACTATCTAGCAGGCTTACAAAATAAAAGTATATATCAACTAATTTTCAAGCAAATGGAAAAAAAATAAATTTCGAATCAACAAGTCAAAGAAAAGTATCAAAAAACAAAGGTATGGAATCGATAAAAGGAAAACAGACGAAATTCAAGCACAAACGCTATACACGTGGACAAGGCTCTAAGTCTGAATCAGGATATGTTCACTTCTACAAAACTCGTAATCATGTCCAAGTGTCTTGTAGAAGCAAACACAATTGAAAATGCAAACAAATTTTGCATTGACATTCCTATTTATTGTTATTATTATTATTATTATTTTTTCATATTTGCAAAGTATTCTTAAATTTTTAAAGTTTGCTTCGGTATTATATATATATATATATATATATATATATATATATATATATATATATATATATATATATATATATATATATATATATATATATATATATATATATATATATATATATATATATATATATATATATATATATGTGTGTGTGTGTGTATGTATGTATGTATGTATATATTTACTAGAAGGTATGCTCCATATGACGGAATTAAGAATTTGCAAAGCATTGCCTCCCATTTAACGTTATTTTTAACATTTTGGTGACATTTTTATCAATATGGCGACATTTTCATCCATTTTGTCATATTTAGCAAAGTCGCCAAGTTTGAGACCTCCCGTCAAATTTTTCGCCAAGCATTACGGATGGCCGAAGAATTGAGTTATTCATATAGTCATTTGTTATGTTATTTCCAAGATATTGAATTGTCATCAATTAGTCGTTATTTTCATTGATTTATCGTCAATTTTATCAATTTAGCGACATTTTGTCAATTTAGTAGCATTTAAAAAGACTCGGCAAGTTGGCGTTGCTGCTAAAATTCGTTACTAGAATCTCGCTAAGCGTTACAGATGGAGAAATAGGTGATTCTTATATTATATTCTTATATTGTTTTCAAGATATTGAATTTTCATCAATTAGCCGTCATTTTTACTAATCTGGCGACATTTTTGTCAATTTACCAACATTTAAAAAATTCAAAAACAAGTTGGCGATATTCCGCCAATTTCGATACCAAAATTTTGCCAAGCGTTACCCAGAGATAGATAGATAGACAGTTAAATTAAGGTGTTTATATATATATATATATATAATAGAAGTTTGAAAATCCATTGAACGAAAAGTAAGTAGATGTAACACGATAAACCTAACTTTTTAAAAACACCCACAGAATAAAATATAATACAGCAAATCATCAATCAAATGGATTAAAAATACAAAACACTAGCTATCAAGTTACAGAAAATCAACCAAATTAAAAGGTATGGAAACAAAAAAAGAAAAACTTAAACTAAATTCTACTATCTAACTGGCGTACAAAACAAATGTAAAAATCAATTAATCCTCAAGCATATGGAAAAAATAAAAAAATTAATATCGAATCAACAAGTCAATGAAAAATATAATACAAAGGTATGGAATCGAAATAAGTATAACAAACGAAATCAAGCACAAACGCCTTACACGTGGACGAGGCTCTAAGCCTAAATCATGAATTGTTAACCTCTACAAAAATCTAATCATGTCCAAGTTTTTTGTAGAAGCAAACTCAAAAATGTATGTTTCTGAAGAAATAGATAGATTAAATCTATGAACTATTTCTACTTGGACGACATACATAAAGATGGAATAAAAAAGAAAAAATGAATACCTGGAAAAAGCACAGCGTGTGTACAGACGATTCATTACAGGGATCGAAGGAACACTGATAGAAGAGACCAGTGTTGCCATTCGTAAAGAAAAAATAAAAAACCATTTACTGTTGCCATTCATAAGAATTGAAAAACTGTGAAGCGAAATGTAAAGAAAAAGTATTAATATACAGAAAGAGCTACTAAAAAGAGGGGCAAATAAAGGTAATACTGAAGGGAGATGACTGGCTAATATAAGATACTATGAATAGAATTATATGATACTATGGAAAGAATTATAAAAATCCAGCTATTTTAAATTTTTTAACAATACTATTTACTAAATAAGTGGGATATTTATATAAATTACTAGTAATTTTGAGATTATTGATATGCATAGCATGAAATTTTTTATCAGATAATCTATAAATTCTAAAAAGCTGATTGAGTATAATATTTCTAAACAATTGAATCGAGTTACAGGAATTAAAAGGTAAGATTTTATTAATATTAAAATTATAAAAGTCTTTTTTATCATATAAATTTGTAACAATTCTATTAGATGGATCAATAAAAAGATTTAAATCCAAAAAATTAACATTTTTATTAATAGTAGCTTCATTAGGTATTAATTCCAAATTGTCTGAATAGTAATCTATATCTATGAGATAATTTTCTGTATGTACTAAGCAAATCAGATCATCAACATATCTGTAAAAAGTATAATCTATTGAAGTAAATGACATTTCATAATGATAAAGGTATAAATTAGCTAGCATACTGCTTACTACAGCCACCCTGTGGAACTCCTGAGACTTGTAAGTATAATTTATTTCCTTGAAAAATATAATTATTGAAAATAACAAAGTGAAGAAGTTTAGGAAAATTTTTAAATTTAATTTGATTTGAAAGAGGTGTAATATAAGCATTATATAGAGCTAAAATTACATCATATAGATCAGATATCTTAATATTATTAAAAAGATCTTTAAAATCAAAAGTTTGAAATCCTATTATTTTTCTAAGAGATGTTAATTTATTCTTTAATTCTTTACTATTATTTAGAATATGGTAGTTATTGCTAGTCTGGCTTAAACTATTATTTATTAGATTTAAAGAATTTAGTAATAATTTACTCGCAGTAGTAGAGTAAGTATTATGGCCACTAGTAACTGTTCTAAATTTAATAGGATTTTTATGAAATTTTGGAATAAGCACTATATAAGGAAATTTAAGATATTTATATTTAATATTTAAATCATTATACATATTGATAATTTTCAATTTAATACTATTGATGGAATGTAAATCAGGTTTAAAAAGACTATTATTTTTTAAATAATCTAACAGAAATTGAATATAAAATTTTTTACAGATAATAGCATAATTATTAGAGGCTTTATCAACATAGGTGATAACAAAGGATCTTTGTAAATCATTAATGGAATGTTTAATATTATCAATATTATATAAAGATCTAGACAATTTAATATCTCTAATAGCATTTTTAATTGATTCTAATATAGTAAATTTCCACATATTAAATGCCTCTAATGGCAGAGCGTATTTACAAGCTAATTTATATATATATTTATCAAGATCAAGATTAATTGATTTTAAGACTTTAAAAGAATTATTACAAGAAGGTATCCTAAATTTAGTGCCAAATGACATAATGGTTCTTAACACATTGTCACTAACAAGGTCTAAATCTCCTGTAACTATGTGCCCCAAGTCAGGATTTAGAAATTTAGCAAATTTATTTAATTTACAAATACATTCACTATCTACAATTGACTGAGAAGAATGATCAATAGAGAGCGATTGTGAAACTTCATTATAATTAAATATAGACCTACCAATAGGCTTATTGTATTTGAATGTCTTTGAAACAAATAAATCACCAATAGGCAATAAATGTTTAAACTTGTTAAACAGATGTCCAAAATTTATAGAATTATATATAGGATGTTTGAAAGAGATAACACAATAAGAATTAGTAGTTGTATTATTATAATGAAACTGATTTAGTTTTAAATTTAAAAACTGTGATCTTGTAATAAGCAAATCAATTATATATATATATATTACAAATCTATACACAAATTATTTACAGTGCTAGCAATACAAAATATACCCGGGACATACTAATCTACATATGCAATTCGAACCTAAATCATTACTAAACTGAATTTCAACTGAACAGAAGATGATCAAAATACGAAATGTTTACTTAAATACTTGTACGAACCATCAGAACCCACACACTCGCGAACTCGGCTGAATAGCAGATGACATAATTCTAGAGTCTGCCCTTTTACAGATCTGGCCAATCATGAGAATGCAATTCTTTGGAATGGAAGTTAAGAAGTTTAGACCATAAACTAAAATAAGGAAAACATAAAATTAGAATAAAATAATAAAAAATAATAGAATCCCCAAAATCTAACCCAAAGAATGATAACTAATTCGCAACTGGGGCAAATTAACACACTATTTTGGGCTGTATTAAAGCATTAGAATTAAATATTTGCTAGTCATGTACACCTTCCGTATTTTTTCTATATTTTAATAAAAGACGGAATTTGCTAATGGCGTGAAGAAGAAATTTTGTAAAATTTCCTTCCGCATTTTGATCATGACAGCACACAACATGGGCAAAAATTGAAAAGAATTCTGATTTTGTTTACATATTATGCAGTAACTTACTTCTGTATAAAATTTGTTTTCCGTAAATTTGGATTGAAACTACAAAATTTCGTAGCTCGTAATATGCGCATGCCCACTGCATTTGGTTTCATTCGAGTTATTTTAGAGATATGGCAATGTTGTTGTTGTTGAGACCCAGACCGTCCGACCTACCAGAAAGATGTAAGGTAACTGTTTGGACGGCCGGGAAGTGCCACCCAATTTAGACCAGAACCCAGTGGGGGAGGCATCCACAGGGACCGTACCCTCCTTCCCCTACCTCCAACCTCTCGGAAGGACTTACGGACCCACATGTTTAACGTGATCGTACTCCGCATGAACACGGCGGCTGTTGTGGCAGCGTGCAAATCCAACGCGCAAACCACCGGGCTGCCCCGCCCGAAATGTGCCAACAGCACGCGGTGTTAATGTTGTGAAAATTATGTTTACACATGACTTGAGCAAAATTTTAAAGAATTACGATGTTGTTTTCATCTTCATGTAGTAGTCCAACTTAGTAAAATATTTAGTTTTATTTGGTTGAATAGTTTTGGGGGGATACGGGATTGCATTGATTTGTCAACATTCCGACCGACTCTCAAACGAACAGAATATTAAAATATGTTTTTTCCAATTAAGCACTTTCTATAATATAGAGAATTTCTGTTTAGACGAAAAGTGTTTTTGGCACGCTAATGATCAACTAATCTTTACATTTTAAAAATATTTCTTTAACCTTTTTACTTCATGAAATTCGAATTTAGATATATATTTTTTCAATCCCATAAAGATGCTGATCTGTTGTAGAATTTTTTTTTGCAAACTAGTTGTAGGATCGTACTATCAGATATGTTTTACAAAAAGGTGCTCTACATCAAGGTCCCCAAACTACGACTCTCGGACCAAATGTGGTTCATAAGTTGCTCCAATCCGGAGCAACTCAGGGGCTCATGGGCCGATGCTTGATTGAGGTAAGAAGGGGAAATGAAATTGATGCAACATTTCTAATATTAAGAGTATCATGTTTCACATGTACTACGCTGCATTTTACCCTTTTCATATGAAATATGCTGTTTTTATCGAAAATTTAAAATCCGAATGCAATATTATTGCGGTTCCACAACTACAGTAGTATACAGGGTGTCCCAAAAACATTGTGACTTCGGCTTTTATTCCTTAAATATTGATCTTAGACATATATATTAAATTATAAAGTTGCGTAAAAAAGGGTACAGAATTTTATGATATCGATAAAAATTTTCAGGGGATTAAATTTGAAGAAATACAAATGCATACATTGGAAATGTTTTTGTACGGGGGCCGTATAAAAATTTAAATTTGAAAAAATACAAAATTTAAATTTTTATACGGCCCCCGTACAAAAACATTCCCAATGAGTAAAATGTGCCCCATACACTAATAAGGTGATTTACAAAATTTCATCATTTTATCATAAAAAGTCCCAGAGATATGTTTAAACAAAGTTGGTGAAGGATTGATTAATCACAAAATAAAATGTAAATGTTTACGGCAAGAGTGCAAATGACGCAACGCAGAAATGCATCATGGGCAAATAATATCTGCCTCTTATCTTTAATGGATCTTTGGCATGGATGGAAAACATTTTGAACAAGCTTTGTAATCTTTGCGTTAAGTTATTATTTCTGCACAGTGCAGATACTTTTGTACCAATAAATAGCAAAATTATTATTTATTTATTTTCTTTCGCAATTTGTGTATAACCCCTGAAACGAGATCTGCCGACATGATTCTTCCCCTCTGAGAACCTATGTCGATGCATCGAAAAGTGGTTTAAATCAGCATTTTTGTCTTTTCATATCTTTGGGACTTTTTATGATAAAATGCTGAAATTTTGTACATCACCTTATTATCGTATGGGGCTCATTTCACTCATTGGAAATGTTTTTGTATGGGGACAGTATAAAAATTTAAATTTTATATTTCTTCAAACTGAATTCCCTTGAAGATTTTAATCGATTTCATAAAATTCTGTACCATGTTACGCAACTTTGTAATTTATTATATATGTCTAAGATCAATATTTAAGGAATAAAAGCTGAAGCCAATGTTTTTGGGACACCCTGTATATATATATATATTTTTTTTTACCTTCTCATTTTTACTTTCTCGCCCATTCCCACTCGTAATGAACAAAAGACTCATAAATTTCTTCCAGAAAACGAATTTTTATAAACTGAAAAGTTTGCACAAGGAGTTGGTTCTAGTTTTGGTGCGACATATTGATGTGGATTTTATTTTAAAAAATTATATTTTTAAAAACAATGTAGATCAACCCAAAATTATGAAACTATTTCAATGATTGAAATCGCAAATTTGGAGACTCGGCTAAATGTTCCTGCAAAGGAATAACATTTCCATGTCCCCCGCTAATATTGTTCAAAAATAATTTATTTGGAACATTTTTAACACATTTTTAATTAATGAAAAAAAATGTTAGTTTTTTGTTCAATTTTTTACTTTTTGCACTTTATTTTATAAGTACTTTTTAAAAGTTGTTTTGACTCATTAAATGTTTAAAAAATTTTAATGAGGGCCTTGCTTCGAAAAGTTTAGGAACCGTTGTTCTACACCAAAACTGTGTTTTTTACTCTCCTCTCCTTTTTTTTCTATTTCACTTATACATTTCTTTCGAGATTCGAAAAGGGTACCTCCTACATTTTCTTAATCCAATCACATCTTTTTGGTATAAATATTTCTAGCCTATCCAAAAATATTTTTCATATCTGGTTTCCCCAAAATGTCTTTCAAATGATCAATATTCTATAAAGGGTTCTTTTCCCTGGATTTTTCCCGCTCGGAACTGAAACGTATACTAGGGCGTTTGCTTAAAACTTTGCCAATTTTAATGAACTTACTTTTATTAAATACCGTCAAATTGCTATCTTTTCTATTGGAGCTTTTATTCAGTTCTAAAATTTATTTGACACTTGCCTCTTTTAACTTCCCTTATATATATATAATGATTTAGGATTAATTTCGATTTAGGAACGTACTGTGACTAAATCGAAAATTCCAATTTTCGACGGAAGAGCACGTTTCAAGCATCCCTGAGTACGAATAAAACGTTTTTGAGATGATATCTGTGCATGTGTCTGTGTGTGTGTGTCAGTAAGTCTGTGGAGACGATATCTCACGAACGAATGGAGCCATTTGAAGTAAATTTGGTACAAAAATTACAATCCGTGAATACTGGAAGTCTATTGTTTTTATACGCAATCGAATGTTCAGAACACACCTATATTTTCTATAGAAAAAATCATCAAAAAATCAAAACCTTTAATAAAGTTACGTAAATAGTCATTTCTTATGTAATTTTTTAGAAAACATTTGACATAAATTTTAGAACGCTATCATAAACCGTTCTCGAGATATTACACATTTTTCAAAAAACAAATTATCAAAAATCATATAAAATAAAAAAAATATTAACTACTGAGAAATATGTTCACTTTTCATAAGTAATATTTTGCGATAAAGTTGGTGACATCATTCTCGTGGATCTAGCTAGTTCCATTCATGAAAAAAGATACTCTGAGTAATACTTTTGTATTTGAACGCCAATAGTCATTTATCTGCGATGAGAAAAATTTATTTCTCCGTCCATAACGTTTGCCGAGATTTTGGCTGAATGTCGCCAACTTAGTGGCTTCTTTAAATATTGCCAAATTAACGAAAATGTCGCCAAAATGATAAAATTGACTCTAAATCAGTGAAAATGACGACTAATTTATGAAACATTGGAAAGAACATAAGAGCAAATTATAAGAATAACCCATTTCTCCGTCCGTAACGCTTGGCGAGAAATGTAGTGTGACGTCACCAACTTGGCGACTATTTTAAATGTTGCCAAAGTGACAAAAATGCCGTCAAATTGATAAAAATGTTGCCAAATGGAAAGTAATACTTCGCAAATTCTGATTTCCGTCGTACGGAGGGCATGCCTTCTAGTATATAAGAAATACTCTTCTCTCCGTTTATCTGTAACACTTAGTGATGCATTTGGCAAACTTGAGCGAATAATTTAGCGAAGTATCGCGAACATGGCAATATTTCACCTCTTATTGACTCAAATATCGTCAAAATTTAAAAATGACGCCTAATTGATGTATTAATAATTAAAATATTTTAATATATGGACTATATCGCCTATTGAGGATGTTATCAACATTGATAATTGTTTATTTAGAGTTACGTGAATTATAAGTTAATTGGCTACTTTGAAATAGTTTTACATGTTGTCATCCCGAAAATCGTCAAATGTACAATTCAACGTTAAAAACACAGTATCGTGGATCTTATACATTATTTTTTTTACTGTAAAAGTAGTGAGCTGTAAAAGTAGTGAGCTAGACGTGAAATGAACACATATTCGTTAAAAATTCTAGGAACATCCCTTTATTACTAAATGCATTGAACAACACACAAAATGTCACGTGATTCCACACACTGTACATGATAATTACAGTTAATGAAACGAAATCTACAACTCGGATCTATGGAACAACTTGATGAGGTAAAGAAAACATTGAGAGAGAATAAACAACACAGCTTGACAGAGAACGCTCTTAGAATAAATTATGCTGATACCAATGAAAATAAATGGCAGTCTCCAATTCGATAGAGCCAAAGTGATTTTCCGTGAATAATTATGGGTGGTTGGTCTTCATTAGATATCTTCAAAACAGTTCAAAATATTAAAATATCGAAATTAAAAACACTCCATTTCAAAAACTAAGAATGTGATTAGAAACCCAATTGTATACTTTTGTATAGCTTTCAAAGGGGCATAAATTACTTTTCATAATTTATAGCTTTTCTAAGATATAAGCATTACACACTTGAGAAACCGATCATTTTCAATCTTCTTGAATTTGACAAAACGATTCCTCGCGAACTATAATAGCCTTGCAAAAACAAATTATTAATCTAGAAAGTGGATTTCGCTACTGAATATTTTTATAGTTTACTGTTTATATCTAGGTTTTATAGTTTAGAAGATAGTACGAATGAATGTGACCAAAGTGGGGTGAAAAAGCGCTCGGACAATTTTTTTTTAAAATTTAAAATATTAAAATATTAAAATTATTTTCTATATTCATAAACAGCACCATACTTCCGATAATGCATGTAAACATTGTTGAAATATTTAATTATTAGGTTCGTGGCAAGGCTAACTAGAAATTTCTTCTAGTTAGCCCTGGGTTCACAGATATAAGCATTCAAAATACTCACATATCTAGTAAAGCTGCGATTTCAGCCAGAGATACCTCAGCCATAGATGTTATTCACATCAAAATATTAATAGTCAATTAAAAATTTGCTCAAGCAACAGTATCAATCCAAAATATGTCAGCAATATTTCGTTATTGCGGGTCATTTGCTTGTGTTAGGAATATTAGACAATATTATACTAACATTTCCAATACTCCCCTATTGACTTTTAATTTTAATTTTTCAGATTTAATTGTGTACTTCCGTAAGAATGCAATTTTAGATCTTTTAATTCTACTTTGTTTTTGATATTCTTAGTGCATTCCATATTTTCATTCTGTTAGTCTCTGTGATCATTTATTTGCGCACTGTGTGCATTGACGAAGATATTTGCAATGTAAGTGCTACGGCAAAATTAAAATATGCATTTACAATTCTTAACCAATATTAAAACACGATGCAAGCGAATAATATGTATATAATAGTATTGAACAAATTGATATAGTCAATTTTCGTCATATATTAGCCAAATGTTGAGAATAATACACGGGTAAAGCCAATATTGTTGAAACATTGGATACATCAGTCCAATTTGCCTCAAAATTTGTAATCACCAAAACCGTTTATCAGTTTTAACATTACGGGGACAATTTTGTAGCAATATTTCCAATATTTCTCAAATGTTAGCATTACTTCACCATATTTATGACATTTCCAATATTTACTTTATATCAACTCAATAAAAGGTTAATAGCTAAACAATATTGGAAAAAATAGTTGAGCCAATTTCTACCCAATATTAGTTGAATACTAGCTAGATAAAGCGAATATTGGGGAAATATTACAGATTTCAGACCAATATTAGTAATACTGACAAATAGCCCTCATGTTAATATTGGTGACATATTCTAAGCCCAATATACTTTTGAAACTAAAACAATTTACAGGTGCCACAATTTTTTTAAAAGTCAAACAAATTGTTGAGCAACTGAGTAACAATACATACAAAAAGATTAAAAAATTAATTCAATTAGTAAACATTGTTTTTCAGATGGATCTTTACAACTTTTGGCTTATAAATAATTTAATTTTTTAATAAAATATTTCTTATTAAACACCTTATAACTTTTCACTTCCCATTTTTACTTCTTTTCTTACTGATTAAAATAAAAGAGATAGAATACCATATTAAATGAGCATGCAGTTAAGACTATAATATCATTTTATTCTCAATGCAAACTTAAGTTGATAATGAAGAATTATTCTTGAGTATTCTTTAATGTATTTTCTTTTCAGTATTCTAAATATATTTTTTATATTTGGCAACTTTATAATTGCCTACAATACAATCATTTTATGTGAATAAAGCTTGAACTTTAATTAAAATAATACATTAATTTAAACTGAATTTCTACTGCAAGATTTTAGTTTATTTATTATTAATAGTGTTGAAGACCCAGACCGTCCGGCTCGTCCTGAGGACTTGAGCATCTATTTGGACGGCCAAATCTTCAGAGTACATTGCAAGAAAATTCAAATATATTTATGTAAAGTAATTACTATACTGCCAATTTGACCATTTGTGTAAGTTTGCTGATTTGAACTCTAATAAAAATTCAAATAACTTATGCAATAACACATCACAATATTTCTAATTTGACAAATTTAAATATTAAAACTATATAACTTTCAAATGCTTCTTTGAAGAAAAGAGACATAGCAAAATTAGATAGCTACAATTGTTTAGATGGCAGTTCTTTCTTAGAGGTTGTGTAGAAAAGTCACTCTTTCTGACCTGGGGAAGAAGGCTCAAAACGACATAGAAACAAAATGTAGCCATACAATTTCATATCTCTGCTTTCTTCAATGAAATATATAAAAATTGTATCCTCACGTGCAGCAATTTCATTTGTTGTTAAATCTATTTTCATTTGTTGTAAGTCTACAGTAGATATTCAGCACAGAATATAATAAACAGATAACTCAACGTTGGTCACTTATTTACATTTTGCTGAGTTCCTTTCTTACTTGCTCCTTGAAAATGGGGGGGGGGGGGTATTTTGTATTTACTTGGCAAAGCTACCTCTCTTTTCTCTGCAGTTAAAAAAAATGAGAATTGGTGATTGGTGGAAAAATTGGTCATGAGATCGTGATCATTCCACTGGAAACTCATCTTAATTACAAGAATGGTAAACATAAATAGATAACAAAATATGGTATAGCAAAGTAGATAACAACAGTTGATAATAAAACATTTTGAAACCCAAATATTTAAACTATTGGGAAATATGAGTAGTATTTTGAAATAAACAAAATGTTTTCATATTCAGAGTAGTTAGAAATGAACAAAATAATATAAAAAGTTAAATATTTAATTTATATATAATAAACTAAAGCTTATTATAAGTTTTGGGATAAAAAAAAGAAAGCAAAATCGGCTAGAACTACAAGCATTTTAATTCAATTAAAATCTAAAACATTAAATATGAAAAGTTTAAGAACAAAAGTACCTCTTACTGAACATTGTTCATTTTAATTTGAATTATACACAATACCAAAGCAACTTCAAAAGCATTTCAATCAAATACGTTATTGATGGTGAAATTTTGATATGGGCATACGAAAAAGGGAGTTTTATAAATGTCGAGAACAGGAGGAAGAAACGTAAAAAAAACGTATTAATGTGGGAATGTTTCTTATTTGTGGCTCATTATAACTGGTTATATTATAATTTATTATTTCATCGTTATGGTCATCTATTTAAATTGACCGAAGAATGTAAGGTAGGTTGGGGTGTAATAGAACGCCGGTGTACAAACAATCAACTTCCCTGTCTATAACAAGCTGAAAGTTAATGTCTACTTCTGTCTCCTAAAAGTGGCTCTACCATGCTCTACCATGCCACATCGTGCATACGAAGTGTATACAAACTGCATACAAAGTATACAAACTAGTTGGCCATGTGCAGGCTGCCATGTGACATCAAATGCAAAAGTAGTCAAGCAATGTAAATTTTTAACAAGCTGTTTTGCAAATTAATGCAAAAAAACTGTTATTGGAAACTTCATATTTATTGTTGCACTGAACAAAAAAAACTACAACTGCCAATATAACATATGAATAAAAAATGTTGGCATATACAATGAAAATAATTTCTTTAAATGCAAGTTGTACATTGGGGCACAATAAAACAGTATGGTTGGAGCACAATGAAGCATTTTTTTTCCAGTACTACGATTAAATGTAATTGATCTGCAAAATTATAACTTAAAATTAATATATCTCTGTTGTTGCGGCTTATACAAATGATTCAAGTGAAATTTCGTATGATGAACTTGTACAAAATTACATTGATATAGCGCGTGATAATATTAAATGTGGAGATTACGTTTTAATGAAATTTTGTTTAAAAAAACCATCTGTGTATTACGTGGGTTTGATTACAACTGTAAAAGGCAATAAACTACAAGTGAATGTCATGAAACGTAAAAACATGGACAGCTTGAAGTTCATATTTCTCGATAATAAAGATGATCACTGTATCTATTTCAGGTTGTATTTAAGCTGCTGCAAGCAATGATAGAGGATGGGACTGAAAGAATATTTTCAGTACTATTTTAATGTTGATACGTCAGATTATAATAAAGTACTACTTTAGTGGTGTGCTTGTTTTCAAATCTGTATTTAGACTACATACCTATTACAAAATAGAATAATCTTAGGTGGTGATTACAAGTAGTATTTAAGCCTTTAGGTGTGCAATTCTTGTTAAGTGTCCACATTTGTTTTACAATAATTAATTGTCGATTCAGTATTTTTCATTCTGCTTGTTGACCGAGCATAAATAAAACTGCTGTTTGTGAGAATAAAACATTCAATACTTCCTTAAAGAAAGCAGGTATATGATAATTAGGTCTAATGCATTAATTAGTAAGTTATTAATGTATGTAATTAGTAACTTTAATGTATCATTGAAGATCGGTATCATTATATCCCATGTCATGTTACCTCGTGTTGGGGCACTGTACAAGAACAATTTGCATAACTTTAGACTTTAATTGTTCCAATTAAACAATTTTTACTAATTCTAATTTAGAGTGCGTATTCTTACAGATAATGAACTTGTGATTCTGAAGATACCTTGTTTTTGTAACTTAGCCAAGACATTTAGTGTATTTCTAAAAGGATCCCATTATACTCCAACCTCCTTAATTGTTCGGTGCTCAACTTAGTAACGGTCACATTATATGGATTTGGATACAGAACCATTAATTACAGTCACTCTCCTGTTACATCTCTCCCTTTTATTTTATTTTTCTATATTTCTCAAAAATTTAATTAACAATTAAGACAAATTTAGTTATGTTCATAGACATGACATCAAAATAAGTATTGTAAAAACATGTAAAATTACAGAACATTTATAAAGAACATAAAACACATATTTCCAAATTAAAAACAAACAAATAAACAAATAGGACATATACATGCAACGCTTTCTTCCCAACTCCTCGTTGGGTTATAACGTCACAATATTACTATAAACTATACATGAGATTCACAATCTAGTTTTGGCAAAATTCTGGTTGATTTCTATGGCAATATGTGCGCCTTATTGCTTTCTCACATAGAGTGGGTTTGCATGTTAAAATCAGAATTTTCAGGATCAAAGTTTTGTGTTTCCGATCACAACTTCAAGAAATACAGCATATTCTTTTAAAATGCAACTTAAATTCCCCCAGCTTCTTTTCACTGCTACAAAAATTGTTTATCACAAGTTGGAAGATGGTGTTTATGGATTTGCTCTGAAAGGTATTTTTGCCGTTGACAAATAATTGGATGCTGAGCAAAATAATTACTAATTTGCCACCAAATTTACTTAGCTGGTATTGTATTTTTTTTTAAGTTTAATAAACAATTTACGACTCTGATAAATATAAACACACTCATCATTTTGCTACTTCTTTGATTTATGAAGATATTTTTCAGTATCAGGATTTATTTTATTAAGGTACAATTTGCAACAAAGTAAAATACAACTTGATACCACTATGATAATAATTAGACCTATGTTATCCCTAAATAATGTAATTGATATCGAACTAGCCTCGGAATTTATAAGTCTAAATTTGGTTTTGATAATATGTAAAGAACCTTGCTGCCCCAACCGGAATCGAACCCTGGATCTCTGAACTGGCCAACCGACGCTCTACCGTTAAACTATTGGGACGAAATTGCAAGTTTCTATCTTTGAAGGGGACTCTGCATTCTCCGCCCTCTAATGTCGGATTGGCGAGCAATTGACACACTGGCTGACCACCTCCTACTATTTTTACCTCAGGTTAGCCTCCTGCTACTACTGTTTTTACACAGGTTAGTATCCTGCGTGGTCGTTGTCCTTCTGATTTGAAATCGACGCTCCATATTCCAGAGTCCACTGTATCCGTGTTAGTCGTACTAGGGTCACTTTCAGACCTCAGACATCTTTTCTTTTCTAAATTTTCTTTTAAATTTCTGTTTTTGTTTTTCATGTGCCTATTTTTTTTCCTTTTCATATATTTTCTTTTTATATATTTTCTTAATTTTACTTTTAAAATTTTATTACTTTCTTTAATTTTAATCTATTTTTCATTATGTTAATATACCTCACTCTAAATTTTATTTCTCAATGATCTTTATATCTATATTCGCAACAGCCCTTTTCCCATTTTTGAAAAATGGACGTACTTGTCAAGTACTTGATAATCGGACGTACTTGATAATCGAATTTACGTACTTAATAATCGAATTTACTTGATATCGAAATTGGCAATCGAATCCGAACCTTCTAGATAGCCTAGAACAGTCATTCTTGAACTGAAAGTTACGTCCCCCAGGGGTGTCGCGAAATTTTTTGGGGGTCGCAGAAAAATTGAGTAAATATATATTGTGCTAGCTGCTTCTTTTGCAAATTTTGGGTTTTAGTTTATTGTGATATTGTTTAATTATTATTATTATTATTATTATTATTTGTTATATTTTCTCCAAAGATGTACGTGCAAAAAACAGATTCTTAATTTTTATTATAAAAGATGTATTTTATACTAAAAAATAAATCTGTTAGTAATCAATATTATGAGTATTTATTTTAAATCAAATATTATATGTGTTAGTACTATTGTTAGTACTAAAAAAGAAGACCTTTATTTTTTGTCATTAATTACAAACACCTGGTGCTGTGGGTCATTTGTAATTTTTAGGGGTGAGAGGTTCTCTCGACCCCAAAAGGTTTAAATAACACAGGTCTAGAATATATTTTATCTGCTCTCCAATTCTGCTGTTTAGCTACAATAAAACTGATTACAGGGAATATTTTGATGTTAGTTTTTATTACGATAGAGCGAATAGTGGAATACCAAGAATTAGAAACCTATTTCTGCCTGTCTATCTTACATGACCGCTTATAACTTGCGAATGGCTCAAAAAATGCACATACTTTTTACACCGGAGCGTCGTGCTTAATAAAGTACAATTTTATGGCAAAAGAGATTTCACATTTTGTTCCGCGTTAATATATAAACGGAAAAATTCAAACTATATATGTCTCTCTTTCAAATTAGATATCTCTTAATGTAGGCGATCAATTTGGATTAAACTTTTTTCAATAAATAAGATTAAAAAACAATTATTTTTGATTTAAGTCTTGTCCTCTTACACATTCCTGTGCAAAAAAAAAGACAATTTTAAAATAATTTGTTCTATAATGATCACTTATGACACAAAAGCAGCTTCAAGCATTTATGTATTTTTTAAGTGTTAAACTTAAATTTATTGAGAACAGATTTATGCCTAATATATTTCACATTTTATATCACGTTAAACAGCCTAATATATTTCACGTTTTATATCACGTAATCACAGTTTTGAACTGCTCATTTTAAATTACTTTACCATACTAAGTTTGATGGACATCGAATAAATTTGGGATATTGCAAAATGCTCATGCGCATTTTCATATACTAGTAACATTCTAACATGCTACCGACTTTAATTCAAATTTATTCAATAATTTCCGTGATATTGCAATCTAGTATAAAGTGCAAATGCGTGTACTATGTACCGCAGGAGTTTTCTTTTATCATTATTATTTATTTAAGAAACATAGTGTTATAGTTACAAATTTTGATTCAATCAGTTGAGTAGTTTCCAAGATATTCGAAAGTGCAAAGTGCTACATATGAAAAAAGCAAGTTTTGATAAAAATGTGACGATACCTTCATCTTCGTATAACAATTTATAGCTGTACTAAATTTAGTGTAAATCGCTAAGCTGTTTTGAAGAAAAGGCAATTATATAAATCTTGCTTACACACAGAGACAACCCGATCGACCAAAAGTCAGACAGGCAGAATGCTAAAATATGTTTTTTTAGCACCCTGACAAACATCTAGATATTCAATTTAGCCAAAACGTTTTCTACACGAAAACAATACTGTTCTGACAAAAAAAGAAAATAAATTAAAAAAATATATCAAAAGACATTTTAAAATTTTCTAAACGAGTTAGGATGCATATTTTCAAATCTCGCATGTTATAGACGAATTTAATAAGTGTCAATTTAATGTATTAGTTTCAGAATTAATTTTCCTCCCGTAATCTGGTCTCATGTGATTCAAATAAAATGAAGTTCAGTGTTCAGGACACTGAATCAAGAAAAATATAGGTTTGGAACACTTAACTCGATATTAAACTATCATATAGCTGAGTTGGACTTACTAAGTTATAAATTTGCAATCTCAACTGTTGAAAATAGGAACTTGACACTTTTTATACACTTGGGACTTGACTTATAAGCATTGAGAAAAATCCACACAATCTTGGAATTTTGGCAAAAATTAAGCACACATCCACAACAGAAGGTCTTTATTTTACTTCCTATAAGACGTACAAAAGTTTAAAAAAAGGCCAGAGCTCTTTCGAGCATAAGTACGGTCTTCAACAGTGGCTACACGGAAATAAAATCTGAATCGTTCATATATAGACCAGATATAGCGACAAAATTTGCATAAATACAATTTACAAAAGAATCTACGTTCAGACAAGGATAAACCGTAAACTATTTTTTTAGAGTTTCAAAAATTTTCAACAACAAAAGAACAGCATATTAAATTACAATTTAATTACCGAAATCGAAAAAAGAGGAGGGGGATGGCAATCAAGCATAATCCCAAAGATGAAGACGTCAAAGATAACTTTGCGGAGACTTGAATTGCATGGAGTCGAGAATGAGTCACCAAGCGTAACTCAAATTCATAACAGGGTCAAAATTACAAACGGACTCGCGGTAAATATAAATAAAAAGGGATTCAAAAAGGAGAATATCACGAGGGTTATTATAACGCATAAAAAGGAAAGTCTTTTCAAAAAGAGGCTGAAAATTATCTTTAACAACAAATTGAGCAAGAGCCGTAGAAAATTTACTATCCCTGACATCCCGAGCATGTTCTGCTAAACGGATGCCAACGGTGCGTTTAGTACTTCCAATATAAAATTTAAAATTACCATCGGTGGACAACAGGGGAACAACATACACCCCAGAAAAGCTTTTAAAGTCATCCTTATCACCCAGTTTATCAGACCGAATACGGTTAAATAAAGAAGAAATATTAGAATGTGGCAGATCTGAAACCAAACTCAGAACAAAAATGAAGAAAGGGGCGGAAAATCCGAGGATTGCATGGAAAACTAGACCTATAAGTCAAACGATTTTTTAAGGCAATAAGTTTAGTATCAAAAAGGGTATATTTACGGCGAACTTGGAAGAAAACCTTATAAATAAACTCAAAGGAGTAGGCAGCCTCACGGCCAAGGCCAAAAATAAATTCAATTTCATCACTTAAAGCAGAGATAGATGAACAAACATTAAAAGCGCGATTAAAATAAGCATAAAAAGAAGCTTTTTTAGAGGAAAGAGGAAGGTAAGAATTAGTTAAAGAAGATTTACGGAAAACCGAGGTTTGAAAACCAGTAGCTGAACGGGTGACCAGTACATCAAGAAAAGGCAAAGAACCATTAGTTTCATGTTCGACAATAAAATTGATAGAAGGGTAAAAATCATTAACTTTAGACAAAAGAAAAGAAAGATCTTCTAAATCACTATCCCAAACAATCAACACATCATCCACAAAACGGCACCAAAGAGAGGAGGGGGGGTTGGATAAAAAAGGCAAAATCTCATTCTCGAGTTCCTGCTGTTCTTGGAATTTTGTTTGAAAAATTTATAAATTTCTGAATTTTTTGTTTCAACATTCTTCCGACTTTAATTCCAGAACGGCTAGACACTCAAAATTTGTTTTAATACCAGCATGCGCAGAAAAAAAATCCTATATTTTCTTAATTAACTCTATTGATGTACAACTAACCGTTCTTGATCTATTATTATTTACAGTAATAGCAGACGATTTTTTATTATATTTTATAATTCAATTTTTATACAGTTCATGATTCCATTTGTAACCATAGTAACAAAGTTACGCTTCAAATACCGAAATTGTCCGCTGGCTATTCTTCTAATCAAACTGTCGGAAAATAATGTTATAATTAATAAATATTTAGATTAAAATTAAATTGAAATATTGTATTACATACCGCAATTTCCGTGTTAACAGAACTGTAAAATGTGAGTCGCTTTTATGTTTAAATTTGAAACGTTTTTTTATAAAAAGGATTTTTATTGTTTTTAGGTTTCACATTTAGTGACCACTAGCCGTTTCACCCCCGCGAAATGTGGGTGGAAGGTAGTGGTTAGCCATTTACATTTTCAAGCCTCACATATCGAGGGAATCCTAAAACATCCATAAAACCAACAAATTGGAATGTTACAATCTAGCAATATTTGTTAACGATATAGAACTGAGTTGAGAAAACACGTAGAAACATTTGTTAATCTATATCCATTTCTTAAAAAAAAAAAAATTATACTGAGTTGTGACTGAATACTCAAAGTTCACCTGAAATTCTGAAATCGACACACGAGATAAAGTACGTGGATGGGGCACTCAGTATTTCAGGGCATCTCTGAGAACGGCTGTTTTCTCCTTTTCGAATTTGAGGCATTTGCCCCACCAGGATCGCTTGGCGCAGTTCTTGACGTGCTTGAAAAGAAAACACTTCGTCTGAACCACGTTGAAGAACAATTTTCCAACCATATTTCCAGCAGCAGTGCCAGACAACTTCAGGCAAGCTCGGAATCTGAAAGAAAAGGTGTGAAGAATTAACCTTCGTGTTCAATCGCTATATCATTATACCAGAGGTCCACAATATGAGGCTCGCGAGGATTATAGTACTCGCTCATTTATTTGCAACTTTTTCTGGTTCTGGGGCCATATTATCATTCTCTCTTCGAGTCAAGGGCCGTACAAAATAGATTTTTTACGGCTCATTAAAAATTATTCATTTAAAAATTTCATATAAACATATCATTTTTCATGTAATTTCATATATTATTTCATATACCATTTTTCATGTAATTCACTTAAAAAATTAATATAGTAAATTTGATTTAGAGAATCACTGAATTTTTAACATTTTAACATTTTTTTATACGCTTTGAATTTTTCTATGAGAATAAAAATTTAAACTTTTAACAAGTAAAAGAGTAAAGCCTGGTGAGTGGTGTATTTACTTTCTTGCGTGCTTCGCCAGCATCAGAGTGAGTTAAATCGAATATTTTTATGAGTTTCTTTTTTAAATTATTCTTTTTACAAATATATAATTCATTATATAAGTTGGCAACAGGTCAACAAATGGATAGATTGAATGCTGATTTATGTTGATACATATATTCAACTGATTTCTGTTACAGCATTTCTTCATAGAAAAGTATGAAAAATCAAAAATGTAACAGCTAGCGAGAATTATGATATCACACATAACTTCCACCCTTCACTCATATCATACGGATTAATTTCCGAAACACTTTAAAACCATAAATACTCCTACTTTAACTTTTTTCCGGGACCATGAGCAAACGTACAGTCTTCTACAGTCATTCACTTCCCCCACCAGCCGGAGTCAGAGATTCCTCCCTTCTATCAGTAGCAGGTTGATGCGGAACTCATTCATTAAACTGTAACTTTATGCACCATTTATGCCATTGTCCCTCCATGGCTGGCACAGACATGTTAGATGAGTCGGTGGCATTACAAACATATGGCGACTGAGCCTGAAATATGGATGTTGGACACACTCCTGTAGGTCCTAATTAAGGACGCTGTGTTTTCGGGTAACGAACACTATATTGATATCGAGTCGGTTAGGTCGAATTGTTCAGTGCAAATTACGCTATACTTGCGGCAAACCTAACATGATTACATTGTAGAAGCTGTGGGAACTTTTTTGCTCAGCTTTATTCGTTCATGCGCACATTTGGCGAAACATTTACAACTGTTAGATTAAACTATCTATCGCTAAATTTGGCGAAGAGGTTTCAAAAAACACTATTCAGGAGCAGGCGAATAAGAGATATGATGGTAGATATGAATAGAGGAATTCATGGTGGGAATTGTGTTGATGATCCTAAACGCCTTGATGATCCTAAATGTCTTGATGATCCTAAACGTCTTGAGGATCCTAATTTTTCTACTTGCACTAAAGAAAAGTACTTACAAGAAAAGTATTTGAAAGAAATATTCCAAAATATATAAATGATTTTATAGAATGTTGCTTTAGCCTTAGATTAGCGAAATATAATTGCAAAGAAATATTGCTTTAAATAGTCTGCAATATTGTTAATTATAAGAAGAATTATGGAATTAATCCTTTAAGAACGAGTTTTTAAATCTGAGATTTGGCGGCTATAAAATTAGATTCGAACAAATAATGACAACCAAATTCAAGTTTTGAACGGCCATTGATTTTGGAAATGATAGACATGTTTTATAGAAACATAGTTAAAATTTAAAATGCAGTTTTAAAAATTGGTTGATTTAAACTAAAACTATTGAATTTATGCAAAATATTTAAAATTTTAACTATTTGTAATGTTAAACAAATTGACTATATTCCGTATTGGAGGCTTTTCCGAGATAAGGTATAGTTTTTCTATACCTTTCTGTTATCAAGTTAGGTTTATATATATCAAAATGTTTCTAAACCATTTCAATATTTCTCTATGCATTTCTTATATTTTGTCTGATGTCTATGTAATTTTTGAATTTTTACTTTAAAATATTTATTCACATCACATGAAAATATTATTGATTGTATCATAAAACAATAAAGTGAAACGTGTGTGTGTGAAAAACAACTATTAGGAAAATTTTTACAAATTATATACACTGTTTACTTGTAACCAGAAAGCCAATTATAAAGCAAAATTATTTGTCATTATTTTATTAACAGTAATTAATACATACAAATAAGCAAAAAATACGTTTGAAAAATGCATTCTAAAATATGAGTTAGTTATTATTTATAAACTCTACTTCTTTACACATATAGTTGTAAGTTACCCCTGTCGAACCTACAATGCGTCAGCTAAGTAGGGGTTCCGTGGGATTTTATGTAATGTTTCAAGGACCACTGCTCTATGGAGACCGACAAATTCACTCCTCTCTCTATAAGGGAATTCTATGCGTATGGACATAGCCGTGCAATCTAAGCTCAATTTTTAAGAAATTTGACGCCGGCTGTGTGTCTCCATTTCAAATATTTTATACTGGTAACTTGTCCGAAACTTGTCCAATGATGCTGTTACGTGCAATGGTAGCGAGGTTCAAATGATCCGTTGTTTAATGAATGCAAATTAATTGCTCCATACGGAAAGGGCTCGAGTCAATTTTTTATCCAAAATAAGGATAGCAGTGGTTGCAGTAAGTTAATAATCATATTACCTATGTATACAAGAAAGGCTTCAGTATATTGATTAAATGGGGCAGAAAAGAGGGAACAGTTTTCTTGTTGCAAGTAGATGGGTCTTATGACTTGGCCCTCAGCAATTTTTGCTTGGAATCGTTTATCTAAGGTAGTTGACAACGCATGTCGTCTATGTTCATAATATGAAATAAAATTCTGCTATATCATAAAATGGTTGCAAAAACAGAGACTTAATAAAACCTGCTCAATTTCATTTGACTACCTACATATCTACAAAATATTCCTCTAGAAATTACAGTTATACTTTTGTTCTTTAACTATGTATAAGTTATATGAGTGAAAAAAGGAATTGTGCTCTTTCTAGATTTTTTTTAGCTTTTATGAATTCTGGTCATTTTACTGAACTGAAACATTTATTTTCAGTCAATGGTCATTTATATCTGCCATACGACAGGAATTTTGCATTGATCGAGAACCTCAGATCTCATGATTAGATCTATGGAATTGCGGACAAATCTGAATTGAAAAGGACGGTCCCTCGATTCAAAATTTTTCAATTACTAAAAATGTCTTCATATATTAACATGTAAAACTTCAAAAAAGTTCCATTCTATTACAAGGGCAATATTGACCGAGAAATTGCAGCTGAAATTCGTAGCAGTTTTTTTGCTGAGAAATTGAAAGTTGTACACAAATTGGATTGCGAAGCATGTCAATTTGTCAGCAAATACCCTATATTAAGTATACCTGTAGTCCCCTTCTAAATTAATTGTTAGGTGTTAAAAAACTTTCTTGGACACCTTGATAAATTCTAAAGATATGCCATCAAATGAAATGTAAAAAAAAATATCCTGGAATGTTTCACTTTCATTTCATACGGCACCTCAACGCTAGCCCGAAATGACGGATTCGCAGACGTGGGAAAGTGATTTAAGTCATAAAATTCAATGTTTCATATCTCAGTAAAACCGAACTTTTTATGATTTTAAATGTTAATGCATGAAGAAATTTTTAGTAATTGGAAAATATTGAATTGAGGAACCGTATAAAAAGATAGATTTCGTATTTTTCAGACCCATGCGTTTTTACATTTACAGCTGTTATAAGGCAAATTGTAACCTTATCTAAAACATCTTTTTTTAATTGAAACTACGACTAACGATTGAGGAAAGAAATCGTTCCAGAACTTTAAAGGGCACCCTCTATAGTTCCATGCAGAAAGGACTTAAATTTCTTTTATATAGCTTATACTCTATGCAATTTCTTTTATATAGCTTATACTCTATGCAATTTCTTTTATATAGCTTATACTCTATGCAATTTCTTTTATATAGCTTATACTCTATGCATTGAAATTATATTTATCCAAGAAAACTTTATACACTATATAAAATGCGCAAATTTTATCAGAATTTTGGCACTCACAGCAAAAAAAGTGATCCGTGCTTCTAATTTTTCTCAAGTGATTTTCAGGACTGAAGCCCTTCCTGCTTGGTGCAATTCAAATAATTAAGACGCTTGCTTGGCCCAAAATACCCTTTTTCTCAACGCGACTATGGTTATTCAATATTCACCATTTGTCACGTCAACCCAGAGATGGCCAGCTGATGCCCAATAGAAAAGAGGATGCTTTCTACTCAGATGGACCTAATGCTATAAAAACGTCCCTGACTCACCAAGATCACTGATGCGTGTAGATGGTTCATTGCGGAATCCCCCCCCCCCCTCACACACACACACACGATACCACCACCACTCCAAGGGATGGACACAAACTGAGAGTTTTTCCAAAGTTACCCTAAAGATTTTCTGTGCAATTGTACAAGTATTAAAATAAGCTGTTACAAATTTCAATATTTTCAAAAATAAAAAAATAATAATAAAACAAATTAAAACTTTCTTATAGCTCGATCTCATTTAAAATCAATAGCTTTTGGTTATTACCGATCAAAATATGCGAACACAATTTAAATCAAATCAACCGATTTCTGTAATTAAAATTCAAAATTATATTCATGATGCTTTATATTTCTGTGAAAGTGAATTCTAATTTGACATTCAAAACGAATTCCGTTACTATGGAAACCAACAAGTCAGTGTACACATAATGGAAGACAAAATTGACTCAATAGTCGGTCGTAGCTTCTCGAATGTGTTAAAGTTAGCCTTGACCGAAATATAGTTGTTACATATTTCATATTAAAGATTTGATCGAAATGAGGTCAGTATGTTCCACTCCATTGTAACAAAATTTCTGGAATCCATTTTCTTAATTTGATATGTTATAATTTTCATATAACTACAATCAAATGTTTAATTAATTTTACAAAAACAAATCTATTCTGAAAATGTATTGTTTTAGAAGCCTTTCTTATTTTTGCATTGAGTCTAATTCTATAGTTTGTAGTAAATGACCAATTCGAAATGGTAATCTATCTTTTCAATTACTTACACCTTACACCTGTATTTCAATAATTGATTTTTATTTTACCTTTTCCCCTTTCATTCCATGTTTTAATCCACTCCGGTTGCGAATGCAAACAAGATATGACGTCATTTTTAACCTCGCTATCAGCGCGCCTCGGCTGGCGCGGGATTAACGAACACTTATAAGCCCCATTGGAGAACTATAGATAAGGAAGGCTTCGAAATGACGATTGGAAACGCACATTTTGCTTGAAAAATGGCGCGAATAGTTATCGAGATGAAACAGACGGTTTTCTTCACTTTTTACTAAACGAAGGAAAAAATGGCTCATTATCGTCACGAATGCGGTCTGAGTTTTATCGCCTGAGTTGAGTTGTTTACTTCTTGGGAGAAAAGAGTTGATTCGTTAATATCGTGGGTGAAGAGTTTTGATTAATTATGACAAACACATTCGAACGGCCTCTAAAAGCTATTGGGTTTAATGTGAAGAAAAAAGAAAAACTTCTGAGTTGAGAAAAAAAAAATCCTAAACTAATAACTATCTCACTACAACTTAACTATCTTGTTTCCAGATAGATATTTTTTCTCTACCGGAAGAGTTTCAGAAAGTTATAGTTAAAATAAAAGTGTTTTATCGCTTATAAAATAACTAATTCGGAGTGTTTTTTAACCATTATCAAAGAAGGAAATGTATTTTCTCGTTCAAAATGGTTTCCTGTTGTAAAATTTTTAGAAAAAATAATTATTTTTTACTTTGTTCAAAATACAGATTAAATTTTAATTTTAATGCCCAAATAAGTAGAATATATTGCATTTACATTAGCATTATCAGTAAAAACTATTTTATTATTTTTTTTTTTGTTAAGTCGTTAAATTTCATTTAATAGTGACTACTGGGAAATTAATCTTTTTTATAACAGAAAAGTGGGAATGGTGTATAAAAAGAGAAAATTTATAATATATGTCAATGTCGCCGATTGTAATTCTTCAGACTCAATTGAAAATCAAAACTTTTTAAATTCCATAGCTGAAAACAATGATATACAGTGTGTCAATGAAAGTTACGGAGCAGACCAATAACTCGAGAAGAATTAGGGTTATCATATCAGAGATGTGTTTAAACAAAGTTGGTGAGGGATTAATCACAAATTAAAATGTAAATGTTTACAGCAAGAGTGCAAATGACGCAACGCAGGAATGCATCATAGGCAAATAATATCTGCCTCTTATCTTTAATGGATCTTTGGCATGGATGGAAAACATTTTGAACAAAATTTGTAATCCTTGTGTTAAGTTATTATTTCTACAGTGTAGATACTTTTGTACCAATAAACAGCAAAATTGTTATTTATTTATGTAATCATTGTTTTCTTTCGTAATTTGTGTATGACCCCTGAAACGCGATCTGCCGACATGATTTTTCCCTTCTGAGAACCCATTGCGATTCATCGAAAAGTGGTTTAAATTAGCATTTTTGTCTTTTTATACATCTGGGACTTTTTATGATAAAATGCTGAAATTTTGTACAACTCCTTATTAGTGTATGGGGCATATTTTACTCACTGGAAATGTTTCTGTACGGGGCCGTATAAAAATTTAAATTTTGTATTTCTTAAAATTTAATTCCCTTGAAAATTTTAACCGATTTCATAAAATTATGTATCTTTTTTCACGCAACTTGTAATTTATTATATATGGCTAAGATCATTATTTAAGAAATAAAAGCCGAGGTCAATGTTTTGGGGACACCCTGTATATATATATATATATATATATATATATATATATGTATATATAATCATAACTATCAGGAATCATACTCCCCATTACAAATAGCTGTTTTCCCTGAAACTTTCGGTGGCATTTGCAAATGTTTTACAGTGATGTAGCTAGAAATTAGGTGAGAACTTCTATAGATGTAGTGTCAAGTTCCAAATAGAGTACGGGTTAAGTAAAGATTTCCACTTCCTGTTCAGGAGACGCCACTTCCGATTTTAAAAAATGACATTTTCCTTGCCACATCTATTTCTCAGGATTGATTATAAATATATCTTAGATCAGTGATTCTCAACCAGGGTTCTCCCGCTAGTCAAGCAAAGGATGCAGCGAGAATTTTCAAAAACTTACGAGAAAAGTACGACTTGTCACCTTCTTCGTTATTCATTAAAAACTAAAATTATTATGGTTTTAATGTGATATATTAATAAAATAATGGAATCTTTTGAAAGTTTAAAATGGTTAGATATTCGTGGGACCGTTCAAATTTAAACAACCGCAATTTTACATCGACATTTTTACTTTCCTTATATACATAATGCATAAGGAAAGTATTGCGACGAGATCGAAAATTCGAATTCGAGGTATCGACCGGAGAGCACGTTTCAAGCATCCCTGATCACGAATCAAACATTTTTGAGTTGATGTCTGTGTGTATGTGTGTGTGTGTGTGTGTGGTGTCAGTGAGACTGTGGAGACGATATCTCACGAACGAATGGAGCGATTTGAATGAAATTTAGTACAAAGATCACAATCCGTGAATACTGGAAGCCTATTGTTTTTAAACGTAATCAAATGTTCAGAACCCCCTAAATTTTCGAGTGAAATTTTGAAAAAATCATCAAAAAATCAAAACCTTTAATAAATTTACGTAAATAGACATTTCTTATGTAATTTTTCTTTAGAAAACGATTAACATAAACTTTAGAACGCTAGCGTGAACCGTTCTCGAGATATTGCCCTTTTTAAATAAATTCATCAAAAAATCCCATAAATTAAAAAAAATATATTAACTTTTGAAAAACATGTTCACTTTTCATATGTAATATTATGCGATAAATTTGGTGACATCATTCTCGTGGATCTAGCTCGTTCCATTCATGAGAAAAGATACTTTGAGTAATACTTTTGTATTCGAACACCAATAGTCATTTATCTGCTGTAAGAATAACTTATTTATCCGTTTATACCTCTTGGCGAGATTTGGTGACGATTTGGCGGAATGTCGTCAAATTGGCGACTTTTTTAAATGTTGCTAAATTAACGAAAATCTCCCCCAAATGGATAAAAATGACGCTAAATAAATGAAAATGACGACAAATTGACGAAAATTCAATCTCTTGGAAAGAATAAATATATAAGTATCTACCATAAGAAAAACCTATTACTTTCCTTATATACATAATGTATAAGGAAAGTATTGTGACGGGGTCGAAAATTCGAATTCGAGTTTTCGACGGGAGAGCACGTTTCAAGCATCCCTGATCACGAATAAAACATTTTTGAAGTGATGTCTGTGTGTGTGTGTGTGTGTGAAAGTATGTGTGTGTGTGTGTGTGTCAGTGAGTCTGTGGAGACGATAACTGACGAACGAATGGACCGATTCGAACCAAATTTGGTACAAAAATCACAATCCGTAAACACTGGAAACCTATTGTTTTTATACGCAATCGAATGTTCAGAATCCCCTTGAATTTTCGAATGAAATTTTGAAAAAATCGTCAAAAAATCAAAACCGCTAATAAAGTTACGCAAATAGACATTGCATTATACTCTACAACAAAACCTGCAGATTTATCCAATATTTTTGGCTAAATAGAGCTCGAATTTAAATTTGCAGTATGACCATTTATTGAATACATCTGTCCTCAGCGTATTCTAGCAATGTATTCGGCTGATTTGATTTAATCGAAAAGACTCTACTATCCAATTAACCTAACATTTTCGCCTAAATCAGTAACAGTTTCAATTTTGAATTATGACCATTTATTGAGCTTATTATAACTATCCCTAACGTATTAAAGGAATCAACTTCACCGATTTTTATGATTTTATATTGCATCAAAAAAAGGCTATAAGAAAGTTGACTGATATTTACATTATGTTATTATATTGTATGTGGAAAGCCAACCTTATAACGATAGTTTATACTTCTCTTATCTTATGCAGCATTTTTGCTAAATTTATCAATAAAAAGTTAGTGTAATATCTTGAAAAACGTTCATGCTAGAGTTCTAGAATAGTATTATTCGATTTATTTTATAGATAAATTAAATATCAAATGAATCTTTATTTAACACATAGACTGCCCTGGATTTTTTTTAAGTACACGATTTTTAAAAATAATAAATTGAATTCATTTCTTCTAATTTCGACCCGAGTATTATCCACACAGAAAAGTGTATCGCAGAATATTGAAATCTAATTGTTTAAATTTTTTTATTGGTAACGAACATTTTTTCTTGTTACTGACAAAATTCTGAATATAATCGATGGAGTTGTTTGCTTCGTGGATTAAGGATTGATTTACAGATGCTGAAGTTTTGAATCTGGTATTATAGATGTTTTTATTTCGTTTTATGAAAGACGATCAGGTTTTCATGATAAAAGACAAATCTTATGCAAGCCGCTTATGAATTTCCCTTCAGAAATTTCTCCCCTCCTTCATTATTTATATTTATTGAATGAAGCACATTTGTTGAACCCTACAAAATAATACACAACACTAAAACTTATTTAAAATTGTGTCCAATTTGAACTTTTAATAATTCTATTTTAACACTTTACAACATAGTTGAAAAGTATTTATGACTTTGTTCATTCTGTTTGTCTGTCTGTCTGACTGTCTGTGTGTCCGTTCGCATGATAACTGCCGTAAAAATGACTTAATCAAAATGAAATTTTAGTATGTTATTGAGAAGATGTGTGCAGCATACGGGACTGTAAATGAATAATATCACCCAATTAGTTTTGGATTGAACCCGGGTTGAAAAATGAAATACATTGAACCCCAAGGGTCCTAATTTTTCAAACATTTTTTAAGTGAAGTTAAAATTCACAAATTAATTTGAAAAGTTTAGGAAATATTCAAATTATCCTATGAAATATATAAAAAAATTTGAGAAAAATATGTTCAGTAGTTTTTAAATAAAAATTAAAATAATAATTACACCCATATTTTATGAAGAGATCACGAAGCCTAATTTTAACGGATGTAGAATGTAAACAAATCAAGCTGTAAGATGAGTTTTATAAGAATTGCTGAATTTTTTAACACAAAATTATTTAACTTTGGAGTCTGGAATATAGGTGTTATAAATAACATTTTCATTGATTTTACCTAGAGAGGCAGACGATTTTATAGCATTACCTTTTCGATAAAGTTTTAAGCATGGAGTTAGAAAGTACTTTTACCTCCATGGTTTTAAGTTTTTAAGTAAAATAAATTACTGTAGTTCTGTCAAAATTAAAAAAATATCACCGTTGAATGTATCTCATTTCATAAATGTTTAAATAAAATTGCATTGCAGTTGGAAAGTGTTTCACAATCAATGCTTTATGCATGATTGATCTTTCTCGTTCAGGGATCATTTTGAAATGTCATTAACCCGTCATAATTTCAAAAACGGCAATATCTTTAGAGAAGTTTATTTTTACATAGTTAGAGTAATTGCATAAGTTTGGTTAGAAAATTACATATGAAACAAGAAGTTAGTAAATTTAAGCGTGTTCATTCTTTCACTAGTCTTCTTTTTAACAATTGTGGACTATAGAAACTAACACCTCCATTACACCGATTTTTACCAAAATCTTATCCGCATCCATTTAATGCACGTTACATAACTGCCAACAGAAAAATCATAAAATATCAATCAGGACAACCATAAATAATGAATTTTATGGCATTTACGTATACAAATTGAAATGTCAAGCTAACGGAATAGTATCACGTACCTTAAAGAAGCAAAATAAGACCTCCTCCTCAAGCGGCAATTACAGCTTTGAAATTATTTAGCATCAACTTTTGGATAAACGGTTTTGTACATTAACACTGCTGCATACATTTGTATGCCACTGTATTTTCCTATTTCAGAAAGCAGCAAACGTAAGAATACAGAATAAATATCCAACATGACTCTATTAACTATCATATCACATAACACTCATTGTCGGAAATTCAGACAGCAACGGCCATATCCAACGGAGCATATTCGCTCCAACAAAAGGCTCCACAGAAAATCAACGTCATCATGCATGTAGTCTCCGCATCTATCGATGGAAGATAAGGCTGATCTGTTGAACACTCAATGGTCCAACGGGCCCACTGTTCAATGGTGAACAAGATGAGGGCGAATGAGAACTCTCACAAGAGCATGAACAATGATAAGGAAAAGGAAAATCCGTATTTATACAGAGAATTTCCTATTTAGGTTCCCTACTATACATAATATATGTAAAGGGTAAGCATTATGTGGAATTAAAATTTAAGCTTACGAATTTTGATGGGTTTACACGCCTCATTACAAATAAATAATTTTTTACATTCCCTACAGTACAAAGTATATTTAAAGAGAAAGTATTGTGATGAAGTCAAAAATTTAACTCTCGGTTTTGATGGATCTACATATCTTGAGCTTCCTATATAGGCGACTCAACTAAGTTTTAATGATGTTTGTCTGTGACTTTGTCGGCTTATCTTTGTGTCTGTGTATATAGAACAAATGTATATAGAATAAATTAATAAAATGAAATGCAATTTGGTGAGATTATTTCATTCGGTAAAAGTAATACCTATTGATTTTCGTGGTGAAACATCAATTAAATGCCCTCAGTTTTTCAGACATTTTTTAAACTAAAAAATAATTATATAAACATAATTACGTATAAAAATTTTACAAAATTAGATGTTTCATATGGTATTTTCTTTTTTTTTTACTTAAAAGGCGAATGCTGTCATTTATAGAACGTTAACATGCGCTGTTGAGATTTTCATGTTTTTGATCAAAAATGAAAAATTTCATGAAAAATAAAAATAAACTCACTATTTAACGACTGAATACCTTATTAAGTATTTTTACCCAAAATAAAAGTACACAATTGTTTAGGAATTATCACCAGCCGTTCATAGGATATTAGAATTTTTTCCCACCTAGGGAGCTATATCTCAAGAAATTATCCATCGAATAAACAGAGATTTGATAAAAACAATCAATCGTTGAAAAAAAAAATGCTATTGATTTTCAGCGAAATCTGGTAATACGAAAAAGCTCTAATTTATGTCATTGTTTTCCCACAGTATCGAAATTTAAATTTGTTTATCTGTAGGATAAAACATATGTTGCATACATTAATTTCCCAATTTTTCATTTTTGTGTTTAATTTTCTTTTCAATAATGTTTGTCTCTCTCTCTGAGTCTGTGGAGTAACGGTATTGACTGGGTAAGTTTATCTTTACATTCCTAATATGCAACGTAAGTGAGGGGCCATTTCAATTAGAAAGTTCTCCACGGGGACATCCTTCCTTTTAGCAGCATGTCCACGTGTGACTTACCTAAAAGTCACACGTGGATAAAAAGTCCCGCATCATTCCTCATATCTGATACAAGAATATTTTCAATCAAATATGTTTCTTTTAATATTGGATATTGCTGGCAAAATGGAAAATATTTTGGTCGATCATACTTTATCAGTAAAGTATTACTTGTTACCAGTGGCAGCACATGTACAAAGAGAAATGTTGATCTAATAAATATTGGCAATTCCTAACATTGTCTGATGCTGTCTCGAAATGCTGTTAACTTTTTCTTTGCTGCACATATACATAGACAAATATTTTTATTTACGTTAAGTGTTTTAAGGAAGGTAAAATAATTAAAAATTTAAAGCTATAAATGTTTCCTCTTTTGCTTTAAAAAATTAATCTCTAAATATTTGAACATTCATATTTAGTTATGCTGTTAATTATGTTCCATGCATGCTGTTATTATGATTGCATCGCTTCTGGGGAAAAATTAAAAAATGTAATGATAACGAACTCGATAACAAAGCTAGATAGTCAAAACAAAAGTTGTAGAGCATTGTCTATAGAGTATAAATGGATACCAGGAACGAACGAATCGCGTATACGGATGACAATAAACACCTGTCAGAAAAGTCGTATCATTAGTAACTTTAACATGGTAACATCTACAATGCTTATAAAATTACTCGTTCATATTCTTTTTGGGATTCAAATATGCATTGTCTCTGACAAAGGGCATTCAAAACACTAGATTTCTGTTCGTATAAGTGTTGTTAATTACATCATTCCTAAATAGACTAGCCATTCGCAAATAAGCCTATTATGTTAAATAAATGTCTTTTGTAATTAATTTTGTGTCGAATGTTTCGACAATGATGTAATTGGTCTTTTTCGTGTATCTCGCTTTGTTTCCGAGTTTGTTATCTTAACTTTTTAAATCGCAATGATTATTCAATCGAGCTTGGTCCATTTACTACAGATAGACCTATCTATCGTGTACACTTTACAAAGAACTTTCCTTACAAAGTTATCGAGATGCGCATGGAATGTCTTAGGAACTTGGTATATTAGCTGTAAGTAATTTCTTTCATATACTTATGAAAAAAGAAACAGGCTATGATAACAGAAAAGAGCGATTTGATATTATAACTTAACTATCATATAATACGATACTCACTCTCGCATATTCCCATTCAATCAACAAAGACCCTATCTGCTGTAGCATAGCAATCCCAATCCAGCAAAAGGATTCACACCAAAAGGAACGTCATCATAGGACTGACATCTATCAAAGAGAGATAAGATTGGTGTGTTGTACACTCAGAGATGCAGGGATCTTGGTAGACATAAAGAGGTCGAATAAAAGCTTTCTTATCGCATAGCGGAACATTGTAAGACGAAAAAATTCTATAACCTGAAGTTAGTCAGAATACTCCTTCTGATTCTGATAGAGCGGTCTTCTTTACTTCAGTGCTTCTTACTCAGGGCGTTCTGAGGTGAAATCTTGCAACCAAAGATTTCGGAACTTGTGGAAGAAATTTTGATGAAAACAAAATTCGTTTTCGGCAGGGATGAGCAAACTGCGGACCGCAAGTGTGTTCAATACGGTCAGTATAACAAATTTAAATGGGCTACGTTTTGTTCTGTTATGCGCACTTTGTTTCGTTGTGAAAACTGAGTAGAAAACTGCTTGCTGAATTTGAACAGCGTTTTCAAGATTTTAAGAATATTGAGCTCAAACAGGAATATTTTACAACGTGGATGCATTATGAAAAAAGTGAAAACAGCTTCACAGCTCCAATTGATTGAGCTGTAGTGCAACTGTGAAATAAAGCAGGGTTTTTTTTAACAAAACAAAACTGGATAATGCCATTCCAACATCAACATTTCCGAAATTGATAAATCATGTCTGAAAATATATAGCAATGTTTGCGTCCTCATGTTCATGCGAACGAGTGCTCTCAACCACGAAACATGGTTACAGCGATCTTAGAAAGCGACTTATTGATGAGCATCTTTCTTCTGTCTTCCTCCACCTCCTCAATCATACTTCCTCACAGTTTCACCCAGATTATGAGAAACAGTTGGAATCTCAATCACGACTTCACTGATCTGACACCTCATTTTAAACCTTCTGAATGAACTTAAAAACAATTTAGTAGGTATTTGTCATTGTTTTCTATTCTGAATGCTTAAACATTCTTAAATGAATTTTGAAGAAAAAAATAATAAATAAAAGTATTTAGCAAACCAAAAGTTTTATTATTATTATTATTATTATTTGGCCCTCCAGTAAATAGGTCTAAATTTCTTTAACTTACGTGCACATTACATCTTAAAAATTTTGAGAAAGCGCATTTTCATTTTAAGTATCATTTTGCAGTCTAATAAATTGCAAAAAGATTGTTATCAAGATTTTCAGTTTAAAAGGCTTTATATCGTACTTTAATAGTACTTTATCGTACTTTAAAGACTTTTTATAGTACTTTAGAAGACTTCTGTCTTATCGTACTCTTAAAAGACTTTATCGTACTTTAAAGACTTCTTATCGTACTTTAAAGACTTCTTATCGTACTTTATAAGACTTTTTTTTTTCGTCTTATCGTACTTTTAAAAACTGCATCGCATTTTCAGTCTAAAGTAAGAAATTATAAAACAAGAAAGATCAATCATGTATAAAGATTATGAAACACTTTCCAACTTCAATGCAATTTTATAAAAAACATCTCTAAAATGCGATACATTCCTCGGTAATATTTTTAAAATTATCACAATACTGCATTAATTTATTATATTTAAAAACTTAAAACTTCATCAAAAAAGTGAACTTCATTTTAATGACAGCACTGAAATATAAATTGCCTTGTTTAAACGTTTCTAAAATGCGGTACATTCCTAGGTAATATTTTTAAAATTATCATAATACTACAATAATTTATTATATTTGAAAATATTTTTGGTCGCTAAGAAACCAACTTGTGTGATTCCACACCTTTTTAGTCTGGGGCGCGGTAGCCCATTGGTTAGCGCGCTGGAGTTGCACTCGGTAGGCCCGGGTTCGATTCCAGCCACTGCCAAAACTGCCGCCGTGTTCACGCGGAGTACGATCACGTTAAACATGTGGGTCCGTAAGTCCTTCCGAGAGGTTGGTGGTAGGGGAAGGAGGGTACGGTCCCTGTGGATGCCTCCCCCACTGGGTTCCGGTCCAAATTGGGTGGCACTTCCCGGCCGTCCAAACAGTTACCTTACACCTTTCTAGTAGGTCGGACGGTCTGGGTCTCAACAACAACAACAACACCTTTTTAGTCTAGCCTTGGTTAAGCGCTTCTCAGCGAGGGAAGAGTTCAAGAGTTTGGAGATGTCAATACCATGTTATTCGTAAAACACGGTGATGGCTGGACACTTTTAGCCTCTGAAGCGTACAAATATGCATTTTAATGGTTAAAATACTTTAAAACGTGTCACTTTAAACAAGTAAAGTATAATAATTGGCTCAAAGATGCATATACATATTCGAAAATTAATTAAAAATTAAAATAAGTAAAAATCTGTTTAAATATTTCCTTAAATTAGATTTTAAACTTAATTTAAACTTAATTTGATTTTCCTCTAGAGACTACACACAGAGAGAGAGACACACAAACATCAAGAAGATGGGGGTTCAAATTATCATTATTCCGTTGAAAGCTATCTTTACACATGGTGCTTCTGACCTTCCTTAAACCAATGATGACTCTCAACATCTTTTACATGACAACTACCCAGGTGAAAAAAAACATTCCCACCTACAGTCCTTTTTTATCCAAAAAAAGTCAATTGTCATATATTTTGGGGGGGAAAGTCATACCTCGCCTGTATATTATTCGTATCTTTCCTAAGAAGAGGAAATAGTAAACCGTTACTTTAAAATATTTTTCGCTATTTCATCCCAAATATATATGATTTTTAAATACTTTTTAACAAACAATACATGTTCATTTCGATTCTGCTTTAATTTATACTTTAATATTATTAAACTTACTGGGGTCTTGGGGTCTCCGGAAACGGTTTTTAGCACAGATAAAATAATTCCATGTTACAAATGAAAATTGACGGATAAAAGTGAAACTCGCCAGCACTTTATCAGACTTCTCTCCTATTATAAAATATTTGAAATAAATAAAAATTTATGAACATTAGTCATGGTTAGGTACTGGAAGCGCAAGAATATTTTTAAACTTGAGAGATCGCTATCCATAGCACACAAGGTCAGAAAATTAAAAAAGTCATACAAAATTATGTATGTATGTATTTCGCACCAAACCGTTTGCAAATGAATCAGCGTATTATTTACTCAACGGAAAGAACTGGCAACAGTTGATTATTGTTTTGTCAAGTGAAGAGCAGAAATTATAAAAAATTAAAGCGTTATATAGACATTTTTTAGACAGATAGCATTTCAAAAGCTCTTACAGGTAATTTTAAGACTCATTACGACAGTAAATTTTAATACAATAAGAATTAAATTTCAGATTTTTTTTTAATGTTATTTTGTTAATTAATATTAAAATATTTTATTGAATTCATCATGATCCACGATTGCCTGTTTGTCTATTTTAACTCTTTTGATGGCATTCTTAACATATTTTCCTACTTTCTAAAGATTTAAAATTTGGTACACAGATTAATCCAGTAGAATACATAATCTATTAAAATTAGGTTATTCTATTAAAATACATAATCTATTGAAATTATACATGATCTATTAAAATTTAAATCCTCAAAAACTAGAAACGGCAATTTTATGCAGAATGTGCTGCAAAAAATATCCCTTGTCTTCTACAGAAATAATATAATCCCATTGTTGTAAAAGAGTTAAAAAGTTAATTCCAATACGCAGCTATATATATATATATATATATATATATATATATATATACATATATATATATAGTATATATATACATATATATATATATATGTGTATATATATATGTATATATATATATAGATAGATATATATATGTATATATATATATATATATATGTACATATATATATATATATATATATATATATATATATATATATATATATTAATATTCTTCTCATCCCCCTTCACCATTGTAGGGATATGTTACCTTCTATCTTTATCCTTAGTCTTGGTCTATAGTTACTCATTTGTAACAGATATGCTAGTGATGGGTTTTTTTAACACTTTACAACAAAGTTGAAAAGTGTTTATGACTTTGTTCATTCTGTCTGTCTGTCTGTCTGTCTGTCTGTCTGTCTGTCTGTCTGTCTGTCCGTTAGCACGATAACTGCCGTAAAAATGACTTAATCAAAATGAAATTTTAGTATGTTGTTCAGACGGTCTATAGGACCTATGGGAATATAAATGAATAATATCACCCAATTAGTTTTGGATTGAACCCGGGTTGAAAAAATGGAATACATTGAGCCCTATGGGACCTAATTTTTCAAGCATTTTTTAAGCGGATTTAAAATTCACAAATTGTTTCGAAAATTTTAGGCAATATTCAAATTGTTCCATAAAATATATAAAAAAAATTCAGCGAAATATATTCAGTTGTTTTTTAAATAAAAATTAAAATAATAATAACACCTCTTATATTAAGCGATCACGTGTCCATGATATGACACGATCACATGACCCACTTCAAAATGATATATGGCATCCATCTTGTGTCAAAATCGTGATTTTTAAAGTTCTTTTTAATTCATATTGAGTGTTGTATCCGTCCTAAAATTACTTTATTTTTGCCTAAATTCTGTGCATTTACATACTGAAACAACGCAATGACAATATATTTCAGTTTAAATGCTCTTCCAAATTTGATTATTTCTACTATTAAGCCTATTTTTCACCTATGTAAAATGTAAACAGCAAAATATGTAGAATGAGTTGTATTAGAATCGCTGTAATTCTTTAACACAAAATCATTTAGTCCATGGAGTCTGCTTAGCTGATATGAATTCATTGATTTTAGAAAGAGAAGGACGATATTTTTCGATGAAGTTTTACGCATAGAGCTTACTTACTTGCAGCTCAATGGTCTTAATTTTTAAATAAAATAAATTGTTATAGTATTGTGATGAATGACATGAATGGGGGAATTATTTATGAATGAAATGTTGCTTTTATAGAGAGAGCCAGGCGTGTTATTTTTTTATGACGTCATTTGAATGGATTTCAGTTGTTTTCGATGAAGTTTTCAAATATAATAAATTATCGTAGTATTATGATAATTCTAAAATTATTACCGAGGAATGTATCACATTTTAGAGATTTTTAAACCAGGCAATTTATTCTTTAATGCCGTCATTTGAATGAAGTTAATTTTTTTCGATGAAGGTTTAAGGTTTCAAATATAATAAATTAATGTAGTATTGTGATAAGTTTTAAAATATTACCGAGGAATGTATTGCATTTTAGACATGTTTAAATAAAATTGCATTGAAGTTGGAAAGTGTTTCATAATCAATGCTTTAAGCATGATTGATCTTTCTTGTTAAAGTTCTTTTTAATTCATATTGAGTGTTGTATCCGTCCTAAAACTACTTTATTTTTGCCTAAATTCTGTGCATCTACATACTGACACAACGCAATGACAATATATTTCAGTTTATATGCTCTTCCAAATTTGATTATTTCTACTATTAAGCCTATTTTTCACCTATGTAAAATGTAAACAGCAAAATATGTAGAATGAGTTGTATTAGAATCGCTGTAATTCTTTAACACAAAATCATTTAGTCCATGGAGTCTGCTTAGCTGATGTGAATGAAATATTCATTGATTTTAGAAAGAGACGGACAATATTTTTCGATGAAGTTTTACGCATAGAGTTTACTTGCTTGTAGCTCAATGGTCTTAATTTTTAAATAAAATAAATTATTATAGTATTGTGATGAATGACATGAATGGGGGAATTATTTATGAATGAAATGTTGCTTTTATAGAGAGAGTCAAGCGTGTTATTTTTTTATGACGTCATTTGAATGAATTTCAGTTGTTTTCGATGAAGTTTTCAAATATAATAAATTATCGTAGTATTATGATAATTCTAAAATTATTACCGAGGAATGTATCACATTTTAGAGATGTTTAAACCAGGCAATTTTTACTTTAATGCCGTCATTTGAATGAAGTTATTTTTTTTCGATGAAGGTTTAAGGTTTCAAATATAATAAATTAATGTAGTATTGTGATAAGTTTTAAAATATTACCGAGGAATGTATTGCATTTTAGACATGTTTAAATAAAATTGCATTGAAGTTGGAAAGTGTTTCATAATCAATGCTTTAAGCATGATTGATCTTTCTTGTTGTACATACAGTAGTTTATGCGTAATTTTCGATTAAAATCTTTCAATTTTTATTTATATATATATATATATATATATATATATAATAGTAGTTTGAAAATCCAATGAACGAAAAGTAAGAAGCTGCAACACGATAAACCTAACTTTCTAAAACACCCACAGAATAAAATATAAAACAGCAAATCATAAATCAAATGGAAAAAAGTACAAAACACGAGTTATCAAGTTACAGAAAATCAACAAAATTCAGAGGTATGGAAACGAATACAGAAAAACTTTAAAAATCAAGCTATATCTCTATACACGTGGAAAAGAGGGGGGGGGGGCTAAGCCTAAAAAAATAGAAATGTTCACTTCGTAAAATTCGTTCTCAAGTCCAAGTATTTTGACGAAGCAGACACAAAATATGTATGTTTCAGAAGAAATAGATAGATTATATCTATAAACTATTTCTACTTGGACGACATACATAAAGAAGGAATAAAAAAGAAAAAATGAATACCTGGAAAATGCACAGCATATGTACAAACGAGTCGAAACCGTGAAGTCTGAATGAAGAGACTAGTGTTGCCATTCGCAAAGAAAAAATAAAAAACGATCTACTGTTGCCATTCGTAAAAATTGAAAAACAGTAAAGCGAAAAGGTAAGAAAAAGTAATAATATACAAAAATAGCTACTAAAAGGAGGGGCTAATAATAGTAATGCTGACGTGGAAGAGGATGTAAAAATAAAAGTATTAAAAATACAAGAGAATGGAGATGTCTGGCTAATGTAAGATACCATGAATAGCTTTATAAGATACTATGAAAAGAATTATAAAAGTCCAGCTATTCTAAATTAAAAAATATCTATATATATATATATATATATATATATATATATATATATATATATATATATATATATATATATATATATATATATATATATATATATATATATATATATGTATATGTAATAAAATAAATAAAAAAGTGAAAAGCAAAAAACAGAAAATAAGATACATAAATATTAAATATTTTGAGAATTATTTTCGCTAAAAATATGCAAACAATAGCCAGTTTGTAACAACGATTTGAGCCCTCTTTTAATGGTGTTAGTGGCATACTCGTTTATTTATTTCACCTGTGAATCACTTTTATAGTAAGATTTTTCATCTGTGATTACTGTTCATCCTGTTTAACTTTTATTAATTATGGTTGTCCTGTCTTCAACTCTAACTCCCTGGATGGGTTTCAGTGGAGGTCATTTCAACTATTTGTTTCCCTCTGATTCCATGAATTATTTTCTTCTTCTCCTTCTCCCGGATGGATCTCAACTTTTTTCATTCAGTTACAACTTCTCGCCTTCACAGCACGTGTATACAGGGTTCCTGCCTCATGGTTCTATGTAATACTTGATTTCTTAATAATCAATTTCTCTTAATTTCAATTCTTTCCTCTATTAATGCTTGTAGTCTGAGTAATGGCATTTATAGTAACTTACTATTGTCATATCTGAAACAAGCATTTGTTTGGGTTAATTAGGGTTAGATGCTCAGATCTGATAAAGAATCTAGTCTAATTAACCTCCAAATTAAGCCAGTGCTGTTCATTTTTTTTTTCGGCATGGTAGCCGTAGTTTAACTGCTGTGGTGATTTTATTGTTTTAATGCTTCGTAATTACTTGGAACTGGTTATTCTATCTTTCTAATATATATATATATATATATATATATACATATAAAAATAAGTATATCACGAACGGAACTCCTATTTAATTAAAGGAGAAAACAGAAACCTTACAGAGGATGTGGCGCATAGCAGCTCTGCATCCAGAGTGGAATACAAGGATATAAACAAGAAGAAAAAATAAGCGAGAACAGGAGTGACCATATGATTTGCATAGAATGGCTGGGGTGGATTGCGACACCCCTTTCCCGCTTAAAGCAGCTTTTACGACCCGGGCAACGCTCACGGCACCAATGTAACTCAATGGTCAATCTCCCACATGTGCAAAGACAGAAGCACCCGAACGGACAAAAGAGCAAAGATGGAACCAAGCATGGAAGAGATACACCTTACTATCCAGCATGAAAACACAACATTTTATAAGGGAAAGTCGCACATGCGCGAAAAGACTTCAAGATGATAGGATCGCAGATATGAAAATATATATGATTAAGAATTCTCATTTAGAATCAAACAATGTACAATTTCTTTCTTTGAAAAAGGAATAGTAATAATGTTGTAAAAAATATCTAGGGTAATTTCTTTTTAATGCATCATTTATTATTTTATTACATTCATGAATGCAGTCTTTTTTAAAAGTACTGTAGTTTCTGTTTCTTCTGAAGTACCCGATAATAATATTTCTGAATATATTTTTAGTGAGGTTTGAATTCCAATCAATAATATTATTAATTTTGATATTGTATGAATTTCTCTTGTCGTGTATGGTTGTATAAATTCCATACTGTTGGTGCTTTCTTATTGACAAATCCAGGAAGTCTGTCGATCCATCCTCATTGATCGGGTTTTCAATTAAGTCCAATTCCCTTGGGTAGAATGCAAAATCTATGTCAGGGGTGTTTGCATAACCCCCTAATATCACATCGTCAACATAACGGAAATAAGGTATTTCCGATAATAGATGGGTTCCTCTTTCATATTTGGATAGATAAATATCCGCCAATATTGATGAGCATGCACCACCCATGGGTATGCCTTTGACCTGTTTGTAGAAATGCATACCGTCATATAGTATGTTTTCATTTAAAACCAACTCAATCAAATCCAAATATCTTCTGAGAGTTATATATGGTTTTAAATTATACTCTTCATGTAATTCTTTCAAGATCATTTGTAGGTTTGTTAAATCGATGTTATTAAACAGATCCCTGAAATCGTAGCTTCTGAAGTTTAAATCTTTATGGCAAAATTTCAGTCGGTCTATCAATTCTTGACCGTTTTTTAACATTATGGAGTTTTGCTTCTTAATATCAGTCATAACATATTGGAGTAATTTCAGAAGTTTTTTATTTGCATGTTCTAGGTATGATCCGCATCCCACTGTTACAGTACGGTAAAAAATTCACGTGTAAAAAATTCTATGTCGATACTTTAACACAATGCTATAAGGATTGTGCCATGTATACATTAATTCCTAGTAACGAATCAATCATCACTAATAGAATAAAAGCACTGTATAAAAGAATTGGTATGGATATTAAATCAGTAAAATTTCCATACTTGATCCTCATTCCCAAGTTACACAAAAAGCCAGTCAAGTTCCGTACTGTAACAGTGGGATGCGGATCATACCTAGAACACGCAAATAAAAAACTTCTGAAATTACTCCAATATGTTATGACTGATATTAAGAAGCAAAACTCCATAATATTAAAAAACGGTCAAGAATTGATAGACCGACTGAAATTTTGCCATAAAGATTTAAACTTCAGAAGCTACGATTTCAGGGATCTGTTTAATAACATCGATTTAACAAACCTACAAATGATCTTGAAAGAATTACATGAAGAGTATAATTTAAAACCATATATAACTCTCAGAAGATATTTGGATTTGATTGAGTTGGTTTTAAATGAAAACATACTATATGACGGTATGCATTTCTACAAACAGGTCAAAGGCATACCCATGGGTGGTGCATGCTCATCAATATTGGCGGATATTTATCTATCCAAATATGAAAGAGGAACCCATCTATTATCGGAAATACCTTATTTCCGTTATGTTGACGATGTGATATTAGGGGGTTATGCAAACACCCCTGACATAGATTTTGCATTCTACCCAAGGGAATTGGACTTAATTGAAAACCCGATCAATGAGGATGGATCGACAGACTTCCTGGATTTGTCAATAAGAAAGCACCAACAGTATGGAATTTATACAACCATACACGACAAGAGAAATTCATACAATATCAAAATTAATAATATTATTGATTGGAATTCAAACCTCACTAAAAATATATTCAGAAATATTATTATCGGGTACTTCAGAAGAAACAGAAACTACAGTACTTTTAAAAAAGACTGCATTCATGAATGTAATAAAATAATAAATGATGCATTAAAAAGAAATTACCCTAGATATTTTTTACAACATTATTACTATTCCTTTTTCAAAGAAAGAAATTGTACATTGTTTGATTCTAAATGAGAATTCTTAATCATATATATTTTCATATCTGCGATCCTATCATCTTGAAGTCTTTTCGCGCATGTGCGACTTTCCCTTATAAAATGTTGTGTTTTCATGCTGGATAGTAAGGTGTATCTCTTCCATGCTTGGTTCCATCTTTGCTCTTTTGTCCGTTCGGGTGCTTCTGTCTTTGCACATGTGGGAGATTGACCATTGAGTTACATTGGTGCCGTGAGCGTTGCCCGGGTCGTAAAAGCTGCTTTAAGCGGGAAAGGGGTGTCGCAATCCACCCCAGCCATTCTATGCAAATCATATGGTCACTCCTGTTCTCGCTTATTTTTTCTTCTTGTTTATATCCTTATATATATATATATATATATATATATATATATATATATATATATGACTTTAAAAAGCATTTCAGGTGTCACAGATGGTGATGATACCGTTTTAACAGATATTCATTGCCTCCCAAATACTCGTTGTGTTCGTCTAATGCTGACTTTTAAAATTCTAACATCATAGATACTAACGTCCTATACTAACTTTTAAAATTATTCGCCGACGGAGCTGCATTCACATTTATTTGATCAGGTATGGTCACGTTGCTATAAATAGACCTAACGTGTATACTCATGGACTTTTCCTTACAAAGTTAATGGCTTGCTGAAGGACTTTTCCAAACACTCTGTATACTCAGATGGTAAATTAATGCGTTAATTAGTAATTCTATACAACGACGCTTGAAACGAAGTTAATGTTTAAGTTTAAAATAATTATTATAGTTAAATATAATATTATGTAAAAGCGCTCTTAGTCGAGCTGCTAGAGGTAGAAGAAAAGTCACTAACAAACATGCTAAATATATCTTTAACAGACCTATACTTAGCAAAACTAGTATATAATATTGGCGTCAAACCCTTTCTTCTTGGAGTGCCTTTTGTCCAACTGGCCCTATCATTTTACTCGCTTCAGTAGACCGACAGCTTGTCAGCACAGAAGATGTGGAAAAATACTCAATGGAACCACGCATGTGGATAAGAATGAAGATAAAAAAGGAGCACTTTCACATTCAGGGCGTGACCGGAAACGCCCGCATGGTGAAAAGCATGGGGCATGAAAATTTAAGAAATCAAAGGGTGACGCAACAATAGAGAATATCCCAATAGGTAGATATTCAGTATAAAAAGACATTAGATAAAGCATGTTATAAAATTTTTATGGCCGTACATAAAGTATTTTACAGAAATTTGTTACTATTTAAAGTTCTTTTATTTTTTGTATCTTTCAATTTACTCGCAAGTTAGAAAGTGGTCTGTTTTGAGAGCGATAAATGTGTGTATCCATTGTCAGACCATTTTGTTCAGCAACTACCGAGACAAATACCTCCACATATAAAGTATTTTTATGCTATCCGTTTAAGTAGGTCTAAAGAGTTGCTCAGAGAAAGTAAAAGTGATAACAAAGACTATGTAAAGACTGAATAAGGTAGTAATTTGAACGGAGGAAAAAAATATATACTCTTTTGCCAGCAATTTGAAGATGATACAAACAATCAACAAAAATATAAATTAGTATAACACTAAGAACTAACAAATGTAACTCTTACGACTTTATGCATACACAATCCAATTAATTAGAGAAACGCCAGTCTACAGGTGCTAAATCTCTGGGGTAATTTGGGGGAGCCCTATATAATCTTTGTCGTAGTTTAAGCACCCCACCATCACCCTTCTAAAAATATTTAACAACCTAAAATGCAGCTCTGATCATTCAAGTTTATTTACGATTATTTTTACATACCTATTTTTTTTTAATTAATGTACTTTAGGATAAGAAAAGCTCCCAGAACGCTGCGACTCTAGACCACGACCTAGTCTTAAATTTCCCATACCGTTCACCTGAATAGTTAAATAAAATCGAATAAAATCGATTAAAATCGCGAAAAAATAAGTGTCCAGAAATAACATTGGAAAAGTGTGGGTATCAACAGGACCACTGGAGATCACTTCATTAGGCGGAATGATGATGATGAAACCGCGAAACCCCTTATGTAAATTTTGACAGCTATAATTTTTATGAGAAGAATACAGCCATCAAGTCATAGAAAACTGGTAAAGAGGTAGAAATAATGTGGAAATAAAGGTTGAAAAATCATCGTGTATACACGATCATTTCTCAACCTTTATAAGCAAACGGAAGTAATAAAATTGACGAAAGAAAAAGAGAAAGAGGGAAATTTTGAAATGTCAGCATATCTTGTCCATGTGTTACTATACAACATTATTTTCGTAGAAGTGTCCTTTCTACAAAAGAGGAAGAAGAATAAGTGTCACTGTAACTGCCGTTATCCTGTATATTAAACAAGTTGAAAAGTGAACAAAAATCGTCTTAGAAGAAATGTGTTCATAGTGATATTTATGTACGAGTACTTTCAATTAGTTTTAGTAATCAAAGCATTATAAGCTTTACCTCATATGTCACTTTTATGTAGATATTTAAATATCATTTTAGTTTACAGCAAGCTATGTTCACGTTTCAAAACATTAAATGACAATACGGTTTTATTAAAATTCGTTTGATTCAATTCAAGATGTCGTTTTCTTTCATGAGAAATAATGGGAAAAACTATAACATCCATTCTATCATTTTAAAGTTTTAATTTCTTTTAAGAAATGTTATTTTGTTTCTATAAAATTTTCTTTAAATGCTCTAAATAAAGATGCTAAAGATGCTAAATTCAGATGCTAAATTTTATAAAAATCAACCTCGTGGTTTTTGTTTCTGTATTAAATGCTGAGAGACAAGTTCACAGACAGACAAACGGAAAGACAAACAAAGCAGTTACAATATGTGTGCTTTCCTATTTTTAAGATACAAACACACCTAATAATTAATTTCCAAATGATTATCCAGGATCATGAACAATTCAGCAATAGTTCAATTGACACAAATTAGCAATTGTTTCAGCAAGATGAAATAATTTTTTTAAAAAACATTGATCACAAACAAGCATTTTACATTGTTAAAATTGTAGTTTTAATTATTAGAAGCAAAGTACGTTACATTTCAAGTATACGGTAAGAGTTATATTTATAGGAGCAACGAAAGTTCACGTATCCCGCATTAAATCCAACTTAATTTTTAATTTATAAAAGAAACCAAATAAATCTATAAATCAAATCTGGGAAGAATATAATAAATTCCTTATCTTTTAAATTCAATTTAATTAGAAATAATTCAATTTAATTGCTTAATTCGATTTCATAAATGCAGCAAAAAGGCGGCAGCTCCCCTAGTAAAATAAATAAATATAAATAAATACGAAATAAGGTCCATCATGTACTAAATCCCCGATGACTGATCCTTATAAAACTTTATGTGCATTTCCACTTATTCAAAATGAGAACCAAAGCACTAGCGTAGAGGCCCCTAAGCTCTTTTTCACGAGCACTGCGTACCGTCTCAATATAAATCACATATTCTTTTTACTTTCCCTACAATACATGGTAATGTATAGAGAAAGTATTGGAATTGTTTCGAAAATCGCAACTCGAGTTTTCGACAGATATACACATTTTAAGACCGCTAGAACACGAAAACACAATTTTTAGCTTGACGTTTGTGAGTCTGTGTGTCTGTCTGTACAATGCATAACTCAAAAGTGTGCAATGTATTACTCAATGTATAGCTCTACTCTAACTCAAAAACTAATTGACCAGATTTCATAAAATTTTATATGCAAGTCACTTGTGGGTTACCCTGGTGCTGATTAGATTTTGGGTACGATTCGGGATAAAAAACTCCTGCCTTTTTTTACAAAATGACCAACAAAAATTGTTTGTATCCACTCTAGCTGAAAAACCAAATAGACCAAATTTCACAAAAGTTGGTAGATAAGTCACTTGTAAATGTAAGTAGTTAAGTCATTTCAGTACTCTCTTCTAACAAAACAAAAAAAATTTCATTGATATGTAGAAGACCCAAGCCACACGACCAACCCGAAGGTTTATGGCAGCTGTTTGTGTGTCGTTTATATCAATTTGGCGACATTTCCGTCAATTTGGCAAAGTTTAAGAAAAGTTGTCAAATTAGCGATATCCCTCCAAATTCGTAGCTTTGAATTTGCAGATCTGAATGAAACATTCTTATCCCGTTTCAATATACTAAATGAGAACACTACAATTGTATTAGAAGATATACCCGCTCTACTCTTTTTCTGTTTCACCAATCGGCTATATGAATTTTTTTCGAAATGGGTCTCAGAAATCGTCAAAATCTAAAATAAATGACTACGTATGCTAAAATATATCAATTAAATGCTTATTTTATACTTTTATACGTAATATTTCTACGATGAAAAGAATAATACTAATCCCATTACTCTAAAACTATATAATTAAAATATTAAACTAAATATATATAATTATATATATTTATATAATTATATAATATATATATTATATATATATTATTATATATATTATTATATATATTATATATATTATATATAATATATTATATATAATATATAATATATATAATATAATATATATATATATATATATAATATATATATATATATAATATATAATATATTATATATATTATTATTATTATTATTATATATTATATATATATTATTATAATATTATATATATTAATATATATAATATATATAATATTATATATAATAATATATATAATATTATATATAATATTATATATAATATTATATATAATATTATATATAATATATATAATATTAATATATATTATATATAATTATATAAATAAAACTATATAATATTAAACTAAAAATATATAATACTATATATTGAAAATACGTCCCGTTACCAAATGAAAACGAAAATTGAATAAAATGTGCATATTCTGTGTATTTTAAAATAATTATGGGAGTTATTTTGTGCAATTAAACTCAATTTAGTGAATTATTGAAGAAATAAAGAGAAATTGAATATGAGTCTGCAAGGAAAGTCATGTGCTGCACACATCAGATTTTTTAGGGGAACACACGTTTTCCCATACCCCTCTTTATTTCTATGGGGAAACGAGGGGCTTTTTTACAAATACTTAAAAAATCTATCAGATTTCTCGAATTTTCGAAAATTTCGGGACCACTTTCGGTTCGATAGCCACGTTTAAATAAAACCGCGAACTTCTAGATCAAGTAGGGGGCTTCGAAATAGTGGCTACATACATACAGAGATGCATACGCGGGCGGCTTTTAATAGTATAGATAATTTTTATCTTGTGCTAATAAATGCTATGTACCTGAATTATATACGCTTCGGACGTTTAGATACGGCATATTACTGCTCAGCAAGCTTATTTGCGATTATTTAGGGCGAAACGGGGCGCTCCTTTTAATACAGGCGTATCATAAAAGCGTTGCTTGGTTTTCCAGAATTTGCTGCATGTTCCAGTGTACTTTCGATTAGAGGTTTTCTAGTTGATTCAAGCCTTTTGGATGAGCTCCCCCGGTCTGGATACACAAATACAAATTAGAGATTTGCAACTCGAATCCTGTCCAAAGTCGGTTACACTGCCTAGCGTGAAATTATTTACACTTTTATTTATTAGATTCGGATATACAGGGCGGTTAAAATTAAAGTGTCTTTGTTCAGAGCACTGTAGAGAAAAACTAGTGGTCATAAGAACGCCAAATCTACGTGGTATGCATTTCAGAACATGGGGAACGTATAACGCAAAAAAAAATTGTTCCAAAAATGACCGATAGGGGAAGAGATTTCGGGCACTGCGAACAGTCCAAGCGTTACAAGGTTCTGATACAGATATCCGTGAAACATTTGCTTTGACATTCCTTTCACTCATACAGGTAGACGCCAACTGACCATGGAACATCTTGTGGAGTGATGAGACATATTTTTCTCTGTGTGGAGCAGTGAACACCCAAAACAACCACATCTAGGTAATGAAAAATCCCAGCCAGTTTCAACAGATCCTCTTACATTCTCAAAAACTAACCGTTTGGATTGTGTTTACAGCAACATTTCTGATTGGTCCCTATTTTTTTTTTAAGAAATCCATCCACAGAGACCAAAGACCTGTTCAGTTACTGCACAGCGTTATAGGGACATGTTGCAGAACTTCTTTATTCCTCATCTCCAACAACGAGGATGTTTCAGCTCTACCATTTTCCAACAAGATGAAGCATCTCCTCATATTGGCCTTCCTATTCAACAGTTGTTGCGACACATTTTACAGAAAGTCGAGTTATCAGTCGCGCATTTCCATCTTTATGGCCACCTAGTTCATCAGATCTGAACCCTTGTGACGTTTGGTTGTGGGGTTACCTGGAAAGCATGGTTTAATGGGCAGATATTCGTAACCTTGCAGATTTGAAAGACAGCATCATCTTGCACACGCGCAACATCACAACAGATCGGTAACGTGCAGCTGTCGAACACATTGTCACACAGTACCAGTTGTTGCTTCTTCAACACGGTGGACATATTGAACACTGCCAATGACTTGTTTTTCTAAACAGCCTTCTTGCATTCAGCGTTCCATGTGTAACATGTTCTATGTTCTAGATAGAATAATTAAGTTGGCATTTGGGTGTTTATGACTATTGTCCGTATCTATCGCACGCTTATACCCCTTACAATTCGTAATTAATATGCATCATGACTGTGAAGCCGTTTTGCTGAATTATGTTTATACTAGGGACTGTTTGCTGCGCCATCTCTTCCCCTATCGATCATTTTTGGAACTTTTTTTTTACGCCATTCTTTTCCCCATATTCTGAAATGCATATCACGCAGATTTGGCGTTCTTATGACCACTGGTTTTTTCTCTACAATGCTCTGAACAGGGATACTTTAATTCTAACCACCCGGTATTAGAGTCCAAAGTGTTTCCATTTTACGTAACGCTCCGATTCCCTCCACGAATATCCCAAGCATAGATGTTATTCACATCAAAATAAAATCAAAGTTACTTTCTCGGTAAATCTGAAATATTTGTGCCGGGATGCATTTCGCTCGTACGTCCGCCGTTCCCAGTTGCTTCAAGAGCTATAGAATTAATGGCGGAGGATTTAGGCGCTTTTGCATCGCAGAACACGGGTTAAATCTTTTTAGTGTCATATATCAGCGTGTGTCTATGTAAAATTTGACTATTCTCATGAATGGGGTGGGTCAGCCCCGTGATTAACGCGAGGGGATTGCACCCGGACGACCCGATTTCGATTTCCGGTTCTGCCCAAACTGTATCCGTGTTCACGTGGAGTACGGGCACGTTAAATATGTGGGTCCGTAAGTCCTTTCAAGAAGTTAGTGGTAGGGGAAGAGGTTACGGTCCCTGTAGATGCCGCTCCCACTGGGTTCATGTTTGAATTGGGTGGAACTTCCAGCCCGTAACACAGATGTCGTATTCCTTCGCATAGGTCGGACGGTCTGGGTCGAAGAAGAAGACCATTTTCATGAAATTTGACCCGTTGCGTATAGTACTTATGCATTATCTTATGTTATAGAGGCGAATCTTTGGAATTGAGATTTCTAGTTGAGAGAAACAATTTTGGGGGAACCTTGTAAAAGTGTCGAAATGAACACTCAGACATCTTTTGATAAAAACAACAAGTTCATCCTTGAACTTTAGAAATCATAAAATAAACTCCATTAACGTAATTTACAAATAATAAATCAGAATGTACATGGTCCACATCTTCCCATCATCGTCTGCATCCATCCACGACACGCTCCACGTACCAACTCGTACCATCTCCCTTCCTCTCGTTCCTTCTCGTGCTTAGCACTTCGCCTTTTTATAACCTGGTTGCCAACTCCACTTACATTTCGCAATCTGATCAGTAAATGGAATCGTAAAAGGGGAATTAATGTTAAATTACATTTTGTTTCGGTGCATGAAATGTGTGTGCTCTTAAAAAAGAAATACAGAATTTTCATTTACTATTGTGTAGAAACGACACGTAAATACAAGAATCAACCATTCCCAATATCCTCGGGAATCGTTGCAATTTTGCGTACTTTCATTTGCCGTAGCGTGTATAAAATTGCTACCAATGAGCATTTCCAAATATATCAATATCCATTGTTTAAACTGCAACTTATTCTAAACAATGTGTCTTAAACAAAAGAACATCGGTGCATCACAACAATGCAAACTAATTGCACGTAAAAATCTAACCCAACAATCACTTTTCACTTCAAATCGAGGTTTTGATAGAGTAACAACTCTTGCGATTTTGTGCTAATTTAAAGCTAGTAAAAAGTTAGAGTGTTTTATTAAATCTTGTTTTCAGTGACTCATACAAAGTTGTGATTCACTCTTCGACTATTTATTAGTCGTAACGCCTTATATTTAATATAAAGGTATTTTTTAACATCTAGTTTCAAAGATATCACCGGAAAGATATCTGTATAACATCCAATCATCAATTGATTTAAATTTTTTACATTGAGATATCTACTAACATCGATAAAATGGATTAGGGCAAAATGGAAATAATTCGGCGCCTCAGAAATCCGGAGAAATGTGTCTAGACAAATATCGTTACAAAACGGTGAACTGGATTTTTAAGTTATTTATGACAGCATGCAACTACAAATTTGTCCAAGAACTTGGATGTGGCGGTTTCGGCGATGTCGTGGAAATGTTGCAGTCTGATAAGCACTCCGGACTATGAAGATAATTTTGAAAGAACATGAAATTCCGATGGAGACGGAAATGTAGCCCACATTCGCTCATAGAAATATTCAGCCACTTACGAAAGTCATTACTATAGACTGTGTTGAAGCCAGTATGTTTATAATACCAAATCCAGACGTACCAACTCTCCGGATTTTGGCCGGAGACTCCGGATTTTTCATTACTTCTCCGGCCTCTGGATTACTAACGAAATTCTACGGCTTTCTTGGTTTGAAATTTATCAATTAATCAGACATGGTATAATTCCTCGGAAACACCGATTTTTCGCTTTTTTAGCATTGATTTCTACCATTCCCGGGATCGTAGTAAATTCATAATAAAATGCAGGGCAATGCCAATCAAATTAATGGAAATTTATGGCCGCGTGTAATGTAAATTAAGATCTCGATCGCTTATTTTATGAAAGTAATAAATATACTTCTTCATAAGTTGTCTAATACAGCATAAATCGCAAAAATGCTATTTTGTTCATTAATTTCGCATAAACACTGCGATTGCGCAATTCAGTTTGTTCTCATGAATCGCCGAGAGTACAATAGTATCTTTTTCCATCCATCTCAATCTTCTACATATTGCATTTTTTATTAGCTAAACTAGCATATTTTCCTATTATGATTAATTATTATGGTTAATTTACTTATTATTTTCGCATAAACAATGCGATTGCGCAATTCAGTTACATCTCTTGAATTGCCGAGAGTACGTTAGTATCTTTTTCCATCCATCTCCATCACTTAAATGTTGCATATTAGATCTACTAAACTAGTTTATTTTCATATTATGGCTAATTATTAAGGTTAATTTTTTAATTATATTTGCATAATACAAATTTTTCTATTTTGAAAAATGGGTAGTATGAACTCTGTGAAGGGATATTTTCTAAAAAGTGGTATTAAAGCAATGATTTAGGCAAATAAAAAGAAAACCATTTTAGCAGGAATATAATTCAGTGATATATATATATATATATATATATATATATATATATATATATATATATATATATATATATATATGTCCAGTCTCCAGCTTAGACTCACTGGACGGGTTTGGGAGTATTTCCGTGAACGTTCGTACTGCCTCCCTGGTAGAATTTCGACTTGTTCATTCCGGTGCTTCTAGATTAAGCTGTTGAGGTTGATCGTGTATACACGTGGTGAGGAAGAAGGATTCATGCCGCATGGTAATACAATTTTCTTAATGTATTCTTTTTTCATTTTTTCATTTTTTTGATGTCTGTAGTCTGAGTTTAAGCATTTATAGTAATGTACTATTGCTTAATCTGAAACAGGCATTTGTTTGGGTTAATTAGAATTAAATACTCAGACCTGAAGAGGAATTTTACTCTGATTAATCATCGAATTTGGGAAGGTTCTGTTCTTTTCTCTTATCGGCATTATGGCCGTGAATTTGCTTCTATGGTGATGTTAATATTACTTGAATTGTAATTTTTTTTTTTTTTTTTTTTTTTTTTTTTTTTTTTTTACATAATTCTTATTATTATATTTCAAATATATATATATATATATATTAAAGATCAGTATTTATTACTCTCTTTAGTGAACCTGTGTTTTACCAAACATAAATATTTGTTTTCATTATAAAGTAATTTTCACCGGATAAAACCTTTATGTATTTTTTGTTTTATATTTTATTGTCCTAAAATTTTATAAAATTGGTGTCCTGAATTTTCATATTCTACCAGTACTATGCCTGATATTTAATATGCAGTATTTTTTTTTGGGGGGGGGGCATTAAGATTTAATAAATAATCAAGAATTAATATTATCAAGTTATTTTTTTTTTGTAATTTGTTACTAACACTGTTTTAATTCAAAAAATAGTTCATGAATTTTTTTTTCAGATAAGTTTAAAGCATAATGTACTTAAATGGTATACAGTATTTTAATGTTTTAAGCAAATAGTAAGTGTCGTAAGTAAACAATATATTTGCGACAAAATAGTCTCCTGCTTTTTTTGCTTGGAAAGTTGGCATGTCTGCAAATCAGAAGTCATGTTTGTTTTAATGTATACGCCAAAGAAAAGTTCCAGGGAGCACAGACTTTTGAGATTGGTATTGATCAAACGCTGGTTTGAGGACGTTTTGAGAGGAATGGATAACTTTCCCGGATAAAAGCTCTGCCATCTAGATATGAAGATGGGAAACGTATTGATCTCCGATGATTTGTCGGCTGTGATTTGCGATTTTACTACCATCGCTGCCACATATAAGCGAATTAGAAGGTCAATAGAACAGTTTGACTAAAATATTATTTCTTAATCATAAAAAACAGCTCATTTGCAGACCCAGGAGGAGAAATGCATTTCGATTTCAGTTCAAGCTGAGCTCTAACTTCGCCAGTTTTACAAGACTGTGTAAAACGGGTGATTTAATAATGAAAATTTATTCATAATTTTTTATGCATTGACAAGAATAATTAATAGCAATGAAATTTACAAATTTAAAGATGGGGTTTATATTTTAGTATTTGTCAATGTAAATGAACGGAAACCTGAATAAATTTTAAAGTAACACATTTATTGCCTTTGTTTCATATGATATTTCTACAATACCTTTAACTCATTTTTTCTAGTGTATATGGATAACTTATACATTCTACAGTTTTATCATTTATATATTTTAACATTTTTCTATAGAAAATAGTTATGAAAATCGCATATTATTTCGAATAATACGAATTCTAAAACCTGCCCCATTACGAAATATTTTGTTTAGTTACCGTTTTTGAAACAAATTAGTTGCACATAAGATTTCATAATGGTAAATGGCCTCTCGTGTTATTTATTATCCACGCACAGATAGACGGACATCTGAAATTTCTGAAATATTTCAGTTATAATTCGGGAAGTGTATAACCACGCCCAAAATCTTAAGTTCGAAAGGTTTTGGATAAAATTTCTCTGTTTAATAGTATAAGAATGTAGAAATATAGGGAAGAACTTCAATACTCAACTACAATAATTCTTCATACAGTTAAGTAAGATGTTCTTATATTTTTTCCATTCTCGTAATCTAGGTTTAGAGCCCCAGATTTTTGTTGCCCTCCGGAAACGTGCCGAAGCCGTGGTAAGGGAATTAAGTTAGACGGAGAGAGAAGTTAGTTATATGGATCGCTGGGATGTTAGCACCAATGTTTTTAAATATAAGGTTACGCAATGAGCCCGGCAACCAATCAAAAACTGGTCAACCTCTCGCTAGCACGAGAGTAGCAATTCTTCATTCGTGACGCCACAAACCGGGAGAGTTGTTGCCAAACCACAGTAAGTTTACCCATTATTATAATTAAAAATTATTTGTTAATTTTGAAGTAGCAATATCCAGACGTAAACACCCAGCGCAGAGAGTTTTAATTGTGCTGTTCGCACCTTTTTCAGTGACGTCCAAAGAAATGCTCGGTCTTTTCAGAGAACCCGAGAACAAAATGCGCGCGTTTGCTATTCTCGTGACATCATATGCGCAAAGCCAGAATTAAAAAAAAATAATTAAATCAGTCAAGCCCGGCTAGACGCCCCCCCCCTTCCACCTCCCCCCTGGTTAACACTCAACTTGTTTACGGGAAATTCCTTACTCAGAGACTTTCCTAATGCAGATGATTGGAACGTGAAATTTCATTCTCGGATGTTTCAAGTATTACAGGTTTTAACAACGTTCTTTCCATTTCACTTCCATGTTCCTATAACATCTTAGGTTGTGGAACAAGCTATGAAAATGAAAAAAAAAAAATTAGAAATACAGTTCATTAAATGACCCGTTATTGGGGACAAATTTTAGTCATACTATTGTTGTTTAGAATAAATTTGCTTTAATACATCAATTTCTCAGGATCTGCAATATAGAGTTTAAATGCTAACTGATATGAATTTCTCATCCAATTCTTAAGGCAGTAAAATAATTCAGCTTTCGCTTCCGGGTTTTTTTTCCCGCATCCGGATTATATATTTCTTGAATCTATTCCTTAAGATCGGTAGAGCTTAGATGATGACTGATATGTATTCAGTATTATATTGTATAGGGGAATCAAAGAACTCACTAAGAATTTTCACTTCCGGTTCTGGTGATGTAACTTCTTATTCGAAAATTTACATTTACCTCGAATCACCTATTTCCAAGAATCTGCTGTTGATATTGCAGATATATATGATGACTGATATGAATACATCGTCAATTTTTGGAGAAGATAGAGTTTACTAACAATTAACACATCCGGTTTTTTTTTTTTGGTTTTTTTTGTTTTTGTTTTTTTTTTTCCCTTTTGGTCCAAAAAAATTTCTTAAAGCACCTGGTGGTTATAAATTGAGCTGAGATGATGACTGATACGGATTGAACATCGAATTGCAGATAGGGTAAGGAGGGGGGGGGATATTTCCCTGTTCTGAAGATGACACATCCGGTTTTACAGAAAATGTATATGACTGTACAAAATAAAAATGCGAATAAGAATAAAAATGTTTTATAGTTGCGTTAAAATTTTATTCTAGTACGTTCACTTTTACCCCTCCCCCTCCATCTGTAAAGTGTCATCATATATTTTTTGTTCATATAGTCGATTTACTAAGTAAAACAGGAATCCAATATTGATTAGTACTACGTATTGAAGAAAACTGGAGAGTGGCTCAACTCGACTTCATGACGTCACGAACAAAAAAAATGAATCGCAGCTTTTTTCCACAACAATGACTGAAACTATTAAGTCTCGTGATCATTAAGACATAACTAAATCCTTTTAGGCATGATTATGTCCAATTTTGTCCTATACTGCCATGCTAGAAAAATATAAAATTTCGAATCGATTCGCTTTTCGAATTTTCTCTCGAATTTTCGCTCGAATTTAAAAAAATTCTATCTAGTTTCAGAATTTTTAATAATAAAGCCGGATATAAAGTTTACAGAAAATCCATGAATATTTGCGACTACTATAATGTGCACAAGACATCGACCACAGACAGACGGGCATCACTTCAAAAATAGTCAAAACGTGTTCACAAGGTTTAAAACATATATTGGCATTAAAAGTTCGAATTCGAAAATTTTCGTGAAAACAATACTTTCTCTATACTGTATTGCTTAGTATGAGAAATTAAAAATACAGGTGGACGCAACTTGGCCATATTTATAATCCATAAATTGCTATGTAAAATATTTGTATCTTCTCCTTTCCTGTGCATTTTCGCATATGTGGTAAAACGGTCAGCGTGGCCTTCTAGAAGCATTGACAAATAACTGAAAAATTCCTTGTGTAAAATAATTTTATAGGACTTGTAAAAAAAAAACAAGAAAGATCAATCATGCTTAAAGCATTGATTATGAAACACTTTCCAACTTCAATGCAATTTTATTTAAAAAAGTCGAAAATGCAATACATTCCTCGGTAATATTTTAAAACTTATCACAATACTACATTGATTTATTATATTTGAAAACTTAAACCTTCATTGAAAAAAATGAACTTCATTCAAATGACGGCATTGAAATATAAATTGCCTGGTTTAAATATCTCTAAAATGCAATACATTCCACGGTAATATTTTTAAATTTATCATAATACTATACGATAATTTATTATATTTGAAAACTTCATCGAAAACAACTGAAATAAATTCAAATGACGTCATAGAAAAAATAACACGCCTGGATCTCTCTATAAAAGCAGGATTTCATTCATAACTTTCTCCATTTCATTCATCACAATACTCTATAATAATTTATTTTATTTAAAAATTACGACCATGGAGCTACAATTCATAAACTTTATGTTTAAAACTTCATCGAAAAAAATCGTCCTTCTGTTTATAAAATCAATTAATATTTCATTCATATCAGCCATGCAGACTCCATGGACAGAATTATTTTGTGTTAAAGAAATACAGTAATTCTAATACAACTCATTCTACATATTTTGCTGTTTACATTTTACATAGGTGAAAAATAGGCTTAGTTGTAGAAATAATCAAATTTGAATGAGAATTTAAACTCAAATATATTGTCATTGTGTTGTTTTAGTATGTAGATGCACATAATTTAAGCAAAAATAAAGTAGTTTTAGGATGGATACAACACTCAATATGAATTAAAAAGAACTTTAAAAAATCACGATTTTGAAACAAGATGGATGCCATATCTCATTTTGAAGTGGGTCATGTTATCGTTTCATATCATGGTCACGTGATCGTTTCATATAAGATGTGTAATTATTATTTTAATTTTTATTTAAAAAACTACTGAATATATTTCGCTGAATTTTTTTTTATATATTTCATGGAACAATTTGACTATTACCTAAAATTTTCGCAACAATTTGTGAATTTTAAATCCGCTTAAAAAATGTTTGAAAAATTAGGTCCCATAGGGCTCAATGTATTTCATTTTTTCAACCCGGGTTCAATCCAAAACTAATTGGGTGATATTATTCATTTATATTCCCATAGGTCCTACAGACCGTCTGAACAACATACTAAAATTTCATTTTGATTAAGTAATTTTTACGGCAGTTATCGTGCTAACGGACAGACAGACAGACAGACAGAATGAACAAAGTCATAAACACTTTTCAACTTTGTTGTAAAGTGTTAAAAAGCAAAATCGTACTTTAAAACTACGGATTTATAATCTAATAGTATCAATCCTATTTAACATTGCATGGAATTTCAGCACTATCCTATGTATTTAGAGAAAGTAAAATAATTGATATGTACATTATGCATGCTAAAAGTCTGTAAGGCCAGCAAATTCAGAGTTAACTTTGTGACTCCATCACCATACCATCTCTTTACATATTCTACGCACTGTAAAGTAAATTAGCAAAATATAAACGTATTGCACTATTTGTTACAGATGTAAAAGTAAAATAAAATTACGACTGATAAAAGAGCAGTAACACACCGATCAGTTTCAACATCAATTGATTTTTTGATCAATCTTTCAGTGTAAGCAAACACCGTAGTCACCCTCAGTAGATGCTTCCCCTATTGCCCGAGGGCATTCGTTTCAGTCATATATAGCTGGTTGATATACATTTTATCCCCTTAGAGGTCAAATATTTAAACAGTTATACCCATACGCGTATGTTTTTCATCATCAATCTGAAATGAAAACGGGGCAACTTCATTCGGTTGAATCATTGTGAAGCAAAACTCCGCATAGCTCCGGTCCACTTGAAGATCAAGATCAGGAATTTCAAATGTTCCGGAATCTGAGGCTGTTATAATAAAATTAAAAAATCTGATGTCGGCAACCCATGACTTTACTTATATAATTCAATGAATTTACTACTTTTACAATAAAAAAATAGGTTTTTCTTATAGTAGATACTTATATTCTTTCCAAGATATTGAATTTTCATCAATTAGTCGTCACTTTCATTGATTTAGCGTCATTTTTATCCATTTGGCAAGATGTTCGTTAATTTGGCAACATTTAAAAAAGCCGCCAAGTTGGCAACATTCCACCAAATTCGTCACCAAAATCTCGCCAAGCGTTATAAACGGGGAAATAAGTTATTCTTATAGCAGATAAATGACTATTGGTGTTCGAATACAAAAGTATTACTCAAAGTATCTTTTCTCATGAATGAAACGAGCTAGATCCACGAGAATGATGTCACCCAATTTATCGCATGATATTACATATGAAAAGTGAACATGTTTCTCAACAGTTAATATATTGTTTTTTAATTTATGGGATATTTTGATAAATTTATTTTTAAAATGTGCAATATCTCGAGAACGGTTCATGCTAGTGTTCTAAAGTTTATGTCAATCGTTTTCTAAGGAAAAATTACGTAAGAAATGTCTATTTCCGTAACTTTATTAAAAGTTTTGATTTTTTGATGATTTTTTCAAGATTTCACTCGAAAATTTAGGGGGGTTCTGAACATCCGATTGTTTTTAAAAACAATAGGCTTCCAGTATTCACAGATTGTGATTTTTGTACCAAATTCGTTCGAATCGCTCCATTGGTTCGTGAGATATCGTCTCCACAGACTCACTGACACACACACACACAGACATCGCTTCAAAAATGTTTGATTCGTGATAAGGGATGCTTGAAACGTGCTCTCACGTCGAAAACTCGAATTCGCATTTTCGACCACATCACAATTTTTTTCCTTATACATTATGTATATGAGGAAAGTAAAAATTACCGAGAAATAAAGTACATGTAATTTATGACAGTTTATTCATAACTAAATACAGCGTGATTAAACTTGAATATTAAAATCATGCACATTAATTAAAATCAGTCAAATTCGTTGAAATCAATCCAAAATCATTGAAATTATTAAACATTAAACATTGGGTTATTTAAATTCAAATATAGTAATTTTATCTAGCTGATAAAATTAAAGCACATATAGCTGTCGAAACCGGTACCTTCCTGAATTCAGCATTCTTAATTATTCTTAGATATTAACTCGGCAGTTTTTTATACCTTAGTATTTTTAGATCGTTCGTTCGAACTTTATTTGAATTTAGTTGATGAAATTACTCATGTACCTTTCTAATACCGGTTGTTTTCCATCAACTTTTGCTATATTCTTAATTCTGGAGTTCACAGTAGTTTGTTCTTTTATTGAAGTTAAGAAATGTATCTTCTGGTACCAGCTATCATCATAGGAGCTTTTAGTTCGCAGTTTCATCCTACTTTTCTTTTTCTTCCTTCCAGGTTTTTACTTTTATTTTTCAAATTTTCCTTTGGATAAAATTACCTTCCTGGGTTACGTGATTCAACTATTTTTTAACAGACGCGATTTCACTTTTGTAGGTGCTCATGCTCTATCTTAGTTATTCGGATGAAAAAGAGTTTTTTTTTTACATTTGAAACCGGTTGATACCTTATTCAACCTTTATATCTGTTGTTTAAAGAAGTATTATCACTTTATTCTCTTTATATATTTCGGCTTATTTTGGCAGCCAAAAGCAACATAATGGAATGTTATTTAATATGGCTTCATGTGGTTTCAAAAATAGCAAGAAAGTATGGACGAGTTATGGAATAAGTAACACATATCGTTGAGTGGAGAATTTTCGGTTGCTGTACGTTCTGATTTTAAGCAGATCTTAGAATGGCTCGTTATCTATTCAAGTAAATACATGCTTTAAAAATAATATTAAATTAAACATAAAAATCTCAAGAGAAATACAAACAACTCAACTTAGTTAAGAGTAAAATAACAACAATCTATAGTTTGAACTGGATAAATATCGTCTGCGTTGGTTTATTGCATAGAAATTGAAGTTTATTCCACAAATTTGTTTTAATTAGTCATCATGCTAAATATGTAAGACTCTTGTGCTTAATATTATTTTATTAATATAATTTACGTAACATTATATATATTTCATGTTCAAAATCATTTATCTAATATTTTTATTCGTTTTTCGAACAAGATTTCGATATTTTCCAAACAAGAATTTGCAAGATAGAATTAGAAGAAATTAAAGTAAGCATCTCATATTTATTTTTCCTTCTAAATTATTTTCAATTCAAGTTACCATTTGAAGACATTTTTATCATTTAAATATTTAATTCTGTTTTAAAATGACTTTTAGTCGGGAAGCTCTGTTAAAGATAGCAGTACTTTAGATATTTGGGAAATATACTGGCTAATGCTATTTAAATTTTTTGGAGAAATTCATCAATTTGAAATTGTATTTAAAATCTGTCTAGATATAAAATAATTCAAGATTTTTATAAAAATTAACTCGAGTGTGGCTTAACTTGATTTTCTCATACCAGAATTTATTATTTTTTTAGAAGAAAAATATTTGAAAAATCGGTATCTAGATTCTATCGGTAGTTCTAGATTCTTTTATAGCAAAACCGGATATAAAGTTTCGAGAAAACCCATTAATATTTGTGGCCTCCATCATGTGCACAAGAAATCGACCACAAGCAGACAGATAGGCCGACACTCATTTCTTTTCTAAAATTTTGAATAATATTGATACGGCGTATCCTCTGGAGTCATGGGTATACTTTCAGGATACAAGAACGAGTCCAAATTTCTGGATAACTAACAGGTTTATTTACAAGTACAGCGTAAGCAGGAACAATACACAGTAAATAGCTCGATAACTAGCTCATAAGATCACTAAACAACTATCAGGTACCGAAAAATAGCAATTAAATGGTCCACTCATTTCACAAAACATCCGATACGATTCTCAAAACATTGACATATCTCATTTCATTAAACAGCAGCTACTAGTCTCAAAACATCGACGTATGTCACAGTTCAAGGTAGCTCGTATCACGTCAACTTCTCTCCGAGTGATGACTCTTTTTATATACTCTTTATAGAAACTTTTAGAAATTTCTCATATCTCATAGAATATAAATAATTTCGAAGTGTTTCTTAAACCTTCGAAAAGTCAGTAAATGACCAAAAATGGCTATACATCGCCAAATCTGAGGGAAAAAACCTGTGAACTTCAACATATGGCAACCCTAGATTCCCGTCATAAGAAAGGTTACCTTTACAGGTGTTTTCTCCTTCTGGTTTTCAAAAGTGACTCCAGTGAGAGCATATGGCATGTTCGTAACAATATTAATTTTGGATAATGATATGATTTATATAGTGTTGTTTTGAATTGAATCTGTGTACTCGCAATTTGGATAAATTTCATAATTAAATGTATTTTCTAATTTTCCATGCGCTAGTGTTGTGTAGGGAAAGACCCTGAAAAACTTGATTTTTCTCATTTGCTTTTTTATTTTATTTTACGCAATTGACGTACCAAACTATACACAGATCGACACGTTAGGACTAAAACTGTCTTATGTCACTTATGACTATCTTCAAATGAAAATATTTCATTTGACGACATTGAACCATAATTCGCAAAGGAAGTATATGAAGAGAACAAAAACATAATCATGGGGTATGTAAAGGGCGTAGCGACGTAGCGTAATGACGTGAAAATTTGATAGAAGATCCCCGAGATGAAACTATGTGCCCAGTTTTAGCTCTTTGTGGGACCTGGAAGTCGCAAGCGAGCCCGTCAGAAGATGTTGAACAAAAATACAGACGAGATATAACGATAATAATAATTAGTGTAGGTAAAAATATAATTATTTGGTAAATTCTGTCCAAAATTTTCTGAAAGTGCCAGAAATATTTTACGGTGCCACGTTATAAAAAAGTGAGAAATACCCGATTTTACCGCGCAGTGGTGTTGAATCGGGCGCCTATTTAAATCAATGTAAACTTGTTAGTATTTTGAAAAACTCTTTTTATTTTATGTAAAGTGTAAAAATATTCATAAACTTTATGTACACGGTGTTCAATAAAGTGTCATCATTATTAATACCTGTTGTTGTTGTTGTTGAGACCCAGACCGTCCGACCTACCAGAAAGGCGTAAGGTAACTGTATGGACGGCCGGGAAGTGCCACCCAATTTAGACCGGAACCCAGTGGGGGAGGCATCCACAGGGACCGTACCCTCCTTCCCCTACCACCAACCTCTCGGAAGGACTTACGGACCCACATGTTTAACGTGATCGTACTCCGCATGAACACGGCGGCATTTGTGGTAGCGTGCAAATCTAGCGCGCAAACCACGGGGATACCGCACCCGAGATGGCCAACAGCACGCGGTGTTCCGAGGTGGTCACCCACCAAGTACTAACCGCGCCCGATGCTGCTTGACTTCGGTGATCTAACGAGAACCGGTGTTATCAGCACGGTACGGCCGTTGGCCTATTATTAATACCTGTGGAAATTCTCGCAAAAAATACTAATAGTAAATTGAGATGGACAATTTAAATAGTTTAGTTTGCAAAACACACAAATGAAACGCGAATTCCCGTCTTCTACATTACTTTAATTTTCGTGAACCCAGTTGCTACATTAATCTCACTGAATTCAGAGGTCAAAACCGGCCCACGAGAAGCATGCGATATAAACCCGCGGTCTTCCATTGAAGAAAATATGACGTTGTTAAAGCTCTCCCTTCGATGACCTAGAAGACTGAATCTTTTCATACTTATTGTATTAACGCGGAACAGAATCTAACAGAACCAAATTTTTGATTTAACTCCCTTCTGTAGTAGCAGAGAAAATATAATGTTTTTCAAAAGTCTTTTTAGACCCTTTAGAATCCCAGCTTTAATTTAAACGGCTGAATCTTTACTCACTTATTTTCAACGCTAAACACCATATATTGTTAAACATAATCAAGCTTGTTAGAACAAAATCAAACTCATTAAAATAGAATCAAACTTATTGAAACAAAATCAAACTTGTTAAAACAAAATCATATTTATTAAACCAAAATCAAACTTGTTAAAACAAATTACAATTTATTTTAAGACTATTAGTCAACCTGTATCTGATAGGCTTAGATACTAGTTCCACAATAAAACTCTAAGCTGAAGAACTAACTTAAAGCTATAGTTTAACAACAAGCAAATCAATCTGAAGCATTCTACGCAATTCTTCACATATCGATATTCCCAGCAGCCTCTAAAATGCCCATTTATCGCATGAAACTAATTTAAGCTCCATTTAAACTTCCATTTGCCCCCTATCTGATCATGCTCTATTCAAAATATCCTTAATCAAATCAATTCTCCCCTCCCCAACAATAACTTTTCCCCATATTCATTAGCAGCTTTCCATGCACAAAAACCACGATTTCTTAACACCCGACAATAAAAAAAAACATCACCAAATACTGATACTCCCCACCATTAATCATCCATATTTAGGCAAAAAATCGGGGGCCATCTTGTCAAACCCTGTCTCCCGGAGTGTTAAAAATTAGGCAGGGATGCTGTGGGAGAACCCCATTTTGTGAAAGGAAGCAAATGCCATTCCATTGGCAAATGTCAATTTTCATTATACCGCCAACAAACCAATGTGGCATATAATATGTATGCAAACTTTTCTCTAATATTACACCTAAATGCTCAGTATTTATCCTATATGGATTTATCTTTGGAAATATGTACAATATTCAATTAATATCAGCCCCAAATTAGTTAAAGAAAGTTGCTTGTATTTGATAGTATTTTGTCTTCCTGTATTGAATAACTGTTAGAAATATTCCCAATTTAAAGTAACTGTTAGGGTAAAATGTTGCAAATATCATCCAATATTGGCCAAATATTTTCAATTTTGTAAAATATTCAAATGCCACGCTGAAGCAATATTGTGCGCGAATTTTTAACTAACATTGGCTAATAATGTAGGGGGCAGTCCCTAATGACAGGTAATAAATGTACTCATTAAAAATGAGTCATAAAATTGCATTTTTTACTTGCCTATTAATACTAAAGTTCCAAGACTTCAAACAGTTGTGGAACAAACCCTATATGATATTCTTCAATTGACTTAAAATCACAGTTCTTGCCATCCAGTGAATGAAAGAAAATATTTTTCGGACAACATTGTACAGATTCTCGGACACATCAGCAGTTTTGCAAAATAATATCCTTAAATTTGTTTTAAAAATAAAGAGTCATTTTACAAGTTAAAACCGTAATTTCTTAAGCTTTACCCATTTATTTTCATTATAAATGTTTCTCACAAATGTACTTGGGAGATGAAAATGCAACTCATCGTTGGAGAACAATTACTGAAATGACAAATTTTCAGTTTTTGAAGTCAATACTGCATTTAATATGATTGAAAAGCAATTATTATTGAAAGTAAATATAGATAGTATTTTAAATAAATACTTCCAAAAATATCTATCGCATTTATTATTATTATTATTATTATTATTTTAAAGCTCAAGGGACACAAAACTGACAATTATCAGACATTCAGCCATACATCAGAGTTTTGAGAATAAGTTATTTCTGTTCTTGTGAATTAGTTGCATTTTTAAATGCTATTTTATTGTATTTGACAATTAATTGCGACTTTGCTAAATAAATGGAGAATTATCAACTGTATCTTATTCCTGTTTAAGCTTTTTTCAGCTTTAAAATAAACCTTAGATTATCCAGGTTTCCAAACTCATCCTTGTATTCTGATAATACACTCCCAAATCTAGACGGTATGTCCAAAAAATATTAAAAAGCAAAAACAGCAAATACCGGTACTTTTCTCCATAAGCAATTTTCATTCAGAAAAAAAAATCTAGCATCCCATTTATTCAATCTTTGCCCCTCGGCGTGTAAAAGTTCAGTAGGAGTGTTATGAGAAGTTACTTTCGTGAAGAGGAAACAGCTCGATGCGTAGGTGATCTTCGCGCTATCATGCGTAGATAATTTTTGGAAGAGGGAGCAGCGGTAACGGTGAGAAACGCTGCCGATGATCGCTCCTGCTTTTTAAGACCTATCTTCAGAAGCTGAAAGAATTCTTCTCTAAAGAAGGTATAAGTGGTGAGAGATAGCGCAGAAATATGAGATGGCCCCAAAGAAGTACGTTGCGGTTGGAAAAGACTAGAGTAAGATGACAAGCTGTCCCGGATTCAGAAGAAACTACCATAGGTATACACAGGGTGACCAATAAAGTTGTAAGTACGCCCAAGTTTGAATTATAGTTATATGAAAGTAATATATCGGTAAAGTCTTCCAGATAAGACTGAGAATATCACCTCTCGTGGCAAAATTTGGGAGTTAGCATTCCTATCTCTGAGATGAAGAAAAAAATGACAATTAGAAAGTTATAGATCATCAAGGAATTATTAAGAAATTATATTTTTCAGAAACAAATGGTGCAAATAAAAAGCTCAAAGTATTATTATGAATCGTATACAAGTGATGACTGTGATACGCAAAACTGTCCCTGCAGATAAAATTTGCAAGCGATCGGCTATCATGAGATGTGTTTACTGTGATGATGATCGCGTCAAAAGAAAGTTCTTGACAGGCTGTTCGAATGAATATTATTGCAAGATGATAATGCTATACGGCGAAATGATGCAGAAGCTACACGGCAGTATACCTTACGATTTCTTATTATTCTACGTTCCCCCATAATGCTGGTGAACATGTAACATGAGATTATTTCCTACATACAAACATACGTTGTAACAAATGAGGGGCATATTGAACGTATGTTACGTTAAGCTGTACGTTATGTAAACAACGCTTTTGTATTAAATGAAAAAACATTTTCTACTTATTTGGTGATGCACTGCAACTTCCTAATTGACTTTTTCTGTACCTCTTACAATTTTCGAAATAGACCTGCTAACTTTCAAATTTTGCTGCTAGAAGCTATGTCGTCAATCTCACCTGGTAGCACATGATCACTTTACTCTACCACTATACCGATACCTCACTATCATAGCTCTAGCTACCATCATGCAAAACTTATTTTTTAGTTTACTTACCCTGTATAACTTTATAATACTTCTTTGATGAAAACAGACATATGAAAATTAGATGACTACATTTGTTTCAAGGGCATTTTGAGCCTTTTTCTTCGGACCAGAAACAGTGTGCTCTTGACAATCGTCATTTGGAGGGGTGCATAAAGTTGTTAAAGATTACCTCCCATCCACCCGCATGAAGTATTTGGCCTCGTAATATCCTTTGAAGCATGTTATCCAAGCACTTATCACAATCAATATTATTGATTCTTATACGACTCCTCGTCGAAACATAATTACTATACCACCCTTTACAAGACGCAATTAATTTACGACACCCTAGACTCTCTAACAAGACGTACTTAACCCACAAACAGTGAAACTCGCTATATTTCAAATCCAGAATATTAATTCCCCTAAAGCGACCAGAGGTTATCGAGGAAATTAAACTTAATTTTCTAAGATATTGAATTTTCATCAATTTGGCATTTCGTTAATTTAGGGTCATTTTTGTCGATTTGACGATACTTTCTTCAATTTGGCGACATTTTCAAAATCAAAACATGCCATGTTGACGATATTTTGCAAAATCGCATTGATCCGGAAAGTGAGCATATTTGACGATATGTAATAATTTTTAACACTTTACAACAAAGTTGAAAAGTGTTTATGACTTTGTTCATTCTGTCTGTCTGTCTGTCTGTCCGTTAGCACGATAACTGCCGTAAAAATTACTTAATCAAAATGAAATTTTAGTATGTTGTTCATAAGGTCTGTAGGACCTATGAGAATATAAATGAATAATATCACCCAATTAGTTTTGGATTGAACCCGGGTTGAAAAAATGAAATACATTGAACCCTAGGCGACCTAATTTTTCACACATTTTTTAAGCGGATTTAAAATTCACAAATTGCTTCGAAAATTTTAGGTAATATTCAAATTATTCCATAAAATATACAAAAATATTTCAGCAAATATATATTCAGTAATATTTTAAATAATATATATCCAGTAGTTTTTTAAATAAAAATAATAATTACTCCTCTTATACGAAGCAATCACGTGACCATGATATGAAACGATCACATGACCCACTTCAAAATGAAATATGGCATCCATCTTGTCTCAAAATCGTGATTTTTAAAGTTCTTTATAATTCATATTGAGTGTTGTATCCGTCCCAAAAACCCTCTTTATTTTTGCTTAAATTCTGTGCATCTACATACTGAAACAATGCAATTACAATATATTTGAGTTTAAATAATCAGCCAAATGTGATTATTTCTACAATGAAGCATATTTTGCACTTATGTAAAATGTAAACAGCAAAATATGTAGGACTAGTTGTATAAGAATTGATATATTTCTTTAACACAAAATTATTTAGCTCATAGAGTCTGTATAGCTGATATGAATGAAATATTCATTGGTTTTACAAAGAGAAGGACGATTTTTTTCGATGAAGTTTTAAGCATAAAGTTCACTTACTTGTAGCTCTATGGTCTTAAGTTTTTAAATAAAATAAATTATTTTAGTACTGTGATGAATGAAATGAATGGGAAAATGTTATGAATGAGATGCTGCCTTTATAGAGAGAGCCAGGCGTGTTATTTTTTCTATGACGTCATTTGAATGAATGTCAGTTGTTTTCGATGAAGTTTTCAAATATAATAAATTATTGTAGTATTATGATAATTTTAAAAATATTACCGAGGAATGTATCGCATTTTAGAGATGGTTAAACCAGGCAATTTATATTTCAATGCCGTCATTTGAATGAAGTTCATTTTTTTCGATGAAGGTTTAAGTTTTCAAATATGATAAATTAATGTAGTATTGTGATAAGTTTTAAAATATTACCGAGGAATGTATTGCATTTTAGAAATGTTTAAATAAAATTGCATTGAAGTTGGAAAATGTTTCATAATCAATGCTTTAAGAATGATTGATCTTTCTTGTTTTTATTTTACTTTATATTTTTAATAAATTTGTTTGAAAAATATGCAATATTTCGAGAAGGGTTTATGCTAGAGTTCTAAACTTTGTTATTTGTTTTCTAATGAAAACTTACGTATGAAAAGGTTACTTATTTAACTTTATTGAAAGTACTGATTATTTTATGATTTTTTTTTTAAATTCATTCGAAAACTGGTGGAATTTCTAAACGTTCTATCGCTTTAAAAGTCAATAGGGTTTCAGTGTTCACTGATTGTAATAATCGTACCAAATTTTATTCGAAAAGTCTATTCGTTAGTGAGATATTGCATCCGAAGACTCACGAACACACACACATTAACGCACGTACACAGATACACAAACGAACATCACTTCAAAACGTTTGATTTGATTTCAAAGATGCTTGAAACATACACTTCAGTCAAAAATCCGATTTCGAAATTTTGGTTCCGTCGCAATACTTTCCTTATACATTTTGTAAGGAAATATATAATTATATGTATGTAGGGAAAATAATTATTTAATGCCCAGGTCATCAAGTTCGCCAAATGGGTGTAGAACAGTCATAATGGACGGCCAGAAGGAAAGTAATTCCAAGATCCAGAACGGGGGCTCACCTGAAGGTTTTAGAGCCTCTTAATCCTCGGCCGGGGAAAGTAATTCGAAAACATTCGAAAAATCAACAGTTTCTCTTCATTACAGTTCAGTTTTTCAATCCATATTTAGAGTTATTTGTCTCTCATAAAGCCCCCATGTATTAGTTAGGCGTCTGGAGCAGTTATTTGTTCCATGCAGTTACACGACAGTACACCATTACAATCCAGAAGCCACTTTTTGCATAGGAAGAAAAAAATTCTTAACCTTATTTCACAGAAATCGTTCAGCATGACTTCCTTCACACTGAAAATAGAAGTAACAGAAAAAAAGAACCCCTTTTTGTGTCAATGCAAAGTCAAAATAAAAAGAAAATGACAGTAGCACGCCATAACTTTCTATCATCTATACTATCCACGAGAAGAAGGGAACTGTTGCCAGCAAGAAAAAGTTTCTAATGAACTTGGAGGAAGTGAAAGATATTTCATTCGAATCTTTAGTTTCTGATAAATCAGTAAAATTTAATGTTGTTTAAGATAGGTATTTTTTACTGTTGGAATTAAGTATTTGTCGCTTGTATTGCACCGCACCTAACACTGTAAATACCTCTTTTTCATCGTCTGTAAAAAATACTAATATGAAGAAAAGTACAATATTTGTGTTCCGGCTACACAAACCGCTGCTGTAAACCCTAGGGCCAGTCGAGTGATCTGTGTTTTCTGCCGACAATATTTTTGTGTTTCCTTGTTAAAACTGGACAAGCGGGTACATACAGGGTGACTAGGAAAGGGGAAATTTCTTAAGAACGAAGAGAGTTATCATTATTTTTTAATGCAGCTGAATAAGAAATCCCTATAGAGCTACACGACGAGACAACTTTCGGGATTAACTCCTCTTTATACGGGTTAGGTGGGGAGCCATATCGGTCTATTTTAGGGATATAGAAAAAAGTCAATTGCAAAGTTGTAGAGCGTTCCAAAATTAGTACAAAAATATGTTTGTCCGACAGAAACAGCTGAAAAGACCCTGAAAACTAAGGAATGCACTCTGAATCCCGCCCTCCAAAAAAGAAAACATGAACGAACTCAGACGATTGGGTTGACATTGAGAAACGCTTGTTACATCGTTTTCCCTCATGCGATGTAACATTAAAATAATTCACATACCTACAAAGATGGTCCCTGTGTTTCCACACAATTTTTATAAAGCTCCCCTTTGACCACCTGCAACGGAAAGGGTCAGTGGATTCTGGACTTCATGCCTATGGGTGGTCTCGTTCAAGATGGAGGAAGACTCAACGGGGGGTAAGCGGTCGTTGGGGGCGCAGTTAAGCCTAGATGTTCACGCAGGAGCGTGGGACTCCAGCCACCTGCAAATAATAACTCAGCTACTGACCAAGCCTTCCTGTCATGGACTGGCCGCTGAAAGTGATGGTCCAAGTGTCCTCCAATGATATTAAGGGGGGCTAAAAATATTGCAACGAATAAAATTTAAGAGGGAGGAGAGAGCGAGTTGAAAGATTTCGAGAGATTAAATTTTTGAGTTGAAAATCGAGAGTGCCTCTTGAGACTTGGACATGTGTGGTAGTGAATATTTTGATAGGAGCGAGACGATGCTCCGCCAGCCTCCGTGTACACAACCCCTTGCTGAATCCTGAATGGAAGGTAGGCCTCTTTGGCATCATGCATTACTCATTTTTGATTATCTCTCTTCTGCCGGTCTTTTTATCTCAACCTGAAAATTTTGTTAGGATATTTGTAATTTTGAGAAGCACAGATGAGTATGTGTTGGAAATAGTAATTGAGGAATAGCAATGATTTAATGTTTAATTTTGATGTATCAAGGCTTTACGATGCATTAGTGATTTTTTTATGTGTACTAATGATTCACGAGATATTTAATGTTTAATGATCTATCGCGTTGATGTTTTACGATGTGTCAGTATTTTAAGGGAGCCACTTTTGAACTCAAAGCTTTCATGTTTCTTTTAATTGTAAAATATGTAAATAAAACCTACTTTTTGTTATTTTTAAAATCTAATTGGTGTCCTCATTTCCAAACCATTTAATTATTTCTTAATTTCAGATTAAACCTTATACGATCACGTCAGCCTTTAACTTTATGTTTTATGAACATATTAAGTATTTATAGCGTTCTGACCGAACGTGTGAAGTTTTACCACGCAACAACGCTATGCGTATAATCGTTCGAACTGCACTAGCACTCACTCCAGTTACATTCTCCAAAATAAGGATCATTTTGCAATATTCTTCATTAGTAAATATAGTAGACATGGCTTATAAAATCGAAATAAAAATTGGGTAAGTAACAAATACAGAGCATAAGGATGCAATATTGCAGATAGAATGTTCTTTAAACCTCAGATAAGTTTATTTAATTTTCTAGCTTCGATTACGATGGTGTTTGTTCACCGACATAACGTCTATCAAATAAAACAGTTATCATTCAAACTAAATTTTTTAAATTGTTTGCTATACAACTGTTGCCAGACGATTTTGTAGTTTAAAGAATTGCATGCTTTTAAAAATATCATTTTGGGCAATTATTTGCAGCTTTTTCTGTCGGGCAAAGACATTTTTGTACTAATTTGGCAACGCTCTGCACCTTTGTTGACTTTTCTGTTGACATTTGACTTTTGAACTTTTTTCTTTATCTCTAATTGACTTTTTTCTTTATCTCTAAAAGGGAACTAGATAACCCCTCCTTCACATAAAAGGTTGTCTCATCGTGCAGCACCATAGGGGTTTCCTACGCAACTGCATTAAAAAAATAAGGATAACTCTGTCCGTGCTCAAGATATTTATTTCTTCTGATGCGAACTTTCCTAGACAACCTGTATATATAAAAGAGAAACATTTTTAACACGTGATACTGCTCCTGGCAAGTTATGGATAAAAGATTTTAACCAAAAAACTATGTTTTTATATTCACTTATTCTCCATCAAATATATGGAAATATGTGGGCCATGCAATATTTTTAGCACCACTGTATATACACTACCAACATTGTTGCGGGAATTACCATTGTTATTCATAACAAATAATGCCATGCAAATTTTATAAAGATTGAATGATTCGAGTCCTAATCATGAGATTTGCTAAATATTTTACTTAGTTCTATTTTTTCACGTAATGTAACTACACATAAAATTTGATAGCGGAATTTGATTCGTTCAAGAGTTACTGTGTACATATCCTACATTGTAAAACATTCTGCAACCTTTGCTCATTTTTTGAAGCTACTTTGTTGATAATTTCGGCAAATTGATAAGAAAGACCACAATTATAAGCATTCATGAAAATTCCAGCTTCATTTCTGAAATATTCAGCTTATTATCGTCCGCCCAAGAGTTATTTTATTTTATATTATCATATAGTTTATTATATATATTATCATAATTATCAGGAACCTTACATATTTTACAGTGTACACATATATGAGAAAGTAAAAATATTCATTTTGAAGAGGAAAAAAACAGATCACATCTACAGTTAAATTTAAAGGCTGGTTTTAATTTTGGAACACACTCCATCTTCAGTTTATCAGGAAATTGGAGTTCATGTTCTAGAATTTAGATAGGTTTCTAGTCGATAGAGAAGAGGAATTTATATCCACTATTTTATAACATACGTGTGGTCGAACTTTTAAAATGCACGATTTAAAAAGGAAGTACATTTACCTTCTAGTCTTTCATAAATGCCAAGAAAATCGGACAGATAGATCCACATAAAGAAAAATCGGCCTGTGCCTGTCTTTGTGTGCTGAAGTGCAATTATTGTTGGCTTGCATACCAGTTTTTTACTCTCAGAAATATGATCATTGTTGGAGAGACAATACAGTCTGCATTTAAAAAATAAATTGCAAAACATTTTGTCGAAAATAGAATATTTTTCGGAAAAAGCAGCCTGTTTAGGACAAGAAAGGTCGGCTTTAAATACCTATCCCAGACATATCAAAAATAATTAAAAATAAAGTGAAAAGTTTCTGTAAAGCTACAGTATAAAATATATCCCTAGAATAGAGCAATTATGGTTATTTATGGCAAAAGAAGGCATTGAGACTTATTTAGAGTTCTGCAAAAAAGATTTTTCGTAATGTTTTGGTGCCTTTACTTTTTAGGAAGTTTAATTAATTCGAAATACTCTCGCTTAAGCTGTTGCAAAATGTTAAAAAGGTTACAAGGCTAAATATCTAATAGTTGTTAATTTTGTGTCCTTTGATCTTTAAAAAAATAATAATCAATAAGACATATTTTTTGCAAAGAATACAAACTATTCAACATATTTTTCAACAAAAATTTATTTATTTTTCAATCATATTAAATGTAGTATTGACATCATAAAAATGAAAATTTATCATTTCTGTCACTGTCTTCCCCATTGATGAGTTCAGCTTTTATATTTAAAATACATTACTGAAACCATAAATAATAGAAATAACGGGATTAAGCTTAAGAAATTACGATTTTAACTTGTAAAAACTCTTATTTTAAAAACATTTAATGATTTTATTTTGTGAAATTACTGATACACCTTTGTCTCCCGAGAATCGGTGACATTATAATGTTGTTCGGAAAATCATCTTTTTCATCCAACCAGTTGGCGAGAGCAGGGACTTTAAGTCAGTTGAAAAACACTATTTAAAGTTTTGTCCCACATGTGTATGAAGTTTTGAAACTTCAATATTAACAGGCAAGTTGAAATATGAAAATGCAATTTTATCACTCATTTCTGATCACTATATTTATTACCTGTTATTCATGACAGGCATTCAGTTATCATTATGAATAACTAACTAAAGTGTGGCTCAACTCGACTTTTAAAACAACTTTTTCTTTCCTTGCAAATTTTAAAAGAAAAAATTTTAAAAACACGTTCCAAATGATCAAAATCATAGAGTGTTACCCTGCATTTTAAAGGGCTTAAAAATCGTTCAATTGATACAAAGTTTGATGATGTACCCCACTGGGGGTGGGAGGGGAGGTAACTTGCCCCTAATAACGCAATGAACACAAAAATTGTATCTTGGCTTTTTATCACAATTATTGAAACTATTACGTTTCGCGTTCATTGAGCCTTAAACAACTTCTTTTATGCATGATTATATCAAATTGGGTCCTATGCTGCCATGTTGAGAAAATATAAAATTTCGAAGTTTTCGCTCGAATTTTAAAAAATTCTATCTAGTTCTAGATTTTTTTGTTAACAAAGCCGAATATAAAGTTTCGTAAAAATTCGTTAATATTTGTGGCAGCTACACAAGAAAGTAAATGAGAAATCGACCACAGACACACAATCGGACGTCACTCCAAAAATAGTCAGCCAAATCAAATGTCATTCAAAATAGTTCATGCGCTCATGAAATATAGCGTCCAAAGTTTTCCTGAAACATACATACAGCACTTCAACATCACTCGGTTCAGGTTCAGAAATGCAATGCTCATAGCGTACAAATTTGTCGAAAACTCGAAGTGGATAGATAGATGCACGGCACAGACAGGCCAGACAAATACATGCCGACATTACATTGTAAATAGTGAAGACGTTGTTTTGAATTCTCAAAACGTGTAAATCCATCGAAAACGCGAATTCCGATTTTTCGACACTGTTCCCATGCTTTCCCTATACGACCCTTTTCCCAATGTATGTTGGGAAAGTGAAATGTAATAAAATAAAATAAATTTACTTTCCCTGAAATACATTGCAATATATAGAAAAGTATTGGAAAAGGGTCGAAAATTAGATTCGAGATTTTGACGGCTCTACACGTTTTCAATATTGCAGATTATCTAAAAAATCCATTTTTAGTGTAGCATCAATATATATATAAAGTATTATATATATATATATGTGTGTGTGTGTGTGTGTGTGTATGTGTGTGTGTGTGTATGTGTGTGCAGTAGGGTCACCAAGATAGTAATAGGAGGTCGCCAAGAATCCCCCCTCCACACACACAAACACACAAGGAACTTATCATAGGCTATAATAAGTTCCTTGTGTGTTTGTGTCAATGGACTATGATAGCCCATTGAGGTTTCTAAGTAATGATATTTGAAAAAATTGAAAACAACATATCTGATTATCAAATCCGCCATCCCCCTTCCACTAATTTTTTGGCGACGCTACTGGCAGTGCACATGTGCGCACGTGAGTGTGTGTGTCTGTGTGTATACATCTGTCTATGTGCAGCAGCGTTGTCAAGAGGTTCATACATCCCAAGAAACTTATCAATACCCTACGAGGTTCAGAGAAATGTGTATGCTCAATGTATTTATTCGCTCTAGATCAAGATCTATGTTAGGAAATTTTTTGAAATTTAGTAAATAAGTCACTTACAGGTTACCCTAGGGCTGATTAGATTTTGGTACAACTCAAAGAGTATAATCGGCCTTTGATTTTGAAATGGCTGAAAAAAATCTACTAAATCCGAAATAATGCCCTAAGTATACTTAAATGTATTGATTGATTCAATGCTTGTTTCATAAGTAATTTTAATGGCAAAACGAATAAAATCAACCACTCTAAAATACAGTTCCAGAGATTTGGAATGTTTACGACTTGGCGTCGCTTTAAACTACACTAAATCGCCAAATGAAACTGGAAAGTATTTTATACTCGTAACTGCACATTGGATATAAATTCAAATAATTATTATCCATTTTGTATGTTATTTTATTCAATAAAATTTAAAATAGTGCTTTATATACTATATGAATAAAAAATGCGATGTGGTCAGCACATGAATTTCCTTACATAATACAATGACATTAATTCTCTCAGAGCGAAAATATGATGTGCAAGATACACAGCATAATGTTTATGGCATTGATTTAACAACACATAAATTGAAATTTAACGATTTTAGCAACTTATTAGTTTAACAAAAATGACTAATTCATACGTGCAAAATCCTCATCAAAATTCAATTAACATTAATTAATGTCTTGTGTAATGGCATTGGCGACTCGAAAGAACTCGACTATTGGCGAATTCTTTTGAGTCAAAATAAAAAACTATTACAAAAAATATCTTCTCTCGTGAATGGGATAATCTAGATCACCGAGGATGATGTTATAGATTTGTTGCATAATATTGCATATGATAATATTAATTTGTTGCCTGATATTGCATATTGGATAATACTAACTACTTTTTAAATTTTATATAATTTTTTTTATTTATTTATTTTTTTTTCTAAAAAATGCAAAACATTTCGAGAACGTTTTTAGCTACCCTTTTAAAGTTGGTGTCATAGTTTTATCATGAAAAATTACTTGTGAAATGATTTTTTATTTAACAGTACTACAGGCTCTATTCCATTTTGTATTTAACAGTACTAAAGGTGCATTGGCGTCCATGGACGCCAATGCCTACAAAGGGGAATCGAACTGTTTGGGATAGGGTATGTCAAATATCTGTCTTTTGGAGAGGTTCTTCGTTTGAAATGGACGCCGTCCCACCCGTAAGCAAAAGGTTAACCGTACTTGATAAATAGAAATAGACAATAAATAGTCTTGTAATATTTTATCATTTATTAATTCTACTGCTTTAAACCTCTAATTTGTAATCTACCCATACTGAAATTAATAGGTATCAGCCAGGTTGGGGTTCCACGATATTTAACGATATATTTCAAAAGAGCCTCTAAACCAAAAAGGTTCAAACGAAAACCATGTTCTACTCGAGTCATGTTCTCTTGATATCACTTTAAAACACCCCTGCATTATTACAAAACCACTTCCAGAGCTACAGCTCTCTGCTACACAGCAAAATGAGCAAAGAGAGGCCCAGAGAAAAAGCTCACTGGACCGCAGATGAGCCCACAATTCAGCCTTTAACAATCTTTCTTTACCCCTGCTAAGCTTTTACACGTATGGCTTCGGTCGTCATTTTTTTCTTCCCACACAACCCAGAGAGAGGTCTCTATCTGTGAAAGCATTAAACTCGTTCCGGTATGTATATCACAGGAAGGAGGGGTACACCCCCCTTTTTGGACCCCCCACAAGGGCATGCCGTCGACACTTTGAGAAGCGGAGAAGAATGTTAAGTACGCGTATATACCTGAATACGATGAGAATGCTCATAAATATTCACATGTTATGTTTAAAAAATACAGAACGAAAATTAAAACTATTTCGTTAGTAACTGCATTATATAAAAATTTAGAAGTGTTAAAATATCTTAAAATCATATACATACAGCTGAGTGAGACAGACTGACGGACAGTAAAGAAAAAACTTCAAACTTTGCATGCAAGTGAAACTCGAGCTCTAAATAATAACGGGAAAACTTAATATCTTGGAATTTTAAAGAAAATTTGAGATATGTATATATACACAAATACCACAATAATATTGCTTAATAATGGAAAATAATGAGTTTATGTGCTACTCGTGTTTTCCTTATCCTTAGCACAATGTGTATTTTACTTATGGATCTTGAAATTTTGTTTTTTCTGTGTAAACCATCTGGGTAAGACCAATGTATGAATTTTCAGCCTAAACTGATGACGGTAAAAACTCGAAACGTTGCATACACGTGGAACTGGGCCTATGAGTAATTAAAAAAAATCTCAAATCTTGGAATGTTGTTTGATAAGTTTATAAATCGCGGATGTTTTTTCTATTGTAGAAAATAAATCAAATCGCCAATTGAATCAGTATATATAGAAGTCTTTATTTTAACTTATAGAAGTCCTTATTTTAACTTATAGAAGTCCTTATTTTAACTATCCACTAATATGATCTAGATCTTCCAAACAACTAATCTGGTGGACATTAGCAGATTTATCAGAGATATATGTGGCAACTAGCAGTATACTCGTTCTTCGCACGGAATATATAATGTAAAGAAACTTAAAATTCACAATTTGCTTAAAACGTTTAATATTTTCAGTATTTCTTGTTGAACTTTCATAATAATCCTAACAAAAATGCAAGAGGCAAGTTTTCCATTGATGAGATATTAATATTCATGCAGATAAAAGCACAACTTACTATTGTATTTATATAGATAATAACAAATATACTCGATGTTGCTCTTGTTTTAATATATGTACGGATATTTGTAGCATTCTAAATTGCATTGTTATTCAAAGCATTATCTTAAATAATAACTTTGCTTATTATTTAAGTTAAATATAAATGATGATTTTACTTAATAATAATTTTAAGATAAATAATTATTTAAGATAAATATAAATAATAATTTTACTTAAATAATAATTTAACTTTAATTCAATTCTTCTAAAAATTGTCTCTATCGCTATATAAGATTTTTTAATATATCGATATATTATAAGATTTTAATAGTTAAGGGAACGAGTGAAAACCACCCACAATTTTATTTTTAGTTATATGTGTATGAAAATGTTTTGAGTACTGGAGAAAAATGTATTTTCTACCTTTTGCTGCATTTTAAAATGGAAGCGGTTTCTTTTCTTTTTTAAAGTTTTTTTAATAGATTTGTATAGTTTTTAATATTTGAGGCGCAGTGGATCATGAACTAGCGCTAGAAGGAAGCAGAAAAACTAAGGTGAAGGGGGGGGGGGGGGGGGGTCAACTCAAATTTGATAAAATATTATATTATCATCGGAAATACGTATGTGAAGTTTCAAGTCAAATAAGCATCGGGAATTGGGTTGAAAATCGAACACAAAATTTATATAAAACAGAGCAAGCTAAATAAAAGTGTGTAAAATTATTTGTCTCAAGGGGGTACTTATTTTCAATTGCCAGTAAATATTATGTGTTGATACGTACGAAAACCTTGTAGGGAACTTCTCAACGATATTTCCATAAACATAAATTACAATAAAGAATATTCACTTAGTATCCTCAAGAGTATCAAGAATCTCATTTCCTTGGCAGATTTGCTTTCTCACCCACTTATGTGTCAGATCAATATCACCTCTACAAACCACAAAATATTTATTTTTACTTTCCCTGCAATACATGGTAATGTATAGGGAAAGTATTAGAATCATACCAAAAATCACAACTCGAGTTTTCGACGGATCTACACGTTTCGAGACCTCTAGAATACGAAAAAACCATTTTTAGCGTGACGTCTGTGTGTGTGTCTGTGTGTCTGTCTGTGTGTCTATTTGTCTGTGCAGATTTTGTATCCACTGTAACTAAAAACCTAATGGACCGAATTTCACAAAATTTGGTAGGTAAGTCACTTGTGGGCGAGTCTGGTGCTGATTAGTTTTGGGTACGATTCGGGATAAAAGAACCCGCCTATTTTTGCGAAATGGCCCGCAAAAGCTTGTATCCACTCTAACTGAAAAACTAATGGATTGAATTTCACAAAATTCGGTAGATGAGTCACTTCTGGGTTACTCTGGTGCTGATTAGATTTTAGTACGATTCGGAAAAAGATAACCTGCCTTTTTTTGCAAAATGGCACGCAAAAATCGTCAAAATCTAAATTAAAGAACTAGGTATACTCAAATATATCCAATGAATGCTCGTTTAATACGTATTTTTTAACGACGAAAAGAATAAGACCAACTCCGTTACACAAGGACTAGCCGTTCTCGAGATATTTTAGTTTTTCGTACTTTCTCTACGCCACCTTTGAAAATAAGCCCGGTTACCGAATGAGAACGAAAATTGAATTAAAAGTGAAACAAATTTAATTAAAATAAAGAGAACGTTAATATAAGTCTGCAGGGAAAATCATGTGCTGCCCACATCAGATTTTTACTTTCCCTGCAATACATGGTAATGTATAGGGAAAGTATTGGAATCATACCGAAAATCACAACTCGAGTTTTCGACGGATCTACACGTTTCGAGACCTCTAGAATACGAAAAAACCATTTTTAGCGTGACGTCTGTGCGTGTGTCTGTCTGTCTGTCTGTCTGTGTGTCTGTCTGTCTGTCTGTGTGTCTGTCTGTCTGTCTGTGTGTCTGTCTGTCTGTGCAGATTTTGTATCCACTGTAACTAAAAAACTAATGGACCGAATTTCACAAAATTTGGTAGGTAAGTCACTTGTGGGCGGGGCTAGTGCTGATTAGTTTTGGATACGATTCGGAATAAAAGAACCCGCCTTTTGTTGCGAAATGGCCCGCAAAAGCTTGTATCCACTCTAGCTAAAAAACTACTGGACCGATTTTCACAAAATTCGGTAGATGAGTCACTTGTAAGTCATCCTGGTGCTGATTAGATTTTGGTACGATTCGAAAAAAAATAACCTGCCTTTTCTTAAAAAATGGCCCGCAAAAATCGTCAAAATCTAAACTAGGTATACTCAAATATATCCATTAAATGCTCGTTTAATACGTAATTTTTAACGACGAAAATAATAAAACTAACCCCACTACACTAAGACCAGCCGTTCTCGAGATATTTTAGTTTTCCGTATTTTCTCTACGCCACCTTTGAAAATAAGTCCGGTTAACGAATGAGAACGAAAATTGAATTAAAAGTGAAGTAAATTTAATTAAAATATCGAGAACGTTAATATAAGTCTGCAGGGAAAGTCATGTGCTGCCCACATCAGATTTTTATTACTGTTTCAGTATGTGGAACTTAAGATACTTTATTTAGAAGATTTCTAAAGACTGAGCCTATAAGCCAGAAGAAGTTTGATGTTGAAATAAATGATACAAATATGATTCACCTTATATTGTACACAAGACCGTTTATGACCGTAGGCAGAGTAGGCAAATGCTGGATGCCCGTGAAGCACTGGCGGCCCATCTTCCGCACTCAATATACAATGTTTACTCTAAAAGTTTTATGGGGGCCCAAGAATTTGCTTTTACCTAGGGGGACCCGGTAAAGTTAAATCTGTCCTGTTTTTACATCATCCGTATTGTTTAATCCAATGGCTTCCAACCTTTTTGTTCCTTGAGGCACCCTTCGGATGCTCATTTCTTTCAACTGTTCTCCACCCCAACTTTTCCACGCAATAATTGTAATCCCCAAATTACAACTCTTGTATAAAAGACCGCCGAGCAGAAACCGCTTGTGCGCGCTTCTTGATAGAGTTAACGTTGCCTTCTCACACTAATATTAAAACGAATCTAAAATGGAAGCGAAATTTTAGAATTCTGCAAAACCTTAACCAACTGCGCCATTTTGAGTTTTAAGTCCTCTTCTCTTTGATTCAATAAAATTTTAAGCAATGAAACAAAATAAAAAGCATTTAAGGACACATGTGTTTTTCCAATTTCTAAAAAAAAATGGGTTTTTTTTATATATATATCATTTAATATTACAGATGGGTATCTTACCAGCATTTTAATATAAGCCCTATACAAAAATGCGTAATAGAACAGAAGTTAGGACTAGAAGAGTACCTAAACCTTCATTCCATTAACTCTCTTAAACTGCATAATCTGAGGAAAATATTGTAAAATTTTGCATGGAATTAATTAATTCACTGTGGCTTGTTTGAAGAATCACTACTAACATTTTTAACTATTCAAATTTTGTTTCAGAAAATCATCTGTTGTAGATATTTGTAAATAGCTAAACACGTGGTACTGTTTAGAGTGAAGTCAAAAGCAAATTTTAAACAATTTAAATGTTCTTTTGTACAGGGTATTTCGAAACTATTACGCCACTAAATGTCTCTTGAACAATGAGTCGCAGATCCATGGTTTTGGTCTCGTGATACGTTTCAGTAAAAAAAAAACATACAAAATTTAACTTTTTATATGAGCTCTCACAGGAAATTCCAATTATCAAATTGTTCTTTATTCATGTAAAGATCATTTGAAATAATATATACTTCTCGAATATGCATAATTGGCCGTGAAAAATTATCAAAGAACTTAAGCCACTTGAACCCGATTTAAAAGAAAATTCAAAAACATAGATTACATGGGTCATACAAAAATTGAATTTCGTTAGATAAAATTTCCATTCGAAATTTTGCACCTACCTTTAGCGAAAATTTGAAACAGTCAACAATTATCCTTCCAACGCATTACTTAATAAAGGATATTTTCATATAAAACGGTTGCTTTCATACCTGGAGTAATTAAACCCGGTTTTCAGGCTTGATAATATCTGCTCACCGTCGCAGGATTTTCATTTTCCTTTAGTTAGGCATAACTGCTGTAGATAAAATTCTAAAGTTTTGTAATGTATTTTATTTGTGTCTAGCAAAACTGTATTTCAACACTTTGGATGTTTCATTTAAAAAAGTATATCTATCAATGGTAAATTAATTATAAACTTGTGATTGTTTGTTATTTCTAAATTGTTTGTATTGGATTCTTTTTTCGTGAGAATCACTTTGTTAGATGTTATATATGTGGTGTAAATAAGTAAATAAATAAATAAATAATATCTCGACTAATTTTGATCGTACAACAAAGAAACAGTTCTTCAATTTGCTTGTTTGTTTGTTTGACTATTTGGGCTACGGATTTTTTTTACAATTAAAAATTTTTTCTAAATGGCCGTTTAAAGAGTTGCATTTTGTATATTTTTACTAAAAATTTTTACAAACTTTGCATACGATGATAGTCCACCTTAATTAAAGCATTTTTTAATTAAAGCATTTCTTAATTACAGCATTTCTTAATTGGAACCATAGGTCTGCAACCAATCATTTAAGAGATATGCCATGCCATCTTTTTGAAACACCCTGTAATATAGTTCACGTAGCTGAGTACATACACCTTTATCAATCTTAATCTGCAGCAATTGCCATACGATTCAGCTGGTAATTCATTTATTATCTTATAAACTATCCTGCGTCAACTGCATTCACTAGAAATCGATACTCTGTTAATTATTTGTTGCCCAATAAACTAATTGATCTACCGATGACAATCCTAATAAACTGCCAGCGTTAGCGATATTGAAATAAAGGTAGCAAAACCCACCTGTAAGTGGCGTTTCTAGTAACTTGGAATCATGGTGAACCACTGTATCAACCAGCATTCACTACTTGTAATGCTTATCGGCACCGAATAGGAATATTACTGTAGAGACAAGAAGAAAATGTGTTATATTCCACAATTTTGCAAGCCTCTCTGGTTAAATAAAAACAGAACGGAATTTTGCGAACAAAAAATCTATAACTGGAACACGACATAAAATGCTGCATAAACAAAATTCATCGAAAGTCATTTTAACCAAAAATTATATATAATATTGCTAAAATTCTTTAAAAGTCTGACCTAAAGGTGGTTTTCTTATTTATCACAGACCAAATCAGCGGTAAAAATAACATGTTCTTAACAATTACGAAAAGTAAGTAAAACATAAACTGGTTTAGGAAGCGAAAAGACATCGTCAAAAAATAACGAAAAAAAATGTTCAGAGAAAAGAGGAAAATTACCGATTCGTTATTCTCAGACACCTAATTGTGAAATTGACTATCTGAAATTTTTGGCTATTTCTAGAGACTATAATCCCACTACTATTGACAAGGCATTACATAAATTCAACAAGCCGAAATTGGGTATAACCTTCAACGTCAAGAGGTTTGTCCACGGAATTCTATCGTCTTACCTTTTTATTCATCTGTTAGCATAAGATCGTTAAATATTCTTTTACGTTCCAATTTTAGGTGTGTGTTAAAGCCTCTTAACAAAGTTCATGTCTTGAATCGTTGGGTTGTATGTCACATTCCCTGTGAATGCGGTCTTGGTTATGTTGGTCAAACAAAACAAAAAAGCTCTTAAATTTCGTATTAAGATCATTTTTACCCGTATTCCATTTTTGTATTAGAAAGTTTCTCGATTGTTTGTCAGTCAAACTCCGTTATTAATGTTGATTGTTCTTTCTTCGCTTTTGCTTAGAGATCTTTATAATTCTTCTATTTCGTTTACTTTCTTCTTATTATTTCGGGGATTTTTATCTTTTTCCTGATTTTTTTTTTTTTTTTTTTTTTTTTTTTTTTTTATGTATTTGTTGACGATGAAACCATTTTTTGTCCTACTTATTTTTCGTAATCGTTTAGAATCTGTTATTTTTACCGCTGATTTGGTCGACTCATGTAGCTTCCAAAATAACTTAGTTGTCAGTTTTTAATTGGATTGAGCGTTTATGAACAACTGAAAAGTTTAACTTTAGTTTAACTTTTTAGTTTAACATTTTGGTTTAACTTTTATCAACTTTCTAACACTTTTTCTGATAATCTTGATGTTTTTCACTCATCGATTAGTATTTTTAAAAATAATTTATCGTAAATATTTATATTTCATCTTATAAGCAGCTAATGGGGCTTTATTCCGCAGTTTTCATTCTCTTAAATAAATGAATAGCGGTTTGCAATCTACTTGAAACTGCAAGTACCGGTCAAAGTAGCCTTAATGTACACTGAGAGAACATAGGGCGCCGATCTAAGATCTGCAAGCATCAACCGTAGAAAGTTTTCTTATAAAATCCTTTATTGAACTAGAAAATATTCTGTTTTCTACAGGGCCGCTTGATTTTTTCTTCTTGTAGGATAGTTTAGTGTTTCCTCTTTACAGTATAGAACGTTTAGATCAATTTTGAATGCAAGCTGACCAACGTCAATCATATGACTAAAATGCGAGGCATCTAAATTGCCCCTTTTCTATGTACACGTGTGTTCTTTTGTTGTGTGCAAGTATTACTTTCCGTACAATACATGGTAATGTATTGTAGGGAATCCTGTCGACAAATCAACTAGAGTTTTCGATGGATCTACACGTTTTGGGACCTCTAGAAAACGAAATATATGTATTCATCTTGACGTCTGTGTGTGTGTCTGTATGTGTGTGTCTGTGCGTATGTGTCTGTATGTATGACCGTGTGTGTGTGTGTGTCCTTGTCTGTCTGTCTGAGCAATGTCTGTATCCACTCTAACTCAACTGATTAAATTTCATAATATTTGGTAAATAAGTCACTTGTGGATAACCCTGATGTTGATTAGATTTTTGTATGATTCGGGATAAAAGAATTTGCCATTTTTGGGGGGAAATGGCCCGCAAAAATTTCATGCATCCACTCTAAAACAGTAATTTACTAAATTTCACAAAATTCAGTAGATTATAGGTTACCCTGGTGCAGATTAGATTTTTTATATTATTCGGGAAAAAAAGAACCTGCCTTTTTTTATGACACGATCCATCAAAAATCGTCAAAATCTGAAATAAAATACTACGTATGCTAAAATGCATCAATTAAAGACTTATTTTATACGTAAGTTTTGACGATGAAAATACAATACCATTACTCTAAGACTAATCGTTCTCGAGATATTTTTGTTTTCTGGCATTTTCGCTTTGAAAATATGCCCAGTTACCAAACAAAAATGAAAATTGAATTAAAGATGCAAATTCAGTGTCATTTCAAATAATTTTGTGTGTTATTTGGAACAATTAATGAATCATTAAAGAAATAAAGAAAAAATGAATTTGAGTCTGTACAGAAGGTCATGTGCTGCCAACACCAGATTTTTAACACTTTACAACATAGTTGAAAAGTATTTATGACTTTTTTCATTCTGTCTGTCTGTCTGTCTATCTGTTCGCACGATGACTTCCGTAAAAATAACTTTATCAAAATGAAATTTTAGTATGTTGTGCAGACGGTCTGTGGGACCTATGCGAATATAAATGAATAATATCACCCAATTAGTTTTAGACTGAACCCGGGTTGAAAGAATGAAATACATTGAACCCTATGGGACCTAATTTTTCAAATATTTTTTAAACAAATTTAATATTCACAAATTGTTTCGAAAGATTTAGGAAATATTTAAATTATCCCATAAAAAATATGGAAAAAATTTTAGCAAAATATATTCGGTAGTTTTTTAAATAAAAATTAAAATAACAATTACACCCTTATTATATGAAGAGATCATGTGACCCACTTCAAAATAAAATATGGCATCCATCTTGTGTTAAAATCGTGATTTAAGTTATTTAGTTCTTTTTAATTTATATTTAGTGTTATCTGCGTCCCACTTTATTTTTGCTTAATTTCTGTGCATTTACATTCTGAAACAACGCAATTACAATATATTTGAGTTTAAATGATCATCAAACTTTGATTATTTCTACAATGAAGCCTAATTTTCACTTATGGAGAATGTAAACAAATAAAGATGTAGGATGAGTTGTATACCAATTTCTGAATTTCTTTAACACAAAATTATTTAGCTTTTTGAGTCTGAAATATAGCTGATATAAATGAAACATTCATTAATTCTACATAGAGAACAGACGATTTTATAGCAGACTTTTTCAATGAAGTTTTAAGCATAGAGTTAAATTACTTTTACCTCCATGGTTTCTAGTTTTTAAATAAAATAAATTATTGTAGTATTGTGATGAATGAAAGGAATGGAATAAAAGTGTAAGAATAAAATATTTACAGCTTTTACATAGAGAACTAGGCGATTCATATTCCAATGACGTCATTTCAATAAAGTTCATTTTTTTTTCGATGAAGTTTTAAGTTTTCAAATATAATAAATTAATATAGTATTATAATAATTTTAAAAATATTACCGCTGAATGTATCGCATTTTAGAGATGTTCAAATAAAATTGCATTGCAGTTGAAAAGTCTTTCATAACCAATGTTTTATGCATGATTGATTTTTCCTTTTTTTCTTTTTTTTTATGTACAAGGTGAGTATAGGTTTCAAAATGGTCTTAGTAAACCTGTTGCAGTGAAATTCAGTGAGATTGACTTCGATGAAAATGAGCATTGTTCTACAAAGGGTTCTAAAGTTTCAACCAGGTGATGAGCCATATAAAATCAAAAATCTGAAGTGGGCAATACATGACTTTCCCTACAGACTCAAATTCATTTTCTTATCTTTTTATTTCATGATGCATTAAATTGAGTTTAAATACAGATAATAATATGAATACTTTTCTGATATTATATCCAATTTGCATTTATAATGCATCTACGTTTCATTTGACAACTGCATTTTAAAACGTTTTCAACTCTTCAAAATTCTAAAACGTTAAAATGCCTCTATAACGGTTCATCCTGGAGTCATAAGGTCAATCTTGTTGTCAAAAATCACATGAAAAATAAGTATATATTTAATATATTTCAGTAAGTTAAGTCATTTATTTCATATTTTATGATCTTTGCGGGTTATTTCGCAAAAAAGAGTTGGTTCTATTTTTCTGGATCATACCGAAATTTGATCAGCTTTATGTTATCCCTCAAGATACTTAACTACCAAATTTGAAGAGATTTTCTAATAGTTTTTAACTACAAAGAAAAATGTCTTAAAATCTCTTCGAGATATTAAAAACTTGAATATCTTGAGAATGGTCTATCTTAGAGTAATTGGGTTAGTCTTATTATTTTCATCGTCAAAATTAAGTATAAAACAAATATTGAATTGATATATTTGAACATATGTAGTCTTTTGTTTTAAATTTTGACGATTTTTGCAGGCCCTTTCGCCAAAAAAAGACTGGGTTTTTCCCGAATCGTACCAAAATCGTACCGAATCGTACCAAAATCTCATCAGTAGAGTAACCCACAAGTGACTTATCTACCGAAGTTTGTGAAATTTTATCATTCTCGAATCGTAGTACCAAAATCTCATCCGCAGAGTAACCCACAAGTAACTTATCTACCAAAGTTTGTGAAATATGATCAATTAGTGTTTTAGATAGAGTAGATTGGATAGATACAATTTTTGCAGGCCATTTCGCAATTAAAAAGGAAGGTTCTTTTATTCCGAATCGTATCAAAATCTTATCATCACCAGGATAACTTACAAGTGACTTATAAAATTTTATGAAATTTGGTTAATTAGTTTGTGAGTTAGAAGGGATACATACATTACACAAACAGACACATACAGAGACGTCACGCTAAAAATGGTTTTTTCGTGTTCTAGGATGCTCCAAAACATGTAGATCAGTCGAAAAATCGTATTGCGATTTTTGACACCATTCTAATACTTTACCTTTACATTATCATGTATTGTAGGGAAAGTAAAAATGAACAGAACATTTTTATTTGACAGCATGGCATGGGTAATTGAAAACACCCATTGTTTTGATTCTATCAAAATTGGATTTGTAAAGACAAATTCTGTGTAAATTGTTAACTGTTTGCTGTTTCACAAGATGTACAAAATAAATATGCAAATTAAAATTCAAAGGATAAGACAGTATTTGTTGTTCTAGAACTATTATTACAAAGATTATCTATAAGGACTCTGTGATCTGAAATGTTTTGTAGGGTCCACGTAAACTATTGAAAAAAATACTATCTTCTTAATAGCTCAATGAATATACCGTCTACCATCCAGCCTTAAATACGTAGTTCAGATCATGAGTTGTTTACGATATATGTATCCCAGCGGCGATTGCTGTATATTAGAAAGGAATTTAAATAGTTAGTACTTACATACATGCAAAGTGTAATAAATGCAATTCGTCACTATTTAAATCCCATTCCGATATATAGCTATATAAATTCAATGTTGAAATATATTTTAAAATCTTGAATAAACGTTATGATAGCTATTGGAAAGTATTTTTAACGTTACTTACTTATTTATGCACGTTCTTTTGCACTTTTTCATGCAATTGTATAGAAAAAGTACTGTTTTCCCGAAATATTCTAATCCGAGAGTTTGACCAATAAGCAAGTACATTAAAACCTCCCGAAACCATTCCAAACACCTTTGCTGTGTTTTCTTTTAAGGTGTTCATCTAAACGCTCATGTACTGGCGTATGTATGAGGGAGGGGAGATTTAGCAATAACCCAAAAAACGAATGCACGTTTTCATGATTTGAACTCAAATTGTTCAAATTTTAAGATTTTCATACCATCATTTCCAATGAAAAACTGTAATAATTACTGTTGGATAAATAAATACGATAAATAGTAATGGTAATATATATGGCAACATATACAGTAGTAATGATATTAGGGAGAAAATGATAATTTGCTATGGGTAAATAATATCAATACAGTTTTAATATCTCAGATAAGCCAAATGCATCGATCGGCATCACTACGCTGTTGCCAACTCAAAAAATAAACTTTTAAAAAAATTGTGAAATGCAGTAGAGCCCGGATATAGCGAAGTATGAGTTATTATATTCACCTTGGATCTGCTATACTTTTAAATTGTTAAAAATTTCGCTTAAAGCAAACAATTAGATACCAGTACATCGGATATTGCGAAGTTTTTAATACGGACGAGATAAAGAAAATAATTATTTTCTTTGAACTTCTTGGGGTAAAAGTAAAATACCGGAAACAACAATTAATTTCATAACAAAGATTCATCCCCAGATACATTGAGCTTAAACACTTTCCTAAACACATTCTCAGATAGTTAAGATATCCTAAACACATGCAAATTTTAGATAATGCATATTCATCCACTCACAGTAATGTTCATTCACAAATACAAATTAAACTTTTGGAAATGTGCTGGTTTTTAGGAGAAATTCAATAATCCTTCATTTCCGATCGCGTGGATGAAGATAGTTTAATGTGGAATTGGTTACGAAAAAAGATGTTTTTCCAGGAGATCTTACTTTTTGACGTTTATGCAGCAAGTGATGACTGCGTTGAAACAGAATCACAAGAGACCGATAATACCATCATTGCTATACAGTTACTGATAATACGTTTGAATTCGAAGAAAGCGAAATTGACTTCAAAAGAAGAAGGATATCATCCAAAATTGTTGTGGAAAGCCTCCAAAAAAAATTTGCCTGACTATTTTGAATCCGACAGCGTTAACTGCAGTAACAATTTAGAAGTGTTTTGTGTTGCAAATTCCATTGTTCAAAGAAAGTTAGACTTTTTCAACGTAAATAAAAGAGCAATACATTTCAAGCTTACGATACTGGTATTTTGTTTTATAGTATGCAATAAGTCTTTCTTATTGTTTATCTCATACCTTAACTTTTTATAAGTTATTGCGAATATCGGTTATAACGAATATTTTTTTCTGTCCCTTTCAACTTATATGTGGGATCTACTATATTTGTATAACTTGCTTACAAAATCTGTAAAAAATATACATTTTTTTTATCCTGATAATGATTCTGGCAGAACTAAACATCATGAAATATCAAGTGGAGATTTATACTCCAGAAGTTTTGTCTATGAATTTATATTCGTTTATATACTCAATAACAAGTTTATTATAGTAGATAATTGAATCTATATCAATAATGTACACCTATCAATAACAATTATTAATATAATTGTTAGAGTGGATATTTAAATTATATATAAACTCGAAAAATATGTTTAACAGGGCGTAATCGTAATAATCCCAAGAAATGGGACTTTTGAGAAGTAAGTCAAGTTTTATAAAAGTGTGATATTTGTTTTTCAGCATTTGACTTGTGCATGCACCTGATTCTTATCACCACACACAGCAGTCACTGTTATTTCAATTATCCGAAGATAAATCGCCAATAATGGCAGACCTTTACCAAATGGATAAAGGCTATGCAATATCATTCACATTAAACGGGAGATCCCAGATTCACATACACCAGGGGTTGTGGGGACATAAAAAGAGCAAGTTCGATTGCTATTTGAAAGGGGGGTGCACGCTTCGACCCCCTGTATCAGTGAAGTCATCACAGTCGTGTGGTGGTGATGACGGTCACCCACAGGAGAGGAGGGTACTTTCCGACCAATATTGTTCCATTCTTCTTCAATATCGGATACACACATTCTTCCGTATAAAGAAGCGATACATATCGAATAACGAAGCAGCGACTCAGGAAAGAAAAATAAAGAAAATAAATATTTTTTTTTATTTCTCAAGAAAGCCACCTTTCTATGGGTAGCATAAATAGTTTAACATTGAAAAGATATGATTTAACTTGATGACTGGGAATGCATCTTTATTTTCTCCTTCTATCTAGTGCATGAAAAGCTACAAAAATTTCGCTGCATTAGAAAGCCATAATAACATCTGTACTCGGTTGGAACCAGATATAGAGTTGCTCGTGTCTTATACTATATTCTATCATTAAACACAAAGCAGATCAATATGTAAAAAATTATGAGGAAAAAGAAATTTTAATGTCCACTCCTACACGATAGTGGCACTCGGAAAAGTAGAAAATAAATTTTAATCACACACAAAATTGAACCAAATTGTTGGCGTAGGCAATTCATAACAATACTATGTAAATCACGAGGGTTTAGGTAGATTAAATAGTTTCGAATAATAGTTTCGGTGAAATAATTTCTAACTAGATTAAAGTCAAACCAGTAAAAACAAGGTGTATGTCTGCCAATAAATACTAGTTGCATAACGTAACCCAAGAAGAAAATCGTTTCCAAAAGAAAAGTAGAAAACAGAAAATAAAACCCTAGGAGTAATGTTGTAAAGGGGGAATTTTAAAAAGGTTTTAAATTTTGGTATAGTGAGGTTATGAGCTATGACTTAATATAAGTTATTGATGTCTATATTATTAAAGAGGTCTTTAAAATTATATGTTATAATTTCATATATTTTTAAGTTTATTTAATTTTTCCACAAGCTCAAGGCTATTTTAATGATAAGAGTTCATTAAAAACAGTTAAATATCGTTTTATGATATGAGTTCTCTCTTCATTGAAATGTTCATAAAATTGATTTAGAATAGAAAGTAGTGTTTTATCAGCGGCATTAGTATATGTATTTTAACCAATAGTGACTGTTCTAAAGGTAATAAGAGATTTATGAAATTTTGGTATAAGAACCAGACATGGATAATTTAGATTGTGTTTATGTTTAAGAAGTTTGTAGAAGACCGTAATTTGCTTACTGGTAACAGTTTGACTATGCTTGATGGGGGTTAAAGATACTGATGTATTGATTTGTTTATTGAGTTCTTTCAAATAATTTTTTTTGCAAATAAATGCGTAGTTACTGGTTGCTTTATCAACATATGTAAATACAAATTTATCTTGTATGAATTTTATCCCATTGAAAAAATGTTTATAATGATATTTAGAAAAAGATAAAAATATTTTATTTATCAGAGTTTTAATATACCAGATGATTTGTACTGGCCATCTTTTGAATGCTTCTATTGAACAGTTATATTTACTTTATAAATGCATTTATCAAGATCAATTACAAGTGTTTGAAGAATTTTATTTTTGCTAAATAAAAGAGGAAGTCTGTATTTAGAACCAAAGTTAAATATCGTTTTTAGAGTGGGGTCTGTTATAATGTTGAGATTTCCTGCAATTATATGACCTTGATTGTTGTTTATAAACTTTTGAAATTTGGGTTCATAACACAAACAAGAGACTGAGTTGTAGTTTAGATGCTTTGACAATGAATTATAGTTATAGAATTTTTGACCAATTGGAATAGGGATTTAGAAGCTTTTTGTGTATTTTTACATTTTAAGGGTAAGTATGAGAAATTTTTTTTAAATTTGAGAAAAGTTAATATTATTAAAAATAGGATTGGTATAGTTGATTACACAATAAGTGTTGTTTAAAAAGTGTTTTTTATAAATTATGAAATTAATATCAAGTTATATTACTCTGGTTAAAATTAAGTCATATACTAGTTGTCCAAATTGTGCCTTGTAATTAAGGACGATTAAAAAATTATATACTTTATTTATATGTTGCTTTCTTATGGTGTAAACCCAGTTTCTAATTGACTTCCAATCATTGTTTGTTTCATATTTAAAATTTAGATCTATTAGCTGAGAATCAAAGTCTAAGTTAATTGTGTGTATGCCTCGCTGAGTTCTAGTTGTGTTGCTAGTATGAGGATGCAGTAGTGAATACACTGGCAAGTGCTGTACTGAAAAATATAATAAGTCTGACGAATGTTTTGTCCATTGATTAATTGATTAAGTCCATAAGGGAAATCTGTATTGTACTTTAAGATATTTATATTCTCAATATATATTCTTTCAGAAGTGTTAGGTATTCTATCCAAGATGATTATGAATAAGAAAACTCAAAACAACGGTAAAAAAGTTGCACAATATTATTTAACATACTTATTTTGTTCCTCACGCTCTAGATTTATTTTAAAGCACCTAAAATCTCTAAAATATAAAATTGCGTACCTACTGCTACACATGTGGTAAAAGAGGCATCTGCTTCGGAATCCTACCGCATAAATTTCAAATAAAGTACATTTTCCAATAATAGGCAACCCCACAGAAAAGAGGGAGAAATTATACAGAATATCTCCTACCCTTCAAAAAATCTCATAAAAAGACTACGGGAGGTCCAACAGTAACTGGGGTAATCTTAACACTTCAAGTGTTGCAGGGCAAAAAGTTAAAATACTGTTAAGAGTTACTTGTGTTGAGGGGAATGTTTGGAAAACTCGCACAGGGATTGCTTTGAGTTGAAGCGAGCAGGTATCATAAATTGCTTTCTCTGCGCTTCATTCTTATTTATACACATTGAAGGGTGTGGTTTTCTGCCAATATGTGAATTATGTATGATCTCATAAATATTTAAGAATGGAAATAGAAATAATTAAATATAAGTATCTAACTTTGTTTTTATTTTTACTAAATTAGAGTTATTCCTCGTTATCATTATCTCACAATTTGATGTTATTTCGAGTAAATTATATGACACAAACCTCAAAGATCTGACACTACGATAAATTGTAAACCAAATTAATTTGATATTTTTAAAAGTAAAATGTAGAAATGTCATTCAATTAAGAAAAAATTCTTGAAAGTGTATTTTTTAGTCACCTGCGTGTCTTAAGAATGATAGTATACGTATAGTGATGGTTAGAGCAAGAATGACAAGAACTAAGATTATGTTATTATTTAACGATATATTTTAAACCGGAAATATATGTTGCCGCAATTAGCAGTCCCCAACTGGCGTGTCACAAAATTTAGATAAAGTGTAGATATTCTGATTTATTGAATTTTTTAAATTTTTCAACATTTTTGTCGAATTGACGTTGTTTTGTTAATTTTGTAACATTTTACAAAAGTAGCTAAATTTGTCATCAAGTAGGACAAACGCGCTGATAGACAGAGCCTATTGAAACGTGCCTAATTCCGTTAGTTTGAATTCCTGTTCATTCATAAATTTAAAATCAAAATCCGAATCACTTATATTTTGGTTCAAACTTTATCAATTTGACGCCGTTTTCATCAATTTAGCGACAGGTAAACAAGTCGCCAAATTTGAATCAATATCGCTAAATTTGACGACAATGTCGATACATTTGACGCCAAGCTGGACAGACAGACATCTGGACATACCATCCACTTATGAATTAATTTGAATTCCAATCCAATCGTGAAATTTTAAACTAAAATCGTAATCACTTATGTTTTGATTTTAAACTTTATCAATTTGGGATCCTTTTCGTTAATTTAGCGTCATTTTCATCAATTTGGCGACATTTTCTTCAATTTAACGGCATTAAAAAAATTCACAAAGTTTGTGTCGATGTCACCAAGTTTGTGTCAATATCGCCAAGTTTGTAGACAAAGTCGTCAAATTTGTCACGAAGTGGGACAGACGAACAGACAGACAAACTCTATTGATAAAACATACTTGATGTATCAGCCGTTTATTAATTAATTTGAATTCCAAGCCATTCATAAAATATAAAGTCAAAATCCTACTTATGTTTTGATTCTAAATTTTATCAATTTGACATAATTTTCATAAATTTACAGTCGTTTTCATCAATTTCGAGACACTTTAAAAAAAGCCTTCAAGTTTATCGCCAAAGCCGCTAAGTAGCACAGACGGACAGACAGACATACCTTTTTGAAACTAACTTAATATACCATCTGTTTATTAATTAGTTTGAATTCCAATTCATTCATAAAATTTTAAATCAAACTATTTATGTTTTGTTCTAAATTTTGTCAATTTAGAGTCATTCTCGTTAATTCAGCGTCGTTTTTATCAATTTGGCAACATTTTCTTTAATTTGGCGACATTTTCGTCAAATTGACTACACTTTAAAAAGTCCCCAAGGTTCGATGACTATCATTCCTTTATACGGCTAAACTAAATTAACTGAACATTTTCCTAACTCAATGTTTTTATTGCCATTTCGTAATATTATATATAATGTAAAAATGTATATCCAATATGGCAACAAGAGAACTCAGACTTTTCCGCTTTGTAATGCAATGGCTACATTTTTGTCAGAAATGTGAGTTTTTTAAAAAATTTTTAGGGTGTAATAAGGGAAGGCTTTAACCTATAGAAATGTAAACTTTTTTAGAAGCCCTGTCTCACTTTATTTATGAACATACCTGAAAATTTTGTCAAAATCAGATAAGTTTTTATTTTCTCTTACTATAAAATATGGTATAAAGAAAATATTGTTTTCTCGAAAATTTTCGATTTCAAGATTTTGATGCCAATGATTAGGATATCCTGAATACATTTTGACTATTTTTAGAGTGATATCTGCGTCTCTGCCGTCTGTCTGTGGTTGATTCCTTGTGTACACAACAACTGGCACAAATTTTAATAGATGTGTACGAAACATTTTATACGCTTTGTTAACGAAAAATCTAGAACTAGATAGAATGTTTTGAAATTCGAACGAAAACTTTGAAATATTATATTTTCTTAACTTGACAGCATAGGACACTATTTGAAATAATTGTGCATAAAAGGGGTTATTTGTGGCTCAGTGAGCACGAAATTTAACAGTTTTAATAACTGTGGCGAAAAATAGCCGCGATAAAATGTTTGTGTTCGTGACATCTCTTGCCCCCCTAGGGGGTACATTGTCAAACTTGGTATCAATCCAAAGATTTTTTTGAAGTCCCTTAAAATGAAGGGTAACGTATTGTAATTGTGATAATTTGGGCTAGCGATATAGTTTTTTCAAATTCTTTCTTGCAAAATGTGCAAAGAAAAAGAAACACAAACTGCATAAAAATGGATTCAATTATAATAAAGTCGAGTTGAGCCTTACGCCAGTTAAGTCATATAAAAATGTTGTCTGGGTAAGAAGAAGGAAGGGGAGAAGTAGAAAACTGTAAAATCACTGCAGTTTTCGGAAATTCAATAAAAGGCTGTATCTTTCTTGGTTTTGGAGATACAACCATGTGACTTTGGAATAATATTCTAGACTACCATATACCGTTTCAACGTTTCGTTTTAAATTATTTTAACCAATGTAGTTTTAGAAATATATGTATAGGGTATGTAACTTGAAAACGTTTCTGTGACAGTACCCTCGTCCCGTGTCACTGCCATGACATAGAGACATGATATTTGGTAAACGAGTCAATTATTTGAGACTCACGGACGGACACACACACACATCACCACAAAAAAAGATCGATTTGAGTTTAGAGATGCTTGAAACGTGCTCTTCCGTCGAAAATCGACCCCGTCACAATACTTTCCCTACACTACGTATATAAGAAAAGTGAAAATCTAATACTTAGAAAATTCGAATTAAGAGTGACGATGCAATGGAGTCATTAAAAAATTCAAAATTACTTTATAAAATGATCGAGCACTTTCACTCGAACCAGAATCTTCGTTTCCATTTTATTTAATCCGTCTCAGCTTCCAGATCAAGGGGGAAATCAAATATTTCTCAAATTTGTATTAGCGGTGACGATACAAATGGATTTTCTTCACGACTGATAGGATCAGTAAAACTATTCATTTTAATACATCATTCTATATTTCCAAACAAAAAAATTAAACGAAATACATTCGGGATCCCTATGATATAAGGAACCTTTATTTTGATCCAGGTGCTATTTTATTTGCTACTTTCTAAATTCGTGAATTTAAAGAATTAATTTTGATGTTTTGGAATATGTAATTATTCCAATATTATAAGTGTTCGCTGAAAAGTTCACTTCCATCAAAAGAAAACTCTCTGAAATAACAATTATATTTTCTGAATTTTACTTCTGGGGTAAAGGGACTTTTTTTTTCTCTTTTGCAATTTCAAGTGTTTTCATCAATTTATGAAGCGCTTTTTTAGTACATATCAAAGGAGCTTATTTAGGGGGTATTAAATAATGTATTATGCCCGCGCTGTATAATTGTCATGGTTGTGAATGGAAAACCGGAACGCGGAAAGGATTTTTCGCAAAACATGCGATTTGTAAATTGAGTGGTCTTGTCTGCATTATTTAAGTATCGGAAGCTTGTTTAGGACCAAGGAAAGCCTGGTTAATTCGATCTAGTAAAATTCCAAAATCCTTCAGAACTCTTTTACCCATTTCACAGCATGAAGTTCAGTTACTTCCTTTGCCTAAAGGAGGAAAAATTTCTGCTTTGCCAACGAAACAAGTTCCCTACTATTGATTCCCTAATCTTCTAATTTATTGGTAACGACAATGATGTAAAGATCCCCGTGGTTCAGCTTCAAACTAAAGAAAGCAGTTGAACGCGTGTTTTATTTTATACGCTCTTTAAATTCTTCAATATGTTATTCTCGTGTTGCACAATTATATCTGGTGCCCGGTTTATTTATTTACAGAGCATTACAAGGAAAAATGTTTCATAATTCGGTAACTACTTCCCAAACAAGGTTATTTATTGCAGCTTAAGACATTTTTATCAAAACAGATTTCTTTTCAGGTGTTGCTAAATTTATTAATGTGAAACATCTTAAGGCGCGGGACACGGAATACATCGTGAAAAAAATGTGACGGGGATGAATGACGGAAATATATAAACGAATGTGACATCATATTGTTGGGAATATGTAACAGATAACGAATATTATGGAATAATTTAAAAGTCAGGGTCGCTCTACCTTGGCAACAAATTCAGCGAAATATCGGCAACTTTTGGCGAGTTCCTAGAAACTTCTCAAATTTTACAGTAAGAACATCACGAATTACGTGTTATTTTCAGAAATTTCCATAGAATGTATACATAGGCTCATCATCATTCAGTTGAGTAGTTGAAGTGATACAAGTAAAAGTACTCGCCGAACCAAATATAAAATACAATATAAAATTTTTCTTCTGATTATATATATCTTTTAAACTGTGTTATAAAATTATTCTGGTAGAAAAGTGTAAAAATATTTAAATTTTAGATCTCTCACATCTGGGCATCAAATAGTATGTACCCAGAACATGCTTAACTATTGCGCCGACAGCAGGTTCACCCTGTGGCAGTGTTTCTTTCAGGCATACCACCGAGGGGGCTTCGCCCACCCGGACACATTTTATGATAACCTATTTTATATTCATGTGATAAATTTATACAGGGCAAATAGAAAACTTGCCCTCCCCCTAAAATTTGATTCCCCCCCCCCCCATCCGAACCAAAAAGTCCTGAAAGAAACACTGCCCACTGGAGTGACTACATCTACAAACGTTACATCCACACTTTTTATCGTGAATAACTTTGACGTTTGTGCTCCGATTCAGGCGAAATAAACTGCATTCTATTAATCTATCAAAACTGTATAATTAAAAAAAATTAAAAAATTTCAAAAAACCAAAAAATATTGAAACATTTCCCTAGGTACCATGTACCACCGTCATACATAACATATCAACTGTTTCCCATTCAAAATATGTGAAAGAAGTTATAAGTTATGCATAATATCATTGTATAACGAGTAACAAAGTTACTTTTTATTTTTTTCCCATAACAAATACGATTAAAAACTATAATTAGTTTTTGGATACTGCAAATAACAAAAAAGTTTAAATTATAGTATTATTTCCAATACCACTGATAATTATAAAACCAGTTCATATTTCTACCGTCATAAATAAAAATAACATATCAGTTCACTGTTACGCGATGCCATCACACTTCAACAAATGTTCGTAGTATCAAAAATCAGTGACTTATAAGTGCAATCATTTACTTACCAACACAAAACTGTAGTATAACAAATAACACCACATAGAAAGTGCAAAAATATATAACTTTTACTGTAGTGTTCAAAAAGTCTATTTAGTCATGTATAAATAAAAAAAATACATTTTTACCAGGTACACTATATATGTTCAAAGCACTGATAAAGCAAGTTTGACTATCGAATTTAAAAATAGAAGATCTTCATTTTTATAGCATTGAGAAAGTCATCCAGAATGCAGCAAAAGAGCTGAAGAGTCTTTTAAAGAATAAATTTCAGAAATGTGACTTACAGCTTTGTGGACGTTGGTGAAAGTTACATATGGGAACTATTCCGAAAAAAATATAGTATAAATATAGGTACTGTTAAGAGTTTCTATAAAATAGAAAATGCCGGGAACTTTTTGAAGCTACTTTCTATAACTGTGCTTTAATTAATCTCATTTTATCAAACCCGAATATATTATTAACTATCAGGCTTCACTAGATTCAAATTAAACAACTCAATGATCTAAATTAAAGAGTTAAATAAATCTTACCTTTCATCGCAGTCACAATGACTGATGGTGTGAAACCTGAAGTTGAAGAAATTGTACATCCTCGTAAAGCCTTCTATAGTATAGGGACAGTGGTCGTGATCCCTGCAGCACCTATCAGCGGCTGCATTGTACCCCAGCTCGTTGAATTTCCTGGCATTACTTCCAGATCCACACCAATTTGTTCCGGGGTAAAGGAACAGATCTCTTTTCAAACGCTGCTGCATCTTGTGATGGACATTGTGGTGCAAAGCAACTTCTCGAATCCTCTTGTGCAAGCTCTTGCACTCTCTTCGCAAGGACCCATAGTCCGTAACATCCGGCTTCGTCAAGTTGCTGCTGTTGATATCATGCAGCATAGTGGACCTGGACTCGTTCCAATGCTTCTGCTGAGGACAATCAACATCTGCAGCGAAAGCTTCGTAGAACTCGTCAACGGACTTTTCAGATTTGAGGTACTCGCAATCCCTGAGCTCCCACCCAGAGTCGTAGATTAACTGGATAAAGTGCCGACCATCAGTGACTTGGAGCAAGGTCAAGACCTGGAACTCCGATATTTGCGCCAGATCATTGGGAACCAGCTCGACTGTGGTTTCGATTGCAGAAATATGGCCTCGGTGGATTCTTCTCTCCACTTCTCCATCTGGTAAAACGCGAGTGCAAACGAAGTCATACCCGCTGCTGAAGTGAAACCGAGTTAGCTGTTGTCGAGATTCAGATGTGCTGGCTGCTGTCAGCAAGAGCAGTGCTGTTACCCACTGTCGTGTCCGGCACGATATCATGCTCGCATAGCTGAAATAAATAAAAATTTTCAGATAATTTTCTTTGTTAGTTAACAGATGAAAACATATATTTATTTCAAATTAAAACGATAGTTATTTCAAATTACAAAAGGCTTTAGTGAAATTTTCTTCTGGAAAAGTAGCAAACTATTTTTCATTTCATTAAGTTTAGATAGAGGGGGAAAGTTCATGTTCTAAGTAAGGGATGTAAACCATTTTGCAAAAAGTAGAGTACCTTCAGAGAAGTCTTTCTAAAGAAAACTAAACTATACTTATGTTACATGGAAAATCGCATACACCCAACATTCATTCGCCAGTCATTTATTAGTGCTGCTTGAGAGGAGAGGTGAATTACAAATTCACACCATTAAATCCAATATTTCAGAAGCCATCACCGTAACTTCTCAAATGCACTTCCACTTAAGCAAACCAAAAAGCAAATCACGTTTAATTCCGGGGGGGAAAAAAGACACTAGAAAAGTTTTCTGCAGAACTGACCTATTTTAATATATTTCCCGAAGCAAATATTGAAAACATAACAACGTATAGAATGCAGTTATATAAATTAAGTGGAAAAATAAGACTGAATGGCTGACAAGGAGGTTGTAAGCAGTTTATATTAGAATATTTTCCAAGTCTGAAACGTGACTATGAAAGCTTGTGTTAGGTTATTGCATATAATAAATATAACCGTTTTCATATATCGTGATGAATGTGAGATCTATTTTAACTAACAAATCTAGTGCGAAAAAAAACCATAATAGTCTGTATCATATTCTTCTTAATTTATTCTCTTTTATACCTTTTAATTCTGCTTTATTCTCTGGTAAAATTCAATATATTTTCTAACAAATTCAGATGGCTTTTTAAAGTAGATCTTTTCAGTGTATGTGGTCAAAATGAAAACATAATCTCAAAAATCTAATCTCAAAAGTATGTTAGACAAACAAACAACAAAAAAATCAACTGGTGTTATACAGTTCTCTATAATGTTTCTGCTGATGATTCGTCTCATATTGTTTATAGCTACCAAGTTCATCACCGGAAACGACATCCTATTTACATTATGAATATTACATATCCATATTATGAATGTATCAGGCGAACTTCGCTAAAGCGGATTACGGACTGGTTTGCATTTTCTGTTCAATCTTTTATAAAATGCATTTATTTTTACTTTCTCATACTATGTAATATAAGATAGAAAAGTATTGTTTTCGCGAACATTTTTTAATTCGAGATTTTGATGCCAATATATGTTTTAAGACCTCCTTAACACACGCTTTGACTATTTTTGGAGTGATGAGCACGATAGCTGCCACAAATATTAATGGATTTTCACGAAACTTTATATCCGACTTTACTTTATTATTGAAAAATCTAGAACTAAATAGAATTTTTTTTTAATTCGATTAAAAAAACCCTTTGCAGACATTGGCGTCCATGGACGTCAATGCTTGCATGGGGGGGGGGGGTCGAACTGTTTGGGATAGGGTATATCCCAAACCTGTTTAAATACCTGTCTTTTTAAGAGGCTCTTCGTTTGAGATTGACGCTGTCCCACCCGTAAGTAAAAGGTTAAGTTTCTTTATATTATATAGTTCGTACGAAGAACGGATATGCTGCCCGTCATGCAAAGGGGTTATTTATGGTTCAAATAATCACGAGTCAATTATCTTTGGGAAAAATAGTCGCGATAAAATTTTTATGTTCGTAACGCCATTAGCCCCCCTCGAAGGGGAGGCAAGTTACCCATCCCCGGCTGTACTTTTTCAAGTATAGTATCAATCAACAGATTTTTTCAAGTCTTTGAAGGGTAACACACTATAATTGTAATCATTAGAACCCACGATACCAATTTTTCAAAATTTTCCTTGTAAAATTTGAAATAAAATGACCCACAAGCCACTTAAAAATGGATTCTGATATGAGAAAGTCGAGTTAAGTCACACTCGAGTTAATTTACATGAACATGCTTAACACTAAATACTATTTTACACTTACTAATAACATTCACCCATAACAAATAAGTTTCAACGAAGCTTTTCCTCCTCTGCTCGCGATGTTCAGTGGCATCCATTTTTACTTTCACTACATACATTGTAAAATGTATAAAAAGAAAAGTATTGCAAAGAGGTCAAAAATTAAAATTCGAATTGTCGACATAAGAGCACATTTTAAGCATATCTGAACTCGAATCGAATGTTTTTCAGGTGATGTTTGTGCATGTGTAATGTATTTATATATGCTAGTGTGTGTATATATGTTAGTGTGTGTGTGTATAGTGTGTGTACATGTATGGCAGTGTATTGTAAAGAGCCTTGCTGCCCCAACAGGGAATCGATTTTCATTCTGTATCTCCGAACTGGCTAGCAGATGCTCTACCGTTGAGCTACTGGGACGAAATTGCAAACTTTATCGTCAAAGTGGACTCTGCAGTGTATGTCCGTAAGTCTGTGGAGGGAATATCTTACGAACGAATGAAGAGTTTAACAAGAAAGATCAATCATGCTTAAAGCATTGATTATGAAACACTTTCCAACTTCAATGCAATTTTATTTAAAACAGTCGAAAATGCAATACATTCCTCGGTAATATTTTAAAACTTATCATAATACTACATTAATTTATTATATTTGAAAAATTAAACCTTCATTGAAAAACATGAACTTCATTCAAATGACGGCATTGAAATAAAAAGTGCCTGGTTTAAATATTCTGAAAAGCGATACATTCCACGGTAATATTTTTAAAACTATCATAATACTACGATAATTTATTATATTTAAAAACTTCATCGAAAACAACTGAAATTAATTCAAATGACGTCATAGAAAAAATAAATAAAAAGAACAAATATGAGTCTGCAGGGAAAGACATGTGCTGTCCACATCAGAATTTTTAACAATATTACAACAATGATTTATAGAAGTGAACGGGGATTATTTTCAGGCCATTTCGAAAAAAATGTATGATCTATATTTAAAGATCCATCAAATTTTTGTCGAATAAAATGTTCAACAAATTTAAGCTGTGTATCTAGGACGTAGGAAAGTGCATTAAAAATGCCATCAAATAAATTTATCATGAAGAGTTATATAAAATTTAAAAAAATGAAAAATTGTTATCTACCAAATTTATTTTTAAATGTGAAGCCACTCCCATATGCAAAACGTTTAAACAAATGGAGAGATATTTATTATATAATATATCTCTCTTTTCTTTCTGGAAGATATCCCAAAGTCAGAATTTAATTGAATTTGTTTTTTTTCCCTATATTAAATAATTTTTAATTAAAAAACTACTTAACATATTTTACTGAATTTTTTTATATATATTCTATGGGATAATGTGAATATTTTCTAAAAATTTCGAAGCAATTCGTGAATTTTAAATTTACTTAAAAAATGTTTGAAAAATTAGGTCCCATAGGGTTCAATGTATTTCATTTTTTCAACCCGGGTTCAATAAAAAACTAATTGGGTGATATTATTTATTTATATTCCCATAGGTCCTACAGACCGTCTGAACAACATACTAAAATTTCATTTTGATAAAATCATTTTTACGGCAGTTATCGTGCTAACGGACAGACAGACAGACAGACAGACAGAATGAACAAAGTCATAAACACTTTTCAACTTTGTTGTAAAGTGTTAAAAAGTAATTTGATACGATTTTTACAATCAGTCGAATTTCACAGTATATAGATTAATAAGAACAAATAATAATAGTCTACTGGGACGAAATTGCAAACTCTTATCGTCAAAGTGGACTCTACAGTGTATGTCCGTAAGTCTGTGGAGGGAATATCTTACGAACGAATGAAGAGTTTAAAAAGTAATTTGACACGATTATTACAATCAGTCGATACCCTAATAATTTTCAAAGCAATCGTAAGTTCAAAAGATCCCCTCCTTCCCAATATTTTAATAAATTTTTGAAAAAATCATTAAAATTTCAGGATTTTCAATAAAATTGCATAAATTATCATTTTATGCGTAATTTTTTATTTGAAAATGAGTGACTTAGAGCGCTAACATGAATCCTACTCGAGATATTGCACGATTTTCCAATGAATATAAAAAAAATCATTAAAAAATCAGGAACTTCAATACTGTTAAATTAATAATCATTTCATACGTTATGTTTTATTAAAAAGCAAATAATATAAACTTTAGAATACTAGCATGAACCGTTCTTCAGATATTACACGTTTTTCAAATAATTTTATCAAAACAAATTACATAAAATTGAAAAAGCAATAAGTATTGTCAAATATATTCATATACAATATTATGCCATAAATCTGTTAACATCATTTTCATGAGCCTAATTAGTTCCATTCACGAAAGAAAGTACTTTTGAAATACTTTTATATTTTGGCGCTCAAGAATTTGCCAGTAGACATTTTTTCCCAGATATTAATTAAATGTATAGTGCATATTGATAAGAATTTAACATATTAGTATGAATAAACCCTTCTATTTGATTTAATAAGAAATAAAAAGAAAAATTCCAAGTTGCAAACATTTCAATTTACATGATGTTACTTTCAATGCCAAAAACTTTGTGCATTACCATTTTTTGTGTGTTACCATTATTTCACTGTGAAATAAATAATTACTGTACATTATGTAGGGAAAATCATTTGCGGCTCACATCAGATTTTTTAGAATATGTATCTATATAGGATGATTTCATGAACCATTATGAAACAAAACTTATTGGGCACTGATGTAATAGTAAATATCCACACGGACAGTATTTTGAATGAAAATATAGGATTGGTAACAACTTTCACTGCATTACAAACTGTGAGTAGTTTTATAATGCAGTGATAACGGCGTCCTTGCATCATGTGGATAAGTAAGAATGCATTTTTCTGACGAGAGGCAAAAACAAATTGTGATAGCGGATTTCTAGACTTCAGAAAGATTTAAAGTCTTTCAGAAAAAAATTATATAATGCGAATCGTTCTTAATATTTAATAATTTTTTGCCATACGTTTTCACTTTTATAACTTTTCTTATATACATAGTAAAGTTTTTATACATAAAAAGTATTGTGACGGGGTCCAACATTCGAATTAAAGTTTTTGACAGAAAAGTACGTTTCAAGCATCCCTGAACTCGAATCGATCGTTTTTAAGTCATGGCTATGTGTATGTGTGTGGGGGGAGGGGGGTTTCTGTGGAGACGATATCTCACGAACGAATGGAACGTTTCGGACGAAATTGGGTACAAAAACTACAATCAGTGAATACTGGAAGCCTGTTGATTTTAAACGCAATCGAATGTTTTGGAAGACCCCCAAATTTTCGAATGAAATTTTGAAAAAAATCATCAAAAAATCAGAACTTTCAATAATGTTACGTAAGCAATCATTTCTTATGTAATTTTTCATTAAAAACGATTGATATAAATTTTGAACGCTAGCGTGAACCATTCTCGAGATATTGCACTGTTTTCAAATAAATTTATAAAAAAATCACATAAAATTAAAATTAAAAATGTATGAACTATTATGACATATGTTCACATTTCATATATATAATATTATGCGATAAATGTGTTAACATCATTCTCGTGGATCTAGTTCGTTCTTTTCACGACAGAAGTTACTTTCTGTAATAGTTCTGTATTTTGACGTCTAACAATTCGCCACAATCATTTATATATAAGAAATGGTCTTCTCTCCATTTGTCTGTAAAGCTTGGTGATAAATTTAGAGAACTTAATGACTAATTTAATGAAATATATCCAACTTGGCGGTATTTTGCCCCAGATTGATGTAAATACGCCAAAAGTGTCAAAATTCTGGCAGATTCTAGTAAACTTTATTTCTTGGTTGTGCGTTTAAAAGAGGCTTTGAAATTAAATATTAAAGTTTAATCCATCAGTGAAAATATTATCATTCGCTAATCGTCACAAATACGAGAACCGAAAGAAAATGGAATTTTTTTACTATGGGTGTAAGGTTGCTATGACGTCAGGTTGGGAGCAGAACAGATCACGTGACTACACATAGGAAATTGAAAAATGTTCTATCAGTGTGATTCAAATCTTTAAAGCCCTAAGTAACCAGGCTAAATTAACCATAACTGAAAACTGGTATGTCGTTGTCGTCTGTTGTACATATTAATTATTTTGATTTTGAACCTATATTAGACTGTCCCATCTGCAGGAAACAGGGGGAAGCGCCTCCAACCTCGCTAAGCGAGGGTTCACACTCGCTACGCGGGCGAAGTGAAAGTACTCTCGACGCGAACTACGAAGGTTGATGAAGATCAGTGAATAAGATGAAAGGCGTATTACGCTAGCGCAACAAGCCATGAGCTAAGGCGGTGAGTTAGCGTTAACGAACAGTGCGCGGAGCCCGTAGTAGCATTAATTAGCAGATTTACAGCGCAATTAGGATTTACAGCCCATATAAACTTAATTTTAACAAATAAACTACACATGTGTACACAGACGCCCTAATGCAGCAATCGTCATATTTCTGATGATGTTTTAAATAAGTTAATATATTTTATATGTGAAATTACAGATATCTATAATTATGTCTTTCAATAAGTATAAATCAGTTTATAGTGCGCATGTTACAAAATCACAAATACATTACAATAATCACTAAACATTGCACTAAGAGAGTTATACTTAAAGAATGTTCTACTTATTCGATGATCTACAGAAAAAACCTCCTGAACAGCAAAACTTCCCAAAACGGATATTCAGACAATTTTCTTTTTCCCGTCAGTATAAAGTTTTATGAATGTTGAAAATTTATATTTTTTCTTTTTAAGCGAATACCGTCTATCACGTAACTACACATAGGTAGCATCGCGAGGTTTCCTCATGCCCCAAATGTACTTTCGAGAAAGGTCCCATCCAAACAATAAATGAAGTGAAACATCACAAATCCGAAAATCGGTTATCCAAAAAATCAATTATCCGACTATTTATGTTATTTTAAAAAATTCAAAAATAAATACGGATTCATTACGTCAATATTTTCACTTGATGTTCTGTCGAAGAATTTTGGCCCTCCCCTACTCACGGGTGAGCAATATTTTGTGAACCTTTATTTATGATATAAAAATATTTCTTGAAACTACCTCGTTCCATTTAATAATCCGCGGCCCTGGTTATATAGCCATAGCTTTTCTATGTCCATAGTTACAGTTCAGGCAGAAAGAAGAAATACTGATTATGCGAATGCTTTTAGACGGAGGTTCATTTCCTTAATCAATTCTCCTAAAATCACAAGTTCTCCTAAAATCAAGTGATTCAAGTTCTCCTAAAATCAAGTGATTCAAGTTCTCCTAAAATCAAGTAGTTCAAGTTCTCCTAAAACCACGTGATTTAAGTTTTCCTAAAAGCACAAAATACCGAAACTCAAAGATACCAAAACAAATATAAAAGCTACAGAGCCTACATCAGCACCAAATCACACACCTTGGGGACTATAGTATCACGATCCCAATATGCTAAACTACAAGTCGGTGAAAATGTTTGTCAAAATGTGTCGGAAAATGTTCAATAAGAACATTTTGACAAACATTTTTAGTGACTTGTAGTTTAACATATTGGGCTCGTGATACGATAGTCCCCAAGGTGTTGTTGTTGTTGAGACCCAGACCGTCCGACCTACCAGAAAGGTGTAAGGTAACTGTTTGGACGGCCGGGAAGTGCCACCCAATTTAGACCGGAACCCAGTGGGGGAGGCATCCACAGGGACCGTACCCTCCTTCCCCTACCACCAACCTCTCGGAAGGACTTACGGACCCACATGTTTAACGTGATCGTACTCCGCATGAACACGGCGGCAGTTCTGGCAGCGGCGAGAATCGCGCGCTAACCACTGGGCTGCCGCGCCCGAAAAGAGCCAACAACACGCGGTGTTCCCAGGTGGTCACCCACCCAAGTACTAACCGCGCCCGATGCTGCCTGACTTCGGTGATCTAACGAGAACCGGTGTTTTCAGCACGGTACGGTCGTTGGCCTAGTCCCCAAGGTGTGTGATTTGGTGTTGATGTAGGCTCTTTAACTTTTATATTTGTTTTGGTATCTTTGAGTTTCGGTATTTTGTGATTTTAGGAGAACTTGAATCACTTTCTTTTAAGAGAACTTGAATCACTTTCTTTTAGGAGAACTTGAATCACTTGCTTTTAGGAGAACTTGAATCACTTGCTTTTAGGAGAACTTGTGATTTTAGGAAAATCCAAAGATTTATATATGTAAAGACAACTGAGCACTGTTGCACAAATGACTAAAAAATTTTAATAATGAGTAGTAATAATAAGGATAATGAATAAAGGCAGAATTTATAGAAAATACTATAAAGCTTTGAATTAGCTATGATGCACTAATGAGTCTTACAAAATATGCCAGGTCCAATTAAAATAATGTATGAAATTTTGAGGCCTTATGCAAACATGAGTCCCAAAGCTGTTGCTTGGGCTGCTTGGCCTTCGGGTAACCCCTGACATCTATGATCGAGGTATCGGCCTAAAATTGGAGCGTTGCAGAAAATGTAAGCACTTTGAACATTTATACCTCCGAATATGGAAAACAAAAACATTTACAATTTTTACTTATTTTGTCGAAAATAAGGTACCATTTATGAATATACAAAATGTATTTCAATATTTTAATATTTTAAACTCTTTTTTTTCGTAAAAAAATAAAAAAAAAATTTATACGTTGGGGTTTTGCTTCACTTTGCTTACTTTCATTCAAAATATCCTCTACACTATAAAAGATAGATATAAACAGAAAGTGAGAAAAATGTTCATTAAAAAGTATAATTTTTCGATCCATAACTTGTTTTTACAAAGCTCTTATAGTTTTCGAACATACGTTTCGTTAAACACTTAATTGGAGTTTTATTTTATAAGACGTTATTCGCGCAGAACCATTTCGACTTCATCGGTTTGAAGCCACCACCGATTTTTGTTTTTTATTTGATTATGACCACAATATATATTCTAATCAATTAATAACCTATATCTAAATTCATTCACCTGTTAACAACCGATTTCCGAAAACCGGCAGAAACTGGCTGAATAACACGGATAATGGAAATATGTATCCGAGAATAATTAGCACCGGCAAAAATTAAATTAGCGCACGAAATAGATCAAAATAAATCTCCCATGTACATTTTCCTACAGCGATCCAATTCCTATAAAACAAATGCCAAAGCTTTATTTTAAAATAGTATATATTTAGAAAAAATTTATAAAATTTATAAAAAAAATTTGTACAGTTTTTTAGAAGGAAATTAGGTATAATTAATAAACAAATTTATATATTAATTATATTCTAAAATGTCGAAAAAGTTCATACTCGCAGAAGAACCTACCTATAGGGGGTGGTCTTAAAATTATAATTGCGCTCTATATTAACATGTAATTAATTGTTTTTGTTATATATATCAGAACGAGAAAAAACAGAAAATTAAAATTTTCATTTCGTACGTGTTTTCAGTACAAATATTCAGTATGGAAATTAATAAAATTGTTTAATTTGATTTTTGAGCAATTATGTTGAGCTAATAAGCGAATGATAAATTTTTAAAACTATCTTTCAGTGTATAGTAATGTTTTAACATCGAATTTCGTTACATAATACCCTAAATTACACCATTTATCATGATAAGCGCTTCCAACTCAAACTAGATTACTTTAACCGGCACAAATAATTACTGGCTATCACCACAAATAATTACAACAATTAAGTACATATTAGATACAAAAAAAAAATTACTTATCCCCCGTGTTTTTCCTCCTTGAATCTTCTCTTGGCTGTGATGCCGAAAAGCACGTGACTTTAGCAGACGAAACCGGGCGGTAGTTCCCGACCAATCCTGAGGATGGACTGAGGGTTGACTGAGAACGTTTGTGCTGACGACCACCCTCTCTGATCATGGAAGGGGGATGGGAGCAGGAGGGGATAAAGCTAATCATTTTCATGTTCTAGAATAGAATTCTTGTTCCTTTCCACCGCCAGACTGATCTTGATACCGCCAAGAATGGGGAATTGGCGAAATTCTGTTAAGTTTGTTTGGAAATGGGGGATTAAAAGTTTTTATTTATTGAAACTTTTTATGAATTGACTTGAAACTTTCTATTGAACATGAAATTTTCGCTTCTCAAGTCATTTTATGAAGCTTTTTTTTTTTTCACATAAGTAAAACACATAACTTTCTATTAGATGCATTGCAAATAACTCATTGTACGATCCGTGATTCCAGCCTCAATTCTTCGTCTAGACATTCTCTGCTCTTCATAACTTCAAAATTTTGAAATAACGTATTTTCTAATTTTCACAACTTTCAGCCTAATAACCTCCATATTGATACCACTTACTTTATCTGACTTTCATTCCATCATGAAATATTTTCTCTTAATGAAACTCCAAACCTGTTGCTTTCATGCTCACCTTGGAACTTAAAACACGTTTATCTAAGAACAGGGTTTTCTGTTCTTTCGCGCATGGTATCTCATGAACAAATTAATACAATCTCCTGAAACTTGAATGGTATAATATTAATTCAATCGAACTATTAGCATTGCTTTAGCAAGTAAAATAAACATTTTGATAATTATAGCGTTAAACTGAAAACAGGTGTATTTACTCAGTTATCTTATTAAAGCATTAAAAATATAAATAGAAAAAATTATTCTGTCCATAAATTAGGCACTAATGAGATCTTTGTTCAGGTGTAATAATTTTTTAAATAATCCATGCCAAAAAAAATTATCTACTTGATGGAACAGATTATAGCCAACAAAAAAATATTAAAATTTAAAAATTAAAAATACCAATTTAATTAATACATATTCAAGTATATGAAAATTAATATTTTATTTTTATTAAAGTTTGTATATAACAAAAATATAAATTTTAGCAGGTCGTAAAATTTTATGTGTTTGTTCTCAAGTTGCTAATTCTTAAAAATGATTCGAAACTTTAATTCACATTTTAAAGGTTATTACATGGGGAAGATAATATTTTCTTTTGCAGTTGAAATGCACCCTGAATTCTCCCTTCAAATTTAAAATTGGAGTACAACGTCAGATCTAAATAGCAACTTCCTTCCTCGTTCTTTTTACATGCAAACTAGCATCCGGTTTGACATAATAATCGTAAACTGAAAAATCACCGCCATAAATCAAAGGATCCTTGCAAAAATCGAAAATCTCGTTGATGCACAGCATTTAAACTAAAAGTTACATTGTTCGGGTGCCATTGTAAAGAAAGAAATCTCCAACTGGAATTCGAACCATGGATCTTCATCTGACTAAATTAAGTTATATCCATTGGACTACTGGAACAATAGTCTTTCCTTCTATATTTGAAGTGGGACAATAATACAAGGCAGGATCAAAAAGTTCGGAGACTGTGCTGATATCTTCAACCCTGATTGGAGCCGAGGGGAACTATTTTACCGTGGCGTAGAAGCACACGTGGCGCGAGATGTGAAAAGGAAGAAGCAGGTGTTTTTCCAGACAATGCGTGTCAGTGAACTGTAGTCGTTCACGTTAAACGAGAACGAGAATTTGATATTCGCACGTTCTTTTTCAAACGCCATTTCAGGTTTCGACGAACGCGAACGACTACAGTTCACTGACACGCAATGTGTGGAAAAACCCTGCACTGCAGACCTGCTCCTTCCTTTTCACATCTAGCGTCGCATATGCCTCTATGCCACACATCTAGCATCTTCACATCTAGCGTCGCATATGCCACTGTAAAATAGTACCCCTCTCCTCCAATCAGGGTTGGAAATATCAGCACAGTCTCCGAACTTTTTGATCCTACCTTGTATTTCCTTTCATACTACCGCATATGATACACATACGTATTTGTTTCGATTATTTGAGTTTCCCTTCATTTACGACGTCTGACCCACAGAAAGACTCGAATATCTGATCTGGCAATTTCGAGACCAAAGTTCTACCTACTGAGCTACCTTGGGTACGAGTGGGAATCTCGCATGATGCTCCCTCTAAATGAAGTCAGAAGTCAAAATTTTAAAAACTTTTATACTTCAAAAACTTACGTTTAGAATTTAGCGAATATTCATATATAGAAGCTTAAAATTATGCAAATTTAAATTATGTAAAAAAAAATTGGTATGTTACAACTCACATTTTTTTTCGACCAACATTTTAAAAACTTTTTTATTTAAAAAAAAAATAAATCAAGATACAAAACATTTCATTAGGACATTTATTTTGGGTTATCTCACTACATATTTTAAAGTAAAAATGATTTCAGTTGGTAAATATGTTAGTGAGATATAGCTAAAAATACCTTAAGGCAAATTAACATTGAAAAATACATTCTAACTGTTAGAAAAGCTTCCATCACAAAACCATGAAACTTCTTTTCTGACTACTATTTGATGCGATATATGGATTAGCAAAGATAATTGTTACTCGACTTTCTTTGTATTTCTTTTATCCCAACTTGCTCTATGACCCATCGAGTATATGGATGACGTGCGTCACTCTTTAGCTTTTTGCAAGCGAAATGCGAATTTATCCGAAGTGGCATATTTGCTACCAAACGACAGAAATATTGAATTTTCGGACAGGCGTTCCTGTTTTGCAGAGCGCATTTCAGCGGGAAACTGAAACTTTTGTCTCGGGAAATAGAAAACATTGAATCGACCAAAACAAAACAGTAATTACAGACAATACAATAAATAGTAAAGTTATGTTAAATATTTTACAGGGTTATTCAAGAGCTCAATAATAACAAACATGCTTTGACAAACGCAATATTGATATATGAAAAATTACTTTCCTTATATACATAATGTATAAGGAAAGTATTGTGACGGGGTCAAAAATTCGAATTCGAGTTTTCGACGGGAGAGCACGTTTCAAGTATCCCTGATCACGAATCGAACATTTTTGAAGTGATGTCTGTGTGTGTGTGTGAGTCTGTGGAGATAATATCTTCCGAACAAATGGAGCGATTCGAATGAAATTTAGTACAAAAATCACAATCCGTGAATACTGGAAACCTATTGCTTTTAAACACAATCGAACTTTCAGACCCCCCCTAAATTTTTGAGTGAAATTTTGAAAAAATCATCAAAAAATCAAAATCTATAATAAAGTTACGCAAATAGACATTTCTTATGCAATATTTTCTTAGAAAACGATTAACATGTTCACTTTTCATATGCAATATCATACGATAATTTTGATGACATTATTCTCGTGAATCTAGCTCGTTCCATTCATGAGAAAAGGTACTTTGAGTAATACTTTTGTATTTGAGCGCCAATAGTCATTTATCTGCTATAGAAATAACTTAATTCTCCATCCATAACGCTTGGCGAGATTTTGGCGACGAATTTGGCGAATACCGCCAACTTGGCGACTTTTTGAAATGTTGCCAAATTAATAAAAATATCGCCAAATGGATAGAAATGACGCTAAATAAATGAAAATGACGACTAATTGTCGAAAATTCAATATCGTGGAAAGAATATAAGTATCTACTATAAGAAAAACCTATTTTTTTTATTGTAAAAGTAGTAAATTCATTGCATTATATAAGAAAAGTCATGTGTTGCCCACATCAGATTTTTTTAAATAAGGTATTATACTAGTTATCTGAAGATAAAATTATTTTATTAATACAATTAACCTGTTTCGAAAGTAAAATATCTGATATGGACAGCACATGACTTTCACTACAGACTGAAATTCATAAGATATTAAATTCAGGTTAAATGCTCAAATTGACACGAATACTTACTTCATATTATATTCAGTTTGCAGATTTAATACGTTTTTTTTTTCTTTTTTTTTACTCTCTTTATATACATAGTATAGTGTGTAAGGAAAATAATATAACGGAGTCGAAAATTCAAATTTGAGTTTCCGACGAGAGAGCACATTTTAAGCATCCCTGATCACGAATCGAACATTTTTGAGGTGATGTAAATGTGTATGAAAGTATGTTTGTGTGTGTGTGTGTGTGTGTGTGTGTGTGTGTGTGTGTGTGTGTGTGTGTGTGTGTGTTTGTGTGTGTGTGTGTGTGTGAGTGTGTGTGTGGAGACGATATCTCACGAACGAATGGAGCGATTCGAACGAAATTTGGTACAAAAATTACAATCCATGAAAACTGGAAGCCTATTGTTTTTACACACAATCGAATGTTCAAAACCCCCTAAATTTTCTAGTAAAATTTTGTAAAAATCATAAAATCAGTATCTTTAATAAAGTTACGCAAATAAACATTTCTTATGTAATTTTTCTTTAGAAAACGATTGGTATAAACTTTAGAATGCTAACATGAACCGTTCTTGAGATATTGCACATTTTTAAAATAAATTTATTAAAAAATCAAAAAAAAAAATAAAAATAAATTATATTTCCTATTGAGAAACATGTTTACTTTTCATATGTAATGTCATGCGATAAATTGGATGATATCATTCTCGTGGATCCGGCTCGTTCCATTCATGAGAAAAGATACTTTGAATAATACTTTTGTATTTGAACACCGATAATAATTTATCTGCTATAAGAATAATTTATTTCTCCGTCCATAACGCTTGGCGAGATTTTGCCGACGAATTTGGCGAAATGTCGCCAACTTGGCGACTTTTTTAAATGTTGCCAAATTAACGAAAATCTCGCCAAATGAATTAAAATGACGCTAAATCAAAGAAAATGACGACTAATTGACGAAAATTCAATATTTTGAAAAGAATATAAGTATCTACTATAAGAAAGAGCTATTTTTTTGCTGAAAAAGTAGTAAATGCATTGCATTATATAATGAAAGTCATGTGCTGCCCACATCAGATTTTTTTTAATATAAATTTGCACACAAAGAAAATGCTTAATATACTTTATCAGTTTTAGATTTCATTTAGCCAAGACATACAATGTTTTCTAGATGTATTTTAAAATGTTTGTAATTTATACGGCAATCTTGTTTATTACTTTCCTTATATACAAAATGTATAACGAAAGTATTGTGACGGGGTCGAAAATCCGAATTCGAGTTTTCAACCGGAGAGCACGTTTCAAGCATCCCTGTTTACGAATCAAACATTTTTGAGGTGATGTCTGTGTGTGTGTGTGTGTGTGTGTGTGTGTGAGTCTGTGGAGACGATATCTCCCGAACAAATGGAGCGATTCGAATGAAATTTGGTACAAAAATCACAATGCGTGAATACTGGAAGCCTATTGTTTTTAAACACAATCGAATGTTCAGAACTCTCCTAAATTCTTGAGTGAAATTTTGGAAAAATCATCAAAAAATCAAAATCTTTAATAAAGTTACGCAAATAGACATTTCTTATGTAATTTTTTCTTAGAAAACGATTGACATGTTCACTTTTCATATGCAATATCATACGATAATTTTGATGACATTATTCTCGTGAATCTAGCTCGTTCCATTCATGAGAAAAGGTACTTTGAGTAATACTTTTGTATTTGAACGCCAATAGTCATTTATCTGCTATAGAAATAACTTAATTCTCCATCCATAACGCTTGGTGAGATTTTGGCAACGAATTTGGCGGAATATCGCCAACTTGGCGACTTTTTGAAATGTTGCCAAATTAATGAAAATATCGCCAAATGGATAAAAATGACGCTAAATAAATGAAAGTGACGACTAATTGTCGAAAATTCAATATCGTGGAAAGAATATATGTATATACTATAAGAAAAACCAATTTTTTTCATTGTAAAAGTAGTAAATTCATTGCATTATATAAGAGAAGTCATGTGTTGCCAACATCAGATTTTTTTAAATAAGGTATTATACTAGTTATCTGAAGATAAAAGTATTTTATTAATACAATTAACCTGTTTCGAAAGTAAAATATCTGATATGGGCAGCACATGACTTTCACTACAGACTGAAATTCATAAGATATTAAATTCAGTTTAAATGCTCAAATTGACACGAATACTTACTTCATATTGTATTCAGTTTGCAGATTTAATACGTTTTTTTTTTCGTTTTTTTTACTTTCTTTATATACATAGTATAGTGTGTAAGGAAAATAATATAACGGAGTCGAAAATTCAAATTTGAGTTTTCGACGAGAGAGCACATTTTAAGCATCCCTGATCACGAATCGAACATTTTTGAGGTGATGTATATGTGTATGAAAGCATGTGTGTGTGTGTGTGTGTGTGTGTGTGTGTGTGTGTTTGTGTGTGTGTGTGGAGACGACATCTCACGAACGAATGGAGCGATTCGAACGAAATTTGGTACAAAAATTACAATCCATGAATACTGGAAGCCTATTGTTTTTACACACAATCGAATGTTCAGAACCCCCCTAAATTTTCAAGTAAAATTTTGAAAAAATCATAAAATCAGTATCTTTAATAAAGTTACGCAAATAAACATTTCTTATGTAATTTTTCTTTAGAAAACGATTGGTATAAACTTTAGAATGCTAGCATGAACCGTTCTTGAGATATTGCACATTTTTAAAATAAATTTATTAAAAAATCACATAAATTAAAAAAAAATTATATTTCCTTTTGAGAAACATGTTTACTTTTCATATGTAATGTCATGCGATAAATTGGGTGATTTCATTCTCGTGGATCTGGCTCGTTCCATTCATGAGAAAAGATACTTTGAGTAATACTTTTGTATTTGAACGCCGATAATCATTTATCTGCTATAAGAATAACTTATTTCTCCGTCCATAACGCTTGGCGAGATTTTGCCGACGAATTTGGCGGAATGTCGCCAAATTGGCGACTTTTCTAAATGTTGCCAAATTAACGAAAATCTCGCCAAATTGATAAAAATGACGCTAAATCAAAGAAAATGACGACTAATTGATGAAAATTCAATATCTTGGAAAGAATATAATTATTTACTATAAGAATAACCTACTTTTCTTGACTGTAAAAGTAGTAAATTCATTGCATTATATAAGGAAAATCATGTGCTACCCACATCAGATTTTTTCATTTGGTAACTTAATGCATTTTGAAACATCGTCATCCCCTCGAAATCTCCCCCACCCCACCCCTCGTTCATCCTAAAGTAATGAAAATATGTTTTTTCGTTTCGTCGATAAAAAAAATATGTATCTAATACAAGCATTTAATGAATACTTTTAAGCATAAATCTTTTATTTCAGATTTTGACGTTTTTGCTAAAATGGAATAAAAACTCCAAATTCAGTGAAATTTTAAATAATTATCCGTGTTATTTCATGCAATTAAACTCAAATTAATGAATTATGAAATAAGTAAAAAGAAAATAAATTTGATTCTGTAGGGAAAGTCATATGCTGCCAACATCATAATTTTACTTTTCCAACAATATATGGCCATGTTTGGGGAAAGTATTGGAATTCAGGTTTTTGGCGAATCTACACGTTTCGAACACACCGAAAACACGAGTTTTAGCGTGACGTCAGTCTGTGTGTGTGTGTGTATGTGTGTGTGTGTGTGTGTGTGTGTGTGTGTGTGTCCACTCTAGCTGAAAAACTAATTGACCAAATTTCATACAATTTTGTAGCTAAGTCACCTGTGAATTTCCCTGGTGCTGTTTAGATTTTGGTACGATTCGGATAAAAAGAACCTGCTTTTTTTTTACGAAACGGTCCTCAAGGAAAGTGTCGAAAATCGAAAATCGAGTTTTCGACGAATCTGCATTTGGAACCTCTGGAACACGAAACAACTATTTTTAGCGTGACGTCAATGTATGCATGTTTGTCTGTCTGTGTGTGTGTGTCTCTGTGCAATGTATGTAATCCACGCTAGCTCAGAACTATTCGACGAAATTTCCCAAAATTTGGTGTGGATTATTCTGGTGCTGATTAGAGTCTGGCATGATTCAGAAAGAGAAGCCTTTTTTGAGAAAGGGACCGCAAAAATCATCAACATGTAAAGTAAAAGACTACATTTGCTCAAATATATCAATATATCAATTAAATGCTTGTTTTAAACATAATTTTTAACGACGAAAAGATTAAGACCAAGCCCATAACTTTAAGATTAACTGTTCTCGAGATATGTTTTTTTTTTTAAATACAACCAGTAGTGTAATATAAATGTTAATTGAATTAAAACTGCAAATTCAGTGTTCAGTGTAACTTTAAATAATTTTTCGTGTTAATTTGTACAATTAAACCCAATTTAAAGAATTATGTAAAGAAAAAATAGAACATTAATTTGAGTTTATAGGCTACTCATCGAGGCTACTCATCAAAATTTCATGAAATTCTGCACAGCCGTTCTCCTATAATGACGAGACAAACAAACAAAAGGTGAGACAGCCCAGTGGTTAGCGTGGGGGGATTGCACTCGGACGATCCGAGTTTGACTCCCCCTGTGCCCAAAATTGTGCCCGTGTTCAAGTGAAACACGGACACGTCAACTATGTGATTCCTAAGTCCTTCCGAGAGGCTTGTGGTAGGAGAAGGAGGATACTGTCCCTGTGGATGCCGCCCCCACTGAGTTCCTGTCTAAATTAGATGGCACTAAACAGATACCTTACACCTTCGGGTAGGTCGGACGGTATGGGTCGAAGAAGAAGAAGAGACAAGCAAACAGATTTTCGATTTTATTGATATTGATTAACTCTGTAATTTTTGAAATTCCAATAAGTTCAAACACTAGTTTTCCGCAAAGGGCTATTATGCAGAAGATCACTCATTTGAATTACTCCGCGGCGAGAAAAGTTTGGGAATCACACGATGGTTCGTTATGATACTGGTGAATCAGTCTACGAAGGGATATTAATATATAAGGAGAGTGGAATCTCACGCCTCAAGTATTTGTTATTGTTTTCCCACAAAATTTTAATTTGTTAGATTTCAGTTAATTAAATAATATGTTGAACACAGATTTTTTTTTCGTTATCAATGAGCATCAGCATTTAAATACCATAATATTCTTCAATTTAATTTATAGATACATAATCAGTTTCCTTCTATTACGCATACACAAAAACAAATTGTAGTCGACGTGATAATCTGATTTTAGATTTTCTTATTCTAACTTTCAGTATCTGGGTTAATACACTAATGGATCTTCAGTTTTTATAGGAGTATTATACCAGTCTCGAAGAACAACAAAAAAGAACAAAACTTATTTCTTCCCTGTAGACCTGATTTCAATTTGTTACTTTAATTAACATGATCTATCCTTTTGTTTTCAATTCAAGCATTCAAAGAAATTTGACAATTTCTTTATAAAGTGTTATTGAATAGAAATATGTAGTGTTCTGTTAAATACATATTAACTGACCTCATGCACATGATTTTAACCTTTTACTTACGGGTGGGACAGCGTCAATCTCAAACGAAGAACCTCTCAAAAAGACAGGTATTTGGCATACCCTATCCCAAACAGTTCGACCCCCCTTTGCAGACATTGGCGTTCATGGAGGCCATAATTACTAAAATTACTAAAATTATAATTCATAATACTAAAATTATTTGCTGCGGGGCGACAAATGTCTAGTTACGCGAAAAGCAACGCTCAAACCCACAAACAGAAAAATCTGATGAGGGCAGCACATGACTTTCCCTGCAGACTTATATCTACGTTATCTTTATTTTAATTAAATTTACTTCACTTTTAATTCAATTTTCGTTCCCATTTGGTAACTGGACTTATTTTCAAAGGTGGCGTAGAGAAAAAACGAAAAAACTAAAATATCTCGAGAACGGCTAGTCCTAATCTAATGGGGTTGATCTTGTTCTTTCCTTCGTTAAAAATTATGTATAAAGCATTTAATGGATATATTTAAGCTTGCGTAGTTTTTATTTTAGATTTTGATGATTTTTGCTGACCATTTCGCTAAAAAAGGCAGGTTATTTTTTAAATTAAAGTACTCACCATTAAATTAAAGTACTCACCTAGCTTAAAAATAAAAGTTACCCAGAAAAGTATCGTACAAGGATAAGTAAAATTGAAAACATGTCCTAACTAAATTAGCTTAGACACGAGTACCTGTATGTTCGCTGTTGGACTTTACAGCTTATTGTTAACACTGGTCATTGCCTGATCACGTATCAACAGATATAGCTGCACCTACGCAAAGTATCTGAGCTCTATGCATCGGTGAAAAGGTTAATGATAGTACTCTGAAAACAACAATTTAATTGGTTCAATTTTTTTTTTTTTTTTTTTTGACTGCGACTTATTTCAATATTTTCTTCAGCCTGTCGAAGTCTATCAGCTTCATTTCTCTTTTAATAGCTGCATCACCTGTTTCATTGGCAGTCCATGTCATTCTGTGTACAGTAACAAACTTTAGTTTATTATTGTAAAACTAACTTCACGTAACAAAGCCATCTCGCAATCAATTAAAAACGCAATGGTTTCAATTATATATATCTACAAAAATAAGCCATTGGTTACATAAATAAGCCATGTCCGATGTTCGCAATGGTTCTTGCTTATAAAACTTATATCAGCATCAGCACGTAGGGAAATGACCAGCTAAATTGATTCCACCAGGCTTTATTTGTTGGAACGAACGGCATGGAAGTCAAACACCTAAAAATACCTCATTTTGTGTTGTCACGTGTTTTTTCTTTCATTATAAAGTTTATTACTTTCCTTATATACATAATGTATAAGAAAAGTATTGTGACGGGGTCGAAAATTCGAATTCGAGTTTTCGACGGGAGAGCACGTTTCAAGCATCCCTGATCACGAATCGAACATTTATGAAGTGATGTCTGTGTGTGTGTGTGCGTGCGTGTGTGTGTGTGTGTGTGTGTGTGTGTGTGTGTGTGTGTGTGTGTGTGTCAATGAGTCTGTGGAGACGATATCTCACGAACGAATGGAGCGTTTTGAATAAAATTTGGTACAAAAATCACAATCCGTAAATACTGGAAGCCTACTGTTTTAAAACACAATCGAATGTTCAGAACCCCCCTAAATTTTCGAGTGAAATTTTGAAAAAATCATCAAAAAATCAAAACCTTTAATAAAGTTACGCAAATAGACATTTCCTATGTAATTTTTCCTTAGGAAACGATTGACATAAACTTTAGAACGCTAGCATGAGCTGTTCTCGAGATATTGCACATTTTTCAAATAAATGTATCAAAAAATCCAATAAATTAAAAAATATATATATTAACTGTTAAGAAACATGTTCACTTTTCATATGTAATATCATGCGATAAATTTGGTGACATCCTTCTCGTGGATCTAACTCGTTCCATTCACGAGAAAAGATACTTTGACTAATACTTTTGTATTTGAACGCCAATAGTCATTTATCTGCTGTAAGAATAACTTATTTCTCCGTCCATAACGCTTGGCGAGATTTTGGCGACGAATTTAGCGGAATGTTGCCAACTTGGCGACATTTTTAAATGTTGCCAAATTGACGAAAATCTCGCCAAATGGATAAAAATGACGCTAAATCAATGAAAATGACGACTAATTGCAGAAAATTCAATATCTTGGAAAGAATATAAGTATCTACTATAAGAATAACATTTATTTTAACTGTAAAAGTAGTAAATTCATTGCATTATATAAGGAAAGTCATGTGCTGCCCACATCAGATTTTTTTGTTTAACAGATCATTCGACTAAATTGAATACATGGAATAGAGTTTGTTAAGATTTTATCAACCAATAAATGTTAGAAGCCGAAGCTCAAACAGGGGCAATATTTCAGGATTTTTTTTTTTTTTAGAAAATCAAAAAATATTGCATAGGATGCATAATTACGGCTACGTATAGTGCAAAAATAGTCATTTCATATGCAAGGTTTTATTTTGAAATAATTTAACTTACAGAACAATAACCTGCGAGATATTGAGCGTTTTTTATTCGGAATTGAGAAAATCTCAAGCATGTTAAAAAACATTTACACTATTATGAAGTACAATAACTTCGTGAAGAACAGCATATAACACAAAATTAATAGTGTCACTATCAATATCGTGTGCACAAAATTAATAGTAGACGCTATTAATTCTGTATACACGACACTACTTTGAACGAAGTTGTTTTAGTTTCATTACTTTAACAGCAATTTGAGCTGTCATATTATTAACTATTACCAAATGACTTTCAATTAAAATTAAATGGACACTATTGTTTAGTAGCTATTATAAACAATTTTCGAGATATTTGACATTTTTACTTTCCTTCTTTGAGCCCGATATCTCTCGATATACTCGAACGAATTACAGGAAATTTTATATGCCTATTTTAATTGGGAGCCGCAATAAGCATATTTTAATTGGGAGCCGCAATAAGCATATTTTAATTGGGAGCAGCAATAAGCATATTTTAATTGGAAGCAGCAATAAGCCTATTAATTTTTAATAGGATATAATAATGAAAAAGCTTTAATTTGTGAAATTGTTTTCCTACGAATTTAATTCTTTTAATATGTAAGGACAATCATGTGTTGGACCCATCACATTATTTTTCAGCAGTTTTAAATTTTATTATGTTCGGAAATATACTCCGTACAAAGTATTAATTCAATTGAATTAAAATTTGTAATAGTTTCAAATTGAAAAATTTCAATAATTTTTGAATAATTTCAATTGAGTATAAAGACATTCGGGACACCACTCTCTGAAGTGGGTGCCCTAAGCAATTGGTCTCCAACGTGGGGGCGTGTAGCACAGGAGTATGCGAGTTGACATGTGGTAGTACGCCAAGAAAATTTATCATTTTCTTTTTGTAAGTTTTTCCTTAAGACAAATTTTATATTGACAGAATAAAAAAAAAAATAAATACATTACTTAAAGCATAGCAAATACTAACTTGTAGTTTTAAATTACACGATCATGAACACAATAATATTATGATTACATGGACATTACTTTACTAGAACGCCCGTTTAGAACAAAAACATCCTTGCACTATTATCATAGTCGCCGTTATAAAACCAACGTACTTTTAGAACAAAAAACTTAATTTCACTATTCTAATACCAGAGTGGCCATATTAAAACCAACGCCCAATTCAGAATAACGAGATGAAAAATGTTAGGAGATAAATGCCCTAAGTTTCCATCATTTTGAATTTATTTATGAGTGAAAATATTGCACTCATAATGTAGCATTTTTGGGGGGCTATAAGTGTATATAAATAATTTGTTTTGAAATAATATGCATACCTGCTTCCATTTTGATTCTATTTTATAGAACGATTCTGAAATAAATCTCAAGAAATTGCAGTTTTTCATACTCTGCATATAACGAAATTGTTATCGATCCCCCCTTCCCCACTTTAAATTCATCAATTACAAAATCACTACAGCAATTCCTACGTCTAGGGCAACATTAGTCCGGTATACCTAAAATTGAATACTAAGTGCATTATTACGTTGTACAAAAAATAGTACGGAATATGCTTCCGGAATTTAAGAATACGCATTTTCTCGAAGCGTAGCTTCAAGATCGTTCATCTCCATCTGACTCGGAAACTCCATTCAAGAAAATCAAAATGGCGAAATTCGAAACTAGACGTTCTATAGTAAATACATTATTCACAAGACCAGTCAATAGCAAACGGTCATTCCATTAGAACACGGGAGACGAAGTCTGGTTATTAGTTATCAATCACGTGACCCCTCCGTCTGCTCGTAGCCAGATTCTGAAACGAAATTGTAGAAAGTCAGCTAGAACAACTGAAAAAAAAATCTAATTCGGCGTTTTATTTTACTTTTTTCCAAATCTTTTAGATCTTTCGCTACATTAACTTCTGTAATAGAGGTTCAGCGTTTCTTTCCTAGCATATCTTGTGGGTTACCTGAATTCGGAAATGATTTTCAAATGTTTGTAAACGACATTTCTTCTTTCTGAATATGTTGGAATCGTCTGCTATTTTCAAATATTTTATTAAATTCCTTAATCCGATGGCATTTGTAACAGATATCAATGACCATGATTTTACGTTAAGTCACATTCCGAGCAATAAAATGTAAAAATTAAATATATTTTCTCATTCATAAAAACAGAGTTTGGCATGTTTCGTTTTAAATTACACACTAATAAAAATGTATGTATCAAAGAAATCAGTGATTTATTTATTTTATTATTATACATGCTGCAATGTATAATCAAAATCTTATACAAAATGTTAGTGACATTTATAAGATTTTGAGGTTAGTGTATTTAGTCTCTTATGTTGATTCTTATAATATTTAATAGGTGATCTCATTGGCTTATGAAGCTATTCAGACCATAGTTATGATTTTTCTTCTCAGCATGTACGAGTATTAAATATATGCCTCTTTCAGCGAAAATACGACAAGGATTGGATGTTTAAGAACGTCGTTACACAAAAATTTGAAATTTAGCATCAGAAAATCGATTGTATTTTCTTCCCTCTTTATTTCAAATCTACATATTCTTAAAAATCGCTTCCCAAAGTTCTAGATTTCTATCTTGAACTAAAGTGTCTTTAGAAGTGATTTTATAAAGGGTTATATTATAATCCTGTTAAAATGAAAACTTTATCTGCCTTTTCTCAGAATACAAGTTTCACATTTATTGTCTTATTGTAACTTCTAAGGCTTTTATTCAATTTACAATAATCATAAATATTTTGATGTATTTATAATGTTCAGAACATACACTATAAAAGTATGCAAAAAAATTTTTTAATTGTAATATTATAATTTTAAAAAATATTAATTTGTCTGAAAAATACGTATTTTTCGACAAAATTTTTATGTGATAAATATGAATATATTGCAATTTTTTTGATAAATTTATTTGAATAATTTTTTGATAAATTTATTTGAAAAATGTGCAATATCTTGAAAACGGTTCATGTTAGCATTCTAAAGTTTATGTCAATCGTTTTATAAGGAAAAATTACCTGAGAAATGTCAATTTGCGTAACTTTATTAAAGGTTTTGATTTTTTGATGATTTTTTCAAAATTTCACTCGAAAATTTAGGGGGGTTCTGAACATTCGTTTGTGTTTTAAAACAATAGGCTTCCAGTGTTCACGGATTGTGATTTTTGTACCAAATTTCATTCGAATCGCTCCATTTGTTCGTGAGATATCGTCTCCACAGACTCACTGACACACACACTGACACACACACAGTTTCAAACACACACACACACAGACATCACTTCAAAAATGTTCGATTCGTGATCAGGGATGCTTGAAACGTGCTCTCCCGTCGAAAACTCGAATTCGAATTTTCGACCCCGTCACAATACTTTCCTTATACATTATGTATATAAGGAAAGTAAAAATAGAATTTTGTATAATGATTCCCCTAACTCGTCAATAAAATCGTGGTCCATTTACAGTATTAAAACCTCTCATTAAAAGAAACACCTTGGGATCATGTTTTTTCCCACATAGTAATATAAAGTGATAGTTTTATGATAGGGTCAAAATACGACCCACGGATTTTGATAGATCTACACGTTTTTTTCAGCATTCCTAAATACGGAACAACCATTTTCACTTTCCTTATATACAATAATGTATAAGGAAAGTATTGTGACGGGGGCGAAATTTCGAATTCGAGTTTTCGACGGGAGAGCACGTTTCAAGCATCCATGATCACGAATCGAAAAATTTTGGGGTGATGTGTGTGTGTGTGTGTGTGTGTCAGTGAGTCTGTGGAGACGATAACTCATGAACGAATGGACCGATTCGAACGAAATTTGGTATAAAAATTACAATCCGTGAATTACAACCCCCCTAAATTTTCGAGTGAAATTTTGAAAAAATCATCAAAAAATCAAAACCTCTAATAAAGTTGCGCAAATAGGCATTTATTATGTAATGTTTCATTAGAAAACGATTGACATAAATTTTAGAACGCTAGCAGGAACCGTTCTCGAGATATTGCACATTTTAAAAAAAAATATCAAAAAATCATATAAAATAAAAAAAAATATTTCCTATTGAGAAACATGTTCACTTTTCATATGTAATGTCATGCGATAAATTTGGTGACATCATTCTCGTGGATCTAGCTCGTTCCATTCATGAAAAAGATACGTACAAGGGAAGGCTTTGCAATAGTTCTCTCGGATTGCAATCTTTCATGTCCTATCTTGTAAAGAACCATGTATAATGATAAAACGCCACGGCTTTCATCTGCTAAGTGATAGGGGGCGCCACAATAACAATCTGAAGTCGTCATGCAAACGTGCTCTACTGACGTGTATTATTTACATTTTAGTGTGAAAATATTATCCTTTTCAGTTATTATTATTATTAAATAATACGTGAAAAAGCAACAAAATGTGCACAGCCGTTAGACTGTTACTTCTTCAATCCTTATAAGTATCAAAGACTACATAAAAATTCGAGCTGCATGTATTGAAGGGGTCCATATTGAAGACATCGATGAATTTTGAACCAACATCGATGAAGAGGCCAACAGAAAGTTAAATGACAGATTATTTATTTTAAAAAGGCATTCCTTTGTGTACAATTAACTTGGCGCTGATATATTTCAAGATATAGTAATATATTCTTGGAAAAAAGCTGCATATTCTATTGAAAAACACATTACAAAATTTAACACGGTAATGGCAATTGTATTTAATATTGGTTCAGCAACTTGTTTCATTGTAAATTGCAATGATTATGCATTTGTTAAATGTGCATATTGTAACGTTTTCATTTGTATTGATCATACATTTAATCATTCCCATTCATAATTTCAAACATGCAAAGAATTTAAATCATTCAATATTTTACAAATTTCATTTGCTTTGACTTTCATTGTAATACAGTCAATAGTTTTGTTGATTAGTTCAGTTTTGGTTTCCAAAAATTTCAGCCTTTGTCTTTGTTGTGCTTGATCAACCTTTACGACCATGTCTTGGCAGTTGCTTAGCTAATTAATAAGATATAAATTATATTAGTAATAAATTTATCATTTACTACTTACCATTATTGTCCATTTTATTTCAAAATAATAATAACAATTGAAAAGGATAATATTTTCACACTAAAATGTTAATAATACACGTCAGTAGAGCACGTTTGCATTACAACTTCAAATTGTTATTGTGGCGCCCCCTATCACTTAGCAGATGAAAGCCGTGGCGTTTTATCATTATTCATGGTTCTTTACAAGATAGGACATGAAAGATTGCAATCCAAGAGAACTATTGCAAAGCCTTCCCTTGTTAGAGTAATACTTTTGTATTTGAACGCCAATAGTCATTTATCTGCTGTAAGAATAACTTATTTCTCCGTCCATAAGGCTTGGCGAGGTTTTAGCGACGAATTTGGTGGAATGTCACCAACTTGGCGACTCAAATGTTGCTAAATTATAGAAAAACTCGCCAAATGGATAAAAATGACGCTAAATCAATGAAAATGACAACTCATTGACGAAAATTCAATATCTTGGAAAGAATATAAATATCTACTATAAAAATAATCTTTTTTTTTTTACTATAAAACTAGTAAATTCGTTGCATTATATAAGGAAAGTCATGTGCTGCCCACATCAGATTTTTTTTTTCAGTAATGTATATGTGTGATGTCCATCTGTCTCTGTGCCTGTATGTGTGTCTGTAAATGCATCTATAGCTGTGTCTATCTGTGGGTACGATAACTTTCAAATACATTGATAAAATCGTACAAAATTTTATTTTATTAACTGCAATTGATAAAATCAGACATCTTTTGATTTAGAGAGTGAATGGTCAAAGGAAAGCTTCTAAATTAAATCCCCACATTATAGATATTTACACGAATTTTTAGATAAAACCAATATTTAATATTTTTAATGAAGTTTTCAAATTTCAAAACAAAATCAGTTATTTCTATAGCTTAAACTATTTCTAATATGATAAAACTGAAAACACTTCGCTAAAGGCAACATCCAACACAAAGTTAATAGTACCGATTGGTTTTAGAAGGCAAGAAGCAGCCTTCTGTCTCAAGACAGTGCAACCTTCACTCGTCAAAGCAAGATCGGAAGTAAATGTTAGAACAGCAAAAGTTACTGAAATAGGAGAAAGGGGTTAGCAATGGCAAGAGGAGAAAAAACAGGTAAAAAACCATGGAAGAAGGAACGAGAAATAGGACACTATGAATGAGCAGTAAAATAGCAAACAGGAAACGCAAAGAAAAGGATTCTAAGTACTTGTTTAGTAAGTAAAATTACGAACATAAATGCCCTATTAAATTAAAATAGGCAACTAACCGGTTTGAGAAGCTACATGAGTCGTTAAAACCAGCTTGTAACAATTACAATTTTTACAACTTATAAACAAATACGAAAATTAAGTAAAACGGAAAATGAAGAAATTAACTTCAAAACAAGTTAATTCCTTCTATAGCTAAACTACTTATAGAATGGTTCTGATTTATATCAGAACCATTCTATAAAGTATTGAGTCAAAGTGACAGAAGATAAGTATAATAAGCCAAAATAAAGAAGTTTCCCCTCCATTGAACTTTATCCTCTTTCTTGATTTCAATTATATATATATATATATATATATATATATATATATATATATATATATATATATATATATATATATATATATATATATATATATATATATATATATATATATATATATATATATAATAGAAGTTTGAAAATTCAATGAACGAAAAGTAAGAAGATGTAACACGATAAACCTAACTTTTTAAAACACCCACAGAATAAAATATAATACAGCAAATCATCAATCAAATGTATAAAAAATACAAAACACAAGCTATCAAGTTACAGAAAATCAACAAAATTAAAAGGTATGGAAACAAAAAAAGAAAAACTTAAACTAAATTTAACTATCTAACTGGCTTACAAAACAAAAGTAAAAATCAACTAATCCTCAAGCAAATGGAAAAAAATAAATAAAACAAATATCGAATCAACAAGTCAATGAAAAATATATAATACAAAGGTGGAATCGAAATAAGTATGACAAACGAAATCAAGCACAAACGCCATACACGTAGACGAGGCTCTAAGCCTCTCTTTTCCTCCTCCCGTCACAATACTTTCCTAAATCATGAATTGTTAACCTCTACAAAAATCGAATCATGTCCAAGTTTTTTGTAGAAGCAAACACAAAAATGTATGTTTCTGAAGAAATAGATAGATTATATCTATAAACCATTTCTATATATATATATATATAATCTATATATATATGTATATATCTATATATAAGAATATATATATATATATTCTTACCTTTTCTCTATCTTTCTTATTTATCTTTTCTATCTCTCTCACTCTCTTTCTCACCATTTATCTTTCTCTCTTTATTTCTCTCTTTTCTTCTCGCTCTTTTTTCTTTTACTTTTTTCTTATATTTTCTCATTTTTCTTTCTCTTTCTCTCGTTCTCTCTTTTATTTCTCTTTTTTCCTCTCCCTCTCTCTCTCTCTTCCACACCATACACAAGCACGTCGAAACAAAATAACCTTAATGATCCCTTTACAGTGCACGCTTCCTAGCAATAGGATTATACCTGCTCTTTGCCAATATTTCTCTCTTTTTTCGTTTCTTATATTTTTCTTTCTCTTTCTATTTCTCTCTTTTCCTCTCCCTTTGTTTTTTTTTCTCATTCTCCATTACTCTTTTTTATAATATTTTTCTCTCTTTTCTCTCTCTTTTCTCTCTCTTTTCTCTCTCTTTCTCTTTCTCTCTCTATTTCTCCCTCTTTTTTTTCTCTCTTTTCTCTCTCTTTTCCTCTCTCTCTTTCTTTCTCTCTTTCTCGCTCTCTTTCTTTCTCGCTTTCTCGCTCTCTTTCTTTCTCGCTTTCTCTCTCTCTTTCTTTATCTCTTTCTCGCTCTCTTTCTTTCTCTCTTTCTCTCTTTCTCGCTTTCTCTCTCTCCTTCTCTCTCTCTTTCTTTCTCGCACCATATGCAAACATATCCAAACAAAATAACATTAATGAGCCCTTGACAGTAGACGCTTCCTAGCAGTAAGGTTATATCTGCTCGTTGCTAATATGTCTCTCTCTTTCTCTCTCTTATCTCTTCTTTTTCTTTCTCTCTTTCCTCTGCCTCTGTTTTTCTTTCACAATTTCCCTTACTCTTTGTTTAATACTTTACTCCCTTTCCTTTTTCTTTCTCTCGCTCTTCCTATTTCTCTCTTTTACCCTCCCTCTCAGTTTGCCCTCTCTTACTCTTACTTTCTTTTTAATCTTTTCTCCTTTTTCTCTCTTTCTCTTACTCGCTCTCCCTATTTTTCTCTTTTCCTCACCACCTCTCTCTCTTTTTCTCACACCATATACAAGTACGTCCAGACAAAATAAAATTTATGAACCCTTGACAGTACACACTTCCCAGCAGTATGGTTATATCTTCTCATTGTCAATCTTTCCTTTTCTTTTTCATTTCTCTGTCTCTCTTTCTCTCTCTCTCTCTCTCTCTCTCTCTCACACACACACACACACACACACACACATACATAATTAAACAATAACTAATACTTTTCTTTTCTTTTAAAAAATAAACTGTGTTCGTAGAAATTGATTTCTAAGGACCAAGGTTATCAAATAAAAAATCCCTTTGTTAAATTGGCCTTTTAAGATTTTACCCTTTGATTATCACAATCCAATAAAAAGTTCTTATTAGGGAAAACTATGCATAGATTTTTTTTAACTATTGTTGAAACGATGAGTACTAAACAGAATCAAAGGTTTCAACATGTGGTTTACCTTTGAAAAACTCCAGAAAAAGGAGAATTGATATTCTCTTTCTGTAAATCAATACTCTACGTAAAGGATTAGAAGTCGGATGCTAGAAGGGAAGTTGTAGGTTTTTATCCAGCTGAAAAGACGAAAAGGAAATGGACACATCCTTTTTTTCAAAGGCGCTGCTTCATTAACTCCACGGTTTACAGTTAAATATGCTGGAAAATTGATTTTGTCCGATGTGAAAAGTGGATGTATTTTTATTCAGCGAATCAATAGTGCGTTATTTGTACGCTTTCAATTATTTGAGTCTCTTCTAAATTGTGGATTAAAAATCCATATAAAAGGAACAATTGGAATATGCGCTTAAAAAATAATAATAATGTCGCCCAAAATAAGCAACCGATTTCTATGAAACTGTTTTCAAGAAATAGGGTCCAGGAAATACCCGAAATAAGTTGTACCTACCTAACGGACCCTTGACACGTTAGAAAACTAAAAACGTTTTCATGACTGTCTGCCATGATCGCTTATAACTTCAAAATGGCACGATTTACATACTTTATCCACTGAAAGCCGAACATAGCTCTCCGTTACTGCAGTTATATAATACAGTCACACTGATGACCATTTCGTATAAATAAAATTTGACAATTCGTTCGTGATATAATTAACGCGCTTAACGTAACATCTGATCACTTTTGGATCGAAAACCCAGACCACTCGTCTGATCTGATCACTTTTGGGTGTCAAAACAGATCTGTTACCGGTGAGTTCGTTAACTTTATTAAGTGTCTGAAAGTAAAAACTTCATTAAAAAATCGGCGATGACTCCAATCCAATGGAACCGAAATGGTTTTGCGTGAATATCATTTTGTAAAATAAAATTCTAGTAAAGTTCAATAAGTTTATTTGATTTGTTTCAGACTCATTAGCTTCGTTTGCAGGCTTTCAAAGTACAAGTTACTCGCTAAGTCTTTAAAGCTAACTAGCGCTTTTACTTTTCACCCGATTTCATCTGGAAACGCCGCTCAAAATGCCCATTATTATACTAACTTGCTTTGCAGTATATAAATTAAACTTAGGCAATATATCTGACGAGATTTTATATTCAAATTAACGTGTGAACTTGCCTCGTGGCATATAAATACGTACTTCAATACGTATATTCCCATCTATTCTGTTCAAACTTCGCCACCATTAAGCATGAATAGAATCCCTCAAGTTCATTTAACTTCATTTAACTTCAAAAAGACAAAATGCCTCCAAAAGGATAAAAACTGAGTAACAACACAGGCAGAAGAAAGAACGCACCTATTCTGTTTTTACTGCTGTGGTTTACTCTGTCTTTTTTAGCCAGAAAATGAGGCGATTTTTGCCTACGAAACTTGATGACACCGTTACTGCTACGTTATATGCTACGTTTTTAACGAAGTATTTATTTTACAAATATTTTCGAAAAAGTTTGAGCTTTTTAAATTTATCAAAATACACTCAAAACTGCTATTAAAACCACGAATTTTTAGAAAGTCTACGTATAACTACAGCATACTAATATCACCAGTACTAATCAACTGGTTGACACCATGACACCAGTAAAAAATACTAGTGTCAACACACAAACATCAGATTCGCCGATAATTGACAGAACAACACAAAAATATCTTATATGCTTTATATTATATCTTTTTAATTCGCAAAATTAGAAAACAGATATTCATGAAGTTAGACTTTTGGACTGCTTAAACGCTAATAAATAAATATACTAATAAATAATACAATAATAAATAAATACTCTAATATATAAAAAAGGGAAAAGGTTCCTTTACGCTAGAAGTAAAATTCGCAATATTAATTGCTCTCTCAGTGAATTTCCATCCAATTTAAATCAAATATTCAGAGCACACTTACAATACTGAAAAAATCCCATGTTCAAAAATTGAAAATTTATCTTTTAAATTTACGAATTTAAAATATCGTAACTTTTATTGCCATCCATGTCTAGACTGGAAATCTGAAATACCATCCGCACACCATCTGTGACTGGATTACGAGCATGGAAAGATCATTGCAACAATTACGAGAGATAGACTTGACGAAATGACGGAAAATAGATGTTCGGATTTAAAAGTTCATAAATTTTTAATTAATTTGAATTTAAAAAAAAAATAAAATAAACTCTACGTAGTCTATCGTATCGGGAGTTTAGCTAACGCTATACCAAATTTCGTGGCTGTACGATACTTAAACTTTCCGCTATAGAAAACACACAGAAACGAACAGCCATATTTTATTATGTAAGATATAGCAGGCATCTTCTGGCTTACCACTTTGTACTTCATTAACTGCAGTTAACATTGCTTTTTTCATATCTCATTAGCTTTCTCCCTAACTTTATTGATGTTTACTTTTCCAAATTCTGTCATTAAAATGCATATTAAGGGAAAAGTACCTTCTGAAAAGAGGACTGAAAAACAAATATGCGTTAAATACAGAGAATTACATAAACGATGTTACTGTTTATTATATTTTGGGTATGAAAATAGTGTATATGAAATATTGACTGAAGTAAAATAAATGCTATCCTTTCTCATAGAGAATGATTTCTTAGCAGTTACATGGTGGGTGGTCTCTGAAATATCCAGACCATTATCTCTAAAACTAAAAAAGGCTGCCCATTATTTATGAGACTTGTATATAAATTTACAAACGTACTATATAATGAAAAACTGCAAATTTCACTATTGTAACTGCCGTCGGAATTTCTTCAGGGCATTCGATGGACCCTTTCCAAGCCTCACAGTAATGAGCACGCAAATAAAAGTTGTGCCAAAGAGAAAAGGTCAAAATCTATATAATATGCACTGAACTGAGTGACTGTGTGAGTGAGGGAGGGGGTGGGTGGTGTACCAAAATTATGGAACACTTCCATTATAGCTAGAATCTTGGTTTGGGTGTCATTCAATCAGCCCCAGCTTCGAGATCAAGGGATACATCTAAAATGTAAAAGATTTGAATTAGGGGTGACGGTGTGGAGGAATAGTCAAAATACTCAAAGCCACTTTGTTTAATTATCGTGCACTTCCACTCTGCGGCTAGAATCTTGGTTTGGGTGTCATTCAATACGTCTCAGTTTTAAGAAGGGAAAAATGTAAAATTGAAAAATCTAATCTGAGCTTGAAGAAGGGAAAAATGTAATGTGGGAAAAATCTAAAAATTTAAAAGATTCGAGTTGGGGGTGGCGGTGCAGAGGAATAATAATCAAAATACCCAAAGCCACGTTATTTAATTATCGTGCACTTCCACTCTAGCCAGAATCTTGGTTTTAGTCTCATTCTGTCCATTCCAGCTTCCAGCTCAACGAAAACAGAATTCGAAAATTCGTATTCGGGGTGACGATACTAAAGAACTTTCAAAAGATATTACACCACTTTGCCTCTCAAAAATGTGCGTCATTCAATTTTATGCTTAAATTTGAAATATATTTTTTTTTATTCAGGATTTTAATTAGATGCCCCATTTTGTCACCATTAGCCATTGAGAATGCTCGAAGCGTGGGTGAAATGACTAATAATACAATACGCTTGAGAGCATTAGACCTAATTTTAGCTGAAGAAAGAATCGATCAGAGTCGAATATCGAACATTGGCCTCCTTGATTGCACCTATTTAGAAAAAAATTACTTATTTTCATTTTCATATTTTCATGTATAACAACGTTTAAGGCCTTGTAAATGTAAGCAAGTTCCTTGTTCAAATAAAATAATTTATTTAGACGCATGTTCAAAATCTGCATCAAAATACACTCTAAGACAAAAAAAATCGACGCACCAAGAAAGAATTATTCAAATGAGACAAAATTTGGTACATGTAATGTAGATGTACAGAAAAATAAATGATTAGAATTTCAGAGCAATTGGAAGATTTATTGCACTGAAAGATCTACACAAAGTGAGCACGTCAATATGGCATTCGTCCACCTCTGGCCTTGATACAAGTTGTTACCCGACGTGGCATTGACGCATAAAGTTGCCAGATAGTGTTCTGAGAGATGTCGTTCCAAATGACGTCCAATTGACGAGCTAATTCGTCTATATTCTGGGATGGTCGCAGGCGACGCCCCATCTCAACCCAAATGTGCTCAATAGACCAGAGATCTGGGGGATTTGGTTGGCCAAGGAAGAGTGTCGTAAGCACACAGACAATCAATAGAGAGGCGTGCCGTATGTGGCCTGGCATTTTCCTCCTGAAAAGTTAACCCGGGTGTCGCGAAAGGAATGGCAATTCAACGGGTCGTAGAATGTCGTCAGCGTACCGCTGTGCTGTGATGCTGCCACGGAGAACTATCAAAGGGGTCCGGCTATCAAACGAAATGGCACCCCAGACCATAACTCCATGTTGTCGGACCGTGTAGCGTGCAAGAGCATGATCCTGACGATGTCCGGGCTGTCTCTAGACACGTCTGCGCAAGTCGTCGAGACTCAGTTCGAAACGGGACTCATCACTGACGACAATTCGTTCCCAATCCGAACAATTCCACATTCATCGGCCCCGGCACCATTGCAATCGCTGTTGACGGTGCATACTGGTCGGTGGTAAGCGGCGTAATGGGCGCCGCGAGTATAGATTCCGTTCCCATAGTCATCTAGTAATGGTCCGGGTGGTCACTTCCGTGTTTGTCACACGTTGGACGGTTGATAACGACAAATTTCGTGAAGTCACAGCTGCTCTGACAATCTCTCTATCTTCCCATTCTGTCGTCACTCTAGGCCATCCGCTTGCCGCTGAAATCTGCCAATCCGGACCCATTCCTGACAACATCGTCTAATTGCTGCATCGGTCCTACCCGAATGTCGAGCGATTCGTCGGTGTGACCATCCAGCCTCATGCAGTCCGACAGCACGCCCTCTTTCAAACTCTTTCATATGCTCGTAGTGGCCGCGAATTCGCCGGCGAGGCATTATTACAATCAAGGTACCTAAACACAATCGAAATCCACTGCATGTTTTATTTCTGAAAGCGAGGTTCGCTCCTTATATACACCATCATGGTGCTCAGCTTCAATGTGCTGCAGTTCCGACTATTCATTCATTGGCAGAAAACGTTTGATCATTTGCATATTCGGTCGACAGGTGTTTGCATGTACAGTTTCATTACTATCGGATTATTTTGATTGGTGCGTCGATTTTTTTTTGTCTCAGAGTGTATAATTCATATTTTGATTACTTTCTCGTCAGATAGAGAAATTAAGCAAATGAGTTGATGCTGAAATACAGAACTATTACAGTGTCTTTCTCGCGAATGGAACGTGCTCAATCCACGAGAACTGGCCGCATAACATTGCATAAGTAAAGTTAGCTTATTTAACGATACTAAATATTTTTATTGCAGTAATTTTTATTTATGTATTCGAAAATCTTATAAGATCTTGAGAACGGTTTATGCCAGTGATCTAAAATAAGAGCCACTCTTTTTCGTATGACAAATTACGTATAAAATGGTTTATTTAACATGAGTAACAGTCCTGATTATTTTTAATGATTTGAGAAAAACACTCGAAAACTTTTAGGTTTCTGAATGTTTAAAAACATTTAAGATCAATAAAGTTCCAGTATTCTCATATTACAATAATCGTACCAATTTCATTCGATTAGTTCTCTCTCACTTCTTGGGATATCGTATCTTCAGATTCATACATACTGACACGCACACACACACACACACACACACATATATATGTATATATATATATATATATATATATATATAAGGATATAAACAAGAAGAAAAAATATGCGAGAACAGGAGTGACCATATGATTTGCATAGAATGGCAGGGGTGGATTGCGACACCCCCTTTCCCGCTTAAAGCAGCTTTTACGACCCGGGCAACGCTCACGGCACCAATGTAACTCAATGGTCAATCTCCCACATGTGCAAAGACAGAAGCACCCGAACGGACAAAAGAGCAAAGATGGAACCAAGCATGGAAGAGATACACCTTACCATCCAGCATGAAAACACAACATTTTAAAAGGGAAAGTCGCACATGCGCGGAAAGACTTCATGATGATAGGATCGCAGATATGAAAATATATATGATTAAGAATTCTCATTTAGAATCAAACAATGCACAATTTCTTTCTTTGAAAAAGGAATAGTAATAATGTTGTAAAAAATATCTAGGGTAATTTCTTTTTAATGCATCATTTATTATTTTATTACATTCATAAATGCAGTCTTTTTTAAAAGTACTGTAGTTTCTGTTTCTTCTGAAGTACCCGATAATAATATTTCTGAATATATTTTTAGTGAGATTTGAATTCCAATCAATAATATTATTAATTTTGATATTGTATGAATTTCTCTTGTCGTGTATGGTTGTATAAATTCCATACTGTTGGTGCTTTCTTATTGACAAATCCAGGAAGTCTGTCGATCCATCCTCATTGATCGGGTTTTCAATTAAGTCCAATTCCCTTGGGTAGAATGCAAAATCTATGTCAGGGGTGTTTGCATAACCCCCTAATATCACATCGTCAACATAACGGAAATAAGGTATTTCCGATAATATATGGGTTCCTCTTTCATATTTGGATAGATAAATATCCGCCAATATTGATGAGCATGCACCACCCATGGGTATGCCTTTGACCTGTTTGTAGAAATGCGTACCGTCATATAGTATGTTTTCGTTCAATACCAACTCAATCAAATCCAAATATCTTCTGAGAGTTATATATGGTTTTAAATTATATTCTTCATGTAATTCTTTCAAGATCGTTTGTAGGTTTGTTAAATCAATGTTATTAAACAGATCCCTGAAATCGTAGCTTTTGAAGTTCAAATCTTTATGGCAAAATTTCAGTCGGTCTATCAATTCCTGTCCGTTTTTTAACATTATGGAGTTTTGCTTCTTAATATCAGTCATAACATATTGGAGTAATTTCAGTAGTTTTTTATTTGCATGTTCCAGGTATGATCCGCATCCCACTGTTACAGTTCGGAACTTGGCTGGTTTTTTGTGTAACTTGGGAATGAGGATCAAGTATGGAAATTTTACTGATTTAATATCCATACCAATTCTTTTATACAGTGCTTTTATTCTATTAGTGATGATTGATTCGTTGCTAGGAATTAAGGTATACATGGCACAATCCTTATAGCATTGTGTTAAAGTATCGACATAGAATTTTTTACACGTGAATGCAAAATTCGATACGATTTTGTCGGTGTATGTCAATACGAATTCTTCATTAAAATGTTTGGACTTAATTGAAAACCCGATCAATGAGGATGGATCGACAGACTTCCTGGATTTGTCAATAAGAAAGCACCAACAGTATGGAATTTATACAACCATACACGACAAGAGAAATTCATACAATATCAAAATTAATAATATTATTGATTGGAATTCAAATCTCACTAAAAATATATTCAGAAATATTATTATCGGGTACTTCAGAAGAAACAGAAACTACAGTACTTTTAAAAAAGACTGCATTTATGAATGTAATAAAATAATAAATGATGCATTAAAAAGAAATTACCCTAGATATTTTTTACAACATTATTACTATTCCTTTTTCAAAGAAAGAAATTGTGCATTGTTTGATTCTAAATGAGAATTCTTAATCATATATATTTTCATATCTGCGATCCTATCATCATGAAGTCTTTCCGCGCATGTGCGACTTTCCCTTATAAAATGTTGTGTTTTCATGCTGGATGGTAAGGTGTATCTCTTCCATGCTTGGTTCCATCTTTGCTTTTTTGTCCGTTCGGGTGCTTCTGTCTTTGCACATGTGGGAGATTGACCATTGAGTTACATTGGTGCTGTGAGCGTTGCCCGGGTCGTAAAAGCTGCTTTAAGCGGGAAAGGGGGTGTCGCAATCCACCCCTGCCATTCTATGCAAATCATATGGTCACTCCTGTTCTCGCATATTTTTTCTTCTTGTTTATATCCTTATATTCCACTCTGGATGCAGAGCTGCTAAGCGCCACATCCTGTGTAAGGTTTCTGTTTTCTCCTTTACTTAAATAGGAGTTCCGTTGGTAATACTTATTTTTATATGTATATATATATATATATATATATATATATATATATATATATATATATATATATATATATATATGCATATATACATACATACATGCCCTCAAAAACGTTCAATTGGAGTTTTTGGAGTTTAGGGTGCTTGAAACCGAAACGTGTAAATACGTTGAAAATCCGAATGTAGAATGCACCCCAACGCGTCATTCTCGTACCTACAGAAATACTCGTATCCCAGGTTGGGCGCTGCGACAGTGTATGTGAATGCAAAAAAATATAAAACAACTTCCTCGATGCAAGCTAATTATAATAAATTAACTGGAACGTGGGTCAACTCAACTTTCTCATGCAAGAATTCAATTTTTTTTTTTTTTTTCAAATTTTACAAGAAAAAATTGTAAAAATCGGCATTGTGGGTCCAAATTATTACAACTATAGAGTGTTACCCTTCACTTTACAGGGCTTGAAAAAAATCTTTCGATTGATACCATAATTAACAATATTCCCCCTAGGGGTAATTTGTTCCCAAGGGGGATCTAATGACGTTACGAACAAAAAATAAATAAATGAATTGCGGCTATTTTTCACAACAATGTTTAAAACTATTAAGTCTCATGGTCATTGAATCATACATAAACCTTTTTATGCATGATTATTATATCAAATTTTGTTCTATGCTAGCATGCTAAAAAAATATATAATTAAAAATAAAATTTTAAATTTTCATTCGAATTTAAAAGAATTCAAAGTAGTTCTAGATTTTTTGATAACAAAGTCGGATATAAAATTTCATGAAAATCCATTAATATTTGTGGCTGCTATCGTGTGCACAAGAAATCGACCACAAACATCAGACAGACAGAAAGACAAACGGACATCACTTCAAAAATAATCAACACGTCTTCAGAAGGTCTTAAAACATATGTTGGCATCAAAATCTGGAAATCGAAAATTTTTTGAAAACAATACTTTCTCAATACTATGCATGAGAAAGTACAAATGGAAAATGCTTTCCCATACAATTTAAACCTCAGATCTTTAAACAATTTAAACCTCAGATCTTTAAGCAATTTAAACACCAGATCTTTAAACAATTTAAACCTCAGATCTTTAAACAATTTGAACCTCAACGCAAGATAGAAGGCAATCTACACTATTCAATTCAAACTCTTTTCCTGCAGGAATGAGATGAGAATGATCTAAGAAGTTAAGAGACAATTATAAAAGGCAATCCAACTATCAAGTAAAAGAAAAAGAATAATAAATTATTCTAATTGATGTTCTAAACTGCAAGTTGAAGACAGGTATGAGGAAATTTGTTTTGCCAAAATCTCTATTTGTTGACAGTATTATTTTATTGTTTTTGAGTGAAGGAGGAACAAAAGCCTAAGCAGGTGTATGAAATTAAATCTTAAGTGAAGGCAGATTCTCCGAACCTACTCATGGAAACGTGATTTTGTAAAAAGCGACATACGCTTAAATGGGAGGTAATCGTGATCAAAGCAGGTATAATGTGTTAGAGCGATGTGGCTTTCCATGCGTGGGTATCCATATTTTCTTTAATGGAGAAATGTAATAAGAGTTTTAGAATTATTAATAACTATATAAAATACATATATATTATTTAATTACTTATTTATTTTATTTTATCACATTAAGAAATTTGAAGTATAAAACACATTATCTTTCCTACAAAATAAGAAAAAATGATTTTATTGAAAACGAATAACCACCATTCTGTCTATAACCACCGTACACAAAAAACACACCAACGATTCTCTCTATCTATCTATCTATCTATCTATCTATCTATCTCTATCTCTCTCTATCTATCTATCTCTCTCTATCTATCTATCTCTCTCTATCTATCCATCTCTCGCTATCTATCTATCTCTATCTCAATCTATCTATCTCTATCTATCTATCTATCTATCTATCTCTATCTATCTATCTCTATCTATCTATCTATCTCTATCTATCGATCGATCGATCAATCGATCTATATCTATCTATCTCACTTTCTCTATCTATCTATGTCCCTCTCTCTATTAATCTATAATACTCTATCTATCTCCTTTTATCTACTTATCTCCCTCCCTCTCTCTCTATATCTATCTATCTATCTATCTCCCTCCCTCTCTCTCTCTATAGCTCTCTATCTATCTCCCTCTATCTATCTCTATAACTCTCTATCTCCCTCTATCTATCTCTATAACTCTATATCTCCCTCTATCAATCTCTATAACTCTCTATCTATCTCCCTCTATCTATCTCTATAACTCTCTATCTATCTCACTCTATCTATCTCTATAACTATCTATATCCCTCTCTCTATTAATCTATAACACGCTATCTATCTCTCTTTATCTAATTATCTCCCTCCCTCTCTCTCTATATCTATTTATCTATCTATCTCCCTCCCTCTCTCTCTATAGCTCTCTATCTCCCTCTATCTATCTCTGTAACTCTCTATCTCCCTCTATCTATCTCTATAACTCTATATCTCCCTCTATCAATCTCTATAACTCTCTATCTCCCTCTATCTATCTCTATAACTCTCTATCTCCCTCTATCTATCTCTATAACTCTCTATCTCCCTCTATCTATCTCTATAACTATCTATCTATCTCCCTCTATCTATCTCTCTAATTAACATGGACCCTAAAGACTTTAAACCAAGACTAACTCTTTATAAAAATATAGAATTATCTTGAATGAGAAAAAAAACATACTTGAAAGATGGATTGAACATTTTGTCGAAATACTGAACACAAATGCTCCAAAACATGTAATTAATTCTGCAGTATGTGAAACTTTGGAGCCCTCGTTTTTACTCCCTACCGTTGGGAAGGTTAAGATAGAATTATGAGAAATTAAAATATACCAAAATTGCTGGTCCTAATACCATCAGAAAATCTGCAGGTTCAATTTTGTTAAAGCAAATCCGTGAATTAATACTCTCAATATGAACTAATAAAGAGTTAACAACAGGTTGTAAATTAAGTATCATATATGTCCAGTTTATAAGAAAGGCGATGCTTTGAATTGCTGAAATTATAGAGTAATTAGCTTATTGTATGCAGGATATAAAATGTTCTCAAATATTTTATTTAATAAATCACCCCCCACACACACACACATACACACACTTTGTTAAATCAGCTATTGGAGAACACCAATGTGAATTTAGAAGTGGAAAGTCCACCGCAGAATAAATATTGACTTTACTCTAGATTCTGGGTAAATAATTCTTGTAAATAATTTGGTATAGAACACTTTTTCAGTGATTTTGAAGTTGCCTATGATAGATAGTATTGACGGAACTGGTCTTTTACAGGCCTTGAAATAATTTGAGATACCTCAGAAATTATTTGAACTTATGGATCTTACATTAACTGGAACTCGTTCCATTATACACATCCAAGAGGGGAATCTCAAAACCTTTTGATATTAAAAATGGTGTTATATAGAGATATTCACTTGATTGTTTACTTTTCAACTTAGCCCTGGAGAAAATAATTAGAGATTCTAATATCAACACAAAAGGAAACATCTACTACAAACCTATTCAAATTCTTACGCATGCTGATAACATCGATATTACCATAACTACTAAAGATCTAAGAGGCCTTTCTTAAAGCGTTGCTGATAAAATACTTCTGAAAATTAAAGACAAAACTAAATATATGGTTTTTGCCAGAAGTGTGTATTTTCCCCTCGTATTTGAGGCTAGTTTCTACAAATGTAAATCTGTCGAGCATTTTAACTACCTGAAATCGCAAATAAACTATAAAAATAGTATTAGTTTAAAAATTCAAAAAAGAAATATAGCTGCAAATCGTTGTTTTTGTGTATTAAGAATTTTTTTCAGATTACACCTGATTAGGGGAACAAAATTACAACTATATAAAGTACTTATAAGATCTACCTTAATTTATGATTCAGAAACCTGAACTCTCAAAGGACATGAGAATGCTCTTAACATCTTTAAGGAAAAATTTTTGCTCAGTATTTTTGGTAGGATTCAAGAAAATGATAATTGGAGAAAAAGGTCAGTTTCGAACTATAGAAACTATATATAAAGATCCTGGCACAATCAAATACTTTGAAATTAACAGAATGTAAATAAATTAAAATTAACAAAATATAAAAACTTTTAAATTAACAGAATGCAATAGGCAGGACATTTGCTAAGAATGGATAACAATAGAATCAAAAAGAAAACTTTTATGTCTATAGCGATCTGGGAAAGACTTAGAAAACGACCGAAGTTGGGATGGATCAGTTCTGTGGACAAAGACAGGTGTTAAAAACTAAAAATTGAAGAAGTACTGCTCCAAAGAGGGTCGCTTCGAACAATCTTCAGAGGAAGGCCAAGTCCCACATTAGGCTGTTGAGCAATTACTGGTGATGATAAAAAATCTCTCTATCGTTGAATTCCAAATTTCCCTCATTTTAATTTTTCTTTTCTGTTATCAATTACTTTCCTCGATATTTTACTTCTTTGTTCTTCTGTTCTGAATGCATTTAGAGCTAATTTTATTTTAAAAAACCAGTTCGATCATTGATGTATTATTAAAATATTCTTTTCCGGATTAAAATAATTGATTGAGCTTCCAAAACCAGCTGTTTTCTATATTTATCTAGATGAAGCATCTGATTCAGCTTCCGAAACCATTTTTATCATTCACTTTTATTATTTATATCACAATATATTTTTATAGTCTTGTCGTTAGTGTTTTTGTGCAAATGTTTATCTAAATTAATGAAATTAGCTCATATAACTTACCAAATTGATTATCTTCTTCAATATTTGATATATTCTTAATTTTACAATTTTTCAATCCTCGTATTTTTAAAGTAGTTTGGTCAAATGTTATTTGAATTTGGTGGATGAAATTAGCTTATGCAGCTTTCGAAACCAGTTGCTTCCTTTATTTCTCGTTATATTTTTCTTAATTTTGCAGTTTTGTTTCCTATTATTCACAAAGTGTGATCTAATGTTTTTTTATTACTATTTATTTAAATTTAGTTGATGAAGGTAGCTCATATAGCTTCTGAAACCAGTTGTTTACTTCCTTTTGTTAGATTCTTCTGAATGCTGCAATCTTTTTATTTATTGGCATAGATTAAACGTAGTTTGATCGTTATTTTGGGTGAATTCAGTTGATAAAGTCATGTAGTTTTCCAAAACCAATTATTTTTCTATTTTTTTTTCTCCTCTCAATCTTTTATAAATTGGTAGTTTTACAGCAATTTTATTGAATATTTTGAAGTTACTTAATAAAATTAGCTCTTTTAGCGCTGGTACCCTATTTTCGAAAAAAGAAGTATACATTGTTTATAGTTTTATCTATTAAATTCGGAGATGTAAGCGTTAAAAATGTTTGCATTTTTCGTAACGCTCCGATATCAGCCGGATTCTAGACTTTTAGTTATAGACGTTATAGACATTTTATTCACGTCAAAATTTTACCAACTTATTCCAGAATAGTTTCTACTTTATTCCTGTGTAAAGTAATATTTGGCATGGCCGAGATGGTGCAGGAGTCAGCATACCTGAACGATAAAGCAGGGTTCGATTCTCAGTGCAGACCATTTCTGAATGAAATAAATTTTGATATTCTATTGGCACCCGAACAAAAGTATATTTTAATAGCGGATAAAAGTGATTAGGGCCCCAACCTTGTTTCAGAAGTTGAAGATGTAAGCCACAACTTGACTAATCCAGGATGGTGTAAAGGTCAGTAGTCAGAAGACGGAGTTCAATTAGGGGTTCCTCTCGATTATGACATTTGCGTGAAATAAAGTCTTCACTCGATACCTTTAACCCTATCTGTTTTAATACTCCAACTAAAAAAATACACTAGATAAATTCAATTTACCTGTCTTTAATTTTCGTCATTAGAAAAATCATTCAGTTCATTCAGTCAGAGCTAGAAATCCATCTGCCACCAAAATAGAATCAAAGCTGCCTTAAATAGAGGCTATCAAATTGTGTTGTTTTGCCTGGGAACATGAAACAAAAGTTGCTCTTGTCTATCCTGTTTTCCAGTAAATCACGTGACTTAGCTTAATACGAATTAATTGAGCATATCGAACTTTGAATTCTTGACATTCCATTCATTTTAAATGGACGTTTCAGATTTTACGTGTACTTTGGTACATTGAAAATCTGTTGAGGGCAGACTTAAATTCATAATCCATTAAGCTTATTTTAATTGCTCAAATTGACACGGATAGTTGGTATTATATACAGTTTACATTTCTAATGCGTCTTCTTTTCATTGGGCAACTTAACTTTTCCTATACAGACTCAAATGCATAATCCATTGAGTTTACCGTCCGTCGACAGCTTGAGTTCCGATTTCCGGCACGATTCCAATACTTTCCCTATACATTAGCCTGTATTGTAGGGAAACAGTAACGCATATTTCCTTAATTTAATTTCTCACTCGACTTACACTAAAATACTATATTGCTACGGTTCTGTTACAAACAGCATCGTTAGATAGATTTCAATCTTATTAGAGTTCAATAAGGATTAGCCATTCATTGCGCTAATAGCAGTACTAGTTATATTCTCATAATTTACTATGGCGAAGCGTGATAAAATAATTTGGAGAGACATAAAACCAGGGACTAAAATTATCAAACAAAAAATTTCTTGCTGTATATATTAACAAGGTTACGAAAAAAAAAAATATAATAACTAAATTACAATGAAAAAAATCTGATGTGGACAGCACATGACTTTCACTACATAATGCAATGACTTTGCTTCTTTTACAGCAGTGGACAAGCTCCATAGCACAATGATTTTGGCATTGAATTAACATCACGTCAATTGAATTTGAACCCTTTTGGCAACTTACTAGTCCAAAGGAATGACTAGTAAGTTGCCAAAAGGTATTCGTTCATACTCACGTGCAGAATGCTCATCGCAATGCAATAAATTGTTAATGAACATCCCATGAAATAGATGACCGCTATTGATGAATACTTTGACGTCAAATACAACACGAGTGTATAAAGTATATTTTCTCGTGAATAGAAACCTGATCCACGAGAGGGGTGTTAACAGACATGTTGCATAATATTGCATGTGAAAACTGGACGTATTGGATAATAACTTAGTACTTTTTAACACTTTACAACATAGTTGAAAAGTGTTTATGACTTTGTTCATTCTGACTGTCTGTCTGTCTGTCCGTTAGCACGATAACTGCCGTAAAAATGACTTTATCAAAATGAAATTTTAGTATGTTGTTCAGACGGTCTGTGGGACCTATGGGAATATAAATGAATAATATCACCCAATTAGTTTGGGATTGAACCCAGGTTGAAAAAATGAAACACATTGAACCCTATCGGGCCTATTTCTTCAAACATTTTTTAAACGAATTTAAAATTCACAAATTGCTTCGAAAGTTTTAGGAAATATTCAAATTATCCCATAAAATATATAGAAAAAATTTCAGCAAAATATAATGAATAGTTTTGTTTAAATTAAAATTAAAATAATAATTACACCTTTTATATGAAGAGATCACGTGGCCATTATATGAAGAGATCACGTGACCATTATATGAAGAGATCACGTGATCCACTTCAAAATAAAATATGACATCCATCTGGTCAAAATTGTGATTTTTAAAGTTCTTCTTAATTCATATTTAGTGTTGCATCCGTCCTAAAACCGCTTTATTTTTGCTTAAATTCTGTGTATCTACATACTGAAACAACGCAATTATAATATATTTGAGTTTAAATGATCATCAAACTTTGATTATTTCTACAACGAAGCCTAATTTTCACTTATGGCGAATGTAAACACATAAAGATGCAGGATGAGTTGTATAAGAATTGCTGCATTTTTTTAACGCAAAATTATTTACCTCATGGAGTCTGCAATATAGCTGATATGAATGAAACATTCATTGATTTTACACAAAGAAGACGATTTTTTCGATGAAGTTTTAAGCATAAAGATAAATTACTTGTATCTCCATGGTTTTAAAATTTTAAATAAAATAAATTATTATAGTTTTGTGATGAATGGAAAAAGGTTTTCGATGAAATTTTCAAATATAATAAATTAATGTAGTATTGAGATAATTTCAAAAATATTACCGAGGAATGTATCGCATTTTAGAGATGTTTAAATAAAATTGCATTGAAGTTGGAAAGTGTTTCATAATCAATGCTTTATGCATGATTGATCTTTCTTGTTAATTTATATTTAGTGTTGTATGCGTCCTATAACCGCTTTATTTTTGCTTAATTTCTGTGCATCTACATTCTGAAACAAGGCAATTACAATATATTTGAGTTTAAATGATCCTCAAACTTTGATTATTTTTACAATGAAGCCTAATTTTCACTTATGGAGAATGTAAACACATAAAGATGTAGGATGAGTTGTATAAGAATTGCTGAATTTCTTTAACACAAAATTATTTATCTATTTGAGTCTGAAATATAGCTGATATGAATGAAACATTCATTGATTTTATATAGAGAACAGACGATTTTATGGCAGACCTAACAATGAGGTTTCAAGCATAGAGTTAAATTGCGTTTACCTCCATAGTTTTAAGTTTTAAATAAAATAAATTATTGTAGTATTGTAATGAACGAAAGGAATGGAATAAAAGTGTATGAATGAAATATTTACAGCTGTTACGTAGAGAGTCTGGCGATTTATTTTCAATGACGTCATTTGAATAAAGTTCATTTTTTTCGATGAAATTTTAAGTTTTCAAATGTAATAAATTATTGTATCATTGTGATAATTTTAAAAATATTACTGCTGAATGTATCGCATTTTAGAGTTGTTTAAACCAGGAGACTTATATTCCAATGACGTCATTTGAATAAAGTTAATTTTTTTCGATGAAGTTTTAAGTTTTCAAATATAATAAATTAATGTAGTATTGTGATAATTTTAAAAATATTACCGCTGAATGTATCGCATTTTATAGATGTTTAAATAAAATTGCATTTCAGTTGGAAAGTGTTTCATAATCAATGCTTTATGCATGATTGATCTTTCTTGTTAATATTGAATTGTACATTGGGCGCTTTTCCGAATGTCAATATATAAAGCTATTTCGAAGAACCCAAATAACTTATATTGTAAACTCTAAATTGACAATTATCAATATTGATAGCATCCACAATAAGCAATAGAGTCAATATATTAAAATATTTTAATAATTAATTCATCAGTTTGGCGTAATTTTTCGCAATTTGAACGATATTTTCGTCAACCTGGAGTGAAATATCGCAAATGCGGCAAAATTTCGCTAAATGAGCCGTCAAGTTTGTAAAATTTATCGCCCAGCATTACAGATAAACGGAAAGAAAAGCATTTCTTATATATAAATGTTGACAAATTACTAGGCATCAAAATACAAACTATTAGACAAAATATCTTCTCTCGTAAATGGAACAAACTATAGATGCACAAGAATAATTCTAACAAATTTATTGCATAATATTACATATTAAAAGTGAATATATTTCATAACAGTTAATACTATTTTTAATTTATGTGAATTTTTTAGAAATTCATATTAATGTTCCAAAATTTATGTCAATCGTTTTTTAATGAAGAATTACATGACAAATGATTATTTATATAGCATTATTAAAGGTTCTGGCTGTTTTATGATTTTTTCAAAATTTCATTCGAAGATTTGGATATCTTCCAAACATTCGATTGCGTTTAAAATCAATAGGCCTCCAGTATTCACTGATTGTAATTTTTGTACCAAATTTCGTTCAAAACATTCCATTCGTTCATGAGATATGTATCCATACACACACAGAGACAGACAGACAACACCTCAAAAACGATCCATTCGGCTTCAGGGGTGTTTAAAACGTGCTCTTCCGATCATAACTCGAATTTGCATTTCCGACCCCATCATAATACTTTCCCTATACATTATACTGTGTATGTAGGGAAAATAATAAAGGAATGATATTTTTCAATTTTGTTAATTCAAGTGGAGCCCCAGTTCTGTGTTTCTCTATAGAATCTATTCAAAAGCGTTACATACGGAAAAATCACAATACACGGAAAACTCTATTTTAACTAGTATATGAAAATTTTAAAAAAAAGTAAGAAAATAAATATACCACTCTCCAAGTTTTAGTTCTTCATTTATTAAAGTTTAACTTATGATTCAAATAGAAAAATCCCGTATCAAAAATGTCAAAAGCACAATAATTCAGTGATTCTTTAAATCAAACTTGTTATGAACTTTTAAATTGACTCTCCAGATTCCTGAAATAATAAACACTATGTTCAAGAAAATAAAACGATTGAAGCAAAAAAAAATCCTATTCCAAAAAATCCCATAATTTAGACACGCCTACTCGGGCTTATACGGCAGTTAAATAGCATTCTCTTTTAGTTCCATTCGCGAAGCAATATCATCTGAAAGGGTAGGCATTTAGAGAAATGTCTATCCTGAAAACTACGCCGGCACTTGAGGATCTGGCACCAGTCGGAACAAAAATATATCTGCATCTTCCATCGTTTACTTGCAATGAAAACATTGTATACATTTATTTCGAATAATATATAATTAAGTTACTGAGTGGTAAATCAGAATGTAGACATCCATACCTTTCACTTCTAAGCAATGCATTAAGAATTAAAAGAATGTATAATATTTAAAAATATTGATTATAGGGAGGCAAAATATCTACATTCTGAAATTTTAGTAAAAAAAAAGAAAGAATTGTTTTCGTAATTTTTGTTTTATGCTTTAATTTTAGAAAGATTTACTTCTAATATTATTTTAATATTTACTAATATTATTTTTTCTTGGAAAGTAAAAATTATTTCTGCTTAAAATTCATCACATACAAAATATAAGAGCCCCTAAAATTTTCGGGCCCAGGGCCGCGGCCCCGGAATCCAGTGCGTTAATCAGGCGCTGTGCTTCATCGCTAATAATTTATATTTCACATCCATGAACAGTCTAATTTATGTTCAGTATTTTCCGATACATTCTTCTAATTATTAAATAGCAGTAAACTTTATCGCATCTGTCCTAGAACTCTCTCAAATCTCATCTCGCCCATAAAATTCTTCAAGATGGCGCCAAATAATTCGATCTATTGACTCTATTCTTCGTCCAACATTGAGAGAAAGAAGAACGAGAAAAATATGATTACTTAAACTCAACTCGAGATAAACAAAATTCCGTCTTTACCCTCACTTTCTTTATTTGGCGGATTTCCTTCTTCTGGGCCCTATTCCGCTGCAAAAATGCTGAAGACACGATTACACCTTTTCCAGCCATCGACGGGGAGTAAAAGTTTTACGAGTGCTGTGGCATCGGCATCAAAAGGGAAACAAAACCAATTTCCTCCACGTGTGGTCATCGCTTCCTGGACAGCCCCAAAGTCCCGGATTTCTGGCCAGGAAGCAGCTGACGATGTCTCGTCCAATCCGGGGATGGTCCCGATACCAATCGCGAATAAAGTCGTGAGGTTGATGCGAAGTCCCGTCAAAAATGTCTTGAAGCAGTCCATGGGGGTGGATCCGATGAACGATTCAGTATATGGATTTATACGTGTCGGTTGAATGAAATATCAGAGGGAATATCTGAGAATTGACTTGTTTAAGGAGGAGGAAAACTATATGTTAGAAAGCTGCTTAAGATAGTACAGACTAGTTAATAATAAATAAAATATAATGCATTGGTCTGGAGAACTATATTGATCAAATACAATAGTTATTGACCGCTAATGGTGACCGGAAAACCGTTAAGCATATATAGAAGTTACACTCAACGTCGACGGGAAAGAGGGAACCGGGGCTAGAACCCTAGGGTCGGCTTTGCTCAGAGGGCCCGGTCCAGGCCCACAAGATATTTTTTTAGGAAACAGCCGTAGCAGCAAAAGTGTATAAAATTTTTCAAAAATGTAACCTTAAGTAAATTTATTCTTGCAAATAACAAGTCTTATTGCATCCGAATCAAATGTCATAGGGGTGGGACAGCCCAGTGGTTAGCGCGCGGGAATTGCCCTCAGACAACCCGAATTCGATTCCCGACCCTGCTCACAGTCCCCGTGTTCACGCGGAGTACGGGCACGTTGAATATGTGGGTACGTAAATTGGTGGTAAGGGAAGGAGGTTACGGCCCCTGTGGATGCCGACCCTACTGGGTTCCGGTCTAAATTGGGTGGCACTACCTTACACCTTCAGATAGGTCGGACGGTCTGAATCTAAGAAGAAGAAGAAATCAAATGTCTTATGCTATTTACACAATAATAACAACACATTACAAAATACATTACACATTGCACACAGTGTTTTGTGCATTGGGGTAAACAATGAGGTAATTATTAATTATTACCTACGTAATTGTGCTATTATTAAAAAAGCAAGATTGAAACTTGAGTGAAACCAGGAGGGGGTCTTAAATACCCTTTCTCCAGGGTCTATATCTTTCCACAGAGCTGGTTGCACTAGCCGAAATTCCAGCAGATAACTATTACTTTTCAACAGTTATAACATTTATAGTTAGGGGTTTCTCAGGCAGAAAAATGGAGCATTGTGAAAAATATAAACGTATTAGACGCTTATTCTCCCCGAAACAGATAGACTAAAATGTAAATAATTTTTCTTTTTTTGTCAGAAACAGAGTCCAGGTTATGAATACATAAAAATAATCTCAATATTTTAATATTTTGACTTTTTTTTTCTTTCCTTCGACAAAGCTTAAAGTATGTATGTCTTGATAGGGAGTTTTATCAGAAACAATAATATTGAATGAGAGAGGTGCATGGCTCGTAAGTCTTTGAATATTAGGAACGCAAGGAAAGTAATCTTTTGCAACTTGACTCCGTCTTATGATAGGCTTACCCAGTGGTCGGAAGTAGCAAGCTACAAGTAGCAAAATTACAGTAGTCACTACTTTTTCTCGTAGTTTGTAGTGTAAGGCGCTACTTTTAAAAATAAGTAGTGTAGCAAGTAGCGCGATACAATAAATCACAAGTTTCTATCCTGACGCTGCTTTTAACGTTTCTTCAGTAAACAAAAAATCTGATCTGAGCAGCACATGACTTTCCTTATATAATGCAATGAATTTACTACTTTTACAGTAAAAGAAAATAGGTTATTCTTATAGTGGATACTTATATTATTTTCAAGATAATGACATTGCGACAATTAGTCGTCATTTTCATTGATTTAGTGTCATTTTTATCCATTTGGTAACATTTTCGTTAATTTGGCAACATTTAAAAAAAGTCGCCAAGTTGGCGACGTTCCGCCAAACTCATCGCCAAAATCTCGCCAATCGTTATGGACGGAGAAATAAGTTATTCTTATAGCAGATTGCCGTTCAAATACAAAAGTATTACTCAAAGTATCTTTTCTCATGAATGGGACGAGCTAGATCCACGAGAATGGCGTCACCAAAGTTATCGCATGATATTACATATGAAAAGTGAACATGGTTCTCAATAGGAAATATTTTTTTTTTATTTTATATAATTTTTTGATATTTTTTTTTTTTTTGGAAAATGTGCAATATCTCGAGAACGGTTCATGCTAGCGTTCTAAAGTTTATGTCAATCGCTTTCTAAGGAAAAATTACATAAGAAATGTCTATTAGCGTAACTTTATTAAAGGTTTTGATTTTTGATGGATTTTTCAAAATTTCACTCGAAAATTTAAGGGGGTTCTGAACATTCGATTGTGTTTGAAAACAATAGGTTTCCAGTATATATGGATTGTAATTTTTGTACCAAATTTCATTCGAATCGCTTCATTTGTTCGTGAGATATCGCCTCCACAGACTCACTGACACACACACACACACAGGGAGAAAGAGACAGACATCACCTCAAAAATGTTCGATTCGTGATCACGGATGCTTGAAACGTACTCTCCCGTCGAAAACTCGAATTCGAATTTTCAACCCCGTCATAATACTTTCCTTATACATTATATGTATATAAGGAAAGTAACAAGGTGCCATTCTACATATCATGTGATCACCCTTTCCTCATTTGTATGAAATTTAGTGTTCTGCGCAACGATGTACGATGAATGGTTGCAGAGTTAGGAAGGCCATTGCCTCATGAAGTTGATTTTTTATATGGATATATTCAGATGTGTTATTTCCCAAAACATCTTGCTTATCTGATTGCAATTTTGAGATGCAAATGCTACTAAAAAAAATCTGATGTGGGCAACACATGACTTTCCTTATATAATGCAATGCATTTACTACTTTTACAGTTTAAAAAAATCTGATGTGGGCAACACATGACTCTCCTTATATAATGCAATGAATTTACTACTTTTACAACTAAAAAAAATCTGATGTGGGCAACACATGGCTTTCCTTATATAACGTAATGAATTTACCACTTTTACTGTAAAATAAATAGGTTTTTCTTAAAGTAGATACTAATATTCTTTCCAAGATATTGAATTTTCGACAATTAGTCGTCATTTCATTGATTTAGCGTCATTTTTATCCATTTGGCGAGATTTTCGTTAATTTGTCAACATTTCAAAAAGTCGCCAAGTTGGCGACATTCCGCCATAATTCGTCGCCAAAATCTCGCCAAGCATAATGGACAAAGAAATAAGTTATTCTTACAGCAGATAAATGAATATTGGCGTTCAAATACAAAAGTATTACTCAAAGTATCTTTTTTCATGAATGGAACGAGCTAGATCCACGAGAATGATGTCATCCAATATATCGCATGGTATTACTGAAAAGTGAGCATGTCTCTCAAGAGGAAATATTTTTTTTTTATTTTATATGACTTTCTGATAATTTTTTTGAAAAATGTGCAATATCTCGAGAACGCTTCATGTTAGCGTTCTAAAGTTTATGTCAATCGTTTTCTAATGAAAAATTACACAAGAAATGTCTATATGCGTAACTTTATTAGTGGTTTTAATTTTTTGACTATTTTTTCCGAATTTCATTTGAAAATTTAGGGGTGTTCTTAACATTCGATTGTGTATAAAAACAATAGGCTTGCAGTGTTTACGGATTGTGATTTTTGTACCAAATTTGGATCGAATCGGTCCATTCGTTTGTCAGTTATCGTCTTAACAGACTCTCACACACACACACACATACTTTCATACACACACACACACACACACACAGACATCACTTCAAAAATGTTTGATTCGTGATCAGGGATGCTTGAAACGTGCTCTCCCGTCGAAAACTCGATTTCGAATTTTCGACCCCGTCACAATACTTTCCTTATACATTATGTTTATAAGGAAAGTAATAGGATTTTCTTATAGTAGATACTAATATTCTTTCCAAGATATTGAATTTTCGACAATTAGTCGTCATTTTCATTGATTTAGCATCATTTTTATCCATTTGGCGAGATTTTCATTAATTTGGCAACATTTCAAAAAAGGCGCCAAGTTGGCGACATTCCGCCAAATTCGTCGCCAAAATCTCGCCAAGCGTTATGCACTAAGAAAAAAGTTATTCTTGCAGCAGATAAATGACTATTGGCGCTCTAATACAAAAGTATTATTCAAAGTATATTTTTTCATGAATGGAACGAGCTAGATCCACGAGAATGATGTCACTCAATTTATCCCATGGTATTACATATGAAAAGTGAACATGTTTCTCAATAGGAATTTTTTTTTTTTATGTGATTTTTTCATAATTTTTTTGAAAAATGTACAATATCTCGAGAACGGTTCATGTTAGCGTTCTAAAATTTATGCCAATCGTTTTCTAATGAAAAATTACATAAGAAATGTCTATTTGCGTAACTTTATTAGCGGTTTTGATTTTTTAACGATTTTTTCAAAATTTCATTCGAAAATTTAGGGGGGTTCTGAACATTCGATCACGTATAAAAACAATAGGCTTCCAGTGTTTACGGATTGTGATTTTTGTACCAAATTTGGTTCGAATCGGTCCATTCGTTCGTCAGTTATCGTCTCCACAGACTCACTGACACACACACATACTTTCACACACACACACACACAAACACACACACACACACACACACACACACACATACACACACACAGACATCACTTCAAAAATGTTTGATTCGTGATCAGGGATACTTGAAACGTGCTCTCCTGTCGAAAACTCGAATTCGAATTTTCGACCCCGTCACAATACTTTCCTTATACATTATGTATATAAGGAAAGTAAAAACGTTATTCTTATAGTAGATACTTATATTCTTTCCATGATATTAAATTTTCTTCAATTAGACGTCATTTTCATTGATTTAGCGTCATTTTTACCAATTTGGCGAGATTTTTGTTAATTTGGCAACAATTAAAAATGTCGCCAAGTTGGCTACATTCCGTCAAATTCGTCGCCAAAATCTCGCCAAGCGTTATGAACGGAGAAATAGGTTATTTTTACAGCAAATAAATGACTATTGGCGTTCAAATACAAAAGTATTACTCAAAGTATCTTTTTTCATGAATGGAACGAGCTAGATCCACGAGAATGATGTCACCCAATTTATCGCATGGTATTACATATGAAAAGTGAACATGTTTCTCAATGGGAAATATATATTTTTTATTTTATATAACTTTTTCATAATTTTTTTTTAAATGTGCAATATCTCGAGAACGGTTCATTTTAGCGTTCTAAAATTTATGCCAATCGTTTTCTAATGAAAAATTACATAAGAAATGTCTATTTGCATAACTTTATTAGCGGTTTTGATTTTTTGACGATTTTTTCAAAATTTCATTCGAAAATTTAGGGGGGTTCTGAACATTCGATTGCATATAAAAACAATAGGCTTCCAGTGTTTACGGATTGTGATTTTTGTACCAAATTTCGTTCGAATCGGTTCATTCGTTCGTCAGTTATCGTCTCCACAGACTCACACACACACACACACACACACAGACATCACTCCAAAAGTGTTTGATTCGTGATCAGGGATGCTTGAAACGTGCTCTCCCGTCGAAAACTCGAATTCGAATTTTCGACCCCGTCACAATACTTTCCTTATACATTATGTATATAAAGAAAGTAATGAACAAACATGTTTTTAAATAAATAGTTTTTACTTTTATTTTATTTTGTACTTTTAATAAATGAAATGTATACACGTCAACTTTAATTAAACTTTAAATTCAAAGACAACCAAAAATAGGTTTTAAAGTCCTTTAATACAATCCCTTTCCTTGCCGTACAATAATTACACGGCCAAAGCGCTTTTGGGAAGCACGACATCCATTATCAGTGACTTCGCCACAGACGATGGGAATCGAGGCGAATGGCATCATCAGTGGCGAATAGCATCGTGGCGATGGGTATCATCAGTGGCGAAGCCACTAATGAAGGGCATCGTGATGCCCGAAAGCGCTTTGGCCGTGTAATTATTGTACGTCGAGGAAAGGAGATTATATTAAAGGACTTTAAAACCTGTTTTTGGTTGTCTTTGATTTTAAAGTTTGTACTTTTATTTTATTTTACTGTTTTCAGAAGTGGATAAAAGCGTAAAGATTGATAATAAAGTTGATCAGTAAATTTTTATTATTCAGAATAAGTATCTTAAATGACTGCAGTATACCCACATCCTCAACTTTTTGTGAAAATTGAAGCTGTGGCAAAATTCGTCTTATAAAAGTAGTTATGTAGTGACTACATTTTAAAAGTAGTTTGTAGTCACTACTTTTTAAAAAAAGTAGTTGTAGTTGTAGATAACTACATTTGTCGTAATGTAGTTGTAGTTGTAGATCACTACAATAATAAAGTAGTATTTCCAACCACTGGGCTTACCCTTCTAGTGCGAATAATAACGCAATACGTATTCTCAATGTTGAGATTGCGCTATAGCGAAAAAACGTTAAGCGAATGTACTTAAAGCGGGGTATCATTTTAATATGGATTAATGAGAACAACTAATGAGTGAAGCGTAGTGAGAACAGATACACTATTTCAAACACTATTAACAAACACTATTTCATCATTTAAATTCTAAACAGAAGAAGAATGTTACGAAGAACAAATACACATTCAATTATTAATATGTTGGCCGCATGCGATCCACCCCTGTCGATCAGCATCCGTGTAATCCTGGTCAAGCTGGGGTGTAATCCCTGTGAAAAAGCTGCTACTAATTATATTGCCTCTACGAACAGAGCTGCGGTGTCAGTTTTTTGAGACGAGACAATTAGGTCTGTCAAAAATGGCTTTCTCTCTGTCTTCTCATAATCCGAAGCTCCTTATCGAAATGATTCTTCAACTTAAAGTATTTCTTTTCTGACAAGACAAATATAATTATTTTTAAAAGATCAGTATTTCATAGGAGGCGCTTTGAAGTGTAAATGGATTATTTAAATAGCTTCATTTTAAGTAATTATGAACTCTAATTTTGAAACTACCATCTATATTGTGTTTTTGTCTTTCCAAACCCTCCAAAAGCTCAAAGTGGCCTAGAAGGCTGCATTTTTGCACATTTATAGTATAAGCCATGGGGCAAAACCTAACAAAGCCGGATTTTAGTTTTCTTTCTCGGAGAACGAAGAAAATAAGAGATTTTAGAAAAATATTTCCACGCCTTACAGAAGCTCCCACCCCGGTGACCTAGAAGGATTAATCTTTGGCACTAAGGCCAATGGAACATGAACGGGTATATAGTCGGACGATTTCCCCTTCGGAAACACAGAAGGGGAGATAAAATGACCCTCTAATTTGTCCTATGGCCCACGATGTGCGTTCCGTCTTTTCAATTTTAGCAAGACAGAAGTTGAAGTGATAAACTCAAATTTTATTTTCCTAATTTTAGATATTTCGCTTTAACTTTTTAAACATTCTGTTATTTTACTATTATAAGTACTACGCTCGAAAATTTCTCCGACCGCATGAAAATCTTTGGATATAGAATTTAACCTTTTGCTTACGGGTGGCACAGCGCCAATCCCAAATGAAGAACCTCTCAAAAAGACAGGTATCTGACATACCCTATCCTAAACACTTCAATCCCCCTTTGCAGGCATTGGCGTCCATAATCGCCGACAGAAACACAATGCCTGCAAAGGGGGATCGAACTGTTTTGGATAGGGTATGTGTCTTTTTGAGAAGTTCTTCGTTTTCGATTGACGCGTCCCACCCGTAAGCAAAAGGTTTTACTTCTAAAGGTACATTTTTTTTTTCTTTTTTGTCATTGCAAATACTTTCATTTATTATTGAAAACGTTTTGTTGATTTTAAGCAAATTTAGCATCTCCCATTTGAATGTATTCCGAGTACTTATTTGGAGTGTATTATGACCGTGCAGTGAGTCAAAGGTGTGCTAAGCGCATGCGTAAGCGATTAGCGTCTATTTCCAGTTTAAAACTTTTTGAAAAATAGATAGGATAAAAACAACACTACAAATTAAAAATAATTTGATGTGGCCAGCACATGACTTTCCTTATATAATGCAATGAATTTAATACTTTTACAGTTAAAGAAAATAGGTTATTCTTATAGTAAATATTTATATTCTTTCCAAGATACTGAATTTTCGTACATTAATCGTCATTTTCATTAATATAGCGTCATTTTTATCCATTTGGCGAGATTTTCAATAATTTGGCAGTATTAAAAAAAGTTGCCAAGTTGGCGACATTCCGCCAAATTCGTCGCCAAAATCACCAAGCGTTATGGACGGATAACTAAGTTATTCTTATAGCAGATAAATGATTCTCGGCGTTCAAATACAAAAGTATTACTCAAAGTATCTTTTCTCATGAATGGAACGAGCTAGATCCACGAGAATGATGTCACCAAATTTAACGTATTGTATTACATATGAAAAGTGTACATGTTTCTCAACAGTTGATATATTTTTTTCAATTTATGGAATTTTTTGATAAATTTATTTTTGTACCAAATTTCATTCGAATCGCTTCATTTGTTCGTGAGATATCGTCTCCACAGACTCATTGACACACACACACAAACAGACATCACCTCAAAAATGTTTGACTCGTGATCAGGGATGCTTGAAACGTGCTCTCACGTCGAAAACTCGAATTCGAATTTTCGACCCCGTCACAATACTTTCCTTATACATTATGTATATAAGAAAAGTAATAAGATCATTTTTGTGTCTTTACATAAACATACTTTGAGCAGTAAAAAACCTATGGTACACCTAGATTTATTAATACTAATTTACTAATTATTTAAGCAATTGTAATTATTAGTCAAGCAAATTGTTTGAATGTTTAGCAGATCTATGCATGTAACTTGCTTTGGCAAAAAACCAATACCTATTAAATGATCTGACGTGCCCAATGTGGGAATTTCTCTAGAGATTAATACATCTTGATTTTGATGACAATAAATAAACAAAAAAATGTCCATACCTCGAAATTGTTAATTCGAGTTCAGGAACGCTCAAAACGTGTACATCCATAAAATCTAAGAGTCAGATCACAGCGGGTTTTTTTCTCTCTCTTATAATTTCTAAGAATGATCATTCTGGTTGATGCCAGATCATCATAAAAAGGTTTTTACATGAGCTATCACATGAAATGAGCTAACATCATTAAGCAATTAAAAAAAATCTTATATGAAGTGAGCAGCACATGACTTTCCTTATATAATGCAACGAATTTACTACTTTTACAGTAAAAAAAAATAGATTATTATTATAGTAGATATTTATATTCTTTCCAAGATATTGAATTTTCGTCGGTGAGTCGTCATTTTCATTGATTTAGCGTCATTTTTATCCATTTGGCGAGTTTTTCGTTAATTTAGCAACATTAAAAAAGTCGCCAAGTTGGCGACATTCCACCAAATTCGTCGCCAAAATCTCGCCAAGCGTTATGGACGGAGAAGTAAGTTATTCTTACAGCAGATAAATGACTATTGGTGTTCAAATACAAAAGTATTACTCAAAGTATCTTTTTCATGACTAGAACGAGAGAGATCCACGAGAATGATGTCACAAATTTATCGCATGGTATTACATATGATAAGTGAACATGTTTCTCAATAGGAAATATTTTTTTTTTTATTTTATATGATTTTTTGATAACTTTTTTGAAAAATATGCAACATCTCGAGAACGGTTCATGTTAGCGTTCTAAAATTTATGTCAATCGTTTTCTAATGAAAAATTACATAAAAAATGTCTATTTGCGTAACTTTATTAGAGGCTTTGATTTTTTGATGATTTTTTTCAAAATTTCACTCGAAAATTTAGGGGGGTTCTGAACATTCGATTGCGTATAAAAACAATAGGCTTCCAGTGTCTACGGAATGTAATTTTTGTACCAAATTTCATTCGAATCGGTCCATTCGTTCGTCAGTTATCGTTTCAGACTCACTGACATACACACACATACTTTCACACACACACAGACATCACTTCAAAAATGGTCGATTCGTGATCAGAGATCCTTGAAACGTGCTCTCCCGTCGAAAACTCGAATTCGAATTTTCGACCCCGTCACAATACTTCCCTTTTATACATTATTGTATATAAGAAAAGTAAAAATCATTTCTGCATCTCCAATATCTCCTTGATAACCAACAAAGCCCGCCTTACCATAAGGTCTCCCTAAACAATTTACAATAAATGCAGTGGATAGAATTTTTTAGGACCCTATGCAGCAAATTCACGAGCCCCCTACTATCCCGATTTCACAAGGTATTGATCCTTTACCATAAACCATTTTTGCGGCCGAAACCCAAGTCTCCCTTGCCCTCATGCAATACATTTGCCGTCGATGGCAATGTAATAATGAGAAAGTACCAGCAAGTCAGAAACCGTCACGTATGCAATAATGCATAAGGAAAGTACTGTGACGGGGTCGAAAATTCGAATTCGAGTTTTCGACGGGAGAACACGTTTCAAGCATCCCTGATCACGAAACCAATATTTTTGAAGGGATGTCTGTGTGTGTGTGTGTCAGTGAGTCTGTGGAGACGATAACTGACGAACGAATGGACCAATTCGAACGACATTTGGTATAAAAATTACAATCCGTGAATACTGGAAGCCTATTGTTTTTATACGCAATCGAATGTTCAGAACCCCCCTAAATTTTCGAGTGAAATTTTGAAAAAGTCATCCGAAAATCAAAGTCTCTAATAAAGTTACGCAGACATTTCTTATATAAATTTTCATTAGAAAACGATTAACATAAATTTCAGAACTCTAGCGTGAACCGTTCTCGAGATATTGCACATTTTCCAAAAAAAATATCAAAAAATTATATAAAATAAAAGAAAATATTTCCTATTGAGAACCATGTTCACTTTTCATATATAATATCATGCGATAACTTTGGTGACATCATTCTCGTGGATCTAGCTCGGTCCATTCACGAAAAAAGATACTTTGAGTAATACTTTTGTATTTGAACGCCAATAGTCATTTATCTGCTATAAGAATAAATTATTTCTCCATTCATAACGCTTAGCGAGATTTCGGTGACGAATTTGGAAGAATGTCGCCAACTTGGCGACTTTTTTAAACGTTACCAAATCAAAGAAAATCTCGCCAAATGGATAAAAATGACGCTAAATCAATGAAAATAACGACTATTTGACGAAAATTCAATATCTTGGAAAAGTATAAGTATCTACTATAACAAAAGAATAACTTTTTTTTTATATATACTGTAAAAGTAGTAAATACATTGCATCATATAAGGAAAGTCATGTGCTGTCCACATCAGATTTTTTTTTAATAGAAAATAATATTCAAAAGAGATTATGAATTAGTCGTTATTTTCATTAATTTGGTATAACTGCCGGCCAAGAAGCCATATTTTATCGGTTTTTAACACTTTAGAACATAGTTGAAAAGTGTTTATGACTTTCTTCAGCCAGTCAGTCTGTCTGTCTCTCTGTCCGATAACTGCCTTAAAAATGACCTTATAAAAATGAAATTTCAGTATGTTGTTCAAACGGTCTGTGGGACATACGGGAATATAAGTGAATATCACCACCCAATTTTGGATTGAAAACCCGGGTTGAAAAAATAAAATACATTAAACCCTATGGAACCTAATTCTTCAAACATTTTTTAAGCGAATTTAAAAGTCACAAATTGCTTCGAACGTTTTAGGAAATATTCAAATTGTCCCATAAAATATATACAAAAATTTCAACAAAATATATTCAGTAGTTTTTTCAAATTAAAATTAAAATAATAATTACGCCTTTTATATGAAGAGATCACGTGACCATTATATGAAGCGATCACGTGATCCACTTCAAAATAAAATATGGCATCCATCTTGTGTCAAAATCGTGATCTTTAAAGTTCTTTTTAATTAATATTTAGTGTTGTATCCGTCCTAAAACCGCTTTATTTTTGCTTGCATTCTGTTTATCTACATACTGAAACAACGCAATTACAATATATTTGAGTTTAAATGATCATGAAACTTTGATTATTTCCACAACGAAGCCCAATTTTCACTTATGGATAATGTAAACACCAAAAGATGTAGAATGAGTTATATAAGAATTTCTGCATTTTTTTAACGCAGAATTATTTAGCTCATGGAGTCTGCAATATAGCTGATATGAATGAAAGGTTCACTGCTTTTACACAGAAAACCAGACGATTTTTTCGATGAAGTTTTAAGCATAGAGTTAAATTACTTGTACCTCCATGGTTTTAAGTTTTTAAATAAAATAAATTATTATAGTATTGTGATGAATGGAAAAAAGTTAATGAATGAAATGATGCTTTTATATAGAGGCGATTTATATTTTGATGACGTCATTTGAATAAAGTTCATTTGTTTTCGATGAAGTTTTCAAATATAATAAATTATTGTAGTATTATGATAATTTTAAAAATATTACTGAGGAATGTATCGCATTTTAGAGATGTTTAAACCTGGCAATTTATATTTCAATGCCGTCATTTCAATGAAATTCATTTTTTTTTCCGATGAAGTTTTAAGTTTTCAAATATAATAAATTAACGTAGTATTGTGATAATTTAAAAAATAATTTACCGAGGAATGTATTGCATTTTAGAGATGTTTATATAAAATTGCATTGAAGTTGGAAAGTGTTTCATAATCAATGCTTTATGCATGATTGATCTTTCTTGTTCCTGTTGAATAGGAGATCTAGAAGTCTGACGAAATAGATGACAAAGAAGATAAAATGGATGACAAAGAAGATGACAAAATAGATGACAAAGAAGATGGCAAAATAGGGGATGTAGAAGTCTGACAAAATAGAGGATGTAGAAGTCTGACAAAATAGAGGATGTAGAAGTCTGACAAAATAGATGACAAAATACGGGATCTAGAAATCTGACAAAATAGGTAACAAAGAAGATGACGACAAAATAGGGGATCTAGAAGTCTTTACAGATCCTCTAGATCCTTCTGACTCAGAAGACTGAATCCTTACACACTTATTGTATCCCTTACACACTTATTGTATCCCTTACACACTTATTGTATCTCACGCACTTATTGTATTATTATCCTTACTCACTTATTGTATCCCTCTTCCCGGCCATCCAAACAGTTACCTTATACCTTTCTTGTAGGTCCGACGGTCTGGGTCTCAACAACACTTATTGTATCCCGGTCATCCAAACAGCAGCTCATGTCCCCGGACGAGTCGGACGGTCTGGGTCTTCCAACACTTATTGTATCAACCATGGGACAGAACCTACCAGAACTGGATTTTTGATTTCTCCTCCAAGAGCTAACAGAATTGGGGATAGAAAAGTTTTTCCAGGTTTTACAAAAGTCCCCCGGTGTCTTAGAAGGCTGAAACTATACATATAGTATCCAATACGATTTTGTTTCTGACAGCCAATCTGGTGTTTTAACAATCATCAATAATAAGCAAAGATTCCAAACTAAACTCATTTACTATATAAAAAAAATTATTTTATTCATAAATGATGAAAATATAAGAATCAATTGGAAAAAAGCCTATGCAGGAAACATAGGTAGCGAATCAGCAGATGATCTGGGTTTTTTCGTGGTAAATAACACTAATATATAAGAAAATAAAATTATTTATTACCTTAAAAGATTATCTCGTACATGAATCCAAAGTAGAATTTACAAATAAATTTAGCAACATGCAACAAAATAGAAGGTTCACTTGCTGCTTATTACCTTTAATGTATATTATCTATTGCACTCCATCTAATTATTTTACCCGATTTCTAACTAATAGTGGTCTTTTTCGCTCATTTATCCACAGATTAAAGAAAATTAGCTGCACAGGTGAAGTCAATTCAAAACACTTTCTTTTTTGATTGTCCATTAAAAAAATATCGCCACTTAAAGAAATTCTCTATAACAAACTTTCAATATTGGACATAAATAAATCAATAAATAATAAATTTATTCAAAATAAACTCTCTTATGATCTTTCTTCAAGAAAATAGATTAGATTTCTTCCAGCCATGATTGTTATACTAGTTGAAGCATCCTGTCCAAATATTTATTGTAGACTTTTATGTAATATTATAATATTCATTTTTCTTTTCAAATTTTATATTTACTCTTCCTCGCAACAAAAGAATGTTGATTAAAATATGTAGATGTTAATTAAAAAGAATGTTAATTTTTAAATAGTTTATTTGATACTTCTTTGTACTTTTATCATTCCTTGAAGTTCTTTAATACATTTGTCCTTTTATCCTTCTTTGTACTTCTTTGTATCTTTGTACGCCTCAAAATTGTATTTTTAATATACATGTAACAATTTTTAAATTTTGAATATACTTTCGGGAGATAGAGAGCAACTAACCCTTCAAACCATTCTTTGATAAAGGTCTCCATTCTCTCAAGAAAAGTAAAAAAAAAAGAAAGTACCAAACACAAAAGAACCTAACTGAACCGCAATTACTATTTTCGAAGCTAAACGTCAAGCTCTGTTAAACAAAATAAAACTTATTAAGTTGCAAATTAATTTGACTGTTAGTTATTAAGACTGTTAGTTTCCCTGTCTTTAATGGGCTTACATACTAGTTAGTTCATAAAATCCTCATGTGGATCCGATACATGGGCACCCATAGAACTTTTTCCAGGTGGAGGCAAACTCTAAAATAAGACAAGGTCGACTAGCTAAATATCTGCCTTTGTACAAAACCATTTCTACTACAGTAGAGATGATTTTGGAATTAAGCCCCTTGCCCTCTTCTATAGGCATCCGTGACATTGGTGAAATAATCTATCTCTACATCTTGATTCTGAAAACGTGATTTAAAATTATTAAAGATATTTGAATATTTTCGTTTCATGATACATAAAAGAAAAAAAAATCTGATATTTACTAATAAAAAATTTACAGATTCTGATACAACTTGTAAAGAACCTTGCTGCCCCCAAAAGGGAATCGAACCACGGACATTTTTACTAACGGTCTACCATTGAGGACAGAATCGCAAGCTTTCATCTTCGAAGTGGACTTTGCATTCTTAACAGATTCCAATGTTAAGGAAACCAATACTTCCCTTATACAATAGTATAAAAAAGTAAAAATTAAAATTTTCTTGTGAATTCATCTCAATAAAAATCGACGGGCAAAACCACGGACATTTTTATTAACGGTCTACCATTGAGGACAGAATCGCAAGCTTTCATCTTCGAAGTGGACTTTGCATTCTTAACAGATTCCAATGTTAAGGAAACCAATACTTCCCTTATACAATAGTATAAAAAAGTAAAAATTAAAATTTTCTTGTGAATTCATCTCAATAAAAATCGACGGGCAAAACCACGGACATTTTTATTAACGGTCTACCATTGAGGACAGAATCGCAAGCTTTCATCTTCGAAGTGGACTTTGCATTCTTAACAGATTCCAATGTTAAGGAAACCAATACTTCCCTTATACAATAGTATAAAAAAGTAAAAATTAAAATTTTCTTGTGAATTCATCTCAATAAAAATCGACGGGCAAAACCACGGACATTTTTATTAACGGTCTACCATTGAGGACAGAATCGCAAGCTTTCATCTTCGAAGTGGACTTTGCATTCTTAACAGATTCCAATGTTAAGGAAACCAATACTTCCCTTATACAATAGTATAAAAAAGTAAAAATTAAAATTTTCTTGTGAATTCATCTCAATAAAAATCGACGGGCAAAACCACGGACATTTTTATTAACGGTCTACCATTGAGGACAGAATCGCAAGCTTTCATCTTCGAAGTGGACTTTGCATTCTTAACAGATTCCAATGTTAAGGAAACCAATACTTCCCTTATACAATAGTATAAAAAAGTAAAAATTAAAATTTTCTTGTGAATTCATCTCAATAAAAATCGACGGGCAAAACCACGGACATTTTTACTAACGGTCTACCATTGAGGACAGAATCGCAAGCTTTCATCTTCGAAGTGGACTTTGCATTCTTAACAGATTCCAATGTTAAGGAAACCAATACTTCCCTTATACAATAGTATAAAAAAGTAAAAATTAAAATTTTCTTGTGAATTCATCTCAATAAAAATCGACGGGCTTATTAAGGGAAAACTTGAGCAACGTACATAAGCACAAATAACTAGAGTTGAAAAAAAAAACAGGTACTTTGGGAAGCGAGAATAAACCCAGGAATTTCGGAAGCATTGGAAACTTTGATGGGAAAAACTAATTTAAACATATCTTATATGCTCTGACTAATGCAGCACATTAGTTTAAATCTTAATGATAATACTAGATAAAGTTACTAAATCTTTGTAATAATTCACCATTGAAATACAATTTTTGAGAATTTGAAATTACAAAAAATTTATTAAAAATGTGCACATTTTATTAGTCACAAAATTATTAAAATATTATTGGAATTAATATAGATTTCTTATTATCGATTATTATTAAATGAATATGAATGAATTAATCACTTTGTAATAAGTATTTCATCGTTCGGAGTGTTTATACTTTTAAAATATTTACAAATTACATTGCTATGTGAGAAAATTATTTTCATTTTATATATATAAGAAAGTCACATAATTTAAATATTTTTCCTAGATCTAATAAATCCCTCTCAATTTTCCATGCCTCAGCTATTTACAATTCCGAATGCAAAAATAAATATTAGTTTTGGGTCATATACATTTCTTTCCCAATGCAAAATGACTGAAAATTCTAATTTTTTGGAAACTTTAAAAATTCCCTTCCCAAAAAACCCGGTTATTACCGGGAATAAACAAAGTTTTTTCCCACCTTTGCAACTCTACAAATAACACAATAATGCAGCATACAGCTGTTTCGAAAATACGCTGTATCCCTTTCGTCAGTGCAAGAGAACCAACAAACCCAAAGTCAAAAAGAGGAATGGTGGCAAATAGAAGAAATAGAGGGGGTTATATACCCAGATTAAGAGAGAGTCAATCAGAAAGCAGAATGAAAAACAGTCCAGCGAATCAGAAAGCAGAATGAGCAGCCAATCCAAACGAAGCAAAACATGAGAGCGGCATGTGCCAAAACACAACAGAAATGTCCCAACAAGACAAGTCCACCGCAGACAAAAATGGAGTTGGACAAGTCATTAACTAAATTACTAGAATTTTTCTGGATATGGAAGGCCAAGATCATTTAAATCTTGAATAAACTCAGATGAAGCATAGATTGCATAGATCGACGAGCATTTTTGTATGATCCTTGTTGAAGAAAACTCAAAATGGTAGTCAAATTGACAGCAATATTGAACAATTGACGATTTGTTAAATTCCTATTTTTTGACATAGTTTTTATGTTCCTAAGACGAAATTTTAAAGCATGTTTAGTTTGACCAATATAAGGAAGATCACATGGGCAAGAAATACTGTAAATGCCCCAACTATTAGAAATTTCTAAAAGATATTTAAAATTAGAAAATCTGAGTTTATTAAAATATTTCAATACAATATTGAATTTGAATTTTTTAAGGATTTTAGCAATCTGCTGACTGATTTTTAGAAAAAATGGTAAAATGACAATGTTGTTGAAATCTTTTTCAGAAGTAACTTTGGAGGAGGGTTTAGAAAATTTTTTAATTACATGATCAACATTGCTGGGAGAAAACCCACAATTGACAGCAACAGCTTTTAAATAATTCATCTTAGAATTGAGCAACTCCATAGTAGAACAAATGTTTAAAGCACAATGGACAAACGTATTGAAAGCAGAAATATTCTGGTTAGGCAGATCGCAGGAATTTTTATGTGGAGGTAAGAGAGACTAAAAAAGTTTTAGTGAGAAAGTCAATTGGACCATAATGAAAAATTCATTCTCATTGTGAAAGATCCCAAGACATTACCCAAAAACGCAAGACTGTTCTTTTTCATTTCATAGTTAAAATGAATGCAAGGATCAATAGAATTCAAAATATTAAAAATGCCATCGATACCATTAGAAGTTGATCCAGAAGAACAAAACTGTCATCAACATAATGAGTATAAAAAACAAACTGGATAATTTCAAAAAGCTTCAAATTAATGCATATAGATGCCACTGAGAATAGGATTGAGTTGCTTATCCATGAGTGTCTTGAATAGCCACTCCAAGAAGAAACAAATGAAAATTAGACATTGATTCAAGAACTCTATTAGAATGCTTAATGTTACAATACAATTACTTGACTAATCTTGTTTAAATTTGAATTACTGAGATCCTTGCAAATAGCACGATATGGACCTTTATTGATTAAACTTTCAACTTTTTTAATATACATATTTTTAGCAATATGGCCATGAGTGTCTTGAATAGCCACTCCAAGAAGAAACAAATGAAAATTAGACATTGATTCAAGAACTCTATTAGAATGCTTAATGTTACAATACAATTACTTGACTAATCTTGTTTAAATTTGAATTACTGAGATCCTTGCAAATAGCACAATATGGACCTTTATTGATTAAACTTTCAACTTTTTTAATATACATATTTTTAGCAATATGGCCATGAGTGTCTTGAATAGCCACTCCAAGAAGAAACAAATGAAAATTAGACATTGATTCAAGAACTCTATTAGAATGCTTAATGTTACAATACAATTACTTGACTAATCTTGTTTAAATTTGAATTACTGAGATCCTTGCAAATAGCACAATATGGACCTTTATTGATTAAACTTTCAACTTTTTTAATATACATATTTTTAGCAATATGGCCATGAGTGTCTTGAATAGCCACTCCAAGAAGAAACAAATGAAAATTAGACATTGATTCAAGAACTCTATTAGAATGCTTAATGTTACAATACAATTACTTGACTAATCTTGTTTAAATTTGAATTACTGAGATCCTTGCAAATAGCACAATATGGACCTTTATTGATTAAACTTTCAACTTTTTTAATATACATATTTTTAGCAATATGGCCATGAGTGTCTTGAATAGCCACTCCAAGAAGAAACAAATGAAAATTAGACATTGATTCAAGAACTCTATTAGAATGCTTAATGTTACAATACAATTACTTGACTAATCTTGTTTAAATTTGAATTACTGAGATCCTTGCAAATAGCACAATATGGACCTTTATTGATTAAACTTTCAACTTTTTTAATATACATATTTTTAGCAATATGGCCATGAGTGTCTTGAATAGCCACTCCAAGAAGAAACAAATGAAAATTAGACATTGATTCAAGAACTCTATTAGAATGCTTAATGTTACAATACAATTACTTGACTAATCTTGTTTAAATTTGAATTACTGAGATCCTTGCAAATAGCACAATATGGACCTTTATTGATTAAACTTTCAACTTTTTTAATATACATATTTTTAGCAATATGGCCATGAGTGTCTTGAATAGCCACTCCAAGAAGAAACAAATGAAAATTAGACATTGATTCAAGAACTCTATTAGAATGCTTAATGTTACAATACAATTACTTGACTAATCTTGTTTAAATTTGAATTACTGAGATCCTTGCAAATAGCACAATATGGACCTTTATTGATTAAACTTTCAACTTTTTTAATATACATATTTTTAGCAATATGGCCATGAGTGTCTTGAATAGCCACTCCAAGAAGAAACAAATGAAAATTAGACATTGATTCAAGAACTCTATTAGAATGCTTAATGTTACAATACAATTACTTGACTAATCTTGTTTAAATTTGAATTACTGAGATCCTTGCAAATAGCACAATATGGACCTTTATTGATTAAACTTTCAACTTTTTTAATATACATATTTTTAGCAATATGGCCATGAGTGTCTTGAATAGCCACTCCAAGAAGAAACAAATGAAAATTAGACATTGATTCAAGAACTCTATTAGAATGCTTAATGTTACAATACAATTACTTGACTAATCTTGTTTAAATTTGAATTACTGAGATCCTTGCAAATAGCACAATATGGACCTTTATTGATTAAACTTTCAACTTTTTTAATATACATATTTTTAGCAATATGGCCATGAGTGTCTTGAATAGCCACTCCAAGAAGAAACAAATGAAAATTAGACATTGATTCAAGAACTCTATTAGAATGCTTAATGTTACAATACAATTACTTGACTAATCTTGTTTAAATTTGAATTACTGAGATCCTTGCAAATAGCACAATATGGACCTTTATTGATTAAACTTTCAACTTTTTTAATATACATATTTTTAGCAATATGGCCATGAGTGTCTTGAATAGCCACTCCAAGAAGAAACAAATGAAAATTAGACATTGATTCAAGAACTCTATTAGAATGCTTAATGTTACAATACAATTACTTGACTAATCTTGTTTAAATTTGAATTACTGAGATCCTTGCAAATAGCACAATATGGACCTTTATTGATTAAACTTTCAACTTTTTTAATATACATATTTTTAGCAATATGGCCATGAGTGTCTTGAATAGCCACTCCAAGAAGAAACAAATGAAAATTAGACATTGATTCAAGAACTCTATTAGAATGCTTAATGTTACAATACAATTACTTGACTAATCTTGTTTAAATTTGAATTACTGAGATCCTTGCAAATAGCACAATATGGACCTTTATTGATTAAACTTTCAACTTTTTTAATATACATATTTTTAGCAATATGGCCATGAGTGTCTTGAATAGCCACTCCAAGAAGAAACAAATGAAAATTAGACATTGATTCAAGAACTCTATTAGAATGCTTAATGTTACAATACAATTACTTGACTAATCTTGTTTAAATTTGAATTACTGAGATCCTTGCAAATAGCACAATATGGACCTTTATTGATTAAACTTTCAACTTTTTTAATATACATATTTTTAGCAATATGGCCATGAGTGTCTTGAATAGCCACTCCAAGAAGAAACAAATGAAAATTAGACATTGATTCAAGAACTCTATTAGAATGCTTAATGTTACAATACAATTACTTGACTAATCTTGTTTAAATTTGAATTACTGAGATCCTTGCAAATAGCACAATATGGACCTTTATTGATTAAACTTTCAACTTTTTTAATATACATATTTTTAGCAATATGGCCATGAGTGTCTTGAATAGCCACTCCAAGAAGAAACAAATGAAAATTAGACATTGATTCAAGAACTCTATTAGAATGCTTAATGTTACAATACAATTACTTGACTAATCTTGTTTAAATTTGAATTACTGAGATCCTTGCAAATAGCACAATATGGACCTTTATTGATTAAACTTTCAACTTTTTTAATATACATATTTTTAGCAATATGGCCATGAGTGTCTTGAATAGCCACTCCAAGAAGAAACAAATGAAAATTAGACATTGATTCAAGAACTCTATTAGAATGCTTAATGTTACAATACAATTACTTGACTAATCTTGTTTAAATTTGAATTACTGAGATCCTTGCAAATAGCACAATATGGACCTTTATTGATTAAACTTTCAACTTTTTTAATATACATATTTTTAGCAATATGGCCATGAGTGTCTTGAATAGCCACTCCAAGAAGAAACAAATGAAAATTAGACATTGATTCAAGAACTCTATTAGAATGCTTAATGTTACAATACAATTACTTGACTAATCTTGTTTAAATTTGAATTACTGAGATCCTTGCAAATAGCACAATATGGACCTTTATTGATTAAACTTTCAACTTTTTTAATATACATATTTTTAGCAATATGGCCATGAGTGTCTTGAATAGCCACTCCAAGAAGAAACAAATGAAAATTAGACATTGATTCAAGAACTCTATTAGAATGCTTAATGTTACAATACAATTACTTGACTAATCTTGTTTAAATTTGAATTACTGAGATCCTTGCAAATAGCACAATATGGACCTTTATTGATTAAACTTTCAACTTTTTTAATATACATATTTTTAGCAATATGGCCATGAGTGTCTTGAATAGCCACTCCAAGAAGAAACAAATGAAAATTAGACATTGATTCAAGAACTCTATTAGAATGCTTAATGTTACAATTCATGAAATAAACTTGATAAATGCACTTTATAAATACTGTATATCAGAATTATCCATCTCTAATTATATTACTATCACTGTAGCTTCTGCATCATGACATATTTCTACTTTATTTAATTTTGGCTAGGTGTTTTATCAACTATTTATCATATGAAAATTCTCACTGGGCATTTTGCCAGAACACAATGAATGCATATCTTTTGCAAATTTACTGTTTGTATTAATATTAGTTTATACTGTGTATATATATTTATATATATTTTTATATATATTTATAGGGTTGTCCAGAAACTACTTTCGATTTTTTCATTAAAATAAAAAACAATTTTTTATACAAAGAAATAACTTTAATCAGTAATGTATTGGCCAATTATGTTGTTCAATAACCATTTGTCATCTTTCAGACAATTTCACTATTCCACTTTCAAAAAAATTCTGATCTTTTTCTGCAAAAAAATCTCCAAGTGGTGTTTGACACTGTTATCTGAAATGAAAGTTTTACCTGACAAGGAGTTTTGCAGAGTACAAAATAAAAGGTGCAATATCAGGGCTATATGGTGGATGTTGTAACACATCTCAATCAAGCTCCAATAGTTTCTGACAAATGACTAAAAATGTATGTGGTTTTGTCATTGTCATGATGAAACACAATACCTTTACGATTCACCAATTCTGAACATTTCTGCTGAAAAGCATCTTTTAGTTTTGTTAGTTTTGACAGTACACATTAAAATTTTTCATTTTGTTCCTTGGTAACAGCTCAAAATAAACAATTCCCTTATAATCCCACCAAACTGATAACATGACCTTCTTTTGATGAATATCAGCTGTTGATGTCGTTTGAGCTGGCTCACCAAGCTTGGACCATGATCTTTTTTGTTCAATGTTACTGTAAACAATACATTTTTCATCACCAGTTATCAAACGTTTCAAAAATGAATTATTTTGGTCAATGTCAGTTGCCACACTGCCAGGAATTTTGACCATATGTCAGTTGTATTTTACGAAAGTATATTACACATATAATCAGCTGTGCTTGAAGTTGAATTGATCATATGTCAGGAAAATTTCCCATTTGTCAGTTGCCAAAATGCATTCTCAAAAACTTGTTTCACATAATATCAAACTCGTCTGCGAGCTACTACAGCTATCTTACAGAATAACTGTGAATTCCGGACAATCCAATATTTCTAATAATTCTAATTACAATATGTTCCTTAATGTTATATACAAGCTTAGCTCTTGATTGGCAACACTGATTTTATTTTTATCAGTGGAATTAATGGTTATTCATTTTTTGTGTAGCAACACTGATATTCAATTTAGTGATTAGCAACCACTGAAGTTGTTGCTTCATGTACATGGACATTTTTTGGTAATAATATTAGTTTAGAGTATTTATATATTTATTTATATATATTTACATATATATTTATATATTTACTTATATATATTTAACTCTAATAATTCTAATTATAGTGTGTTCCATATTATTATTTACATATTGTTATTTATATGTTTAGCATTTGATTGGCAACACTGAATTTTAGACTTTATCAGTGGAATAACTGGCTATTCTCTTTTTGTATGGCAACACATATATTTACCTCAGCGATTGGCAACTGCTGAAGTTGTTATTTCCTGTACATGGTGATTTTTAGACTTATTACATTTTTGGTAATAATCACTTTCTTTTTAATTTTCATAGCAATGGTTTTTCTGGTTCTTTGAGGTGTAAAATGGCCTTTACCGTCAATGTAACAAGGTCATTTAATGAGGAGGACTAGTCATTAGGGCAAATTGAATTTGTATGCACACCCTGATGATTTTACAAATTCTTTACCTTATTTCCATTGCTATCTAATCCAATCCATTCCATTGAATTCTTAATTGTTTTTTTTTATTTCATATGTTTTATTGTCTGTTTATTTCTCCTATTATTTTATGCCTATGTTTTGATTGATACATATGCATCAATGATTTTGTATGACTAGTTTTATGCAGTATCTCCTAGGATTCAACTATATATATATATATATACACAGGGTGAATTGCACCTAATCTGCCAAATGAAAGGGAGGTGGTAGAAGAGCCTATGTGCAGTATAAAACACCATAGCAACCCTGTCCTATCTCTAACCGTTTCCGAGTTATGGTGGATAGAAGGAAAATACATCAAGTCTGAAAAAACCCAAATTTGTGAGGTTTCTGAAAGGTCTACATGCAAAATAAGCACATAATTGGAAAGACCAGAAAAAATCCTATGACACCATTTCCATCAGGATATCTGGATTTAATAGCGAGCTACAAGTGCTGAAACATTGGCAAAGTGCAAAATCAAAATGTTGCCAAAATCTGTAACCGGCTATATGGCAAAAACCCTTTTAGCTACAATCGGTCAAATTTACCAAAATCTTTTCCATTCCACCAGCTTTCGAATGAGCCAACAATAAACCGTATCAGTGTTTTAGTACAGGAGAAATTTTGCTTTTTGTTTGCAATACATCACTGAAATCGGTGTTTATCAAAGTAGCATCTTGTTCTTGCACCTCACAAAACAGCAGGCTGAAGGCAGACAGGAAATTGAAATGAGGGTTGAGCATGGCACCTCGTGAGTCTTAAATCCAGATATCCTGATAGAAATGGTGTCATCTTATAGGATTTTTTCCGCTCCTTCCAATTACGTGCTTATTTTGCATGTAGACCTTTCAGAAACCTCACAAATTTGGGATTTTTCAGACTTCCTTCTATCCACCGTATGCACTTTCCTTCTATCCACCATAACTTGGAAACGGTTAGATAAGACAGGGTTGCTATGGTGTTTTATACTGCACATGAGCTCTTCTATCACCCCCTTCATTCAGCAGATTAGGTGTAATTCACCCGGTATAAATATATATACACAAATTTTAAGAATAATCAAGAGTTAAAAGAATTTAAACATTATATACTAAGCATATATCACAAGTTAGTTTAACAATACAACAGTAAAAAACTGTACATTAAAATTGAATCTATTTAGTACATCTATATAGTCCTACAAGTTCAAATATAAAATAAAATTTAAATATAGCAATAGATGCTTTCATTTCCCAGTTTTAATATCCACTTGGCAAATACTTGCATGTCCCTCTAAAAGTGTAAAAATATTTTCAGATGAGGCATTTTCACTAAACTCTAAAGTTCAAAATACTTCTTCAATACTAAAGTAATAAAGTAAATGACTAACTTCAGATGAAATATAGTTTAATTATGTTATATTTTTGATAAAAATTTACAAAGATAATATACATATAACTGGAAACAATGATATTTTTACAAATATGTACAAACTTACAATGCACATGACAAGATGTACAACCTTACAAAACACTCCATATTTGTCATTTTTCAAATTTGATTTAAAAAAAAAATCCCAAAAGAAATGTATTGTTTTCCTTTTATGTCAATCAATATACAGATAATTGCTATGTTCATGTTGATGAATATATACACATAGAAAACAAAATAAATAACAAAATAATAAAAACAATTTTGTTGGCATAAGTAAAACATGAACATTTTAACAAAGTTGAGCATAAGTTAGATCATATTTTTGGTAATATTTTTATAGCAGCAAATTCGACTAAAACTGCAAGTGAAAAAATATGAGGTATATTAAACAGTACACATGAAATTTAAAAATTTTAAACATTAATATATCTGTGAAGCATTAACTTTCATTACAATACTGGCCAATGCAATATGCCGGGATACTTAAATTTTTTTTTAAATTAGAAAACATATTTGAAGCACTTCAACATTTTGCTTTATTAAAAAAAATTAATGTTAAAACTCATAAAAAAGGGATATTACTTAATTCATATTAAAATCACTTTCACTTCAAAATGTATTAAAAAAATGAAAAAAAAAGCCAACATGAAAATGGCACAAAATAACAAACTCACTTCAACAAAAATATTTACATTTCTTGCAATACAAATTTCAGAAATACATTAGCACATTCATTTGTTAAAATGGTTATATAACAATTTTTATTCTTGTTCATCATTCTATTAAAAAGTAAATAATATTTATATACTGATAGAGAATGTTAAAAGGAAAATCACTTTAAATCATGAGGCTTTGTTTAAAGGAAAGTAACACACTATAACACAATTTTTTATGGATTAATCAATTTTAAATGCCTAATTTATACTTCTAACCATTATCCCATTTTATTCTGAAATGGAAATTAGCATTTCAAATTAAAAAAAATAAATAAATAAAACAATTATATACATACTAAAGATCTCCATGGGCAGTAGTTAAGGCATTTGCCTAACCTGATAAAACAGCTACAGAGCCCACATGCTACCCAAGTCCAGAAATTTTTAAATGTAAAACCAATCCAGTTTTTCTGGTGCTCACATTAAAACACAAATGATTTCCTAAAATTTTTGCTGCACAGTGGGAATTTATAGTAATTATCATCTTCTTTATATTCTTTATAACCTTTCAATTATAACCTACCAAGCCAATTTTCAAACTGAACCTCATACATCCTAAACCTGTTCAAACATCCAGTAGATATAAAGCAACAACCATCCCCTAAAACTGAATTTTAAAACTTGAGGTATGGTAACATTTTATTACGGAGGTAGATGGGAAAATTTTACATGTGCAAATGAATTCCTCTCCTCCACAAACTGCTGTTTCTTTGCTTGAAAAGCTGTGAACTAAAAGTACATTTAATCTTATATAAAATCACATCTGCAATCTCTTTTGGTAAAACAATGCAACCTTCTGTAACTATCTCTCATTTCAAGCAACCAAATTGGCAAAATGTTTCTTACACTGGAGAACTTCTGAAGTACACAAACATCTTTTAATAAGAATATTTTATAAATTATACTTAATAAAAGAATAATATGATATCTTGATTATCATTAATATCTCACAGTAATATATGTCAAATATATCAATTTTATACAATTTTGTATAATTTCTAAGCTTTAAAAAAAAAACATAAAATTACATAAAACTAACTTTATAGCAAATAATATTAATTACAATACTAAGTGGATCATAAAAGTTTGTGATACAGTTAAAAGATAATTAATAGTCAGAAAGTATAGTTGAAGAATAACTAATACCCAGATGGTATAGCTGAAGGATAATTCATAGCTAGAAAATATAGTTGAAGGATAAATGAAAGCCCTGTAGATACTCAAGTGAATAAAGCTTGGGGATTGTTGAATAAACTCTTAACTGCAAGTCATGAACAAATGATTTCTCTAAATTTCTAATTAGGGAGAAATACAGAACATACATATTTTATACAATCATCAATTTTTAAGCTTGCTACTAAAAGAAAGTAAGATTCAATGAAAAAAAAATTGGACTAATAAACTGACATGCTTGAATTATATGTGAATGAATTCTCTTATTAAGCAACTTTTAGAATACTCTACATAAAAATGAAACTGTGATAATTAAATGACTAGGAATTATTTTCTATTGTGAGAGTTATCTAAAGCTGGTTTGCAAAAGTGAATACTGGCAATAAAATAACTGGCAACAAATGCAACAAAATAAAATAAATTTTTACTACTGAACACTATCTTAACTTTTATCAAACTGATCTCCATCTTACATGGCATTTAATATTTTCTTTACATTTTTAGTAAATTGTTCAGCAGATCTAAAATGTACTACTAACTTTAAAACACTACCTCAATATTACCACCCAAACAGCATAATAAAATGCTTTGATTTTTTCAAAATAGTTTTTATTTTTACTTAGAAATTTTTAAAAACCTAATGTTTAAAATCTGAAGTTTTAAAAAGTGCAAATGAATAGCTACATCATCCTCTTTATTTATATCATCTCTTTTTATCTTTAAAATGAACATAATATATCTAACAACTGGGGAACTATATATCTGGTGAACTTTAGGAACTAACTTTACAATTTAGAAATTTCCCTCTATGCTTCAGCAGTTTTGCTTTTAAAACACCTTATATTCAGTTACGGTTATGCAAATGAAGGTTTGTTCATTTTTGTTCTTTAGGTAAAAAATTAAAGTATTTCATTCCGCAAAAAAATTTTATGAGTTAACTATTCGGCAAATGAAATCTAAAACAATATCAAGTGCCTTTGAAGTTAAATAGTGAGTACATTACTCACTAGATATAACATGAGTAATGTATATAATCTGTTACAGGTCAATAGATATAAGAATATATGTATACATACTTGATTAAATATACTGTATATATACTGTATTTGTAAATTCATTGTATGGATACATCTGCCTATTAGAAAAAATTATAATATAAAAATTAACAAACAAAATACATTTGTAAAGCAAAATTAACAGATATATTAGTGTAATTGACATATGGATATTTATATCACAAATTCAGTTTTAATAAAAAACACAAATTATTCTACATTAATTTATATTTTGTATAACTTTTGGTAACAGTTTTCAAAGTAAATATTATTTCGAAATAAAAAATTTCAAAGTACACGTAATAATTTATTTATCCATGCATTTCAACCTAAAATAAATACAAGAATGCACACAAGAATGGTAAAATTTTAATGCATTTTTACCTCTAGGACATACAAGTTTGTAATCTATTTCAACCAAACACAATTTTAATAGTCAAATTCATGGATGTAAAAAACAAGAACAATCTGTCTCATATTCAAATGTTTGCATCAAAAATTGCTGAATTGCCTAAATGCCAATTTAAACTAACAATTTGGATAGTCTGATATTTTAATCATTTGATAATTAATTTGACAACATTTGAATAATAACTTTTGTTTCGTGATGTTAGTAAAATTAAAGCTAAAGTTTGATTGAATTTATAAAAAATATTAATATAAATTTATAACAAATAAATATAAAAACATTGTTTTGGGGGTAAAAGCTTTTATGTATAACTCGCCATGAGCAAGTTAAATGGAGAAAAATCATAATATCTGAAAAATAAGAACTCTAAAAAAAAATCATTTTAATTCTACAACAAAGCATAATTTTATTGCAAATTAAATTATATAATCAGGCAGTTGATGCAATCTTTTTATTTCAATTACCGCCTTCCTATTACAAGTGTTGCTTGATTTGAGTGTTGTACAATTACAACATCAAACATTGTTTACTTAAATCATTACTTCTTTAAGCAAAAAAGCATCAACTATTTTGTAGGCCATTACACATAAAAATGCCAGTTCTATTTGTCAAGGACCTGTCAAATTTTAATAGATTAAATTGTTCTACTAAGCAAAGCTGTGATCAAATTTCAGCTCTCTGGCTCAAAAGTACGTTAAAAATGCCATCAACAAAGTTGAAATAGACAATCACCCATTGGTCATGACAAGTTAAATAAAAGCTTTTAAGAACATAACACGTACTAAAAAAAGATATATTTAAAGAAAAGATCAAAAAATAGAACTCAGATAAAATATAAAACATTGTATTTAAAAATAATTAAATAGTTTAATAGTAAATAAAATTGTACAAAAATTAGTAATTTACTCTCCTGTAATATATATTATAACTACACATAACACAGAAAACTGTCAAATATTTGTAAAAGTAAAGTTGTTTTAAAAAATATCTCATTTTTTGATTTTTTTTTCTTTTGATTAATTTTATCACTATGATTCATGTCATAGATTTTTAACAAATTTTTGACAAATAAAACTTATATATAATGCAGAATAATTTTATGATTATTCCATAATTTAAAAAACATTATGACAATTGAATGTTTGTTTTTAGTTTTTATTTGTCTCAATATATTTTTTGCAAATTAATCGCTCAAAGTATAAAGAACATAGAAAAAAATGTATTAGTAGGAAGCAAAACAAGAAAAACTGTATAAATTAGTTTTAAAAATATAATTATCTCCTTTTATTACTCCATTTTATAAATAAAAATGCTAATTCACTCCATAAAATTATTCCATAAATTTTCTTTTACTATAAAATTTAAATTTAACCAATTTAAACTATAAAATGTAACCAATTCAAATAAAAATTTTTATTCAACTTTTTATTGAATTATCAAATAATATCACTTTTTTCATATTATTCAGATTTTCATTTATTCAGAGCACCTTCAGTTTTGTGTGATCAAACAAACAGAATTCTATCATAAATAAACATTTTAAGCAATCAATTAATAAAATAAAGGGAAATTCTTATATTAAAAAGGTATTCGATCAGAAATGACACAAGGTAAAATTTTAATGTAAAATGTACTTTTGAAAATAAGATAATTTCGTTTACCAATATAAAATGTTCCCGAATAAAACTAAATGCAAATAAATACTAACATTGAATTATTTTAAAAAATTATTAACTATATTTACAGATATTTAAAATAATATATTTTTTTTTCTAAAATTTACAAAGTTTTCCTGCATAAAAGTATTCTATAAATTTTAATTGACTATAAGTATTTGAATGCTTCAAACTCAATTTGTAACCCAACATTTTACTGAATTATGAAATACTAAAATTATTTGCATAGATTAAAAAATGCAAAAGCAGAAAATTATATTCTTGTTCTTTGAGATAGCTATATTTAAAATATAAAAATTAAATTATATTTTAAATTGCATTTATAAAACATTGTTTAAAAATTTGTCAAACCATTTATATAATAGGTACAAAGCATATAAAATTTCAACAACAACAAACTTTAAAGCTCAACAAAACTCCCACAAACAAGCTGTTTTGAATATTATGTTTAGATGCTGACTAAATTCATTGACTAAAATTTTGAACACAAAATAACTTCTCTAAATGGTAACACAACAGTTCAAAATATGACAGTAACAAGTGTTTACTTAGATATATATATATATATATATATATATATATATATATATATATATATATTTCTATTATACAAATCCATTAGCTATACAGTTTTCAACAATAACTATATTATATTAACATTTTTATAAACTTTAATAATAAACTAAAAAATGCATAACATCCAGAAAAAAAACAGCATTTGTTTTGCATACATTTGCTATATACATGCCACATATAAACAGGTGTATTTCAGGGGGGAGGGATTAAATAAAATTACCCATAGGAAAATTGTAGATAGCTATAAGTATCTTAAAATATTAAATCTGTGATATTAAAAATTGCATTTTATTTATCACATATCTTTAAAGCACTAACATCACAGATAGATTATTAGAAAAACAATTAAAATATATTTATAGATTTGTCAAAAAAAAAAAAAATGCAAATGTTATTTATACATTTTACATGACCAAAATTATTTTTATTTTTTTTTTATATACATTTATAAAAAATATTCCCATCTTGTCACTAGCAAAATAATCAACAAGTACTGATGACTACGGTTATATATGAGAACCATTACATAGAAACAATTGGTAGAGAGCCAATATAAAACTTGTATGCAGTCCATTCTCATAAAAATTTAATACTTTATACAATTGCATAGTTATATCTATATAGAGATTAATAAAGACTATTTTTTTATATTTCATACATTCTCAATTCAATAAAATACACTGGACAAACTTACTAAAGTTCAAATTGTTTCTAATTTAATATTTTCTCTAATTATAAAACTAAACATCTGGCATACATCATATCAATCATCATAAATCAACATAAAACCAAAGTATATATTTTTTATTTTATAGGTAAGATTGCTAAAAAATTGGCAATCTATTAAGCTTGGCTAGAGTATAGCATATTACAAATACTGTAAAATTCATTTTTTAAGAATCAAATGTCACTTTCTCCTAAAAAATTGATTAATGTTGCTGCTAGCAGGTGACAGTGGTTCATATATCAATAATTTTACAGAAATAGTGATAATAATGTACTCAATTTAACCTGAAGATTTTTAGCTAGGCAAGCTACCTGACTATTTTTTCTTGTCAAATGATAACTAATTGCAAAACTCAATTAAAAAGCTGACAAAAACAATCTGATCGCAAGTTAATACTCCATACAAATTTGATGACTGTCTGGCTGCCAAATAATTTAAATGAGAATACTACGGTAGTATTCTAAATGTATACGAAAATATTCAAGATTTGGGACTGTATAAGAAGTATAAAAAATAATTGAGACACGATTCAAAAACATAATACAAAGAGTCACATTTATATCTTTAAGACAAAAAGAATGTAAGTTCAATATTGAGAATCAGATCAGTATAATACAATATACTAATAAATTTTTGATTACAAAATCCTAAAAAATGGATCTTACCACTTTACATTTTATTTCTCACTCGTAAAGTTACTGACAATTAAATATTAGGATAAATTTACAAGATTTAAAGTATTTTCATTATAAAAGAAAGTTATCTTTTTATAAAATTATATGTTAATTTTTACACAAACCTTTAATCAATATAAGTAAAGTGGGAGAAAGTCTTTATGTTACGAACAAAAACATTACTTAGTATTCAAAAAATATTACATGTTAAAAAATTTTAAATTGCAACATTTAAATATTTTAAAATTGTCATAATTTTTAATATTCAGCTCATTAGTATAACAATTTTTATATTTATATTTTAATTCTTAACATTTAAAATTAATCATCTTTAAAAAATTACAATCTAAAATATTAAAATATTTAGTAATTTTAACAAGCATAGATGCTGTTGCTCATTCATTTGATGTTATAATTTGGCCATAAGAAAAATTTTCATCACTTTAACCTTTGGCTGCAATATATTAGAGAAAACATTCTCTAAATAAATAATATATAGCATGCAATAATAATAGTATACAACAGCACACAATTATAGTTTACTAAAATGCTTTGCAATTAACTCATGGACAGCAATTGGCCTTTTGCCTAGCTTTTACATTGCTGCTCTAAGTCCTTAGACGAGTCGGGTGGTCAGGGCTTTCGACTTAAGTTAAAGCAAAATAAATGAGGACTACCATCATAAAAACTTTATCACAAATTTTAATAAAAAATAAATATATTTCATTTCATAATTAATTTCTTTATAGAATATCTAAAACGTACTTCTAGAGATAGAATTTTTTTTTTCTTTCAAAGACTGCATAAAAATACAAATTGACTTCTCTATTTGTACTTAGCTACAAAAGGAATAAAAGAAATATAAATATAAATCATCAGGCATAGACAAAGTTCCCACACATTCCTAGTACAAAAATTTCAAACATTTTATCAGAACTTTCAAGCACTTTCAAGAACCTTTCAAGGGTTTTCTAGAACCATACTTTTTATCAGTATTAATGAAATTTTGACAATTGCAAAGGTAAATGACTAAAATTGTTTGTACAAATCCAAGGCTTGAAAATTAATCCCCCACTTACTACTGGCAAGTTAATTTTTAAAGTTAGTGATAAAAACGCACGAATGAGTACAAAATCTGACGACTAGAAAATGTTTGCTGGTAAGCAGCTGTATCAAGAAATTTCCAACCCTTGTACATATCAAACAATTTAATTTTTAAATTGGTATAACATTAAAAGTTGGAATAACACTCATTAAATCATAATTGACTATGACAAAAATTATGATTTATGAACATACCAGATAAAAATATTTTCTAAAATGAAAACAAAAACTGCAATAATAACTTTTTACAGGCAAGATTAATGCAAAATATTGCCCATTAAAAACTATGTTGGTATCCTTCCCCCCAAACAAACACATGGCCCTGACACTAAAGGTAAGTGACATTTCCACAAAAAAGGTATGCTAAACTATTTTTAAAGTACACAATTAGGACTCCATTATGATTTTTGGGATTGATGGGTAAAGATATACCATAATATCTAATTCTAGTGCCACACAACAATGTGCAAAAAGATGTTACATTAACAGGGTATAAAGTTTAAATAAGTATATGAAAGAATTTTTTCCATGTGCTCTGCAAAGTATAAAATTGAAAATATTCTGATCAGTGCATTTAGTATAGTAGTGAATAACTAAATAAAAATATTGACAAAATTTGAAATAAAATTTAACATTTCAATAATTATAAAATTTACTATGAACTGAACTTTTGTATATAATATGCATATTTGCTGCATACAACTTAATATAAATTCTTTTTAGAACATATATTAACTAGCTATATACTCTATAAGAGTTCATAAAATATTCTATATAAAAAATTGCTTCATAAATGATTCATAAATACTTTTTATTGCTCTTAAAAGAGACTATTTTGAAATCTCAGGTTCTTCGATATGCAAACTTAGAATTTAAATTCCCCAAGTTTCTCAGTAGTTTTTTTCACACACTGTGGTACATCATCCTTTTATTTAGTGATTGAAAATTTTCAAATTTAGAAATTGGTAGAAATCTAACAAGAAAATTATCCGATTTGATGATAATATAACTATAAAATTAATTTTACAAAATGAAAATGGTGTTTCAAGGATAATAGAGAAACAAATCTTTATGAAAGCAATATTGATCTTTCAAGACAACAAAAACAAACATTTTATTTAGGTTCTAATTAAATCTTGCCATGAAAATATGTTATTTTCCATTGAAGAAATTGAAGAATTTTCCATTGATTTCTAAAAATATGTTATTTTTCATTCCCTATGATTTTGAACAGAATTTAAATTCTCCAAGTATTCTTGGCTCTGTGTTTGTTCTCCATGAGGCACATGAACCCTGAATTACTCTTTTCATTTAAGCTATTTTTGCAAAATTAATTTTGACTTCCCTATTCAGTATCATGTTTCTATAATATATATATTAGAAATATGTAATAATAAAAAAAAATTATGTAATAATAAAAAAAAAATTCAAGTAATATTACCATCACCATAGAAGCAAATTCACGGCCATAATGCCGATAAAAGATATATATATATATATATATATATATATTGAGCGCTTCTAATAAAATGTTATTAAATAAAAAAAAATGTGACTCAGTGTAAGAAGTGTTTTAATATAGATATTTGGGGCTCAAGGCAAATGTCCCATATACCCTTCCAGTCATCAAATAATCATATGATAAAATTATGATGAAAGAACAAATGTCAGCATTTTATAATATAATGTTAATGATCTTACACATAATACACATTGATTTTTATATTTTCACATGTGCATATTGTTTTTGTGTTTTAAAATCTGAAGACTTGATTGAATAAAACACCTTTCAAATGCATGTCATAATGGTTTTACAACGTATGCTTTAAAGCAAAATAAACATCACTTTTTCCAAACACATGGTTTGCTTCTGCTGAAAATCGATCACGGCCTTGAGAAAAAATAGATTTTAATTTCAAGTCAACACACTATAATTTAAGGATAGGATATTAAAAATCAAACAATTTTAAATGCATATATAAAATTCAAGTATTTTCAAGAGACTTGAAAACTAAAATATAAAACCAAGGACTTTTAAGAAATGTGGGAACTCTGATAAATCAAACAAAGTGAATGTAAGCATAACCAACCAATTCTGCTTTGAACAAAATTCTGCATATGGTATACACAAAACTTAACATATTAAAAAAAATTTATTTGACTAATTTCACACCATAAACTTTAAACATAACAATATATATATATATAAACACAACTATATTATTTCTTTCATAAACAGTAATTTAAAGCTTTGGTTAACTTTGATTGAATATTTATTTATACTGTCCCATGATAAAAATATAGAATATCTTTCATAATATAAAAACGACTACACACATGCATCTTCTCATCTGTCTTATAAAATTTTTAATTTTAAAATAAACATTCTGTTTAAGAAAAGCATTTAGTGATATATATTTCGAAATATTTCAGAATAAGTTTGACTTTATATGTTATATATGTAATGCAATATCACCAAAGGCTATCACAAAACAGCTTCCACAATATCATACAATTGAACCAATGTTTGGATGTGAAGAGGGAGACAAGAGCGCCTGTCACGATAATTGGAATCCAAAGCAAGCCAGGACAGTGTATTGTGGCCCTCTAATACATATCTAAAAATATAAAAGAATGAATAGAATCGATACACCTGAACATTAATTAAACTTTAAAATTAAAGACAACCAAAATTAGGTTTAAAAATTCTTTAATAAAAACTCATTTCCCCTTCGCCATTGATAAATGGCATGGTGATGCCCAGGAGCATATTAACAACGTAAAATATTTATACGTCAGGAAAGAGGTTCCTATTAGAGGACTTTTAAACCTAATTTTGGTTGTCTTCAATTTTAAAGTTTGTAAAAGAATGATCTAAAAATAAGAAACATTTTATACTGGTAACATGTTTAGAAAGATGGAATAGATTGGTTAGAAAGTATAATTTATCGTTTGCAACCCCACCTATTTGTAGATAGAGAAAATACAGTATTTTGACATTTGCAATAGAGATAATTATATAACTTTTCTTTGTTGCATTCTATTTATATCTACAGTACAATATTGTTAATAATAAATATTGTTAAATTATTGTTATTGTAATATTGTAAGGGGCACATATATTTCTAAATTCTGTAGTTCTGCTTATAGCATACATTTTAGGAGCTATGAAAAGGTACCCATAGGATAAAACCTCTACTACATAGTAAAATTATCCATATCCATAGACAGAAAGTATAATTTAAGGTTCAGAACCCCACCTATATATAGATATTGAAAATAGAGAATTTTTATATGTTATTATATAAGAGATAATTATTATTATTTTTTTTTCAATATAGCTTTTCTTTGTTATAGTCTAACTGCAGTAAAATACTATTAATTTGAACATGTGAGGCATAAAATTTAAATTTAATTGTCCATAATTTGAATTAAACAGTAAAAAAAATAACAATTACATGGCATTAACATTAAAACAGTATATTTATGCTCAAGATAACTTAAAAGAATTAATATTTAGGAAGAAATTAAGATTTAAGTATAATTTTGAGATTGTCAAAAATAACTATTATATTAGTGTTTGAGTTACCATAAATATAACACTGAATAATAAAATTGTGTTCTAACATTAGTATTTTTATCCAGGTGTAACAAATAAAATTGAATATGTTATTTTAATTTTCTATTTCTAAATATGTGATAAAATATTTAATGAGGGCAGCATATAAATTTTCTCACATAATGCAATGAATTATATTTTCCACAGCAGTACATATATAAATAGTATTATATGTACAAGATTCATGGCACCATGTTTTGCATGCTGAATTGTACACTTTTAGCACTTTTCTGGATGGCAAAATGTAAAACTACTCGTATTTCAAAGTATCCAATTAATTTATATGTCGTGCAAATCTGACTTGAAAATGATCCATATGGATAGCATTTGCAATAAGTAATATAATCCATATTTAAAATATTTTAGTAATTAATTCATAAATTTGACATTACTTTCACTAATTTAGCAAAATATTTACCATTTTGATGATATTTTCATCAATTTGGTATTATAAAATAAGTCACCAATAGTATAAAAATAGTCGGCAATATTCAGACAAATTAGTCATCAAATTCACCAAATTTATCGCCAAGCATTACAGACAGACAATGAAAAGGGTTTTTTATATATATATATATATAATTAAATAACTATTGGTGAATTGTTGGGCATCAAAATACAAAACTATTACATGAAGTATCTTCTCTTGCAAATGGAATGAACTAGATCCACGAGAATAATGTTAACAAATTTATCACACAATATTGCATATGAAAAGGGAATATATGTCATGATAGTTAATACTTTAAATGTTATGTAATTTTTTTGTGATAAATTTATTTGAAAAACATGCAATATCTTAGAATTTTTTATACTAGCATTCTAAAGATTCCTGTGTACCTAAAGTACCTGCGTACCAAATTTCATGGTCGTAAGTCATTTAGATTTTCCACTACATATGACACAGGCAGCTTCCTTTATTATTATAGAAGTTTATTTGTTACAGGTTTTGCTGAAACTATAGTTTGCTCTTACATATGAACTAAAGAAACATGGCATTAGAATATTACATTAAATTTAAAAATATAAATATATAGCACACACAAACAATGGTAAGTGAAAATATAAATAAAAAATGCACCTTAGAACATCTGTGGTGAAATTAGAATCCATTGGATGACACATTAATTGCTGTTGGGGATTGCTCTGCAGAAGGTCATCAGAGCTCTTTTGAACATATGGTACATGGATCAGTAAAGCAGACTACGGAAATTAAAAATTTTTAAATTCAAAATAAAATTACAGGAACAAGTACACATATTTTAAAATCCAGAACTTTTTACTTTTTATGGCATATAAATTCCCTCTTAGACAATGCATATGAAATATGAATAATAAATATGTGCAAAGGAAATCAGACATTGATACAATTGCAAACAGAAAGTTAAACTAAAAAGACCAAGTATTAAGACAACAGTAACAAAATAAAAAATTATGAACATTTTTAAACTGATCAAAAATAAAAAATAATTCTAAAAAACAAATACATAAAAACAATTTTCAAATTTTTAAAAATTACTCCTGTTTCTGATCATATTTTCATAACTGTTACCAAGTACTGCAACTATTTCAGCAATCTGACAATGAAATTTTTAGACATAAAGTCATCACAAGTCCACAGGTTCTCTCACTGAAGCCAGGGAGTCACTGCATATTCATCCACTTTCCAACATCTTTCAAGATAAATTTATGCAGATATTCATCTAGGATTTATGCACTATATATATAGAGGGGGAGAGAGAGAGAGAGAAACTTGAAAGCCTTTACTTACTAACTTATCAACGAATCCCAGAAACTAATGAAGTTAGCTAAAGTGAGTTAGTTTAGAAATTTGGCACAAATGTACCCTTTACAGCATGCAGGCATACTAAGAAAAGATTTTGGCTTATGACAATTTTAAATGGGTTAAATATGAGCTTAAAATATGAAATTTAACATTAATTTCTGCATATCTAATTGTTTTCATATAACATTTTCAATGCTTTCAATAATATAAAGTGTGACACACTTTATAACCAAGGGGCGCGGTAGCCCATTGGTTAGCGCGCTGGAGTTGCACTCGGTAGGCCCGGGTTCGATTCCAGCCACTGCCAAAACTGCCGCCGTGTTCATGCGGAGTACGATCACGTTAAACATGTGGGTCCGAAAGTCCTTCCGAGAGGTTGGTGGTAGGGGAAGGAGGGTACGGTCCCCGTGGATGCCTCCCCCACTGCGTTCCGGTCTAAATTGGGTGGCACTTCCCGACCGTCCAAACAGTTACCTTACACCTTTCTGGTAGGTCGGACGGTCTGGGTTTCAACAACAATCAACAACACTTTATAACCAAATACTAAATAAAATGTAGAATGTATAGTAGATAAATAACATATTAATAAAATATTATTATTATTATTATTATTTTTTTTTTTTTTCTAAATTATAAAGATACACTTTTTTCAGTTCTCTGTCAAAGATCAAATCAAATGACATTGAAATGAAAAATATTGTTTACAGGGTCATGTGACATATCACAAGAAAGGTCATACCTTAAGCTACAAAATAAGCCTCATTTCAGCACAATCAGGAGATTAGGCCAAAATATACAGATGTTCAAATATGTCAAGAATCATAAAAAATTACCAGATTTTCCAAATTTCAAATTTTTATACATAAAAATCTAACAAAAATTAGAGCCTAAAATTTTGCATAGAGTTTTATATATAAGTGGACAACAAAATAGATAAGTTTTATAAAACTCAGCGCTGGTCAGATTGGGGGCTGTATTGATTTGACATGGCCCAATAAAGAAAATAAGAGAGACATTACAAATAAAGGAAATAACCAAGTTCATAAACTAAATGAGTTTATGAAGCTGGTTATCATCAACCAGAGAGAGTAACAAATAAAGTAAAATGGCCAGCTTTGAAATTAAATTAATTAGCCACATAAGAAAGGAAAAACAAGTTACAACCCAGATAGCTTATTTGATAAAGCACATTGAAACTAAGATGTTATTGATTTGAATAATACTCCACAATTAATTCTGCATTGGCACCTAAACAATATTGATTCCCTATTAATATATTCTCTATTTTATATATTTTATTTTGCCAGTGTTATAACTACTAGGTCTTAATTAGACTATGATCAGAAAAAATCCCAAAATCTGATTTTGACAAAACCTCTTTTAAAAATGTAAAAAACCTGTTTTTACTAGAATGTATGTAACTGAAGCAAAGAGCTGAAATAGAAGAATTATCTAAAAAATACAAACAAAACATTCACATCTTAATAAATATTAGATATTTAAGTGAAGAACAAATTTATGTAGCATATTGTTTCATATAAAATAGAGTTTATACATATACATATATATGAAAAATATTCACATATTTTACAATATTTAGTACTAACCTTTAAAAAAACAGGAGATTTATGCTCTAAGTGAGGACAGGAGGACCAAAACCATTTTGGAAGGGTTCCTGTTTTGGCAGTTGAGACATAATATCCCAAGGCTAAAGGCTGCTGCAACAACTGCAATGGTTCATCTTGACATTCGGAAATCAAACTAGCAAACTATAGAACAACAAATGTCAGAAAAATAAGTAAAAGTGGAAACTGGAACATAATTATTTTATAAGTAAGGATGGCATATTTGTTTGACATACTTATGTAAAAAGTAGCATATTTAAAATCCCACTATGATCATTTTATGAGTGCAATAAAGCAATAGTTTTGAAGGCTTATTTAAGAAAGTGATAAGTTGACTTTGAACTGAAACTTTTTGAACAAATTTTCCTAATGCAAATCTAACATTTTTACTTCATTTCAGACGGATCTCTCCTCCTCCTCTCCTCCCAAAAAAACATCAACTTAATATCTGCTAAAAATATGCCACTGAACAGCTGTTAAAATTCTAAAAAGTGGTATATCAGAGGCAAGCTAAAGATGGTATCCCCATTTCACACATATTAGATGTTAAATGTTTCCAACGACCGAGTACTGACATAGAATTCTATCAATCTGCCCTCCCTGTAAGAAAGCATCCCCCCCCCCCCTTCATATTACTGTCACAATTTGAAATTCTGAAAATTTAATTCCCCCCCCTCCCCAAACATTGGGGGGGGGGGGGAATCATCATTAAATTAAATAAACATATTCATAAAATATACTTTCTTTTTTTTTTTTTTTTCTTTTTTTTTTTTTTTTTTTTTTTTTGCTGAAAATTCTGAGTAAGCCATCTCCATCCTACATACTTTGCATTACTCTATCTTACTTAAGAGGGCAGATCGCGGGAATTCTACTTGTGAAAATTCCCAGTAAGCCCCTCCCCTTATATTTTCTGCTATTTTCAGTCACATTTGTGAAGAGTGATCGATGGAATTTTATAGTAGTTGTTAAAATGAGAAATGTCTGAAATCATTAATGAAAAACGTTTAAAAATACAAAATGTAAATCAAATATGAAGATGCGTTAAAATGCATAACAAATTTCCATCATGCTTATGCCATAAGCCACAATATAACATGAACTGAGAATGAACAATACATTTTTTTAAGCACACAAGTTAAAGTTTCCCAACGATTGGTTTTTAAAATTTTGAGAGCTCACAACTATGAAGTGCACATATTATACAAAGGCAAAATAAGAATCTGATGAAGAGGGATCAAATTCCTTCAAAACAATTGTTGTCACATAATTTACATATGTCTGATTTCTTTAAGGAAGTATTTAATGTGTTTTTCAAACTTTGCAGCTCAATTTCCCACAATTTAGTGCTCAGATTATAACAACTAAACTCTGAGTACATTGCAAATAGATGTGAATAGATAGATCAAAACTAGAATAATCAATACCCTAATATTAAGTAGGATGCCTTCTTGATATCATTTAAATTATAAATACTGAACAGAATCATTTCAAGATCAATAATACAACTACAAGAAATTAGTGTTAAAACTATAAATATATATACCTGATTTGTTCCCTCTTGCGAAAAAGAAGTTTTAAATGCACCAGGACTAGATGGCTGAGAATTGTTTTGTTGATGGGAAGAATTTCCAGGACTCTGTGGACTTTCTGTCCATTTGAAGATATCATTGATATCTGGATTATTGATGTCTTCATCATTCAATGCCTCAAAAAAGTCTTCACCCAGACCTCCCGGTAAAGGATCAATATGTTCTTGATGAAATGTCACTTGAGCAGACTATAATAAATTTATTTTGGTATATATGGCATAGTTAAATACACTGGAATAGTTAAATTAGTTGTGTGTAGAGCCCCTTCTTTGAAAATACCTAATTTTAATTTCATTTTAAAACTTCAGTTGCAAACAAAGTCCTTGCACATTTTTCCTTTAAAAAAATTTAACACTTTTTAAGCACCTTTTAAAGACTACAGAAAAAAATTCAAATACTGTGAAAATTAACTGAAATGTGGCTCAACTCAACTTTCTCATATTAGAAACCATTTTGTGATTTTTTTTTCACATTTTACAACTGGTACAAGCTATAATTGTGATCATTTAGATCAAAGATTTTTCCAGATACAGTTAGACCAACAGACAAACATAACCCATACATCATCACAGTACTACCTTTTAACATAACACAGTTAATTTCAGAACAACACAGCTTGCTTCCAAGCGCTCACCTGGCCTCCTTCTTACCAACATACGACCATCACTGGCACCAAGACAGAAACGGCTCTCATCTGAGAATACAACAGATCTCCACTCTGCCCTCCAATGAGCTCTGGCTTGACACCACTGACGTCGCAGATGGCAGTAATTCGGAGTTAGTGGTATGAACGCTACAGGCCGTCTGGCTTGGAGCTGTCCCTCAAGTAATCGATTTCTTACAGTTTGCTGTGTCACTCTGGGGCCAACAGAAGCTCTAATTGCTGCTGCAGATGCAGTACGATCCACCACAGCCATGTGGCAAATATGCTGGTCTTCCCTCTCAGTAGTGGCCAGTGTGTGGCCGGACCCAGGTCTTCTTAAGACAATGCCTTCCTGTGACCACTGCTGCGAACAATCATGCACAGTGGATACATCCCTGCCAAGTCTTTCTGCAATATCGCGAAAAGATAATCCACCTTCTCATAGCCCAATTATACGGCCTCGTTCAAACTCACTAAGCTACTGATACTGTCTTCTTTGCTTCCTTAAAGGCATTCTTGACTCAAACCTAGTTCACAACGCCCAGTCTGGAAGATAAATAACGCTCACGAAGTTTACACCGAGTATTTAAAGCAACCATGATTTGCATGATCATAGTGGCGCTACTAGCGCCACTCTTATTCGTCTAACTCGAAATTTGAATAGGAGTCATCTTTCATATGTGCAAACGAGCCACCCAAATTTCGTTTATCTAGCACAACTCCTTTTTGGTATTGGAATTTTATTTTCCGCCAGTGTATATATATATATATATATATATATATATATATATATATATACATATATATATATATACATATATATATATATATATATATATATATATATATATATATATTTATATATATACTTATATATAAATCTTAAAACCATAATGTTTGGAATAATATAAAAGTCAGCAATAATGGCAATTTAAACCAGAAAAGCAATAAAGAAATAAAAGAGTAGGCGCAAAGCAGCACTGACATTCTTATGCACTATACAAAATCTAAAAAGAATAAAAGAGCAGTACCAAAAAGTGGTTGCGGAGGGGTTGTAACCCCCACTTCCCGGTTGCAGCATGCTTTTAGAGCCGTAGCAACACTCCCGGAAAAACCGGTACATTTCATCGAAAGTCCACTTGACCAAAGTAATTGCCGAATAAGTAAGACACAAAAATAAAACAAAGTACAAAAGAAATATATTACAAATAAAACCAAAGGAATCCACTAACTCTATCAGAACAATCACAGCAACCCAAGCTGCAACACCTCCCAAAAGAGTCACCTCGTGTATCGCCAGAAGAATCCCGAAAGTTTAGAATTCACAATATCTCGCATTAAATACTTTATGTGCCGTTGCCACCGATCCATCTAAAATCCGATAATCTTAAGTTGCACTCTTGCATATCGATGTTATAAAAATCCGATGCCATTCCATAAAGAAATCCCCTTGGAAATCCAACCTTTCTAGCTTCCCTGAAGTATTTCATCACACACGAATACTGGTCCTCTGTATTTGTATTTGACATCAATTATCTTATTCCCTGGACATCTAATATTCATAAAAGTGTGTTCAGAAATGTTATCAGGAATTATTTGATTAGAAGTAAGAGATTGAATACAAGAACAGAGGACCAGTATTCGTATGTGATGAAATACTTCAGGGAAGCTAGAAAGGTTGGATTTCCGAGGGGATTTCTTTATGGAATCGCATCGGATTTTTATAACATCAATATGCAAGAATGCAACTTAAGATTATCGGATTTTAGATGGATCGGTGACAACGGCACATAGAGTATTTAATGCGAGATATTGTGATTTCTAAACTTTCGGGATTCTTCTGGCAATACACCAGGTGACTTTTTTGGGAGGTGTTGCAGCTTGGGTTACTGTGATTGTTCTGATAGAGTTAGTGGATTCCTTTGGTTATATTTGTAATATATTTCTTTTGTACTTTGTTTCATTTTTGTGTCTTACTTATTCGGTAATTACTTTGGTCAAGTGGACTTTCGATGAAAAGTACCGGTTTTTCCAGGAGTGTTGCTGCAGCTCTAAAAGCATGCTGCAACCGGGAAGTGGGGGTTACAACCCCTCCACAACCACTTTTTGGTACAGCTCTTTTATTCTTTTTAGATTTTGTATATATATATATATATATATATATATATATATATATATATATATATATATATATATACATATATATATTCGAAAAATTTTGCAATTTCTTTTTAAAAAAACAATTTAAAAAATCTGTATTGTTGGTCCAAATGATCAAAATTATAACATATTATCCTTCACTTTAAAAGGCTTGAAACAACCTTTCAATTGATACCATACTTACTGATGAGCACATAGTAAGCATGAAACCTAACCATGGATACTGTTATCTGCAATGGGAGTGTTTTCCTTATACTGTAGATCTAAAAATTCTCAATGTGTAATAAACAGGTACTGTGAAAAGTCTAATGAACATAAATCATAGATCAGGTATATGTGAAATTATCTATATAATAATTGGGCATAATTTTGTGAATTAGAACAAATTTATTGTAACCTAAAATGTCCAAAGAAAATTGAGACCTGCAAAATATTTTCTATATGCAAAGATAAAGGAGCACGGGGTAAAACTTGTGACTGGGTAAAAATTCGCTAAAATATTATTAAAATAGTGAATATGCAAAAGACTTCTCTTTCCTGTAACAAAACATACTTGACCCACAACCAGTGAAACTCTATTTTGAAACAAATGTACAAATTAATGGTTTATCACAAAGCTGCAGAAATTATTAAAGAAATTAAATTTAATTTGTCAAAACTATAAAATGGCAGTATGATGGACAGGTAGCCAGAGATTTTAGCTTTTATATATATATATATATATATATATATATATATATATGTGTGTGTGTTTTATGAGTTACTACATACATTCTAACATTGGATTTACTAATTCATATTTATATATATATATATATATATATATATATATATATATATATATATATATATATATAATAAAAAGGTTTTAAGGTCTAATGAAAGAAAAGTGAGAAGCTGTAACTCGAAAAACCTAACTTTCTAACAGGCTTACAAAATAAAAGTATAAATCAGCAAATCTTCAAGCAAATGGAAAAAAATACAAATTTCAAATCATCAAGTCTAAAAAAAGTATCAAAAAACAAAGGTATGGAATCGATAAAAGAAAAACATGAAATCCAAGCACAAACGCTATACATGTGGACAAGGCTCTATGCCTAAATCAGGATTTGTTCACTTCTTCAAAACTAGTTTTCAAGTACAAGTGTCTTGTAGAAGCAAACACAAAAATGTATGTTTCTGAAGAAATAGATACATTATATCTATAAACTACTTCTACTTGGACTACATACATAAAGAAGAAAAAATAAAAGAAAAAAAGGATACCTGGAATCTAACTGAAAAAATACACGAACCTATCAATCAAGGAGAACACAGAGAGAAGTGACAAGTGTTGCCATTCACAAAGGAATAAGATATGATCTAGTGTTGCCATTCATAAGAAATAAATAACAGTAATGAAAAAGACATGTACAAGAGATAATATACGATCAAGAGGGGAAATAATAGAAAGGCTAATGTGTAAGTGGATGTAAAAATAAAATGTAATTAAAACAAGAGAAGGGAGATGTCAGGCTAATATATAAAACACCATAAAAAGAATTTATGAAAATCCAGCTAATCTAAATTTTTTAACTATACCATTTACAAAATAAAAGGGATATTGATATAAATTACTGGTAATTTTTAGATTATCAATATGTAAAGCATGAAATTTTTTATCAGATAATCTATATATTCTAAAAAGCTGATTAAGAATAATATTTCTAAACAATAGAAAGGAATAATCAATCTATTTCTTCAGAAACATACATTTTTGTGTTTGCTTCTACAAGACATTTGGACTTGAAAACAAGTTTTGAAGAAGTAAAAAAATCCTCATTTAGGCCTAGAGCCTTGTCCACGTGTATAGCATTTGTGCTTGGATTTTGTCTGTTTTTCTTTTATCGATTCCATACCTTTGTTTTTTCTACTTTTCTTAGACTCGATGATTCGAAATTTGTATTTTTTTCCATTTGCTTGAAGATTTGCTGATTTATACTTTTATTTCGTAAGCCTGTTAAAAAGTTAGGTTTTTCGAGTTATAGCTTCTCACTTTTCTTTCATTGGACCTTCAAACCTTTTTATTATTGAAATCATTTTATTTATTAGCTGCATTTGTGCAATAAATTAAATGAATTTTGCATTGTCATTCCTATTTACTCATTTTTTACATTTGCATATTTGCAAAGTATCCTTAATTTTTTAAATTTGCTACAGTATTTATAAAATATTATATATATATATATACCTCTATGCTATAGTGGAGGGAAACCTCTATGCCATTTTGTCATTTTTATGCAAGTGTATGGCAACCCAAATGACCCTATACGATGAGACACCATTAGGAGGCTGACTCCTTTTTCAATAGGGTACCAGGATTATCTCGCTTTCAGTTAGAGATAGGGGAAAAACACAATTACAAAGTTGTACAATGTTGCAAATTTAGAACTAAGCTATTTTTGTCCACCAACAAGATGGGAAAATAATTCTCCAAATAACGATTTTAAAAGAGACAATTTTATTAATCTGCATGCAACAGTGTAAACATAGAGAAATTGGAAAACACATGGAGACATTTTATAACACATGTGCAAGAATGCATCATTGCTAGAAAGCATCATCACTTTTTTCCCTATCTCTAACAGAAAGTGAGACAGTCCCCATACCCCACTAAAAAAGGGGGTCAGCCCCCTAAAGTTGTCGCATTGTGTAGCACCATTAGGGTTATCCTATATTTTATGCCGGCATTGGCATAAAATATAGGATAACCCTAATGCTTCTCGAATTATTGGTATGGTCCATGACTTTCTTGGACATCCCTGTATAGTAAGTGGTTCCCTCCCCCCAAGTTTCCATATTTTTTCACCACTATTCCTATTTTCGTATTCGAAGTTTTCATGCTTTTTAGGTACATAACAATCTTATACATTTCATAAAATATCAAATAAAAACTATTCAAACAGCTACCTGAGTTGTAGCAGATGTAGGGAAAACTAAAATGTGCGTGCAGGAAGCATCTTCAGGAGTATTCAGATGGCAGTTCTTGATTCGGCAGCCGTTAAAACGGTCATTGGGTGTGAACTGATCAGTCATAAGTCCAAGAGTAGAATCAGGCTCCAGTGAAACTAAGCAGACAGAAAGTATACTGGGTACATCAGCTACACCGGATATTGAACACTGTCCACACATCTCTCTAAGTCGCTTGGAGTAAGAGTGCAGCGATTTCCTGCTGAGAAGAGAGGCCCATGTTTTGAGCTCACCTTGACCAAGCCTTCCAAACCTCTCGATAATTAATCTCCAGGGATGAACTGAAACTGACATCACTTCAAAAATAAATTCTAAGAGTTTACACAGCCCAAATTTTTGAACAGATTTATGCTTCCTCTTCAATCTAAATGAAAAAAATAAAAAAAAAACATTATGAAAAAATGTTGTTGCTGAAATTGTAATGTTAACATACACATAAGTTGGATTAAAACAGTAAAGATAACAGATAACACTACTTGCTTACAAAACAAAGTGTAAATTATGTACACAAAGAAAGGTTCTCAAAAGCGTTGATGATAGCTGATTTTTATTGAGTTTTACAGTTTTTACTATTAATACTTCATGAAAAATACATTATAAAAATGCAAAGCAAAATGAAATTTCAACTTCACACCAGAATTTCTAAACTGCATAATTTCAGAATAAGGATCTTTCATTGTACAAAAACAAATCCTAATTTAAAGAAAAATTAATATTTATACAAGTGACAGATCAAAAATACTATTGGTGGAAGGGCACAAAAAGTTAATTCAGAATTTGTCCTAAATTTATGGTCATTAATTCCACCCATTGAAGCCAAGCTACAATTTATGTAGAAATAAATAGAATTTTGCAGCATTTTACATATTTTCAACACATTTTTTGCTAAACAACAACTTGATTAATATATATATAAAATTAATATACAGGGTGTAAAGTGCTATCCGTGCCCAATGGCTGTTTCCTCAACCATTAGTCACAGAGGTACACTTCCAATTGGAAAAATGTGTTAAATTTTAAAATCTATTATCTTAAACAGTTTAAATCAATAAATGCATTTCTGAAAGGAACACGAAATATAAATTTTTATACAATCCCCCGGTCCTACCAATTATATTTAGGAAAATCATCCTCCGACAATTTTATGCAAAATTAACAAAAAATCATCCTTTTACGCTGTACTTTTGTGCTGAGAAATGGTCAATACAGTCCCTGATTGGTTGGTTGCCTGAAATCAGACATTTTTATGCGTGGAAAAGCGACTTAAGTCATAAAGTTTAATGCTTGGTAGTAAAAGGAAGCTTTTTTTTTTTTCATGAAATTGTATGTGGATGGTTTTCCTAACTATAATTGCTAGAACCGAGGGACCGTATAAAAATTTATATTTCGTATTTCTTTCAAAAATGTATTTATTGATTTAAACTGTTTCTAAGATAATAGATTTTAAAATTTAAAAAATTTTGGCAATTGGAAGTATATCTCTGTAACTAACGGTTGAGGAAATAGCCATTAGGCACAGATAGCACTGGACACCCTGTATATATATATATTAAAAAGAAATAATAATAAAAATAATTAATTCAAGTAATTGTGAAATATTAACATCACCATAGAAGCAAAACCACGGCCATAATGCCAATAATAGAAAAGATCAGCACCGGCTCAAATTTGAAGATTAAAAAAAATTAAATTCATCTTCAGGTCTGAGTATTAATTTTAATTAACCCAAACAAATGCCTGTTTCAGATTGGACAATAGTACATTACTATAAATATCCAAACTCAGACTACAGGCACAAAAGATGAAAAAATGAAGAAACGTTAGGAAAATTTGTATTACCATGTGGCAGGAACCTTTCTTTTTTTACCAAGTGTCGGGATCAACCTCAGCAGTATAAAAAATTCTAGAAGCACTGGAATGAACATGACGAAATACTACCTAGGAGGCAGTAAGAACGTTCACAGCAACACTCCCAGATCTGTCCAGTGAATTAGAACAGGAGATAAGACAATTATCCGTATAAGCAAAACAGAATATGATACATATATATATATATATATATATATAAACAGCCTTTCATGTTTTCCCTTTCTAAATATAGAAGTGTGACTACATTCTTTGCTAACTGAATTTAATCACCTCAAATCTTGTGCTATCGTCTTGTATAATCATCTTGTAAAATTATCACTAATCTGTGAAAGATTTGTCAATTACAAAAAAAAATAATAAAACCCAAATATGAAAAAAATTCTCTCAAATACTAAAAGCTGGAAAAGGGTATTGGGTGAACTCAAAATCTCAAAAAACAAAGTTGTGAATGTGCAAAAAATTCTCTAAACATGAACAACAGAAATAAAATTGAGGATTTGAAGGATATTCTCAAGTACTAAAAGTAAGAATCTTACATAATAAAAGAAGATTATTCTCTCTAAAAGTGATGAATTTTTTAATCTAAAAATAGTCCATTTTAAACCATTTCATAAAATTTATTTATCCATCACAGGTACAGATCATATTCTGTGCTCGTGTTCCAGATGGACAAAAGAAGAAAGACAATAAAAGATGAAATAGTCCAAGTGCTTCATAAATAATATATTTAATGTTAATTTTATTTACTATTTTCTAAATTCGAGAACTTAATATACAAATTTTCATATTTTGGAACATATAATTATTTTAACATTATAAGTGTTTTCTAAAAATTTGACTCAATTCAGATAAAAACGTACTTAAATAGGAATTATTTTTGTAAATTTTACTTTGGAGTAAAAAGCATTTTTCTTTTTTATGACTTCAGGTGTTTTCATTTATTTGTGTTTATTTTAAGCAATCCAAAAATCTAACTTCTTGAATATAGTTCCTTTGTGAATTTAAAAGATATATATTTTTTTTTTTTCATGTGTAATTCTGCCAATGAAAGATGAACCAGATGTTTGTGCGTATTCATGATGTTTGTGCATATTCGATTGCCAGATAATTTGTTCCAGTAAACTTATAAATCTTCAACAAATTCTATGATTAAAAATAAAAACAATAAAATCAAGGATATATGAAAAAATGTCTATATACATAAATACAAACATTCGCTAAAAATGTTGCTACAAGCTACCAACTTTTTATATAAAACTACTCGTACAATATTTTTTTTATGAAAATGTCTTACTTAATATACAGTAAAATATGCAGTATGCTACTTTAGACCCATTTTAAAAACATATACTTCAAAATTCATTAATTTAAGTTACAGGTAGATATTAATTTTAACATGACAATAAATACTACATTAATTGGCTAAAGTTCTAAATTTTAAACACTTGAAACAATTTGGATGAAAAATATATGAAAAAAAAATGTTAACACTGCAAATTGGTTAAAAAATTATCAAAACACATTTATAAAAGTTGTCATAAGAATTATTTTCATCAAAATAACAATAATGACCCGACAATATCAAGGCCCAATTGTTATTTTAAGTGTTTTATCAATAAGGATAAATTTCAAATCAAAAGCATTATTATGAATAGATTTTAGAGACGAATGCTATGCATTATAACTACATGAGACATTAATTTGTATAATATTATAAGGAAAAGTTTAAGCCATATAGTATGATAATACCCTCATATTTTATATAGTGTGTCCTCCAAATAGTGAACAATCGAAGATTTTCTGAACCGTGGGCTGTATGTAGACCCATAGTTCCAATTGCAAAAATGCTTAAAATAAGGTAGGAAATTATAAAATAGTAATTTAAATGCTGTACCATATTTTTGTAAAAAATTAAGAAAATTAACTTCTTATACAGTCTCTTCTCTCTATTGAAAAATTACAAAAATGTTGTCAATACTTCATTTAATCAAACTCAAGAAAAATTTGGTTCTTCCAAAAAAGGCCAAAATCATAATAACAGAACCCGTTCCCAAAAATTTGCTTCCATTACAAATAAAAACATCAATGAACCAATTTCCCATTTATTATATGTTCGTCAACTAGGAATAGTTGATATTTTGATATTACTAGGCTGAGTCAACTAACTGAAGTCCTAAACTGAAGTGCAGGTGTTGAATAACATTCTGCTGATTGTTTAACTGGGTTACAGGCAAAATTTCAAGACAGTTATTACAATGTCTCAAGTCAACTTAATTTTTCAAAATATTGAATAATTGACAACATCTTAGGCAATGTTTTGACGACATTTTTTAACAATTGGAGAAGAGCAAATTTGGTGACATTTTCGTCAACTTTGCAATAACTTTCAATTTTGCGACATTTTACAAAAAGTTGCAAAATTTATTGCCAAACATTACCAACAGACAAACAGAAAACATAGAGAAAGTATTTTCGTATATAGAATTATACATACCTTAACTTAATGCTTTACAATGAAAAAAAAAACAAAATGAATACTAATTTTAACAAATAGAATTACATGGAGTTTGAGAAGTTTCCTTTACCTCCATAGTATAATCACAATCCATGAACATTGCCATAAGAACAAAATAACATTAAAAAATATTGAAATTTAATTGTTTCTTCATAAATCCTAACATATAGCCATGCTAAACTCAATGGTTTTAATAAAATGTTGTCCTTCAATAAAAAGCATTGCTGAATATAGCCTCATAACCAGCGTTTGTTTCACAATGTTGATATTAAATAATAAGTTTTACCACATGTCACGTGATCTGTTTTTTAAATATTTAAAATCATTTTAATTAATTGCAAATTATATTTCATGTATCAAACAAAACATTAAATAGAAACAAAGGTTTATTTTGGAACATAGTGTTCAAAAACTTCAAAAATAAATTTCCCTATAGACCTTTGATTTCAATTATTCAAGTCCACAAATTGAATAAATACAGGCTTCGTCATGACGTGTAATTTTGAAGTTTATAAATTTCACACAATTTGGTCAAATAATCGATGAGGTACAGTGTCAACAACACAAACACATTTGAGTGGATGGCAAAGAAACTCCACTCATACCTTGCTGCATTTCAATTAATATACAAACAAAACAAAGAGGGATCTATTCATTTTTAGCACCTGTGTGCTTAAGAAATGAAACTTAAATAGCATACTATTATGACGTATCCTCTCAAATAGTAGGTGTGAATGAGTTCGAATTTCTGGATAACTAATGCATTTATTTAAAAACACCAATAAGTGCAACCAAGAACTATACAGGGTATCCCAAAAAGATTGAAATGCGCTTTAATTCTTTATTGTTGGAGATAAGTGGGCAGTGTAAATTGCAAAAATGGTGAAAGTAAGGTAGAAAATAAGACTATGTTAATGAAATAATCCTTCCATTAATTTTCAAAAAGTTACACTTTTTTTATTTTTATACGATCCCCTTAGACAAATTTGGTCAATCAGAAATTTTTTATTTTTTAATGCAACAAGATCATTAAAAAAACAGTATATCTGTATCTTTAAATTTGAGCAAGTTATATTTAATTGGAAATTGAACATTGTAAATGGGGACCATATATCAGATTAGAAATGTAAATTTGTGACATATCACAAAAAAAATAAAACTGGATGATAATACATAGGATACCCAACCGTGTAGTGAGTACCACTGCTTTATATGATCTTTGTCTGTGTGACACTTTATTTAGATGTATTTGTGATAAAAAATTTTAACACATATTAACATATTTTTGATCTAAACAATTTCTATCGTCAATTTGTTTATGATCTCTATTTCCACCGATGAAACAGCCTTTCACATAAGCCTTTAGGGAAAGCAGTATGGAAAAGTGGCATAAGTCAGATTTTTTCCTTCATCATAATTCATTTGATTTTAAAGATACAGATATGCGGGGGGGTTTTTTAATGATCTTGTTGCATTAAAAACAAACATTTTCAGACTGACCAAATTTATCTAAGGGGTTCGTATAAAAAGTTAAAAAGTGTAACTTTTTGAAAATTAATGGGGGTTCTATTTCATTAACGTAGTCTCATTTCCTACCTTACTGTCAACATTTTTGTAATTAACACTTTACAACATAGTTGAAAAAAGTTTATGACTTTGTTCATTCTGTCTGTCTGTCTGTCTGTCTGTCTGTCCATTAGCACGATAACAGCCGTAAAATTGACTTTATCAAAATGAAATTTTAGTATGTTGTTCAGACAGTCTGTAGGACCTACGGGAATATAAATGAATAATATCACCCAATTAGTTTTGGATTGAACCCGGGTTAAAAAAATGAAATGCATTGAACCCTATGGGACCTAATTCTTCAAACATTTTTTAAGCGAATTTAAAACTCACAAATTGCTTAGAACGCTTTAGGAAATATTCAAATTGTCCCATAAAATATATAAAAAAAAATTTCAACAAAATATATTCAGTAGTTTTTTTAAATTAAAATTAAAATAATAATCACACCTTTTATATGAAGAAATCACATGATCATTATATGAAGAGATCACGTGATCCACTTCAAAATAAAATATGGCATCCATCTTGTGTCAAAATTGTGATTTTTAAAGTTCTTTTTAATTTATATTTAGTGTTGTATTCATCCTAAAACCGCTTTATTTTTGCTTAAATTCTGTGCATCTACATACTAAAACAACACAATTACAATATATTTGAGTTTAAGTGATCATCAAACTTTGATTATTTCTACAACTAAGTCTAATTTTCACTTATAAAGTAAACACCAAAAGATGCAGAATAAGTTGTATAAGAATTGCTCCATTTCTTTAATGCAAAATTATTTAGCTCATGGAGTCTGCAATATAGCTGATATGAATGAAACATTCATTGATTTTACACAGAGAATCAGACACCAACGGCCGTACCGTGCTGAAAACACTGGTTCTCGTTAGATCACTGAAGTCAGGCAGCATCGGGCGTGGTTAGTACTTGGGTGGGTGACCACCTGGGAACACCGCGTGCTGTTGGCACATTTCAGGCGTGGTAGCTCGGTGGTTTGTGCGCTGGATTTGCACACTGCCACAACTGCCGCCGTGTTCAAGCGAAGTACGATCACGTTAAACATGTGAGTCCGTAAGTCCTTCCGAGAGGTTGGTGGTAGGGGAAGGAGGGTACGGTCCCTGTGGATGCCTCCCCCACTGGGTTCCGGTCTAAATTGGGTGGCACTTCCCGGCCGTCCAAACAGTTACCTTACACCTTTCTGGTAGGTCGGACGGTCTGGGTAACAACAACAACAACAAGAACAGAGAATCAGACAATTATTTCAATGAAGTTTTAAGCATAGAGTTAAATTACTTGTACCTCCATGGTTTTAAGTTTTTAAATAAAATAAATTATTATAGTATTGTGATGAATGAAAGGAATGGAAAAACGTTTATGAATGAAATGCTGCTTTTACAGAGAGAGCCAGGCAATTTATATTTCGATGACATCATTTAAATAAGGTTCATTTGTTTTCGAATATAATAAATGATTGTAGTATTATAATAATTTTAAAAATATTACAGAGGAATGTATCGCATTTTAGAGATGTTTAAACCACACAATTTATTTTTCAATGCCATAATCTGAATGAAGTTCATTTGTTTTAGATGAAGTTTTAAGTGTTCAAATATAATAAATTAATGTAGTATTGTGATAATTTTAAAAATATTACTGAGGAATTTATATAAAATTGCATTGAAGTTGGGAAGTGTTTCATAATCAATGCTTTATGCATGATTGATCTTTCTTGTTTACATTGCCCACTTATCTCCAACAGGTAAAGAATTAAAGAGTGTTTCAATCTTTTTGGGACACCCTGTATACAGCTAATAACACCATAGCTATCTCACAAGAGCACAAAGCAACTGTCGATTAAAATAAAGCAGTAATTAAATGCTCGGCTAACTCACAGAATCAGTTCTCAAAACACTGACATATCTCACAATTCACTTTTATCCTATAATGACTTTCTTATATACTCTTCATAGAAATCACTAGAAAGAGGACATATCTCCAAAAGTAATGGAGATATCAAGAAAATTCGAGTCCCTTCTGAAACTCCCCAAAAGTCAGCAAGTTTGCAATATTATGCCACATTTGGCCCCAATGTTTTGAAAAATGTCACCAAGGTCAAGTAACCCACTCCTTCAAATAAAGCAATAGTTGTCTGTAAATAGTAAGTAAGCAATGATTGTAATAGTGTCTGTAAGTAATGGTAATAAAATAATGGTAAATAAGGTAATGGTTGTCTGTTTTTCCATTCTTAAGAGACGGTATGAAAAAAAGCATTTTAAGCATTCATAATAATACAAAATCTAAAATTCAAATTTACCTTTATTACATAACTTCCTGTACACTAAGCATATGAAAAAATAAAAATACATACCTATTTGGGACACTAATATTAATAATATTAGTCTGTGTAAATTCCCCTTTATCATTTATGCAAGATGCAATAATGTATCTTTTGTCTTTAGAGAGGCAATACGAGCAATGGAGGGTGCCTGAATTTTCTCTTCCATCTCCAAACATTTCTCCTAATTCTGTTTGCTTGTCCTTAAGGGAAGCAAGGATGTATGGCTGGTTGTAGACTTTCATAGGATTTGATACTTTATTCTGGAAATGAAAGGAGAAATAAGCACTCACTTAAAAAGCCAGTTTATATAACTGCATTTAATTTATAATAAGCAAATTGATTTCAAATTAATACCAATAAATATAATATATTAAAAAGGATATGACACATTTCATAGTTTAGCTTACTTTGTCTAGTGTTTTGTCCAAATTGAATCTAAAATGCAGTATAGCCCCAATTATCCAAACCCTGATTATTTGAATTATCCAATTATCTCACCACTCCTTTTCCTGTGAAATGTTATTGTTTATACAGAGTAAGAACACTGACAAACTGAATGAGCCAACTAAAGATTTTTTCTTGGATGTAAAGAGTGTTGAGATTGTCCTCAAACTTGGGAATGTTTGGGACAAATAGAGAGAAGTGGGGAAGGTTAAGAGAACTCGAAATACAACATGACACAATGAGGATGTGAACTCAAGAATTCAGTTACCAAGTGCAGATATTCTTCGTGTTCGATTTGTCTTTAATTGAGACAAATGAGATTTTGAAGAGATTGGAGAATAATAAAGAAAATTAGCAATTGAGTAAGGTGTAGGAAAAGAAACAATATTGGAATATTGGAAATAAAAAGAAATAATGATTCTATACTGAATTAATTTCCTTTCACCAATGCTAAATGAACAAGGGAATTTAGAGTGAAAAACAATGAAAAAATCTAATAATGATAAAGTTGGCAGTGGTTTTACATATGGTTCTCACAAAAATACTCATCATACTAAAAAGTTTCTTGGAGGCTACAATGCTAAAAAGTGTGAATGAAAGTTACATATATACTCCCTATATCTAATCATTTTTTTAAAATGCACTCTTAATAATTCCCAAAACTGAATTATATGCAAAAGAAGTGGCAGATGTTTTATATCTTAAAATGGGTTGTGAATTTTTATTTAAATCCTTATTTGTCCAATTACCTGAACTTGCAATATTTCAAACTGCCTTTCAAACTATCAAACTGGTTTAGAAGATCAGCACTTTGCTGTATGGAGATAACCTTATAAAATTACAAACAGAAATAATGATACTGTAAAAAGTACATTTTAATCTAACATTTTAGAAAAAAATTTATGAGATTTTTTTTCAATGAATTAGAGAGTTGATTCCCTTGCTTACTATGTTCACCAACCCCCAAATTTTATATGCATACATGTCAAAATTTTAGAAGCAATAAAAATACAACTTCAGTCCCCCTCCCCTCCCCCCTCCTAAAAAAAAATCCAGAAATTGGTGAGTTTTAGCCAGCTGGGGGCCTGGAGGCCGAGGCAGAGTGAAAGAGCTCGCAAGGCAAGTTGCAGGGGTTAGTGTGTGTCAGCGAGCTAGGGGTGAAGCTCAAACACCTAGGTAGCAGGTGTAATGAAAGAGCTGGTGAAGTGAGCTCCAGAGATTAAAGAGTGGCATAAAGCAGAGGGTGGGAACCTCTGTTCTATGTTTTAATAGAAAAATAATAAATTAATATACAAAGTTATTATTACATTATAGTTAAAACAGGAAATTAAAATAAACCAAAGAATCAAAATTGTTGTGTCTAAGGGAAAAAAGAAATGTTAAATGTGTTACAGAAAACTTTTCATTTCTATTAAGTATACATAAATAAAAAACAAAAATAAAATTTCATTAAATACAAATTTTTTTTAAATAAATTACTGAAAGACGACAATAAAATTTAAAACAGCCAAAATTTTCTTTAAAAAAATACACATTTTTCTGACAAAATATAGGGATTTTCCATAAAAGAAGATTTTATTTGAAAACAGTAACATTAGAAAAAATTTTTCCAACTTTTGTGGGAAAAAAAAAGATTTTAATGTCTACCAGATCACTAAAAACTGTCAAAAATATGTATCTTCAGGCAAATCAGAATTCATAGCTATGGATATACCACGAGACACTCAAAAAAGACACAAGTATGCACATGTAAAAACAAAACTAATCAATTATGTTGATATATAGTTAAATATAAATACCAAAAGGTAAAAAAAAAATTATAAAACTCACTATATTTTTATTAAGAAACATATCTTGAGCTGCTGCTGGTCCAAAGCCTGTTAATGATTTTACTGATGATTGGTAAGCGAATGTAGTATGTGACTGAGTAAAAACAGAAAATGCCAGGGATTTTATTTCATTATTCCTATACTCATTGTGACCAGAACTTGTTAAAGAATCCAGACTTATAAGCTAAAAATTAAAAGATAAACATCAATTTTATGTTACTTCAGTAGTCAAATATTTAAAAACAAAACATCTATACAAACTTGAGAAACTGAATTGTTATTCCTTTGTTATCTACAAGTAAATACCTAATATATCCTTATAACGACTATCAAACCTAGCCAGTTCACCAGTGCATACATATCATGTTGTTGTTGTTGAGACCCAGACCGTCCGACCTACCAGAAAGGTGTAAGGCAACTGTTTGGACGGGCGGGAAGTGCCACCCAATTTAGACCGGAACCCAGTGGGGGAGGCATCCACAGGGACCATACCCTCCATCCCCTACCACCAACCTCTCGGAAGGACTTACGGACCCATATGTTTAACGTGATCGTACTCCGTGTGAATACGGCGGCAGTTTTGGCAGTGGCTGGAATCGAACCCGGGCCTACCGAGTGCAACTCCAGCGCGCTAACCAATGGGCTACCGCGCCCGCATACATATCATGTGTAAAATGTTAAGCTGTCTCATGAACAATGAGACTTGCTAGATTTAGTATCAAAAGACATCAAAAATCACTGAAAAAGATGATAAAATATATGTTTCGGCCATACATTAAACATAAGAAGAATGCTGTGCACAACAGAGGAATTACTTTAATGATGAGTTTATATGCTGCAGATGATTTCTTTTAGGGATGCAACGGATATCCGGTAAGCACCGGTATCAGGCCCATCCGGCTAATAAGCCAAATATTTGGCAGTAGCCGGATATCCAGTCATATAAATAATATGCAAAATAAGTATTTTTAATAACTCAATTAATAGTAATATTAAAATTTTCAGGTTTCTTAATTTCTATTATAGTTTCTTAAACTAAACCTTCATTTTATTACTTAATATACATTCAAAATCTCTCCTTTGCATTCAATATCTTTGACAATGAATATTACTTTTAACTTACGATTTACATTACAAATTAAAAATAAATTTCCCATCAACAGCATTCAAATTTGTTTTACACTAAATATAATAAGAATTAAATCATTATTTTCCAAATGTGTATTCTCTTCTCAAATATTTCAATACTTAATTAGTGATAAGTGATGAGATATAGATTACTGAATCAACTAATTAAAATGACAAATCTTAACACCAGATTTAAAAGTGCAATTATGAAAATTGCCATCCGTACAAAATTGTGAATCATAAAACAGATTTAAAATTATAAAATTTACAAATCTTAAAGATAAACATTACAATATAAATAAATGAAAAGGGATTCGTAAAGTAAAATAGAGCAGGGGTTATTACAGCTGATCAAAAGAAAAGAATTTTCAGAAAGGGGAAGAAAATTATCTTTATTCACTAATTGGGCAAGGGCGGTTGTTTGTTTAACCATTTTTTACGTCTCTTGCATGTTCAAACGGATACCAACCATACGTTTAGTACTACCGATATAAAATTTATAAACATTATCTGGAGAAAGAAGGGGTAGAACATATACCCCAGCAAAACTTTTAAAGTTAACATTATCTCTAAATTTATCAGTACGAATAGGATTGAAACATAGTAATAACAGTTGAATGAGTGGGTTTAAAATTAAATTCAGTACAAAAATTGATAAGAGGACGAAAAATCTTAGGATGGTAAGGACAACTAGCTTTAAACAGTAAACATTCATTGATAGGAATAAGACTAGAATTGGATTGTAAAAACTTATGGCAAGATATAGATTATTTACAGAAAAAAAGAGGTACGGTGGACGGTAGTATTTTTAGAACAATCTTTTTTGGTGAAAATTAATTCAATTTTAAAAGTAAGCTTATTTCTTTCCCCTAAACATTTTATAATTAATTTATTGACATCATTACATCAAATTATAATGTTGGAAATAAAAGTACTTATGATTTCCATTTCTATTATCTATCAAGTTATCTGTGATATTATATAGGAATTTAAAGAGTGATAAGGTTTTTAAATTCTTAGTTGCTATAATCAAAACTGGAATTTTATTTTAAGCAGTGGCTACTAAATATTAAGAAGTTAACAAGTGTAATTATATTAATAACCAGTTGATAATCATTAAGTATATAAATACTTAACGCTTAAACTTTAATGGCCATTTTAAAAGTTTTAATAGTCTAGTGGCTACTGATGGTTTTGATTTGTATTAGTTGCTTTAAAATATAATAATAATTTTAAAATATGTATTTCTTCTGAATAAAAATTTAACTTAGCTAAAATCATGTAAAAAAACAGACAAATGAGAAGAAAAATTAAATAGGAACAGTAAGGCAACCAGAATTTTTTTCTGGGGAGCAGAGTATTCACTCTATAAAGGGTTACAACCTTGAAATTATCACAAAAATTATTATTTCTTCTTATAAATTGAGGGCTTCTGGGGGAGGTTTTTTTTTTTTTTTAACCTTAAAAACCACCCCCCTGGTTACACCTATGAATAGGAATAATGAAATAGTAACTATTTAGGATTTCTAAAAGAAAATAAGAAAATTATACTGTTGACCGGATATCCCGGATATCCGGTTTTAAATTCAGGTTGAATATCTAGCATCCAGTATTAGGCCAAACTGACATCCGTTGCATCACTAAATTTCCTTTCATTAAAAATCAAATAAATGAACCTGGAAAAAGAACTTATCAACAGGAAGTACCAAAATGTAGCTCATATTGGATAAAAATTATGGGTTAGCTGATTCCTTGATTTTTAAAGGTATTTCAAAAACTGATATACTTTCTAGCGACAAAATGCTGTTCATGCTTTAATGGAATATTTGTGTTTTTTATATCAGATAGCTAATTTGGTTTTGTAATTTCGTATTTGCATGAAACAAAAAATAACCATATCTTTTTGTGAAAAATTCAAAATGTTATGAGACTAATTAAATATAGGAACTTGAGGCAAATTTGAGATGGAATAAAAGAAAGTGATTTTTAATGTCAGGGAAACTGGAACTTACTGCCACCGAGTAGGGAACTGCTAATCTTACAGAAAAGTATTTAAACAGGGGTTTTGCTAAAGATGCAGCTTCAGAATTTTCAGTAGTGGCCACTGGCCAATAAAGTGGCCAAAAATTTTGTGACATATTCAATGGCAGATGTCTATAATTTTATTTATTATTGATAGGCTATTTCCAATGATGCAAACAGCAACACAAAAGCTATATTTTTAAAATGAAGACTGACAACAGGAAAATGATTAATATCATTAAAACATCAATTATAAAATACTCTAATAGTCATAGAAAACAAATTAATAACAATTGTATTAATAACAAATGTAGATTCAATAAGGTTGTCATGGCTAAAAAGCACAAACATAACTATATACCTCTATTATAAATTGAAAAATAGACGATTTGTAGAACAATTTCTGATATAATAACTCCAAAAATGTATTTAAAAAATTATAATGAAATCTTACAAAGATTCTATGAGCTATTACATATAGTATTTAAATACATCTATATGCTGTACTTTTTGCGAAAAAATATATTACATTTTTATTTATGTACGATAGATGCATCAAATTCTAATTTACGCTAATGGCTGTAATTCTAAGTACCTACATTACTTTTTAAATGTTTTTCATAAAATGTCTCTTCATTCAATTAATAATATATTTGAAAAATAATTTTCCTGCATAAAAAGAGAAATAAAATGTATCAGTCAATGCAAACAGATTGCAAAAATGGAAAATATAATTACAATATAACAACATTTTCAAAGCATCATGTAAATGCAAATTTCTGTGACAATACAAAAATAATCTTTAACAAATTAGTAACAAAAAATGAAACACATTAAAAATATAAATATAATAGCTGCCTCCAGTGACCTGTTTGGCCATTTTTTTAAAATCCAACTAACAATAGCTTTCTTTTAGAAACTGTCATATTCGTATACACCTGCAACCTGCATATGCAATCTGGGTAAACCCACTCACTGCACTATGTGACTGATTTTTTTTTCTTTGCATTTTCAGAGGTTAAAATGGATTTGGATGTTCATATTTTTTTTATTAATGAGTGCTTATTTAGAACCCAGGTAACATGTTCTAGTACATAAATAAAATAAGAAAGGGAATAAAACATTACATTAAAATAGCAATTTAAGACAAATTAATATAAAATAAAAGATATTAATACCTGTAAATTGATACAATTTTTGGTTGCCTCTGGCAATGAAGACAGCATATCTGCATATGAATGCAGAAGTCCTAATGTCACCAAGCGGTACAAACTTGAATCAAACTGACCATATGTGAAAGGCTCCACAATATAAATTACTAATGCAGGAGGCTGTGGCTCATCCTCATCGGAGGGATCTTGAGATATACATGTTAAAGCTGATAAATGATTGTCCATGCTATTATCTGAAATGAACAAAAACCAAATAAGAACTAAAACTCATACATTTTAAAAAGTTTAAAAAACAAATACATTAATGCCCTGTTATCAAATACTAAATGAAACCCAAAAGTACTACATAAGACATTAAGTAAAATTATGTTTTCCATATGCACTAGATACAAGCCATTACATGAAGGGGTGCATAAAACAGCAGCTAAACAGTATTAGCTAAAACTTAAACATTTAATATATTTTCAAATATTTACAAAAAAAACCTCTACAAAAAGCCAAAAAATGACAATTACTCAAACTCTATTGCCTCCAGTAATCTTTGTAGTGGAATCTCTCTTATTTTTAACAGAAGCTAAATATATGTAAAATCACATGTTACAGTCGAAGATTAAAAAAAATAATAGATGTTTTTTTTACAGATTTTCTAAATGGATAAAATATGGCAAGAGCCATTTTATTATCGTCTGCCAACAAGAGAAGAATGTGAAGGAGGATTTTTTCCAGATGATGTTTTGGCATAGAGAACAAAAATGTTAAAGGATTTTTTTTTTTCATTTCATGAATTTTAAGGTTTAGATTTCTTTAATATGCAATTATTTAATTTTATGTTTTTCGAATCAAGAATACTAAATTAATAATTCCCATAAAGTGGCAGGGATTATCAAAGAAATAAAACTTAATTTTACGATATTAAATTTTTCTCAATTTGGTAATATTAAACAACTTTGTCACCAAGGTTGTTAAACCATCACCAAATTTGTCACCAAGTGCTATAGACAGACAGGAAAACAGGGCTTTTCTTATTATAGTATACAAATGAAAAGTGGTTTCTTTTCTTGGGGGAGGGGAATAAATATTTACAGTTAATTAACACATAGAGTGCAATTAAAACTATACAAAATCTTAATAAGTACTTTAAAACTAACCAATAACCATATAATTACTTGAAAAATGTAATTAAACATCTGAATAGCAAAACTAACAATCTTAAACATCATTAGACAAGTACCTCCTTGCAATTTTTGCTCAGTCAAATGTAAGCTCCATCCGGAAACTCTCTCTCTCTCTCTCTCTCTCTCTCTCTCTCTAGTTTCTTTCATATTCATCTTATCTTTATAACCTTGTGCTAGCAGTACTCAGTAAGTAACGTGATGTTGTTGTATACAACATAAGATGTGCGCATTCAATGTTATGGTACATTTGATTTATTACGACGGGATGTAATTAATAAATTTTTGCTAACTTATGCTACAATCTATAATTCATTGAAATTCTTCTACCTGATACATCCCTTATACAAATATACCTTATTTTAAGGGGACGAATAGTTACAGTCTGAAAGTTCACTTGTTTGAGGAGTTTCAGGAAATAAATATTTTAAAAAAGATTATTTTTTTCCCTCAGAGTAGATATTATAGAAATAAATAATTATGAAGGATAAATTCTCAGATGATAAATTCATTATCCACTGAGAAGCCAATTTGAACATATATTCTTAGATCGTAAATTAAACTGCAGCTTAATAGAATGCACAAATTCTAACTTGTTTAAATTTTTAGTAATGTATCTGCAGGTTATACAAATAAGGTATGCAAACAGAATTATATCCAATATTCTATAAGACTTTCTGGGGTTGCAAATGTTCTGCCAGCAAAATGTGTATGCAGAATTTCTGCAGTGCTCCCTTTCAAACTATAATAAAGGTATCCATCATCATATTCTAAACCTAATGTGTTTTAAAAATTGCATTCCAAATTTTTCTTATCTCTTTCACAATTTAATAAACTATAGTGGAACAAAAAACTTTAAAATTTGTTAATAAAATCCATTTTGCAATTAAATATTTTCTGCTTTTAGAGCATACATTATGATGTTTTGTAAAAATATTGCTTACTTTATTTATAGTGAAAATATATTAAACATGCATGCTTGAAGCAGAGTATTAGGCTATATAAAAAGTTTAATAACTTCACAATTGTGTAATCAAGACTGAGACTGCAAACCACTAGTGCCATTTCTAACAAAAACTATGTTCCGCATAGGTACTCACTGAATGCAAGAAAAATCAAAATTTTAAAATTTTTGAAATATTACACTTAACCCTTTGCCTGGCCTCTCAAATTGCTGCTCATGCCTCAAGGAGAGTCAAGTGGTTTGGGTTTTCAACTTAACCATTTGCGGACGGCGGCATTCCGGAACTACCGTGGCCGAAAGTATGGAGCACTTCGCCTCCAAACTGTTCTCAAAGGACGGCTAATTTTTTGAGCTAAGCCTAACTCTCAAAAAAATTCCCTAAAAATCACCTGTTCAACACAGCAATCTACTTTTTTCAGGAATAAAAGAAATACTTATTTTTTATTTGATATATATTTTTTGTACAAATCTCAATACAAAATACTCGTTAGTTGCTCTTATTATGAATTCTACTATTCATCATCGAAAAATATGCTAAAAAAATTAATTTCCTTATCTAAATTAGGGAGCATAATATTGTCATTGATTCCAAGTATGCTCAAAACCTCAAAAGAATTCAGATCTTTCAAATCTCCTGTCTAAACATCATTCGCAGAAACAGGTACTGAAGCTGGTGGCATTGTAATAATAGTACGCTTAGAATCTGAAGAATCACTTGCATTTTCATAGTGATCTTCAGAAATACCACAGTTCCACAAATCTTTACTATCTGCATCACTTTCATTATTGCCCGGTTTGTTTATCATACGAGTATATTCTTCCACAGAAAGAATACGTCATGGCCCAGCCATTCTTTTATCCGAAATAACCAAATAATTTCACTGCCACGCATTCCTCTAAAACCCAAACTTAAAAAAATACTCTCTTATATTCCTATGATTCACCAACGAAATCATAAAGCGAAAAACAAAGCGAGAACCAAAAGTCAATTATAAAATAGCAAAGGATATGATAAGTGCTCTATTTGTTTATATTACAAATCTATGTTTCACCGTTCCAGATGGATACATACCTGCGAGCCCAGCTAACCAACTAGGGTTTATAGCTTTCAGTGGGACATCGAGGCGCAACCACTACATCTCTTTTCCAGCAAAGCCGCAACCTTGGTCGCGAAACACGGCGGAATCATTCACCGGGCAGGGGCCGAAGGCACCTGCCGGGCCCGACTCCGGTCACCGGCCAGACCTGGGCTCAGGGCATAAATAGCCACAGTCCCGTGATCCAGCCACCTGGAAGAGTCCGGGGACTGCCTCGTCACTTCCGCGATTGCATCCGTGAGTCATCAGCAGCGAGGTTGATTACCCCGGATTAATTTACCCCCCAGTTTGGAGGATCAAGGCTACAGAGCCAACATCCGAAACCACCATCTTGGGTGGCCCGCCCCGGGGGGGGAACCGTTCCAGATGGAGAAATAATTCATTGGATGATCCCCTATGCCAAGGTCAGGTATCTGCAAAATACATTGGAGTTGTGTTGGGTTATATTTTTAGATATTTAACAATTTTAGGAGTTTTGCTTTTTGTTTAAACGTGTTCAGGGGTCTTATTTACATAGTCATTCTCTTTTAGTTATCCATTTTCCAATTGTTTAGGTTTTTGATATTCTTCTGTTCCAAATAGGTTCTTTTACATAGGTTTAGTGTTAAAAAAGGCGAAAGTTCGTTCTTTTTAGGTTTTAGCAATTTAAATTTATTTAAATTAGCTAATTTGCAATTCCATTTATTGCCCTTTTTATTCCCTTTAATTTGATTCTAAATTTATTACTCTCGGTTAAAAATTCGTTAATTCATTGCAATTTTTCAGTTTTATTCTATTTTCAGCTTTTTAAATATTTCAGAATCGTCCATATTTAAATTGTTGCCGAATTCGTATATTCCAAATCGTTTCACTTCATTTCTTTTTAATTTTCGTCTGCTCTGAAATTCCATTTCTCTTCTTTAAAATTTCGAGTTTTTAATTGGTTGACCGTAATATTAAAATCGTCTGTCATTAATTATTTTATCGTTCATCGATAATTTTGTTTACAATCTGTGGCAGCGATGTTTCGCAGTATATAAGCAAAATCGTGCACTTTTTCGATCTTTTTTTTTTCTCTTCTCGTCTCGTGATTGGAACTAAAATGTAGTCTTATAGAGTTGTTTTCAGCGCCTCGGCGCGAGCCGAGCGAAATTCGAATGCGGCATGCGTTCTGAGGAACGAACGTTTTATTTCCCGGCCTGCCTGTAATGTGTGTGGTATCCTGATATTATAGCAGAGAGTTGTTTACTTGAAAACGTTGCGAGCGAAGTGATTGATGTCTACTGAAATATCGTCGGCGCCTTTGGAATAATTGTTTAGTTCCGGAGGTCGGATTTGTTCTTTCATAGTGAACTGTGTAGTTTAAATTTTCCGAGTCCTAGGACCGGACCTCCAATTGCTTACTTCACGGTTTTGATGATGGAGCTATTCGTTCTTTTGTTCCGAGCGATGTCCACTGGCGCTCTGCTACTCTCGGTTGAGAATTTTGTATGATGTGAGGAAGCTGCCCGTTTTTGTGCAGATCGGGCCTCGGGAGTGTTCTTTTCCTGGAGTTTTGGAGCACCATATTCCACTTGAATGGTTGGACTCACTTGATGTGCCGATGCTTTACGGGAGGTACTTCTCCGTTTGGCCCCTTCTGGAGCAGGAAGGGACTGCACCCAAGCTGATAATGACTGACATCGATTTCGTCCTCGGGACGTTATTACTGCCGTTCAGCATTTTCCCGTTTATGGGTGATATCTTTTCATTAATTTTATTCTTTTGCAGTATTTAAAGTTAAATTAAATTAGCATGACTAAGACCCCTCAACTTATATATATTTTAAGTTACGAATCCTGGATTATTGTTAGGATGTTCTAAATTCCCTTTTGGCTAACTTATGTTCTTTTATCCCAAATTTTAGTTTTGATAAATAATTGAATAAGTTTAATATTGTTAACTTTAAAATTTAATATTCTAACGTTTTTTCTACCACTATACGACCGGCCATTCCATTTATTATTTAAGTTGTTTATTTGTTTTTGTTTAGTTAATGAGATGTTTAAAATTTGTAAAATATTTTGGAAATTCTTTTAAAATGAAGTTTAAAATTTTAATAAACGTTAGATTTTGAAAACCTAAAATCTGTGTTCTCTTTCTTTTACTTTTAATGTTTTTTATTCACAGGAAAGTGCCATTTTTTTTATATTTTACAGGAGTACATATTTGTACACGTAGGGAAACTGGTCAATAGGTCCACTTTCAGATTTATTTTAGATGAACTTTAGAAGTTTAGAACTTTTGCAGCTTTCAGAGATGGTTTTTCAGTAGTCAGAATGATTTGAATGTTCTTTGGTATATCATAAATGATTTAAAACTACCGGACAATTGGTGCCGTGACCAGGATTTCATTTTTAAGAACAAAAATTATCAAGAACATCTATTACAGTTAGCATGAATAAGCCCCTAGACTGGTCAAACGGCACCAATTGTTGGGGAATTGAGTTTGTTATTTTGGGGGTAAATATTCCACAAATTTTTTTGTTTGTAACTTGAGCCAAAATTGAAAATTATGCTTCGAATAATTGTTTTCTTTGTAGAGGAGGAGACTGGTGATGAATTTGTTAATTTATATTTATTGGTTGTTATGTTGAAGGTACCTTTTCAAAATTTGTTGTTTAGATTATTGGAATTCTTTGGCTGGTCCAAAGTTTTCGTTAAAATTTATGTTTATTCATGACAGCTAATGATATAGAGATCTGTTTATTATTTTTCTACTACTTCTCTTTGATGACGTATTTGTTGGAGCATTTTAAAATGAATTAATGAATTTTCATAGTATAGAGTTATAATGAAGTTGAAGGATTTAATGTTGAATCTATATGTATGTTTAAGAGTTTAGAGAAATATTGAGAAATATGATAATTGATATTATGGAATGTTTAGTGAAATGATTATTTGATTTTTGATTTATTTATAAGGAATTTGATTTTTTATATGATTTTTATGGCTCATGTTACAGCTGCAGTTGAGATTTTGATTTTTTTTTCTCTCCTTCGTTTCGTGGAATTTTGTCATGTGTTAGCTAAAATTTTTCATTTTTCAAATGAAAAATTTTTTTGGGACGTTCGAAGGAGTTGTTGGGTTATATTTTTAGATATTTAACAATTTTAGGAGTTTTGCTTTTTGTTTAAACGTGTTCAGGGGTCTTATTTACATAGTCATTCTCTTTTAGTTATCCATTTTCCAATTGTTTAGGTTTTTGATATTCTTCTGTTCCAAATAGGTTCTTTTACATAGGTTTAATGTTAAAAACGGCGAAAGTTCGTTCTTTTTAGGTTTTAGCAATTTAAATTTATTTAAATTGGCTAATTTGCAATTCCATTTATTGCCCTTTTTATTCCCTTTAATTTGATTCCAAATTTATTGCTCTCGGTTAAAAATTCGTTAATTCATTGCAATTTTTCAGTTTTATTCTATTTTCAGCTTTTTAAATATTTCAGAATCGTCCATATTTAAATTGTTGCCGAATTCGTATATTCCAAATCGTTTCACTTCATTTCTTTTTAATTTTCGTCTGCTCTGAAATTCCATTTCTCTTCTTTAAAATTTCGAGTTTTTAATTGGTTGACCGTAATATTAAAATCGTCTGTCATTAATTATTTTATCGTTCATCGATAATTTTGTTTACAATCTGTGGCAGCGATGTTTCGCAGTATATAAGCAAAATCACGCACTTTTTCGATCTTTTTTTTTTCTCTTCTCGTCTCGTGATTGGAACTAAAATGTAGTCTTATAGAGTTGTTTGCAGCGCCTCGGCGCGAGCCGAGCGAAATTCGAATGCGGCATGCGTTCTGAGGAACGAACGTTTTATTTCCCGGCCTGCCTGTAATGTGTGTGGTATCCTGATATTATAGCAGAGAGTTGTTTACTTGAAAACGTTGCGAGCGAAGTGATTGATGTCTACTGAAGTATCGTCGGCGCCTTTGGAATAATTGTTTAGTTCCGGAGGTCGGATTTGTTCTTTCATAGTGAACTGTGTAGTTTAAATTTTCCGAGTCCTAGGACCGGACCTCCAATTGCTTACTTCACGGTTTTGATGATGGAGCTATTCGTTCTTTTGTTCCGAGCGATGTCCACTGGCGCTCTGCTACTCTCGGCTGAGAATTTTGTATGATGTGAGGGAGCTGCCCGTTTTTGTGCAGATCGGGCCTCGGGAGTGTTCTTTTCCTGGAGTTTTGGAGCACCATATTCCACTTGAATGGTTGGACTCACTTGATGTACCGATGCTTTACGGGAGGTACTTCTCCGTTTGGCCCCTTCTGGAGCAGGAAGGGACTGCACCCAAGCTGATGATGACTGACATCGATTTCGTCCTCGGGACTTTATTACTGCCGTTCAGCGTTTTCCCGTTTATGGGTGATATCTTTTCATTAATTTTATTCTTTTGCAGTATTTAAAGTTAAATTAAATTAGCATGACTAAGACCCCTCAACTTATATATATTTTAAGTTACGAATCCTGGATTATTGTTAGGATGTTCTAAATTCCCTTTTGGCTAACTTATGTTCTTTTATCCCAAATTTTAGTTTTGATAAATAATTGAATAAGTTTAATATTGTTAACTTTAAAATTTAATATTCTAACGTTTTTTCTACCACTATACGACCGGCCATTCCATTTATTATTTAAGTTGTTTATTTGTTTTGTTTAGTTAATGAGATGTTTAAAATTTGTAAAATATTTTGGAAATTCTTTTAAAATGAAGTTTAAAATTTTAATAAACGTTAGATTTTGAAAACCTAAAATCTGTGTTCTCTTTCTTTTACTTTTAATGTTTTTTATTCACAGGAAAGTGCAATTTTTTTTATATTTTACAGGAGTACATATTTGTACACGTAGGGAAACTGGTCAATAGGTCCACTTTCAGATTTATTTTAGATGAACTTTAGAAGTTTAGAACTTTTGCAGCTTTCAGAGATGGTTTTTCAGTAGTCAGAATGATTTGAATGTTCTTTGGTATATCATAAATGATTTAAAACTACCGGACAGTTGTTCGTATGGATATTTATCTCCATCTAGTAGACAAATTCAAATATAAACATTCCATATGAAAATGCGCATCTGTGACGGCCGTTCTTTAGGGTAAAGTTTTCTCCAATGAGAATGCGTGACGACTGTTCTTGAATGCAAGTTCGCAGTCGACGCGTGGGCGCGTCAACCGTCCGCAAAAGGTTAAATATAAAATATTCTCTAAAAAATGACAAAAAATTTTTAAATAAGCAATTAGCTAACCATTTTCCAAGAGCTTAGGTGTGGGTCCCTCATTCGAATCAGATGAAAATGAAGAAGAGAAACTATATTTTTCAGCAGGCTTATAGAAGGAATTTTCAAAGATGGAGTTATCAAGAGGCAGTGTTGACAAATGGGGAGCTAAAACAGCAAAAATGTGATCATTATATACTATAGACAAAACAGATATTCTAAAATATTAAAACTTGTCTGAAAAAGGGTTAAAATAAATTTTTGTTAAAAAAAAAAAGCCAATTTATTCAAAAAAAAGCATTACGAATATTTAATTTCCACATTATCAGCTCAAATTACAAAAATATTTTAAGAACATTGCATAATGATATCTTAAAAAATAGTTTAATTCTAATATTTTTATTTTTTCATTTATATGCATTGGAACAAATATTATTTCTCTTATTGTGCAAAATTACATATATATTGTTACAACATATACTCTGAAATTGTAGCTGTATATTTTCAGAATACAAAAAATTCCAAATTTCTGGATAACTAATACTTTAATCAAAGAAGCTATATGTGTAAACAAGTACAATAAACAGCTAATAATTTTTTAGTTATCTAGAAAAGTCACAAAATAATAGTTAGAAAGAATAAAATGGCAATCAAATGCTCAACTAATTCATAAAGCAGAAGATTGTACTCCCGTATTCACAAGTCACATCTACTCATTTCACACTGACTGTTCTTTAAATATGATTCATATGATATGAACATAACCTCTATAGAAGGTTCTTGAAAAACCTACATAACTCATAAATTCCTAGGCCAATCATCATAGTTATTAAAGTTTCTAAAACTTGCCCAACTTTAAAAAGTTGGTGACTTTTTTCCACATTTTACTAAATTTATTGTTAAGTTTACCACATTTATCACTAAGATTACTAAATTTGTTACCAAGGTCAAGCAATCCAGACTTTCAATTAATAACAATAGTTGACTGTAAAAGTGTCTTTGCAGCAAATGCAACTTAATGCAGTCAAAGGCATTTCAGATATTTATAACAATATTCAGCAGAATCTTGTTTCTTACATTGGTTCAAAAATTTTAATGATTTAGACAGAACTCTAGAGGAAGATAAAAATATAACACAAGGTCTAATGCAGTCAAAGGCATTTCAGATATTTATAACAATATTCAGCAGAATCTTGTTTCTTACATTGGTTCAAAAATTTTAATGATTTAGACAGAACTCTAGAGGAAGATAAAAATATAACACAAGGTCTTTGAAATAATATTTTTATGTTTGTGTGTCTTTGTACATTTTTTTTAAATATTGATTGAAATTAGGCAACAAGCATATCTTAACTACCTCTTAAAAGATACAGAATAAATATCCTTCTGCCTTACATACTACTCTATAGAAGAGAAGGTAACAATTTCTCAGAAAAGAACTGTGTCAATCACTCCTGTTGTATAATACAGCTTGATGATGGTAACTCGTTTAATTTATTAGAATTATGCACTTCAACTGGACACACATAACCTGCGACCGGATAAATAGTTAACTGTCAATTTGACAAAACTCAACTTTGAACTTCACACCTTCAAAATAATTTTCTTTTATATACTTTATATAATGCAGAACAAGTAAGAAACAATTTGAGTGTGGGTAACAAATTCTCAGTTCCACAACTATAATACACAACTATTATATATATATTTTTTTATGCACCATAAATTAAGATAAAAACACAATAATACAAAAATTATACTAACCCAATCTATGTTTGATGACACGAGCATATAACCTAAGCTTACTGGGAACAGGCCCATCGCCAATGCTACTAAACCATTCACTAACAGGCTCTTCAGCAACTTTGGAGGCTGCTGTTTTGCCCACTCGCATAATTCCATCTCGAAGCACTTTTGTGATTGGTCGATGCTTACCCAGGTTATGTAACTCATAATAAGAACTCAGTTCTCTAAAAAAGTTCTTAACATGCAAAAGCACACTGTCATTCTCAGGAGCAACAACAATATATGCTACATCCCTGGGAAGTGAATATGGTTCAAGATGTAATTTATCCTAAAATATAGAATCAAATGTAGTAAGTATACATCAAAAATATATGCTTGTGTCATAAAGAACTTTGTAAAATCACTCACATAATTATTAAATCAACTTACTAGAGAACTTAATAAAAAAAAATCAGCAGTGGCTCTAGTCCGATGGAACCAAAATGGTTTTGCATGAATAACATTTTTCTTTGTATGTCTTCTTTAAACATTTTCAAAACAGTTCAAAATATTAAAATATATAAATTAGAACCACATTTTCAAAATAGTTTAAAATGTTAAAATATTGAAATTATAAACACTATATTTTGTAAACTAAGAATCTGACACGAAATCTATTTATATATCCTTGTATGACTCTCAAAAGGCTATAAAGTATTCATAAATTGTTTATAGCTTTAAGTTTTCGCTCTGACTTCAGTCGGATACCCAGAACATAGATTTCAAGTGAAAATATCAAATTATTTTTCTAACTTGCTTGGCGACATATATAAATGAAACTTACACAATATTTCTGATGAGATTTAAGATTCAGGTCAATCTATAAACTTGCCTGGTGGCACACAAATACATTCTCGAATTCCATGCTTCCAACTCTTTTCTTCAAACCTCATAAATCATTAAACATTTTTAGAATCCCCAAGTTCACTTCACTTTCTAATTTCTTTGAAACAAAACAAAATATGTTGTCTCTGTATACCAATATTTCACCAAGAAGGAAACACATTGAGCTGCAATACTCATGTCACTTAAATGTTACAGCTTTCCTTCCCATTGGAAAACTTTAACAGGTCAAAATTAAAACCTTAGAGTTCAAAAACTAAGAATTTGAATTGAAATCCAATTATATATCCTTGTAAGGAATGGCTACAAATTGTTAGTTACAGGAAAATTTTTAATCTTCTTCCACTTGACAAAACAATTCCTTGAGAACTATAACAGCTTTGAAAAAAAATTATTAACCTATAAACTTGGCTTCTTACTGAACATTTTTGTTGCTTACTGTTTATATCCATCTTTATATACTTGAAATAATTTTTATAGAAAATATTTTAAGTGAAATTAAGCAAAGTGAAGCAAAAACTTGCTTGAACAAAACTTTTTAATTTTTCTGAAAAAAAAATTCAAAATATTAAAATTATTTGGTATATTCATAAATAGTACCATATTTCTGACAAAACAACAAAAGTTGTTCATATTTTATCTATTAGATTTGGAGTAATAAGAATCCAAAGTGTTTACATTTTTCATAATGTTTCAATTTCAAACAGAGATACCCCAACCATTGTTATTCAAATAATAAAAAATTCTGCAATGAAATTTCTTGTTTAATTCCTATTTTTCCTCCTTTTAATTGCAGTTTCTTATATAAGTTAATTTCCTCATTTTATTACTGCTCTGGTTTTCCTTTCTGGATGCATTTAGTTCATTTTATTTAAGAAACTGGTTCAGTTTCATTACTTTTTACTGATATTTCTTTTCCAAAATAGAGGTAACTAATTTTATTTCTAAAACTGGTTATTCCCTGTCTCTATACTGTTGTTTTCCTCGCTGGTTTATATTTGCTCATTCAGTTTCTGATACCATATTCTTTGTGTTACTGTTCTTAACCTTTCCTGCTGTATTTTGCAATAAGTTGTTTAAATGTTTCTGATTGATGCTAACTATTTCACTCTCCAAAACCTGTTTTCACCTTTATTTGTAATTACTCTTTTTTCCTGCTGTAATTTTCTATTTTTTTTTCCATAACTAATTTTCTGATTAAACTACAGTTTTTGCTTTCTTGATGCAATTAACTAATTTATTTTTCAAACCAGTCAAGGTTTCTTTTTAATTTATTACTTGGCAGTTTTCTCTTTCTGGTTGATGGTAACTCTTCAGTTTCTAAAACTGGCGATTCTCTTTATTTGTACATTCTCCTATTTTTTTTTCCCTTTTCTGATGAAGGCAGCTTTTTTACATTTAGAAACAGACAATTTTTGTGTGTTTTTTAATTTTTAATTTTGTTAGGTACAAATAATTTTGTCTTGTATATTTATAATTAATTTTTGTATATTCATAATTTATTTTAATATTTCAGGTAATTTTTTCAACTTTCTGTAGCTTACTTCACTTTTTCAAACCGTATTGGTTTTCTGTTTAATTATTAATTTTTTTAAATTAGCAATGACTATCTTAATTTTTTTAAATTAGCAATGACTATCTTCCTAGATCACATGGCCTGATGACAAAAATTTTCTTACTTCTGCTGATACATTTAATCAACTTTTATGCTGTCATTAACAAAGTATTTATATTTTTAAATTATTTAAGCCAACACTTTGAGTGGATTTATAATACTAACACACAGTCAAAGAAAATTGAGACACATCCTATTAACTTGGAATCCCCTATGAGTATATCTAATTTTTCTGCCTAAAACATTTAGGCAAACCAAATCTATATAATTATCTTCTTACAAATGGAAAAGTGTCAAATCTTTCCTAGTACTGCAGAATTCAGAGAGCATAATTTTATAGAAAAAAAAATCGACGGGGGCTCCAGTCCGATTAAGCTGAAATAATTTTGTATGAATAACATCTTTCTTTGTGGGTGGTTTATCCACATTGAACCTTTTCAAAACAATTAAAAACAGTTAGAAATAACATGATCCAAAATTCAATTACATATCCTTGTAGGGCTTTCAAAAACTACAAATGACTCACTGTTTATAACTAACTAAAATATTGAAATTAGAACTACCTTTTCGAAGCATTTCAAAATATTAAAAGTAAAATTAAAATTAAAATATCAAAATTATAACCACTATATATTGAAAACTAAGGATGTGATTTAAAATCCAATCATATATCCATGTAGGGCTTTTAAAAAGCTACAAATTACTCTCTTACTGTTATTCCTAGCACTTTTAATTTTCAAGATATAAGCATTACAAACTTTAAAACTAAATTTTAACATGACGATTACTCAAAAACTTTAAGAGCTTTGTAAAAACAAACTGATCTAGAAATGGGATTTCCTATTGAACATTTTTGTAACTTGTTATTTATATATTTTGATATTATAACTTATATAGTTTAGAAAATATTTCGAGTGAAAGTTGTTGGGTTATTTTGGGCTATTTAATAATTTTAGGAAGTTTGTTTTTAATCTAAACATGTTCCGGGGTCTTATTTACATAGTCATTCTCTTTTAGTTATCCATGTTCCAATTGTTTAGGTTTTTGATATTCCTCTGTTCTAAATAGGTTCTATTCTATAGTTATTGTGTTCAAAATGGTGAAAGTTTGTTCTTTTTAGGTTTTAGCAATTTAAATTTATTTAAATTGGCTAATTTGTAATTCCATTTATTGCCATTTTTATTCCCTTTGATTTGATTCTAAATTTATTGTTCTCGGTTAAAAATTCGTTGATTTATAGAGCTTTTTCAGTTTTGTTCTATTTCCATCATTTTAAATATTTTGGAATCATTCATATTTAAATTGTTGCAAAATTCGTATATTCCAAATTGTTTCACTTCATTTCTTTTTAATTTTCTTCTGCTTTAAAATTCCTGTTCTCTTCTTTAAAATTTCGAGTTTTGATTGGTTGATCGTAATATTAAAATCGTCTGTCATCAATTATTTTATCATTCATTGATAATTTTGCTTACAGTGTGTGGCAGCAATGTTTATCTGTATATAAATAAACTCCTGCTCTTTTTCCCTTGCTTCTTATTATTGATTAGAACTTAGGATGTAAGCTATTAAGCTGTCCTGTGCTGTTTGGCATGCTGTGGATCATTTTTATTTTGTGACTTTTTAACCTTGTTGCTTTTATTTACGCTGTATTGCTAACCATTCATGTTTCCTGCTATGATCTAAGTGTGTACTTTTAAAGCTGCATAAAAAAATAAAATATTTATTCCAGCTAATTAAATGTCTGATCTTGCGGGCCAGCTAAGTGTTTGTTTCTCCCTGGCTATGCTGCTCTTATTATGAAGAACTGGAACGTCATTTTTGGTGAAAAACACCAGACATATGCTATGCATTTAATTCTGATGTCAAAGGTCCGGTGCAACTGTGTGGAGAAATTATTTCATCGCTACTCAATGTCCTGTTTGGGAATATCCCCTTGGAAAAAGGATCTGGTTAAAGATTTTCCTCACTTCTGATGGACATAACCCTCCTTTGCCGTGTTCTGCATTTCAAGAGGTGTTCTTTAGGATCTTTGGCGACTCTTCTGGTGATACTGCCTTCCGATGATCTTTGCAGTTCCTCTGGAGCACTTGGTGAAATCCGTTTTTATTACATTCCTCTGTAGTTAAATAAGCATTTATTCTAAATTGGTATAAATAGAATAAATGCTTATTTAACTACAGAGGCCCCTTTACTTGTACATTTTAAGTTCCAAATCCTGGATTATTGTTATGTAATTTTTAAATATTAAAAGCTGTTTTTCTTTAAATGTTAGTTGAAATTTCCTTTTTGGCTAACTGATGTTTTTATTCTAAATTCTAGTTTGGCAAATAATTCCAAAATTTTAGCATAACTTAACTTTAACATTGCTAACTTTAAATTTAATATTCTAACGTTTGTACTATTACTATACGACCGGCCAATGTATAAATTCCATTTATTTCATTTATTTATAATATTTAACTTAATTTATTTAGTTAATGAGATGTTGTAAAATGTTTTGAAAATTCTTTAAAAATAAAGTAAAATTTTAATAAACGTTAGATTTTTTGAAAACTTAAATTCTGTCTCTTTCTCTTTCTTTTTACTTTAATGTATTTTTATTTTTAGGAAAGTGTCATTTTAATATTTTACAGGTTAGCATATTTGTATGCATTTAGGGAAAAACTGGTCTCATGGCACATGTTTACAGTCTTTTAGAATTACAGATACTTTTTTCAGATTTCATGAACTTACAAGTTATTAATGCATTTAAAAATTATAGAATATATTTTAGTATATAATGTTCTGCCTTTTTCAACCCGACAAAGTAAACAAAGTGAAGCAATCACTTGCTTGGACAAAAACTTTTATATTTTTCACCCAAAGTGTTTACATTTTTCATAACACTCAGATTTCAACTAGATACCCTGACCATAGATGTAATTCTCATCAAATTTTATACATACACACACATCATCACTTTCCATTTTGCTACTCATGTCTTCGGACGAGTCGGTCGTTCTGGGCTTTCGACACATCATCACTTATTTTTAAATTAAATTCAAAGAAGCTTTTACTGAGATTTTTAAAACATGTATTTTATGCATATCAATTTTTAATTTTACAACAAGATTGAACAATCAAAAATGTTGATAAAATTGTACTCTATTTGCATAATTTAAAAAGTGGAAGTTAAAACTATGATAAATTGGCAAATACATATGTTCAACAGGATAATTCCAACAAAGTTTATGAGTGAAGATTACTGTAGATAATGTATAAATCTGATGTTACATAAATTTTAAATAATTATAATTACAATTGCAAAACAACTAATTTGATAAAGTCCAAAACTAATTGTATAACTTAACATTGTAAGTAAACTTTTAGTTTAACAAAGTACAGAACAGTGAACAACTGCTTATCCAGTACTCTATCATCCCCCACACTCAGTCAACCACCACCTGTCACTACAATTTTTTTTCCCATTACGTGGCGAGTGTTGGCCCTTTTATGTTTTTGTGTCTTTGTACTTCGCAAAATTGTTATTTTTGCATATATATATGTAACAATTTCTAAATTTTAAATAAATAATACTTCTGTGAGATCAACTAACTTTAGAACAACTAACCCTTCAAACCATGCCTTATTAAGGGTCTCTATTCTCCCAAAAAAGAAAAATCAGGTAATTTTCTTTCTTGTATTCCCCTATCTAATATTTACAGCATATTTTTTTTCTAATAAAGAAAAGAATGACATGAACCATGAATAAAGCCCAAAAGTTCAGACAAAATGCCTAAAAATCTTTTTCCCCTTGCCTTTCTGCCTCATATTTGAAGAAAAGACATATTTTATATTTTTAATGTATATTTTTCTTATATTGACCTTAATTTATATTTTTAATTCCTTTATTTTCATAAAAGAAAGTTCAGGTGAACAGTGCAATATAAACATGTGTTAAAAAAATGTAACTTTTTTTTAATAAGTTGCTCTTTGCATTGTTAACAGTTTAGATAAAGAAAAATGCGGATCAATATGAACTGCTAATCAAATACTATCTCAAGATTCCATTCATTATGATTTAACTTTTATTCAAGAACACTTTTCAAACTCCCCATAATATTACTTCTCTCCAAAAGAGGAATGAAACATTAGTGAATACTGAGAAATTAAGTTAGTGAAATTGAATTTGTTCCTGGACAAAATGGTACCATCATGAGTGAAAAATGCAAAATAAGCTAAATACCTCTATATAATTTTAAGTTTTTCAAACACTATGCACTTACTTAATAAGTGCCTATTTTTACTGCCTATTTTAAAGATTTTTTTTTTGTGCTTATTTGCCTGCTTATTTTAATATTTTTACTGCCTGAACTTCCAGACTTTAATCATGAACAATAAACATTTACATTTGATGAAATTATTCAAGACGTTTTAAATTCAAGGAAACCTGAATCAGAAGAATCAAAAAATGAGGAACCAGGAAACAAAGTCAGTCATATGGATGTCAGATCTCTTTAAATGCATTGACTGGTTGGTTTTAAAAACAAGACGAAGCAGACGCAACTCAAATGCTTTCATTACACAGAATTTGAAATCTTGCTGCAGTTTGAAAGGTTCAAATAAATCAATCAAATAGTTCAATGTATAACACATTACTTTTCATATTTCTATTTATTTATTTATTTTTGTAACATGCAAAATTTGTCTCATTAAATTGTTTTCTTACTACCAACTGTTTTTGTTTTCCAATATAAAAAAAATACTATATTTCTAAATATGCATGATTTTAAAAATAACATTTCATTGGCTTTGTCACACTTCTGGTCCCTTGATTGACAGACAATTAAGAGTGCACTATACTACAAATATTTGAAAAATTAAATGATAAACTAAGATAAGAAAAAAAAAAAAATAATAATAATAAAGATAAATATTCTAAATTGTATATTATTTAGTTTAAATGGTACTAAAAGTAATTTAGATAAACAAAAATTCCAATAATATAAAAAATGCAAAAAAATGCAATAAAATCAACTGCATCTCTTTGCTTTATGAAAATATATAATTACATAATAAACTAACAATTAAAAGGCTATGTTTTTCGGGTATTTACTTAATGTACATTTTGAGGTGCAAGGTCTCACAGAAGTAATCATCAGAACTATCAGAGTATTTTTACACACAGGTTGCAACAATTTTGTAACATATTTCAGAAGAAAAAAAGATCACTTATTGAATCTATACAATTATTAGAACAAAGAATATTGCTAAATATTTCTCTAAAGTTTAAAATATTCACTAAAAGGATATATAAAACTAAATATTCCAGTCTAGATAATTTTGAAGAAGATCTAAATACAGAAAATTCTACTAAAAAATATAGATAAAACCTCAAAATAATATGCAATTATTGAGTATTCAAGAATAAACATACCCAGTGTCTAATTGCAAAAGGTGAAAAAATTGAGCCATCTCCATCATGACCAGTTAAAAGGAAAGGTATAGGTTGTGGTTCACACTGATCCTCAGTGCCTACAATGAGAGAAGTTTAAAAATAAAAATACAAATAAATTAGTGTCATATATTGAATTTATTTTATATACATTATGGGAATGCAATTTCTTTCATATGGATTATCTTACATCAGAATAAAAAGGAAAGCAATTTTTCTTTGTACATTAATTTTTCTCTGCACAATTAACATTTTCTTTGCACATTAGAAAATAAATTATTCTTATATTGAAATATATTTTATAAAAATGCTTACACTGTAAAATATTAAATATAATACAAAAATATTCAAACTAATTAGACCACTTTTCATATTTCTTTATTGTTTCCTTCGATTTGAAAAAAAAAATTTAAATATATGATCGACATATGAATAGTTTCTAAATTAAAGGTCTAGAAAATCTTCATACACAGCCAAGTTGAATTGGGTCGGGCTGAAGAATTTTTGGCTAATTTAGAAAAATACAGTTGCTAAGCCAAACAAAGACAAAGTTCTCAAAATTTATACATGAATATTAACACAATGTATAACACATTATTGCAAATTTTAGCTATGTTGTAAAGATGAGGTAAAAAAAAATTATATAATTCTCGGCTTACAGATAGCTCCACGGTTTTAAATGCATCTGAAATATGACACATCATATTCCCGTGCATCATATGCATCTGAAATATCATATGCATCTGAAATATGACACATCATATTCCCATCCAAACAGCTGCTCTTAGTCCTCAGGACGAGTCGGACGGTCTGGGTCTTCAACATCATATTCCCGGTTTGACCGGGAGTCTACTAGAATAGAACATAAATCTCCAGTCTGCTGAAAAGGGTCAATTTTCTCCTCAATTCAACATTCTGCCACATGATTGATCAATATATATATATTAGCCTATAGAATGCTTTTAGACAAAGTTGATAAGCCTATTTCAGTGGGATGGAGAAAGAATGTTTCCAAAAATAAATGTTTGTATAGATGACCTCAAAATATCAAGTCTTTTACAGTATAAAATTTGTGTAATACAGTTAGGTTTAAAATCATACAGAAGATAAAATGCTATAATTTCTGAGGAAAATGTATACTGCACTAGTAAAGAAATAGTTGGAAAAAGGAGTAAATTGAGTAAATGCTCAGACAAGTTATGAAGAAACATGAAAGCAAGGTCATAATTTAATTATAATTCTTTAAAGAGAGGGGAAAAGGCAATAATTAAATGTGTTCCATATCGCTCCCATGTCTTTTTAACCCTTTCGAGACGACGTCATTCCGAAACTACCATGGCCCGAAGGACAGAGCTCTTTGCTTCCGAACTTTTCCCAAAGGATGGATAATTTGTTGCGCTAAGCCTAACTCTCGAAATAAATTCACTGAAAATCACCTCTTCAATACAGAAATCTACTTTTTTCAGGAATAATAGAAATACTTATTTTCCATTTGATGTATATTTTTCATACGAATCGCAATGCAAAATACTCGTTAGTTGCTTTTACTATGAATTCTACTATTTATCATCGAAAAATATGCTAAAAAAATTAATTTCCTTATCTAAATTAGGCGGCATAATATTGTGATTGATTCCAAGTATGCTAAAAAACTCAAAAGAACTAAAATCTTTCAAATCTCCTGTCCAAAAACATAATTTGCAGAAACAGCTACTAAAACTGGTGGCGTTGTAATAATAGTACGCTCGGAATCTGAAGAATCATTTGCATTTTCATATTCAGAAATACAACAGATCCACGAATCTTTACTATCTGCATCACTTTCATTACTGCCCAGTTCGTTTATCATACGAGTACATTTTCCCACAGAAAAAAAAAAAATCCTGTCCCAGACATTCTCTGATCTGAAATAACCTAATAATTTCACTGCCGCACATTCCTTTAAAACCCAAACTAAAAAAAAAATTCTCTCTTACATTCCTATAATTCACCAAAGAAATCATTAAGCTAAAATCAAAACGAGACCCGAAACTCAATTATAAAACTGTAGATGCTGCAAGAAGTGCTCTGTTTGTTTATATTATAAAACCATGTTTCACTGCTCGGGATAGAGAAATAATTTATTGGATCCACCCCTAACCAAGGTCAAGTATCTGTAAAATACATTGGAGTTGTTCGCATGGACATTTAACGCCATCTAGTAGACAAATAAATTCAAATGAAAACGGTCCATATGAAAACGCACTCACATGGCCATCGTCTTTTAGGGTAAATTTTTCCAAACGTGGATACGTGACCATCGTACTTGAATACAAATTCGCAGCCGACACGCGGACGCGTCAACTGTCACGAAAGAGTTAAATACACAACAGGAGATGAAAATGAAGAAATCTCAAACTAGCAGCAGTTGAAAATTTTTACACACATAATTGACAATTTTTACACACATAATTGACACGGCCGTCCAAATAGATGCTCTAAGTCCTCGAACGAGTCGGACGGTCTGGGTCTTCAACACATAATTGACAGTCCGGTCGTCCAAATTGTTACTCAAGTCCTCTGGATGAGTCGGACGGCCTGGGGTTTCCACACATAATTGACTAATAGTTGACCCCTAAAATTTCAAGTAAATTCATGAAAACTTTAATTACATTTTGGAGGGTTTGGGGGAAGCTTGTACTATTTTGGAGGGTTTAGGGGAAGCTTGTACTACAGTGCATTTCAGATAGGACTTTGGGGACAATACTTGTTCTACCATAAGAATTTGGGTTTGTTTTAGAGGATGGATATATTGTTGTAGACCCAGACCGTCCAACTCATCTAAGGACTTGAGCAACTATTTGGACGGCCGGGGATGGATATATTGTGAAGAAACATGTTTATTATCATCTGTACCACAATCCTTGAAAAGGTATTAAAACTTTTGGATTTACAAAAGCCAAATTAAAAAAAATGAATAATAACTTGTTAAAACCAGGCTGAGACTCAAAAGTTTCAAGCTGTGCAGAACTATTTTATTTTGAAGTTCTTCAAATTAGGGCTGAGTTCAGAATCGGTTACTGTCAGATCAGGTTAAATAAGTCAAAAACTTTGACTCATGTAGACCTTTAAATCTAATTCACATGTAATATCAGCTGAAAAGAGTTCTAGTAAATTGTCTAATATGTAAATACTGACTTCAAAAGTTCATGGCAAAATGCAGTCTACCACTGAAAAATTTAGAATTTTCCCTGTCGATCCGAACCAAAATATTTAATGCTGTAAAACAATCACTTCTCTCATATACTAAGACATCTTGTAAACCTATCACATTTAAAATGTCAATTCTTAATTTAAAATACATAAATACATACCTCTTGGAGCAAGCCTGTGAAACTCTTTCCATGTCAAAGGACCAGTAACAATATAAGTAAAATCCCACAATTTCTGTGATCTTTTATGGACAGAACCTTGAAGTAATGGTTTCAGAGAATCTAAAATTAACATAGCTTCTTGGCTTGTAGCAGGCAAAGGACCTAGAAAAACAATCATTTTTCAATCTTCAAATTTTTCACTTTCTCGAAATAACGATTTATAAAAATTTAGAATATTTTCATAAGATTATAAAACTTCCGTATTTATGATGCAGTAAATATACAGATGAATTTAAAATATTCTTGAAGAAAATTTTTAGATTGTAAAGTAGGTTAATTTATTAACTGATAGACTGATTTTATTATTGTAGTTATTTTTATTTAAAACATGCAAAACTTAATCAGACAGATTTTTTCGTAAAATTTCTAAGCAAAACATACAATTCTTATTCACAATACAAGAAAAAAGATCCATGATTTGTCATATACAAATTATTATTACACTTCTGCAGTTATGCAGCTAGCTCCATGTCATCTCAATACTAAAATCAACAATTTCTCAAAAATTGGTTAAACAAATACCTGGTTTTCTGACAACAGGGATCACACTCACACTAGTCTGCTTCGTATCACCTTTCATATCAGGAAAAACAGAGGCTTGTATCAGTTTCGTAGCAGGTAAAGTTAAGTTTGGTATCAGTTTCGTAGCAGCTAAAGTTAAGTTTAGTATCAATTTTGTAGCAGACTAATACCCACATTGTATCATTTGTAGCAATGAAAAGTATTTCTTTTTGTTCTTAATTTATTTTATGTAAATTATAAATTATTTTTATATATTGAAATTGAATAAACAATAAAAGTTAAAATTACAGAATTAGAGCACTTACCAGGAAAAGGATCACATACTTAAAACGAAAATTTTGCTATACATTATAAAAATAAGAAAAACTGAGTCATTTCCTTGAAATAAAAGCTAAAACTTGCCTCTTTCAATGTCACCATTTGCGTGTGGAAGAGAGATAAGAGCTTTGACAAGTTTTGAAATTAGTTGATATTTAATCGATCCAGTAATATCTTTCATTTTAAAATATGTGACCAATGCACATCAAGAGACTCAGCTGGGCTAGAAATATGTTTCAAATTGTCTCCATTCTTCAAGATCAGCAGAACACTCTGCTAGCAATCTGATCCATTCATCACCTGGACTGGATATATCTTCTGATGAAATTATTTCAGGAAGCTCTGAAGCAATCAATTTTATTGAGATGAGAAATTCAGCTTGAATTCGCTGTAAGGGGTGTAGACATTTTAAATTCTTGAGAATTCAGTTACATAAAGGTAAAACTTTTATTAGGTATTTGCATGCAGTTATGTAAAAGTATCTGGCTCCCATAATACAATAGACTTTTTTCTGAACTTGTTAGATGTTCCATTGCCTTTTCTGTATTGGGACCTATTTCCAATTTGTTTTACAAATTTTCACTTTTTTCCACATCCATTAACTTTAGATCTTGTCCTTTCTAGCTTTTAAAACATTCATCTTTCAGAAACCTACCCACGATAGTCTTTAAAAGTTGAAATAATATTATCCTGACCCATCAGATATTATGTAGGACAACTTAGAACTTTTGCATTTAAAATCACTGGCTATTTTACTGTCAGTAAACATCTTCAGGAATATATTATATTAGTTGCAGTTGTACTAAATGAGAATGGTATATGATGAACTGCAATGGCCAAACACAGCATTGTTTCTGCAGATCTAACAAAATCTGCATATGTAATTCCTTGGAAATTAAAGCAAGTAATAATTTGCAATTGTGACAGCTTTTTAAGTATGTAATTTTATCCACGATTCTTTACACAATTATCTATATGGCTTTTGTTTTTTTAATGTCGCTTGATAAGCGATTCCATGCTGGCTGCAATTAATACTGATATTGCATATGTAAAAAACTGCTTCTTCCTCTTTAGCACCAGCTTTGCACCATGTGCTAATTTTATCACCATTTCCATCAATATCATTTCGCACATCAGTATTAAAATGACTGCATCTTCCTAGAAATAAGAAATGCACTATTTTATAACTAATATGAATAAAATATATGGCAAATTATGTACATAACTAGAAAAAGTAGGATTGCCAGGATTTAAAGCAGGGATTAATTCAGTTAATTTATTTCAATGTTTCAAAAAGCATATTCATACCCCTCCCGCTTTTCAACAATTCCTTATTTCAAGCAAATGAATAAGAACTGTTTTTGAACAGCTGCGCAGGCGCTCGATTCTTTGGTCGCTAAGGGTTAATTAATAAGCAAAATTTGTTAATAAGCCTCTGCATAACGGGAACATGGGCCACTCAGTTGCCACGTGAAATCTAGGTACACTTGCGCAGCGGGCATGTTACACCCTTAATAAGTGCCTTTCACTCACCTTTAATCCAATGTGCAGGTACTAAGCGGCCTTTGTTAAATGGCCACAGATAGGTGTACGCGCCCGCTTAGCTGGTGTGTAGGCCACTAAGTGGCTAACCCTAAATCAAACAGCACACACGAACATAATACAACCTAAATACTCGTGGAGATTCTGAAAGAACAAAATAAAACAAGAACGAGTGGTTAGTACGACAGTCGCAGTTGAAAAAAAAAATTTAATTTCAAAATATTTTTTTATTTAACAACTCAATAAATAACAACTCATTTAACAACTCAATAGAATGAATGCAGAAAAATGTGGCTCGAATTTCATTCAAGGCACAGTAGCAAGATCATAGACAAACATCTTGGTCACGAAGCTGGAAACTCCTGATGGATGGTGTTTCATATTTATTAGGGTGAATATAAATTTTCGCAGAATTGCCTGTTTCATGAGCAGTTAAATCAATTGTGATTATATTTTTTGTTTCATGGTAAATTGCGTGCAATAATTTAATTATTTATACACCTTCCGGCCGTCCAAACAGTTACACTTTTCTGGTAGGTCGGACGGTCTGGGTCTCAACGTAGCAGACGCCTATTTAGAAACCGAATAACTCGTTCTAGTAATGATATATAATACAAAGTTTAAAACATCAGAACGGTATCTTTAAAATTCATGAAGTAAAAAGGCCGATAAATGAAATCCATTTCGTTTGTTGAAAACCTGTTTCTCTATTTGAAAAAATGCCTGCAATATCACTATCGTTAACTAGAAATAAATCTGAATCTGATTTGGAAGACAATTTTCAGCTTTAAATGTTCATAGCTTTTAAACGTCCCCCCCCCCCCCCCCAAACAAAAAAAAAAATCACGACGAGGCATATCGTCCGAGGATCTGAAGTACCTGTGTACTGAATTTCACCGCGATCTGCAATTTCTATTTTCCGCTTCAAAAGACACAGAAATCTTTTATTATGTTTGATGTATGAATGAAATGTAAACAGCAAAATCTCTAGAATTGAGTAGATGGATTAAAATGCAACAATTGTAATTTGTATCGGTTAATATTTTCTATAAGAGGTTAATACGCTTCACTTTTTAAAATATGCCGATACCGTTCGAAGGAAAAAACAAAACACATTATATGTATAAAATGTATCTATTAAAACAAGAAAGAGTGCCAAAAGAAAAAAAAACCAGCAAAAATCTAGCTTAAAGATTTTATAAATTATATTTGGAAATAGTTTATGTTGGCGTGCAAAAAATAATTGCCCTAGCTTGACCTTTTAATCTCTTTATGCCTCAAAGGCCGAGAGCATCAATTTGGCAGACAGAACTCTCCCTCCCCTATTTGTTTTGACTAACTCGACAACGTAAACACTTAAAGGCAAAACACGGTTCATTCAAATGAGACTCAAAAGAATCCAAGTCCAAACGACTACATTTGTAAATATTGGTTTTTAAGCAAAAATTCTGAAAGAGTTCAATTTTTCATAACTTTTAAACACAAATCGATACCAAACAAAGAATAATCCTGCAAAATTTTAACTTTGTAAAGAAAACAAAACTGTAGTAATTTATCAAGTGGGGTAATGCCCTCACTATTTTAACAAACTCTCAGTCTCTTTCGTCTATATTATTTTCAGGTTTAGAAGGGATTGTGTTTTGCTCTATCTTTTCTACTTTTGATTCGGTTAATGAATTGGGTGGGGGGTGGGGGGGAAAGAAGAAACAATGAGGGAAAAACACCGTAATCTGTACTATTTTTACTGTAGTTTTGAACTACTACGCCTACGGTCATTCCATAGTAATAGGCCAGGGTCGCCAACAGCAGTTGTGTACAATATGGGCATTTATCATGGGTCCCTTCCAATTTGATTTTTTCTTTTTTGTGAATTTTTCATGCTTCAAAAAGAAAATATTAGCAGTCCGCCACCCCCGTATGGGCATATATACATGAGTTGCCCACATGAAATTTTGCGAAACAAATTCTTTTCTTTAAATTTAAATCTGTATTTCTAATTTTATTCTTCCCGACACACAGAGAAAAACGGAACTGAATAAAAAGCGATCACGACCGTTTAAGAATGCGCTCCGATAGGTTTCCGTTTTCCGGAAATTTTCGATCGTAATAACGTTTATACTTCGGCAGTCTTATGAAATTAATTTTAACAAAATTTGTCTTTATATTTCCACTTATCTGAAAGTATTATTTTTAAAACATGTTAAATATACTTTAGAAATATTATAAATGTAATTTATCTTATGGATAAATTTAAAAAACATATTTTTATAAAATAAATAAAATACTTACTGTTAGTTAGTCGTAACATTCTTCAGATTCTCTGTGGCTGACAAAGTATTATATTTCTTGGACATCAAATGTTGATAACTTTTTCAATCTCATTTTCCCGTCCCTGTGAAAGTCAAGGTCTTCCCAGACAAGCGATGATTATTTGCTGCTTGTATATCTCTTGCCGTTAATCTCATGGTTGCCGCAATACACATACATGATTTATACAAAAACTAATAATAAAATGTGCACGGAAATGGGCGATAAAATGTAAGTTTAAATAGAAGTTGTCATGATTGTACCAGAGTGAAAATGGTGCAATTGATACAAGTGGTGGATTTGTTGGAAAAAAATCAATACATATCGATTCACATTCCCCGTGAATAGACGTTTATGCAAATTTAATATGAATGACTCTTTCCGTTCACCAGCGTGAACTGTGACATTTTCCAACATGAGGTTTCATGCAAATCAGTTCTCAATGCGTACGCATCTCATTTGCATATCCGGGGGCATTTCCGGAACAGTCCATTTTCGGATATATAAGATAGAAGTTTCTTGAGGCATTATTCTTCATTAGATCTCATTCTCTGAATCTGATCGTTGAATCGGTCTAGATCCTTGATGTGGTCAGTTTAGACCAGTACGTGTCGAATGTGTTTAGTTTAAAACACTGACTTTTTCTAAAGTATGATGGCTTTTACTAATGTCACGTGCATTTAAATAACATTAAAGAACTAAATTTACTTACGTTGATATGTTCGGAAGTCACATTAATGTTTGCCGGTGTTTCATCCATTGGATTTTGTTTTGTCAAGTATGACACCATCAACGGTGGCTGTAAATGCACGCAAGTTATATAGGTAGTATAATTATTTACTACAAATGCTTCATGAAAGTTCTGTCAAACTATTTGGATCCACAAACATCTTTGTACATAGTATTGTTTGAAGTTTTTACGGCATGGAAGTTACCTGGATTGTGTAAATTGCCTAACCATGTTCTTCACGCAATAAAGTGAACAGAGCTTTTCTTTAAAACTGGTTTCGTACATTCTTAATGGCCCAGCCAACACTTCACAAGTGGTTCTTTGATTGTGCATACTTCTGTTTTTAATATTCAAGAACTGCATCGCTTGAACAGCTATGCCTAGATTTTATTTACAAACTAGTAGCCAACGAAATTAAGTTCTTGTTTATAAACTTAAATTTTTAATTTTTCTATCATCGGTTATCACCCGTGTGGTGACCGGGTGTGAAAGAATAGTCCCAACGTAACTCATGCATGTCGTAGAAGGCGACTAAAATGGGTACCCAGCATCCGGGATGTATAGCTGGATACCCTGCTCTTGGGGATTATATCAGGGGACTGGCCCTCCAGGTTGGGGGTTGGGCGTGGGGCTAACAACCCCACCCCGTAAAAAAAAAATTTCGTTAAGAAATCCAAAGAAAGAATTACCCGGACTCCTTCTACTAGAAAACGACCCGGAAAAGGCCTAGGGACTATACGTTTTGGAACATGGAATGTACGAACTCTGTATTTTAGTAGAGGGTTGCAGTTTCTTATAGAAGAATTTGACAGGTATAATATGGACCTACTTGCCATTCAGGAAATGCGGTGGCTTGGTGAGGGTACCATTGAGAAAAGAAATCACACGATTTACTACAGCTGTGATGCGAAAAAACATGCTTTTGGAACTGGATTCCTGTTGAACAAAGGTTTAAAACACTTGGTAACTGATTTCGTTCCTAAGTCTTCCCGACTTTGCAAAATTTGTCTGAGGGGAAGGTTTTTTAATTATAGTATTATCAACGGTCACGCACCTACAGAGGACAAGGAAGAGGAGGAGAAGGAAATTTTTTATGAAGATCTTTCTATGCTATACAGATCTTGTCCCAAGCATAACATTAAAATTGTTTTGGGGGATATGAATGCAAAATTAGGTAAGGAGGTTGAGTTTAGACCAACTATCGGAAGGCACAGCTTACATGATAACACCAATGACAATGGACAGCGACTGGTGTTTTTTGCTGCTGAGCACAGTATGATTATTTCAAGCACTGTGTTCGGACACAGGAGAATTCATAAGATGACCTGGCGCTCACCCGATAGTGAGACCTTTAATCAAATTTATCATATACTCATTGATTCTAGGCATGCCTCGGATATCCAGGATGCAAGAACTTACCGAGGCGCAACCTGTGATTCTGACCACTTCTTGGTCATCGTTAAACTAATTGCCAAAATTTCAAACGCCCGAAAGATACAGGGAGAGAAGCAAAAAAGATTTGATTGTGAAAAACTGAAAACGAAACAAGTGGGCGAGAATTCCAGTCCACACTTAGGGAAGAACTAAGATCTAAAAACTTTGCTGATTTGGAGAGTGTGGAAAATAAGTGGGGCCTGCTCAAGAATTCGATTATCCACTCAGCTGACAGCTCACTGGGAAATTTGGAAAAATTAAAACCAAAGGATTGGTTTGATAAAGAATGCGCTCTTGTAATGCAGGCAAAAAGGGCCGCCTATAAAAGTATGATCCAGAGGCGACATTCAAGAAGCTCCGTTGAAAAATATAAGATATCTAGAAAACAGGAGAAGAAGATCCATAGGCTAAAAAAAAGACTCTTTCACGAGGATCTGTTTAGGGAAGTTGAACATCTCAGAGGATCCAATGAAAACCGTGCTTTCTACCGTGAAATTAATCTTGGCCGCAAAGACTTTAAGCCCAGAACTACTGCTTGTAGAGACAAAAACAACATCATCTTGAATGATAGAAAAGAGGTACTTCATAGATGGAATGAGCATTTTAGTGATTTGCTGAATGACCATACTCAGGATGAGGTTTTCACCATCCCGAATACTTCTACAGATGCTGACAATATTCCACCGCTGTCTTTAGCAGAAGTTAGAGAAGGAATTAAGCGGCTCAAAAATTGCAAGGCTCCAGGCCCAGATTTGATTCCTTCTGAACTTATTAAAAGCGCAGCAAGTCAAAACATTGAGGAAATCCATCACCTCATTGAATCAGTCTGGAACCAAGAAGTCTTGCCCGAAGATTGGAAATTGAGTATCATTTGTCCTATCCACAAAAAGGGAGACGTTTTGGAATGTGCCAACTACAGGGGAATCAGTCTTCTTTGCGTTTTTTATAAATTGTTTTCCAATATACTCTTTAGTAGACTAGTAACTTATGCAGAAGACATTGTGGGAGACTACCAATGTGGTTTCCGCAGAGATAGATCTACTACTGAACAGATTTTTAACATTAGGCAAGTGTTGGAAAAAGCTAATGAATATGGCATAGCAACTTACCATCTCTTCATTGATTTCAAGACTGCCTATGATTCAGTAAACAGAAAACTATTAATTGAAGCTATGAGAGAATTTCTAATACCCGATAAACTTATAAATTTGGCTAATATTACTCTTACCGAAACAAAGCTTAGGGTAAGAATTCAGAATAATCTCTCCGAGCCTATTACTGTTTCAAATGGGCTCAGACAAGGCGATGCACTGGCCTGCTTGCTTTTCAATATTGCACTCCAAAAAATTGTGAAAGACTCTAACATCAATACCCGTGGAACAATCTTTAACAAGTCTGTCCAGATTTTTGCGTTTGCTGACGACATTGACATTGTAGCACGCACTCCCAAGTTACTTAAGGAAGCCTTCACATCTTTAGAGGCCGCAGCCAGTAAAATGCATCTAACTATTAATCAAAACAAAACTAAGTATATGCCCTGTAGTAATTATGAATGTCCTTAATTCGAAATTGGGGTTTACAAGTTTGAAACTGTATGCAACTTCAGATATTTAGGATCTGAAGTTAATACTCTCAATGACATTATGCCCGAAATTCGTGGTAGAGTTACAGTTGCTAACCGATGTTTTTTCGGCCTTAAAAGGTACTTAAAGTCTGACTTCATCAGCAGAAAAACGAAGATTATAATCTACAAAAGTTTAATCAGACTAATTCTTACCTACTCTGCTGAGACTTGGGCAATGACAGAAAAAGTTAAAGATATCATTTCTGTTTTTGAGAGAAAAATCTTGAGAGGTATTTTTGGTGGCTTAAATTGTAACAACATCTGGAGAAGAACTAACTCTGAACTTTAAAGTCTTTTAAAGAACCAGATATAGTCAATTACATCACGATTCAGAGAATTAAATAGGTGGGTCACCTGTGCAGGATGGCCGAAAGCCGTACAACAAAAAAGATCTTCTCGGCCAGACCATTCGGCACCCGTAAAAGAGGAAGACCTAAACTCAGATGGCTCGACTGTGTGGAAAAGGACTTTAAAATTTTCAAAGTTTTGAACTGGAGGTCTTTGGCCAGGGATAGGGGAGCCTGGAGTTCTATACTGCGGAAGGCAAGGGCCCATCCTGGGCTGTCAGGCCACTGAAAAAAAAAAATCATCGGTTGTGGTCCGATTTAACGCCCAAAGAATCAAAGTGTGAGTGTTTAAATATCCAGAGTGAAAGAACCAATGTTCCCGTGTAGAGGTATTCAGAAGGAGGCCGGGCCTGGCACCATTTTGAATTACGTATGATTAACCAAGTAAACAGTGTACAAGAGACTTTTGCTTCTGCTTCTTTGCTAATCTACAAGTGGCCATGGAGGCAAGTAGATTGGAGTTACTTACCCGAGACAACTACGTCACCTGGTGTACCGACATCTCATTCATCCTCAAGGAAGAAGGATGTTTCGGTCACGTAGACGGATCCGTTAAACCGATTGAAGAAGAAGCGAATCGCCGGGACTTCGACGATTTTCATCGATGGAAAGACCGAGCGCTTGCTATCCTCTATCAAAGCCTATCCACAGAATACAAGGAACTGGTAAATGTAACTGATGAACCAAGTCAAGTGTGGAATACTTTAAAAGAGCACTTTCTAGCGCCTTCCCATGCTAATCTCATACGTCTTTTAGATGAATTTTTCAGCGTACGGCCGGAACCTGACGAGCCTGTTGACATATTTTGCTCCAAACTCAGAAAGGCAGTGACAAGGCTTAAAGATGCAAATCACCCCATTGAGGACCTGTATGTTTCATTTCAAACAATCCATTATCTACCGGAAGAATTCCAGGGTATTGTTCAACTAATTTACAGGTGGTGTGACTCAGACTTTAAGCTAAGCAAAATCCAAGCAGAGTTGGCAGCTGAAGAGAGTAGACTTCGACAACAGGAACGTGACTTGTCCAAAACTGTAAGTCTCAATTCAGCTTATTTTACTACTAAAAACAGTGTAAATAAAGTAAAAGTATCTAAATTTAAATTGCCAAATATGTCTAGTGCAAATACTTCTAGAAATTGTGTTCATAATAGAAATGTTCCTAGTAATAATGTAAATATTTCTAAAAGTAAAGTTAAATGTTTTAAATGTAATAAGCAAGGTCATCCTAAAGCTAATTGCTCTAAATATAATGGATCTAGTATTGTGGAATTTCTTGGATCTCCACATATTGAAGCAAATACAGTTATCGATCCTAACGATAGGCTTAGCTGGGTAGTAGACACTGCTGCTAAGCGACATTTCTGCAATAATATTAAGTTATTTTCCAAATGTAACGAGTGCCAAGGCACTTCAATGTCGCTAGCAGTAGGGGATGTCGAAAGTCCAGTTGAGGCTATTGGGACGGTGGAAATGTACGTCCAATTTAAGAACAAACAAAGTGTTATTGTATTTGATAATGTTATGTATTCTCCTAAACTTAGGAGAAATTTATTAGCTGCATCTGTTCTTGAGGAACAAAATTTTAGTTTTAAAGGGGCTAATGGGGTGCTATGGTTTTTTATACCCAAAGGGGAGAAATTCTTTTATGCAAAAAGAAAGGATGGGTTGTATTTTTTAAAACCCAAGTATAGTACCCAGGAACAAAATAACTCAGAAAACCGTTAATCTAAAGATAGGGATCGGGATGGAGACAAGAAACACAAAAAGGATAGGAAATCTAAAGATAGGAATCCTAGTGCTTCCAGAAAAATAAATAATGTAAAGATAGCACCTAATTTTAAAGAAACTAAATCTGACTTGGCAAAATCAAAAACTAAGCAGAATGTAAATATGGGTTGTTTAAAATCTAAGCCTAGCAGTTCAGTAACTGAACTTAACAGTACAAACTGTCCTTGGCACAAACGATATTGTCACATAAACGCTGAATATCTCCTCCAAACCAGCAAAGTTTCTGCTGTAAACGGACTTCCTAGATTTAAATACAAAAAGTTAAATTGTAAATCTTGTAAATTGGCTAAGTCTAGGAGAGTATCGTATCAACCCACCAGTAGAATAAGGTCCACTAGACCATTACAGTTGTTACACTTGGATATTTGTGGTCCCTTGCCTACAGCCTCATATGGTGGAAATAAATATGTCTTAACCATAACAGGCGATTATAGCCGGAAAGTTTTTCTTTATCTTATGAAACAGAAGTCAGAGGTGTTTTCATATTTTAAAGAGTTTCAGGCCAGAGAGGAAAGGCAATTAGGTACTAAAATTCTATGTATCCGGATGGATAATGGAATGGAATTCTGCCATGATAAGTTCAAAACTTACCTAAGTGATATCAGTATTAAGGCTGAGGGGAATAACACATATACCCCACAGCTAAATGGCGTATCAGAGCAATTCAACTTAACCGCATTTGATTGTGTTAGAGCCATGTTGAACGAGAGCAAAATGCATGACAGATTCTGGGCGGAAGCCATATTGTGTTTTACATACACTAAAAATCGTATATGTCACAAATTTAAAACGAAGACTCCACATGAACTCTACAGTGGTAGAAAACCTTCGGTCAACCATCTTAAAACTTTTGGTTGTAGAGCATATGTAGGCAAACCCAGTCAGCTCAGAAAGAAGTTAGATATGAAAGCTACAGAAGGGGTTATGGTAGGCTATGTTATTAGAACCAAAGGCTATAGAATATTTTTGTCAGGGGAAAAACAAACAGTTGAGACCTGCAATGTGAGGTTTGATGAGGGTAATGTAGTGGAAGGCATTCTGGACCCAATTTGTCCCAGAAATATCTCCTTAGGGATATCAAGAGATAACCATTCAGAATACTCCGACAAGGAATATCTGAGAAGGCAGTCTGATGGAAGGGCAGGAGAGTGTGAAGACACTGGTGATGATCCGTCTGAATCCAGTGAGGAAATGGACTTTCTTGCTGACTCCAGTATGACTCCTTGCTCGGATATTACTTGGCAGTGAAAGGCAGTCCCAAGACCCGATGGGAGTAGAACAGACGTATATTATTACGCTCAAGGAAATGATAAAAGGCTGAGGTCGCACAATGATGTTAGGAAATATTGTGCTAAAAGAAATATACAATTTGATCAGCAGCTATTTAATTTTCGGAAAAATAAAGGTCTTAAAAGGGTCAGAGGCAGACCAGAAGCAAGCAATATTGAAATAAATATACCAAACGCAGGGATGTATCTAGAGAAATGTGAGTGGTGGTTGATGTTCCAGAACAATTATAATTGAGAATATAAAATTTCGAAACGAGCTTCACGTTAATTCGCACACATAAACAGTATTAGTATTGTATACTTTTATATTAAAGAAAAACATTTGATAAAATTGAATATAACTTTTTTTAAATGTAATTATAATATGTATATTTTCTTGGATGAGTGGTGGTCGGCAATTGAGTGGTGGTCGGAAATTCTGAGTGGTGGAAACCCCGACCACCATCTACCACTGTAGATACATCCCTGCAAACGGTTACAATGCTGCTATTAAATCTTCTCAGTCCGAAAAATGGTGTAATGCTATGGATGAAGAAATGGCCGTAATGCAAGAGAGGGATGTCTGGGAACTAGTTCCTGCATCCACCTCACAAAAGCATATAGGCAATAGATGGGTCTACACTATTAAGAAAGATGAGAATGGGAAAATCAAGAGATTTAAAGCTCGCTTGGTAGTTCAGGGGTATGGTCAGGAAAAAGGAGAGTCATACGATGAAGTTTTTAGCCCTGTTGTTAACTTCAACATAATTAGACCATTCTTCTCAATTTTCGTATGCATGCTTGGCTGGATGCATTTCCAGTTAGATATCAAATCTGCTTATCTCTATGCTAAATTGAGTCAAAAGATATATATGAAACAGCCTCAAGGTTATGACAATCAGAAACAACCTGATTATGTTTGTTTGTTGAAGAAAGCCATTTATGGTCTTCATCAAAGTGGAAGAGAATGGTATAAAGAACTTGACACCAAATAAAAGGAGTTAAAGTTTTTGAAACTTCAATGGTGTAATTGTGCCTATATTTACAATAGCAAAGTTCTTATGCTAGTTTATGTGGATGACATAATTCTCTTTTCAAAGTATCAAAAGGACATATATCACATTGTTTCATTATTTAGCATTGAATTTGATATCAAGGTATTAAGAAAAATTAGAAAGCTTTTAGGCATGGAATTTAAAGAGTGTGACAACAAATTTTTTATACATCAAAGTCAGTATATAGATAAAGTATGTCAAATGTTTCAACAATATAAATATCCAGTTACTTCACTTCCTATTTCTAAAGGGAATATTCTAAGTAAAATTGATTGTCCAGTGACAAGCGAAGAAATAAAGCAAATGCAAAGTTTTCCTTACAGGAGCTTAACTGGGTGTTTAGCTTTTATATCTAGTAGAACTAGACCTGATATTTGTTATGCCATCAACATATTATCTCAATTTCAAGAAAACCCTGGAATTAAGCATTGGGATGCATTGTTAAGACTTTTAGGATATGTTGAAAAGACTAAAAATTATATGTTAAATTTATCTAGTATTAAGGAGTTAAAGTTGAATTGTTACTCAGATTCTGACTTTAATGCAAACAGAGATGACCATATTTCACTTGGAGGCATGATATTCTTTATTGATAATGTACCTATTTCTTGGCGAACCTTTAAACATAAGTGTGTCAGCTTATCAACCATGGAAGCTGAGTATGTATCACTAACTGAAGCCGCTAAGAAAATGGTATGGGTACAGAACATAATTGAAGAATCTCATTTACTTGGGTTAAACTTTAATAAAAGTAACAGTGTTATTTTTAGAGACAACCAAGCAGCCATTAATTTTTCTAACTCTGCAATTGAAAACAACAGAACTAAGCATATTGATGTAAGATATCATTTCCTAAGAAATTTAATAGTCAATGAATCATTTAATGTTAAATTTGTAAATAGTAAAGATAACTTAGCAGATCACTTTACTAAACCAATGACTAAGGAAATAATATTTAAATTTTGCAGTAAAATATTTAAAAACTAAATCAAACTTTTTAAGATTTGTGATTAGTCTAAAGAAAAATTTGAAATGCTAATTTGAATTTACAACTTGGAAATTTTTTTAGATGTCAAACATATACATTATTGTTTATATGTCAAACATATTATGTCAAATATATACATTATTGTTCACTTTACACTTTTGCATATCCATTTTTAACACTTTACAACATAGTTGAAAAGTGTTTATGACTTTGTTCATTCTATCTATCTGTCTGTCTGTCTATCAGCACGATAACTGCCGTAAAAATGACTTTATCAAAATGAAATTTTAGTATGTCTTTCAGACGGTCTATGGGACCTATGGGAATATAATTAAATGATATCACCCACTTATTTTTTTATTGAAACCGGGTTGAAAAAATGAAATACATTGAACCCTATGGGACCTAATTTTTCAAACATTTTTTAAGCAAATTTAAAATTTACAAATTGCTTCGAAATTTTTAGGAAATATTCACATTATCCCATAAAATATATAAAAAAAATTTCAGTAAAATATATTAAATAGCTTTTTAATTAAAAATTATTTAATATAGGGAAAAAAACAAATTCAATTAAATTCTGACTTTTGGGATATCTTCCAGAAAGAAAAAAGAGGTATATTATATAATAAATATCTTTCCAAGAATTTAATCATTTTGTATATGAGAGAGGCTTCACATTTTAAAATAAATTAGGTAGTTAACAATTTTTCAAATTTTTTTTTTAATTTTATATAACTTTTCATGATATACTTATTTGATGACATTTTTAATGCACTTTCCTACGTCCTAGAGAGTTAAAATTTGGTACACACCTTAAATTTGTTGAACATTTTATTCTACAAAAATTTGATGGATCTTTAAATATAGATCATATATTTTTTTCGAAATGGCCTGCAAATAATCCCCGTTCACTTCCATAAATCATTGTTGTAATATTGTTAAAAATTCTGATGTGGGCAACACATGTCTTTCCCTGCAGACTCATATTCATGTTCTCTTTATTTCTTCAATAATAATTTGAGTTTATCTGCACAAAATAACAGCCATAAGTATTTTAAATGACATTGAATTTGCACATTAAACTTAAATTTGGTTCTCATTTGATAGCTGAACTTATTGTCAAAGGTGGCGTAGTGAAAAAGAGAAAAAAATTGAATATCTCAAGAACAGCTAGTCCTAGAGTAATGGGGTTAGTCTTATTCTTTTTGTTGCCAAAAATCACGTATAAAATAGGAATTTAATTGATATAATTGAGCACACGTAGTCTTTTATTTTTATATTTAACGATTTTTGCGGGCCATTTCGCAAAAATAGCCCGTTCCTTTTTCCGAATCGTACTAGAATAACCTACAAATGATTTATATACCAAATTTTGTTACATTTGGTATATAAATCACTTATAGGTTATTGAAATATTATACACCAAATTTTGTTAAATTTGTTCCATTAGTTTTTAGCTAGAGTGGATAAAGGCAATTTTTGCCGGCCATTTCGCAAAGAAGGCAGGTTCTTTTATTACAAATCGTACTATAATCTAATGAACATCAGGATTTTCCACAAAAAACATACCTACCAAATTTTATGAAATTCGGTCCATTAGTTTTTCAATTAGAGTGAATGTAATATCCTCACAGACACACAGAAACATACACAGATACACCCTTACACACACAGACATCTTCCTAAAAATAGTTTTTTCTTGCTCTAGAAGTCCCAAAATGTGTACATCTTTTGAAAATTCGTGTTCCGATCTTCGGATCGATTCCAATACTTTGAATACATACACACACACATACATATATTATCTGTGTATCTGTGTATTATCTGTGTATCTAAATTCCGTGCCTATGCAATTACAATAGTTGTGATTTTAAATGATCCCTAAACTTTTATTATTTCTTCAACAAAGCCTAATTTTAACTTATGCAGAATGCAAATATCTCAAGCGATTGTAAGGTGAGTTACATAAGAATTGCTGAATTTTTTTCACACAAAATTATTTAGCTCTGGAGTCTGGAATACAAGTTATATGAATGAAATATTCATTAATTTTGCATAGAGAATCAGATGATTTATATTTCGATACAGTTTTAAATATTTAAGTATAATAAATTACTGTAGTACTGTGATAATGTAAAAGATATCACCACTGAATGTATCACATTTTAGAAATTTTTAAATGAAATTGCATTTCAGTTGGAAAGTGTTTCATAATCAATGCTCATGCATGATTGATCTTTCTTGTTTATATTACCCGCATAATGCCAGATAGTAGCTTATGTGTTGAAGATCCAGACCGTCCGACTCGTCCTGAGGACTAAGAGCAGCTATTTGGACGTATAAATTTTTGTAGTTTTCCACTTAGTAGAAAGTATGTGTTGAAAGTTTTCAAGGATTTTCTTTATCTGATTACTTGCATCATGTATTTTAAATGTTTGGTATATAAATACAGTTCAATAGTATTAATTATATATACTTGTATTGTATTAATAAACTGAAATTTTAAGTTTTTTGAATTATAGTGTTTATACTCAAATTTAAAGTAAACTTAAATTCTATGCTTATACAAAATTTTAATCTTTTAAAAGTTGACTTGCTAAATATGAAAATATGCTTATACTTAAATTTTGGATACTTATAATTAAACTAAAATTTAAATTTTGAATGCTAATATTTAAGCATTGAAGCTATGGTGTATATAAATTTCTACTTGATGTAAAATGTTGTTTTTACAATGTAGTCTACAATACTTAACTGTTTTTCAGATGCTGTAAGTACTTATGCATTTCATTTAAAATTTTGTAATGATGTAATACATTAAAATTTATTCCTTCATTATATGTTTGATAGGATACACGGGGCCTTGGTGTTTATTGATATACCTTGGTTTCTCAGAGTAAGTTTTCTTTTGCATATCATTGAGACTTAAGGATTAGCATGAGGGGGCCGATTGTTGGAAAAAAATCAATACATCTCGATTCACGTTCCCCATGAACAGACGTTTATGCTAATTTAATATGAACGACTCTTTCCGTTCACCAGCGTGAACTGCGACGTTTTCCAACATGAGGTTTCATGCAAATCAGTTCTCAATGCGTACGCATCTCATTTGCATATCCGAGGGCGTTTCCGGAACAGTCCATTTTCGGATATATAAGACAGAAGTTTCTTGAGCCATTATTCTTCTTCATTAGATCTCATTCTCTGAATCTGATCATTGGATCGGTCTAGATCTTTGATGCGGTCAGTTTAGACCAGTATGTATCGAATGTATTTAGTTTAAAACACTGACTTTTTCTAAAGAATAATGGCTCTTACTAATGTCACGTGCATTTAAATAACATTAAAGAACTAAATTTACTTACGTTGATATGTTCGGAAGTCACATTAATGTTTGCCGGTGTTTCATCCATTGGATTTTGTTTTGTCAAGTATGACACCATCAACGGTGGCTGTAAATGCACGCAAGTTATATAGGTAGTATAATTATTTACTACAAATGCTTCATGAAAGTTCTGTCAAACTATTTGGATCCACAAACATCTTTGTACATAGTATTGTTTGAAGTTTTTACGGCATGGAAGTTACCTGGATTGTGTAAATTGCCTAACTATGTTCTTCACGCAATAAAGTGAACAGTGCTTTTCTTTAAAACTGGCTTCGTATATTCTTAATGGCCCAGCCAACACTTCACAAGTGGTTCTTTGATTGTGCATACTTCTGTTTTTAATATTCAAGAACTGCATCGCTTCAACAACTTTGCCTAAATTTTATTTACAAACTAATAGTCAACGAAATTAAGGTCTTGTTTATAAACTTAAATTTTTAATTTTTCTATCAGGATTCGAAGTTTGGCGCAGAAAATCGAAATTTTATGTATTTGTATCGCAATTTATCAGCTTTTTCTGATTGGCACAGGAGTGTGATCCCTGTAACACCTATTTGCCATTAGTTTAAATCTTGTTAGAAGAAGAAAATTAAAGGCCAATTAATACAAACTGGTATTCAAATTTTATTCTATCCTCTTTCCGATACAGTAAATTCTTTAAGGGATTGACTCAAATAAATAATTTGCAATATTTAAATCTTCAATGTAATTCAATTTCATTTCAAATGGAAAATATGTTTGACCTACTGGTAAGTGCATTTAAAAAAACTACTTGTTCATAAAGGATTAGCACTTTCTCTGCCACCAACTCCAATCATAAACAGTCGGCTTTTTGCACTTGTGCATCTGGCTCTAATCACAGTTGACAAGTTTAATTCAACAAAGCATTCAGTTTCTCACTAGAATTCCTGATAAGCATGTGCAAAATTTTTCATCAATTCTGCTGACCCCAATCAGAGACATTGTATTCTATGTCTCATTTTACACTACTAATATATACTAAAACAGATAAATATGTTACATTTTAATTTAAATTTGCAATATACACAAAAAAAAATTAATTGACTCCTGGCAATTAGCTATCAACTAGCTCCAGCAGTGAAAATGATGTTTATTCACTGAATACAGGTGGTTACTCATACAAGATTCAGTATTATCTAAATAAAGTACCAAAATTGTAAATAAAAGGGGAAAATTATACTCTAATTGTAAACAATAAATTCATAAAATAAATACATTTAGTAAAACAGTATAAGCATAATAACAACTTACTAGAAAGATAAGGCCACTTATGAAGGCATGAAGATTTAAGACTTTCATCCAGTTTATTTGGCATAGGGTTATCCATTGCATTTTTGCCTTCCTCCAAAGCCATAAAACAAACTTCACATCCATCTGTGTGGTCTAATGAATTTAATGAAGGTTGATGTGTTTCTCTGAACATCCGGGATTTATGGAACAAACTGAATGCAGAACTCATGGACTTGCACTGTATCCTTAACATATCTAGGATAAAGTCAGGTATGCGTTCTGGGGAAAATGGTGTTACTTTAGAACGCTCTTCTACTGTAATATTATCACCAGGACCAAATATTTTTTCAATAGTATCACAGTCAGTTCCATATATATCTACTTCATCTTCGTAAAAAAGGCCTGCTCGGTAGCTTTTATGACGATGAACTAAAGCACTGAAGCCACAAGTGCACTTGTACTGAGGTTCATTGTTCCCCGAAGGAATCAGAGAACTAGGCAGAAGAACCCCTGCATCGGAACCTTTTATGTTCATGTTGCAAACACATATGCAACAACAACTGAAGTTGATGTCCTTGAAAATATTGAGCAGAGAATCAGATAAAAGCAAATTTACAATTAGTGGATGTATTTCAAGTGAAGGCTGGGACATGTTACTATTGCTGGAACTGATGCTTTTAATGGCGAATGACATGTTTGAAGATGAAACTGAATCACATGTTGATTGAGTCACAAGAAAATCTTGGCTGTTCTCATGATTATAAAATGAATTATTTTGTTCCACACTGAGCACTAAAACAGGCTGTATGCTAAAAATAAACATATCCAATTATTATAAAAGAATATGTACAACTTTTACACTATAGTGTTTAAATATAGATACAGTTGAACAAGGATTTAAGAAACACTGATCTAAAAAACTCCATTTAATAAACTCCTATTTAACAAAATCTTTTATTTCACAAAATGCATAATATCTCACTCATATTTTACATAATCGCCTTAACTTTAAAATTTTTGTAATACAGCAAAAAACATTATAAGTTAGTCAAGATTTACTATATCTAGGAGGGTCTGATTGCACATATATTTACTTTAAACTTTATAAATCACATATTTACAGATCTATAATTCAGGCACAGTGAAAATTCTTAAATTGTTTATCTTAAATTCCTTGTTGTGCTCTATCTCTTAGAGTTTTTATAAGGGAATTATTCCTCTTTGTGCATTAGTAAAATAACTTATAAAATGCCAATAGTTAAATTTTCACTTCGATAATTTTCATTTTAAGGTATGTACATTTAAAACCAACATGAATAGTACAGATGACAGTACAGTGACTTTTACAAACTAAGTATAAGAATTTCTGTTCGCGCTATATAAAATTATCTTCACAGGCAGATCTAAAGAATAAAACACCTTGGTTCTATTTGTAAATTTGTTTACAAATATATGAAATTGAATCAAAATATGCCAAAATGAAAGCGCTGACACAGTATTAGAAAATATACCTGTATCATTTTTATTCTGCTTCAACAATTGGTTAAACTCCATATAGGAGTTAGAAAAACCTTTGTCAAAATAAAACAGATTACTTAATAAATTGAAAATATCAATAAACCCCACAAATCTTCAACCCGAAAGCCATAATTAATATAATCCAGTTAAAAATATAATTCTGATAAAATTCATTCTTATATACATTTATTAATAAAAATCATCAGCTGTATACTCATTAGGTTTAATTCCATTGTTTAGCAACATGATATCATTTTCTTTTTTCAAATAAATCTGCTGCATAAACTCGTTGGGTTTAATTCTATTGCTTAGCAACATATAATTTTTTTCTTTCAAATAAATTTGTGGAAAAATCATTTACATAATGTTATTTCTTTGGGAGGTTTGTGTTTCATTATTAATATCTTGACAGCCTCTGATTCTAGAAACTCAAAACATGAACTACATTTCAAGTGAGGCTATTTCATGGTTACCCACAAAATTTCATGAAATTCGGTGCAACCATTCTCCCGTGATGATGAGACAAACACACAGACAGATTTTCAATTTTATATATATAGACTAGCAGTATACCCATTCTTCACATGGAGTATGTAATATAAAAAAAACCTAAAATTCACAATTATGCGCAAATTCCTGTAGTATTCTAAATGACATTGTTACTCAAAGCATTCTCTTGATATATGTAATTTAATTTGCCTAAAAAGAAGTATACGAATCTCTGTTCTTACTATACAAAATTATCTTCACAGGCAGTTTTAAAAAATAAAACATTGTGGTCTTGTTTGAAAAATGTTTTTCAATTCCAACAAAATGATCAAGATTATCAAAGAAATTGAACTTAAATTTGCAAAATATTGAATCTCCATCAATTAGGCGTCATTTTCATTAATTTGGCGATATTTTTGCCAATTTAGTAATATTTTAATCAATTTAGCAACATTTTAAAAAGTCACCAAATTTGCCATCTGACAAAAAGTCACCAAAAAAAGTCACCAAAGTCACAAAAAGTCAAGTTAAAAAGTCACCAAATTTGTCATTTGTCATCTTAGTCAGACTGACAGACACACACTACCAAAACATCATTACAGTACTATCTTCTAACAAAACACAAATAATTTAATTAATTGTCATTTAACTTGGTAAGATTTTCATCAATTTGGTAATATTTATCAATTTGTCAGCATTTAAAAAAAGCCGCCAAGCTGGCAATATTCCGCAAGCTTCATAGATCTGAATTCACAGATCTGAAGAATAAAACATCCTGATCTCAGTTGTATATGCCAAAATGAAAATGCTAAAGTGGTATTAGAATATATACTGTACTACTCTTATTCTGTTTCAATAATTAGCTAAACACAATATATGAGTTCATTGGTTACATGCAATATATAAGTTAATTGGCTGAGTACAATATGAGTTTATTGGCTAAACACAATATATAAACTTAAAAACTATCTGCCCAAATAAAACAGATGATGTAAGAAATTGAAAATTTCAACAATTCCCATAATCTTTAAACATGAAGTCTGTAATTAATATAATTCAGTCAAAAATACAATGCCATTCATTTATAAGATATATTTTTATATCCATTTCTTTATTAAATTGAAAAAAAAATTAATAAAAATAGTCTGCTATATAAACACATTTGATTTAATTATGTAGCTGAGCAACCTGATATAAAAAAGAATCTTCCTCATATTAAATAACTAACCATTTTGTTATTGTCATAATTTTCATCGTTGAGTAAAAGCCCTGTGGAAAATAAATCATGATAGTGTTTCCATTTACCACCATGTTTTAAACCAGTGATTTATAGCCTTTTATAGCCTTTCTTTATTAATTTATTTATAGCTTTTCTTTATTAAATTGGAAAAAAATTAATAACAATAGTCTGCCATATAAACACATTTGATTTAATTATGTAGCTGAGCAACCTGATATAAAAAAGAATCTTCCTCATAAAATGTTCATAATTAAATAACTAACCATTTTGTTATCATCATATTTTTCATTGTTGAGTAAAGCCCTGTGGAAAATAAATCATGATGATAGTGTTTCCATTTACCACCATGTTTTAAACCAGTGATTTATAACCTTTTTTGTTTGGAGGAACAATTTAATTAGAGGAGATAAGAACCTGTGAAAAATAAACCATGGAGACAGACTTTCCATTTATGCTTTAAACCAGTAACTTTCAACCTTTTTTGTTTGAAGGAACCATGGAATTAGAGAAAAAATAAAATTCCGATGGAAGATTCGTTTTTCATTAATATCTCGACAACCCCTGATCTAGGAAACTCAAAACATGGACAAAATTTTAAGTGGGGCTATTTCATGGCTACCCACAAAATGTCATGAAATTCAGTACAGTCATTCTCTTGTGACGATAAAACAAATACATATATACATATACAGATTTTCAATTTTATTTGTATAGATTGTCATGCAAAACTGCCTATAATTCAAAATCCACAGCATAAGTATAGTTAGGATACTAAACAAAGAAATGATTGGGACTGTCCTATAACCATTCATCCTCATTGTATGGATGGAAGCTATGAATCATTTTTAAGAAGTTTTGTTTTAATATGTTTTTATTTTTAGATCTACAAAGAGACTTTTATAACATTGTGATTCTTCTTACTTGAGATTTAACAGATTTTTTTGTTTAGTTCACATAACGGAGCTTGATTTTCAAAAACAGAGCAATTTATATATTTACAAAAATGTGGACAGGGCATTAAAAAAAGAAAGCGGAATATGTGGTCACCCTACAACAGAGAGTTTAAAGTACAGAATTACAATGCAATATTATATAATTCACAATAAAAGTTACATACTTTGCTGTGTTTTGTTTATCAAAGCCATTTGTATCTTCAAAAGAAGATATATGGTTTATTCTTGAACTAGAATGGTGGTAAGAAGGCTGATACACAACTTCAGAACTTAAATCCCCCAGGTATGGTAACTCTATTTCAGAATATTCTGGAGACTCAGGAAATGTGTATATCCGGGGAGGAACCCAAACATTTATTTCCTGCAAATAAAAATAAACGTTTCAATAACTGGTTCAATAACATGCATTAATGTAGACTGAAAACAATAAAAAAAAAAGCATTAGGATTATAAAGATTTAGGAAATAATATATTACTGATATAATAGTCTAAAATTGGCAAAATAAGAAACAAAAATAAGCAATTCATAAAAAAAAAATGGAAAACAGAAAGGGGAAATGTGCAATACTGACAATATTTTTTATCTAAGGAAGCTTAGCATGAAAAGTTAAAATGAAATCATGTATCTGTGGAAGACTTCATGAAATGCAAAAACGAGTGAAATTAAAATTTTACAAATTTTCTTAACACAAAAACTGAAAATAATTTTTTAAGCTTAAATAATTTAAATGCAAAAAAAATCAGTCAATAAAAAAATATTGAGTTTTAAGTTCAGAAGATATCAAGACAAGTCAATTTCAATATAATACAAATAATTAGCACATTAAATGCCCACAAGTAATTTTAAAAATTTTAATTCATGTATAATTCAAAATATGAGGAAAGCCCCAGCAGCAATGTACCACCAAAAATCTTATTTACTTGTATATAAAGTAAACAGACAACTAAACTAAATAGCTAAAAATTACTAGATTAATTGGGAAAATATCATGAAACCCAAATAGAACTAATATATATATATAGTACAACCTCGAAAATCCGGACTCATCCGGACTTTGCGAATTCCGGATTATAGAATTTGAATAAAATTCAGATTTAATATTAACTAAATACACTAAAAAGCACTCTTTTCAGTAAAAATAATGGCAAAAGTTAAGTTAATCAATTAAAACATATTATTTAATCTAAAAAATAGGGCAAAAGAAATTTCTAAAAAAAAATATACACATTAATAATTTAGAATGTGTGAACGAAACGAAATGAAAAAATTACATTTTATCAATTCGTTTAAATATTTGAATTAACATTTGTTATTTCATTAATTTTGGTTTATGGGAAAGCAGTTTTCTTTATCCAGTAGATGAACATTATTTCTGCTCGGTTATAAAGCTTCTTTGTTCAAGACCTTTAATTGTATGATCGATTGTTTGCATAAGATTATCAATGGGTATTTTTTCTTCTCCACATTTATCGTCGCTACTTTGATCTTTTTTTATTTAATATCATATCGTGAATTTCGCCATCACTAAATTTATTTACGATTGGTGCATCATCATCACAGTGCAGAACTTCCGTTATATCGGCTTTGTCGAGATTTAATGAAGCACCGTAAGATTTAATGAAGTGCCGAGATTTGATAAAGATCGAGGATTAGCACTTTTGACGATATATTTAAAGGTATAAATGTGTTTAAACCATTTTCGCTATTAACGAACGAAAAACAAAAAATAAGAACTTTTTATTTTCTAGCATCTATATAATGTTATGTTTAAAAAGGCTGATGACTCTGAAAAAAGTTAAAACTTTATTAGTAACAGTGAAATATGTAAAAAATATCGCAGTAGATAAAATAAATATATTTTCCAAAAAAGAAAAATATCTCTTCTCTCAATGATTTTTCTAAATTACGATGAGTCATTACTAGGCTGCAGCAGCACCGGAACGTGGGAGGGCAGGGAAAGCGAAGAAAGGAATTTGTTTAGTTCCTAATTATAAACGCAGTCGACCCCTTTGAGAGGTCTGTGTGTTAATGACCTTGTTGCTCAGTTCTGTGCAATACGATATTATTTAGTTATTTATTTGCTATTTATAGTATGTAAATATGGCTTTCTAAACAAAAAAGGCAAAATATACAGTCGATTTCAAGCTGACATGTTTGACGACAACGAAAAAATCGTCAGATATTGGAAGGGGGAGGAGATTCTGAAGACAAAGCAGAATACATTGAAGAATGAAATTCGTACTACGAAGTGAACAAAATAAATTTCTGTGAGCGTTAATATGGATTCTCGGGATTTTTAGATTTAATTGAACAATCTGTGATAAAATGTTACGATAACGTTTTAAAGTGTTTAATATTAAAAATTACATTGTTTCAGAAAAATGTCTTTTTCAATAATGAGAAAAGGAAATTTTGATAATAAAAATTCTGTATTTAACTAATGTATATTTTGCACAAAATAATTCATCGGGAGTTGTGACTCTTGAATAAGGGGAGGAGGGATTAAAGCTAACAACGTAATTCACGCTCCAACCACAAGTCGATCTACGGCAGTTCATCTAAACTTTCGTTTCATTTCCGGGTTCAGAAAGTCGACCGAAAAATACGGTATTTATTTGTAAAATATAATTCCATATAAATAAGCTTACCCTGTTGGTTTAAATCCGTGACTTCGTCAGTCCGGGGGAAAGAAGAAAAAAAAAAACCCGAAAATTTGGAAAAACGTCCAGATTTTGGAGATTTCCGAATTTTGGATGTCCGGATTTTCGAGGTTGTACTGTATATATATATATATATATATCAGGCTTCGGGAAATCGGCAAAATCTAACCCATCTGCGAGGACGGATTTCGAAATTTTTTACCCGTCCTCGAAAATTTTTACCAGTCCTCCTAAAAAATTTTTTTTCACTTTATATTCATTAACATATGTGCTTAAATACATCGCACAACAATAATAAATTAGAACCAACTGCCTCGCGTTGAAGTGCAATAACTGCATATTCATATATACACACACACATACAGCGCTTAACCCCCGTGATGAAAGTCGCCGACGCGAAGTCTCCAATAAAGGATCGGACCGGCGGAATTCCGATCTATGGGTGGGGGCAAAGGGGTAAGATATGTAAGGAATCGCTCCTTTTTTCAAAGTTTGGTAACTAGAAGGAGTGGTAAATAAATAATCGTATAAATCCTTTTGTCTCTAAACAGTTTAAACCTCATCGGTACTCTTAATTTCTAGGGAATGTAGTCAATCAAGATTAAAATCTTCTTGGACTGAATAGATGTTTCATACTTAAACTTCAGCTGTAAAACAACTGGAACAAATGTCATGAATGAATTTTAAACGTTTTCGTTTTAAAGTTGAAACCAAAGTGGGGAAGAAAATAAACCACTTCTGGCTGAAACTAGAAGAATCCATTCCAAAAATTAAAACTTGTTACTTACTCCCATCTATTACAGCAAATGAAAATTTTATTGTTTGGGTTTTAAAGAGTTAAATGGGGATTTGGGCTTAGGCCCGGACTGGACTTGAGTTTTCTATTGTTTAGGGCACGGTTGAGTTGTCCATTATGACCGGGCCAAACATATTTCTTTTGAAAATTTTTAAAGTGGATTTAAATTCAATGCATGAACTTATTGCTTTTATTTCAGCTATGTAAAGATAAATGTTTAAGAAAACAAACTAAATTCTCTGTACAAAATTTTGACAAATTTGTTTTTAACATATTTGAATACAAATCATTTCGGGTCTGATGAGACGCAGTTATCTTCAGGCCGAGTTCATTCTACATTTATAAATTTCTTCGTGCTTGGTCCGGATTTGAGCATTGGTATTGTCGGTCTTGTGAAAATCCGAAAATGGATGGTGGAGGATGATGGGAGAAAAAATAACTAGCGTCTGTGGTTACAATGTAGATCTGACGGCTCGCCTAGAAAGAAGGCATTGATAATGCACACTAGCTAAGTTTATGGGATGGGGGGTGGGGGGGATTTGCAGGTGACGAGATTTCAATTTTCATTCATGGCACAGGAAAGGGCGGCTTTCGCCACAATTTTACGATGACTTTTTTTTTTTTTTTAAATGGAATCTCTAATTTCAAGGCCGTCCGAGAGGACGGCAACCTTCGAAAATTGGTCGTCCTCGACGAATTTTAACCCGTCGAGGACGGGAGGACGGGCGATTTCTGGAAGCCTGATATATATATATATATATATATATATATATATATAGAAAGAGGGAGAAGATAGGGAGAGAAAGAGATTAAAATAAAACTATTTTACCTCATCCTCCTCAACCATGGTGTCAAAATTATTAACCTCTGAATTCTCCCTGAAGACATCATGCTCAGCTGTGGCACAATCAGGACCAACAGTACTATTGAATGGTGAAGGCACTGCATTTTGCTCCAAGGATGGTGGAGTTGGATACATCCTAGAAAGTTCTATTAGGGGGGAAATGAATCAATAATAAAATAATAAGACATAATTCAATACATTTTTTGTAAAAGAGCATTATTTCGATAATGCATCCTAAATTTAAAAAATATATTTAAAATTACCTATTTTTCCAGAAAACTCATCATAAGCAGGTAATTTAACAGGAGTACTAACTTCAGTCTAAAAGGAAAAAAAATTGTCCATCAATGCACACAAACATGCTTTAAAATGCATCAATAAATAAAAAATTAGTGTTTCTTAAATAATGTGTTGTTAAGATTTACATTTTTGCTCTTTTTGCTTATGCACTGTTTGCCACAATGTATAATCCTATCATACAAAACATCTATAAGCAAAAAAATTTATGGGATGGAAAGTAAGGATTTATAAAATAAAAAATCAAAGATAAAAAAAAATTTTAGAAAAGAAAAAAAGACATATCTTATATACCAAAAAACAAGAACAAAATATACATTTCTCAAATATTCAAAATGTGTATAAACTACACGTCTGGGAACGGCTGACTATAAATATATAAATATAAAAGTAAACAACAAATAGTGGATTTTTAAAAAAATTTCCTAATCACAAAAGCAAGATTGAAGTTATAAATCTGCAGAAGTTTATTTGAGTGCAAAAAATGAAAATAAAATTAGTTTTATCTAAATTATCCTAGCGAACAGTTGAAGATCTCAAATCTTTGGAATATATTAATATAATATTAAAGCTACACTAAGGGAAAAACAGCAAATCTTCTGAAAAAAAATTTATATTTAAAAATAGAGAATAAATTTGTAAATTTAGCAGTTCTTTAAAATTGCAGATGTGGATAAAATTGCAAATTTGTGGAAGAAACTTTAGAAATAATTAAAACATTAAATTTAATTTTCAATTATATAAACATTCTCTGCTAGTCTAGGTTTACATTTGCGGAAAAAGGGGATTGCAAGATACAGCCAAAAATCAACAAGAGCTAGAAACTAAGTTTGAATAACAATTGAAAGAGTTAGCAGCTATAGAAATAAATACTCTGTGAGTATAGTCACACAGTAAAGAGTGTTTTGAATTTTTCTTAAAATTATGTTAAGGAAAAAATTAAGATTTTTTTTTAATAAAAAGGTTGACAAATATATTTTTAATGTTTTCCTGGAAGTATATTACACATAGGAACTAAATTACTTATGCAGGGATGAAAATAATATTAATCACAAAAGATAAAAACATTGAAACAAAAGAGCAATTCTTACATTATCTTCTTCAGATGATGTATCAAAAATATTTTCTAAATCATTCAAAGAAACTGCTAGGTCTTCTTCTCTGATAAACTTGGTACAAAAAATTTTTGTTGGTGAATGAGATTTTCCAGTTATGTCATTCAAATTTGAAATAGATATTTCCTGACCAGGTAAGGCTGGTGATGTGTCAACAGGAGATGGCACATTATATGGCATAAATTTTTCTTCTTCCTGTAATCAAGATTAATCAAATTAATTTTTATATTAAAAACTTTATACGTTTTAAGTCATTTAAATGATATGAAAATGAATATAATTGATCAAAATATCTTTTATAAATATAATTAAATTATAAGAAAGTAATAAGGCATCTAAAAAAAGACAAACAGTGGGCCACAGGTGGTTCAAAGGTGTTCAATTTAGAGCATAGTCACTTAGTGGGGGGGGGGGGTATTTTTTGTTGTTTATCTGCTTAAAAAATTATTGCAAAAAGTAATGAGATCTAATTCTTGCCATTTTGAAGATGCCACATTACTTTAATTGTCTAAAATCATATCATCCCTAATTAGTGCAGTAGTTAACTTATACTAACTGTAACTAACACTGGGGTCCTATATATAAACTAAAATATTTTTTCAACTTGTACTGCTGTATCGTCATAGAAAGATTCCATTTTTTTTTTCTTAATTGGTGGTGCACAGCAATTTTAAAAGTGAGAAAATGATAGAGCATGCACAATTTTAATTGTTTTTTACATTAAGTACAACATTTAATACATGGGGTCAACCTTCCTCTGGGTTTGGTTGACTTCATTTCCAGGAGTAATATGTGACTTTAAAACAAGAATATATTTACTGTACCAAATTTAGTTTAAGGTCTCATTGGTAAAAATCCGTTCAGTGGTCTAGGAGAAATTCGGGAAAAAAAGGGTTTTTAATTGATGGGGAAAAGGCTTTGCTCTCTTCACCTAATATTTCTCACAAAATGACAAAAATTAAGAAATTTAATTCAATTTCTTAAAAATCAAATAAAAAATCAAAAACAAAATGAAAAAATGTTGTTTAATTTTGAGAAATTTAATTACTGCCAACTTAGCAATATTTTCCAAAAGTGTAGTGGTCCTCCTAGTTTAGCAGTCTCAGGACCCATATGTAAGAGGGCTTCATCTGCTTCGACTAAAAAAATTGCTATTTTAAGTGTTGTCTTTAGCATCAACACCAAGTCATTATGGGTTTAAAGTTATGGTTTTAATTTACAAAAATTAAATCATTATTTAGTTGATCATGTTAAAAACTTAAGTATTGCTTTTAACAGAATCTATGGGTGGGGGTGAGGAGGAGACCTTACTATGGATCTAGTGGACTTCACATGCACAATGGATATTTGCTTTTAAAATGGGATCATCCCTGCTTTACCATATTTATTTTAAAATCTCAATAGTTAAAATTAGTTCATTTGTCTAGGTGGAGTTCAGGGAAGAAAATTGTTTTATAGTGACGAGTAAGAAGGCTTCGCCTAATTAAAAGTCAGTTCCAAAAGCATTGTAAACTTTATTTATAACATAGCAGACTATTATATTACATTTTAGTCTTTACAGGGTTCCCACTCTTTTTTCAAAATAAAAAATAAGGAGTTTCTAAGGATCCAATTAATATTTTATATGGACTAATTGAGATAGGCCGTAAACGATATTGCGGCCTTCATTGTACTATGGAAATGCACTGGGGTATGACGTATATACATATTTGCAGAGGTAGAAGTTGTCCTATATTTTTTAAAATAGGAAAACCCCCGGAAGCAGAATTTTTTTTCCTGTGCTGCATGCAGAACAAAGTCTTATCGCAAAACATAGAAAAACTTCTGCTTCCGAGATTTTTCCCATTTTAAAAAATATATAGGAAATATAGGACAACTTCTAGTCCTGTATTTGGGAAGAAACTAAACCCTATTTAAAAATTCCACTAGTTCCGCAGTTTTGCTGTTCAATTGGGCTAGTTTTTTCAAAGAGTTGCGGTAAAGTATGACAGAAATTTTTTTGGTTGCAGATTTTTGGGCTACTTTCAGAAAACTTCGACGATTTATTTTGGGAGCAAATTTTAATGAACTTTAAGAAGGTCAATAAATTTTATCTTGGAATTTCAGTAAATAGTAGTTTTTTTAGTAGTTTTTGGCAATACTGCACAAAATTTCACAACACTGAACATGGGCTAGTTTTCGTCAATTTTTGGACATGATTTTCGGAAAAGACCTAGTAACACTGGGATAACGACCAGTAAAGCTTGAAATAGATAGAAAATGGAAAAGCGATCGCATCACTGGGGGAATTCGATCATCAGCGTTCTCCCTTAGAAAAAAAATTAGGTGGGAATTCTACCCTAACTTCAAAATTAAGTGGGATTTTAAAAATTAACACAAGTGTTTTTTTTTAGTTTTTTTTCTGAGTGGGATTTGGCTACAAATTGTGAGAATCAAGATCTAGAGAGAATCCTCATCATGCTCCAATTTCGGGGGAAAATAAGGAGTGTTGATGAAAACTAAGTAGTTTTAAGGGCCCTTAAAAAGGAAAGCTAAAAATAAGGAATTCTTAAGGAGTTTTTAAGGACCGTGGGAACCCTGCTTTAACACTTTCAAGTATAATACACCCATAATCAAAGGGCAAACGAATGAACACAGTTAGATGATATACATAGACTATGAGAATGGTTTATGCGAGAACTCTAAAATGAATGCAGATCAATTTTTTTTTCTGACAAATTATATATAAACTGATTGTTTGATTGTCTTTTTTTTTGTTGTTGTTGTTGTTTTTGTCCCCCCCCCCCCCCCCCCCAAAAAAAAATCATTAAAAAATTTAGGAGGTTTCAAAATATTCAACTTTGTTTATAATCAATAGTACTCCAATACTTGCTTGTTTAGTTCTTGAGATATGGTATTCACAGACTCACACAGGTATCACTTCATATATAGTTGATTTCAGTTCATGGATGCTCAAAACAAATAAATTCCTTGAATACAGATTTGAATTTCTTTTACCCCATCACAATATTTTCCTTATACATTATACTGTGTATGTACAGTAAGTAAAATTGGAGCACTCACTTTGAGGAAAGATTCTGAACTTGGTCTAAAGCCTTTATCAGAAGGTGCTGTCTCATCAATATCAGTAAACTCATAAGGATCTTTGGGTATACAAGGCACTGGTTTCTTCATTTCAATTTTAATCTCGACAGCATTGTTATCAAGGTCAGACTCATCATCACAGGACTCAGAATACCTTTGAGAAGTCAACATCAATCTTTTCGAAGCAGGAGAAACCCTCCAGAATTAAAAATAAAAATCATCATCTGTTAACTATTTACATTGAAACATTTTATTAGTAGCACAATCACGAATTTTATAAATTCTACAAAAGATTAATACAGTACAATACAAATCCTAGGTGCCTAGAAATCTGGTCACAGCCAATTTTGGTTGACAAAATTCCTTTAAAATTGACTTAAAACTAAATCAAACTCCCTTATTCAATATTTTTGTCCAAACAATTTTATTATGTGAGTATCTAACATAATAAAAGGTGTCTGTGCGTGCGAGTACTATAGCAAAAATCGAAGCTTCGGATAGTCACCAAATTCGATACAGAGGTGGCTGATAACCCGGGACATTGTACCTCAGCAAAATTTTATTTCTTTTAATTCAAATTAGTTTAAATGATATGAAATGATTAAATGATTAAAGTGAAAATTAGGCTAAATTTCACCATTTCAAAATCAATTTATTCCAGTGGACAATTTTCCAAGTGCAAATGATATGAAAGGCAATCTACAGACATATGTCTATAGCTGAAAAATTTCCCCGATGGATAGTGGGTTATAAAATTAAAATATCTAACTTCTTGAATTTTAAATATATTGTGTTAATTTTTTAAATATGCTATTATTTTATGATTATATGTATTATACTAAAAAATGGCAGCAAAGATTGGATGAAACCTCACTAAAATAGCATTTAATTCTTAATTTTACTTCTCTCGGTAAAGGAACATTTTCTTTCTTATGATTATGTATCTTTTCTTTCTTCTGATTATGAAGTATTTTCATTTAGTACACTCATTTAGGAGTATCAAAAGAGCTTACGCAGGGTGTATTACACCTCAGTTGCACAATTGACATGATTTTACATAGAAAAAACAAAATGTGTGAATTATCTGTATCTGTATTAGTCAAGACCCAGACAGTAAAGGGTAATTCGCACTAGTGTATAATAAAATGGAAGATATTTTCGTGAATAAATTTTATTTCCAATTTTATTTAATCTCCATTTTACAGTTCATTTATTGTACAGTGTCACAAAAGAATTATGTCTGAATAATTACCGCCGATGCCCGATCCCAATCGGGCATCGGCGGTCGGGTCGATTGCTTCGCGACCGCAAATCGCGATCAGTTGCCTCGTTGTTGCGAATCGCGGGCCGATTGCCGAGCGGTCGCGGACCGCGATTTCGTAGCTACGTCTGAATCGCAGTCAATCGCGATTTGGGTACACTAAAGTACTACGTGTTTCTAATTAGAGAGATATTTTATAGAAAACTATACGTGTCCCCTCAGCTTGCGCGGGTGGCAAATTCGATCAAATAAAATTTTGCTTTTTTTTTATAGGATTCTTTCACGGATTTGAATTATGCTCTTTCCGCATTTTTTGTGTTTTGCCCGAGAAATTTTCTTCTTTAAGCGGACGAAAATCCTTTCCCCCGTACACAGTATGTCTACAGGTTACAAAAATCCCGAAAATGTCGTAAAATTGGCCATATATGCCCAAAAAATGTTACAAAATTTGAACAAAGCAACGAATTTTTTATCAGAGACATTCCTTTCTTACATGATCTGAAAATCTGTTTCTCCGCGATTTCGAAAATGGCGTTCGCATACGGCGATTCCCACATTTTCGGAGGAGAGATGACCAATGAATATCTTTTTGCCATTTTCACAATATATTTGCATCGACTGAATTTTTTTATAATTATGTCGTTTAATATACAAATAATAAAAACCAAACCATTTTTCTACCGTATTATTAATAAAATGAAAGGTTATTTTGCAGCATCATCACGAAAATCTGCCTTTGTACGCTATCCTCGGCATACCTCGTTTAATTTGAAAAATATTTCCCACTTTTCCAATCTGTTTGCATCGACTACAGTGTTTGTAATTGTTTCGCGTTTTATACAGAAAAATTATTTTACAAACGTATTATTTATGAAATAAAGGGCTATTTTGAAAACAAAAAGAAAAAAGTCGAGTCAAACAAAATGGCTAAAATCACATGACTGGCTTGAGATTCAACAAAAGGACGATGCAATCCTTATGTTCTGAAAGTTTTGTAAAAAATACAAAAAAAAAAAATCCATTTTCAAACATAAAGTCAAATTTATTACCTAATTCTATTTGCCTAGTGAAATAGTTTTCGTCGATATTCGCTTTCAACGATCAAAAATCGTTAAAGTTTTTAATTGCTATTGCTGCATGAAAATTGATCATAAAATGATTTTAAAAATCAAAATATAAAGTAAATATAGTCGGCCCTCGACTTTTGCAGTTTACAGACAAAAAAATCGTAAATTCGCATGTGAGTCATTTTACATAAAATAACCCATGTAGACGTTTTTATGTCAGCAAATAAAATCATAACGTAAGCATGGGGGAAGTCAGGAATTTGAGTATTTTTGCTAACAAGTGGGAGGGGGAGCTATAAAATTACCAAAATGTGCTTACTTAATACTTAAACGACTCCTAATTAATTTTTAAAAAGAATGTTAGTAAGAATGTTAAAAGAATGTTATTTTTAAGAATTAAAAAATTTAAATGTCGAAGAATATGAGTTATAGTTAATGCTTTCTTTTTTATTACTTTCTAAATTAGCATGGTAAAAAAAAAATGAAATTTTAAGTGTCTCTCCTTATAACAGAAAATCTCTCCCAAAATTTTTTGGAAGGAGAGAAATTCTCCCCCTCTTTTCCTGACTTAGTGGGAACCCTGGTCTGCAGGGAGAGTCATTCGCTGCCCACATCAGATTTTTCATTTTATCAGAATTTTATATAGTTTTATAAAATTATTCTTGTAAAATAGTTGTATATTTAAATTTGTATAAAACTTTTGGATTGATTTACACATTGAAAACATCCCAAAAACGAACTAGTAATTCAATAATATCTGGGAGTATAATATTTCTCGAACAGATTGAAATATTCAAACAAAGTATCGTCTGATTATTTTATTGCCTAAATATAATGATTTTCAGTGAGATCGGACCAAGAAAAGGCTTTTTTAAACATTTATTCCTAAAACTGAAAAAACAAAAAATAATGTTACCTATATATGTACAGAAATAGAGATTTAATAATGAATTTTTTTTTTCGTTTAAAAGTAAATGACATCATTTATAGGATGTACCGTTGCCCAGACATTGATTATTTTTATTTGTGTTAAAAAATTAAAAAAGTTAAATATGATATTTTTTATCAATTAGGTGGATACTTTAAATACTTTTAACCGGAAATAAACTGTAAATGTATTTAGGATTTATCACAAACCGCTTTTGAGTATTAGAAATTTTACTTTTCTCACAACGAGGTAATACTTCTCAAGAGAGTTAAACGATTTCCATGTGATTAGGCATATTTATTTTAATCAGTGTCCATTTATTTTCAGCCAATTCGCGTCATAAGGAAGTTCTAATTTTTTATTGTTTATGGATATCAAAATATATTCATTTTCTGTTAAAGTTTTGTGTTAGATACATCAGATATTTTAGTTATTGGGTCTGTGGATAATTTTTTCATTCTCTGAGAAGTAAATAAAACAATTAAAATTTACAGAAAAGTTGTAGTTTCTTCCAAATTATCAAATAACTCATAATAGTTGTAGACATTTTTACAGCTAATGTACTATTGAACGCAAAATTAAAAATAGTTAAGGGATATAGGTCTCAGATACCTGTCATACTACAAAATTAATCATATCAGGAGTTCATAGGATGCAAATAGGACTTTTTTCTTCTCCGGTTGGACATTTACATACTACTAGAACAAATCAACCCATCGTTGCCCAGATCCTAAATAAGCTTCCGCTACTTAAATAATACATTTACAGATAAAACCACTCAATTTCCATATCGCTTTCAAACAGTCTCAATTTTCAACTCACTTCTTCCTTTCGTTTCGCAACTGTGGAAAGCAGGAAAACAGAATAAATAAATAAAAGAAATAAAATGTAATCCTTTCTTAGGAGAGAAGACTAGGCTTAAACCACACTGTAAGTTCCAAGGCTTTGACGTTCATAAGCTCAAACGTTCACCAGGAGAAAAAAAGATATGCATTTCATTAACGATACCTAAATTTTAATTTTATGCGTTTGTATTAAAATTCACGAAAACTAAATAATGTAGTAATTTTTTTTTCGTTAGAATACGAAGATATATACACATATTTAAGTACCAAATAATCTAAAATATACACATTTTGATGTATTTCAAATAAATAAATAAATATATTTACAAATGAAAGTCTTTTGGTCGCTAGGCCATTAGACAGCAAATAAATAAATATAACGAATTGTTTGGTCTATGGGTTCGGTTCGATTCAAATATCATTGGAAAGAACGTTATTCGATCTATCCGATGGTGTAAAAAAAACTCTGACAAAATTTTCGATCGCTAAATAACCAATTTGCCTGAAAATCGTGCGTCAATATAAAATAACTAAAAAACTAATACGAATAAAAGAAATTCGCTGAGTTGTATTTGTCCGGGTCCTGAAGTGCCTCTGTACTAAATTCCTTCGTTGTTCGCAGCTTAGATTTCCCGCTACACACCTCTTATATTAAGTAAAATTAACTTTTTCTTACTCCTATAATAAAGACCAGTTAATTTAGAAGATCCAAACTACTACTACCTACTTTAAAAAACTGTTTATCGCAAAAACCAGAAACTTTGCATATATGAGATTTTGATACAAAAAATTGATTACTACACAAAATCAGAGTGTCTTATCTTACTTTTGTTAAAAGAGTGGCAATAGGAATAGAAGTTGATCAAATAATGGTATTGGAAGATATTTTGGATAAATCTTTTTTTTTATTTTATTGATGAATATACATTTAATTTTTCGTTTCATTAAGTGATTGCTATTTCCGCTGTGTTTTAGTATTTTGTAACTAGAGAATGCAACTTTAAATTAATTAAAAAGATAAAGCAAAAATTATTTTACTAAAGTTAGGTTTGCCGAAAATTCGTTAGATACCGGGAGGGGGGGGGATAATCACTCCCTTAATTTACAAGGGGCCTACGGCACTACCTGGTACCCTGTCCCACAATTTGATGTGGGGGCCCTGTGTGTATATATATATATATATATATATATATATATATATATATATATATATATATTGAACTTTCAATTCAAATATGATGGGTTACTCTATAAGAGAAAAATACATCTAAGAAATGAACAATAAATAAAACAATACCACAATGGAGAATCAAGATGCTGGTAATCATATAACATCCCAGTCATAGTTGGTTGAGTTCCATCTGAATCATCATAATGGTGTTTAGGAAGACAAGGTTTCTCTATCACTTGAGGAATAAAGCTAAACATATTCGTATTGACAGCATTGTGACGATAAACACCCTCAGATTCTTCAGGAATAATTTCTGACTTTATAGGAAGAGAAGTTTTGGAAATATTTCTTGCATTTTCGAACATACTTAATAAAGATGCGTGCAAAGGCGATAAAATCTACAAAAGAATAAAGAAAAATATAATTTCTTATAAACATAGATAGTAGTGTTGCAGTAGTCTAGGTGTTTATAGGTGTTTTCTCAAGATACACAAATGAGTCTGAATTCCTGGATAATTAACACTTTACTCAAAGCAGTAATAGCAGCAGCAATAATAAGTGTAATAATAACTTTAACTATCTAATAAAATCACAAAACAACTGTCAGATACAATAAAACAGCAATTAAATGCTAAAGTAATTCATGAAATAAAAGATTATATTTGCAAAACACTAGCATATTTGCCATTCACTTTTACTCATTTCATGTTATTTTATTCTCTGAGAAATTAGAGTTCTTATATACCATCTGTGGAATATCATGAAAATCATACTTGGTAATTTAAGAAATTCTAGTACAATTATCTCTATTCTTTAAGTCTCCAAAACTCATTGCCAAATTTTTTACCAAAATAAAGCAACAGGGATATTCAACTTAATAACAATTGGTGCCTAAAAAGGTTGTTTTTCACCAATGGCAGATTCAAAGCAGAAAAAATATATCAGGTATTTATAACAATATTTTTTTTCATTGCTAATCAATAATCTGATGAGTAAAACATATAACTTTTCCTACAGATTCAAATGACTCCTCTTTCTTTATAGTACAATATTTGTATTAAAATAAGTTTTATCATGTAAATTAAAATAAAATTAATACTTTTTAATTACATAAAATTTGCAATTTTAAAATTATTGCTCTTATCATTTGGCAATATCTTAAACGGCAGCTTGTTAAAACTTCAAAAAATAGGGACTCCAAAATTCTGAAACATATTGAGAATGATTTATTTTAGCATAGTAGGAATGGTTTCATTTTATTCACTTTATGAGGAAAAATTAAGTAAAAAAGAATCATTTGCTTAAGCATTTTTTTTTTTTTTCACTTTTTTTCCATTTCTTTTCTAGAATTCACTTTTTGAAGAGAACAGAATTTTTTATTCATACCAAAATTTAATCAACAACAAAAGAACATGACTTAATTGCCGAACTTTATGAAAATCATGAAAATCTTTTGAGCTACAGTAGATATGTGCACTACACACACCTACAAATGCACATCGCACTGAAAACTTAAATTTGAATTTTTAATGCCCTTTCAATACTTTTGCTATGCATATAAAACTTATGGGAATAATTTCTAGAAATTGTCACATTTCTTTAGATCATAAAGAAAGCACAGTATCATAATATTAAAATTTATTGACATGTAATCTTTTTTTCTTTCCTTTTAATTTGGTCATCGTTTAATTTAAAATGTATGATATTAATTACACTATATAAATATCATAAATTTAGAACACTATTTTAAAATGATTAATTTGTTTTTAATTTTTTAAACTGAATTAACTTATGTATCACTTACTTTTTCCCAAAGATAGTACTGAAAGTTAATATTTAAGACATTTTGTAATAATATAAAATACAAAATATTCAATAGTTTAATAGAAATCTAAATAAAATAAACTAAATATATCATGTTTAGAAAACACACTGCAATTACATGTGTTTCTTACAGGAATAGCCCTATGTAAATCAGTGCTATTGTAGTCATTATAGCCAAATAAAAATAGACATGTCCTGTCTAATACAAACAAATCCTCTTTCTCTCTCAACCCAAAATATATATATTATTATTTTATATATGTAATAATTCTTAGTAATAACAAACACACAATAATCTACAATAACAAATCTTAACAAACAATGTATTATGAATAAGTAACCTTGAGCTTGTCATTGGCAAAGCTTTTATCACTTCTGCATTTTTAACACTTTACAACATAGTTGAAAAGTGTTTATGACTTTGTTCATTCTGTTTGTCTGTCTGTCTGCCCGTTAGCACGATAACTGCCATAAAAATGACTTTGTCAAAATGAAATTTTAGTATGTTGTTCAGACGGTCTGTGGGACCTATGGGAATATAAATGGATGATATTGCAAAATTAGTTTTGGATTGAACCTGGGTTGAAAAAATGAAATACATTGAACCCTATGGGACCTAATTTTTCCAACATTTTTTAAGTGGATTTAAAATTCACAAATTGCTTCGAAAGTTTAAGGAAATATTCAAATTATCCCATAAAATATATAAAAAAAAATCAGTAAAATATATTCAGTAGTTTTTTAAATAAAAATTAAAATAATAATTACATACTTTATATGAAGAGATCACGTGATCATTATATGAAGAGATCACGTGATCATTATATGAAGAGATCACGTGATCAACTTCAAAATAAAATATGGCATCCATCTTGTGTCAAAATCGCGATTTTTAAAGTTCTTTTCAATTCATATTTAGTGTTGTATCCGCCCTAAAACCACTTTATTTTTGCCTAAATCCTGTGCATCTACTTCCTGAAACAACGCAATTACAATATAGTTGAGTTTAAATGATCATCCAACTTTGATTATTTCTACAACGAAGCCTACTTTTCACTTATGGAGGATGTAAATACCAAAAGATGTAGAATAAGTTGTATAAGAATTGCTGCATTTATTTAACGCAAAATTATTTAGCCCATGGAGTCTGTAATATAGCTGATATGAATGAAACAATCATTGATTTTACAGAGAAGCAAGCGATTTTTTGATGCAGTTTTAAGCATAGAGTTAAATTACTTGTACCTCCATGGTTTAAAGTTTTAAATAAAATTAATTATTATAGTATTGTGATGAATGAAATGAATAGAAAAATGTTTATGAATGAAATGCTGCTTTTATTTAATGAGCCAGCCGATTTATATTTCGATGACATCATTTGAAAAAGTTCATTTGTTTTCGATGAAGTTTTCAAATATAATGAATTATTGTAGTATTATGATAATTTTTAAAATATTACTGAGGAATGTATTGCATTTTAGAGATATTTAAACCCGGCAATGTATATTTCAATGCCGTCATTTGAATGAAGTTCATTTTTTTTCGATGAAGTTTAATGTTTTCAAATATAATACATTAATGTAATATTGTGATAATTTTATAAATATTACAGAGGAATGTATTGCATTTTAGAGATGTTTAAATATAATTGCATTGAAGTTGGAAAGTGTTTCATAATCAATGCTTTATGCATGATTGATCTTTCTTGTTAACACTTTACAACATAGTTGAAAAGTGTTTATAACTTTGTTCATTCTGTCTGTCTGTCTGTCTGTCCATTAGCATGATAACTGCCGTAAAAATAACTTTATTAAACTGAAGTTTTAGTACGTTGTTCAGACAGTCTGTGGGGCCTATAGGAATATAAATGAATAATATCACCCAATTAGTTTTGGATTAAACCCGGGTTGAAAAAATGAAATACATTGAACCCTATGGGACCTAACTTTTCAAACATTTTTTAAGCGAATTTAAAATTCACAAATTGCATCGAAAGTTTTAAGAAATATTCAAATTATCCCATAAAATATATAAAAAAAATTTCAGCAAAATATATTCAGTAGTTTTTTAAATAAAAATTAAAATAATAATTACAACCTTTATATGAACATGAAGAGATCATTATATGAAGAGATCACATGATCCACTTCAAAATAAAATATGGCATCCATCTTGTGTGAAAATCGTGATTTTTTTAAAGTTCTTTTTAATTCATATTTAGTGTTGTATTCATTTTAAAACTGCTTTATTTTTGCTTAAATTCTGTGCCGCTACATACTGAAATAACGCAATTACAATATATTTGAGTTTAAAAGATCATCAAACTTTGATTATTTCTAAAATGAAGCCCAATTTTCACTTATGGAGAATACAAACACCAAAAGATGCAGAATGAGATGTATAAGAATTTCTGCATTTTTTAATGCAGAATTATTTAGCTCAGGGAGTCTGCAATATAGCTGGTATGAATGAAGCATTCATTGATTATACACAGAGAAGAAGATGATTTTTTCGATGAAGTTTTAAGCATATAGTTAAATTACTTGTACCTCCATGGTTAAGTTTTTAAATAAAATAAATTATTATAGTATTATGAAAAATGAAAGAAATGGAAAAAAGTTTATGAAATGCTGAAGTGAAATGCTGTTTTTATAGAGAGACTCAGGCAAATTATATTTCCATGACATCATTTAAATAAAGTTCATTTGTTTTCGATGAAGTTTTCAAATATAATAAATTATTGTAGTATTATAATTTTAAAAATATTACCAAGGAATATATCGCATTTTAGAAATGTTTAAACCAAGCACTTTATATTTCAATGCAGCCATTTGAATGAAGTTCATTTTTTCGATGAAATTTTAAGTTTTCAAATATAATAAATTAATGCAGTACTGTGATAATTTTAACAAGAAAGATCAATCATGCATAAGCATTGATTATGAAACATTTTCCAACTGAAATGCAATTTCATTTAAAAATTTATAAAATGTGATACATTCAGTGGTGATATCTTTTACATTATCACAGTACTACAGTAATTTATTATACTTACATATTTAAAAGTGTATCGAAATATAAATCATCTGATTCTCTATGCAAAATCAATGAATATTTCATTCACATAACTTGTATTCCAGACTCCAGAGCTAAATAATTTTGTGTGAAAAAAATTCAGCAATTCTTATGTAACTCACCTTACAATCGCTTAAGATATTTGCATTCTGCATAAGTTAAAATTAGGCTTCGTTGAAGAAATAATAAAAGTTTAGGGATCATTTAATATGACAACTATTGCAATTGATTAGACACGGAATTTAGATACACAGATAATACACAGATACACAGATAATATATGTGTATGTGTGTGCGTGTGTATGTATTCAAAGTATTGGAATCGTGCCGAAGATCAGTGGTGATCCGTACATTCAGTGGTGATATCTTTTACATTATCACAGTACTACAGTAATTTATTATACTTACATATTTAAAAGTGTATCGAAATATAAATCATCTGATTCTCTATGCAAAATCAATGAATATTTCATTCATAAAATTTGTATTCCAGACTCCAGAGCTAAATAATTTTGTGTGAAAAAAATTCAGCAATTCTTATGTAACTCACCTTACAATTGCTTGACATATTTGCATTCTGCATAAGTTAAAATTAGGCTTCGTTGAAGAAATAATAAATGTTTAGGGATCATTTAAAATCACAACTATTGTAATTGATTAGGCACGGAATTTAGATACACAGATAATATATGTGTGCGTGTGTATGTATTCAAAGTATTGGAATCGTGCCGAAGATCGGAACTCGAATTTTTGAAGGATCTACACGTTTTGGGACTTCTAGAACACCAAAAAACTATTTTTAGGAAGACGTCTGTGTGTGTAAGGGTGTATCTGTGTGTATTTCTGTGTGTCTGTGAGGATACTGCATCCACTCTAAGTGAAAAACTAATGGACCGAATTTCATAAAATTTGGTAGGTATGTTTTTTGTGGAAAAACCTGATGTTCATTAGATTATAGTACGATTCGTAATAAAAGAATCTGCCTTCTTTGTGAAATGGCCGGCAGAAATTGCCTTTATTCACTTAAACTAAAAACTAATGGAACAAATTTAACAAAATTTGGTGTATAATATTTCAATAACCTACAAGTGATTTATATAACAAATTTAACAAAATTTGGTATATAAATCATTTGTAGGTTATTCTAGTACGATTCGGGAAAAAGGAACGGGCTATTTTTGCGAAATAGCCCGCAAAAATCGTTAAATATAAAAATAAAAGACTACGTGTGCTCAATTATATCAATTAAATTCCTATTTCATACGTGATTTTTGACAACAAAAAGAATAAGACTAACCCCATTACTCTAGGACTAGCCATTCTTGAGATATTCTAGTTTTTTCGCGTTTTCGCTACGTCACCTTTGACAATAAGTCCAGCTATCAAATGAGAACCAAATTCAAGTTTAACGTGCAAATTCAATGTCATTTATAATACTTATGGCTATTATTTTGTGCAGATAAACTCAAATTATTATTGAAGAAATAAATAGAACTTGAATATGAGTCTGCAGGGAAAGACATGATTGATCTTTCTTGTTTATGATTGCTCTGATCACTGATATAGCCAAGATTATAGAAATGCTAACATCAACCAGATGATTGCCAGCTTCCCAGCACTGTATGGTTTACAGTTTCATATCCATACTAACACTCTTCTTAGATTTTGATGTCTACCCTCATATTGGAAGTTCCATGATGTTTTCCAGACATGGGTGAAAAAGAAATGAAAAATTCGACTAGGGTACAAAATCGTTTACACACAGTGGTGACAGGTAGGAACCAATAATTAAATATAAGTACCACTGAGTGTATATGAAGTGCTCTCATTGGCTGATTTAATGTTTACTGCTGTGGTAGCTGCTCTTGAAAAGTTGAAGTATGGCTCAGAATAAAGTTTGGTCCTTTTTGTTTTTAATTTCAAATAAAAATTGAATACAATTTAAAAACCATGTTTTAATGAATTAATACCATGCTGAATAATGTTATGCAGGGTCTGAGTGTATATAGATACAAAAAGATACAGAAGAATACGTTTCTAAAAATATAACATACTGTTAATGCGTTAAAAGGGAAACTATCATACTAACCTCATCAGATATTTTCCCTTTTAAAGTAACACCTTGGGGTGATCCTACACCTGAACTAGATGTGTTATTTTGGGATGAATCCATAAAACAAGGCTCTTCTTTAATAATTGGAACTGGTGGCTGGGGTGATAATGTGGGCATGACAGGATCTAAGGAAGCAGCGGGTATGTAAAATGCATCAGAAGGAGTGTTGGGCAGAGATTCATTTTTGAACTGATTCACAGATGTCTGTAACTGAGGCAAATTTGAATTTGAATTGAAAGGTTTAGAAGAGCTTCCATCAGAATTTGAAGCATTATTCTTAGACCTGCCAAAAGATTCTTCAGAAAAATAACTAGGTCTTTGCCGATGAAAAGGAATTCCAGTCAAGTGGGAGCTTGATTTTTCATTTCTTGAATTCTTCTGAGTACTGTGAAAAGTACCATGAGCAGTAGATGATCCATGTTTCTTTTTCATTTTCTTAGATATCCTGAAAAGAAATATTTCTACATTAATACATTGAAGGTAATTTAATAATACAGAAACTCATGATAATAATGTACTTTTTAACACTTTACAACAAAGATGAAAAGTGCTTATGACTTTGTTCATTCTGTCTGTCTGTCTGTACGTTAGCACGATAACTGCCGTAACAATGACAATCAAAATGAAATTTATATGTTGTTCAGACGGTCCTGTAGGACCTATGGGAATATAAATGGATAATATCACCCAATTAGTTTTGGATTGAACCCGGGTTGAAAAAATGAAATACATTGAACCCTATGGGTCCTAATTTTTCAAACATTTTTTAAGCGGATTTAAAATTCACAAATTGCTTCGAAAATTTTAGATAATATTTAAATTATTCCATAAAATATATAAAAAAAATTTCAGCAAAATATATTCAGTAGTTTTTTAAATAAAAATTAAAATAATAATTACACCTCTTATATGAAGCAATCACGTGACCATGATAAGAAAAGATCACGTGACCCACTTCAAAATGAAATATGGCATCCATCTTGTCTCAAAATTGTGATTTTTAAAGTTCTTTTCAATTCACATTGAGTGTTGTAACCATCCTAAAACCGCTTTATTTTTGCTTAAACTCTGTGCATCTACATACTGAAACAACGCAATTACAATATATTTGAGTTTAAATGATCATCCAAATGTGATTATTTCTACAACGAAGCCTATTTTTCACTTATGTAAAATAAAATGTAGACAGCAAAATATGTAGGATGAGTTGTATAAGAATTGCTGTATTTCTTTAACACAAAACTATTTAGCTCATGGAGTCTGCATAGCCGATATGAATAAAATATTCATTGATTTTACAGAGAGAAGGACGATTTTTTTTCGATGAAGTTTTAAGCATTGAGTTTAATTACTTATAGCTCCATGGTCTTAAGTTTTTAAATAAAATAAATTATTTTAGTACTGTGATGAATGAAATGAATGGAGAAATGTTATGAATGAAATGCTGCTTTTATAGAGAGAGCCAGGCGTGTTATTTTTTCTATGACGTGATTTGAATGAATGTCAGTTGTTTTCGATGAAGTTTTCAAATACAATAAATTATTGTAATATTATGATAACTTTAAAAATATTACCGAGGCATGTATCGCATTTTAGAGATGTTTAAACCAGGCAATTTATATTTTAATGCCATCATTTGAATGAAGTTCATTTTTTTCGATGATGGTTTAAGTTTTCAAATATAATGAATTAATGTAGTATTGTGATAAGTTTTAAAATATTACCAAGGAATGTATTGCATTTTAGAGATGTTTAAATAAAATTGCATTGAAGTTGGAAAGTGTTTCATAATCAATGCTTTAAGCATGATTGATCTTTCCTATTATTATTGTGCATATAGCTATATTGCTCATCTTTGGTTCGCAAATACCACTTGCTCATCTTTGGTTCGCAAATACCACTTGCTCAAATATTAAAAAGTCTGATGTGGGCAGCACATGACTTTTCCTACATAATGCTGGCTTTCTTACTCAATGCAAAATCCACATGAAAATGTAACTGAGAATTATAATCGCATGAAATAAATGACAATTTGTGAATTATTTGGAATATCATAAAAACAAGAAAGATAAATCATGCTTAAAGCATTAATTATGAAACACTTTCCAACTTCAATGCAATTTTATTTAAACATCTCTAAAATACAATACATTCCTTGGTAATAGTTTAAAACTTATCACAATACTACATTAATTTATTATATTTGAGAACTTAAACCTTCTTCGAAAAAAATGAACTTCATTCAAATGACGGCATTGAAATATAAATTGTCTGGTTTAAAAATCTATAAAATGCTATACATCCCTCGGTAATATTTTTAAAATTATCATAATACTACAATAATTTATTATATTTGAAAACGTCATCGAAAACAACTGAAATTCATTCAAATGATGTCATAGAAAAAATAACAAGCCTGGCTTTCTCTATAAAAGCAGCATTTCATTCATAAACATATTCCCATTCATTTTATTCATCACAATACTATAATAATTTATTTTATTTAAAAATTAAGACCATAGAGCTACAAGTAACTATGCTTAAAACTTCATCCAAAAAAACCATTCTTCTCTCTGTAAAATCAATGAATATTTCATTCATATCAGCTATGCAAACTCCATGAGCTAAATAATTTTGCGTTAAAGAAATACAACAATTCTTATACAACTCATTCTACATATTTTGCTGTTTACATTTTACATAAGTGAAAAATAGGCTTCGTTGTAGAAATAATCAAATTTGGATGATCATTTAAACTCAAATATATTGTAATTGCGTTGTTTGAAGTTGTATGTAGATGCACAGAATTTAAGCAAAAATAAAGCGGTTTTAAGATGGATACAACACTCAAGATGAATTAAACAGAACTTTAAAAATCACGATTTTGAGACAAGATGGATGCCATATTTCATTTTGAAGTGGATCACGTGATTTTTTCATATCATGGTCATGTGATCGCTTCATATAAGAGGTGTAATTATTACTTTAATTTTTATTTTAAAAACTACTGAATATATTTTGCTGAATTTCTTTTTATATATTTTATGGAACAATTTGAATATTACCTAAAATTTTCAAAGCAATTTGTGAATTTTAAATCCGCTTAAAAAATGTTTGAAAAATTAGGTCCCATAGGGTTCAATGTATTTCATTTTTTCAACTCGGGTTCAATCCAAAACTAATTGGATGATATTATTCATTTATATTTACGTAGGTCCTACAGACCGTCTGAATAACATACTAAAATTTCATTTTGATTAAGTCATTTTTACGGCAGTTATCGTACTAACGGACAGACAGACAGACAGACAGACAGACAAAATGAACAAAGTCATAAACACTTTTCAACTTTGTTGTAAAGTGTTAATAAAAAACATTTTCAAAAAGTGTCTTCTCTCAAAAATGGAATGAACTAAATCCATAATAATGATGGCAATACATTTGTCACATAATATTGCATATGGAATATAAACATATTTAACAATACTAATTTATGCAAGTTTTTTAATAAATCTATCTGAAAAATGTGCCATATCTAAAAAAAGTACATACTAATATTCTAAAGTTAATGCCTTTTGTTTTGATTATTTATGCATAAAATGATTATTTAAATATTTAAGTGTTTTTAATTAAATGTGTTTTAAAAAAATATATATGTTTCCAAGAAAACAAAAAGTTTATTAATAAATAATTTGCAAACGTTTTTTTTTTTTCCTCAAAAAAGAACAATAAAACAATATTTATCAAATTTGACAAATTTGTCATACAATGTTACTGCAATCGATTACAAAACATATTTAGCAAAAATATATAACAAACGAAAATTGCAAAAAATATATATATATCCACAAATATAGCATAAGAGAATTGCAGCAACAATATCACATGAAAGTTTAAAATCACCCTACTTCTATTAAGTACAAGATAATTCATATATTATCTCTATAAGCTGTTTTTTTACTGTGCATCTAAATTCTCAAATAATACTTGACATAAAAATGCAAACCACATATCAAATGAAAGAGCACAGAGTGTTAATTAATATAGTTCTTTTTTTTTAATTGGACCATAGATGATTTTTTTAAAGTTTTATATAAATTTTTAAATCATTTGGCACCTGAATGACAACATGTCGAATGCCAACTACTATAATGTTACAGCTCAAAAAAGGGCAATTTTGAGTTAATGCCATATTTAGAATAACAAGAATTGAAATTATAACCATACAGAATAACAATTCCATTGTTAGAAACTTGCAGCCAGAGAGCAGAAGTGTTATTATCGCAATGAGCCAGTTTTGAATCGTATCAATTATGAATAGTGCCTCTTTAGAGTTTGTACAAAACACTGGAGAATTAAATTCAAGAATAAAGACATAACTCAAAATTAAATAATCCTAATGCAACATTTTTAGGTACAGTTGATCGAGAACAAGGCACAACTCAAATAAAATAATCACAAATCAAAACTTGTGAATTATTTGGACAACAAAAGTGACACAACTCAAAATCACAATTTATTAATGAACAAGAGTGACATAATTCAAAGTGCTCATTCCAGCCACTAGGGGTGTCCCTATGGAAGCAAAATGAATCCCAACATTTTTTGCACCATTCTAAAGCCTTTTTACTGTGGACAGTTTCCTTCAAAGGTTAATGGGTTGCCCTCTAAAAGATTTAAAGTTTTTATTTTTCACTTAGTGAAAAATAAGGTTACATATGAGTTATAATATCATTGAAGCCAACATGTGACGACAAAATTTTAACCTACAATCAGTTCTACAAATGTTACCATATGTAAAGTCTAGTTTTTATATTATGTGTAAAACTTTAATTGCAAGTAAAGAACATTTTTTGCACCATTCTAAAGTCTTTATACTGTGGACAGTTTCCTTCAAAGGTCAATGGATTGCCCTCTATAAGATTTAAAGTTTTTATTTTTTACTCATTGAAAAATGAAGTTATATGAGTTGTGATGTCATTGAAGTCAACGTGTGATGACAAAATTTCAACCTACAATCAGTTCTACAAATGTTACCATATGCAAAGTCTAATTTTAATATTGTATAAAAATTTAATTGCAAGTAAAGAAACATTGTGCATAATTTAAAAAGATCAAATTATTGCTATATAAATACTATTGAGGTATTGATATAAAAATCAAATATCTTATGTGAAATAGTATTAATGCTTAAATAGTTTTGTTTCTGTATATAGTGGGAATTTTAATGACATTTAAAAGTCAACAAAACCACCCAATTTTGAACCTGTTATTATAGTGCACATGCCATTATACATGTCGAATTCAACAATTTTTTTCCTAGCTGTATTTAACTGAATAGTATCAAGACAAATTTGAACAAATACAACATTACAAAATACATACTAAATATTAAAAAAATATTCTGAAATGTTCTTCACATATTTTTTACTATAGTAGCACATACCTGAGAAAGGAAAATCAATTTCTTAAGTAATTTCTAATCTGGGCTGCAAATGGATTAACAATACCTATGCACTTGACAACAGAAATCATAAAAAAGTTCTACTATGAAGCAAATAAAATTAAATGCAGTAAAACTCACTTATAACATACTTGCATTTAGTAAAATTCTAGATATAACAAGAAAATTATGAATAATGCTAATCAAAGCATGATTTGTCCACTTTTAATCAGTAAAATTTTAAAGATGCTAGACTTAATGAGCATACAAAATAGAAAAATGAATAAAATATCAATGATAAAAGTTCGAACAAAAGAAAAAGATTGACTTATGTCATGATTGGAAGAAAATACAGAAAAAGTGCATAAGTTGGAAAGTCACATCAGAAGATTTAAACGTCAAAAAACATGGAGGTCTTTCCCTCACAATCCAGAAAGTAGCATAATGATTGTTGCAAAAAGATGGTAGGAGTTAGGAATTACATCAGATGAGTAAACTCTCATAAACCCTGGAGAAATATTTTCCACTCAAAACCGAAAAAGCACATAAATAACAAGTCTTTACTTAATACAGCTGCAGAGTTAAAATCAAATATATATGACAGAGTTCCTGTGAATAGTCTTTGTGAAAGGAAATGCATTCTCCTAAGATGCAGAACATGAAAAAGTGAAAAACAGGTTAATAGTTCATAGAATATGGTACTTGAACCATTAGCCTGAACCAAAATTCCTTAAGAGGTATATAAATAAACTTTAAAATATATTTTTTTTTGGGGGGGGGGGGGGTAGAAAAATACTTAGATTGGTGCCCATTGTGTTGTTGACTTTTATAGCCCTCTGTAGGTAAGATCCTCATACTCCCCTGGACATGCCCTTACTGACCATGCCTCAAATTATATATAGTTTTATTGTGCAAAATTAATTTAGCAAACATCCAGATATAATGAGCAACTGGTGGGTGCTGGGCTGATCATTATATTCGGATCCTACTGTATCAGTCAAACTTGAAATGCACTGAAATCTTATGATATTTACAATTTAAATTACCTAGAACAAACACATTTAAAAACTGCAGATGGATCTTGAAAGTCCCATAAGATTGAACTATCATCCGCTTTATCTGATGATATCGATGAGCAACACTCTTGAGAAATGGAACGCTTAATTGAAGAAACATAATTCGAAACATTTATTCTCTGCATGGTTTCATCTTTGGCTATATGCATAGAATCTGAGAGCAAACTTTTACTGATCTTGTCTTTCATATTGGGAAACTCATTCGGTGACATTGGTGGTGTTAACAAACCAGCTGATGGCAAGAAATTTGATTTAAGAGTAGGCTGAATAGCTTGCGGAGGATAACTTCCATATGTTGAAGGTTGATGATGAGGAAATGCTTCAAGATGGTCTTCTTCAGTAACAAATACATATGAAACTGGATACTTCATACGAGCTCCAGCTGAAATAAACAGAAAAATTGTAACAAAAAGACTAGTGCAATTGCTAAATAATAATTTTCAATTAATCTTAAAAAGGTTGATATGGTTAATTAGGTGTTCCAGACCTGATGTGCAACAAATCAGGGATAATACACGTTTTTTATAAAAATAATTAGGCACCTTTTAAAGCAAACAGAAAAAAAATTAAATACTGCAAAATGGATATAGGATTCTTACTGGCTGAGAATTTACATTTAATTTACATTGTTTTCTCCAATGTTCTATTTTTTTTTTAATTAGAATTGCAAGCAAAGACTGCATATAAAAGATTCTTGAAAATTAGTCTCTCATACATGACTAACCTAATAAACTGATAGTATAATTATCTTGAACATTTTATAATTAGTATATAGCCATAGAAAGAGATGTATACAATAAACTATCGATATGTCAACGTTCAAGCATCTAAAAAAATAATATAACCAAAAATCAAGGTATTAAAAGAGCATTTTCATATGCTCTATACACTTGTAACAATATTGAATACACACTTATAACAAACAGTTTAAATATATAGTTTAATCTACATATATAAAAGCTCTCACTGACTAAGCAATACTCAAAATCATAACTGCTTGAGCTAGAATAATGAATGTTTACAGATGTTCCTCATGGGTCAAAGATAAATACTAAGGGGTGTTTCTGTAGCCCATTCTAAAGGAGCAAAAAGAGGTGGTATGATCAAGCAGCATGATTATTATATCTCCCCAATCATTTAATCTAGAAACCTGAATTTTTATAGATGAGTACCGCAAAAACAGCACATGACAAACACTAGAACCCTTGCTTTAAAGAAACAGTGTGTACTTAGTCATCTTATAACCCAGTTTTTACTGAAGAGTAAAAAACCTACAAAACCAGTCTACAAGTGGTAAGAAACACTGCCTTTATAATGTACTTTTGTTTTTGAAAAAAAAAATTTAATTTAGAACGATATGAACATAAGATCTACTAAATCGAACTGAAAGATAAGTTGTATTTTTGTTCACATGCATTCTACTCCTATAAAATTCATATCTAAATTAGCTTCAAGTTTGCAGAAAATGTATACATCTAATTAAATTTGTAATATTAAGTACTGTTTACAATTTTGAACACAATCTGTTAAACATTACTTAAAAAGTTAGAACTAAACATAAATGGAAAATTTACAAAAAAAAAAAGGGGGCGGGGAGACTGCATAACTGAGAATTTAAAAAAAAAATAAAGAAACAACGCATTTAAAAAAAAAAGAAATTTGTGACAAAATGTTCACATATGAAAATAAAACATTTTTAGAACATACTCCTATTATTAAAAACAGTTTTCTTACAACACATTATACTTCTACACATTTTAAAATTATAGCTGAATGGCATTAATACTAACAAATCTATGTCTAACAATAACATGAATTTTACTTTAAATTATCCCCAAATTTTACTAGGGATGACAGTTAATATATATAAATAAAAATAAACAAATTTCTCATAAAATTTCACTAAAAAAAATTATAATAGCTATTACACTTGAGCAATATTTCAAAGAATTGCAGAACTGCTAAACTTCACCAATACTTTTATTACAGAATGTAAGTATTTTGAACAAGAACTGATCATGAATATAAAATTGAGTAGTAAGTTTAAGGTGCATGCTGGCCACAAATGTTGCATTTTTTAAAGTAGAATATGGGTTTCACAAAAGACAAAAAAAAGCAGGATCAAGAGTGGGGGGAATAAAAAGGGAAATTTACAAATCCATGATAAACCTAAAAAGCAGAAATCCACAGATCCACTGAAGAAAAACCTAACTATTACACTTGGGTAACATTTCAAAGAAATACAGAACCCCTTAAGCTTTACCATTACTTTTACAAAACATAAGTGTTTTGAATAAAAACTGATATTTCATACGTATAAAAATGAGCAGCAAGTTTAAAGTGCATGTCAAACATTATACGCATTGCATTTTTTGATGCAGAAATATCAGTTCTGTGAAAAAAAAAAAGATACACAAAGACATAAAAAGTAGAAATCTGCAGATCTGCCTAAAACAAAAACTATATAAATCTGTAGATGTTGGGTTTTTCTTATTTAAAACCCTGTGCTGTGTATAAAATTGTAATTAAGACATAATAATTAGTTTAGAGAAAATTAGTTTATTAAATTGATACTTCAAATTAATTTAAGAAACAAGTTACAAAAAACTCTGCTCACAGGCAGGCAAATCAGGAAAAATTAACAAGTTTAAATTAAATTTTATCACAGAGTTTAGAATTTCAGAATTTATCAGCTTAGTCAAAATTAAAGAATCTGTATAAAAACTTTACTCTAGAAAAATCTATTTAAATCCCATAATAAAATATTAACAATAGAATATTAAATTTAAAAAATTAAGAATTTTCCCAGGCTCTAATAAATTTAGGAAGGTTTAGAAAATTGCTCTCTAGAAAAAGGCTATTGACACTTAAAATTTAAGTTATCATATTGTTAATTTCTAAAATTAATCAGAATAAATTAAATGTTCTAAAGAAGAATATTCACCCCTCAGGGCCATCAAGGATTAATGCAACACTGGATAAGCTGGCTAGTAGACAGGAACAGTTCTGAGAATTTCATGTTGATCAGACAGATATTGTTTTTTTAATGGACACAGGGAATAAGTAAACCACGATTTCCAGCCTAATTGCTAGAACAGGAACTCTTGGATCTTCATAGATGGCCGGAGGAAAATTCCGGAGATGTTTCTTTCACGTAGCACACGTAAAAAATCTCAATACGCATTTTCCATGAATCGTGTTGAAATTAGGTCATAAGAACAAATAAAACTTTCATTTAAAAAAAACAAGTGTTAAAAAAAATATCGCAAAGAACTTAATGTTCCATAGGAAACATTGCATGGAATGCAAGTTCCATTCAAAAAGTGAATGGTACGCTTCTAGCGTAAACTGAAAACATGAAATTTCAACAAAAAACTGAAACTGAAAAATTCCGCGAATGTATTTATACATGTGGAAATTGTGAGAAGTTTAGAAAAATGGCAGCAATTAAAATCAGCTTACCAAAATTAGAATTGCAAAAATTAAAGCTCAAAACTCTGATAGCAGATGATCTGGAAAAACACAAACCAATTAAAATAATTCATGAATTCCGAAGAGGCGCAAAAATCACTTAGGCATCGCATCAATCAAGGTAAAAGCGTGCAAAACCAAAATTTCAAAATGGCCGCAACTGAAATTTTTGAAACGCACTGAACATGGAAATAAGGAAACTATAGAACAAATGGAATTTCAAACTAAAATAGGAAAATGAGGCATCAAATTAAAGGAAATTTTAAGGAGATCAAGGAATCAAATAAATAATCATTTTTATAAATTTACAAATCAAAAGTAATATTAATTTAGGGAATGGAACATTTTTAATTAAGAATATAGAAAATTAATTTAGAAGATTAAAAATATTCTAATTAAAGAATAAATGGAAAAAACAAATAAATATTATTTAAATATTACCAAATTGAGAATATTAAGCCAGGGAAAAATAAATAAAAGTAAATTTCAAATCCCCAAATTACATAAATTCTAAAGCAACCCAACATAGATCCATAGGAAATTCTCATGCCTGCGTACAGAAAAGTTAAATTAACTTACCTACTAACACTTCAACAACATGTGGATAATCACTGTCTATTTTCCATTGATCTCTCTTCCAATGATGAGGAAAGAAATTGTTCCATTCATTTAAAAACCGGGCCATATTCGGATCACTGTACTTGTAGCCATTGCTAGTCAATTTACCCGCCAAGCCATATGGGCAGAGAATAACTAAAAATAATAAATGTTATGAAAATGTTAACAACCCATAAAAATTTGTAGTAGCAACAATTTTAATTTTATTTGCAAAAATATGAACTAAAATAAGAAAATAAAGCAATAAAGAAATATAATTCAAAATCATATCATAGATTTATGTTCTTTTAGCCTAATACAATATAAAACACTTCAACAACATATTATTTAAATATTATGTTGTTTTTAATCAACATAATACTTAACAAAAATTAACAAAATTTTAACAAAATTTTAATCAAAATACAAAATATGTAAATTTATCAAAATCCAGAAGTTAGATTTTGGCCACCCTTCACAATATTTTACTTTACATTTTTTTATATCGTAAATTCTGATATAAGAGAAATAAAGATTTTGGATTAAAACTCTACATATTATAGAAATTTTCTAAGCCCTTAAAAATTTGATTTGCAGATCTGCCAAAAAATTGCAATAAACTCCAAAGGAACAAGAGTTTTCCAGAGAAAATCCAAATTACTCACTATAAATTTGATTACATGCAATATAGCAGCACGTTTAACAGACATAAGAAATAGATATAAAATTAAACAAGATTTCCTGTTAATTTATTATATACAAAGTAAAACATCACTTTGATAAATTTAAGAAAAATAATTACCTTTTACACTTTGTCCTGCTTGAGCTGCATTAACATGGCATATATTTAAAATATATACAGGTGACACTAATCTTATATCAATACTTGCACATACAGTACTTTCTCCGTGGATAAAGAAATTAAAAGAAATTGCCTTTTGTTTCCTAAACATAAAAAGAATTAGTCAAACAAATATATAAAAATGAATGCAAGTCAAATGTATCTATACATTAAAACCAGAGTTAGTCAACTTGTACCCAGCTCAACTTCCTTCAGTTTTCTTGTTTTGTACAAAAAGCCAACATACTATTCTGTCCAGTTTCACCCATGTAAAATCAAAACTTTGTTTGCAATAACATAAATGCATTTTCCTTAAATTAAAAAAAAAAACAGCCAATATAAAGTTTCCTGCCGATTATGAACTGTTTTTACTACTATATTATAAGTATAATGAAATTATTTTCCTGATATGAAAATAAAAAAAAAGAAACATCCAAATTTAAATTAAAAAGTGCCAAATGAAAGTGAAATCAAAAGGTCAATGAGAAACAGTGAAAAGTAACTAATGGGAATGGGTCCTCAGCTCTTTCAAATAAACAGCAAATATTTTGATCATTGAACATTTTGAGTTTGTTATTTACAATTCTCATTTGGAACTTTTACTCATTTTCATTTTGGGCACTTTTATTTTGAAGCCTACATGACTCTTACTCTACTACTATACTATAGTACTATATGAAAAGTTTCACTCCTTAACTATATTTTCATCACCTCGATATTATATTAATATATGGCAAACTTTATTTACTTGTATTTCTTTAATATGACATATTTAAGTTGTGATGTATAAAATCATGCAATATTTGTACTTTTATAAAGAGAAAGAAAAACGTATAGGATTTTTTAAAACTTATGTAATGTCAGGTAAAACCTTTGTTTGTTTGTTTTTATTTTATTTTATAGAAAAACTCAATATGGATGAGCTTATTAAAATTTAAATAAAAACTCACATCCCCCTTTTACTAGGTTTCTACAAGGGTACGATTAGATTTCTCTTCAGTTTTCTAATGTCTGACACAGCAGAATTGGCTGGGTTGAATACAACCTAATTTTAATCTGCTTTAAGAAACCTACATAAATGCATTGACATTTAGTGATATCAAATTATTAAATGTGCTTATACAATTGCTTAATTACTGAAAATAGTTCTTAATTTAAGGAAATAATTTTATCCAGTAAATGGTGGAGTTTTTGTGGAGTTCTAAAAAAATAAATAAATAAATAAAACTCATTCTGGGTGAGGAGTTGATAAAAACCCAAGTTTGAACTAACCCTGGTTTAAACCACATGAATATTTCTATATAATATAAGATAGTTTAGAAATTTTACAAGCCATACCTTTTTAAGTCATGTACATCAAGCTTTAATGGTATAATAAAATACTTTCCAAATCTGCCATAACCATGAGAGAGAAGGCCTCTAAAAATTAAAATAAAAGAATAGTCACAAATGTAGAATACTTACATATATAGTTCTATAAAAAGAGCTTATAAATCATAAAATGCATTGTGAATACATAACAGCATTAAATAAAAAAAATTGTAGATTAATTAAGTGCTCAGAAGTAGCATGCTATTTTATGCACATCTATTAAATTATTTAAAAATACTTTGAACTTTGATATTTTGGCATAAACCATATTGAAAAAAAAATTGGGATTAAAAATTTACAATGGAAAAGGAACAAACAGCAAATGATTTTTTACATATTTCTAGACTTATCACACTTTTTGCAACTTTAAAATCATGCTAATTGTTATTCTAATTTCTAATTCTGTAATATTTCTCAAATCTAACATCTGATTTAATGATAATCTGGATTTAAAAGTTAATAAATACTTTAGGTAAAATACTATAAAAAAGATATAAAACTTAAGGAAGATTATTATTACAGCTCTTTGGAAGGATTATTAAACAATGAAGTTTAAAGTTAAAAGCATGCCAACAGATAAAGTTAAAACCTAAAAATACACTTTAAATTTCATCGACACATTAACACTAACTTTATTAATACAATACCATTATACTGGAAATTCGCCCAGAATCAAAATAAAGAAATTTGTACACTAAAAATTTATTATAAATTTGTTTAATTAGCAATGAGGCAGTCAAACAAATGAATAAATTTACATTAATATATGTTTTTCAATACTATTATGCAAATGAATGCTAAACTAGCACTTTCCAGCCTTTCATCAATCGAATACCCCTTGACGGAACCTCTTTCTTAAATACCCCTGTGTTTACCAAAAGCCTCTTGTATAATATCATTCTCAAGAAGCTCATTAATTTGTCGATCTAATTCATCTCTTACATGATAAGGAACCCTATAAGGTTTCTGGTTAACAGGAATATCATCTTTTAAGTTAATGTTATGAAAAACTATCACACCCTTTTAAATCTGGAATAGAATTAGCAAAAATATGCTTATAATCATTAATTAAACTCTCTGTCTTTTTTCATTATAGTCTAAGTGTGAAAGATCAAAATTCCCCCCCCCCCCTCCCCCCCCCCCCCCCAAACATCAAAATTATCACCACTCTCTGCACTTGACTCAGTAATATTGTTAACTGAAAAGGAAGATACTACTGTGATAGGAACATTTTTTACTAAATTTGAATGCTTATTTATGTGCAACTCATCAGTTGACAAATTCAATACTTTTACATTATATATATGAGATCTAGATACATTATTAACTGATCTAGCGATCAGAATTTTACTGTTGTTTAAAGGCTCAATCATCACAGTAGGTGAATTAAATTTAACAATTTCTTTTAATTTTAGTTGTATGAAAGCCTCCGATAAAGGAAGAATTGTGTATTTCCTAAGTGCATAGCACAAATTATCCTTATATATTACAGAATTCAAAGAATTTTCTCTATTAATTTCATAATTATTAAAGGATTGAGTTGCATCAGTTAATGAAAAAGGTACAGATTCGTCATTCATTGCAAAAGGCACAGTTAAAATATTATTGTATAAAACATTATTAGTAAAATCTATTGACATCTTATAGCCCTTTAAAAATTTCACACTAAGTATTGCTGAATAATTACAAGTATCACAGTCCATAATATAAAAATTAACATTAAATGTTTTGTTATTTAAATTTAAATTAATATTTAATTTCCTGGAAACTTTTACAATGTCACTAGAGATACCTTTTAAATTTATATTACACTTAGTTAATTGACTGTCGGGTATATTTAAATGCTTTAATACATTTGTAAACAACACATTAATAGAAGCACCAGAATCAATAAGTATAGGAATATCAACATTATTAATCATACCAGAAATCACTGGTAGAGATAAATTATGTAATGAAATCAAATTTGAATTTTGCACCACAGGTAACACCCTAGGGCAGGGGGCGGCAACCTGCGGCTCACGAGCCGCATGCGGTTCTTTTGATGTAAAGTTGCGGCTCTCCAGTTCCATGCGAAAAAATTAATAATTTATTATCAAAACCCTTAAAAAATAAGAAAATATATTTTTAAGTACCTAATTTTTCAATAGCTTCTATTTTCATAATCGTTGATTACAAATCGCTACGCTTAACATGACCGTAATGAGATAAATTTGAACCACTGTTTTGTTCTTAGAGATGAGACTCCGTGGCCATGTTTATCTTTCAGCCAACTGCATTCCATTTCCGTCTCACCCAAACAGCCACCGTCTAGACACTAAACGTATTGTCAGTCAGTCATCCTCGGATATCGCGGTCGACGTTACGTTGCATGTGTGTTAATTTAATCGCTAGCGGTTTTTGCGTGTCTATTCGCTTGTTGTTTCAAGAAGAATACGATTTAGAAGCGAATTAGCTTCTCAAAGGTATGTACGCGTATAATATAATAAAATCAGTAATAGAATTGGATTACATATCTGAGGATCGTGTTAACGAAGTAATAATGGTAAATAAATTGTTTGCCGTTTTAGATAGCTAAGTAAAATTTTAAAAAATCATTTTTTCAGCTCCGCCACCAGCATGGCATTTGGTAAAAAAAAAGAGAAGAACTAAAGAAGAAAACCGAAAATTCAATCAGGATTGGACGGAGTCGTTTGCATTCATATGCAACACAGATGGCCTTCCAATTTGTCTCATCTGCCACGAAAAACTCGCACACGATAAGAAGTCAAATTTGGAGAGACACTTCACTACAAAACATACCCAGTTTGCTGGTAAATATCCAACCGGTGACGCACTAAAAAAAGCTGTTGAAGAGCTAAAAAAAAAAGTCAAGTTCCATGCTAAGTAACTGGGCGCAATCTTCCAATAATGTAAATCTGGCAAGCTTTGCAGTATCATTAGAAATTGCAAAAAGAGGAAAACCATTCACAGATGGTGAGTACGTCAAAGATTGTTTTATACGTGCATCTGAAGAACTGTTTCGTGATTTTAAAAACAAAGCAGAAATCATGAAAAAAATCAAAGATTTGCCATTATCTGCTAAAACAGTACAAGATAGAACTGCTAAAATGTCTTCAAATGTAACACATATGCAAGTGGAAGACATTCAACTGGCTTCTGCCTTATCACTTGCTATAGATGAGTCTTGCGACATAAAAGACACGGTACAAGTTACCCTTTTCGTCAGGTATATGTCGTTTCAAGGTCCGAAAGAAGAACTGCTAGGATTGCTACCGCTCTCAGGGCAAATTCGTGGAGAAGATATAGCAAATGTTGTGCAAAAATGCCTGGAAGACAATGGAATCGATATAAATAAAATCGTTTCTATAGCAACTGATGGAGCCAGAAGTATAACAGGAATACATAGAAGGGTAACATAAATTCTTCAGAAAAAAATAAACCACGAAATTCTTACGTTTCACTGCATAATTCATCAAGAAGCGCTTTGTTCCCAAACATTTCCGGCCGAAATAGTTGAGGTCATGAACTTGGTAATTAAGATTATTAACAGCATCTTGTCAAGAGCACTCTACCATCGCCAGTTTAAAGATTTCCTTGAAGAAATAGATAGCCAGTTTTCTGACCTATTTCTGCACAATAAAGTGCGATGGCTTTCCAGTGGTAACGTATTGCAACGTTTTGCTTTGTGCTTGAGTGAAATAAAAACATTCCTCAATGAAAAAAGCATTGACCATCCCGAATTGGAAGAAGACAAATGGCTGCAAAAATTCAACTTCATGGTAAATACCACAATGAAACTAAATGAACTAAATCTAAAACTGCAAGGAAAGGGCAACCCAGCTCACGCCTTGCTTTAAGAAGTAGTTTGTTTCGAAAAAAATTACTTCTTTTTGTTGAAGACATGGAGAGCGATAAATTACTTCATTTTAAAAATCTGAAGCAATATCACGATGAGACCAATGCAACTATTGACACGAATTACTTCAGCATAGCTTTAAAAAACATGAAGGATGGATTCGCTGAGAGATTCGAGCAATTCAAAACAAACAAAAGTACTCTCGCTTTCATAGTAAATCCTCTCAACACAAATACAAATGAGATCAACATTGAGCTATTTGGAATTGATGCTGGATCGCTCCAAATGCAATTGCTAGATTTGAAAACCAAAGACTTGTGGAGTGGCAAGTTCACGGAACTCAAGAGCAAGTTGGAAGAGCTGGAGGTCCAGAAAAGTATGCACATCGCGCAGCACAAGTGGACAGCTCTAAAAGAATTTCCGCGAGATGAGGCCCTCATATTCGGTGCATGGAATAGCATACCTGCCAACCTGAGAAAATTGGAATGTGTAAAATTTTGCGTAAATAATATTTATAATGATTTTTTTTAAACTACATGCTCAAATGACATTTCTAATGAATTTAACTATGTACAAATACCTGCATTAAATATCAGACATAGTACTGGTAGAATATGAAAATTTAGGACACCAATTTTATAAAATTTCAGGACAATAAATTATAAAATAAAAAATATATAATGGTTTTATCCGGTGAAAATTACTTTATAATGAAAGCAAATATTTATGTTCAGTAAAACACAGGTTTTCACTAAGAGTAACAAATATTGATCTTTAATAATAATAATAATAATTAAAAAAGAGAAAATAGCACTGAATTATGTTCCTGCCAAAATGGTTTCCTTTTTATTTGCCTAAATTATTGCTTTAATAACACTTATTGGAAAATATTCCTTCACAGAGTTCATACCCATTTTTCAAAATAGAAAAATTTGTAATATGCAAATATAATTAAAAAATTAACCTTAATAATTAGCCATAATATGAAAATAAGCTAGTTCAATCGATCTAATATGCAACATTTAAATGATGGAGATGAATGGAAAAAGATATTAACGTACTCTCGGCAATTCACGCAAAGTTCACGAATTGCGCAATTGCATTGTTTATGCGAAAATAATTAAGAAATTAACAGTAATAATTAATCAGAGTATGAAAATAAGCTAGTTTAGTCCATCTAATATGCAACATTTAAATGGTGGAGGTGGATGGGAAGAAATACTAACGTACTCTCGGCAATTCACGCGAAGTAACTGAATTGCGCAGTCGCACTGTTTATGCGAAAATAATTAAGAAATTAACCGTAATAATTAATCAGAATATGAAAATAAGCTATTTCAATCGATCTAATATGCAACTTTTAAATGATGGAGATGGATGGAAAAAGATACTAACGTACTCTCGGCGATTCACGCGAAGTAACTGAATTGCGCAATCGCACTGTTTATGCGAAAATAATTAAGAAATTAACCATAATAATTAATTAGAATATGAGAATAAGCTAGTTCAGTCAATCAAAAATGCAATATTTAGAAGATTGAGATGGATAGAAAAAGATACTTTTGTTCTCTCGGCGATTCATAAGAACAAACTGAATTGCGCAATCACAGTGTTTATGCGAAATTAATGAACAAAATAATATTTTAGCGATTTATGCTGAATTAGACAACCTTTGAAGAAATATATTTATTAATTTCATAAAATAAGCGATCGAGATCTTCATTTACATTACACACGGCCGTAAATCTCCGTTAATTTGATTGGTATTACCCTGCATTTTATTATGGATTTGCTACGATCCCGGGAATGGTAGAAATCCGTGCTGAAAAAGCGAAAAATGGTGTTTCCGAGGAATTATACCATGTCTGGTTAATTGATAAATTTCAAACAAAAAAAAGCCGGAGAATTTCGCCGAAGATTGATTTCCTAGTAATGTTAAAAAATTCAAATAAATGCGTAAAATATAGCAATATATGCGTAAAAGCGTAAAGAGCAGTTAAAATGCGTAAATTTTACGCATAATGCGTAAAAGTTGGCAGGTATGGAATAGTCTTCCAGAATGCTACAGTGAGGTGAAGAAGTTGGCATATGAAGTGCTGACGATCTTCGGATCGACGTATTCGTGCGAGCAAGCGTTCTCTTGCATGAATATAATAAAAAGTAAAGTTAGAAGTCAACTAACAAATAAAAATCTAGAGTCGTGCTTGAAACTTAAAACAACAAGTTATAAGTCAGATTTAATCAAACTTTCAAAAGGCATGCAAAGCCAATGCTCCCATTGATGTAACTATCCATATTTGTGTTTTTATATGAATAAATATTATTCCGTATTTAAAGCCGTTTATTTTAAATCAAAAATCAAATATATATTAGCAAATACTATAATATTGAAACGAAAATTTTTAGTCTCTTTAAAAACTGGGAAATTTTGTAAATTGTAACTTTTGGCTCTTCCGTTTCAATAGGTTGTCGACCCCTGCCCTAGGGGCTTCAGAAGGTAAGTTGGAGTGAAGACTCCCTTCAGCCCCATTTAGTTTAAATTTTGTTTTTCGCTGTCATTTTTATCACCCCTAGGTGCATAAAAAGTGTTAAAACTTGTTTTGGGTTTAGTTTCATTTATGTTAGGCTGAATGCTTTGATTTGGCTGATGGTAAAAAAATTGAGTAGGTTGTTGAAATCCCTGCGTTTGTTGTGGAAAATTATATGGACAGTTTTGTGTAGGTTGTGGAAAATAAAAAGGTTGTTGATACATTCGAGTAGGCAGAAACCTAGAATTTCTTTTGAACCTGTGTAATTGAGGAAATTTCCTACAATCCACACTTATGTGACCTAATAGACCACATGAAAAACACCTTCGGCTATCCTTTGTCAATCTAGTTTGAGGCAGCTGTGGTTTGGTGTCAATTTGAGTTTGCAACTCAGCAAGCCTTTTAGTGAGGTTCTCTACCTCCATTCTATTTCTTTTAAGCTCATCATGGAGCTGCTTATTTTCAGTCTCTCCAAGACTCATTACATATTGGGGGTCATCCCCATGTTGCTTACTACACACCTCTTCCTCTGCCACAACATACCGTTTTGCAGAGTCAAAACTCTTGTGGTTTTGAGGTAGGATTAGCCGTTTAAATGAAGCTTCAGACCTTCAATGAAAACCGAGCACAAGTCATCAAGTCTTTGCTGGTTTGCTACTTTGTCATTCAGTAAGTCAGGTAAAACAGTTTTATATGAAGAAGCCTCAACTCGAGCAACAAACTGACGCACAGATTCATTAGGTCTCTGATAACTTTGCAAAAATGATATCAAGTTACTATGTAAACATTCTATTGAGGAAAATCTGTCACGTAAAGCTTTAAGAATTTGAGAGAAAGATTTCTCTTCCTTTAACTTAGAATTATCCCTAATAAATCGTGCAGCTATGCCTGACAGTTTTAATTTTAAAACTAAGATCTTGTTTGATTCAGACCAATTTGCATGATCGGCTAACATTTTTATCCTATCTATGTAATCCTCCAATGGGAGGCCAGATTCCACTCCTGAAAACACTGGGATTGAATCCAAAAAGTATCCTATTGAAGAGACTGTTTTAAAATTACTCATTACATTACATTTAGCAGAATCCATTTTTAATCCCTGTTCAATTAAATCATTCTGTTTAATATTAACATTTGAATCAGTATTTTTGTTATAAATAGAATTTACATCATCAGAGGTTGCCTCAGAGGTTGTTTACTTTAGAAGGTAAATTTCTTTCTAATAAAGATAACCAAGTTTTCTTGGTACTAGCAACTTGATTTCTGGGAACTAAATCCCAATCTTTACCATCATTTGAGTTTGTAAAAAACGAAGGAAATGGTTCTTTTCCAAGAGAGAGCATAGAATACAATAATGTTTCAAAAGGTTTATCTTTAGAGCCATCTCCAGTTTCATGTGATCCAAAAACAGATACATATATACAGTTATTTTCTCCAATATCATCCATAATTGTAATACAATTGAAAGCCTAATACTACTAATAAATATTATTAAACATGAGAGCAATTTCTAGACTGGTACATGGCACCAAATAAACTGTTGTGTTTGAAAGTGATAGAATAAAACCTGCTGTGTTTAAAAGAGATAAAGGAAGACATAATAATTAGTTTAAAGAAAATTAGTTTATTAAATTGTAACTTCAAATTAATTCCAATAACAAATTACAAAAACTCTGCTCACAGGCAGGCAACTCAGGAAGAATTAACATTAGAATTTTAGACATTAGAATTTTAGACAGACATTAGAATTTTAGAATTTTATCAACTTAGTTAAAATTAAGGAATTAGCATAAAAACTTTACTCAAAAAAATCTATTTAAATTCCATCAGATAATCATTAACAAAAATATTAAATTTAAAAGAATTTTAGAATTTACCCAGGCTCTTATAAATTTATGAAGGTTTAGAAAATTGCTCTAAAAAAATAAAAACTTAGAATTTTAAATTTAAAGAATAAAATTTAAATCATACATTTATAATAGTGAGAATTCATATTCAGAAATTAAGAATTTAAGAGTTTAACTTATTAAACCTATTCACCCATCCGGGTCATCTTAAGATAATAGGTTGGAGAGGAAAAGTTTCTCATTTGGAGTTTCACTGGGATGACAGGAATTTCCTAACCCGGTTTTCTTGGTATCAGAAGAAAATTCATCAGCAGAGGCCTAACAACTACTTCTGGAACGCTAGAATCTTCTTAAATCAGCCGTCATTGTCAGACGCTACTTTCACGTAACTCGCATAATACATCTTAAAACTCATTTTTCCAGATGTCACATCGCAATTTAGGCGGTAAAACAAAACAAAACTTTCGTTTAAAAGGAGACAAGTGAAAAAAAAACATCGCGAGGAACTTAAAGTTCCATAGAAAATCTCGCGTGGAACATAAGTTCCATTCGAAAATCAACGACGTGCTTCTCACGCTAACTTAAACATGGGACTTCAACAAAAAACTGAAACCGCAAAATTCCGCGCGCGTATTTATACATGCATAAAAAGTGAGAAGTTTAGACAAACGGCAGCAATTAAAATCCGCTTACCAAAATTAGAATTGCCAAAATAAAACTCAGAACTCCGAGAGCAGACGATCAATAAAAATGTGAACCAATTAAAATAATTCACGAATTCCAAAGAGGCACAAAAAGCGCTTAGGCAGCGCGTCAATCGCGGTAAAAAGCCCGCAAAACCAGGATTCCGAAAATGGCCGCAACTGAAATTTTTAAAACGCACTGAACATGAAAATACCTTAAAACTATAGAACAAACAGAATTTCTAACCAAAATGGGAAAATGAGACATCAAATTAAAGGGAATTTTAAGGGGAATTAAATAAATAATTTTTATAAATATACAAATCAAAAGTAATATTAATTAAAGGAATGGAACATTTCTAATTAAGAATATTATAAAGAAATTAATTTAGAAGATTAAAAATATTCTAATTAACGAAGAAATGAAAAAGCCAAAAAATATTATTTAAATATTACCAAATTGAGAATATTGAGCTAGGGAAAAAATTAAATAAAAGTAAATTTCAAACTCCTAAATTACATAAATTCTAAAGCAACCCAACCCAACACAGACCTCTTATTCTAAATCTAACATCTAATTCAAATTTCTCAATTTCCCAAATTTGGTTAATATCAGGAAAGCCCTGATTTTATACACAGCAAAAGAATATACTACACACAATTTAATGACACATCAGACCTACATCTATTTGATATTTGATATTCCTACTACAAAACACAAATTACATTTTTGAATTGCATTTTGTTAAAGGTGCATTTCTGGCTAAAGGCACAACCAAAAACATTTTTTTCTCATGGAATAAAGAAGTTGGTGCAACAGTGTAAAAAGTGTATTGAAAATTATAGTGATTATGTAGAAAAATAAAATATTATTTGTATCTCTAATTGAATTATATATCTAAAAAAATTTAATTTACTGTTACTTTTTAAAACACCCTCATAATACAGTTATACTTACCTCTCAATTGCATTGTGAAGAGCTTTAAAAAATAAAGTACGTGCTTCATATGAAAGTCCACTGTCCCAAGATCCTTGTTCAGATTCTGTAATAAAGTTATATTTGTAATAATGCAACACTCTCAAACTTCACAATTATTTACAGAGGACATGCTGACAATTATATTTTCATAACTTACAACAAAAAATTATTTTGAGGAGAGCTAAAAAAATTGGAACAATAAAAAATAAATATTAAAATTAATTCTTATGTTTTAATATTTTATTATTCTACTAGCTGAATACCCGTTGAAAATCAACGGTCTCGCAATAACCAACCCCTGAATAATGTAAATTTTTTAATAATTCGCGTTTCACATTTATTCGACAAATCGAATATTTTGGTGTGCAGAACCCCCTAAAGAAGAAAATATTCAGAAACTAAATTTCCGCATTTCTTCCTTTCGAATTATTTACCCATACACCACACATTAAAGTCTATCTCATCCCGAGGCACCCCTATATTAGTTTTTCTCCTTTGGAACTTTTTTCTGTGAAGCACACCCATAAATGAACATTTTTGAAAAACTCTCTTTGTCTTGGGTTTTTTATCAGATGATTGGCTCATATACCGAATATCAAGCCTCTATCACATTTAAAAAGAAGCTTGTCTCATTTATTCGAAAAATCGAATATATTAGTGTGCCCTTAATGTAGCAAATATTGGAAATCTGAAATTTCACGCTTTCTTCCTTTCCTATCGAGAAGCATGTTTTTTCTATCACTTCACCTTTCGAACGTTTTTCTGTGTAGCACCCCTTTAATGAACATTTTTGTCAAACTGTATTCATGTTTGGTTTTTTTGTCAAATGGTTAGCCCATATACTAAATTTCAAGCTTCTATTACATTGTAAAGAAGGCGTTTTTCATTTGTTCGGCAAATCGAACATTTTAGTGAGCGCACCCCCTACAATAGCAAATGTTGGAAGACTGAAATTACACACTTTCTTCCTTTTTAACTTTTTACCCATACACCAAAATTTGAAGTCTCTATCTCATCGTGAAGCATGCTTTTCTAGCATTTCATCTTTCGAATGCTTTTGTGTGGAGTACCCACCCCCTTAACTATACATTTTTGAAAAACTCTATTCTTTTTGTGATTTCTATGAGATGATTCGCCCATATACCAAATATAAAGCCTCTATCCTGTTTTAAAAGGAGCGTTTCTCCGTTATTCCGAAAATCGAACATTTTGGTGTGCGGCACCCCCTAAAGTAGAAAATATTGGTAAACTGAAATTGTACACTTTCTTCCTTTCAAACTATCTACCCTTACACCAAATTTGATATATCTATCTCATTCCAATGCATGGTTTTTTTATCAATTAACTTTTCGAACGTTTTACTCTGGAGCACCCCCTTAAACGAACATTTTTGAAAAACCGCATTCGTCTTGGGCGTTTTCGTCAAATTATTAGCCCATATACCAAATTTTAAGCCTCTATCAAATTCTAAAGGTGCCTTTTCTCATTTATTCATTACATCGAACGTTTTGGTGTGCGACACCCCCTTAAGTAGAAAATATTGGAAATCTGAAATTGCACGTTTTCCTCTTTTCAAACGATTTACCCATACACCGAATTTGAAGTCTCTATCTCATTGCAAAGCATGCTTTCCTATCATTTCACTTTTCGAACGTTTTGGTGTGTGGCAACCCCTTAAGTAGAAAATATTGGAAATCTGAAATTGCACACTTTCTTCCTTTCGAATGATTTACCTATACACCAAATTTGAAGTCTCTATCTCATTGCAAAGTATACTTTCCCATCTTTTCACTTTTCGAACGTTTTGGTGTGGGGCACCCCCTCTATAGAACGTTTTCGGAAAATTCGATTTTTCCAGGGGGTTTTATCGAACTACCGAGCCGTGTACCAAATTGCAAGTCTATCTATTCGGGAAGTGCCTGAAAAAAGCGTGACAGACAGACAGACGGACACTTGGCAATTAGTATATACTAGCCGAATACCCGTTGAAAATCAACTGTCTCGCAATAAGCAAACCCTGAATAATGTAAATTTTTGAATAATTCGTGTTTCACATTTATTCGGCAAATCGAATATTTTAGTGTGCAGAACCCGCTAAAGAAGAAAATATTGGAAAATTTAAATTGCGCGCGTGGTCCTTTCGAATTATCTACCAGTACACCAAATTAAAGTCTCTATCTCATCCCGAAGCATACTATTTTATCATCTCCCCTTTCGAACGTTTTACTTTGGAGTACCCCCATAAATGAACATTTATGAAAAACTCTGTTCGTGTTGTATTTTTTATCAGATGATTGGCCCATATGCCAAATATCAAGTTTCTATCACTTTTAAAAGCAAGAGTGTCTTATTTTTGCCGAAAATCGAACATATTGACGCTCGGCACCCCTAAAGTAGTAAATATTGGAAATCTGAAATTTTCACACTTTCTTCCTTTCAAACAATCTACCAGTACACCAAATTTGATGTCTCTATCCTATTGTGGAGCATGTTTTTCTATTACTTCATATTTCGAACGTTTTTACGTTTTTCTGTGTTGCACTCCCTTAAATGATCATTTTTGAAAAACCGTAATAATCTTAGGTTTTTCTTTATCAAATGATTAGCCCATATACTAAATTTCAAGCTTCTATCACACTCTAAAGGAGGCGTTTTTCATTTTTTCGTGAAATCGAACATTTTAGTGTGCGACACCCCCTACAATAGCATATGCTTGAAAACTGAAATTGCACACTTTGTTCTTTTCAAACTAACTACCCGTATACCAAATTTGAAGTCTCTAACTCATCGCGAAGTCTACTTTTTCTATCGTTTCACCCTGCGAATCTTTTTCTGTGGAGTACTCATCCCCCTTAAATATATATTTTTGAAAAACTCTATTCTTCTTGGGTTTTCTATTAAATAATTCGCCCATATACCAAATATCAAGCTTCTATCACGTTCTAAAAGGGATATTTCTACTTCATTCCGAAAATCGAACATTTTTGTGTGCAACACCCCTTAAAGTATAAATTATTGGAAAACTGAAATTGTACACTTTCTTCCTTCTAAACTATCTACCCGTATACCAAATTTCAAATCTCTATCTCATCCCGCAGTATGTTTTCTTATCAATTCACCTTTCGAACGTTTTTATTCTAGAGCACCCCCCTTAAACGAATGTTTTTGAAAACTATATTCGTCTTGGGTGTTTTCATCAAATGATTAGTCCATATACCTATTGCACACTTTCTTCCTTTCGGACGATTTACCCATACACCAAATTTGAAGTCTCTATCTCATCGCAAAGCATGTTTCCTATCATTTCACTTTTCGAACGTTTTGGTGTGGGGCACCCCCCTTAAGTAGAAAATATTAGAGATCTGAAATTGCACACTTTCTTCCTTTCAAACGATTTACCCATGCACTAACTTTTAAGTCTCTATCTCATCGCAAAGCATGCTTTACCATTATTTTACTTTTCGAATGTTTTGGTATGCGGCACCCTCTTAAGTAGAAAATATTGGAAATCTGAAATTGCACACTTTCTTCTTTTCGAATGATTTACCCATACACCAAATTTGAAGTATCTATCTCATCGCAAAGTATGCTTTCCCATCATTTCACATTTCGAACGTTTTGGTGTGGGGGCACCCCCTCTATAGAACGTTTTCGAAAAATTCGATTTTTCCAGGAGGGTTTATCGAACGACCGAGTCGTGTACGAAATTGCAAGTCTCTATCTATTCGGGAAGTGTCTGAAAAAAGCGTGACAGACAGACAGACAGACAGACGGACACTTGGCAATTAGTATATATAGATAGATGTGACATTATCAATGTTTCTGTTTGTTTGTTTTTTCTAAAAAAATGTCATCTATTGACATAAGTTTTTCTTTAGTGTTGAAATTTCCTATGCATGTAATATTACATAATTGTACAAAATTTTGTATCAATTGGTTGAATATCGAAGATATTACATTCTAGTACAAAGTTTGCAGTGAAAATTTTCAAAAAAAGTATATTTTCATTTTCACATTCTATATTTCTACAAAATTTTGTTTTAATTGGTAAAATAATTTCAGAGATAAAAATAATTACATCAATTTTGCATAAGTAGACCAACAGACTAAAAAGTGCACTTTTAAAAGTAAAAGAATATATTTAAGCCTATTGCACAAAATATTAAATAAAACTACATGATATAAATAATTAATAATATTTATTCTTACATAATAAAAGAAAATATCTGTGTGTCCATGTGGTCTGTAGAGGGAAATCTAAGAGTTGTACGACCATGAAATTAGGGACACAGGTACTTCAGGATCCAGGAAGGTGCAACTCAATGATATTTATTATAATTCGAATTAGATTTTTGGTTATTTTATGTCTTAGCACAATTTTGAGCAACATTCACACAAATAGGTTCCTTAATGACTGAAAATATTATCACAGAGATTCCATTGTGACACTATTAGAAAGATTGATAAACATTCTCTCCAATGTTGTTTAAACCACATCCGTAGGACAGTTCCTTCATATATATATAATATATATAGATACTTCTAAATATCCCAAAATTTATATTTTTAGGACTTTTTTCGTTGTATCAGAAAAACTAAGACTAGCACAATTCTATAGTTTGGCAAAAAATTGGGTGTATATCTTCGCATTCTAGAAATTTTTTTTCATAAGTAATTTAATTTTTTGTCATTTCCTGAAGAGTGTGAACCTGTAAAATTTCTGATGTTTCATAATGAAGTTCCATAGCTTTTTCAACCTGTCAACTGTGCATGCCCACCTAACGCTGGGATTTTAGCCCATGTCAGGGCCCAACGTGTGTAGAGCGGTGTTTTTTGCACTTGAAATAAGGCTTTCATATTTTGTGATGATTTGGAGGTATAGCTTCAGTATAAAAACTTGTTTTGGGCAACACTTCAGACATGAGCATCCCCATTTTATTTCTGGCATTCTAGCAACCCCACCTCTGGTTAACACTTCTACAAAAAATCCTGCCTGAGCTTGAATGTTATTTTAAGATTCAACCTGATGCCTACTTGGGAACTAGCAGCGGATACCCATTCCTTGCAGTTTAATTAGAATTAGGTAATTAAAAGAGGCATTTGACAAACCAACGGATGCATCAAATATTCAAAGAAATATGCTGACTTATAAATTTTTGTCTTTAAGTTCCTAAATTTTACTCTTTAAGTTCTTAAAAATCCTTAAACATGTCTTCAATTTTACTTTAAATTTTACTTTTTAGTTATTTTTGCAGGAGTTGGGGTGATTTACTTCAGCCAGTGATTGTTTGATACAAAAATTATTTCCATGCCACAAAACTTCATATGAATGAAATATCTTTAATTTAGTGGTTCATGAAGCTTGTTTAAAGACCTCTACTGTAGAAATGAATACTGTCATGGCAAATTTTCAAAACTTAATTCATGTTCATATGAAAATTAAAATAATAAACCAGAGGCTTAGCTAGAAAACATTCAAATTAGAAAAAATTTAGTTTTATTATAAGTTATCTTTAAGAAAAAATTGCAATATATGCTTTAAGCATATAGACCATTAATTTGAACTTATGGCATACTTATTTATTTATTATTATTTTTTTTTTTTTTCAAAAACTATGTCACATCGACTGATATACTGATAGATGTGAAAATTCTAGCTAATGTAAAAATGTGTAACAGTCAGTCGTTGCACATTTGAGGTTTATATGGTTGCAGATGCAAGATTTTCTTTTATTTAATGAAATAATTAAGTGTGCTATATGTATTATTTGCACAGCAGTTACTTACTTATTCAGAGAGTTGCATCTTAAATCCCAGGCAATACCGGTTATTTGTGCTAGTATAGCATAAACAAATGATTATGAATATTTTCTTCATATTTGATTTCATACAGCATGAAATTAAAAGTAAAAGAATTTTTTCAAAAGACAACTAAAATTTAAAGGATTAACACCTAAAACAGAACATCTACTAACAATAAAACTATTTTAAAATTAGAAAATATATTTAATTCTAGAAAGCAAATTTAGTAAAAATATTAATTAACATAAAATTAAATATGGCATCTTAGTTATATTAAATATAAATTTAAAACATATACTCTCAGAAGCTTACCATATAAATTAGGCTTAAGTAATCTTGAAAAATCTGGTGGTTCATCCCCGCACCAGAAAATCCACAGCTCCTTAAAGCAGGATAAGGCATTGTTTTCATCTTGCACATGGTACGTGCCAGATTTGGGGTTAGATATTCTTCTCCAAGCAGCAAGTAGACCGGATGAAATGCATTCACAATATGTAATTAAGATTGGATCGTCTAATGGATCTATGTATATGGAATCGGCACAGAACCTCCGCCATTTGATTCCATTGAGATCAAACTAAAAATAAATTTAATAAATGATATTCAATGAATAAAGCTATAATTTATAAAATGATGCATTGAAATAACACTACGTATCAAAATGCTGAAGGGGTTTGTGCAGGGGAATTACTCAGAAAGTTCCATATTTTGTAAAAAGTTCATTTAAAAAGTATCAGGAATCATACTCTTGGTGAAGCACAAGGAATTACATGGATCAACATTTTACTCTTGTCAGCACTCTTCAGCACCAAATAGCTTATAATTGTACTGGCAGAAAAAAAACCTTACTATGTTCCACAATTTCCTGAACCTCTATAAAGACTGAAGTCAGTTGTATCACACAGCCACTGAGTTCTGCACAAGTTGAAATTTTATACTTCATTCAGACTGACCAAAGATATTTTTCAATCTAAACATCAAGCTTGACCAAAACAATCTTTGAAAAAATCTGCTGGAACCAAACTGTTGTTCTTTCTGATATATCTAAAATCACAAATTAGAGCCATCTATGCCTTAATTATATAAAAAAAAGTTCATTAAGTTTTACAATCTGCATTTCTAAAATTAACAATAATTTTTCAAATGTTTGGCAGTATTCATTTATAACTCCTCAAATTATGTACCTCGTCTAGACCAGCCCTGTCTAAAATTTATGAAACTCAGTTAGAAATTTTAAATTTTCTACGAGAAATGTGTCTAGGCCTGACTCAGACTTATATTTCAGGTTATGCACAAACCCATGCATATCTCTAGCTACCACCTTCAAATTTATAGATTTAGCTTAGAATAAAAGGCTGCAATAGTAAGATTTTCAAAATTGTTACACAGCATTCTGCCAGTGCAGTTATTGGCTATTTGGTGCTAATGAAAACTAACAATCTATCAATGTTCTTAGTCAATGCAAAATGATTCTAAATTTGGTGAATGTTTGATGGGTTTTGTGACTGAAAAAGATCAGTTTTGAGATCTAAGAAATACCCCCTCCCCTCCCTACCCCCTTAAAAAATAATAATAATAATAATTTTGATTCTACAATTGCTTAACTTTTATTCATTTTATAAAGTACAAATTTTTTCTAAACTAAGAATGTAACTATAATAAAGTGCTACAAAATTGCAAGATTATCTTACAAAAATTCATGATGTTAAATTAACAAAGATAATTTCTATTTTTTTTAATTCAGTAAATTATCTACATCAATGGCTTTGAATTGGTGGTCAGTGGATCCCCGTAACCCATACAAGGTGTTTGTGGCACCATTGATAATTTACCTGAAATCATTTTTTTTTTTATCCTATGCCGGACCTTGGTTTTTCAACCATCAGTCTCTGTTGGGCAGCCTAGTAAAGTCTTGACCAAAACGAAAAGTCATCCTCCGCAGAATTTCTATCTGCGACATCACTAAGTCCAGGGCAAGTGTAGAGGTGGTCACCAGTCATGTCACCAAGGTCACAAAGTGGGCATGTCGGAGAATCCGACAAGCCAAAATGATGTAAATGTTTCTGTAGAAAGTCGTAGCCAGTCTTGAGCCGGAAATTAGCCACTCCCACAGCTCTATGGAGGGAGAACGGGGCAGGCTTCCTTAACAAAGAAGCCCAAGTCTTTCCCTTCGCAAAATCCTTGTAAAATTTTTGTCGAAAGGCGCCAATTTTTAGTTTAACAAGACTTTTAACAGTGTGATAGTCCAAAGTCGGGCAAGGTTGCTGTAAGTTTGAACCAGCCTTAGCCAGTTTATTCACCAGGTCCGCCAGTTTGTCCACCAGAGATACCGCAGTGGCTGGGGATCCTCTGCAGAACGATTTGACGTCCTTCCTCCAAAAGTGCATTAATAGCCATCTGACAGCAGAATTTCCCCCAGGCACTTTTGGAAGGGCGAAGCGCCCTGCCTGCCCTTTTTTTACCAGAACAGCGCCCTCCTTACCCTTTGTACCAGAAAAGCGCCCTCCCTGCCCTTTTGTTAGCAGATCAGATACCCTGCTTAGCCTTTTGTTAAGAGAGCAATGTCTGTCCTCAAACGAAATTCAACCAGTTCAGATAAGTCCCAGAGCCCATTCTCTGCGTTCATTACCATAAATTTTGATCATGTCTATATCTTCCCCCCCCCCCTGCTCCCTCCTTCTTCAAAGAAAGAAAAAGGGTGATCTAGTGCCAATAAAAAGAAGATTGACAGCCCCATATCACTTCTTTCCTCCACTAAAAGAAACAAAACGGAAAGGGGAATATTAAGCACGTACATTCTTTCATCCATTTGATGAAAACTTTCAAAACAGTTTTCTTTTTCAACTTAAATTTTTGTTAAATTATTTCATGTTTGATATGCATTTGAGTTATAAAATTCAGTAAATGTAAACCTCGTACACATATTTGCTCTAAAACAAATATTTAAAAATATAGCGGACTAGGGTTCTTTGCACCATTTGCGGGAAGATGTTTACGTTGGTTCTGCCGATTCAGTCAAAACCCGAGAATGATAGAAAGAGTGGGGGAGAAAAGTTGTTAGATTAGCGCGGTGATTTTAACCGACTTGGATGAAATATGGGAGAGCTTATTTTCTTTATATTGTTTACTAATTGTCTTTAGCTACCAGCCTAGTGGTTTTTTGAAAATTCTCTTAATATGCTTTCTTGCTGCAGACTGCGTATCTCCGCTACGTGCAAAAGTCACAGCTAAAAGTACTCCTATCTGTTGTTTGTGTAATAGCTATCGACTGTGTATTTGTCCACCGCCACCCTTAGAGAGGATCGGACACCACTCAAGTGGTGGGACCCGGACTCCACAACAATTTTTAAGGAGAAGACATGAAAAATGCACAAAAGAGAAAAATAAAATATGAAAAGGAACCCAGAAATTTGTATGAGCGGCCCTGATCTGACCACTACGTGTTATATACAATATAATGAAAACTCTGCTCTATGCAATTATGTTACGCGGACATGTATAATTCGCATAGCGGATTTACTCCCAATTCAGGTCATGCAATAGCTGTTGGCTGTGGATCTGACCATGGCCGACCATAAGGAGGGTCGGACACCACTCAAGTGGTCGGGCCCCCAATAATTTTTTGAGGGAGGAGAAGACATGAAGAATGCACAAAAGAGGAAAACGAAATATGAAGGGTAACCCAGAAATTTGTATGAGCGGCCCTGACCCGACTACTATGCAGACGGATGTAGTACACGTTATATATAACATAACGATAACTCCGCTAAATGCAATAACGATTCGACATATTTAATTCGCGTAGCTGATTTACAAAATTAAGCGCCTTCTTTTAACGAATGATGTATGCAATCCGTATGCAATGCATGCAATAACGATATATACCCTGTGCGGACGCATGCAAATCGTCTGACATAGTGTTATGAACACATGCACTATGCGGGCTTATGGATTAACAGATTAGCCCGTTGCACGACATCAGCATAGTAGATCAGATTTGAAACACAAAATAACTCCCCTCATATTAACGGACTCGTCTTTGACCTGCTCCGCGGATGCATGTGATAATAATAATAATCAAGCTCATTTAATAATGATACGCCCGCTTTAGGGAGGTATGCAGTAGTTGTCGTTCGCGTACTCGCCCGCTACGCAAGTTTACGACTGAAGATACGGATGCTGTGCAGACACACAAACATATGTTGCTTGCACTATTAATAACTCTGCTCCATGGAATAATGATTAACTTAGCAGCTAAACATTTGCTAATCCATTGTTCAATACTTTCTTTATACGGTGATTTTATGGAGCTTTCTAGAATTTTATTTAGTTATTTAAATCAGGTTTTTTTTTTTTTTTTGTAATCAATATATAACAAACAATTAATAAATATTTTCAACATTTAAATATATCTTATCCCTTAAAATCATCAAACCTCATTGACTAATGAGAAAATACTAAAAATCAAAATTTAATATTCTCCTTTTTAAATTTAATAAACTCTAAATTTATATAAATTCAATAATTGTAATTGCTAATAAACCCAACTGCTCAAGACTATAATTGCATTTGATGTAAAAATAACATTTATTCAATGATAAAAGTGTTCTCCACAAAAGAAACATTTTTATACCTTAGTGATGGTGACTCCAGTCCGATGAAGCCAAAATTGTTTTGAATGAATAACATTTTGTAAAATAAAACTTCAGTAAAGTTCAATAAAGCTATTCAATATTTTCAGATTCATTTATATTGTTGACGACAGGATTCCAAAGTGCTACAAATGACTCGCTAACTGTTTATAGTTAGTTAGTACTTTAGTTTTCACAACGATTTTATCTGGATGTTATAGAATACCCATAGACTTCAGGTTAAAATATAAAATTATTTTACGAACTTGTTTTTCAGTATATAAATTAAACTTATCTGACCTGAAATCAACCTGACCTATAATCTATTATTGCCTGGCGGCATAATAGATATTATCTTGATTATTGCCTGGCGGCACATAAATATGTACTTGAATATGTATATTTTCTTTTGGTCAAACTTAACCAATCATTACACATTTTTAGAATCTCCAAGCTCATTTAATGCCCTAATTTTTTAAACAAAATAATATTATCTCATGCACAAATATTTCACCAAGGAGTAAGTGACAGATTCAGCTGAAACAATAGTAACATTTTAAGTAAATTAAAGCTTTCCCACACATTGGAAAATCCAGGCTAAAATACTAAAATATCAAAATTATAACCACCATACTTCGCAAACAAAGAGCTCATCCAAAATCCAATTATATACACTTGTAGGGATTTCAAAGAGATATATTCTTGCATAATTGTTTACAGGTTTAGTTTTTGAGATAGCATTACAAACTTGAAAAAGTGGAAATTTTCACTCTTCTTCAACTCGACAAAACGATTACTCGAAAACTATAAGCACTTTTAAAAATATAAATATAGATTTAGCAACTAAGTTTCCTAATACATATTTTTACCCCTTACTATTTATATCTGTCTTTTATGGTTTCGAAGATATTTCGAGTGAAAATAAGCAAAATGAAAAAGAAAACACTTGCTCGGACTGATACTTTTTTAAGTTTTTCAAAAAACAAGTTCAAAATATTAAAAAATTGAAATTAATTTTATATATTCACAATCTTGACCCTATTTCCTACAAAACAGCAAAATATATTTGCATTTTTGTCTATTAGACTTGAAAGTATACGCGACAAAAGTGTTTACATTTTTTTTGCAATGCTCTGATTTATGTCATAAAAATCCCAAGCATAAATGTTTTTCAAACATAAAAAATATATGCCATTTTTTTCTAAGAAGTGCCCTTTTTCTGATAACAGCACCCTGCCCTTTTTTAATCCTGGGGGAAACTCTGTGACAGTGGTACACAGTTTTTATATTGCTAAGTGTGAAGAGAGTGAATTGATGGTAGCCTGTGAGTCAATAAAGATTACAATATTATACTCTCTTCCCTTGCCAATTTCGTCAAGTGCCAAAGACACAGCTGCCACCTCACCATTGTAAATGTAACCACCATCAGAAATCATTTATTACACATTTTCACAAAAAAATAGCTTTGTACAGACAAGTCATAGATGACTACCATACAGATAAAATTTTCAAAAGCAAGGTGCCAATAACTTGGCTTCTAAAAAAGTAGGGGTCCACAGTCCTTAGCTAATTAGAAACTACTGGACTACATAATTGGAATGGCCATAAAATCAACTGTTTAGTGAAATTACCAACTGGTCTGGTTGCTGAAATCCCCACGAAAGTCAGATGTTTTATATATGCTTTCTCACTCTGATACATAATCAAACAAAACACCAGGCAAATGTTTAAATTAATCAGATGATTTCAAAATCCAGGTCTGGTTTTCCCATATAAAACAGGAAATATATATAAAAATTTTAATGCAATCAGATTCCAAAAATTAAATATGTTTTCACAGTAAAATGAAACATATCGAAGATTGCATTAGGCAGACCACATTCTGCAGGAAGCATGGCATGATGTGCATATTGCCATCACGCATGTTGTTCAAATTTCTGTAACATGCTCAACACCACCACATTGACAAAAGCATCCAGTAATGTCCTTCAGCAGGTTTGCACTGATTCGGCCGAACTGGTTATTAAAGATATCTAGGTTCATCAAACCAGTTGTTAAAAGTTTCCATGAATTTTGGTACAGCCTTTGGCTCATGGGACAATATACCTCATCAAAAATTTTAAAAATAAATTAGTTTAAAAAATCTGAATATTTAGATTAGTTTAAATGTGGAAATGTTGAATGAATACACAACCCCCTCCAGAATTTGATACAGAATGTACACTGCTCACAAAAAATTAAGCATATAAATAGTATTTCAAAGAAAAAGCAGCACTTTACAAATGTGTGTGCATAATACAATTGGCTAATATTATCTAAAGGTACTGATGCACACAAATTTTATGAAGAAAAAGCACATGATTTCCTGGCTGTTTTAAAAGCAGAGTTAACAGTTGGAAATTTTTCATGGTAAAATAAAAGAAAAAACTTTTTTTTTTATTGTTGACTGTCTTGAAACAATATCTACTTTTCTGATATGTTTCCTAAGGATCTTATTGAATGTATATCAGTGTCATTATTTAGTTTTATACAATTTTTTTCAATTGTCTTTTATAATATGCTTAACCTTTTGTACAAAGTATATATCAATAATTATCTAAGCTCTATCTATAGCTGATCCTGAAAAATAAATGTTGCAATGAAAATGCAAATTTTTGAATTAAAAGTGACATCTAAAGAACCAAAAATAGAAATCCTTAGTGAGTGTCCTTATCCTATCTGAAAATCCATACTGAATCCAACTGGAAATGGAAAAAGAACCAGATGTAGAAATACTTAGTGAGCCACCCTATCTCTTCAAGAATTTGATGATAAATCCATATCTAAGCTCTATATATACCCAATCTTAAAAAATAGATGTTTCAAGAAAAATGGACATTTTTTAAACCAAAATGGAAAAAGAACGAGAAATTGAAATCTTTGCTAAACTCTACGTTTTTATCCAAAATTTGATGCAGAACCCATATCATCTAAGCTTTATCTATAGCAGATCCTAACAAAAATGCTTCAAAAGAAATTTTAAAAAATGGTATGACAAAATTTTTGCCACCATTATTGATAGTTTTGAGAACATTGTGCTATTTTCATATTCAGGGTTCATTCTAGGATTTCAAAAGGGCAGAGTGCTACCTTCCGAAAAAGGGCATACTGTAATCGAAAAAGGACACATTATATATGAAAAGGGCACATACTTTTAAAAGGGCCCAATTATATATGTTAGCTAAAGGATGCATTACATAATATGGCCCACACGTGGAATGTAAAACTGATACAGATAATTTATTTATTTATTTTCCTATTTATATAAAAACTAGGTGTGAGGCACCACTATGTCTGTTAGCAAGGCAAAATCCCCTTAGCAGATCTATTTTTGTAAGATCTATTATTTGGCTGTTAAAAGAGAGGGGGAGGATTTTTAAAAATTAGAGAAAATTTAAGAAATTGGCAAAATACAAAACTTATTTTTTCTGATCATAACACAGACAAATTCCCAGAAATATTTTTATTTTTTAATGAGCAATATTGGCAACATGAATATATTATTGCTTTCTTATCATCTTTTACATTAAATAAATTTTCAAAATTTATTTTAGATGTTTTTCTAAATCTAAATTTTCTGTAAGTCATTGTCAGTATCCATTGACTTTTTTGACGTATCTTTTCCATTTCTTATAAAATTTCAAAAAAATTTAGAGATTTTTTATTTATCCAGTTTCTGAATATTTTAAACATTTATTATTACTCACTATTTTAACCTTGTTTTAAATCTTACCAGTGTCTTTGGTTATAGGTCTTTTTAGGTATTTTACAATTGTTTTCAAGGTCATTCTAAAAAATTTTATTTATCATGAAGCATTCAAACACTTTCTACGGCAATTTTAAAGTAATTTTCTCCCCATATAGCACTTTAATTATTCAAGATTATTTCAGCTTTAATTTTTTGCCAAAATTACAGATTATTTCCGAAAATGCCTCTGTTTCCATTACATTTTTCATTGCAGTTACATGTTTCATTGGATCATATCATTACGGCCTTTGGGTTTAACGAGTTTAGATTATTGATATTTTCAAATTCTTACACAATTTGTTTTATTTTGGGGAACATTTTAAAATCTATATATTGTAGTATGGGTACATCTTCTAATACATGGGTATAATCTTCCAATCTACGAAAATATAAATGATTACGTCTGTCCGTCCCTGTAACGCTTGGCGAGAGATTTGGCGGCTTTTTTTTTTAATGTTGTGAAATTGAGGAAAATGTTGTTGAATCACGAAAAATATTGCCAAATTGATAGAAATGATACCAAATTAATGAAATTAGTTTTGTTTTGAAAGGGGATAGTATTGTAATGATGTTTTGGTAGTTTTCGACTGTCAGTTCATCCTACTTGACAACAAATTTGGCGAACTTTTAAAATGTGGCCAAATTGCTTAATTATCATCAAATGAACGAAAATATCGCTAAATCGATAAAACCGTTGTCAACTTGATAAAAATGACACCAAGTCAATGAAATTAATTGCATTTTGAAAGATGATAATATTGTAATGATGTTTTGGTAGTGTTTGTCTCTTAGTCCAACTGTCCCACTTTCTAACAAATTTGGCGACTTTTTGAAATTCCATCAAATTAATGAAAATGTGACCGGATTGATAAAATGATACAAAATTAATGAAAATGACTCCTAATTTAGGAAAATTCAATATTTTGCAAAATTAAGTTCAAGAACAGGTATACTGCTAGTAAATGCATAATATCACCCAATTAATTTTGGACTGAACCCGGGTTGAAAAAATGAAATACATTGAACCCTATGGGACCTAATTTTTCAAACATATTTTAAGAAAATTTAAAATTCACAAATTGCTTTGAAAGTTTTAGGAACTATTCAAATTATCCCATAAAAAAATATGAAAAAAATTTCAGCAAAATATATTCAAAAGTTTTTTAAATAAAAATTAAAATAATAATTACACCCATATTACATGAAGAGATCAAGTGGCCCACTTCAAAATAAAATATGGCATCATCTTGTGTCAAAATCATGATTTTTAAAGTTCTTTTTAATTTATATTTAGTGTTGTATGCATCCTTAAACCACTTTATTTTTGTTTAATTTCTGTGCATCTACATTCTGAAACAATGCAATTACAATATATTTGAGTTTAAATGATCATCAAACTTTTGACTATTTTTACAACGAAGCCTAATTTTTACTTATGGAGAATGTAAACACAGAAAGATGCAGGATGAGTTGTATACGAATTGCTGAATTTCTTTAACACAAAATTATTTAGCTTTTTGAGTCTGAAATATAGCTGATACGAATGAAACATTCATTGATTTTACATAGAGAACAGACGATTTTAAAGAAGACTTTTTCGATGAAGTTTAAAGCGAATTAAATTATGTTTACCTCCATGGTTTTAAGTTTTGAAATAAAATAAATTATTGTAGTATTGTGATGAATGAAAGGAATGGAATGAAAGTGTATAAATGAAATATTTACAGGTAAATAGAGAGCATACATATATCATATATTACATATTTTAGTTAACATTTAAGCAGTGAAGGTTTATTTGGGTAGAGAAATTTTGATGAAGCAGAGGAATCTGTATAAAGAATTTCATTGGCAGAAATGAACATTACAAGCATTTCTACTAATTGCCAGGTAAAAGTTTTGAAAAAAAAAGCCAGGAAATAATAGAAAAATGCCATATCAGTTAAAATATATTCTTTTTTTAAATCCCATCATATCACATGAAAATGTGAATGTATCATAAAATAATAAAATTAAACTTATTTTTTGTTAACATTTTTATAAAAAACAAATGTAATAACACAAAATCATTATAAAATATTCACATTAATGTTTGTTTATAATTAGTAAGCCAGATGTAAAGCAAAAATGTTTGTATATTTTCATAACAGTAAGTAATAAATAAAAATAGGCATTAAATACTCATGTAATATTTTATTCAAAAGTATGAGTTAGTTATTATTTATACATACTACTGATTTACACATTTGAAATTTACCCTTGTCAAACCTAGTTAGCAAATTAGGGGTTTTGCAAGACTTTACGAAATATTTCAAGGGTTCCTACAAAAAAAAAATATTTGGAATCACTGGTTTATTTAACCAAATAAAGACTTAATTTTCTAACTAGTATTTCACGTTAATTTTAATATTTTTTCTTTATTTTGAAAATTATCCATTTAGGAAGTGTCCTTTTGAATTTCCTTTTTATATGTTATATCCATGGATAGTGTAACAAACAAACTACAAATGTAAATTTTTTTTAATCATTTACAACAAAAAGAAATTTATAATTTAATATTTTTCCGGATATTGGGATCATTTTTTACAATTATGAAATGTCATGAGTGCTTTATTTGTGGAGTTATAAAATGTCACAAGCTTTTTATAATTTATAAAATCTGGTAAGGAAAGTATTGAGAAATTAAAGAGAATTGCTTAAGAGTATTGATCATACTAAGAATCTTCATCCCGCTCCTAGTCAATTTTACCTTAGAAATAACTTAGTAAACTGTAATTCTAATAAGTGACAACTTAGGCAATAGCACAAGATAAACAATTTTAATTGCAATGCTTAATTATTGAAGCAACTTTGATCGCCACAAAACACTGGCATAAAAGTTTGAACTTTAATCGTGCACAATTTAGATTATATTTAAAATATATTTTTAGCGATTTAACCTCTATAACATTAATGTTATCCGTTACATCCCTACGAGAAAGCCGATGCACAGTGAAAATTTCGCGAAAACGTCAATATCTAGAGAAAAATATTACTTAACATACAAAAATCAATCAATTACTTAATAAAATATTTTCAATAGTATGTTTGAAAACAACATTTGGAAACATAAACACATCCAGTGGCAATGAAGAACGACAGAAACATACTCTACATTTAAATTACTTACCAAAGCAAAAAAATTGGTTCGACAATCTTCCAAGCTGGCCCCATTTATAAAATCTGATGAATGTGTCATTTTAAATCCATAATGTTACATTTTTATGAGATAAAAAGAAACAAATAAAACTTTAAGAGACTTTGTAACCTACTGTAACGTAACATAACATGGCGAGGACTACGGACTTGGTGGATATGAATGGGGAGGGAGAGGAGGGGAGAGTCCATGGAGAAAGATTTGAAGGACGGAACTTGAAAAGTTCTATTTTCAGTATTCGGTTTTATTTTCAGTTTTTAGCAATGATATCACATCTTATCAAATGAGCCTCCGAAATTATGGTTATTTATATGATTTAATCTCATCTCCTAAAAATGTATTTTGATATAATTAGGTTTAAAATAAAACACATTTAAAATTCCCATAAATGTGTTTTATTTTAAACCTAATTTTATGCTTTCGTCAGAAATCATGACCCCCTCCCCCCCTCTCCAAAATGTTTTTCTAGCTACATGCCTACACAAAACACCCTTGGACCGGTTTCTCAGTTTTTGGCACTCATTGGCAAGGGGTTCATAATGAGATTGTGACAACACAAAACCGGGAATCGAACTCGGGGCCATAGGCAGACAATGTCGCCATGAACTAAAAAATTCTACTAACTGAAAACATCTATTATTACCTTAAGAAAATGGCTCATACAGATTAAAATAAAAATAGAATACAAAAAATAAAATCTTCGACACGGCATAAACGTCTGATAGACTCTTGTTTACTTTTGCAATGATGGTGTGGTTGCCCTATCTTTATTTTTTGAAGAAGGGGGCTGTAATTTGCCTCCGGATTATTAGCAACTGTGCATCATATCATATTTTATACTGCGCGCCATCGCCAAAACTCACGGTGAAAAAGTTCAAATGTTTTCAGTAGGCCTATGTAGGGACCCTCGGCTATCAAAATTTTAAAAAATCCCCACCTTGTGATGCGTAGAAAATTGGGAGAGTCACTAAATCGTCGACTGCATCAGGTGGTTTCAGCCCTGGCAACAATCACCAAGGGGGTTTTGGGGGTAATAACCCTCAGGAACCCATTGAATTTCGAAAATATGATATATGGAAGAATGGAAAACAAAATATTTAGTCACCATCCCACTCCTTTCCCCAGAAAAATATTTTGACGATGCTACAGCAGCATGTTGAAGGACAACGACCACATGAAGGAAAAATAAACAAGGGCTTCTGGAGGATCTGTAACAAGGCTAACTAGTTATCCTTAAACTGTAAAGACTTTTCGACTCCCTCCCTTCTTCTCCATCCACCAGGGGGGGGGGGCAATCGAAAATCCGGCTCAGCTAGGTTCTATACAATAATGAACACTAAGTGTGCAAAAATTCAGTCTTCTATGTCACTAGGGGTTTTCTGGGGGGTCTGAAAAGACCAAAACACGTTAATTGTATACACAAAAGAATATTATTACGAACGTGTAAAACCTGAAGGAGAAGGTTACCATATGTTGAAGTTCACAGCGAGGTTGCCAGATTTAACACAGTATCGCCAACTTGATAGCTTTTGGCAACTTCTCGAATGTATACGAACCTTCTCGAACTAACGAATATTCTTCGAGATACGAACCCCTTCTGGAAATAAAAAGAGGCATCGCTCAATTGGAAAGTAGCTGACGTGATACGAGCTACATTGAATTACGAGGTATGTCAATGATTTGAGAATAGTATTTGCTGTTTTGTGAAATTAGTGGAACATTTAATTGCTATTTTATTGTACCAGGCAATTGTTTAGTGCATCGAACTGTTTGCTATATACTGTTTCTGTTTAGCTGTTCTTGTAAATAAGCTTATTAGTTATACAGGAATTTTGGACTCATTCTTTAATCTTGGGAGTACATCCACAATTTCAGAGGCTACGGCGTAACAATAATGTCAGGAGTGGGGTTTCTGGAAACAAGGCAAGCGGTTATGGCTCCCCCAACGAGAAAAACTATGGAAGAACAGTTGAACGAGATGGTGAAACTTACTATTTCTGTCGGAAAGAGTCGGATGTAATCATTATGTTGCGGACATTTATGACCTATACATTTTCGCAACAGATATTTGACCTAGACGACGAATTACGGACAGCCACAGAAGAAATAATAGAGTAGTCACTGCCGAAAACGTTTCGCTTCCCTAACATTGAGTATTTGGTGAGAGGAATCCGGAAAGGCCCAAACACACGTGGAATGGCAGTAACAGATTTTCCATCTCCGAACTATAAAGAAAAAGAAATTCTTGTGGCAGTGTCTCTCGTTGATGTTTCTATAGACTACGTATCTGTCCGAGGCACAAACATCAGATACAGGCCCAAAATGATTCATAAAGGGGAGCAGTTAGCTTCATGCTCTGCAGTATCCACCGTAATGCGTGGTTGTCCAGAAGATAGACTCAGTCCCGAATGGACTAGATCATGCAGAACAGGAGGTGTCTAAAAGCTCCATTTTCAAATTCCGTGAAATATTCTTGACTTGAAGTTTGAATGAGGAGACAATTTTCCTTCCTTGTGCTTGTTCTTCCTCATTGACTACTTCCTTTCATCTTCTCGACTTCATGGGACTGTTGACGCGCCCGCGCGCATAAAAAGAATCGGTGGAGCGTACAGAAACCAGAATGGCCGCCAGGTGACGCTGACATCGGTCCTTGGCGAAAATCCCAATGCTCAACCCTTGCAGTTGCTTTTTTTCTGCTCTTGCGTTTTTTCTTCGTGAACTGAAACAAACCAAACCAAATAGTGCTTTTTGTAGTTTATTTTGCTACTGAATCCTATTCATTTTAATTTAAGAAGTATAAAGTAAGTACGAAGTTTAATTTTTTGGTACAGCTTTGATATAAAGAATTTGGTTTTCTCAGCTTTTTACACGAGCGATAAGTCGCCAAATGTGGCGCGAAAATAAATTGCATTTGGCGCGAAATGTCTTTTTCTGGCAACCCCTTTTAGCTTTCTGATATCGTCAGCAGTTTTTGTTTCGTTGTTGCTGTGTGTCGAAAGCCCAGACCATCCGACTCGTCCGTAGACTTAGAGCAGCAATTTGGATGGCCCGGTTGTTGCTGTTGCGTCGAAAGCCCAGACCATCCGTCTCGTCCGAGGACTTAGAGAAGCAAAATGAATGGCCGGTGTTGCTGTTGTGTGTAAAAACGCGTCTGTGTATGAATATCATACAGGAATTAAAGATAGCACAAGAAAGATCAATCATGCATAAACATTGATTATGAAACACTTTTCAACTGAAATGCAATTTCATTTAAAATTTCTCAAAAATGTGATACATTCAGTGGTGATATCTTTTACATTATCACAGTACTACAGTAATTTGTTATACTTACATATTTAAAAGTGTATCGAAATATAAATCATCTGATTCTCTATGCAAAATCAATGAATATTTCATTTATATAATTTGTATTCCAGACTCCAGAACTAAATAATTTTGTGTGAAAAAAATTCAGCAATTCTTAGGTAACTCACCTTACAATCGCTTGAGATATTTGCATTCTGCATAAGTTAAAATTAGGCTTCGTTGAAGAAATAATAAAAGTTTAGGGATCATTTAATATGACAACTATTGTAATTGCGTAGGCACGGAATGTAGATATACAGATAATACACAGATACACCATACACAGATAATATATGTGTGTATGTATTTAAAGTATTAGAATCGCGCCGAAGATCGGAACTCGAATTTTCGAAGGATCTACACGTTTTGGGATTTCTAGAACACAGAAAAACTATCTTTAGGAAAACGTCTGTGTGTGTAACGGTGTATCTGTGTGTGTTTCTGTGAGGATATTGCATCCACTCTAATTGAAAAAATAATGGACCGAATTTCATAAAATTGGTAGGTAAGCTTTTTGTGGGAAACCCTGATGTTCATTAGATTATAGTACGATTCGTAATAAAAGAATCTGCCTTCTTTGCGAAATGGCCGGCAGAAATTATCTTTATCCACTCTAGCTAAAAACTAATGGACCAAATTTTACAAAATTTAGTGTATAATATTTCAATAACCTACAAGTGATTTATATAACAAATTTAACAAAATTTGGTATATAAATCACTTGTAGGTTATTCTAGTACGATTCGGGAAAAAGGAACGGGCTGTTTTTGCGAAATGGCACGCAAAAATCGTTAAATATAAAAATAAAAGACTACGGGTGCTCAATTATATCAATTGAATTCCTATTTTATACGTGATTTTTGACAAATAAAAGAATAAGACTAACCCCATTACTCTAAGACTAGCCGTTCTTGAGATATTTTAGTTTTTTCGCGTTTTCGCTACGCCACCTTTGACAATAAGTCCAGCTATCAAATGAGAACCAAATTTAAGTTTAACGTGCAAATTCAATGTCATTTAAAATACTTATGGCTGTTATTTTATGCAGATAAACTGAAATTATTATTGAAGAAATAAAGAGAACGTGAATATGAGTCTGCAGGGAAAGACATGTGCTGCCCACATCAGAATTTTTAACAACATTGCAACAATGATTTATAGAAGTGAACGGGGATTATTTGCAGGCTATTTCTAGAAAAATGTGGGATCTATATTTAAAGATCCACCAAGTTATTGTAGAATAAAAGCTGTGTACCAAATTAGGTTATTCAAGGCCACCTAGAATAACCTTGACTCTATGCAGACGATAGTGCGATACCTGCAAAAAACACCTATTTCTCAGTTATGCACAAACAGTTTTACGATTACAGCTAAACAGAAAAAGTAGATCCCTGAAGGCTATTTCACAACGCCACAGCTTTTGTAGTGCGAACGTTTTCAAATGCTCTTGGACTCAAGCCCACTTGACTCAAGTCGATCCTGCTTGAAAATCGTAATGCGAACGAGGCAACACCTAGACATACTCCTAACATGATTGAAAAAATGGCGAATAAAATTAAACCCCAATAAATGTCATTGGATATACTTCTCCCGAAAAAGACAACCCCCTCGCCTTTGTATGTAAATAATCAAGAACTTTACGCGGAAAAGTCGACCAAATATTTAGGAGTAACGCTAGATTCCCACCTAACTTGGAAATTGCACGTAAGTGATATAATCAAAAAAGCCCATATGGTAACAGGAGCCTTATCCCCACTCATAGGAAACGGAAATTTCAGTTACCAAAACAAACTACTAATTTATAAATCGGTCATCTGTCCAGGAATGCTGTATGCATCACGGTATGGGGATATGCCTGCAAAACTACCGTAGACTGCTTAGAAGAAAGACAAAACCAAACCCTCAGGAATATTAGGAAAGCCTCCAGATGTCTAAAGAACTCGGTGTTAAAAAGCAAGCGAGGCATTTTTACTACAATAACCTGTCATCCGTCCCGAACGAATTATTATTTACTATTCATGATTATGATCATCGAAAGACCAAATCTCGTAAGAGACCCCACGCAGTTCTAAACATGAGTATTACTGGAAACTAGGTATACTCCTTTTCTGACACCCCCAAACATAACAAAATCTAAAATATATCTAAACCGTTTCCCTAAACTGCAAAAAGCGAATTTTTCCTGATCTGAACCAACCTCTTATCAACTGGCACCCAACCACTTATCACCCAACTTTCACCCAACCACTTATCAACTGGCGTTTCTTTTTGCAACTATAAGATACCGTATATGCGTAGTCTTTATTTGTAAACCTCAATGGTTTTTAACTTGATTGATTTTTGATTTGCAGACGACGGAGATTTTTCTTGAATGATTCATGAATCAGGAAGGCGGAGCGTAACGATGTAATCAAATATATAATACTATTTTGAATTTTGATTTTTCCGATATTAATTGTCTTGAAGGGATTTATTTTTGTGACATATTACGTGTTCTGTGACGTCGATGCACAGTTTGGAGTCGCAAAAATAATTTGTCATTTATGAGCAACTTGTAAACATGACAGTATTTATTCATGGCTAACGAAGATTGGCTTTTCTGGTTGTTAGTGTTTTTACTCACTATCATTTCATTTCAGTAAGTAAGACTTATTTAATAACAAATCAATGAGTGTCAGTTATGTGCTATGCTGTAGATATTTTGTCTTAAACAGTGGTCAATAATTGTCTAACTAGGTAATTTTTTAAACCTGTATCGTGTTCCTTGCAATATTATTTATGAAAAAAATATGCTTCACATGTTTCTATATTTATGTTATTCATTCAATAATTTATAAAGTATTTTATTAGTAGGTATATATGCTGTATCATATCTATATAAAAATATAGTCTTTTTGATATTTTGCTTGTTTTTATGATCTTATCATTATAACTGCAAATTCAGGATGGATTGAAGACATTTTATTTGAAAAATACATACAAGTTTTATCAAAAGAGTGAGATTTCTTCAGGTACCAGCCTGGTATATAAGTAGAAAAATTGCAGAGCTACGTTTGTGGGGTGCTAGAGCACAAGTATCTACAATCATTTTAGTTACAATCTAGAATACCAGTATACATTTGAAAAATCACTAAGGGTGATTAGCATCCCTAGGCTCTGTCAATTACTTCTCTTGTCAGTTTGCCTACTCATTTGCATAAAAGAACTATAGCCTTGAACTCACAATTTGTATCATATGTTGATTAGTCTTCATTTAATATTTAAAGAATTATAAGTACATGGATATATGCAGTGATGAGCTGTCAAAATTTTAACAAACATTGCTTTTTGAAACTGTAATAAGTGGTAATTCTTTAAAATGTCATTCATTATGTGAAGCTCAAACTGCTGCTAGTAATGCAACTAAAATAACTTAAATAAAAGATGCATATATGCATACTATTAACTGTTTGTTGTATGCTGCTTTTAATATAGTTATTATAGTTGTAAACTCTGTAAATCCTGATAATAGGCCACCACATGTATGTTTTCTAAGTACAAATCACTCCAAGTTTGTGCATTTTCCCATATTACAATCAAAAGTGCAGTGGGTGGTCTGTTCTCCTGATTAACCAAGGTGGCCTATTCTCCAGATTAACCTTAAAATCATTTATTCTTAGTTCATGTCATCATGTGAGCTAATAATTATAAGTACAATGCATATGTATATGTTTCTTTGGTGTTTGGATTTAATTTTTGACACTTGTTTTTCATGATGGATTACAAATATATCTCAAAATATGTAGTAACTGACACCCAGACGAAATATTTTAAGTAAAGAAGCATAAAGTATAAAACTGAACTTATGTATATTTTCAACTTTGAAATATGGAAAGACACTCTGATATCGAACTTGATATGTTATTCTTCAAAACTTATTCAGCTGTCTAATTATTCAAAGCTGTAAGAAACTGCTCATAAGTATTCAAGCTACCTTGATAACTTTTCACCCCGTGAATACTGAATATGGAAACAATCATATTTTCCATATCTAACATTTATTAGTTAGGGTTTACATTTCACTAAAAAATTTATGTCTGCCTGATTCACTTGTCAAAAAATTATGGGTCAGTTAATGAAAAATGCATGTTAGTTGAAAAAAATGTTTTGGGAACAAATACAGTATCTATTATCCAGAATGCTTGGGATTTTCTGCTAGATAAGGAATTTAACATAATTTAGATCACTTTTTCTAATATATACTGGAAAGTTCTAAAATATTGTTATAGAAAATTATAATTCAATTTTTAAATTAAATGTATTATATGGAGATTTATTTTGTAACATATATGAAAAGTATGTGTAATTAAATAAAATTATATACTATTAAATATATTACATGCAATTAAATTAAAATCAGATCTCTTGGTTAAAAAAAATTGAAACACGAAACAGATAACATCTTATTGTTTATGTGGTGTGTATCTGGAAAGACCTCAGAAGAAGAAAGTTAGAGGGAAAACATGTAAATAAAGAATTTATATCACCTTGTCATATCTTGCTGAGACATTTTACCTCCTTTTCTTCTTTCAACATTGGTAACACTCTTTTCCTGCTTTTACCATGCTTACTGTTCGTGTATCATTTGCCAATCTTTCTCTGACGAGTGAAGGTTGTGTGTCTTGTGTGTTCTGATGAAGTGTGGTTGATACTTTAATTTTTTTTTATTTTATGCTGTTTTTATTTGAAATTTTATTAGTTTATTTTGCATATGGCATCGGATCTTTGTCATCAGAAAATGCACTTAATTATTTTTCTAATGTTGTGAAAGGTTTCGCCTTTTTCTTTGTTCATTTACTTAGAAAATAAATTTTTATTGCATCACAAATTATCCATTGTCAGCCCAGTCATCTTTTTATAAATTGAATAAATGAATTCAATGAATCTTTGCTTTAAATCCTCAGCAACACCCTATATATTTTTTTAGTAACAAAATATAATGAATTTTCATACTTTTTTAATTTGAATTATTTTAGTCTTGATTTATATGATTTCTATTTGTATAGTTTGAAAATTCAATCCTTTAACTTTTTAGTATTTTTAGTACTTTTACTTTATAGTTCTTTTGCCAAAATTATCTATTATATATAAATTAAGGGGTAAGTGTATATATACTATTGTGTACACTCTGTATATACACTTATAAATAAATTATACTGAATACTTTGTTCCTGCAAGGAAATAAGAGATAGCTGTCTTGCTACTGCTTATGTGTGTGGGTGTATAAAGTTTGAAATCCAATATTGTTCGTATTAGATTTCTATACAGGCTAAAATTTTAGATTTTCACTTGCGAGCCAAGATAGCTCAATGATTACGGCAAGAGGATCACACATGGTGGACCTAAGTTCGAATCTCAATAACACCCAAAACTACTTCTGTTTCTGTATGGAATATGGATGCATTGAATCTGTTGGTTTAAAAGTCCATCTGAAAGGTGATGGGTTAGGGGAAGGATAGCACATTCCCTGTGGTTGCCACTGACTGGTTTCCTATCTAAATTAGGTGGCATTGTCCCAGCCATCCAAGCAGTTACCTTACACTTTTACACAAGTCAAATGGTCAATGTAGTAAAAGAAAAATACTTTTACCTATCTTATTTTAGCGCAATTGTACCATGTTCTTTACATAAATTATGGACTTTTGTTGTTTACTGTTAATTTATCAGCTCTCAAAAGTTAATGTTATCATAATTCATACTAAATTTTTTTAAAGAAAGAATTACAACATTTTGTTGAAGTTGTGAAGGGATCCCAGTTCATGCATGCAATGAAATAATGTTAGTCAGAATCACTATATAATTGAAAATTAATGTTATTGTTAATGTGTTAATATTATGTTGCATGACTGACCATAAATAATCCCCATGACCATAAAAATTTATTTATGGTCAGTCTTGGAATTTATGAAATGTTTGGAGTTGATGAACAATACTTACAGTATTAATCTTTTATGTTTTTCAATTAGTTCATTTTGTTTCTTTAATTTTGTATCTTTATTTAATTTATTTTTTTTTCATTTCAGTTTTTCTGTAAAACTTTTCTCATGGATGTTGCTCAAAAGATATGGTGTCAAATTAAAAGTTGGTGGATATGGTATATTATGTTTTCGAGACATACACCTGCAATTAAAAGATGGCCTGAAATTAGTAATTATATACTTTTATTTATAGTTAATTTTTTTTATTGAAATATAATTTGAAAATTTTTTAATAGTAGTATGTTATGAATTCTTGAATTCACTAACCTTGGATACTTCCTGTAGAAAGTTAAATTAAACTGTCATTCATGATGTATTCCTCAACATGGTCTCATTGATTTTAAGTCGTTGTTATAATAACTTAAACTTATTATAATCAAACAATAATTGTAATGTCATTTGAAAAGTTTTACATTGAGTAAAACATATATCTAGAGTTTAAGTGTAGAAAGAAGTGTTTTAGCAAATTGTTCAAAATTTAATGTGAACAGCTTATAGTGACTTTTCTACAGAATTAAATTCATTTTATCTTTCTTTCTTTCATAATCCATTAAATTGAGTTTAATTGCACAAACTGGCATATGACAACTTGGCATATTTTAAAAGGTGGCATACATTTTGTTTAAAATAATCATAAAATATTTCATATAAAATAAGCTTTTAATTAATGTGTTTAAACATATTTAGTCTTATTCCAGATGAGATAATGTACCTGGCATTGCTCGGGAGTAATTAAATTTTATTTGTATAAATAACAGTTATAATTGCATACAATATGTATACATCGGTGCAATGGCTGTGATACAATGTCCCCCTGCCCTTCAAATCACAATACTCAAATCTGTCATTTGTGGGGACTCAATCTATGTTAAAATCTACCAATGGACACATTTTAAATCTTAATTTCAACAATTTCAGCATCATGTCATACCACAAATCTAAATAATACAGATAGAGATAACAGCATTCAATTTCCAAACCATCTGTTTTGAACTAAAATTATTCTCTCGGCTAATAATAATATGATACCAGATTAAAAAAATAGGATGACATCTTTTGAATTCACAAATTTCAAAAAACCCCAAAATATAAATGCAAAAGTATAAATGCTTTCGCTTGTTTCTTTCCTCCAAACTAAATGTCTGTCAAACTGCTCAATCGTCCTCATTTTCATCCTGTAAAAGTATCTGACCACACAGCAGCTATGTTTCTAAGGAAATAACTAGATATGATTATTATTTGTTTTTATAAGACTTGTTTATCATTATAAAAGATTCAGATATGCAATGGCTGTTAAAGCTGTAGCGAACGGATCCCTTTCTTAAAGAGCTGTATTAACTAGAGCTGTAGAAGTAATACTATTACTCCATCAAAATATCAATGTAAGTTCAAATATGCTGAAACAAAATACTTAACTAACAGAACAGGGAATACACAGTGATAGAATAGTAATAATATTGTTCATTCACTCATTTATTATAAAAAAAAAAGAGTCTGCCATCGCAGTGTTTAAACTCTATTAAGTTTATAATAACATATTGAATTTACTTGATTTTATACAATTGAATTTAAATTAGTTAATCCACAATTCATAAAATTACTATAGCTAGTTAGTATCAACTCTAAATGATCTCTTCAAAGAGATCATTTAGAGTTGAATTATTGTCAAATGACAATAATTAATCAATCTATGTTACTTTTCCACTAATACTTGATTGGTACTTCAACACATAATGTTGAGTCCCACTGTTCAACTCTTACATGAAGCAAACGGAACAGGTGTTTAAAGGATTGTCCTTTTTATAATCTAAATTGCAGCATTGTTTAAATGATTACTGCAAATTTAGTGAGGAAATATGGAATTTGTTTAATGAATTAAAATAATGTAATATAGCATAATAAAATTATATTGAATTTTTATGAGTCCTTACAATACTGATATTTTTTTCTAAAATACATATATATATTTTTTCTTTTATATAGGAAATAGAGTATGCAGGACTTGGTAGCTGTCTTTTTAATTCTTCCCATAAGTATGATATTTGTAATTTATTTAGTCACTTTAGTCTTTTATTTAACTTGATTTGGTGTTTGTTTGTCAGTGTGATTCAAATCTTTGAGGTCCTAACCAATAAAGTTTCATTAATCACAGTAACTTGAAATTTAATATGTTGTCTTTTGTGGTGCATTTTAATTTTTTTGATTTTGAACCTTATTGGGGTATAACCGTCCATAGAAATATATTCACAGAAATGTATCCATTTTTTGGGACTAACTCGAGAACCATATCAGCTAGAAGTTCCAGAATGTGTTTGTCTTTAGTGATATATTTTAACTCTTTGGATTTTTAACCTCACCAGGTTCGCCCATCTTAAGAATGCATTTTTTTTTAATAACTTTAAAACCAGTGCAACTAGAAAGTTCAAATTTATGTAGTATGTCATTGTCTTTTGTGATATATTTTAATTCTTTAGCCTTTGAACCTTATCAGGTCAGCTCTTCTTAGGACCACCATAGGTATATACTCATATTTTGAGGATAACCTGAGAACCCGAAGCAGTTAAAATGTCCAAATTTAGTATGTCATTGTCTTTTGTGATAAATTTGAGTTCTTTGAATTTTGAATCTTATCGGGCTAAGCCCGTCTTGGGCCCTTCAATGGAATATACTTATTTTGGGGGAATAATTTGAGAACCAAAGTAACTAGAATGTACAATTTTGATATCTCATTGTGTTTCATACATTTAAGTTACATACATTTTTCATACATTTACGTTACATTCAAATAATAAATGAAGGTACTTTAAAAATTATGTTTTTTGCTTTTACTTGTTATATGCTTTAAAGTAGGTAGCAGTGTCTAATGATTTTTCTATTTGTAGGAGTTTTATAGTTATTTATATAAATGATATTAGACTACAAGGAGACACTGACTGGATTATTGCTTCAGCCTCCAAGAAAAGCACTTCTGTAAATAAGAAAGCAGCATTCTCCCCACTTCGTTACATTTCTGTATTAAAGGTAACTATTGAATCCATTCTATAATTTAAAATTTTTGTCTATCTGACTTGTTAAAGATATTTGTCAATTTTTAATTAAATTAACACATACTTATGATTCATAGCATAATATGTTTTAATTGAGAACTGTATTAGTAAAACAAAGGATTAAGTTAGTTATATTTAAATATATTCAGAAGCAGGGGCGGCATTTCAGCATTCCATTTGGGGGTGCGAGATTTGTATGTATGAAAATTCACAATATGAAATAAATAAAATGTTTGTTAACGGGGGGGGGGGGGGGGGGGGGGGGGGGAATCACAAAATTGAATTGATGTTGAGAAAAATAATTGTTGTTAACATAATTTTTGTACATAATTGTGTTAACATAATTGTTGTTAATATAATTTTTCTAAATACAAATATCTATATTTATTTACCTTATATTGACGTTTTAAATACCGGTTCTTAGAGTCTGGAAGAAGACAAAATTTTGTTACAATATCATCATAATCCAGTGGTATATCTTGTTCTATAGCTAAAACAGCTAAAAATGAAAGTCTTTCTTGTCCCATTGTACTGCGAAAATAATTTTTCAGTCTCCTAAGACACTAAAAAGACCTTTCACAGCTAACTGAGCTGATTGGCACAGTCAAAAACGATTTAACTAATAATGTTATGACAGGAAACATGACACTTTTTAAATTCCGCTTTTTAAAATAATCCAGGCGACTTTTAAAACTGAGATGGTCTATGTTTTCATTTTTCACCTTTGAATAAAACAGTCGCAATTCACACAGTAATTCCTCTTTCATATACTTTGCATATGTCATATACTTTGAAGTCATATACTTTGTCATATACTTTGAAGTCATATACTTTGTCATTGTCTTTGAAGTCATATACTTTGCATATGTTTGAAACATTTTCTTTTCCTTTTACTTTCCTTATATACATAATGTATAAGGAAAGTATTGTGACGGGGTCGAAAATTCGAATTCGAGTTTTCGACGGGAGAGCACGTTTCAAGCATCCCTGATCACGAATCAGACATTTTTGAAGTGATGTCTGTGTGTGTGTGTGTGTGTGTGTGTTTGTGTGTGTTTGTGTGTGTGTGTGTGTCAGTGAGCCTGTGGAGACGATAACTGACGAACGAATGGACCGATTCAAACCAAATTTGGTACAAAAATCACAATCCGTAAACTCTGGAAGCCTATTGTTTTTATACGTAATCGAATGTTCAGAACCCCCCTAAATTTTTGAATGAAATTTTGAAAAATCGTCAAAAAATCAAAACCGCTAATAAAGTTACGCAAATAGACATTTCTTATGTAATTTTTCATTAGAAAACGATTGGCATAAATTTTAGAACGCTAACATGAACCGTTCTCGAGATATTGCACATTTTTCAAAAAGATTATGAAAAAGTCACATAAAAAAAAAATTCCTATTGAGAAACATATTCACTTTTCACATGTAATACCATGCGATAAATTGAGTGACATCATTCTCGTGGATCTAGCTCGTTCCATTCATGAAAATATATACTTTGAATAATACTTTTGTATTTGAACGCCAATAGTCATTTATCTGCTGTAAGAATAACTTTTTCTTAGTGCATAACACTTGGCGAGATTTTGGCGGAATGTCGCCAACTTTGCGACTTTTTTTAAATGTTACCAAATTAATGAAAATCTCGCCAAATGGATAAAAATGATGCTAAATCAATGAAAATGACGACTAATTGTCGAAAATTCCTTATCTTGAAAAGAATATTAGTATCTACTATAGGAAAAACCTATTTTTTTACTGTAAAAGTAGTAAATTCATTACATTATATAAGGAAAGTCATGTATTGCCCACATCAGATTTTTTCGACATCTGATCCGGATAATACTGAACTAAGGGCAAGCAAAACAGATGTATTGTTCTCATTAAATCTTGTCTCAATTTCATTAGATACTGAATCTATAATTTCATATTGAATATTTATTCTGTTATATGATTTAACATTATCATGGGGATTTTTTTCACCGCCTACGAATTCGCTTGAAATTTTTTTACGCCTTTTCAGTTTTAGTCCAGAATAAGAATTTTTTTTCGCAAAGTTCTGTAACAAAACTCCACACTTGATTGAAATATGCATCAGTGCGAAAAGAATTAAGTTTCAATAGTAGCTTTAGCCAAAGATTGCATAGTCTGAAAATTAAGATCAGATGACTAATGATGCTTTGAGAGAGTATTGTATTGATCAAAAACACTGTTCAATACAAACAAAGTGAACAAAAATTCGAACGATGTTATGCATGTTAAAAGGACTTCGGCTCTTCCACCATTGAGAGAATCGTTTTCAGATAATTCTTCCAGTGTTAAAGTCACCACTCCAGAATTATCAAGTAGTGCTTTTATGGCTTTAACTCTGGAAGACCACCTCGTATCACTTAGTGATTGTGGAGTTGAAGAGCCTCCAGAAAAAGTATTTGTTGATGAGTGACTATTTTAGAAAATAGCATGTCTTTTATATAATGTTTCTATAAAAAAAATTATAACGCATTGAGCTGCTTAAATGCATTTCTAGCAGAAGGAATGGATGAGCATGCACTAACTACATATACATTTAATCGGACAGTTGAAATTTTCAAATAAAAAGGATAATATAACCCCTATTTTTCAAGTTGAAAAGGATTCGTTCCAGCCTGAAGTGGGAACTTCAATGTGAAGGTTGACTATTTTGAAGCGCCATGGCGTGAGAAAACTGACCAGTGGATAGTCGATAAAAAAGAGAGAAGCCGATAGATAACGAGGAAATATTTGGGGGCGCGACCGCGCCCCCTCGCGCCCCCTATTTGCCGCCCCTGTTCAGAAGTTAATTATTGTTTTATCCATATCAAAAAACTTGTGGACAGCACATGACTTTCTTTACAGACTCAAATCGATCCATTATCATAAATCCATTGAGTTTAATTGCACAAAGTAACATGGATACTTATTTGAAATTTTATTCATTTTGCAGTTTTAATACATTTTCTTTTCCATTTGGCAACTTTATGCATTTTAAAACGACTTTTGCTCCTCAAAACTTTAAAATATTCTGAGAACTTTCGACCTTATTTCTATACTTCTTCTACTTCCATGTATTGTAGGGAAAGTAAGAAAACTGTAGATGGTCATGTAATTGTCATCATTCTGACAAGATTTTGGCATTGTCACCAGGGTTGTAGTCATAAATTAAGCAGTTCCAGAATTCTCTGACCCCCCTCAGCCCCCCTCCCTCAGAACAACAATACCACTGGTATTGTGGAGAGGGGGGTTGAGGAACAGAATGGACATAAAATCGTGACATGGGCAAGTAAAATAGAAAATATCATGGGTTTTCAGAATCAAAACATGAAATACATTTAAATGTTTGTAAATTTAAATATTACTTACAAAAACTTTGCAAAAATATTGTCCTCATCACTTTCTTTTGGTTGTGTTTCACATGTTCTTGTGTTATGAGCAGAACAATGTTTTCTTAACCAGGTTTTGACGCATGGTTCTGCATTCCAATGTCTCAGGTCAGGTCCATGGAGTTTTACAAACATAAGCGATGAAACGTGTGACGTTGTTAATCTTGTTCTTGTCTGAGATATTATGCAGTGATATGATTGCTGCACCAATTGTGCCAAACTGCACCATTTAAAGTAGACTGCACCATTCTGATACAAAAACAAAATTTAACTGATTTTGCACCAACACTGTACCATTTCACTAAAATACTAAAAAACTTAATTTTTGTTTACAGGAATGGAAAGGAATGTTGTGGGAGAAAGGAAATTTAATCAAAAATTTCTCAGAAGAGTGTAATATACTGGCAAAATCAGAGGGCTAGACTTCTTTCTTTTCAGACAGCTCTAATTATCAGCTGTGGGGTTGTTTAGTTCGAAAAAAAGGACTCTAATAAACAGCCAGTTCTCCCCAAAGAAACTAAATTACTCAGTACCTTTGAGGAGTATTCTTAGCTAGCTCTTTGGTGATACTAGCCCTTTGGTGAGTACTTGACCAGGTCACTTGATAGGAACCGCTATATTAAATAAGGAGCAAATAAAAATAGCCCCCATTTGCTTATCTGTTTTGAAAGATCTATGTCCTATGATATACCTTAACGTGATCTACGTAGGGAGGAAGAAAGGGAAAAGCAATCTCTTTTTGGAGTGCGGTAGACTCAGTGGAGTCAGTGGAGGGGGGGGGGGGAATCAATGACATTGATACTTATATTTTTGATTAAAAATAAACAATAACTTTTTGAACTTTTAGTAATAATATTCCAATGTTATAAAAACATGAAGTATGTTGGAAATAAAGTATATATTTAATTACATTTATAAATTAACATAATTTTTAATTATAGATATATTTAAAGTGAATATAGCTGAATGACTCATATATCACTACAATATGTATATTGAAAAGTAAAAAATCATTCAAATCAAATAAATCTGATTTAAATAATAGAAAGTGCCAATTTTCAATGATTCTGAATTTTTTTTTAGGGGGGGGGGGGGAGAATAAATAAATCAACAATCCTGGCAATTATCCTATTTTATGCAGACAAACTTTTATCTTTGTGCATAAGATTTTGAAATAAGTTCTTTTACAGCAATATTTACATTGTTTTTGTATTTATTTCTGTAGTTTTTATCATTGCATGTGTTAAATGCAAGTGTAATGCAGCTGGGAAAGTCTGATGAAGAATTTTTATTGCACTTATCATTTCAAGAATTAAATCTGTTTTGCAGACGCAAATTAAATAGGTATGTAAATTTTGTGATTAACCATATATCTATATTGTAAACAGTAGTGCTGCAGATTAGCACTCGCCACATGCTAACTGGCGAGTAAGTTTTCAAAAATAGCTAGTGAAAAAAATGTGCAAAACTCAACAAAATCGGCAAGTATATTGTTTTGTACCTGGCCAAGTATGATATTAGAAAAAACCAAATATACCACCAACTTTAAATTGTGCAATACAAAGCCATCGGCTGGGTTAGGGGGCATTGAAAGGATGCATTGTGTTTTGTTGCACCCATAAGCTCAAGAGGCTTGGGGGCCCAGATCACATAAATAATTTATGAAAAATGGGCAATAGTTTGTAAAATAGGGAGTAGTAATGGGCCCCCAAATATTATTGGTGGCACTGTCAGTGGGTGACGTAATATATGTACACTTTATACATTTCAAAAAGTAGCAAAAAAGGTTTAATTCATAGTGCCAGTAGGTCCCAAACAGTAGGTCTTTGGGACCTACTGGCCACTGGCCAGTAGGTCCCAAAGAGTTTGCAGCTTTAGTAAACAGTGTAATGAACCCAAAAATTTTTATACATAATACTGCAAGAATTGAGTTTACTGTTTACAATAGAAAAGATAAAATTCAGGAAATAAATATAGTTTTCACTTTAGAAAAAATATATAGATTTTACCATACTTTTAATTGTAGTAATTTATTTAAATGAGGTTGACACTATACTTAAAAATTGTAAAAACCTGAAATTGCAGGAAATTAAAAAAAATTCTTAATTTAAGTTCTTAAAGATAAAAAAATAAAATAAAATAAAAAACTTTTTTTATATATAATTCTTATGTGAAAACATAATATACCACAAATTCTAAATATAAAAATTAAAAAAATTCCAACATTACTTTTTATAAATATCTCAGTAATGGGAAAAATCCTGACATGATTTTGATATCAAAATTGTATTTTTTAATTGATTTTGATAGAAAATATGCATTGCTGGTTTAATTTACCCATGAAAAGTGTCATACCAATGTATATTTTAATAAAAATAAAGCACAATAAAAATAAATTTTTACCTATTGAGATCAACCATTCTATTTCTGAGATACTACTGTGTCTGTAAAACATTTACTATCTCTACTATCATTTACTATTCTTTCATTGCTGTATATATAGTAAAAACCTCATCAGTCTGCATCAAACATTTAGTGCAGTTAAGAGGTTTGTGCACTTAAAACAAGCATTTTCAGAAAAATCTCAAGCAGAATTTTATAAAAATGAAATATTTCTGTGTATATAAACATTGTATGACAAAATAAATAAATTAATAAAATATTGAAGCTGTTATTTTAGAATTGTAGGTATTAAATATGACAAAATAAATATGTTGTGATAGTACAGTCAAAACTGTGTATGTGCACATTGCATAAACTATATATCTTTGAAATATCAAAGCCTCTAAATTTTGTTTAATCTTTTAAATGTTATTAAAGCCTGTTTAACTGCATACCTTATAATCACACAATGTGCATAAAAGCACTTATTTTGCTAATTATAGTTTCTTATACCAAACTTGAACAACAGAAAAATGCAAATTTTGAACACTTATTTTCATTTATTTTGTGAAAAATTTGTAGTAAGTTGAAAATGCAAATGCAAAACATATGGAAAACGATTCTTTCTATTGAAATTAATGTAGGTTAATTTTTTGAAAAATTATCAACTTTTTCAATATTATAATAATATGATAGTAATATTTTATTAAAATTATTATTAATATTCTTTTATATGTATGTATATATTTTTTGTTGTTTATTGTGTGGCCGCCTTTTGTGTACCTTAATTCAACTGCATCATTTGCATTCGGCACTAGAAAACACACGGTGAATTGTGTTAGTTTTAAGCAGGTTCTTCTATTGTTTAATGGTTAATCCAGCCCTGGAGTCGCATGACTGTTTTGCATGACATACTGCCTCACAATTCCATTTATTTGCAAGAAGTTGTTAAGCATTTTACAGTTTATGAATGTAAGTAGGTTCACTAATGTCATTGCAGATAGAAAGAAAAGAACAAATGTCGATCAAAATTTGGAGATTTTTATTCAAAAATTAAAACAAGAAAAAAAAAACAGCAAAAAAAAAAATGGTTCAGTTTTGTTAACTATTTCCCACATCATACAACAAGAAAAAAAATGTATAGAAATGACAATAGAAAATAGAAATATTGCAAGAAAACAAATCCTAATAGTTAATTTTGATGAAATTGATTAAGCTGTTTTTTACTGCTTCTGTTTTTCTAACTGCTTTTTATGACACTTAGGTTAATTTAATAAAATAAAATTGTATACTACTTCTTAGTGTCTTTAATATTAAGAAATGATGATGATATTTTGAAAATAGATACATAATTTTAGGGTTCAGAAGTAAAGAGTAGTGTAGTGGGTAGACCTAAAAATAAGCACTTGCTTAAACTTGATTAAGCAATGCAGTTTAGCAATTAAATAACTAACTAACCGACCATCACTCCTCCACCTTCCCCATTCTGTTTTAATTGAAAAACTACCCAGAATTTACTAAGTGTTTCTTCCTTCTCCAATTCTCATTTCTCATATGTCTATAAATTACGTATTAAGTATACAAACTATACTTATCGATTTTACAAAAAATCCATGATAGAATGACTGCTAAAGTAAGACTGCCTACTGAATGCTTGCTACTAAATGAAAATTCAAATTTTCAAGTCTAGTAGTGGGTAGCAAGATACAAAACATCACTAGTTTGTATTGAAATTCTGCGTTACTTTTTACATTACTTGTGGGAAAATAAATTGAAATTTTATTCATATGATGATAAGTGTTGCAGATTAAATATATGAGTGTTGTAAGTATGTAATTAATTAAAATATTATTTCTCTAAAAAATGCTCTATTCATAAGCAGTATTACCCCACTTTGCTGTGAAAAATGTTGATAACTGATAATCCATTCACTTTTATTTGAGAAGGGAAAAAAATCTCCAAATTTTTACATTTTGTACATCTTGTTTTAAAAGTAATTTTGCTGTGACTCTTATTTAAAAGTAGTTATAGTTACTACTTCTAAAAATAAAGCAGTTGTAGTAAACTGCATTTGTTATAAAATAGTTTATTATTAAAAAATAGAAATAGGAATATGCAATTTAATAACATAAATAATAAAAATATGTAGTTTAATAATATAATACTGTGAATTTAACAACAACAAAATAACCTGATTTTAAAGAAACTCCTTAAGACACTGAATATAGTTTGTCCTTTTATATGTCTGTGTGTTTAATGATAATCAATGAAACCACAAAAGCATGCAAAAAATTAATCAAAAGTTTCTCTTAATTTGTATTGTGCAAATCTTATAAAATTGTTTTAATATTTTGTTAGGGTTTTATGTCACAGCTTTTAAAAATTTGTTTCTTTTACATTTTAATTAAACATGTTTAATTTAGTTTGCAGCTCAATTCATCTGTGATGTCCTCGTGTATTAAAATATTTAAGCACCTGCCAATTGCAAGTATTTTTTTCATGTTTTTAGCTATAGTTTTTGAAATTCTTTACTATCTGTATTCTTGTCTTACTTTTTCTATCATTTTAAACATTTAAAAATCTGATTTATATTAATTGAATGTATATTGTGGTTTTGAGCTTATCGTAGTTAGAATAATTACTAATATATATATATATATATATATATTATTACACTCTAAATATTACTGATTTGAAATTAGCACCAACACAGGAACCAAGTGTTTTCCAAGTATCATTTATCCATCATGATTTTACTTTTCTTACTAAAGGAAGTATTGTTTTCGTGCAAAAAAATTTTTTTTCGGGAAAATTGAAAATTTATATGTTTTTGAAGGTGTTAATTATGGAAAAATACTTTTTAACATTTTCATTTTTTTTATCTGTTAGTCTGTCTGTCATCAAAGCAAGGTAATTCAAAATTGTATTACTAAATGTAGCCCAATTTTGTACAAAGTTAGACTAAACAGGTGCTCAACATTACAATTTTTAAAAATTATGCATAACTTGTGTATAATATGTGCAAATGTTGATTTCATGACATTGCAATTTCTCTTAAACTACTCCTTTTGTTAAATCCAAATTTTGTACAAATGTATGTAGCCTGTTATATATTCGTAAAAGTAATGTATTGATTTTTTAACCATGATGCACCATGTTGTGACTGTACATTGTGTAGATATACATTTTGCACTACAAAATTTTACAACTTGTGTTTGTTTTAAACTACTTATCTGACTGAAACCAAATGATGTATAAATGACCATGAAAACGATATCATATTTTTTTTTTATGTTTTCACATCTTATATGCTGTTGTATGCAGACGACAATATTTTCTATGTACTTTCATGTGTTTACACTAAATATGAATTAAATATAAAATTAATTTCTTTATAAATTGATATTTAACCCCTTGCCTGTGTCACCCGAATCCAGTTCGGGCAACCCCTCTGCGCCAAATTTGGAATGCCCGAACTGACTTTGGGCAAGCGAAAAATCAGTGTTTCTATTCCGTTGATCCCGAATTGAGTCCGTTTTGCTTTACCAAATGTTCTACAATATAATTCGTTGTTTTTCCAATAGATGGCGATACTTGTCCACATTTTTTTTTTGAAGTAGGCGGGATATAAACCGAGTTTATTGTAAAGAGTGTGATGTCGGCTTGTGTGCCGTGTCATATTTTTCGTATATATCATACTATAAAAGATTTGTGAAATTCTGAAAAATGATTCTGTGAAATGATTTGTGAAATTCAAAAGATTATTTGATTTATTTTGCTATATAATTAAACAATTTTGAGTAAAATATGAATATAATCCATTAATTTTCCACATGTATGTCAAAATATTAAATATAGTAGTTATTTCATATAAAAATTTATATTTTTACAAAATAAAATTTTTCTAACCTTTTTAAATGTTATAATAGACAAAACTGAAGCATAAAAATTTTTTTCCATTTTTGACCCACTTTCCTGAAATATATTTCACAGGCAAGGGGTTAAATAAAATACTGTCAAAAAATAAAAACACTTTGTGCAAGGAATAAAGTTAAAGTAAGCAGTATAATTCAGCATAAGTTGAGTTACAGCACAGCATTTTGCATTGCAACTTAATTTGTGTATAAAAAGGTTGCTTACTTTTTCTTAAACATTATACTGTATTGGAAATTTTCTAAAGTCTCCAAGTAAAACCTAAAGGAATTTTTGCTTTTGAAAATTGGCATAAATCCTATCTTGTATTTAATGTTTTATTTTATGTAGGATGTTTTTATCATTAAGTTTAATTATCTCAATTACCCTAAAGATTAATCTTTAAGAGTTGTATAGTTATTAGTTTATTTCACATAGGATCTAGAGCAAGAGCAATCTACTGAAGCTTGTATTTGTCATTTTTCTTCAAATTTCCATATATCTTTTCTCTTAAATCCTGATAAAAGTACTTTAATCCAGGTATCAACCAATTTCATTTCATTATTTATTTTATTAAATTTGTTATTGTTTTTATCAATATGTGTGCTTACTTTCTGATATATCAAACTTTGCCTCATTTCTAAACACATTAGAAGCCACTTAATATGAAATATGGGAGGTTAATGCAGATATGCCGTGCTGCTGATTGCCATTGTCACACTTTGCAAAAGAAAATTCAATTTAGTGATTGAAGAAAAGATTTAACAAAAATGTTGGTGGTTATGAATTCTGCCAGTGTCAGAATAAAAAATTGTTGTATACTAATCGTATTGTGTACTACTATACTATTTGTCTTTTACAAAACAATCTTTGGAATTTGAGAATTTATTAATCAAAACAAATTTTTTAAATGGAATATCAAAATAAATTTTGGTGAATAAAAACTATGTGACAAAAGAAATTTCATTTCGCAAATAGTTTGGCATAAGTTATAAAAAAATCCAGAGTAACCCCCAAGTAACTCAATGCAAATTTAATTGATAAATTCATTTTGATTGATGTTTGTAAGTAATGACTTTTAATTCATAGCACTTTAATTGGCAATAGAAACACTGTAAAATAAACATAATTTTTTCTTAAATGTAACATACAATAAAAAATCGTTTTAAACACTTAAATGCTATGGTTTTTGTACTGGATATTACAGTAGGTAACATGTTTTGTGTTATCCTAAATTGATAGGTATTTATTATCAGAGGAGTGAGAATTCTTTCTTATTGGCTGAAATAATGTTAATTATTTTGCATAAAATAGAAATATGTTAAATGTATAGTTTAGTCTAAAGTAGGGACTGAGCCTGCATTTCGTGTTAATCAAATTTTCTTTTCACATTATTAAGTTTCATTACTTTTTTTCTGTTCATTAAATGTCCACACTTTTCTTATTTTGGCCTATTGTTCACACTTCACGAAAGTGGTTTCTTAGTCACTACCTCCTATACTTGAAGTAGATATGGTGTATTTTAACAGCTTATAAAAGCAGAGGTTATTGCTGAATAGGAATGGTGAAAATTGCATAAGCAATTCACCAAAAATTATTCTGCAAAATGTTAATTTTGCGATAACTTTTCAGAAATTGAAATAGCTTTGATAAATTTTGAAGAAATAGTTTTTAAATAAATTATAAGTTGCTTAAATCAAATGAATGAACTAGATTTGGTGAAAGTTTCATTATTTGTGTACCAAGAATTTTTGTATATAGTGTTGTGCTTATAATAACACTTAAATGTTGACACATTTATTAACATTTATTTGTATAATAGATGTTTTACTTTGTCCTAAGACAAGTGTGTTTTTCATCTTAACTGAACCAGTGAGTATATACCGTAGCTTTTGAATATTAAACGAATACCTAATTTGAAATATATCTTATTTTGTTTAGTCATGCGAATACCCTGTTTTTTTAAAAACTGTAATTTTGGTGCAATTAATGCCTGAACTTTCAGCATACTAAAATTTTTAAATACTTTTTAGAGTTTTTTTTTTATAGTTACTATAACATTTAAATATAAATATATTTCATGTCATTAAGTTATATCATTTTTGTTTGAAAGAATTGAAATAATTTATATTTTACAGTCCATTAATGTAAATATTGCTGAACCTGAGCTGATGCTATACGAAGGTAAGTACTTAGATTTTTTTAAAATTTAGATTAAAGTATTTTAATTAATTTATTTAAAATGCTGAAGATTCAACTTTCATAGTAAAATGTGTAATTTTCACTCCCCCCCCCCCTTTAAAAAGTGGCCTAATTTGATTTGTATTACATAATATTGTAAAATAAAAATATCTAATTTCAACAATATAAATATTCCAACATTATTTTTATAGCATCTAATTCTATGTAAACTATTTAAATTCGAAGAATAAATATAGACTTCAAAAGCCTTCCATTAGCATATCCTTGGATACACTCCATATATATAAAAAATTTACTGCTGGTATTTTTTTAGAGTTATAGAGTTATAAATTATATTACTGAAATATTCTTGTGCTTGATTTTAATTTAAATAATTCATATTATAATTTTCAATTTTCAGTTAGAATTTTTCAAATCTAAATGAAAAGAAAATTATTTACAAATCTTTCTTGAAGAAAGTAGGCATATATTAGGTGACAACATTTGTTACGAGGGTTAACAACCACTAAGAACAAACTAAGCAGTTATTTCTTAGCGGCTGTTAAGGACACATACTGTTCTTTTGGCCTGAAGAAGGGGCTTATTACATTCTCTAAACAACTGTCATCATCTAATATGTGCCTACTTTCTTCAAGGAAATTTTGTAAGTTTTTGTTTTACAAACAGCAGTTTTATTTATTGTCACTAAAGGGTAAGTTTAAATATTTTTTATACCGTATTATTAGTTACATTTTTGTTTGAATAATTTTATTTTATAGTTTCAAATCCTATTATAGACAGAATTGCTTTCTTTTCATTTCATTTATTAACAAAGTCTGCATTCTCCCATCTGTGCTCCCTATTGACTGAAAACAGCCTCTTGGGAACAAGAAATAAATTATTTCTGTATAAGTCCTGTATTTGTCCAATTATGATGTACTGTTCCCAAATCTGGAGAACTGCAGCCAAGATGCACCTCATCAAGCTTCAAATTATTCAAAATAATGCACTTTGTTCATTCGTTAATCTTTCAAATTACATCAGGCTAGAAGTATTGCACGACATTCAGCCTTTTTAACACTTTCCAATATATTTGAAAAGTGTTTATGACTTTGGTCATTCTGTCTGTCGATCCGTTCACACGATAACTGCTATGAAAATGACTTTATCAAAATGAAATTTTAGAATGCTGTTGAGATGGTCTGTGGAACATATGGGATAGAAAATGAATAATATCACCTAATTAGTTTTGAATTTAACCCAGATTGAAATGAAATACATTGAACCCTATGAGACCTAATTTTTCAAACATTTTTTAAGCGAAGTTAAAATTCACAAATTGTTTCGAAAGTTTCAGGAAATATTCAAATTATTACATAAAATGTATAAAAAAAAATTTCAGCAAAATATGTTAGGAAGTTTTTTCAATAAAAATTGAAATAATAATTACACTCATGATATATGAAGAGATAACGTGACTCATTGCAAAGTAAAATATGGCATCCATTTTTTTCCTGCTGTGTAAAGATCATGATTTTTAAAAATCGTTTAAATTTATATATAGTGTTGCATCCATCAAAAAACTGCTTTATTTTTGCATATTATCTGTGTATCTAAATTCTGTGCCAATGCAATTATAATAATTTTGATTATAAATCATCATTAAATTTTGATTATTTCTACAACAAAGCCTAATTTTAACATATGCAGAATGTAAACAAATCAAGCAATTCTAAGGTGAGTTGTATAAGAATTGAATTTTTCCATGCAAAATTATTTAGCTCTGGAGTCTAGAATATAAGTGATATGAATGAAATATTAATTGATTTTGCATTGAGAGGCAGACAATTTATATTTCGATGATGTCATTTAAATAAAGTTCATTTTGTGTAGCTAGAATTATCTTTTTCAATAAAGTTTTAAGTTTTCAAGTATAATAAATTACTGTAGTACTGTAATAATTTTTAAAATATCAATGCTGAATGTATCACATTTTAGAGATGTTTAAATAAAATTGCATTTCAGTTGGAAAGTGTTTCATAATCAATATTTAATGCTTGATTGAACTTTCTTGTTTAAATTATGCTCAAAAACTCTCTCTAAATTTCTTCAGAGATCTCAGTAAAGTAAATAATCCCATGCTCGACAGTATTTCCGGATACAACCCTTCCTGGTAATATCTGAAGAAATATTGCAAGGACACAAATGCATTCCCTTGCGTTTTCTGGACATATCATACAGAATACTTTTCTTCACTCTCCAAAGTGGAGAGACGTCTAGCATAGTTTTATAACTATACTCTCATTTTTTATCGTCAACTGACCTCTAACTATACCCATACCCCTATCTGGCATAAGTGCTTCACATTTCCCTAATGTACATATCTTCGAGATTTTAAAAAAAATTTAATTAGTTTAAAAGCAATTGAATGTTTAATATAAAAAATCTCATTTTTTGTCATTTTGTTGAATTGAAGGTATTTTTCCTTTGCCACTGTAGATAATAATTTGAGAACAGGTGCTTTGATTAAATCATAGATGTTTCGTCTGAGTGCATTTGACAATGCTGAGACAGCTGAGTGCATTTGATTTATGGGTTTTATAGCTATGCAAATTTAAAAGATGGCATGCTAATTTTTTTTAATTTGGTATTTTATTATCATATGAGTATTCTGCTAAAATTTGACTTAAATTTGCTGAGATAGCAATAATTTTTACAGTTAATTTGAGTTTTACTTTGGAGTTTGAGAAACTTTTATGTGACTTCAAATATTTTCATTTATCTGTGTAGAGAGACTGATTTTAGTTCAAAACAGGCGATTTGGAAATTGAGTGGTGTTATCTATATCTGTATTATTTAAGTAGCAGGTGCTTATTTAGGACCTGGTCATTGCAGGGTAATTCATTCTAGCAACTTATATTTATCTTGTTTCATGTTTAATTGCAAACATTTCTAATATCTTCATATTGTTCATAAATATTGTGTGTATATATTAATAGTCATTTATCTTTAAAGGCTTTTCTATTTCAAAATTTAAAACATACATTCAAAATGGTGTACATACAAAGAAGTTTCAAAGAAAAGAGGATGACATTTATGAAGATTCTGCTACTTCTAACAATTCTTCTGATATCAAGCAGAAATTGAAAAAAATGCCCAAAGTATGAAATTTTACATAGTTATATATATATATTTTTTTTAAAGTTTATACAAATGTTACACCAAGGCATTGTTAACCAAATTAGATACTCCACATTTAAGCTTTTACTATATTAGAGCTTGCATCAGCTGCATTTAGATTATTTTTAGTTATGACATCTCATAATAAATTCAATCCACCAATGCTGGGATGGCACATATAATATGTGAAACATATAAAATGTATAATAGGTATATGTTATACATGCTAGTTTTGTATATTTTACTGTCACATTCCAATATAGACTACTATATTGTTACAACATATCCTTTAGAATCATTTGTGTACTCTCAAGATACAAGAATGAGTCAAAATTTTTGGATAACTAACACATTTATTTACAAACACTGTAAAGAGGAACAATATACAGCAAATAGCTCAATAACTATCTCATAAGATCACTAAATAACTGTCAGATACAGTAAAACAGCAATTACATGCTCCACTAATTTCACAAAACAGCAGATACTATTTTCACAACATTGACATATCTCACCATTCAATGTAGCTCACATCACGTCAACTGCTGCTCCAACTAAGTGATGACTCCTTTTATATACTTACCGTAGAAACTTTCAGAAGGGGCTAGTATCTCCAAGAGTATTCTTTATTATTTTTTGTTTTAATTTTAGTACATTCAGAAAGTCGCTAAATTATCGATACATCGCCATAGTAGTGTGAACATGAGAGAGCTGGCGCAGACCCACAAACACCCCCATAAAAACTCCACCCACTTTTAGAAAATGTAATGGCTCTATTTCACCCCATAAAAAATATCCACCCACTTTTAAAAACAATGGTGCGAAAACCACCCATTAAATATCCACCCACTTTTAAAAACAATGGTGCGAAAACCACCCATTAAATATCCACCCACTTTTAAAAACAATGGTGTGAAAACCACCCATAAAAATATCCACCCACTTTTAAAAACAATGGCTCACAAAACCCCATAAAAATCGAACCCACTTTTAGAATTCAATGGCTATTTCTTATCCATAAAAATCTACACCCCCCTCTTAAAACGATGGTATTGAAACCCCCATAAAAACCGAACCCACTTTAGAAAAGTAATGGTCCTATTTTATCTATCGGAGCGAGCAAGCGAAAAGTCGTTGGGAGGGAAGGGTACCCCCTTCGGCGAGCACCCCCTTTTAGAATCTGCGGGCGCGTTAAAAAATGATACCCCAACAATATTTTAAGCACTTAAAGAAAAGAATTCTAATGTAAAGAAAGAACAAAAACCATGGAACTGTTGAACAAACTAAACGCAATTAGTACATTGGAAGGAAGTTTCAAGAAGATGCATGAGCTCAATATCGACGTAAAATACCCTGTCATGGAAATTAAACAGATCTCAACCAAATATGGTAATAAACTAGTAGTGGAGTTAGAAGACGGCTCAAATTTGTATCTGCCGAAACGATGCGATGAAAAGGCGTCCGAATATATGGAGCTTAATGAGATTAAACCTCTATTCTTTGTATATTTGGGAACTAAAGATGTCGGGAAAGCACAACCAGGGCAAATGTTTAAATTTGAAAAGTAAATTTTCTTTTAATGGTATCATCACCATTAAAAAATATACAACTTCGAACACGACCTCCTCGTACGGGATGTCGTTCTTGTCCAGCAGCTTCTGAGTGAATGGCTCGCCCTCGTACCCTAACCAGTCTAAAAGCAGCATAGTCCCGAGAATATGCTGCTTTTGAGACAATGGCCACCATAACTCCTTGAACCAGTCGCTCTCGATGTCAATGGCCACCGCTTTGCCCTTAATGAAGGTGAAAAGGTCGATCATGCCCCGTCGGTAGTGCAGCTCGAAGACGCACTCGTCGAAAAAGAGCGCGAATTCGCGCTTGATGGGTAGAGAGCACGCATTAACGAGATCTTGCACGCCCTGTTCAGAGATGTAAATGGCTTTTCCCTCATGATATGTAAGGGTGTCTTTGAAGGGCCATAAAAAGTTGGGATCTTCAGGATGTACCAACTTTTGGAGATCTGCAAGATATCTCTTGTGTGTTGTCTTGATGTTCTGTGTGAGAGTCTGTTTAACATTTTTATAACCAAAGGCCTCACACAGTTCCTTTCCTGAGAACCAAGGACTTTCGTGGTCTCCAACCACCATTATTCTAGTGTCGTTAACAATAACCTCATTCTCCTCTATGTTAAAGTTAAATATTTTCACAACCTCCATTCTACTTTCTTGTTTCTTTTACCTTATCTTCTTTTAAATACTCACACTTACAGTCGTACCCCAACCACGCAGGGTAGTCCCGAGGATACCCTGCTTTTGAGACGATGGCCACCATAACTCCTTGAACCAGTCACTCTCGATGTCAATGGCCACCCCTAATACGCTGGTCAGTTAACTCAAGTGGGTGAATGTTATTGCTCTTTAAAAACCATTTGAAGTGTTGTTGTTGAACCCTAAAGTCACCCTGAAACCCTAAGGATTCTAAAAGCATTGCACCGACATGGGTTCGTTGTTTTGCAACCATCATCTGCCAAAAGTATGCATTCATTATAGGGTCTTTTTCAAAGTGCTGTTCCAGTTCTGTCGTCCGATGCATTGTCCAGGTCAAAATTATCAACTATAACACTATCAACTCTGATACGTCAGCTTGTAGTCGAGATCAAGTAGTGACCGTGAGCCAAGGTATGGATACCATCTTCCAATATATGACGCTTATCATCTTTTCCTGATAGGGCAATCTTATTGACTTGTATGGAATGAATCTCATGCTTTGTGCTCCTGATGAGATTCATGGTTCTATGCTGTACTTCTTGCTTGAATAGGCAGTTCTTGTAGTCCTCGAAGGTTATCCTGTTTTTCACGACACATTTCTTTACTCCTTTCGACTTTTTCACCAAGTCAACCTCAGTTTTACAGGCATACATCTTAGATCTTAAGCCAACGGACTCTTCTAAGATCTTCCCTGCATTTTCATCCTTCATCTTCCCCAAGACCTTTTTATTTACTCGAGGCATTCCATACCTATTGTTTTCTGGATAATCTGATGTATCAAAGTAGTCAATCATTCCTTTCATATCCTCATAAAAGTCCTCGGTCTGTATGTCATAGATGTAACTGTCAGTGTCCATGTACAATAGCTTGATATCGTCCCCGTATTTAGGCTTCATAAGATTATAATGGAAGTCATACATCAGATGCTTCGATAGATCTAATATACTCATGCCGACGTATATTGGCTTATTAAAAATCACTTTCGTCTTGTTCATATGCACGGCGGCTAATCTTTCGTCAAAAATGGTCCTTCCCTTGAAGTTGGGCTTAGCAACTAGCTTCTCCGCTTTCTGGGGATCGCATACTAGCCTAATATCGAGTCGCTTCCTGATATTTTCCATTGTCTTGCCAAAGACCGAGTTGTTCATAAGTTTGAAGAAGTCTTTCTCAAAGTCGTTGGTTGCCTTGGTCCTTATTTCAGTGTTCAGGTCTATGTACCTCTTCAACCAGGGAGACTGCTGAAACTCCAACACTTTGTGCACCTTTTTGAGCTTCATCCCCAACTGCAACAGTTGCTTCAAAACCCTGTAATGAACCACATAATGCTCTTTCTCATAGAGGGTCGTCAGTAGTTTTGGCTGTTTTGAGCCATCGGGCATCCTGCTCTCAGGTGCTAGAGGTAGGTCTGAATGGAGGTTGTGCAGATGGGTCGGGTACTGTAGGTCGCAATCTACGATGTATCCTTTGTCTGAGTCATCCTCTACTTGGGTCACATCTGACACAGTGCTCCACTTGAAGCCACCATGCGGTAGGTATTGATTCATGGCCCATCCGTAAAGGTTGTTGGCGTCAAGGTACATCAGGTAGTTAGACTTCTTGTTCTCGTCATAGTCCCTCATGTACTTGTTGTTCGCCCTCCCATATCGGTTACAGCACTGAGAGATGCCTCCTCTGGTCCCCTTTTCTAGCATGAGTATCATGTCATAGTCTGTCAACAGCTCTAGCTCAACCTCTGTGGTTTTGAGCATGGCGTCCCACGAGAGTCCGGGTGCAGTGAAGTACCATGCAGGATCCAACTTATAGGTCTTTAGACAGACATCTCTAAAGTGTTCCATGATGTCGGCTAGGATGAGTACATCAGTCTTCACATACAAATCGGAATATTCACCCAATGTCTTAATGTTGAAGGCCTTCCATACCCTTTTAGCATGCTCGTAGTCCTCATCCTTTATGTGTGACTCATTCAATTGGTTGTAAAAGTCTTCTTTTGGGGGCAGCTTGGTTTCTTCGCATTTGTCCCACGAGTCCATGTAATCGTATGGATAGACGCCTTTTCGGGTGACGAGGTCCAGTTTGTCCTTGGGGAAGTACTTGGCTGTCTCCCTGAACTCCTTTACGTTCTTCGCAAGACTGTCGACGCTAGCGGCCATGAACTTGAATGAGTCGACAAACCTCAACTTTATACCAGGTACCTTTGCTTTCTTCCCATTGCTTACTTCTACAGTTTTTGCCCCGACCTCCTTACTGAAGGAAATGTACCTCTCCTCGTTGTTCGGGATGACATCGATATCACCTTGGTCTCTACCGAGCTCCTTTATGAAGAGATGGGCGTCGTAGCCAGATAAGTTGTGGATAAACACTGGAATGAACGAAGGCTCTTGGTACTTTAGGTTGCAAAGGTTGTGAGCAGGTCCTCTGTAGTTCGATTCACATTTCGCCGGATTGAGAAGATGGTCATGATCTCTAACTTTTTGGAAGTCAGGTTCATCCTTGGGCGAATAGGGTGAAGGTTTCTTCCTGATATCTTCGTCACAGATGTGGCAAACATGGTGTGCCGATTATTAATTTTGTTGATTAAAATTAATATTGTCAAAAATGCATTTTACATTAAATTAATTATTTATTAGTATATTAATTATACATGTAATCTGTTCTAAAACTTACTGCTGTGTACATTGCGTTGGTGGCCGCAAAACCCACCTATTTCTGTGCCTAACGGGATACTAAGTTAACAATCTAAAAATTAAGGTTAATAGTAAAGGAACAAACATTTATTTATCACATACTCAATTTACACTCTTTAGTTTTACAAATTAAATAAATATCACAATAGTGGAATACATCTCAATGGTAGTTCGGGGGGTGTAATGCCAGATGAATTGATATTTGGTTGGAGCACGTGGTGGGATGCATTAATTAGCTTTTCCTTAAAAACACAAATTTAGACAAAGAGGTTATCCTCATATAGTTTAATTGTACGGTACCTGATCTTCTTTCATATAACTTGGGTAACACCGATGCTTTGTCACACTTTACACTTGCAATACCAGATGAACATGAGCTCTCCTTCGAATTCCTATATCAGAGACGCACACACAACTCTTAACTCTGCTACCGTCGCTTCTTCTTGACTAGTCTAACTCCAACAGCCTGCCTTGACCAATTCTGACTCCCACTTCGAGCAACTCTCACTTATATCCCTTTTTCGGTCGGCGGTCCACGTGCTGAAATCTAGAGCTGAGGGCTAATCCGTAGACATGGCGTCGCCGTCTCGGTTGCCGCCAAACGGCTTAACGTGGTATGTAAACATGGGCGTGGTATGTAAGATATGGGGCCACCTGTATATAATCGCCCATCTGCTTAGCGTGGGGATAATCCGCCCGCATTCCTGGTTCCATTATTTTTTAATCCTTCCAAATATTTATTACTTTACATTTCTGGCATTACATTCTCACCCCCCCGCGAAAAAAAAAAGTCCAAAAGTTACTCTCCCACAGTTTCACCCCAGTGGTAAGAAATTAAGTTCACAATGGTTCCTCGCAAACACATAAGTTCATCCATCGTGAGAAAGGCTGAGTTCCACTTTTTAGCCTCGTACAACTCATAGCTTTGATAGTTCTTTGTAGTTTCTTGATAGTTCCCTGTCAAGTTAGTCCATTATTCATAATTGACATAATGTACCATAAATTACATGAGGATTACCAACATTCACATTATTATTAAATTGTAAATTTTGATATATATTATTTGCAATGCATAATTTTCATTTCTCCTTTTACATAATTATTTACATACGACATATCATTACATAACAGCATTCATTACTTTATTATTATTATACATTTTCTTGTTATCATTTCATTTTGTAACATATTGTAGTAGTGCAACTATCAACTTCCGATTCTTGGTTATGGTTGAATTCCATACCACCATATTTTTTATAAATTACTTTGTTATTTCACTTTTTTTTTTTTTTTTTTTTTTTTTTTTTGAACTTGCCATATATGTAATGTCAGAAATACATAACATACTTTTTGAAATATACTTATATCCACAATTTAAAACATAAAAACATATACATATACACTCAATTATCACTTTCTATTTATGACATTAATTGCAAACTTTTTACATATTTTTCATATTCTTTGTTTTATGAAATTACTATTTACAACAATTCGAGGGCGAAAATTATACCCTCTGGCATTATAACAAACCTCATCATCATTTCTATTATTTTCACAGTTTAATTGCTTTTCTTTAGTGACCTTCCCTTCTTTAATCTGACTTTGATCATTATTTCTAATCACTTTCTCATTTTGATTTTTTTCTTTGTCCTGTGTGTGTGTGTGGTTTGATTCGCTTTCGTCACTATCTTTCAAATATTGTTTTCGCTCCGCTGCCATGTATAGTTTATTTATGTGCACTTTATAAGTTTTATTTTCATCACTTTTAAGACATATTATAACATTATTATTTCGGACTAATTTCGTAATTCTAAATGGTCCATCATATCGATCCTCTAATACCCTTGGTTTTAGGAACTTTTTTAGGTACACTGTCGCTCCTATAAATATATCGTTTTTTCTCACTATTTTATATTTCTTTATTTGTTTGTCATTTATCAGCTTTTGTTGTTCCGATGCGTCTTTCCCGACTTTATCTATATTTTTTAAATGCTGTGCCACATAATTTTTATAATTATTTACATCACTATACATTATATCTATTTCTTCCTTACTTGGTATGTTTGTTTGTTTAATATTTTCAAATGGCAATGATAAATCTCTAAGATAGAACAGGAATGAAGGCTCAAATCCTGTATTACTGTTAATAGTGTTATTCACATAAAACTTAAACCATTTTAAAGATTCATCCCATTCAAACGTAGTCTTTGACAAACACATTATACATTGTTTCATGTCTCTGTGTATTCTTTCACAACGTCCTAAAGAACTTGGGAAATAAACCGAACTGTATCGCCTTTCAATATTTAATGCATTTGTAAAATCTATGTATTCTTTACTTTTAAAAATTTGAGCATTATCGCTTTGAATAATAATTGGAACTCCATAAGTTGTCACGAAGTTTGTTAGCTTATTCACTATTGTTTTAGCAGTAATGTCTCTGACTGCATAGGCCTCAAAGTATCGTGAAAACATGTCTACAATTGTAATTACAAAATTATTTCCTCCATTACTGCGCGGTAGTTTTCCTACGCAATCCAGTTGTAAATATATTCCTGGTTTTAATATTTCTGGCATAGCCTGAAGTCTGGCTGGTGGTATATTTTTGTGTTTTACTAATAAGCATTGATTACAAGACTTACAAAAATTTTCCACGTCTTGGAAAGCCCCTATCCAAAAATATTTTCTTGAAAGTAATTGGTATGTCTTTTTTACTCCGAAATGAGGGAAATGTGCTATCTCTATTATCTTTCCCTTTAGCGAGTGCGGTATTACAATCTTATTCTCATTCATTTTCCTATACGTTTGTCTTTTATTTTCCTTCTTTACCATTAACAGTTTATTTTGGCTATCAATATAGTATACCTTGTTATTGTGATATCGGTTTCTTCCTTTTTGTAATTCCTCTCTAATTTTACTTAATTTTTCATCTACCATTTGTTGCTCTAATATTTTCTCCACATTTATCTGATCATTTTTAATTAAAGTATTTACATATTTGATTTGGTTATCATTGTCAAATACATATCTCGAGCAATAATCACTTGCGTTATTTTCACCTTTTTGATATTTGAATTTAAAATCATACTGACTTATGTCAATTAGCCACCTCGATATGATATTTGGCATTTTATCTAATTTTATGTGGTACATAAGGGATTTTGCGTCACTCAGCAAGGTGAAACTCCTTCCGAACAGATATTCTCTGAAGTGTTGTAAGGATGCGTGTATAGCTAGCAATTCTAGCTTTATTGCAGGATAACGCTTCTCTGCCGGGTTCACAGGTCTTGAATAAAATTCGATAACATGATCGACTCCATTTACCCTTTGCATCAAAATACTACTAATTCCCTTACCTGAGCCATCCGTAGTTAAGACAAACGGGTTTACTTCATCAGGCTGTCTTACAACTGGTTCTTTAAAAATTGCATTTTTTAATTTTTCAAAAGCTTTTCTACATTCATTATTCCACTCGAACCTAACATTCTTTTTTGTCAAATTTACCAACGGTTCTGCAATTTGTGCATAATTTTTTATCAGACCTCTAAAATAGTTTGTTGTCCCAAGAAAGCTTTTTACTTGTTTAACCGTTTGGGGTTGTTTGAAATTTTGCACTTTTGCACAGTTTTTTATTGATGGGCTTATACCATTCGCATTTACTTTATATCCTAAAAATTCAATTTGCGATTTGCATATCTGTAACTTCGCCGGGTCGAGTGTTAAATTATTTTCTTTCAATCTTTGGAAAACAATTTTGATTTTCTCTAACATTTCGTCGTTATTTTGTGCACATATGACTAAGTCATCTAAGTAAAAGTATATTTTTAACTCTGATAGATCTCCTAACACTTTGTTCATTAAAAGTTGAAAATATGCTCCTGAGTTTTTAAGACCAAACGGAATTCTTTTAGGATTAAAATTTCCCATAAAAGTTGTGAACGTTAAGGCCTTTCTATCTTGTTTTCTTAGTTCGATCTGAAAAAACGCCGCCTTCAAATCCATAACTGTATAAATTTTACTACCAGCGATATTTTGTAATATATCCTTCACCTTTGGTAAGTTTATTGGCAAAAGTGGTAAATACGCGTTTATGGCCCTATAATCAATAGCAAGTCTATATTTAGGTTCTTCATTTGGTTTACTTGGTTTCTTTACAAGAATAATGGGACTAGCGTACGTGCTTTGTGAACTTTCAATAATGTCATTTTCCAATAATTCCCTAATTTCTTTTTGCGCAATTTCTCGTACTGCTCTCGGAATTGGGTATGGTCGACTCTGAATAGGATAATTGTGCATAAGTTCGATTTTCGGTACTATTGCTGATGTTTTACCTAGGGTAGCATATGACTTTGAAAAAACCTCTGTATTGGTCATCATTAATGCAATAACTTTATTTCTATCTTCCTTATTTAAGTGCTGTACTTGAAAATCGTCTGGAGATATTTCTTTCTTTCTTAATTCCCGAATTTGTTGATAATCTGTTTTATTTAAATTTTGAATATTATTAATTTCCAATGTGGGTTTACTGCTTTTATTTTTTGTATCAACAATTTCGATTTGTTCTGTTATTATACCCACGTTCATATTTTTATTAAGTGTAATTTGGCAATTTTTTTCATTGTATAACAACATTCTAATCTTATTTTTATTTTCTATACTTTGGATCGCTTCATCCGTGATTAATGTTCTTGCCATTTTTATTGGAGAAAATAAAACATCCTGTCCCTCATTTAATTCCTGTGACAAAATCAATTGGACTATTTCTGACTCCCCTGGCTTTAATGTTATTTTTCTTTTCAATTTAGCGAAAATCTGCTTTTCCTCTTTCTTTTTAACATTCTTATTCTTATTACTTTCATTAGAACTTGGTAACCATTTTTCATCATTTACATTATCGCGAGTGCTACAATTTTGCATATTAGCGTTTTTTCTATCGTTATCGCTTTCATTATCCTCGCTTATTCTACCTTCATTCTCATTATTGAATTCATTACAACAATTATTTATTTCCTCATATTCGTCGTCATCATTATCATCGCTTATTCTATCTTCATTCTCATTATTGGATTCATTATAACAACTATTTATTTCCTCATATTCGTCGTCATCAGTATTATAATTTTCATAATTACTATTATATCTATTTTCATCGCGAATTCCCTGGCTTTGTGGTTTTTGTTTTGAATTCTGTATTGGGTTTGTATTTTCACTTTTATACAATTTAATCGCAGTATTCCCAAATTGTACTTCGTTATCTTTTGTATTTAAAATTGCTTTATGTGAGGATAAAAAGTCGTAGCCTAAAAGCATTTTATATTGCCCCTGAAAGTTCTGTTTTGTCACGAAAAAATAATTTTTGCATGCCTTTTCCCCAATTCTAAATGAAAATTGAATGCAATTTAAAAATTCTATATTTTCTTTAGTAAACGTCTGAAGTATTACTCTTCTGGTTATGTATTTTATTTTTACATTTCTATTCTGTTTTAGTTTTTGAAATGTTTCCAAATCTATAATACTAACTTGAGCCCCACTATCAATTACACTTATTATTTTTATTCCTTTGCAATCTATTTCTACCATCGGTAATTGTGGGCTAGATACGTTCTCACATTCGCTTGAAAGGATACTTTTGGTATCATATTTTGCTTTATCATTATTTTCATAATATTGTCCTCTCTCCAAATTTGTATAGTTTTGCCGGTCATCTCCATTTTTGTTATTTCTATATGTTTGTGAACCGAATTTATTTATTTCTCTGGAATTTGTACGATTCGTTCCTTGGTCCCAAATTCCAGCTCTTAGTTTAAATTACTATTATTATTGTTTCTCTCATATGTGTTTGATCTTATATTTCTTCCGTTGCGCCCCCTAAAATTTCCTCTTATACTTTGCCTCTCTCTATTTTCTACGTTGGTTTCTAATTGATCGTAATAATTTCTTTGATCATTATTATTTCCTTGATATTCCCTATTATTTCTATTATATCCTCCTCGTTCAAAATTTCTGAGATTTTCGTTTCTGTTTCCTCTGATATAATTTGTTTGCTCCAACCCATATTGCTGATAATTCATTCGTTTGGGATTCCTTGCAAATGCAGTATTACACTCATTGTACCAGCAATCTGAGAAATAATGTCCATTTTTTCCGCACCCTATGCAAAAAACAGCTCGTTCCATGGATTGATTTGGTATATTTTGCAATTTTAATTTATTAATTTCTAAAGTCAAATCTTGAACCTGTGTTGTAAGTAACATTTCTTTCAGTTCGTTATGTGATTCTTCTGGAGTCCTATCATTAAGAATTATTTCAAACCGTTCGGCATCTTTTATGGCATCTTCAAACCGCTGCGGATCTTTTTTCTTCACTTGAATTGCCAAATCAGGGCGTAATGCGCTAATGAATTTTCCCAACATTATTTTATTGGTTATTTTCTCTACCTCTCCATCTGTTGTATCCTTAAGGTTCAAAAATTTACGCGCTGCGTTTTTTATTTTTAGCACAAGCTCGTCCACTGACATATCAGGCGTTTGTTTTATTTTATTGAAAGCGTCCTGTTCTTGCGTTATCGTTATTCTGTTTGAAAATTTATTTATTAGTAATATTTTTATTTTATCAAACTCCTTTTCGTTTTGTAATTCAGGGTTTTGAATTAAAAACTGCATAGCCTTATCTTTTAATCTGGTTTTAATGATAGCCACTTTATGCTCTTCCTTCCAACTTGCTAACTCCGCTAATTCATCAAATTGTTTTATAAAGAAATTTATATCTTCCTCCTTACTCCCACTAAATAATGGCAGGATCTGCATTACTGGAATATCCATATTTTTATTATTTCTATCCAATTTACTATAATTTTTATTTGATATTTTTGAATCTTCTTTCAAACTTGAACTCCTTGTTATAATTGAACTTTTCACCACTTTTTTAACTGGTCCCATTCCTATATCCCATTTTTCTAATTATACCTTCGATCTCATTTAGAAGAACCATTTTTTCCATTTCATTGATAACTTTACATAATCATACATATAACATAAGGAGAAATGAGAATTGTGCACAATATTTTCACAATCATCTATGTCGCCACCAGTTGTCCAACCTTATCAATATTTATTTTTTATTATTATTATTCCTTTTATTTTTATTAATTTCATAAATCCTTATTTTATTCCCGTTACTGCTAAAGTCACGAGCACCAAATGTGCCGATTATTAATTTTGTTGATTAAAATTAATATTGTCAAAAATGTATTTTACATTAAATTAATTATTTATTAGTATATTAATTATACATGTAATCTGTTCTAAAACTTACTGCTGTGTACATTGCGTTGGTGGCCGCAAAACCCACCTATTTCTGTGCCTAACGGGATACTAAGTTAACAAACTAAAAATTAAGGTTAATAGTAAAGGAACAAACATTTATTTATCACATACTCAATTTACACTCTTTAGTTTTACAAATTAAATAAATATCACAATAGTGGAATACATCTCAATGGTAGTTCGGGGGGTGTAATGCCAGATGAATTGATATTTGGTTGGAGCACGTGGTGGGATGCATTAATTAGCTTTTCCTTAAAAACACAAATTTAGACAAAGAGGTTATCCTCATATAGTTTAATTGTACGGTACCTGATCTTCTTTCATATAACTTGGGTAACACCGATGCTTTGTCACACTTTACACTTGCAATACCAGATGAACATGAGCTCTCCTTCGAATTCCTATATCAGAGACGCACACACAACTCTTAACTCTGCTACCGTCGCTTCTTCTTGACTAGTCTAACTCCAACAGCCTGCCTTGACCAATTCTGACTCCCACTTCGAGCAACTCTCACTTATATCCCTTTTTCGGTCGGCGGTCCACGTGCTGAAATCTAGAGCTGAGGGCTAATCCGTAGACATGGCGTCGCCGTCTCGGTTGCCGCCAAACGGCTTAACGTGGTATGTAAACATGGGCGTGGTATGTAAGATATGGGGCCACCTGTATATTATCGCCCATCTGCTTAGCGTGGGGATAATCCGCCCGCATTCCTGGTTCCATTATTTTTTAATCCTTCCAAATATTTATTACTTTACATTTCTGGCATTACACATGGGTCCTTTGGAAATGCTCTTCATCTTCGGTGGTCATTTTGATGGGTTGCTTCTTATCATAAATGTTCTTTATCGCTAGCGCCTCAGTCTTCACTGTTTCAAAGAACAGCTTGGTGGCATTGGGTCCTCTGTATGTGATTGGTGCCTTATAGTCTGCGTGTTTATATTTGATGTAGACAGTGAAGCTCATAGGTTCATGCTTTTGATATTTATGTAAGAATGAGCTGTCTTTGTAGGGCGGCAGGTGTTTATCTTGTTTGTCAAGCACTCGAAGTCTCCGTACATCACAAAGGGTAATCGTAAAGACCTTTGATAGTTTTTGAACCGCAGAGATTCGTTCTCCTTGGGCATTACAATCTTTACTGGTGTATTCTTCCTACAATCCGTTTCATGAGCTTGGAGGTCCTCTTCGGAGTAATAATACAGCAGGCATCTCTCACAGGTGAATATCTTTCCGTTGTGTTTAGTCACTTGTCCGCTTATCAATTTGGAGAGGTCTTTTATCCAACAGTAATGACTGTTTCCTTCCTTATTCTTTATGTACAGCAAATTGATGTGTTTGTCTTCCTTATTTTTAGTGATTCTCAATGGGTAAATATCATTACCTTCGTATGAATATATGTTCACCTATATGTTATTCAACTTTTCGAACCTGTTAAATACTCTATCTTCCATCTTCACTGGAAACTCAATGCCTTCAAACTTTAGCTCATTCTCATACGGTTTATATTTGGTGACTCTTTGGGCATCTTTTTCCGCTGGATGTAGTGCAGAGAGTATTGCCCACCTGAAACACTTATTATCCTCATTTTGTACGTTAATGACTGCTTTTTTAGCTTTAATTCTTTTCGGTAAATCAATGTAGGATGATCCTCTCAGCGAGTTGTATTTATTGATCCTCACCTCAAGGCTTTTAATTCTAACAAGCGTCCATCCCGAAACCTTAGCAACAAACTCCTCCATTTCTGTCAATAATTTTTGGATAACCGATCTGTAATAAGCTACCAAATCAGTTGATTCTAAGATGACTGCGTTTTCTGTTTTGAAGTTTTTCTCCATTTCTATAATAGCATCGTCTTTACCCTTTTGATAGTCACAGAGGAATTCGAAATTAACCTTCAAACCATGCAGCCTCTTTATGTGTTTAGTGATGAGTCCCCGGACTAGTGATGCCACATCGTTCAAAAAGTCTTTGGGAAGCATCAGGTTGTGTTCATTTTGGATGTCGTACGTCTTCAAGCGAGATTCAAAGGCTGTATTAACTTTGTGGAGGGTGTAGAGCCTTCTCTCTCGCGTATCTAAAAACAGGTCTGAATCAAACCCGAAATGACGGTTGAACAATACGCTTTCTATGTATGCTATGATGTCTGCCTTCCTACGAAATTTAGAATAGCCTGTAATGCTGCGTGTTCGACAAAATTCGCGTAGTTGATTGATGGTCATATAATGCAGCCTCTGCATATTGTCAAAATCATCTCTGTGATCCTCCTGGCTGGTGGTCGCCTTCTTAGGCTTATAGTTTTGATGAGCTTTAGTTTGTAGGTGCTTATTTATGCTAGATTCCTTAATTAACTTACCGCAACATCTGATTTTAAGCTCCCTCTTCTTCTTTTGCTTGCTAAACAAGTCATTGTGGAAACTGGAAAAGCCGTTATGATATTGAATGAGGTCGACCAGCTCCAACTTTTTAAGTTTCGAGTAACCTCGAATATTATTTTCACGACAGTAGCCTTGCAACTGTCGAACGGTTTTAGATTGAAAATCCATTTTGTCTTTCTTTAGAACTACAAATCGTTTCTTTAAATGCTTATATTATTGAAGGGGTAAACTTTTAACGATTCAATTTTTAAGGAGTATTTCAATCATTAAAAATATAGTCATATCTACATCCATTAAATGAACGGAAAAGGTGGGCCCAGCCACCTTTTTCCTCGGTAAAAGAATTGAAAATCTAAGTTACAATGATGGAAGGGCATGTCATCGATGTCGCTTTCGGTCGATCGCTATCACTATCGCTATCACTGTCAGCTTGATATATTGAAAAGGTTTCGTAGAGGTTTCGAAAAGGTGGTTTTTTTACCACGAAACCCTTTAATGGTGTACAATAATATAAAACCTTGAAGCCAACATATAATCTTAATAATCTTATTTCATCCCTGGACAAAATCATTCCAACCCTGGATATATCATTTTTTTAAAATATAATTGAGTTATTCGACAAACGTATTAGGATAGATTTCCCGTGCTCAGTAATGTCAGAAACCAAATATAAGCCATCCACTGACTCAAAGTTATCAGTACTCAAATCGTTTAATTTTTTTACAATTCGATCCATATTCTTTATTTAAAGGAAAAATATATTCAAACTTGAGGAAGGTAACAAAGGGTATCTAAACATTTAATGGTTGATCAACCATTAAATGTTATTATGAATACAAATTTTATGGATCATTTTTGTCCAACTCGGGATGTATGTCGACAGGATCATTTTTGTTCAATTCGGGAGGTTTACGGCAGTTGGAGTGTCCACTTGATTTCTTCAATTTTTAGAAATGGTTGAACTGTGAACTCAGCATCACATCGTAAGAAAATTTTTATTTGGTCATCTTTTTTAACCTCTCCGAGAATTAACACAAATTCAGTGGCTACTTTTATCTTGTGAACGTACTGCTTGTTATTAATGTATAACTTAACAACGATTAATTCATCGATTATCTTTTGAGGATCAAGGTACAATCCCAGTCTAAAAAAACCGTCCCGAGAGAATTTACAATCTGAGTTCAAAGCATCACCGGAAAACTTCGTAAAAATAACAGCATTCGCATTGGTACTAGGTCTAATAGTAATGTACCCTGATGTGGTGGTTGCATAACATACTATATTGTCGACATATTTTTCCAAGTATTTTTTATTAACCGCATTCATGTCTTCAATAAGGTCAGCGACATTGCCTATCCTTTTACCTTTAGCCTCAATGGGTCTTCTATCACCTAAACTCAGGTACTTCTGATCTAAACCTTCCATAATTTTTGCTATCTCTTCTCGTAGTTCAACCCTCAGCGCGTGAGTGACGGTAGTGGAGTTACGAATTAACTCAGCTTCCAGATAACTTTTAGTAGTTACATCCCGACTCTCAATCGGCGTCTGACAGTTTTTCAAGATCTTATTTTCCATATCGTAGTTACCGTCGTGTGTGAGTTTAAACCCTATGCCTGGAATACCAGGAGGTCCTTGTTCTAATTCTTCATCGAAAAGCGGGTAGTAGGCAGCCATTTATTTAAATATAAAATAATTTTTATAGTCATGGACTATAAAAATTAAAAATGGACTATAAAAATTGCTTATAATTTCAAAGTCTTGATCATGGTAATATTTTGATTGTTAATATTTAAGAAGCATTTCTTGTGCTCTTTTAAGATGAAGTAAAAAACATAATCTTTGGGGGCAGCGTTCCTTAACCTCCAGTTAAACTCAATCATTAAGTTATTCATATCGGTATAGTTTTGATGATGAGAGAGATTAAAGCAGATGATTGGATACAACTTACCAAAATTCGAATAATTGACCATACAACCTGTTTCAGACGTGATGGTGTTGAGTCCAGATTCCAAAAAGGCTGTGTATAATCGATTATAATCACTTTTCTCAAAATCCATCATGTAACTGACAGTTGGCACTTTTACATTGTTGATCATTAACCAACATTCCGTCATATCTAAGTTATCAAACAGCATGTTATTGCGCTTCGAATTTTCGTATCTTTCAGTGTACTGAGGAATTACGTACAAAGATAAGACTTCATCAGAAGTAGCTTTTATGGTATAAGAGCCGCTAGCGTTTTTAGAAAATATTAGACTTTACAATGCTGTGTTGGTTCCAGTTTATTTCTACATCCTTATTCGATAACTTTAATTCGTTAAATATTGAAGCCGCCGCATTTTTAAATCGTACGTAAGGTAGCCAGAGTGATAAATCTTCTACAACGACTTTATAGATCTTATTTTGCTCGTTGGTGTACAGCATATTTAGACTGTGATTTCTCTGGAACTCAAATTTGACTTGGAACCCCGTGATTACTTTTTTATATTCACGGAAGAAATCAAACACGTACTTTAGTGGGATCCATATAGTTACAACCTTGATATTTTTAGTAAATTCGCTTCTTTCTGTAAATCCCTGGTTATGCTTCTCATTAATACCGAATTTTTCGAAAAACTCAGTAATCTTTGTGGTATCTACTAACGTGCCATCATATTTCAAGCGTTCTCTATCAACTGTGTCCGACGTATCAGTGTAGAACAGCATATTTGTAGCTTCGGCAGAAGAATAGTCAGGCGTAAAATGTATTAAGCCCAACACTTGTTGCATAAGAGCGGAATAATTAATGTTGGATTCTATTTCAGTGGTTCCTAATGTAAACCTGTTAGCATTGATCAAACCACCTCCATTCACTAGAGCTACATTATCATTCACTATGGCAGTACCATCGTTGTTAACAATTTTCAATTTTTGCTGTATATAACCGTTAGAGTATAAAATGTTGGCGTTGGTGTCTTGAATAAAGAAATGGTAAGAGGCATTTTCTATAGAATTATCACTATTTTCATGCCTTACCTCTCTATATTCGAAACTTTCGATGTCATCATCGTAATAATAATCGGTGCTGTTTAATTCAAATATTTTATTCATTTATTATAAAATAAATTTTTTTTTCTTCTCCTCAATTTAATAGCCATATAGCTATTAAATCGAATTTAGAAAAACTTTAGTCCAGCTCCATGTTTTTTCTGCTTTGATAATATCTCCTTTATTTTATCCTGCACATACTTACCTTCTAATTCGGCCTCCTGCAGGACTGGTACGTCGGAAAAGAACCCTCTTCCTTGTATCTTCTTACTCTTTCTTTGAAGTCTGTGTTTATTCATTTCTTTATTATAGGGTGATAAAATTGTATTGTACTTCTTGCTTATTGAGCGGAATTAAATCACCTCTATGATTGGTTACTTGCATTCTGATTCGGTAAACACTATCCATTCGAACAGGGTAAAACAGAGGTTTGTCAAATGATTTTATAATCTGACTACCTGGACGATTACTGTTTGTAAATGAATAGATGACGTTTGTAGAGTTGAAACCGTTGATATACGCCCCCTCTGCGACATCGCAATGTATATAAATGTTATCGTTTCCCCCAGATAAGTCAGCAATGTACTTTCCTACTTGTTCAAGCTCTTCGTGGATTTTAGGCTCGAAACCTAAAAGTTTATGCAGGTTTTTGGTTTTCGTTAAATCGATCTTATACCCGTCTTTTAACTTAATGGCTATTCGTTGTCGTTCCTCCACTATACCGAATTGTATCGGCGGATCGCTTCCAAAAAAATTAATCATGTAACGATTCAGCCCCTTGATAGTGTAATTTCCATCTGGTATCGTCAAATTTAACCACTGCTGACCATCAAAGTATGAAAATTCCTCATCTTTGATATTGTCCCATGAAACGTACATCGAAAAGGACTGAAAGGCAATCTGTTTAAAGGTGAAAGGTCTAGTGTATTCAATCGTAAAATCTTCTGATTTTTCCGCGTTTTTAGAATCTAATATCAATAGAACCATTTTATTTATAGAGAACATTTTTTTCATTGAAGTCGCTGGGTTCTTGGGTAAAAGAATATAGCACATCTACAACTGGCTTACCCTTGTTTCTTTCACGAATGTACTTCATACAAAAGTAGCCGCATTTGACGGAAGCAGGGTGCTGTAGAAAGCTCGAGTTACACCCGATTTTTTTCTTTCCAGAAGTCAGTAGATACTTCTTAATGTTAGGATGAATTTTGTATACGTGTTCTCCAAAAGGATCAAAATACTCAACAAAGTTATTTTTAGGATCGTTATAGTAGCAGACCCAGTGCGTACCAGGTCCTGTGACAATGTCCAGATTAATAATACCGTTTTCAAACCGACTCATCTTTTTAGGCAACAGATCGGAAGTAAAGACGCCCCTAAACCCCTGTTCATGTTTCATATTTTGTTCAATTACTTCGTCTGATATTCCCAGTTTTGATAGACGCCCTTTCCAATGGGCCTTTTTTTTACACATCCAGATCCTGAAATTTTTTCCAAAGCTTTCTTTGCTCCATATCCAGCTGCTCCACTTGCAGCACCTAGTGCTAAAGCCTTGGCCCCAGCAATTAACGCGGGTAATAGAAAAGGTAGAAAACCACCCGTTTTCTGGAGCTGCGTCTTACTGATAGTGATACGCTTCCCCTTCCCAATTTGAGCTATCTGTGTTCGAGTTAAATGTATATCTTTGTTGGGGGCTTTTGTCTTATCTATTTGTAGAGATACTTCTTCTCCTTTCTGGTATGCAGATTTTAGCTTAGCAATCTGATGATCGCTTAAATGTATTTTAGTTTTTATGTAATTACTCATTTATCTAATGAAAAATTTTTGTGGTATTGTTTTACTTGCTCGTTGGACATAGTTCCTCCCCTCAACAATGCATCCAATAAATCGACGACTTGATTGTGTAACTTTTTACTTTTGGATCCTATACATATCTTATCAGTCAATCGGGCTAAACTTTCCATTTTGTTTACTACTCCTTTACCGATATAAATTTCTTTTCTTTGCAAGTCTCTGAGTCGATTCCGATAATCTCCTAACGTAGTCATATGATCTCTCAAATAATCAGCCTTAGCTAATAAGCGATCTTCTCTTTCTTCATCCTTTTTAGTCATTCGAGACATCTGACTCATAATGTTTCCTTTTTGACGAGACATTTTTAGGTAAGTATCATTTACTTTACTCATAATTTCTTGCAAAGTTTCCTTGGTCTCATGGTACAATTTTGAGGGTCTTGGAAAGTTATTTTTCTCTAAAAACTCTACATCCAATTTTTTATCAAAATCATAGACTTCTAAAGACGGTTCAATAGCTAAAGGAATGTGATCAACAGCATCTTTTATAGCCTGAATATTCTCCTTTCGATTAATTTCTTGTTCTTGTAGCTTTTCAGTTACAGGCTTGTGAAAGTCCGATAGTGCTTTCTGGATACCTAATTTTTGCTCAAGTTGTTGTTCATTGTTTTTTCTAATTTCAGCCTGAAGCTTATAAACTTTAAGTTCATATTCAACTTCCTTTCTTAATTTCTTATTTCGTTCTTTTTGTATAGCATTCATCTTTATTATTATGCAAAAAAATTTTTACTTAAGCAAATTACATTTTTACTGAAGCAAATTTTTAACATTAAATAAAGATGATTCAGATTAAAAATTATACAGAAGCAGAAGAACTTGTCGATGCAAATCAACATTATTTATTACCTAAACACCCTTTCAGACTTCTAATCGCTGGAGCTTCAGGTACTGGTAAAACGAACTTATTGTTGAATTTTATATACGACTATCTCGAATTTGATAATTTGTTCGTTTGTGCAAAAGATATGTACGAACCCAAGTATGGCAAACTGAAAGAAAAGTACACAATGTTTGAGGGCGTGGATATTGACTCGATAAAGTACCCCAAAAAGAAGAAGAAAATTATCCTAGAGTTATATGAAAGATTCGGCAAGAAAGGAACTTTATTCTCCTCTGATACAAAAGAATTTATAGCAGTGGATGACCTGGACCCATCTTGTAAAAATGTTGTTGTCTTTGATGACTGCATGACTGACAAGGACCAGAGGAGCATAGAAGATTTTTTCATCAGAGGTCGGAAGAAAAACGCCTCAATCATTTATCTTTCTCAATCTTATTATAGAACACCCATTGTTATCAGAAGAAACTGTAATTACTTGATATTTTTTAATATTCAACCGAGGGAGATTCAACAGATCATAAGAGAGATAGATGGTAGTTTGACAAAAGAAGAATTCAGTAGATTATATAAAAAGTGCATGCAACAGCCGTATGATTTCTTTATGCTTGATTTAGTTAATCCGGCCCTGAGATATCGGAAGAAATATTTCACCCCTATAAATAAAGATGGAAGAATACTTGCAAAAGAAAATATACGTATATAGAAAGAGCTACCACCACTACCATAAAATTAGTGTCACTATGACCGTTAGCAAGTTCGTTTTAAGTTCATTGGGTTTATCAGCTTTTGTACTTGTTCCCTTAGCTGCTCTGAGCTTAAGCGTCGGTATTGTTGAAGTTATTGATAAAGCTTTGAATATCGCGGAAAGGAAAGAAGAGTACAAACAGTCTTACAAGTTTTACAAACAGCTGCTCAATTCATACAAATCGAATACCCTATCAGAAGAGGAAGTGTATAAGCGAGAGGAGGATTTCATCAATAATTTAGTCTACTTACCCAGAGAAAAATATATGAAACAAACCCTGCTGAATGGATATCAATTTGTGAGTAAATAATTTTTTATATATAAATAAATGTGTGGTAAAAAGACTTGCAAGAAAGGTAAAGGTGTTGTTAACGCAGCAATTAATAATTTACCGTTTGAAATGCATCTGCCAGGGCATCAATTTACAGGACCAGGAACTCAACTGCTCAGAGGAAAAACTAGACTGAACCCCGATTTAACATACAAAGAATGGAGTAAGCCTATTAATAGGGTTGATGATAGTGCCTATAAACATGACGTGTGCTACATTAAAAACAAAGATACCGAAACCAGAAACAAAGTGTGTGACTCAAACATGATTAAAGAATTGGACGACATTCCCAATCCAAGTTTTCGTGAAAGGCTAGATAGAGCCTATTATCAAAGCAAAGAAGACATTTGGAATGGGCTCAAAAATATATTGTCTCAAATGTAAAACACACACCGACACTAAAGATGAACAGCATGTCACCTCTAAAAACGCTAGACCTATGTTGAAAGGAATTTGTGTGGGTTGTGGTTCTAAGAAGTGCCGTTTTTTACCGCTGAAGGGGTAACTGAGAAGGGTTGCCCCGAAAAGGTTTATTACGATCCCGAAACAGGATTTTGTGGCATAAATGTACTGAGCAGAAAAACTGGTTTAAGTCGAAAAGAAGTCTCGGATTTTTTACACCGACAGGATGTATACACAAAGCATAAACCACTTATCCGTAAGTTCAAAAGAAGGAGAATTTACGTGTCACATATCGATGACCAATGGCAAGCTGATTTACTGTTTGTCTATAAATTTGCGAGAGGTAAGTTTAATGATGGTATCAAGTACTTATTAACAGCTGTTGACTGTTTCAGTAAATATGCATGGGCTGTTCCTCTAAAGGATAAATCAGCAGAAGAAGTAACTCAAGCATTTAAAAAGATCTTCAAAGAAAGAATACCTGAAAGGATTCAAACAGATAAGGGTTTAGAGTTCGTCGGAAAAACAACTCAAAAATTATTCAAAGAAAATAATATCCAATGGTTCACAACAGAAAATGTTGAAATAAAAGCTGCTATGGTTGAAAGATTTAATCTCACTCTTGGTAATAAAATAAAGCTCTACTTGTGTGCAAATAACACTGAAAGATACATAGATGTATTGGATCAATTAGTGAAGAATTACAACAACTCATACCACAGAAGTATAAAAATGACTCCTGTTGAAGCCATTCTAGAAGAAAACAGTAGTGAAGTCTACCGCAATTTGTTTAAAGAAAAGGTCATACGTAAACATAAATACCAGGTAGGCGATAAAGTAAGAATATCTATATATAAGTCTACCTTCAGAAGGGGTTATCAAGCAACTTTTACAGATGAAATATTTGTCATTTCTGAAGTATTAGAAACCGACCCAATCACTTATAGAGTTCAGGATTTAAATAATGATGAGGTTAAAGGCACTTTTTATGAATATGAATTAGTAAAATATGATAAGAAAGACAATGTGTATAAGATTGAAAAAATCATCAAAAAGAAAGGGGACAAATATCTAGTTAAATGGTTAGGTTATCCTGAGACTAGCTGGATTGATAAAAAAGATTTAGTTAATTAATTTTTAATAGCCGAATAAGCTATTAAAAATTATAATCACTTATCGAGGTCATACCTCAGCTCTTCGTGACATGTTGTTCAAACGTACCAGCCGTTTTTAATTAATAGGGTAAAAACTCCAATTTAATGCTTCGAAGATGGTTCTGCAGATTTCTTCATTCTGAATAAGCGTCTTCTTGAGTTTAGGTAACTTAACTAGATGGCGTGAAATATAGATGTCGTAACCTCTTTTCCGTAACATATGGTATAAGATATAGTCTTTGCTGATTATGTTTTTTCGCTCTGGGTACATCTCCTCATATTTATGGATAAAAGAAGAAAAGTCGTTCAAAAGCTCTTCTTCTAAGGGTAGGTTATGCAAACCTAACCATTTAGCCAGATTTTTCATTCGATGTTTTCGCCTCTGTTGTTTCCGCATGTTTAAATACATATCGAGATTATTGATAGGGGGTTCATTTGGATTATACCTCAGCTCTTCGTGACATGCTTGGCAAATGTACCAGCCATCATCATTTTGAATTACATATTTGTGTTCACATTCATGAGTTTTCAAGTCTCCGTCTGAGGAAACTTTATTGTCCAGACCTAACATTCTTATTACTTCCAACATTTCCTTAAATGTTTTGTCTTCAATCATTACATTTATTGAAAAATAGACCCCAGCTATTCTTTTATAAGTTTGACAATTTTTTCAAACTGATCATGCAACTTTTTTAAAGATTTTTTCGTTTCTGAAATGTCACCGCTAAAAACATCTAATTGGAGATATTGATAAAGAATTCTATAGCGATATATCTCAGACTCAATTTCATTCATTTATATATATCTTTGTTTTCTTTAAATCAGATAAAATACGAAGCAGTATTATTTTCCACTAGGAAAGTGTCGACCTTGTTTCTACTTCCTGCTTTCAAAACGTCTGTAGCCAGATGCTGACCTTGTCTAACATCTTTTCCTCTTTAAAAAGCGGAGATTACGAGAATCAAAGGGAGATGGCAGCACTATATGGAGAGGAGTAGAATTTATTTTTCGCGATTGATTTTAAGCATTTTATTCTATATTTTTTAATCAGATAAACAATAGTGATAGATATTTTGAAGAATTCTTACATTATAAGAGGGAAATAACTTGTTTAAAGTGCTATTTTTGAAGATTTTCGCCTGTGGTGTAATGGTTAAATTAAAGGTATGTGTAAATTTTGATGGGTACCCATGGCAAACGGTTAGCGCGCAGACCTATTAACATCTAGGTCCCAGGTTCAAATCCCGACCTCTCCCAGGTTGTTAATCAATCCGGGTTGATGGTTTATTGAACTATACCGAGCCAAAAATGACATGTCGGCTTGCTTTAGTCGTTGTACCAATAAAGCAGTACTCATCGATAATAAGTGGTGGGCGGGCCCGACGCAAGGCGTCAAAGTCTTACAGTGTTGTCCTTATATGTTGTTTGTAAGCCTCAGTGGCGGTAGGCTCAGAGTGTATTTGGTCTTGAATTCGGCTCATCAAGAAGGGCCCCTTGGTGGGTCGAATTTGAGATTGAATATACTCTGAGCCTACCGGGAGGCATTTTGCAAAAATTTTTAATGATTATTTTCACCCATTAAAGATAAATCAATCATAATTTTGTTGATGGGGATTATTATTTTAAAGGTGCGCTCGATTCATTCTCAATGCGGCAGAGAGGGTGCGTTGGTTTAACTATTACATTTGATCACTAATGGCTAATTGTTTTAAAAGGGGGTGGCAGCTTCCGTCCGCGGAAAAGGGGGTGCTCGCCGAAGGGGGTACCCTTCCCTCCCAACGACTTTTCGCTTGCTCGCTCCGATAGATAAAATAGGACCATTACTAAAGTGGGTTCGGTTTTTATGGGGGTTTCAATACCATCGTTTTAAGAGGGGGGTGTAGATTTTTATGGATAAGAAATAGCCATTGAATTCTAAAAGTGGGTTCGATTTTTATGGGGTTTTGTGAGCCATTGTTTTTAAAAGTGGGTGGATATTTTTATGGGTGGTTTTCACACCATTGTTTTTAAAAGTGGGTGGATATTTAATGGGTGGTTTTCGCACCATTGTTTTTAAAAGTGGGTGGATATTTTTTATGGGGTGAAATAGAGCCATTACATTTTCTAAAAGTGGGTGGAGTTTTTATGGGGGTGTTTGTGGGTCTGCGCCAGCTCTCTCATGTTCACACTACTCGCCATATCTGGCAACAATGCCCCAACTGTTCAAATGGTAACCCTACATCAATATAATAGGAATACCTGCCTGTAAAGGTGATTTTTCCCTTCTGGTTTTCAAAGGAGCCTCCAGTGAGGGCATTTTACATGTTCATAAATATAATATCATTTTTCTAGGAATTACTACTTTCTAAAAATAATATTAGTAAAATCTTTAATTTCAAAAAACTTGTATCTTAATGTTTTAAATTAAAAAAATTCTATCCAGTTCTATTTTTTACATAATCCATTAAAATATGAAATTCTATATTGACATGTGCATTGACTAAGTTATATCATTGCATATCAGACACATACATATAGGCAGATAGATATAATTCAAAAAATGCTCTAAACTTGTTCAGGAAGTCTTAAAATGTATATTTCCACCCAAATCCTGAATTTGACAATTTTAAGGCAACAATACTTTCTTTTTAGGGGTAGACCAGGTTTTCATAATAAATAAAACTGTTTGTGAGAATAAAATTTTCAATACTTTCTTAAAGAAAACAGTGGACTAGGCCACCTTATCGGCCTGTGTGAATATGTTTAGGGTCGGGGTCTTGATTTTAATGTCTGTTACCCCCACTACAAATTCTCATTTTGGGTGTTCCATATGTATTTATTCGATTGTTTGTCTTTTCACCACCTTGCAATTTTTCCTTAGCAGTTGATAAGAGAAAACATTTCTTTTTGGCCTGAAGAAGAGTGCTATAAAGCGCCCTCGAAACAATTGTCACCTAATTTTCACATGCCTGCTTTCTTTAAAGAAGTATTGAATGTTTTAGACCATGTTTTGTTCACTGACTTTGGAGTTTTTTATAATTTACTTTTCAAAATGTTTTGAAAATTTTTACTTGTAAGGATAGTCAGATCTTTTCAAAATTTAGTTAAAGATTCTGCTGATTTTTCACAAGACGAAAATAATTATCAAATATATATACATACTTATGGTGTAAAAAAGTCAACAAACCCCAGGTTCAGGGTTGACTAGTAATTTTATTCAAGTTGACTAGTAATTTTATTTAGGTATATAAAACTCAATGGCAAATGAAACCTCAACCAAAACAATTAAATCATTTTTAATATTCATAAACATTCCAGATTTTTAACAATATGGTATAATTGCACTCCTGTCATCATCTGAATGCCACATAATAGGTTAAATTGTACCTACTGGTACACTTTTCATGAGTCTATCTAGTAAATCTCATGTATTGCACCCATTAAAATTTAAAATTCATTGCACCCATCAAAATTAAATTTTTTTTTCTGTGATGAGCTTTAAATAAAGTAATTATAAGACTCATCACATATCGCATGGTAATCTCTTCTTCAGAATCCAATGATGAATTATTTTTATAATATTGGGAAGTAAAGACAATTAGTTCTTCATTTTTGAAGAGGTATCTGCAACAATCTTTTTTTTGTTTGTTGTCTTTTTACCAACCATCTTTTGCTTCTGAAACTTCATTTCTGATTTAGTATTATCTTTCTCTTTTAGTAGTGCATATTATATAATGATAAATTGGTCAAAATAGTAGTTAATCTCCTTTTTCTGCCGTTTCAAGTCTATTTTCTTAGTCCTGCTTTTGAAAATGGCCATAATTTTTCAGGCGAAATCAAAATGCACTAATTCACAGAAGACGTGCACACATTTGATAAACTAACGGCATCTGTTTTGAGATAAGACAGTTATTCACTATTTATCAACAAACCCCATTAGACATCAAGCCCCAGGCTTATTCTACTTATAGTTTAAATGTATTGTATAGTGTTGAGACCCAGACCGTCTGACCTACCAGAAAGGTGTAAGGTAACTGTTTGGACGGTCGGGTATTGTATTGTATAGTGTGAAAAAGTAAAAAATGCTTTACATTGAAACAAATATTTGTAAAAATTTTTAAATTATATTATTCATTTTAAATATGTTGGTTAATTTTAATAGTTTATTTTTACTTTTAATTACTATAAAAATTAATCTATATATTTAAAATATACATTTTGCAAAAATGATGGTTAAATGTTAGCCTTTTAATTTAATTTATATCTTTAAAGCAAATAAAAATAAAAGAATATGTTCCACTTTTATGTTACAAAATAAAATTTGATATATATATATATATATCACTGGACCTTCAAACCTTTTTTTCTTATATATATATATATATATATATATATATATATATTATAGCTGCTTCGCAGCTTGGCTCTCTGGACGGGTGGTGGCCCTGGTGGGCAACATCTCGGAATGTGATTATTAGGTGTCCAGAATTGATGTATAGTTAATATGTACAGTTTGAAAGGAAAACTAAAATTACTTTTAAATGCTAGGCAACAATACAAATGTTAACAAATTAAATGACATTATCGTAATTTGTTAGGTTTTACCACAATGCTTGCTTGTAAACCACATTTTTTGATTTTCCTCCCGGAGCTAAAACATACAAATTTTGTGAAATTCCTACTCTTGAGCATGCTACATACAATTGGCTATGAGAGAAGCAAGGACTTTCTAAATTCACACCTGCAAACTTAAGGGTTTGTCCTTGAGCTTTGTTGATGGTCATGGCAAATGTCAGTCTAACTGGGAACTGGACTCGTTTGAAGCTGAATGATAGGTTGGTTGGTATCAACGGTATGCGAGGTATGAATACGTCCTCTCCTTTTGCCTTTCCCGTTAATACCGTGGCTTTGATGACATTTGGTAAAATATTTTTGGCATAGAGTCGTGTTCCATTGCATAATTTTAGCGGGTCCAGATTCCGCAGAAGAATTGGTGATTCTTTTTTTAACTTCAAGGTGTGAGAAGGCATTCCAGGTGGTTCAAGGTAGTTCGGAAATTCCAGCTGGTTATTAATGGCATCATTGGTGTCCACTGAAGAGTCAAATGACTTGTCATGATATAAGAAAGAATCTTTCGCTTAAAATGCTGATAATTAAATAGCCATTTTGATTTCTTAATACTTTTTGTTCTTGAGTAAGCCTGTGAAAAATAAACCATGGTGATAGAATTTCCATTTAAATTCATATTTCAAACCTGCTGTTTTCAAAAGTGACTAATACGTTCAATGTACTAAAACTCGGAGAATTAATTAACTTTCACATTTTAAACCAATGATTTCCAACCTTTTTTCGTTGGTAATCATGGAGTTAGAGAGTAGAACTCTTATGAAAAAGTTTTGTTTTCCATTAATAGCTCAACAACCCCTGGTCTTAGAAACTCGAAACTTTGATTAAATTTAAGTGGGGCTATTTCAAGACTACCCACCAAATTTCATCAAATTCTGTTCAGCCGTTCTCCTGTGATGTTGGATCATACATTCATACACACTTTTCTTTATATATATAGATATATAAAGTAGGAATATCTTAGCTTTTTCATAAAAAATAACAGAAATTCTTTTTTAGTCTTTACAGATCTGGTTATCTAAATGCATCCTAATTCAAATTAATCTGTATACATCTATTTTAGTTTATCTGTAAATGTTCCAGTGCCATTTTTTTTTTATAATTTGGTAAATATGAATATATAAAATGTTCATATACCATATAGATTTTATTTTATTTTACTTTTCAGAAGTCTGACATTTCAATTGATTCATTTTCTGTTAAAGTTATGGTGAAAGGCGGGCATAGGTAAATTGAAAAATTTCTTTTTATTCAAGTTTTTGTTATACTTGGATTCCATGTTCTTAATTTATACAATTTAGATTAGGTATTAAAATTATTCCTGCACAGTACAAAGAATATATTTTATTGTTTTATGTGTATCATCAACTTGATTTTTATGAAGATTATTTAGTTTATGTCTATGTGATTGGGTAAAATTATTTAAATATGAATTTGTGCAATGCTCAATAAAACTATTTTTAAAATATTCAGAATGTTGAGGTATATCTGCAGGTACCTTTCTAAAAACTCTTAGTTTGCTAGAATTACTTGATTTAATTTTTGAATGGATGAATAAATGCTATTAATTATTTTAACCATGATAAACTGAATAATCATTTTACACAGTACAATTCTCTTTTACATGGTCTAAGTATAGCAAACTTTGAGTTATATAATTTTCCTAGTTTGTAATTAGGCCCAATTTAATTAAATTGTATTGTAGTATACATAGTCAACACATAGTCTCGAAATGGTGTTTTTATATAAATGTTAGTCTCCATTTGCACAGTACTTTTACAGAGCCAATTTATTATATAAATCTAAATTTAGGTGTACTTATTTCATTTGTATATTGTTTGTAATACTAGAAAGCCTGGAGGTGCCAATTTTACTATTAGTCATGAAATTTTTGAAAATTCTAAAAAGTGAATGGATTTTTAATTAAATATAAAAAGGCTAAATTTTATCGCAAAAAGAAGCCTTAAATAATTTTCAGTTTCTACCAGACACTGTAAATTTGACATGGCGTAATTTTGCTGTGACTGTCTACTATGACTTGGGTTCCTCCCTCTTTTATTTTGTTGATGCTAAGAAACCCAATACAATTTGCATCTGATGTACACAAAGCTTTTGAAATTCTTTACAAAAGACTTGGGATTGTATAGGAAAATCTATCTGTTATTTACATTTCCTAGATAAGTACCATCCATGTACAATGGGAATCCAGACATTTGCTGCACTATGTTTTGAAAATTTTTAATTATTTATTTTTGAGAAACTATCTCTCTGACTGCAGGCATCATAGCTAGTAAAATCATAAAAAGCAAAGGTACAGTTTCTGTGAAATAAAAGAAAAAATATCTAATAAATGCAGAAGAGTTCATCAATAAAATAAAAAAAAAAAAATTAATAGTATACGTTACAGAGTATAACTATATTTAGTAAATTTTATAGTTTAAGATAGTTATATTCAGGATTTTTATAATTTTATTTTTTGTGCCTGCATTATGCTTACTAAATTGTAAATAGTGCCTTATGTTTTAATAAAATATAAACTAGGTGCAAGTTACATAAATATATAGCAATTTAGTTTCAAGAGTTGTTTGATGATAAACCTGCTAATGGAATCTTATATTGAATACTCAAAATAACTTGTATAAAAATATCTTTCTTCTATAAAACTATTCAGTAGTAATGCATTAGCATTAGTAAACTATGAAATAAATCAATGTAAAATTGTACTGGAGAATTTCCCCCCCTCCCCCCCCCCCCCCCAATATTTCCCTTCTATTTTAGGACATTTTTATTTGGAATTGAGCTTATTTCTTGCCATTTTGAAATTGGAAGATTTTCAACAGATGATGATTATCTTCCTCATATTGTATCTAATATAGAAATGAAAGGTTTATTTTTTATTTTTTGTGTCTGCATTATGCTTACTAAATTGTAAATAGTGCCTTATGTTTTAATAAAATATAAACTAGGTAAAAGTTACATAAATATATAGCAATTTAGTTTCAAGAGTTGTTTGATGATAAACCTGCTAATGGAATCTTATATTGAATACTCAAAATAACTTGTATAAAAATATCTTTCTTCTATAAAACTATTCAGTAGTAATGCATTAGCATTAGTAAACTATGAAATAAATTAATGTAAAATTGTACTGGAGATTTTTTTTTTTTCAATATTTCCCTTCTATTTTAGGACATTTTTATTTGGAATTGAACTTATTTCTTGCCATTTTGAAATTGGAAGATTTTCAACAGATGATGATTATCTTCCTCATATTGTGTCTAATATAGAAATGAAAGGTGTGTCTGCTGCTAGTGATCATATTCAGATTGGGCAGCTCCAGAAGTTTGCTTTTGATTTAAAAGTGAGTAAAATATGTACTTTTATATGTTTATAAACACACACACATACATGGACACAAACACACACATACACCCTACACACATGTAGTCATATATTGTATTCATATTTATTATTGTTCTCAATGTATTTATTTGGTCCAACCTATGGACTAGTATTTATGATATTGACTGCTAAATCTTGAGTTAATCTGCAGGTCTTTAGACGATGACCTTAGTTGATGCTAAAATTTTGTGAAAGCTTTTATCATATTGTCTTGTGTATTCAGTAGGCCTCTGTTACAGTCTAGTTCATTTTATATCGAGCTATTATAATACTTTTCTGAGATATGATGTGTGTTTCAATAGAGTGATTTGTAACTTGCTATAATGCTCTTTGATGCCATTAGAGGGCTAATTACTGTGTTTCAAATTATTGTGAAATTTGCTAAAATATACAATTAATAGAAATGACAAGATGATAACAAGAAAGTTCAATCATGCATAAATCATTAATTATGAAATATTTTCCAACTGAAATGCAATTTTATTTAAACATCTCTAAAATGTGATACATTCAGCTCTGATATATTTTATATTATCCTAGTACTACAATAATTTTTTATATTTGAAAACTTAATTTCATAAAAAGAAATGAACTTTATTCAAATGACGTAATCAAAATATAAATTGTCTGGCTCTCTATGTAAAAACAATGAATATTTCATTCATATCACTTTTATTCCAGACTCCAGAGCTAAATCATTTTGCGTGAAGAAAATTCAGCAATTCCTATACAACTCATCTTACAATCACTTGTTTACATTCTGCATCCATTAAAATTAGATTTTGTTGTAGAAATAATCAAAGTTTGATGGTCATTTGGACTCAAAAATATTGTAATTGTGCTGGCGCAGAATCTGAATGCACAAAAAAATATGCAAAAAAAAAGCCATTTTAGGATAGATGCAACACTAGATATATAAATTTAAAAGAATTTTAAAAATCACGGAAGAAAGATAGATTCCATTTTTTATTTTGAAGTGGATCACGTGATCTCTTCATATAATATGGGTGTAATTATTGTTTAAATTTTTATTTAATAAACTACTGAACATATTTTGTTGAAATTTTTTTTTATATATTTTATGGGATAATTTGAATATTTCCTAAAATTTTCGAAGCAATTTGTGAATTTTAACTTTAGTTAAAAAATGTTTGAAAAATTAGGTCCCACAGTGTTCAATGTATTTCACTTTTTCAACCCGAGTTCAATCCAAAACTAATTGGGTAGAAGACCCAGACCGTCCGACTCGTCCAGGGGACTAAGAGCACCTATTTGGACGGCCGGGAGAAAAACTAATTGGGTGATATTATTCATTTCTGTTCCACATGTCTCACAGACCATCTCAACAACATACTAATATTTCATTTTTATAAAGTCATTTTTATGGCAGTTAAAATGCGAATGGACAGACAGACATCATGACCTAAGTCATACACACTTTTTAACACTTTTCAACATAATTGAAAAGTGTTAAAAAGGATATCAATAGGTCTGTGTTTACACCCCCCTCCTCCTAAAAAAATAAACCTAGAGTTGAGGACTGTGAAAATCAAGATAAAGCCAGTGAAAAAAAAAAAACATAAAGACATTGACTGCAAAATGTCATAAAATTGTTTTTAAAAATTCATAGAGAATTAAAAAAAAAAAAAAAAAATTAAAGTAAATACCTATAATTTTTTGTGCAAAAACAAAATATAACACCCAAGTTTGACACTTTTTCAATCTAAAGATACCAAAATGAAAGCCTGTGACCATCAAGTTTTTGTATAATTAAATCATATATATGATTGACATTTTAATTCACTACAGTGAAGGATATACTTTCTCATAAAAATCTATTCAGTTTTGTAAAATTGAAATTTAAATAAAATAATGAAATCATTACCGTTATATATATATATATTATAATTTTAGTAAGCCTTAATTATTTTCTATTTTAGGTTGCTGATAAAGTATTAGAATCAAAATTAAATCTTTCATTGCTGCACTTGTTATATGAGAAAGAAGTATTGCAATACTTTTTGAGTATGTTATTGCTTAATTCCCAGAAAGGGAATTTAAAACCAGCCTCAAATGTTAAAAAGTAATTATACATTTATGCATTCTATTTAAGTTTTTTTATTGACCCATTAATGTCTTTGTCTTCATTTTAAGGCCGTAAATGTGTTTAATAATAATATTATTTCTTAAAAGCAGGAGCATCTCAATTGTAATAATAGAGGACATTTTGTGAAGCATTTAGAAAGGAAATTATTTTCAGCTGTTCACTGTGAAAATAGTTGAACACAGTATTTTGTGTAGTTTTTCAAATTTAGGGCTGATTCAAGAGTCTGTATCAATCATATAATACTGTCAGCTGCATCATGTTACATGGGATATATACAGTTCAATGAAATAGAAAGTTTTCTCCTCCCTCCCTCATATTCTTACATAATTTTTAAATTTTCTCCATTGCATGTTATTTTATTTGTATCTATAAAAACTTTTTTTTTTGTTAGACTATATATACTGTAAAACTTATATTGTCCACCTGAAAAATGATATTTTCCAAATAATGGACACTTATATTCGGAATGGACCATTTCCATAAAGATAACATTAGTCAAAACCTTTGAGAAATGGTCGCACTGAATAGTGGCTAGGAAAAAATTCTGAAATAGCCACTGCCTCCTACATGTCTCGTGTTATTGCATACACAAAGGTTATCTGAAAAAATGACCCAGTATTACAAGTGTTAAACTATTGTTACTATTTGTCTGAATTCTTTGCAAATGACACCATTCTGCAATGGTCCAATGGTTTTTTTAAACTTAAGCCTAACTCTAAAAAAGTAAAAAGAATATTACTAAAATTTGGCTCTTTCTAATTCTTATCACAGTTAAAAAGAAACATCTTTCTATAAGTAATAGGCATGTTTTAATAACTTACCATTTTTACCAAATGAGAAATTGGGACTTTGCCATTGCTTCTTTCCGACTAACCTTTCAATATATCTCAGAGAAGTTCTACCTAATTCAAAACTTGAATTAAATATTTTTTTCACATACAAACACATCCTTAAAATGATAAGAGAGAAGGTAGGAACTGATAGTAAATTAACCATATATGCAATCCAAAGCACATGCATAATTTGATTATATTTTAAAAACTATATTCGAATGTGACTCATAAGAGCTTCATATACCAAGGTCAACATTTAAAAATTAAATCTTTTCTTATTGGTATTTAGTACTGGTGATGATTAAAATAAATTAAAATACATCCTTTCTTTCTGGCAGACCTTCCTCAGAGAATTATGTATAAAATAATTTTTTATGTTAAAAGTGATTCAATATTGTTTCGAACATGTAATATTCTCTCACTGGCATCTCTCGTCTGGTCTTTCGTCTTTATCGCAGATCAAATGGTGCAGAGTGTTTTCTCCAGAAGACAGCGGTATGAACATTCTTTCCCTGATGTCACTCTGTGGTTGCCTGAATTTCAGGTCAGAGGAAGGGTTGCCAGATTTGGCGATTTATCGCCAATTTGGTGACATTTGGTGACTTCCGGAAACTTTGAGAAATATCACCAAATAATGATTATTCTACGAAATATTAGATAATTCTGAAAATTTCTACAGAGAGATTTCCAGAAGTTTTTTTAGAGACTAAAAAGGACTATAGAGAGACTAAAAGACTAAAAAAGACTCATCACTCCATTGAAATTAATTCAGTTGATGAGTTGACAATATATGAGCTACAGTGAACCATGACTTTTGTCAATGTTTTGAGAATAGTAGCTGTTGTTTTGTGAAATTATTTTCACCAGTATTTTGAGAACATTATCTCTTATTTTGTGTAATTAGTGGAGCATTTAAGTGCTGTTTGATTGTATATTGTTCCTGTTTACTTTGTGCTTGTGAATAAATGTTAGTTATCCAGAAAATTGAACTTGTTTCTGTATCCTGTGTATACACCCACGATTCTAGAGGATACGTTTTGTAACAATATTAATATATGTGAATATTGAGTAGAACTTCTTATTAAATTTTTATTTTTAAAGAATTTATTTTTCCATGCCATGCTGTTTTATAAATTTGAAGTAACTTCAATATTTCTCATTTGAATCAATTTAATTTTAGAAAGAAAACTATTCTGGAATTAATCAATGGTTACAAGGTCAAAGCTGTTGTAGAGGTAGATGATATATGTGCTTCATTTAAAATTCCTAAATGTGAAACTTTCAGTTTTGGTCTAGTCAGTGGACAAAGTTCATTAGAACATTATATGGATTATAAAGGTTTGTATACTTTAATTATCTATTGAACATTTTTCTAAAATACTTGCGTTGAAACAAACTAATATTAATCTAAAATTTACCCTTGTAAAATTAAAATTCAACCTAAAGATAAAAGTATTTTTTTATTTTCAAATTTATATTTAGAATTTGAAACGTGACTAATACAGTTATCCCCACTTATGCAGATCACAGGTAATAGAATACTCTGCTTATATGAATAAAGTTTTATAGAACCAAAATAATTCCCATTGAATCAATGCAGACTTTTCCTACTTTAAAGTAATTACTTTAAATTAATTACTTTTAATTTATTTATTTAATTAATTAATTATTTAATTAATTAATTTAAAGTAATTACTTTAAAGTAATTAACGTGAAGACTTTAAAGTAATACTTTAAAGTCTTCACGGGCCGTCTCTGGATAATCAAATAAATCTTAGCATGAAAGCAAATAAATAAATCTTAGCAATCAAATAAATCTTAGCAATCTTAACATGAAAGTGAGTGCTGTAGCAAGAAAAAAAAAGTTTGCACAGGAAAATTTGTCTTTTTAAACATCCTCCCTCCCCCAAAACAAATGTTCAGGGAGATTCATGACAAAACAATCAACTGACAAATTTCTTTCGGCATAAGTAAGGCAGTAAGTAGTATGTATATGATAGTCAAAAATTTTTTATTTTTCAATAAAAAATATAACATTTTTTTTTGTTATTATTATTTTTATTATTTCATTCTTATAATGTATGCAGTTGATATACTAGGTGCATAAGTATATCGACTTGAGTATATAAATATATAAATATAGTACATAACTGTTTCTTCGGATAATCGAATACCCCGCTTAATCAAATAATATTTACTGGAACTGCCAATATTCATTTAAGCAACTGGGCTTCACACCTTCTGTTCATTATATCTGTAAATTTTTATCAGACACTGTGATGTAATCTGATTGTCTTAAGCCAGTAAACATAATCTCAAATAATTGGGCAATTAATAACATGAGAAGTAAATATATTGGGGAAGGGGGGAGATAAAGTTTTTTTTTTATGTTTCCAATAGAAGTTGCTAATTTCCAAACTTAAATTAAAATATTTTAAGTTTGTGTATTTAAACAAAGAATTACAGGTATAATTCCTGTTTACAAACATCCACTAAGCTTTAGAAAACTCATTCCTAATGAACATTCACCATGTACATAACATAAAACAGTAAAGTTAACAACATAAACAGAAGCAATCAACCAGATAAAATAAAAATTGCCTATTTTCAATATTGAAAGTTTGTGTATTTAAACAAAGAATCCATTGTAAAATTGAAGTCCATAAATATTGCCAAGCTTAAGAAAACAAATTTCTTCCATAAACATTCATCATGCACATACCATGAACCAGTAATGCCTACAAAATAACCCAAAACAATTTATCATACAAAATAATGATTGCCTATTTCCAGGATCAGAAGTTTGTGTATTTAAACAAAGAATCAATGTCAAAATTTGGTGTATAAACATCGCCAAGCTTTAGAAAAGGCATTTCTAACATAAACATTCATTCTGTAACATGAATCCATAGCACCTATACTATAAACAAAAACAATCTACCATACCAGACAACACAATAATTGCCCATTTCCGAGATCAGTACTTAAAATAATTCAACTGATTGCGGTAAAGTTTTGATTAGTCAAGTTTTGATTAGCCACAAAATCAGCATAATATGTCCTGTTTTATGCCCATTTTGGTTACAGATCAGAAATCCAGAAAATCTGAAAAGCTATTGGTCCAGAGGATTCTGGATAATTGGTTTGTTACTGAACTATGTGCAGGACATTAGCAAGGGTTCTAAAAAACACAACTTTCTTTTTACAGACAAAGTACCTTTTTAGACATATGTGTCTAAAGAAACAGTTGGCCAAATTAATATAGTTTCTTTTATTGAAAAAAATATTTGCGAAATGAATCAATCATTGTATTGCAGATTTTATCAAGATATCGTGTTTATTTTTTAACCCTGGCTTCTGATTATTGCTTTTCAATGTAACTAAAATAATTCATTTTTGTATTAGGATCTGATGACTTCAAATCCCAGAATGTGGCTATCACTGGAGGTTCTAGGTAAATTAGTATTTTAGTATTACATAAAGTTTAGAATTAGAAGTATTTAACCATTTGCAGATGGCACCTGTCTATGACAGCTGCAGTTCAAAGGAGGGGATCTTTGCTGCATGAACTAACTGTTCCCAAAGAGCATTGTATTTTTAGACATAAGCTTAACTCTAGAAATAAAATTATTACAGTTGGCTTTTTCTCATATTATGTAACATTTTTCAGGAATAAAGGGATAAAGGGGTAAAATATCTTTGCTATAATAAAAATTATATTTTAAGTAATTTTCCTTCAATAAAGTAACGCAACTTGGAACTTTGCTAGCCATCATTTCTTTTAAAATAACTTTTTAACATATCTAATTGATGTCCCAACTAGTCCAAAACTTGAAGTAAAACATTTAGACCATATGCCAATACATTTACAAAACAATAAAAAAAAAAATATTAACACAAAAGCATTGGAAAATATATAGACAATGTTTATTTGTAACCAATAAACCATATGTAAAGTGAAAATACTTTTCATTTTTTATTAACAGTAATAAATAAATTGAAATAGGCGATACTCTTGTAATATTTTATTCAGAAATATGAGTTAATTTTAACTTATTAACTCTACTGCTTTACACTTCTATTATGTAATTTTTAAACCTAATATGTTCCACTGAGGTAAGGTTCCTTTATATTTTATGAAAACTATTTCAAAGGTTCCTTTAAGCAAAAAAGATTGGATATCACTGATTTAGAGGGTTCTTCTTTTGTATGCACCAATCATTTTAAAACTGTAAACCTCAATATTATGGGTTTTGTTCATTGTCATTATGACTTTAACTTTCAATTAATGTTTTAACTAGGGTTTGTTCCAATACACATTTTTTAAATTCCTGTTCCTATTTTTATGTAGTAGTATTGATAATGTTTTTTATATTGGCATTAATATCCAATATGACCTGGAGAAGTTCTATTTTTCAATAAATTATTTCTAGAGCAGTTCAGTGCACCTTAATAACTCTGCCTGTATTGCAAAAAATACGGGGACCACTTCTCTGTTTTTAATTATACTACTATTTCTTATGCACCTTAAAAACACTTAAAAGTCTTTAATTTTAGTTAAAATAATTAAGCACTTTTAAAAGTACTTAATTTAGTTATATTTCACTATGCAGCACTTAAATGGATGATGTTGATAGGGATATTAAGACTATAGGTCAGAACAATTCATATGAATTTGCTTTTCGAACCATTACCAGTGGGCATAATTCTTACATTACTAATGCTGGAAAATTATTATTAAAGATATTACATGAAGTATCCTTGTCAGATGAAATCTCAAATAATTGTCATATTGTAAAAAACAGTTTTGAAGTAGTTAAGAAATTGAAAACTCTTACTAATATTCGTAGTATTTATACCTTTGATTTCAAAGATTTGTTTAATAATATTAATATAGATGATCTGTATAGAATTATTTTAGGAATTTTTGAAAAATATAATATCAACCTAAAATATTCAAATTTTCTTTTTAAAAAATTACTTAACTTCACTCTTTATGAGAATTATATTCAACATGGTGGTACTATTTTTAAACAACAGGTTGGTATCCCACAAGGGGTGTGTGCCTCATCATTGTTAGCTAATCTGTATTTATTCTTCTATGAAAAAAACATTAATCCAAGCTTGCATAATATGCACATGTTTAGATATTTAGATGACATTTTATGTGTATCCCCAAATAATAATATCAGTATAGTATTAAACTTTTATCCAAAAAATTTACAATTAAATGCAAGTAATAATGACACAAATGTTGCAAACTTTTTAGATTTAAATTTAAATTTACAAAATTGCAATATGGTTATAAACTTGTATGATAAAAGACAGGATTTTAAATTTAATACATCAAAAATTCAACATTTTGACTCTTGTCTGCATATATCTGTATTTAGAAATATTATAATAAACCAGGCTCTTAGAATCAATAAAATTTGTGATGAATATTATAAATTAGCGCACTTTATGGAATTTTTGAGTACAGCGACTAATAATGCATATCCCCCCAAGTTTGTTATTAAAATTATCAACTCAGTGTATCAAATTTCACTCGATAACATCCTAGAAAACATTCCCAATTATAGTGACTAACATACAGGGGAAAAAAAAAAAAAAAATATATATATATATATGTGTGTGTGTGTGTATATGTATATATATATATATATATGTATATGTATGTGTATGTATATATGTATATTATATATAATTATTTATTAATTATATAAATAAATAAAAATGAAAAATAATAAACTAAGTCAAAAACATTAGAAAAATCAAAAAATCGGAAAATAAGATGCATTAACATTAATGTTTTGAATTTTATTTTCGCAAAAAAATGTAACTTTTGTCAGTATTGAAACTACGTTTTGAGCGCCCTTATATGGTGTATAGTGGCATTCTCGATTATCCAGTTTTCCTATGAATTACTTGTTTAGTAGGAATTTTCATCTTTGATTCATATTCATATTCAGTTCTGCATGTTTGTGAAGTTGTATTCTGAATTGCTTGTCCAGTCTCCAGCTTAGACTCACTGGACGGGTTTGGAAGTATTTCCGTGAACGTTCGTACTGCCTCCCTGGTAGAATTTCGACTTGTTCATTCCGGTGCTTCTAGATTAAGCTGTTGAGGTTGATCGTGTATACACGTGATAGAAGAAGAAGGGTTCATGCCGCATGGTAATACAATTTTCTTAATGTATCCTTTTTTCATTTTTTGATGCCTGTAGTCTGAGTTTAAGCATTTATAGTAATGTACTATTGCTTAATCTGAAACAGGCATTTGTTTGGGTTAATTAGAATTGAATACTCAGACCTGAAGATGAATTTAATTCTGATTAATCATCGAATTTGGGAAGGTTCTGTTCTTTTCTCTTATCGGCATTATGGCCATAAATATGCTTCTATGGTGATGTTAATATTACTTGAATTGTATTTTTATTTTTATTTTTACATAATTCTTATTATTACATTTCATATATATATATATATATATATATATATATATATATTTTGTGTGTGTGTATGTGCATTGTGCTTTAAATATCTTAGAATTTACTCTTAGACATTGATAATATGGAATTTTATCAATTTTAATTTATATGTAGCAGAGTTTCTGCTATAAAATGTAAGCCTATGAGTCACAATCTCTGTAGTAAAGTTTTCAGCTGGATATAAATATAAAGTATATTGGATTCAAACTATATCTTTAAATTGAAAGTCAACTGCATTTTAAAATTGTGTCTATCACCAATTTTTTGACTCCCAATGCTTCTTTGGGCTGATAAGTAATAATAAAAGTAAAACTTGTATTGGTATTTTATTGAATCAATTTGGGAACATATTTATGTTTTCTAACACTCTTTTGAAAAATTATTACAATATCAAGCTACCTAATTTCTTGATACATAACAGCAAATTTTATAATTATTAGCTAATGATATCCCTTAAGGTTTCCTTTAATGTTCGTTTAATATTTTGAAATTTAGGGGATTTTTAAAGTCTAAACATTGTATAATTTAAAATAACCCAAAACTGTGGATATATTGAACAACTGGATTTTTATATTTATTATTAAGTGAATTTTATAATGTTAAATATATTATTTTTACTTTGCTTTTTAGTGTAGAGTTACTTTTAGATACAGTTTATCTCAAACTTGGAGATTCTGCCTTTTCTGAGTATGGAATGTTGAAAAGATATCACTTTAGTAATATACCTCTTGCTGTGGGTGTTGTTTTATTGAAGGTACTTTTCAATTTAATTAAAAAATTTAGTTTTCTCTGTGGAATATATTATATGTTTATATGAGTGTGTTTTTGTGTCGGAGGTATTATAACATTCCAAGTTTGTTTGAGATTGCTATTCGATAAATAAGGTACATGTTACAGTTACATGGAACTTGTTCATGTTATCATATCAGCAACAAATGCCAACAGAACAGAATACAAATGATTATTTTCTACATAGTCACTGTACACATTAAGACATTTATCCCAGCTATCAATAAGTTTAAACATTCCTTCATGGTAACTTACCTGTCCAAGATCATTGAAGTACTGCAGATCTGTTGTCTGCAGTGTCATTTTGTCCTCAAATTGTTTTTCCCTGTTTGTTCTACATCTTCACTTCTCAATCTTACCTGATCAAACCTTTGACAAGAACACAATGTTTTTGCATGCCCAATCTCCTTTGTTTGCTTCTATGCTGCTCAGTATCTTTGCTCATTTCAATTCGACCATTTTAGAATTTCCTGTACTTCTTTTTGACATAAAACACTCTGTTCATAAATAGTCATTAACCTATGTTGAATATTGCTTTAAGTGACACATTCCACTTGCAAAAATCTGATGATTGCACACACTTCTCCACACAATCCATTTCCCCCTCCCAGTATCCTAAACAGCTGCTCATAGCTTCGGATGAGTCGGGTGGCCTGGGGCTTCAACACCATCCATTTTGTTTGCCCACCAATCTCAGAAAACTTGGAATGTGGGCCTGCTATTTTTTTTCAGTGTGATGTACTCATGAAACTGACATCATACTTGCACATGCATGTTGTGCATAAATGCCACTTGTACCTTTAATATCGAATGACACAAGTATATAGAAAATTTAATTTTGATAGTTCAGTTTAAAAAGAATGAAATATTTTGGTATTTATGTCTATATATAGAAATTTTCTTTTGTGGCAAATGAGTAATTACTTTGGTGTAAATGTAGATATTTTTACTAGTATTTAAAAATGTTTCTATTAATTCATTTACTTCTCTTCAAAGGAAATCATTCTAATTTATTTTTAAGAGTTTGCTTTCATGGTGTCTATTTATATTGTAATAGTTGACCAACTTGTTGAGTAACATAAAAAATTTGTGAGTTCTATAAGGCAGTTTATGTACTACCTTTTTTTTTATTTATTTGTTCTTTCCTTTTCTGCTCATTACGCTCATCAACCACCATTTTCAATGTGCAAAAATTTTAAAACAATATATACAAATTAATTTTAAAACAATATATACAATATATACAATATTAAACATTTTCATTTTTACAAATTTCTCGAATTTTTATCTGTATTATAATAAGTGTTTTAATCTGCATAATAAATTATTGTTTGGATTCCAATAAAATGTGTCTTATGAAAGAGCTTCTTTTAGTTTCACTTTTCAATTATTTTGAATTATTTATTTTAGAAATAGATACCATATATATCCCAAAATATGTCTATTTAAAATATTGCATATTAAATTAGTTTATTCTTTTATGGATTCTGGAACCTGCACTTATTACCATATGATTAACAATGATTTCACATTGTTCAAGTTCCCTCAAAATAGCTTTGGGGGAATGTGCATATAGAATCACTTGAATGATTTATTATCCAATGTGAATAAAAGTCTCAACCATAGCTTCAGATTCAGGCCTTTGAATGATAAATAGCATGTTTTATGAATTTTTAAATAAATAAAATATTTCTTTAACTTTCCTCCTGTTGAGCTAGAAGAAAGTATAGTGACAGCAATTGGGACTTGCACTACTTTTCCCGATAGATGTGTTTTTGCAGTAGATTGAGTACATCTTTTACTTTAATTAATGTAGCCTAAGAAAAGTAGGGTAATCGTAGTTTAACCACTGCTGAAGTTTTTACTCTAAATGTATTGATAGGATCCCCAGATACCAGAAATGATGTTTGTCAGTCTGCGTGTGTGTCAAATCATTGTCTCTTCTTAATCTCTAAAACCACTAAAATGATTTGTACCAAATTTGGGTGACAAGTTTCATATATTATGTAGATGTGAATGTAGAAAAAAAAAATTTGGAATATGTATATAATTTAGCTATTGGGATTTTGTCAAAATCATTGGCCCTCCATAATCATGAAAACTACTGAAACAATTTGGACTAAATTTGGGTGATGTTTTATTTTTATTATGTAAATGTGAACTCAGGAAAATAAATCCAAAAAATGTATGTAGTTTTGGTATAAAATGGAAATTTGTCAAAAAAGTTTACCCTTTGTAATTTCAGAAACCACTGAAGCAATTTGAACCAAATTTGGGCAATATACTGTGCATATTGTCTAGATATGAGTGAAGAAAAATTAATCCAGAAAATGTATATAATTTAACTATAAAACAAAAATTTGGCAAAATTATCAGCTTTTTGTAATCTCAAAAACTGATGAAGCAACCAAATTTATGTGATATACAGCATATATTGTGTGTGATGTGAATGCAGAAAAGGAATTTTTAAAAAATGTATGTAATTTGGCTCAGAGATCTAATGTCCACTTGATTTTGGAGTGATAAATGCAAATATGTTTACAATAGTTAACGGTCAAATTTTGAAGAAAAAATTTGAAAATATTTGAAAAATTAGATAATCAAGTAAATAATATTTTGATTTCGAAATTTGGTAGTATCTAAGTTGAGGTCATATCAGTGCAAAAATTGAAGTCTCGGAGTTCAGTAGATTTTCCATAAATTTCTCTATAAACATACCAACACACACACATATAGATTTGTAGATATAGATTTACATTCTTCAAAATGTGAGAATATTTTTAAATATAAAAATTGTTATTTTATATTTGAAGCATTAATATTCACTTTTTAATACATTTCTTAACAGTTGTAACTATGAACGTGTGCTATATAACTTTATTCAATATAATTTTTGTTCTTATCTATATTATGTCATTTATCAGGCAAGGCACAACCATATTGATAATTGCATTGAGTGCATGCTCGATGGAACTCAACTACAATGGTGTCCAAGTCTTTGTGATGTAATATTTTACCTTCAGAAGTTTATAGTATGCAATTTCTCTGCTGGTGCCTCATCTGAATTCATTGAAGATGCTCAAGATACCATGACATTGGAAACACCAGCTTCAGAAAGTAAAAGTATTGTCACTTCAATAGAGCTGAACTTTACTGGATTAAATATTTTTGCAGTTAACGAATTTGGCAATGGAATAACAATAAGGACTGATGCCTTAAACATAAGTTCTACTGAAGAAAAGGGAAAATTTACAATTGAAGGTCTGAAGTTAATGCCCATGGCAGCAATGGTCCAAGTGAGTATTATTTATATATATCTGAAACATCATGCTAAGTGCTGTGCATTAATAAAGCTCCTTCATTTTTTTTTTAATTCTATAAATAACAAGGTATTATTTTTATATGACTCAATAAACAATGAACAAGGGATATTTTAATTTTATAAAATTAAAAAAGTTTATCTTTTCAGGGAATTTAAATATCAATAATAATGCAATTCAAAATTTCTCTGCACAATACATTGGAATTTGTGGAGCTATTATAGAAATAGTGCAGCAGTTGAGTCACTTGACTTTTTGCAATCTCTGTAAAATTAATGTATAGTGTGAGTTTTGTTACATAATCATCCTGTAAATTGGACCACTTGTGAACTGTTTCCAAAGATGGCATATTTTTTACTTTAAGTCTAACTCCTAAAAAAATTCACTAAAAATCATCCATTCATCATAACATTTTATTTATTTATTTATTTATTTATTTTTTCAGAAATAAAAGAAAAATTTATTTTCCATTTGATGAATACAGTTAATGTAAATTTTCTCTTTTTAAAATATGAAAAATATAAATTGATTAACAATTATACTTAAAATTAGTTTATCAGTTACGATCAAAATTAGTTCAAAGTTACATAGGCAAAATATTTAAGTGATTGTACTCAAAACTTTATATAATTAATAGATATTATGTACAGATATATGTAGAAAAATATGGTTGCTATTTTCCCTAATTAATATACCTTTCGTGTATGGTATGTGTTAAAGCATTGATCTATGCTCAAACCAACATTGTGAATTACGATTTTACATTCATAAAAACTATCTGAGCTCTTTCTTTTAACACTTGTACTCACTATCTGCATCTTTTTCATTACTATCCGTTTCATTTAATGCAATAATATAGTTTCCCACAGACTGAAAATGTCTTCAGCCATTCAGTTATCCTAGCCATTTAATCCTATATAACCTTAAAATTCAACTACCACATATCATTTCAAAACCCAAACTTAAAAGAATTCAGGATTAAAGAAATTGCAATAATTTTTTACATATCAAAATCCAGCAATGCAATCATTAATCTAAAATCAAAAAATTATAACATAGACAGAATCTGTGATGATCACTCTATTTGTTTATTGTATTATGAAACCATGTTGCATTACTTCAGATAGATTAATGATTCATTGGAATTTCCATATACCAAGGTCAACAATGGAAAAATGTGTTGGAACTATTAAAATGAACATCTAGAGCCATTTAGTATTCAAATAAATTCAAATAAAACATTCCAGTTGAAAATGCACATTTGTGTTTTTCGTCCTTCAGGGTAAAAATCTTGTTGACACAAATGCGTGAGTATTGCTCTTTCGCATAATTTCACAGTTAATGCACAAGTGCATCTGTCATCCTCAAAGTGTTAAATATGTTGCCTTAGTTTTTTTTATCCTTTGCGCAAAATTATAGTTTACATATGGATATTCTTAGGATGTTTAAAAGAAAGAAAAATATTTTGTAATAGTATTATTATCAAAAAGTGTTATATTTAAATACTTTTTAATGTTTAAAATATGAAATAAATCATTTAAAGTTTTTGTTTCTAAGATGTTGTAATCTCATTATAGCTTCTTGTTTTATGTTGCAGCTTTATCAGTGTGTGCGTTCATCAGAAATAAAAAATTATAGCTTGCATATCAAAGATGCTTCTATAATCTATATTGCAAAAAAGAAGGTATTCTAAAAATGTTTCTTTATTTGTTCAATGCACAAAAAATGTTCATAACACAACAATTTTTAGCTTGTATATTTTATCAATTCTTTTAACTTTTTTATATAGCTTAGTTTCTAGTTATTTCCAAATGATTAATGGCTGCTATTTTCTAAAACAATAAATGTATGTCTCGTGCTTCAAAGATTTTATATATTTTTTTCCTATATTATATATATATATATATATATATATATATATATATATATATATTTACATATATACTACATGTTAGGAATTTTTCAATTTAACTAGTCTTTAACACATTAATTTATACCATAACTTCATATTTCTTTTCTTTAAAAATAAAGCACATTTTTTCAACATTAAAGTTAGATTGCAGCAACAGTTTTGGTATTTTTTTCTCATTTATGATAATTGTATTTATGATAATTGTAACCAAAGTTCTGAACATTATTTAATCAAGTACTTTAGTATTATTTCTTTCAATCAGTATTGTCTCATGCCCTGGTAAATTTATTTGCATATGAGGGTCACACTGAAATTTTTGAGATGCAGCTAAGTGGTACAAGTTAAACTTACCTACTCTTAGGAGTGCTCAAAGTACTCCCCTCCAACATCAATGCACTTTTGTAGGTGAATTTCCAAAGATTAAATGCCTCAAGCCATCCATTTCTCGGAATCGATGAAAACTATGCTTTTATAGCTTCATCTATATCAATTTGGAATGAAAACAACACCCATATAAATTCTTTGGAATGAAAATAACACCCATATAATTTTTTTTTTAGATTAAAAAATAACCAAAAGTCACACATAGCAAGATCAGGAGAATAGGGTGAATGTTCTATCAATTTGATGTTTTTTTGTTCAAGAAATTTGATTGTCATTCTTGCTGAATGAGAAGATGCATTGTCATGGTGAAGCATAAGTCCCCTAACATTCACTTCCTGAAGAATTTCTGGAAGACAGTGGTGTGCCAGTTAGCTGTAACTGTCTTCTGTCCCTCTAGCTTTATGGCTTTGACTAGACCTGTATTTTTGAAGAACACGGCATACATTACCTTTTTCATTGCTCATTGTCTTTTCACCATTGTTGGTTTGGGGTCATCTTCAAAGACCCATACTTTATTTTCTTGGCATGTTGGAACGTCAGAAAATGGTATGTACATTTCATTACCAGTTATAATTGTAGAAATAATGCAGGGTCCACCATCATTAAGTAATTTTAGGTTTTCTTTACTGATTCTGACACTCTTGGCTTTTTGGTGTTCTGTTAAATTATGGGGAACCCAACGACAAACTAATTTTTTCATATACAGTTCTTCATGATTAATTTTATGTATAGCTGCAGATCCAATGTTAAGTTCCTTCTGTATCATTTGGTAGGTACAGTAATTATCATCGATTAACATTTTTTGAATGGCAGACACATTTTCTGGGACTACAGCTGACATAGGTCTTCTTGTGTGTGTTCTTCATCCAGGAGAGAATTTCGACCTTTTCTAAACTCTGTAAAGCATCTGAATATAGTGGCACGAGATTAAGCATCATTTCCATATGCTAATTGTAGACGTTGAAGACATTCTTCTTGATTTATCTCCACTTTAAAATCATAGAAAATTATAGCTCAATGATGCTCTCATGCCAACTCCATTTTCTTTTCTTTTAAAATTTATTCTATGATAGCTAAATCATAATTGTCACCACAAATTATTGTCTGCAGACATAAGAGTTTAAATTTAAATATCCGACCAATAATTATTTTCTAGCACATATCGTCTGCTCCTGTCTCAAAAATTTCAGTGTGACCCTTGTATTTATACAAAATATGTTGCAATAATTAAAAACATTTACCCTATTAAAACGTGCCCGGCCATGTGTAGCAGTGTCCATGGATTTAAAACATAAATTTTTGGTGTAGAAAGTAAATATTTGTCTGAACTTGGATATATGAATCTTGGGATGAAAGTTGTGAAAATGAAAATTGTAAAATTTAACAGAATTAACTTTTGCAAAGTATTGTCCCTAAACCTAAAATTTTGTAATTGTGGACTGTCCGAGGATTTAAAAGATAAATTCTCCTTGTAGAAAAATGTAGTTTATCTTAAATTAAAGTACAAATATTGGGATGAAAGTGTTTAATATTTAATAGATTTTTTAATTATTTGTAATTAACCAGTGACTTTCTTTTCAAAACTTCAACATTTGCTTTAAAATTTATTTGTCAGAAATTTGTTATATATACTATTGTTTCACCACCCTTGTACTATAGCTTAATTAGAATACTGAAGTTTAGTAGCCACTGGTTAGTAAACTCCATATATTTATTTACTAGCCAATCTTGGCTCATTTCTAATCATTTTCAGCCCTTCAAGATAGTACTATCACTTAAGCTACAATATACACTTTATAAAATATTCAAAATAATTCATTATGGAAATAATTGGGCACTTTGACTTTTTAAATATTTTAAAAAATATTAACAGTCAAAAATGATTTTTAAGTATTTATTTAAAACATAACCACATGAAAAAATTACATAGTATTTACTAGATAATTTATTCATGTGATCTCTGTTCTATTTTCCAAAAGATTTAACTTGGTTGGTTAGGGTATAATAATTTATTGCCTGATAGTTTGACATTATTGTGGTTGGAAACATCTATTCAACATATAATCTACTAGCTACAGTGACTATCAGTACAAAAATGTACTAGCCAAATTAAAAGTAATTTACCTGACTAATGACTACCGTGTAATACAGAGGCTGTTCGCACATTTTTTAGACGATTTTGGTAAGCGGTAATAAAAAATCGTTTGCTGCAAAAGAAATAATTCCAATTGTACTATGTTTTTAAAAGTCAAAATTATCGTCTGTGGCTTGAAAGTTTTGTTTTTATTCAAAAATGGCGTTTTTAACAAAACAGTGGTTCGAAGGCTACATTTATGCTCTTTCCGAAGAGAAATATGCATACTCTGTTATCCAAAAACGATGTGAGAGTCATGGTTTTGTGATATCTAAAGCGTCGATAGGTAATATCGTCAACAGGAAAGGAAAAAAACGTCAAATTGGAGCCTCAAGTGGGACAAAAATTCCAAACAAGTATCCAAGGAAAAAACGGACATCTTCGACTATTGCAAAGGTACGTTGTTTAATGTTAATAGAAAATCCCCCTAGTCAAAGGACAGTTGCAAAATCATTAAAATGCTCGGTGTCCACTGTAAACAAAATGATAAACGTTGATTTAAATCTTAAGAAAGCGAAAAAACGCAATGTGCATCGCTTCCAAATCATATCGCTGAACGCAGGACACGCTGCAGAATTCTATATGAGAAACACTTATCCAAAGAAAAATGGAAAACAATTGTCACAATAGATGAATCATGGGTGTATTTAAATGATTGCAACAATAAAAGAGCCATTTATTATCATAAAAGGGGAGAAAAAAATTTAAGTACATGGTTCAAAGAATCGAAAGAAAGTTTTTCTAAGGGATTCATGATTGTTGCTGGTTTTTCTTATAATGGCAAGTTAAAAATAAAGAGAGTGGGAAAAAATGTCAAGATTAACTCCACATACTATCAGGAACATATTTTATCGCCAATTTTTCTGAATGAAATACCATCGCTTTACCCACAGTGCCATCAATCTGTGAGACTCCATCAGGACAAAGCTAGCAGTCACACATCAAAATCCACTGTAAATTTCCTAAAAGAAATGGAACAAAAAACTGGTATCAAGGCCATACCCTTCACTGATATCCCTACTAAATCTCCCGATGTATCACCTATGGATTTTTGTGCTTTCGGACTTTTAAAATCTGCATTATCCAAACGTCGTCCCAAAACTCTTACAGGACTCTGGAAAGCTGTTTAGGAGGAATGGGATAGAATACCTCTTCTGACACTTCAAAAGGCATTATTATCCTGGAAATTGCGGTGTCAAAAGATAGTTCAGAATAAGGGATGTCAAATAGAACATTTAAAACACAAGAATTTTATGTAATTTAGTTTTGTGAATACAATATACATCGTCTAAAAAATGTGTGAACAGCCTCTGTATAAGCTATACCTTATAATAGTGTATGATATTCTGTCTTCATTTATCTTGTTTTGCTATTGAATGTATAAATTAAATGTCTATACATGTTTATATATTATAAATACTTTTTCTAGGAAGCTACTTTTATTATGTCCGAAGATATATATTTACTTTGGAATACCACATTGCACATGACAGTATTTACTATCATGCAGGAAGGTATTTTATTTAAGAATAATCTTCAAAATTGTTATAAAGAACATATCGGAGAAAATAATATCAAGGAATCAATAGAAGAAAGTAATGTATGCTTTTGGTTATTTCTATATTCCATTATAAGTTATGACTTATCGAGTTATTTTTATTATGTTTTGCTTTTAGATGGAAATATTTTAGAGGCTTCTGATTCAAATTATAAAAAGAGTAAACCATCAAAACTGTCATCGGTTTTTCTACAAGCAACTGGTCGTATCGATATTGGTTGGGTACTTTCAAAGAAACATAAGTAGGTTATTTATTATTTTCTTTGCATACATAGTACATGCATAAAAAATGTATTAAAACAGAAATAGCTTCATATAATTTTGAGCACTTAGAATTTTGTCAGTGGTGGGCAGGGCTGAAATAATACCCTATTGTTACAGGTAAAGTAAAAATATCTAGAAAAATTCTAAATTCCTTGTGTTAAAACATTTTGTGTTGTTGTTCTGTTCATCTCATTATCTACAATAATAACCATGAGCAATAATGACCATGATGAGCAATAATAACCATGATGAGCAATAATAACCATGAAACCATGGTTCACAAGTGGTGAATGATGATGGATAATCAGTTGAAGGAACCACTCTCCTGATTGCCTTTACAGTAAAAAAAAGTCCCCCCCCCCCCCCCCAAAGTGGCAAAACTTGGTGACTAAAGCAATTTTTTTTTTTTTTTACATTAGAAAGCGAATGAAATTTTTTAAAAAGAAAAACACTCAAAATAGTACAATCCAAGCAACTAATTTTAAATAATTATGGATAACCAGATATTTTAATTTTTTTTTTAATTTTGGCAAGTTGGTGTTATTTAAAAATATATTAGATTACCAAATGAATGACAGAGTTATTTGAAAACTATAATATTGATGCAATTTTAAATGAATATTTAATTTTTATTACTTTTCTTATATGCATATTATAATGTATAGGAAAAGTATTGTCACAGGATTGAAAATTTGATGGATTTAAACATTTTGCACATTGAGTTTTTGATGGATTTTTGCATATTCTTGAAACATTTTTAAAGTGATGTTTATGTGCATTTTTTTATATGTAATTTATCACATGAAAATGAATTAAACTCATTTTAGAATGCTGAAACAAACCATTCTCGAAATATTACGCATTTTTGAATCAATTTATAAAAAAAGTTACTAAAGACATATTAAGTATCCTTAAAAAAGTTGGCTTTCCATGTGCAATATTATGCAACAAGTTCATTAATATAATTTTTGTGGAGTTAACATGTTCTATCCACCTGATGATGCTAGTTTTGTTTGAATGCCAACTTTGTTACCAAATTTGACTCATTTTACTTGATAATATTTAAATATCAATGCTATTTTGATTTGGGTTTTGCAATTGCAGATAAAGAAAGGAATGTTTCTACATTTTAATTTTGGTTTATAAGTTCTTTAACTTGAGTTAAATGGGAATCAAAATTAACATTTTCTAAATATATGAAAATCATTTATCACATTATGTATGGAAAGTCATGTGCTGCCCACATCATATTTATCTTATTTTGTCCAATAGAAATGATATACCTCATTTCAATCATAATGAAACAGATAAAACAATTTGAGTCTGTAGTGAAGATCATGTATTGCTCAAATCAGATTTTTTGACAGATAAATGTGCTTGAAATATATTTCAATTTTGAAATTTGATTTTAGTTTCAATTTTAGGTAAATATTGTTTTCTATTAAATATGTGAAAAACTTATATATTATATTTTTAATGTCTTTTTTTAGATTAGTTTTGTCCTCATCTGATGTAAACATCACGTACTGTAATGGTGTGTTATCTACCAATTCTGAACACTTAGCATGGGTTTTTGATAACAACGAAGTATTTATTTTTGAGGCAAGTTTTTCTTTCTTTTTTAGTCTTTGAGTGTTTCTGAAAATATTAAATAAATATCATAAAACATTTTATAAATAATTTGTATTTCTATGAGTTTAGAGTTTTAAAAATGAAAATATATAATTTTGTATATCACTTACAGAAAATTTAATAAATTTGAAATTTTTGTCTATACATTTTTCAAAATAATATACATCTAAGTATTTTATTATCTGGTTTCTTTTGCAAATTGTTTAATCAAATTTGTTTTGAATGTTGCTATATTATCACATTTGGCTCTTGTCTGACAAAATTTTTCCTGATGCAAAAAAAGTCATATGATGTTATCATTGTTAATCTACCTTATTTCTATACTCAACTATAGAGGGTGTTCCTAAAGTTATGATAGTGCTCCCATTGCAGGCAATATCCATGAACTTATTTTGCACTTGTCAACATGGAAGTCAATATCTGCAATGTCGGTAAGAAAACTTGCTATATGCCACAATGTTGCCAACCTTTATAGACACTGATGCTTTCAGGCCTACTGCCTAATCAGAATTTCTTACAGACTGTGCTCAGGCTGCCTAAGACTGTAACAGTTCAAATTTACTTAGTCAGTGTGAACTTAGCCATTGCAGTCTCATGCAGCTTAGCTCAGTCTTTAAGAAATTTGAAGGACTGAAAATCATTGTAGGGTTGAATTTGCTTGTCTTTATAGAGGTTTGCAATGCTGTGACATATAACAAGTTTCTGCTGCTATTGCAGGTATCAGCTATTTCATGTTTAAAGTACTAAAAACAGGAAACCAGTTCATAAATACTATTAACTGCAGTAGGAGTGCAGTCCAATCATATGTCCAATTTTTAAATTTTTATTTTATTGACTAGAAGCAGTTTAATTTAATTCAGCTACTTTTCACCTTTTAAATATTTTTCATAATAAAAATAGAAAACATTGTAATGATTATAACATTATAATAAATATAACATTGTAATAAACGTAATATTGTAATAAATGTGATATTGTAATAAATATAATATTATAATAAATATAATATTTTAATAAATATAATATTATAGCATTTTCCTGCCAATTTGAATTTTATACTGTGTATGCACATTTATTTGCTTTAGATGTCTTTTAAATATTACATGTTTTATTTTACACCAGTGAAATGCATATATCAGTAATAAAATATTTTATTTATTTTTTTATGTGAATTCTATGCATAGTACACTTGTAAACTGAGCTTTAAAAGCAAACCTTTTTCATGAACTGAATTCTAGATTTTTCTTTCTACATTTACTATCAGTACATAATCAAACCTAACTTGTATGAAATTGAGCCATATTTTCTTTTAATTACTAAAAAACTGTGCTCCCCCCCCCCCCCCTTGGTTATGCTAACCATTCCTTATTTTCTGGAACTCTATTCTCATCAGATTTTTATTAAGATTTGTCAATTTTCACCAGTCAAGATTATATTGGATCTTTATGAAGTATGTTTCATGGTCTTAAGTGCTTCTAAAATATAGCTTCTATTGTGTCCTTGAAATATCATAAAATGCATGCTCTAATAATTAAGATTTCTATGACTTCAATGGAAAATGTTTTTTGACCTGTAATAATGATTGTAAATAATTTAATTGTGTTATAATTTCTCATGTGCCAACTCATACAAAACCAAATATTATATATATATATATATATGGTATCAGCAGAAGTGAACATCTATTTTATAATATATTAGCCGCCTACAGCATCGTCTGGTACAGCTACCAGAAAATGTGCAAATATCGATTTTTTACCAAAGTTGTGGGCAGACCCTGGGTGCCTAACAGGATGCTGCTCGTTTAAAAACTATCTCTCAGCATGATAATGGAAGTGGTTGGGCCCTGCAGGTCAACCAGGTGGCTGTTAGATTGAGAATCGATAGCTGTACCAGACAATGGTTGGTCGGCATAGTTAGGCGAAATGGGCGCAATCAAATGAAAAAACAACAAAAATCTTTGATAAACATAAGAACATAATTGGACAAGAAATAAAATATGAAAAAGAAAAATGCAATTAAACATTTATATCATGTGTTTAAATCTTGTAATTGTGATCACATGTTTTGAAGTGTAAAAATAAAGAAAATGCTACTCCTTTGTACTCATTTCCACATCCACCTTTTTTGAGGTAGAATACATGGATGCGTTACCACTTTTGTTACACACCGCTAAATGAGGCGGGTTCCACTATAGTCATATTTCTTCATTCAGCGGGTTTTTTCCAAAAAATTACATAGTTCTTTACAGCCAAAATTTATAAATTATATCAAGTATAATATGGGCCTTTTCGACATAATATTTGTGGAAATGGCTAAATTTAAGTTAGAAAGCGTGTAAAAAATGTATGTACAGTAAGAGAGTAATTTCTGTAACATATCAAATAAATTATGTTAAAAATCATTTATGTTAAGTATAATTTATGTTATCACTTAATACCCCGTTATTAATATTAATATTGAAGAGCTTCTGGATACACAATATTAGCTGTTCTACCATTTTGAGCTAAGATTACCCTTACTTCCAACCCGTGAACACACAACGTAATTAAATCAATTCTGTTTGTCTTTATATATAAAAATATCAAAATACGTTACTGTAAAGAATCATTACTGTTAAAGAATCGTTACCAAAAAAATAATAAAGAAACTGCTTAAAACCGAAAATACAAACTATAGTTGCCAATTGCCAACAGCAAAATCAAACATTTCCTAAACTCATATCATTTTGAGTATTGAGTATTTTATTTTTGACAAAAATATATAAATTTATAATATATAATTTTGACAAAAATATATACGAAAATAAATTATATTTAAATATATGAAAATAAATAAACAATATAATTAAATCAATTCTGTTTGTCTTTATCTTTAAGAAAATCAAAAAACATTACTGTGAAGAATCTCCAATTAACACGGGGAATGAATCATGACAAAAGAATCACATCCAGGGTTTGTTTACAATCTCTCCGCTCTGGTAAGGCAATTATCTGCCAGGATGAACTTGGAAAAAAAATGAAAGCTACTTCAATTGCTTCAAAGAGTATTACAAATCAAAAAGAAGCTTTTTTGAAATTATTATTAAGGCAGTTTTTAATCAGTTCAACTTGCAAGAACTTTATATTTTCGGCCGATAGATGGCGGCAAATGTAAAACATTTCTGTTTTGATCCTCGGGAGTGGATTGTTCCAGAAGCGTTCCCGAATGAATCACCCCGGAAGCATTCCCCACCAAACACACACTCTGTTTTATTATAAGTAGAAATAGATATCATTATAGAATGTCCACACAATTGAGGTTTAATATTGTGTGCAGTTACTTTTGATTTGAAAGTTTTGACATTTTGTTTGAATATTTAATTCTGCCTTTTTATGTAATAATAGAAGTTTCTTGTATTTCACACTTTGTATTAATCTGAAAAATTGATTTAAAGCAAAAAAGCATTGAAATTAATTTATATTAATTTTAAATATTTCCAGAAAATCATTATATCTTTAATGCCAGGGAATGAACAGCATCAACTTTGTCGACAAGGATTTGATGCCTTAGAACTTCCAAATAATAGAATACTGTAAGAGTGTGTGTTTATTAATTATATATTTTATTGTACATTCTAATCATTCTTTATCACTGTATATAATCTTATTTAATCAATAGGAGCTTTCGATTTGATCATGTCAAGTTTGTATTTCCTTATAAATACAATTTCGCTGAAGCCTTTAGTGAAGAAGTAAGATAGCTCTTTTGATTTATGCATTTTTTTACATTACTTTGTTAACTTTTATCACACTTGTAATATTTTGCAAGTATTATCCATTTAAATAACTTATAAAACTTCCTTGAAGAAAGCAGGCATATATCAGGTAAGTTTTTTAAGTTATTATCTTACAAGCAGCAGTTTTATTTATTGTAATTATACATCTAACTTTGATAATTTTTGAGTACTATATTTATTCAAAGTGAGAAGAATTAATTTTATAAGTGCAACAATTAAACATGACATTTTAGAACTACATTTTCATGTGGGTTTTCAATATAATTCATTTTGTTTTCTGTTCATTGATCTTTATGTGGTTCTAAACAGATTTAATATAGAAATAAAAAAGTTCTACTAGCAGCATGCCCGTTCTTCGTACGGAGTATATAATATAAAGAAACTTAAAATGTACAATCATGTGCAAATTCCTATAGTATATTAAATGACATTTATAGTCAAAATATTCTGTTAAAATGTTTAATTTAATGCTCCTAAAAAGAAGTTTAAGAATCTCTGTTCTCGATATACAAAATTATCTTCAAGGGCAGATCTGAAGAATAAAACATCCTGACCCCATTTGTAAGCAAATTTACAAAAAATATGGAATTGAATCAATATATGTAAAATTAAAGCATTAAAATTGTATGGGATCCGTACTACTTATATACATGAATATTAGAAGATATAACCGGTATTTGAAGATTACATGTATAAATTGAAAATGTCAATAAACCAGTAATTTTTAAACCTGAAGGCAGTAATTGATTCCATTATATATTAAAATAAAAGTGCTAAAATTATATGGGAAGATATAACCGTACTACTTATAGTGCCATAGATTAGAAGATATGTCCGAGTGTTGGTAGAAGATTACTCGTATTACAATATGAGTCTCAAAAATCTCTGCCAGAATAAAACAGATGACTTAATAAATTGAAAATATCAATAAACCCAGTAATCTTCATACCAGCAGGCTGTACTTGATTCCAATATAAGCCAATTTATGTCAAAGTATATGCCAATATACCTGTACTACTTATATTCTCGTAGATTAGAAGATATACCTGTGCGTTTGTAGAAGATTACTCGTACAACGTACAATATATGAGTTTCAACAATTTTTGCCGCAATAAAACAATGACATAATAACTTGAAAATATCAATAATCTCTGAATCAATAATCCCTGAAAATATCAATAATAATAATGTTTAAACCTGAAGACCATAATTGATATTATCTAGTCAAAAATGTAATGGCAATGAAATTTATTTTATATACATATCTTCATTATTCAAATCGGAAAAGATTTAATAAAAATAATCTGCCGCATAAACATATTAGATTTAAATCCGTTGTTAAATGACATGATATAATTTGCTTCAAATAAATTGGTGAACAAAATATCGTCTGAATAATGCTATTTCTATGGAAGGTTTAGCGACATTTTAAGAAATCACCAAATTTATCGCCAAGTGCCACTGTAGAACTGACAGTTCCACTTGGCGACAAATTGACAAAACATCATCATGATACTATCCCCTAACAAAACACAATTAATTTAATTTATTTAGCACAATTTTATCAATATCAAGCTATTTTTATGGATTTACAAACATTTTTATCAATTTGGTGACATTTTAAAAATTCCTTAAATGTGTTATTAAGTAGGATGGTTGGACTAATAGACAAATGCTTATGAAACATCATTTCAGTACTCTCTTCTAACTAAACAAATTAAATTTCATTGATTTGCGTCATTTTTATCAATTTGGTGATATTTCCGCCAGTTTAGCAACGTTTAAGAAAAGTTGCCAAGTTAGCGATATTCTTCCAAATTCGTAGCTCTGAATTTGCAGATCTGAATAAAACATCCTGATCCTATTTGTATATACTAAATGAAAACACTAAAATTGTATTTGAAGATATACTCGTTCTACTCTTTTTCTGTTTCAACAATCAGCTAAATGAATTTATTGGCTAAACACAATATATGAGTTTATTAGCTAAACAAAATATATAAACTTGAAAACTCTTTGCTAAAATAAATTAAAGTGATATACACAGTCCTCAATTATTATAATTAAAAGAAAAATCAAACCGTTCATTTACAAGATATATTTTTATATCCATTTATTTATTATTCAAATTGAAAAAATAATAATAAACATTAACAAACACATTTAATTTAATTACGTTGCCAAGCAACATGATATAAGACAGAATCTTCCTCTTAAAATTCTAATAATTAAATAACCATTTTGATTTCTTAATACTTTTCATTGTTGATTAAAAGCTTGTGAAAAATAAACCATGGTGATAGATTTTCCATTTAAATTCATGTTTCAAACATTCATGGTTTCAAACAATTCATGTTTTCAGTAAGTGACTAATTAGCGCAAAAATATTCCACCAAACTCAGGAATAAAGTTTTAATTCACTGTCACATTTTAAACAAACGATTTCCAACCTTTTCATTTGAAGGAACCAGGGAGTTAGAGAGTAGAACTCCTGGGAAAAAGTTTCGTTTTTTATTAATATCTTGGCAACCCCTGGTCTTAAAAACTCAAAACTTCGATAAAATTTAAGGGGGGCTATTTCAAGGCTACCCACAAAATTTTATTAAATTCGGTTCAGCCATTCTCCCGTGATGATGAGACAAATAAAAGTCTCACTAATATCTCAAGAACCACTGGTCGCAGAAACTCGAAACATGGACTAAATTTTAAGTGGAGCTATTTCAAGGCTAACCACAAAATTTCATCAAATTCGGTTCAGCCGTTCTCCTGTGATGATGGGACAAATAAACAGACAGACAGACAGACAGATTTTCAATTTTATTTATATAGATTTGTACAATTCAGTAACTTTCAACCTGTTTTTTTCCCCTAAAATATATGTTTTGTATATATATATGTGAAAAGTACCGTAAGTGAACAATTAGTTCAAAATAGCAGTTTTTGTTGGAATTACTGTAGTTTATAACAGTTTTGTTGGTCGAGTAGTTAATATTTTTTAAATATCGCTTTTTCATTCATTTTTTGTTATATATATTAGCTTTGTCAATTTGATATTTTATGTATAAAATTTTCTTACATACATCATCAAGTTTTTCTCTAATAAAACAAATTAAAGGGTTTTTATTCTTAATGAACCATCATAGCTTATAGTGTTGACTATTGTATCAGGAGGATTGGAATGACAAACCTCTTATCAGACGTTGTTAATTAGCTGTGTGTATTATATATTTTTTCTTTCCGTGTAATTTAAGAATGTCACAGTTTATTTTGGAAAGTCCTCAATGAAATACACTTCTTCTTTAGCAGTATAACCACTGTTGTCTTTTGTCTAAAAGTCTTCTCAATAAGTAAAAACCCTTTGTGCAAAGGATGAGAAAAATTTAATCAATACAATTATGCATAAATTAATAAAAATGGAGCACACAGATGTTTTAAGGATATCTTCTTCTTCAGTGCTAGACCAACAAACAAGCCTGAAAGGATAAAATGGGCATAAATGAATGAAATAGAGGGGATCTATATACTCAAGTCAATGGATTCAGACTTCACTGAAAGAATCAATCAGAAAGCAGGATGATGAACATACCAGCCAATATGAAGCATAGAATTAACATACAAGATTAGAGTGCAGTAGAACACACAGAAATGACCGAACAAGATGACACAAGTTCAAACAAGATTAAATGTTAAATGAGTCCCAATAAGATGAAAGCAAGTCAAAACAACCCACATGAGTACCAAAGGCTAAGGAACAGTAAAAATGAAATAATTATAAAAAAAAAAAAAAAAATGAAAATTGCAGATTATCCAGCCAGACTGTGGAAAAAATTACAGTATTGACACTTTGTAGTAATTTAGCTAATGTTTTGTTTAGTAATTTAGTTAATCTCTTGACCATTTTTTCCCATGATCTAACTGGATGCCCTGTAATTTTACTTTTTCTTCTTTATATTTGTTCTATAATTACCATTTCTTAGCCTTCAGCACACTAGTGATGTTTTGACTTGTTTTTGTCTTGTTGAGATTTGTTTAATCTTTTTCGGACTTGTCCCATCTTGTTGGGATATTTCTGTTGTGTTCTGGGACACTCCAATCTATGTGTTAAGTTCTAAAGTATTAGCTCTATCAGATTGTCAGCACTGTTTGTTCTTCATTCAGATTTCTGATTGACTCTCTCAGGTGGACACTGAATCCACCAACTTAGTCCAGCGACTTGAATCTACCGACTTCTTTGTTTCTTCCATCTCTGACCATTTTATCTTTTGGATTTTGGGTTTGTAGGTCAGTGTAGCACTGAAGAAGGGGATCCAGCATATCCTCAAAATAGCTTTATACTGCATTGTTTTTTCATTTGCGCCTAATTACATTGTTTGTGTTTTATTTCTCTTCCCTTCCTTTATTCTACATCCATGTTTTGTTACTTGTAGCACGTGAGGCATCAATGTTTTAATTTTCAATGTTAAAAGCACTAAACATTAAATTTTTTTTTAATCTCTCTTAATTATATCCTTGTCTATGTTGAAACACTAGAAAAGCTTATTCTTTTTCAAGGTTTTCTCAATAATTTAATAAAAAATAAGTATGATTAATGGTATAAAAAATACCACAATAAATAAATCTGCTGCTTGTGAGGATAAACTTTCTAAAACTTCCTTAAAGAAAGAAAAATCAGGTAAATGAAAATCAGGTGACTACAGTTGTTTTGAGGGAGTTTTGATCCCTCTTCCTCAGGTCAAACAGTGTCTTTTTTTAACAACTGACAGTTTTTTCTTAGCGGTTGTTAAGAACATACACTGTTTGATCCTAATGAAGAGGGGGTCAAAAATTCCTTGAAAAAATTGTAGCCACCTAGTTTTCATATACATACTTTTTTTTAAGGAAGTGTTAGAAAGTTTTATTAAGAATGTAATTGTTTTATTTTGAATTTTACATGGGGAATGAATAAACTAATTTAATTTTCACTATTCTAAAATGTTTCTCAAAATATAGTCAACTTGTAAAATTTTTCTGAAAAATTGATAAGTAGGTATAATTTAAAATAGTCCAATAACATTAATAAAAAAATTGGATATTTGATGTAGATAAAAATGCTATTCCTTTGTATGTTTGTTTACGCTTGAAAGTTAACCCTCCTTTAGATTTAACTAATTATTTTCTATCAAAAGACAGAACATAATTAATATTAACTCTGAGGAAACACACTTTTTATGTGGCATATATTTGTAAAATTATATTTTTAGTTTTTCAATTTAAAATTGTATGCTTTTCTGTAGTTTACCAATGTTATCAAGTGGCTAAAAATTGTTCACAAGAAGAAAAAAGTTCCTTTTACACTTGAAAGTAAACTCCCTCCAGATTTACAAATTATATGCAAGGTAATTGAATAGTTTTGTTTTATTCTTTATTTGAAATATGATGTTTATACAATTCACAAAATCTGATTTAATATTTTTTTTTCTCTAGTTATGGACAATTGAATTAGAAGATGACCCATTTGAAGTTAAACTTAGAGATAATTTTGAGGTTTATAGTTTTTTAACTTAGTTTTAAGTAATATGTATGCAGTTATATATGTACATACTGTTTTAAAAAAAACCTTGTGAAATTTCAACATGTGCAAATTTATAGTTGCAGAATATACCTGCACTCACATTCCCTAAAATTGCAGTGGGAGTAAAATTAGCAAATTTAATTATATTATTCAGTACTGTCATTTGCAATCAATAGTTTTAGAGATTGCAAAACATTATCTATTGGACTCATTAATATATTATCATATCTGCCAGTGTTTCTGGACTTCTAAAAAATACTTTGATTTTTTATGCAGTGTACCTGTTTTCTAACTTGAAGTTACTTTTATCCAAATTTATAGTTTTTCTGTAATTTACATGTAAAAAATATTTATTTTATTTGCATGTTTGGTCTCATATTATTATATATTTTTATGAAACTTGAATTTATGGTAATATATATTTTAATGAAAATAATCTATGAAATTAAGTGTCATGCATTGTAATATTTTCAAACAGTAGGGTTATAAATTCAAATAGTAGTACTATAAATTTTTGTTATGACAAATTGATGAAAGAATATTTTATAATTTTTGCATGGTTTTGAATTAAAAAAAAGAAACACTATTAAGACTAATAAGTTACATTCTCCCCCTCCCTCCAATCTGAAAAATGGGAAAAATCTAAAATTATCTGGAAATTTATAAAAAGGCCCAAAAGTTTGGGAATTGTTGGGCATATATATGAGTAAGTCCAAAACCTAGAAATATGAGGGAATTTTTAAAATTTTTGCTAGCATTTTTCAACTTTGTTGTTTAAATTCCTCTTATGTGATGAATGCATAATTTTGTTTGTCTCCGGATAAATGCATTATATCGAACTTGTTTGGATGTCACTGTATTTTGCTATTTGCTCAATTGCTTTGTTATGTGAGATTTTACAAACCTGGAAAATACTCCTAATCTTATCTAGAAAAATCAAAAAAATTTATTATACTGTTTAAGTGGCAACCCTAAATAAAATATACTATCTTAAAAAAGTAATAAAGGTGATTTTCCCTTTTATTGTATTTTTTTTAAGCAAAAGGTTTAAAAATTATTTTGTATTACAGATTTATATAAGAAAAAAAAAAACCTTCCTAATATCTACATATCTTAATAAAATCAGAAAAATAAAATATCTATGTAATATGCACTGAACTGACTGAGTGAGGGGTGATGTATTAAAGTTATTGAGAATGTCCACTTTTGCTAGAATTTCAGTTTTGATGTCATTCAATCCATCTTAGCTTTGAAACCAAGAAGAAAAATCTAAAATTTCAAAAATTCAAATAAGGGGGTGATAATGCAGAAGAATAATAAAAAACTCAAAACCACTTTGCTTAATTATCCCGCACTTCCACTCTAGCTAGAATTTTGGTTTAAATCTCATTCAATTTGCCCCTGTTTCCAGGTCAACAACAACAACATAAAGAAAACACCCTAATATTTTGAAAATTCGAATTAGGGGTGACGATTCAAAGGAATAATTAAAAAAATTCAAAACTGTATTTTAAAATGATTGAGCATGTCCACTCAAACTTGAATCTCAGTTTTGGTCACATGTACTGACACAAATGTGGCTTGCAGTTCAAAAGAGGTTGAAGACACTGCTCTAAACCTAACTTTGATACAATATCACTGACTTTGTGTTTAAATAAATTTATTAAGCCAAAAAAGTTCATAATGGAGAATGCCACCTTATTTGGAATATTTATAGCTTCTTGAAGATGAGCACCAAGAAAGTTTAAAAAGAAAACGAATGTTAGATGAAAAAGTTGAAAGCCTTCGCAGAACAAATTTATTGTTGTCAAGTAAGTTGTCCTTAAATGTGTATTACATTTTTTTATATGAACACGATTAAAGGGATTTTTGTATTAATTTCTATCAATTTCTTTAATATTTTTCTAATAATAATTTTTTTATCTGGCAGGATTTTAGTCAGATTTGAAAAAATGTAACCTCAGCTGTTTTAATAGTTAGCTACTACATGATATATAGTATTAATATTGGGTTTTAGAATATTTTAATTTTTTTCGAGATTCAAAGTTTTAAATTAAATCTGGAACTTTAATATGTTTGCCCTAAACTGTTTGAAAAGAATGACTCATATGAATGAATGAATGATATAAAGGTGGGTGGCTCCAGAAGAGCCTAGCACATCGACCAGAGGTCTATTGTACTACCCCAAAAAGTGAAGGTCCCTAAGAGAAGAGACCAGTAGCCGATGCAAACATAAGCAGGCACTTGACAGGAATGTCGTTCAGCTCCCAGGGTTCAATCACATGACGACCAATGTGTTCGAATCTGTGAGCAGAGTAGGCCTCACATTCACACAGAATGTGAGCTGCAGTTTCTTCGCTGTAATTGCAGCCTCTGCAAAGCGAATCTTTGGAGACACCCATAATATTAAGATGTCTCTTGAGAGTGCAGTGCCCAGTAAGGAGCCCAACAGCTCTCCTGATACCAGTTCTACTGAGCCTGAAAAGTTCCTTTTGACGTGCACTAGGGCAATTACAATTGAGAATTTTCGCTTGCCTTTGCCCTTTAGTGTCACGCCAGTTCTTGCATTGAAGCTTCCTGAAGATGTCAAAGACAATTCTTCTGATAAGATCATTGGGTATACCCAAGGCTGGCTCAGGGCCCACAAAAGGAGTATTAGAGCCTTTCCTAGCAAGTTCATCTGCCAATTCATTGCCAGGAATGCCCGAATGACCAGGCACCCAGTACAGAATGACACTATTATTACTAGCAATTTTACAGAGAGCTTTATAGCATTCCCAAACAAGGGAAGACGTCACAGTGAATTTCCCCAGAGCCATAAGAGCAGCCTGACTGTCAGAACAAATGAAAATCTGGCTATTCTCGTACTTTCTGTCATAGCAAATTCTACAACACATAAGAATGGCAAATACTTCAGCCTGAAAGACAGTAGCAAAATTGCCAAGCGGATAAGATAGCTTAGTGCCATCATCAGGGCAGCAGACTCCCGCACCAGTACTAGTGCCAATCTTCGAGCCATCAGTATACCATACAAAACAATTATGTTTATTGTAGGTTGGAGTCCTCTTCCAATCATCCCGCGAGGGGACAAGAATTTCATAAGGCTTATCAAACGTAAATTTGACGTGTATGCCATCAGGTGGCATACAGAAATAAGGATGCCTAGCAACATTACTGTTAAGTTCGCCCCAAGATAGATACCTTGAGTAATCTTTCCAGTGTTTCAGATATTTGAGTCTGTTCATGCAGATAAGTGCCTCTGCTTCAATACGCATATAAAGCGGATGCAAACCAAGTAAAAGTTCAAGAGATGCAGTAGGAGTGGTTTTCATGCATCCGGAGATTGCAATGCACACCATCCTTTGAAGCTTAACTAAATCAAGTTTAGCAGTTTCATTTCTAATTCTGGACCACCAAACAATGGATCCATAAGAAATGATAGGACAGACTTGACTCATATGCAATCATGCTAAGCATTCAAACCTGCTAATAATCAGGAAAGTAGGATCAAAGCATATGACACCATAGGTTGCTCAGTTTTATGATTGTAGAACGAAATATCTTGAGAAACATTATTCTGAGATAAAAGATGGAATCAAAGAATAAGCGATGAGATGATTGAAGAATATACAAATTTTAAAGAATTTTATAATTTTTTTTTTTTTTTTTTTTTTTTTTTTTTTTTTTTTTTTTTTGTGGAAGTTTTAAAATATTTGCTTCTAGCCAATGATAGTTATAGTATTATTTTGGCACTTATTATCATTAAAATGTATGTGCCTAGGATAACAGTAATACAACTAATACTTTACAATAGGGTGCTGCATATAGTAAAAAGAGTGGTCCCATGGTCATCACTTAACCACCCTAGTCTATAGTTTTGCAGTTTCCAAATCAGCAGAGTTTTGTTGGTATTAGGTGAGGGGGGCTAAAGTAGTGCCCTAAGCTATTACTGCCTAGAAGTAACTATTTTAAAATATCTACTACATTATTTTAGAATCCTAACTTTAGAGGAGCTTGTGCTTTCTTGCTATCTTATTTCCTATCTTTTGCTGATGAATGACAAAAGCTGCACAACTTTGAATATCTAAAGATGGCAAAGGGATGACAAGGAAACACTTTTCTGCTTAAAAAATTTTCTGCTATTTATCAGAAAAGATATGCTAGAGAACCCCACTCTGTATGTATAGTACTGATCTATCATATCTAGTGAGGTCAGAAAAACTCTTTAATGTATAACAATTTGGTCCAAACTGTGATATGCATAATCCCATTTTAAATGTGTAATAGGTTTTTATCAACTAAAATATCTTTAAAATAATAGAGTTAGCTCCTAGACAGATACCCGATTAAACAAAAAATTTAACATTATGGGAGTTAATTATTAAAATTGGGAAAAAATTATTAAAATAAACTGTAAAAATTGACTAAATTTGACCTCGAAATTTTATCTTTCCCTGTATTACATACTGATGTGTGGGGGTAAGTATGGTGTCAAAGTTGAAAATTCATGTATTCACATATTCAAAAGATTATATGAAATTTGACATATTTATTTACATTTTTAGAAATTGAATTATACCATAGTGTACAATTAAAAGCAGTTCTAATTCTAATGAGTTATCCTCATTCAAAATTAAATGAAATTAAATATTTTGAAATTCTGCATATTTTTCATTCTAACTGTTAGGTCTCATTTACTGAATAAATTGAATAATTATAAAGTATTTAGTACCAAATATTATCCAATTTGGTAATGATGTAAATTTTAGACTTCAAGAACTGATGAAATAACACTGTAAAACTATAGAAACATTTTTTTTTTTTATGGGAAAAATTACTTTGAATCATTTTCACAAGTCAAAAGAAATATTTCATTTCATAAAATAATTCTTTCTATTCTTTTTAATAAAACTTACAGTAGGTAGGTTGAAATGCATTTATTAACTTATGATATTTGTTATGTATAAATTTAAAATGAGATGTGTTCAATATTTAGCCACTTATATTTATCAGTAGCACATTTCATGTAACATAATGACAATTTTTTCATATATTTTTATTACTTAATTTAAAGTAAATTTACTTTAGGTAGTTCACTATTGCTCAATGTGCAAAAATATTACTAAAAGATATTACACATTTCTAAAGATGAGCCAATGGCTCTACCATGCTGAAAACACCGGTTCTCGTTAGATCACCGATGTCAAGCAGCATCGGGCGTGGCTAGTGCTTGGGTGGGTGACCACCTGGGAACACCGCATGCTGTTGGCACATTTCAGGCGCGGTAGCCCGGTGGTTTGCGCTCTGGATTTGCACGCTGCCACAACTGCCACCGTGTTCATGCAGAGTACAATCACGTTAAACATGTGGGTCCGTAAGTCCTTCCAAGAGATTGGTGGTAGGGGAAGGAGAGTACGATCCCTGTGGATGCCTCCCCCACTGGGTTCCAGTCTAAATTGGGTGGCACTTCCCGGCCGTCTAAATGGTTACCTTACACCTTTCTGGTGGGTCGGACGGTCTGGGTCTCAACAACAACATTTCTAAAGATGTTCATTATATCCAAACATTTTTTGTACCAAAAGTTTGTTATAGGTGAAATCTCAACATGACATTATCACTTAAATAACTGTACTTATGGACAATTAAATATAAATGTAAGCGTATAAAATATGGCTCTCTTTAAATAAAGTTAAATGAAATTCCCAATCTTACAGGATCCCAAGATTGACAAATTCTTAATCGTAAATTTTATGATTCTAAAAAATGGGATCTCAAGATTGAAAAATTCTTAATCGTAAATTCTGGTATTGTAAAAAACATCTGGAATTGCAATCCGTAATCACATCTTATGGAGTCCTGTCTGAGTTCATTAATTTAAATTACTAGAAAATTAAACAAATACTTTTAATTATTTTAAATTTAGAATAAACATTTTAGTATAAAAAAGAAAACAAAATCCATTTTTCTACTGAATTTCTAATATGAGACTGTTGTACATATTTTAAATTTTGTAACCTACTTATGAATTATTTTCTAACATTTCATACCAAATAAATAAAATGAGGATTAGGTTATACAAAATAACAATCTCTACAGTAGTTATTCTTGTCCATAAAAGGGGTATGCTGATAAGATCAATGTGTAACAAGAGGTAATTCAAAACAACCCATTTCTGAGATTAAGTGAGTGTTGAAAAACTTTGGGAAAGACTGATATAGAAAATTTCTTAATATGGGGAAGTGAAGAATACCACAAGAAAGTGACTAACGTTTTTTCTGAATATTCATTACCAAATACATATCACAGTGAGAACGATACATAATTAACTTATAGTTATTATTAAAATATTTATTTTCATTATTTTAAAGAATTCTTATTTTTAACACTTTACAACATAGTTGAAAAATGTTTATGACTTTGTTCATTCTGTCTATCTGTCTGTCCGTTTGCATGATAACTGCCGTAAAAATGAATTTATCAAAATGAAATTTTAGTATGTTATTCAGACGGTCTGTGGGACCTATGGGAATATAAACAAATAATATCACCCAATTAGTTTTGGATTGAACCCGGGTTGAAAAAATAAAATATATTGAACCCTATGGGACCTAATTTTTGAAACATTTTTTTAAGCGAATTTAAAATTCACTTAAGTTTTTAAATAAAATAAATTATTGTAGTATTGTGATGAATGAAAGGAATGGAATAAAAGTGTATGAATGAAATTTTTACAGCTTTTACATAAAGAGCCAGGCAACTTATATTTCAATGATGTCATTTGAATAAAGTTAATTTTTTTCTATTTTAAGTTTTCAAATATAATAAATTAATGTAGTATTGTGATAATTTTAAAATTATTACCGCTGAATGTATCACATTTTAGAGATGTTTAAATAAAATTGCATTGCAGTTGGAAAGTCTTTCATAATCAATGCTTTATGCATGATCGATCTTTCTTGTTTATTATTCATCTCTTTTATTTGTTTCATAATTTTCATTCATGTCTTTCATTTCTGCCTTTTTTATACAGGTGAGAAAGTCAACTTATTGTACTCCAAGTTGGCAAAGAAAAATGCTGAAATTTACATACAGCGTTCCCAACAGCTGTACTTAAAAGGTTCCATGAGAACTTCTCTTTGCATTTGGACTCTTGAAGATGTTGACATCATTGCCATCGCTGATACTTCATATCATGGAATTGAAAGAGTTGTCAACAGATTAAGATTATTGGATCTTGAAAGGTAATTGCAAAATAAATCAAAATTATTAAAATGTTTAATAAATAGAATTAGTGGCAAAAGCATTTTGCCACTGATGAAGGGCATAGTGATGCACGAAAGCACTTTGGCTTTGTAAATTTATGTGCATCAAGGAAGGTGGTTTTATTAAATGACTTTTTAAACCCATGTTGGTTGTCTTTAATTTAATAATTTATTAAAATTTTATGGCAACCTCTTAAATGAAATATTTGAAGTATAAGATGTCGTGTTTACGTAATTAAACTTGCAACTACATGCGAAGTGACAACATGCGGTAAATTTAAATTTAAAACAGTGGAGAAAGATAAACAAAGGTTTGTGTCACATACATTCAGACATTTTGATCTTGAAACCCCACTTGATTACAATGGAAATTAAGACCACATCTGAACATTTTCCAGACTTACAAACGAAAGATAATGATACTGGAGTTTGTGTTCTTAAAGAAAAATTGACAAAGTAATATAACCAAACCATACATGGACATAATGAATGCACAAAAATATAAGGAAAACAGTTTTGCAGTTACATTGCTGAGAAACAACATGGACTATACAAAACAGAAAGCTAATATAAATGAGGAATTTAGATGCTACAATTTGAATGCATATTTAACACAAAGGAATCAAAACTAAAAGAATTTAAAGGAAATCATATTCAAATTACTAAAATTATTAATAAAGTTAAGTATTGGAGAAAATGTGGCTTCACACATCCTTATGCAACATTTTGTATATATAAATCACAAATTTTAGTGTTAGGTTATAACTTAGTAAAAATATTGTATCACGTGTAATGGTTACTTTCTTTTAATGGAGGTCCATACTTGTTACTTTAAAAGTAGTATCTTTAATAGCACTCAATGAAAGTAAAACATGCTTTTTACCTTCTTTTCATATTAGTTTTAGTGTTGGGTTATAACTTAGTAAAAATAATGTATCACGTGTAATGGTTACTTTCTTTTAATGGAGGTCCATACTTGTTACTTTAAAAAAAGTAGTATCTTTAATAGCACTCAAAGAAAGTAAAACATGCTTTTTACCTTTTTTTCATATTAGTTTTAGTGTTGGGTTATAACTTAGGAAAAATAATGTATCACGTGTAATGGTTACTTTCTTTTAATGGAGGTCCATACTTGTTACTTTAAAAAAAGTAGTATCTTTAATAGCACTCAAAGAAAGTAAAACATGCTTTTTACCTTTTTTTCATATTAGTTTTAGTGTTGGGTTATAACTTAGGAAAAATAATGTATCACGTGTAATGGTTACTTTCTTTTAATGGAGGTCCATACTTGTTACTTTAAAAAAAGTAGTATCTTTAATAGCACTCAAAGAAAGTAAAACATGCTTTTTACCTTCTTTTCATATTAGTTTTAGTGTTGGGTTATAACTTAGGAAAAATAATGTATCACGTGTAATGGTTACTTTCTTTTAATGGAGGTCCATACTTGTTACTTTAAAAAAAGTAGTATCTTTAATAGCACTCAAAGAAAGTAAAACATGCTTTTTACCTTTTTTTCATATTAGTTTTAGTGTTGGGTTATAACTTAGGAAAAATAATGTATCACGTGTAATGGTTACTTTCTTTTAATGGAGGTCCATACTTGTTACTTTAAAAAAAGTAGTATCTTTAATAGCACTCAAAGAAAGTAAAACATGCTTTTTACCCTTTTTTTCACTCACAAATTATCTTTTATTTCCACCATTTTAACTCAATTTAGGTTAGTTTTTCTATGAGCATAAATGTTTTGGATATCTATTTACCTTTATTTATCATTTTGTTGATTTTTAAAATAGAATGAAAGTATTTGAAACATAAATATCTGATGTGGGCAGCACATGACTTTCCTTATATAATGCAATGAATTTACTACTTTTACAGCAAAAAAATAGCTTATTCTTATAGTAGATACTTATATTCTTTTCAAGATATTGAATTTTCGTCAATTAGTTGTCATTTTCATTGATTTGGCATCATTTTTAACCATTTGGCGAGATTTTCGTTAATTTGACAACATTTAAAAAAGTCGCCAAGTTAGAGACATTCCGCCAAAATCTCGCCAAGGAAGGAGATATAAGTTATTCCAAAATAAGTATTATGGAAGGAGAAATAAGTTATTCTTATAGCAGATAAAGGACTATTGGCGTTCAAATACAAACGTATTACTCAAAGTATCTTCTCTCATGAATGGAACGAGCTAGATCCACGAAAATGATGTCACCAAATTTATCACATGATATTACATATGAAAAGTGGACATGTTTCTCAACAGTTAATATATTTTTTTTAATTTATGAGATTTTTTGATAAATTTATTTGAAAAATGTGCAATATTTTGAGAACCGTTCATGTTAGTATTCTAAAGTTTGTCAATTGTTTTCTAAGGAAAAATTACATAAGAAATGTCAATTTGCATAACTATATTAAAGGTTTTAATTTTTTGATGATTTTTTTAAAATTTCACTTGAAAATTTAGGGGAGTTCTGAACATTCGATTGCATTTAAAAACAATAGGCTTCCAGTATTCACGGATTGTGATTTTTGTACCAAATTTCATTCGAATCACTCCATTCGTTCGTGAGATATCGTCTCCACAGACTCACTGAGACACACACACACACACACATACTTTCACACATACACACACACATACTATCACACACACATACTTTTACACACACACACACATACTTTCACACACACACAGACATCACCTCAAAAATGTTTGATTCGTGATCAGAGATGCTTGAAATGTGCTCTCTCGTCGAAAACTCGAATTCGAATTTTCAACCCTGTCACAATACTTTCCTTCAACATTATGTATATAAGGAAAGTAAAAAGGATTAGAGATTAAAAGATAAAATGGTTTTCAATTTCCCTTATATATTAAAAATGCAAATTGGCACAATATTTTTGATTGATCCTATATTATCATTACAACTATGGTTTAATTAATAGTGGTTAAGCAATATTTTTATCATGAGTTGCCTACCATATGAAAAGAACTAACTTTTTATGCATTTTAAAAAATCTCATCTGAGCAACACATTATACAAGCAGCATCTTTAATAATATATTAATTTAGGTTTTGTGATACAAAATAACAGATAAATTGGATACCTGTTTGAAATTACATGGTATTTCATGCAATTTGTTACATGAAAGGTCATTTCCCCCCCTCATTTAACTATTTAATACATTTTAAATTAGCATCAACTCCTCAAAATTTCAAAAAGCTAAAATATCTTGAACATTGTATGTCTCAGAGTACTTGGAATTAGTTTTATTCATTTAGTCATCAAAAATATTGTATAAAAGTCATTTAATTCATACATTTTAACATATTTAGTCTTACTTCACAGTTTTTCTATTTTTGTTGACTATATCAAAGAGAAGACCATTTCTAATTTTGCAAATCATACTAAAATATAATTATCACCAGGGTGATGCATAAGTGAACTAACTACCAAATTTCATGAAATACTGCCAAATTTTGAGTTACAGTGAATATATAATATATATTCTATTATCAGATATAAATGCACATGATGTAACACTAAAAATTGTTGATTCGTATTCTATTGTGTCCCAGACATGTAAATCCATAAAAAATTTGAAATTCAATTTTTGACCCCATTTGTATACTTTGTAAGGAAAGTTAAAAATCATTCAAAATTACTATGCTACAGGCAATAGAAAAACAAAACTGTAGTTAATATAGCCATTAAAATGCTAAGGAAATTCACATTAACTCAATTTGAATTTTGGTTAGTGTATACTATGAAATCTATGAAATACTAGTTACATAAATTTTCTACCTATGTAATTTTAAATGTAATTGTCATTTTAAAGTATTAAATATTTTTAGTAGTTCTTTTTTCAAGTAGAAAGTGAAAAAAAAACTTCTTTTTCCAAGTTGAAATTATAGGAATAGCATTTATATAATCTTTTACAGCCCTTACCCAGATGAAGGCCTTGAATTCACAACCTTATGGGCTCGGAAAGTAAGATGTACAGTTACTTCTTGGACTTGGCAGATGAGGGATTTTCCGCAATTGCCCTTGAATATCAGAGAATTGCATATTTGGGGCTTTCTAATTGGTGCAGAACAAGAGGCCTTCCAGAGAGGTTATTGATAGTTTACATATTTTTAGTAATTTGTTGTAGGTTATATATTAATAAATTTTCTGACTTAATTACAATAAATTGTTATAAAATGTTATGAAACTGTATTTAGAATTTTGCTTAAACCACTGATTATCTAATGCTCTTGCTATTTTACATTGTATCAATTGTTACTTATAAGATAATTTTATTTCATTAATTTAAGCTTTGAATTATTAATGATGTCAAAAACAGCACCAAAATATTCCACAGCATGTTCTAATGTGATGTTATTCATTTTATAGTGGTAGTAAGAGTTGTTGAATGAGTTATTTGGACATTCTCTCCTGCTACATTGTAGACTCTATTATTTCTGTTAAAATAAACATTTCAAAATCCATTTCATTATCAGTAATATGTTTTCAAAGTATCAACAGACATGTTATTGTGAACGTTTTTTAGACAAGCACTTAAAACAAATATTTTTCACAATGCAAATTGTATGTCTGGAGCCATCTGGTGGCAAGATTACACATCTGTTCACACAATATTAAAGAACTCAAACACTATTTTGATAGTATTTTAAAACAACCTGTATATATCATGAAAAAAAGACATTTAAAAAAATCATTTAGGAACCCATTACTCTAATTCGGTTAAAAATTTGAGTGAAGATATCACAACTAAAAAAACCACAATTTTTTAATCAACAAGAGTGACACAATTCAAAGTGTCTTTTTGTTCCAGCCACTAGGTGGTCCTAAGGGAAGCAAAATAAATTGAAATGTTTTATGCATTATTCTAAAAGATATAAGGGGCCTTTTTACCAAGGACAGTTTGCTATAAAGGTTAATGGGTTATCCTCTTAAAGTTTTTATTTTTCATTTTTTGCTTATATGAGGGTTACACTGAAATTTTTGAGACAGGGCAGATGATATGCGCTAAAAAAAAAAAATTATTGGTCGGATATTTAAATTTGAACTCTTTTATGTCCACAGATGATAATTTGTGGCAACAATTACAATTTAGCAATCATAGAATAAATTTTAAAAGAACAAAAAATGGAGTTGATGTAAGAGCATTATCGAGCTATGATTTTCTATGATTTTAAAATGGGGTTACATCAAGAAGAATGTTTTCAATGTCTACAATTAGCATATGGAAATGATGCTCCATCTCGTCCATCTCATGTCGTAGTATTTAGATGGTTTGTAAAATTTAGAAGAGGTCAAAATTCTCTCCTGGATTAAGAACACACAGGAAAACCTTTGTCAGCTGCAGTCTCAGAAAATGTATCGGCCATTCGAAAAATGTTAATTCATGATAATCACTGTACCTATCAAATGATACAGAAGGATCTTAACATTGGATCTGCAGTTATACTGTTATACATAAAATTATTCTTGAAGAATTGCATATGAAAAAAAAGAGTTTGTCATTGGGTCCCCCATAATTTAACAGAACACGAGAAAGCGGAATATGTCAGAATCAGTAAAGAAACCCTAAAATTACTTACTGATGGTGCACACCACATTTTTTCTAAAATCATAACTTGTGATGAAATGTACATACTGTTTTTTGAAGTTCCAGCATGTCAAGAAAGTAAAGTATGGTCATTGAAGTTGACCCCCAAACCAACAATGGTGAAAGGATAATGAGCAATGAAAAAAGTAATGTATGCTGTGTAGCTTCAGAAATACAGGTCTGCTCAAAGCCATAAAGCTAGAGGGACAGAAGACAGTTACAGCTAACTGGCACACCACTAAGTGTCTTCCAGAAATTCTTCAGGAAGTGAATGTTAGGGGACTCATGCTTCACCATGACAATGCACCTTCTCATTCAGCAAGAATAACAGTCGAATTTCTTGAACAAAAAAACATCAAAGTGATAGAACATCCATCCTATTCTCCTGATCTTGCTATGTGTGACTTTTGGCTATTTTTTAGTCTAAAACAATTTACATGGGTGTCATTTTCATTCCAAAGATGAAATTTATGAGGCTATAAAAGCATATTTTTCATCAATTCCAAGAAATGAATGGTTTGAAGCATTTAAAATTTGGAAAATTCACCTAAAAAAGTGTATTGATGTTGGAGGGGAGTACTTTGAACACTCCTAAGAGTTGGTAAGTTTAACTTGTACCACTTAGCCTTATCTCAAAAATTTCAGTGTGATCCTCGTATTCAAAACTAAGGTTTCTATAGTTATGATATTATTGTAGCCAACATGTAAAATGTATTACAACGCCAACAAAACTAAAATATTTTAATGTTCCTTTAGCGAAGAGATCGTCTGTTCTGGAAATCAATGAGCCTTGGAGTAATGTGATCATTGAACGGAGTATGCCTTCTCTGAAATTTTACCATGATTTGACATTTGGTAAGGCTATTTAATTATTTCTGGTCAGGTGCTTAAAGAGGTATTTTGTTATGCACAGTTATACCCTACTATAACATGTTTATTGAGTCTGTAAAACTTGCATCTTAAGCTAGTATATTAATTACATTATAAAAGTTCAGATGGTTCCAATGAACTATCCCGTAAGCACTCATGGGGGGTGTATTTTATGCCAATCCCCCTACAGTTAATATGTACAAAAAAATTGTACATCTGTCAGTTTAATAGTTTTTAAAGTTCATTTGCACATGTCATGCAAAAAATTGACACCAATGTTGAATGTATATTGCAATGAAAAGTATATTGAGATATACTTTCGTAATACCTTGGTTAAATACATTGGTATTATCATTGATGATTTGCTATCTGGTAAGCTTCATAGTACTGGTCTTAGTAAGAATGATAATAGCTGTCAATGTAACTTCAGACTGAGGTGGGATATTATTAGACCTCCTCAAACAAATTCTACTCGATTTCAGAAATTTTATTTCTTTTCAGCCCCTAGATTTCACAATTTTCTTTCTCAATCTTTTATAAACATTTCTACTCTTCGTTCTTTTCCAGGGCTAATAAAAACTGCTTATTCATTTATAATTCACCTGAAGTTGAGATATTTTTTTCATATTGATAGCTAATTATTTATCTGCTTTAATTGTCATTCTTATATTTTTTATTGCCCATGTTTATCTTTTTAAGTTGTGATGATTTGTTGTAATTATTCCATCTGTAATTGCATTTGTGTCCCTTTATTCTACTGTAATTATCATGTTTATTCCTCTCCTTCTATAAGATTAATCATTTAGGATGGGGTCTTCATTGATTGTGTAATCTCATTTCTTTGGATTGTTGTTAAAATATTAAAATAAGTATATAGCTAGAATCTCAAAAATTGGGCAAGAGGGTGGGTTATTACTAAATGGTGAGAGGAGTTTCATCATGATTGTCATTTCTCATTATGCTTTGAGGACATATGGCTTTCATTCTAGCTCTCCACTTGTTCCTGTTTAGTGCAGAAAAAAAATTTGCTTGCAACCAGATCACCCATCCAGCCTACATTCCCCCCTCTACAATCATTCTTTTCTATGTGACTCTTGAATGACACCTATTCTTCTTTCCTTCTTGTATCGAATATCGAAGTCAAAACCACTCTTAGTACTGCATTCTGATTAATTCAAAGAATATATCTCATTCATTTCCATTTTCTCAATTCAATTTCCTTCTGAATTGGCTTTATGTTGGGTTTTTTCTTATAACTGGCAATTTGAAATAGTATATGGCTAGAATATTTTCATAATTTTTTTTCACACATTTATGTGTGTGAAGGGGGAGTTACCGTTTCAATATGGACCATATAAAAACTTTTTTTTTTCTTTCTAATGGAGAGGATTATAACTCCCAAATACCTCAAACACACAATTAAGTTGCCTGATCATAAATTTGACTATCAAGAACAACTCTATTTAAAAAACAACAAGTGCCTTTTTTTAACCTCTTTTGTATCAACTGGGGTTATCAGCAAACGAACAGAACGAGAATCCAATGACACCCATGTTTAGATATACCTCTTGCAGTTAAATCCTTTTTTCCCCCTTACTGCTAGTATTGACAGTAAGTTATTGTGAGGTGCTCTGTTCATTTTTCACGGCAAGTGAAGCATAGAAATTTATGCTTTTGTATTGAAGAGTTTCTTCTTGTTTGAAAGCAAGTAGAGGGGGCATAATTGCAATCTAAGTATTAAAGAAACCCTTATCTTCTGAACAGTAGTTGACCTGGTATGTAGTCCATCAGAACAGGTTCCATACACAATCAGTGATTGGCAGCAAAGATAATACTACATGTCAATAATTACATTCGGTCAACTAACATGGGGAAGGGGGATCACATTTTCTTGAAATCATCTTGCCTATTGTTTGTATGTAGAGGCATTTGGGACTCCTTTAAAGTTAAGGGGTTAAGTTATAATTGCATTAACTGCAATTTTTTTGTTGAAATGCTACAGTTTGAAAGTTTTTTAACCTGCTAAATAAAATAAAATGAAATTTTCCTAAGCATGTAAAATAGTGTGTTATTACTAACCATGTTTTCCAAATTAAAATATTCGTATTTTTTCTCAAGTCAATTCCATGAATTCTTGATTTAAAGTTATCTATTTTTCAGATATGGAAGAGATGTCAATGGCTTATGGTCCAAGTTGGGAGCCAGTAATGGCACAAATCGGCTTGGCAATGGAGTTGGTTAGTCGGCCATCTTTAGATCCAAGCCCTGCTCTTCCATGGTGGGACAAAATGCGTCTACTGTACCATGGCAGATTTACATTACTTGCACAACATCTGAACTTATACTTGCGGGCTTCATTAGATCCTTATAATATTACAGAGCACATGGAGATATCTTGGTCAGAAGTATTTATTGAATGGACAACTGGTGAGTTGTTTTTCTACATTACTAAAATGCATCAGACCATATTTGACAGGATATCTGCCCAGAGATTTACATTGCAAATGCTGGGGGTAGTAATTGGTCTTAAATGAGAAATACAGATCTTGAAATAAAAATTATCAAAGTTAAAATTGAATAAAAATAATAGATAAAAATTTTCAGTGTTAAATAATTATCTGAAAAGTTATTAAAATTTAGTATGTTGTTTACATGTCAACTCTGGTAAGGTGAACTAACAACCAAGTAAGAATTTTGAAATTAATATGTAGTCTTATATGCTACTAGCAGCATACCCGTTCTTCGTACAGAGTATATAATATAAAGAAACTTAAAATTGACAATCATGTGAAAATTCCTATAGTATACTAAATGACGTTTTAAATTAAAATATTCTGTTAAAATATTTAATACAATGCTCTTAAAAAGAAGTTTTAAGAATCTCTGTTCTCGCTATACAAAATTATCTTCACAGGCAGATCTGAAGAATAAAACATCCTGACTCCTTTTGTAAGCAAATTTACAAAAAAAAAAAGGAATTGAATCAATATATGCAAAGTGAAAGCATTAAAATTGTATGAGACCCATACTACTTATATACGCGAATATTAAAAGATATAACCTGTATTAGTACATTGCATGTTTAAATTGAAAATATCAATAAGCTTGTAATTGACTCCAATATATGCCAGAATGAAAGCACTAAAATTAAATGGGAATATATATATATCCCTGTACTACTTATATTGTCGCAAATTAGAAAATATGCCAGTGTATTAGTAGAAGATTACCCGTATTACAATATGAGTTTAAAAAATCTTTGCCAAAATAAAACAGATGACATAATAAATTGAAAATATTAATAATCCCCGTAATCTTTATACAAGAAGGTTAATTGATTCCAATATATCCCAATATATATCAAAATATATGCCAATATAACTGTACTACTTATATTCTTATAGATTAGAAGATATACCCATGCATTTGTAGAAGATTACTCGTACAACTTACAATATATGAGTTTATAATTTTTGTCATAATAAAACAATGGCATAATAACTTGAAAATATCAATAATCCCTGAATCAATAATCCTTGAAAATATCAATAATAATAATGTTTAAACCTGAAGACTGTAATTGATATTATCCATGCAATTGATATTATTAATGCAATGTCAATGGAATTTTATTTATATACATATCTTTATTATTCAAATCGGAAAAGATTGAATAAAAATCGTATGCCGCATAACACATTAGATTTACATCCATTGTTAAACGACATGATATCATTTGCTTCAAATAAATTGATGGAAATCATACTATCATCTGAATAATGTGATCTCCATGGAAGATTTGGTGACATTTTTGTCAATTTAGCGATAATTTAAAAGATCGCCAAATTTATCGCCAAGTGGGACTGTAGAACTTACTGATAGTCCCATTTTGTGGCAAATTGATGAAACATCATCACAATACTATCCCCTAACAAAATACAATTAATTTCACTTATTAAGTTCAGTTTTATCAATTTCATGATATTTTTATGGATTTGTAACCATTTTTATCAATTTGGTGATATTTTAAAAATTGGCTAAATGTGTTACTAAGTAGAATGGATGGACTGACCAATAAATGCTACCGAAACATCATTTCAGTACTCTCTTCTAAAAAAAAACAAATTTAATTTCATTGATTTGCGTTATTTTTATCAATTTGGCGACATTTCCGTCAATTTGGTAAAGTTTAAGAAAAGTTGCCAAGTTAGCAATATTCCGCCAAATTTGTAGCTCCAAATTTGCTGATCTAAAGAATAAAACATCCTGATCCCATTTGTATGTACTAAAATTGTATTAGAAGATATACCCATTCTACTCTTTTTCTGTTTCAACAATCTGATAACTGAATATATTGGGTAAACACAATATATGAATTTATGAGCTAAACACAATATAAAAGTTTAAAACTCTTTGCCAAAATAAATGAAAGTGATGTACGTAGTCCACAATTAATATAATAAAAAGAAAAATCAAACCTTTTGTTTCTAAAATATATTTTTTTATCCATTTATTTATTATTTAAATCAAAAAAATAATAATTAAAATTAACAGACAGATTTAATTTAATTGCATTTCTGAGCAACATGATATAAGATAGAACTTCTTCATAAACTGCGAAATTAAATAACCATTTTTATTTCTTTATACTTTTCATTATTGAGTAAAAACTTGTGAAAAATAAAGCATGGAGATAGATTTTCCATTTAAATTCATGTTTCAAGCAATTCGTGTTTTCAAAAAGTGACTAATTAGCTCAAGAAATCTCCCACCACACTCAGAGATAAAGTTTTAATTCACTTTCAAACGATTTTCAAGCTTTTCGTTTGGATAAACCGCGGAGTTAGAGAGTAGAACTTCTAGGAAAAAGTTTTGTTTTTCATTAATATCTTGACAACCCCTGGTCTCAGAAGCTCGAAACTTGAACTAAATTTATGGGGGGCTATTTCAAGGCTATCTACAAAATTTCATTAAATTCAGTTCAGTCTTTCTCCCATGATAATGAGACAAACAAAAGTTTTGTTTTTTACTAATATCTTGAAAACCACTGGTCGTAGAAACTCAAAACATAGACTAAATTTTAAGTGGGGTTATTTCCAGGCTATCCACAAAATTTCATCAAATTCGATTCAGCTGTTCTCCCGTGATGATGGGACAAACAGACGGACAGACAGACAGACAGATTTTCAATTTCATATATATAGATTTGTCATAAGACAAAAAATAAGATTAATTCCACTATGCTGAGATAAACCATTTTCAAGATTTTACTAATATCTTTCTGAAATATAGCATTATTTGGCTTTTAAGACAGTTTTAACTAGGCAAACGATGAATGAAATTAAAATAAAAATTGCAAATTTGCTGTTATATTGATAATGTATCTGTTTTATTTTAAATTTTGCAGTGTAAAATGGGTATAACTCATGCCAATGAATATAAATTTAAAATTAGAAATTGCTTGCAAGAAAAGTCATTTATTGTTCCTGATCTCTGAGTATTTATAAAAATAAATCAATTTAATGTTAATTTTAAATTGGATCTGTTATTGTCCTATGCTTCAGTAGTCTAAAATTTTATCCATGTTTACACATGAGTTTTTTAAATTCATTAATCTGTTTTGGAATTTCCCTGTACAGGTAAAATTCTGACTAAAGGGAATCTTGATATGTATGTTCATACTGCATCCAAGTATGATGACATAAGAGTTCTGCACATTCCACATTTGAAATTGAGGTATTCACCCATTAATGTGTAAAAAATAAAATTTTTGTAACATATTTACCATTATCAAATGTATTCCATGTTATTTCTCATTTTGAATCATTTAGTCATTCGTAGACTAAAAATTTACTTTTAAAAATGTTATATGTAAATTATAAGGAAATGTAAAGAACATGATTTTGCACACAATCAATAATATAAACAAGATCACAATGTAACATATAGCGCAAATAAAAAAAAAGCATATGTACATTTCAGAAATCATTGGATTTAAACCCATTGATTTTTAAAATGTGCATATGCTTTTTTTTATCTTTATTTTGCACAACTTTTTACATTGTGATCTTGCATATTATTAAGGTAATGTAATGGTTTAAAAAAATATGAGTTGTTATACTAATTATACCGGTAATCAAAGTATTAATATTTCTAGATTTTTATTTGATAAAATGAGATATTACTATTGTTTTACTCATGGATGATTAGTTAAAATGTGAATCACTGAAAGGCACGATGTTGTGTTCTGAAATTTGCATCAAAGCTTATGTTATAACACTGAAATTCTGTGCATATTAGATGTATATGATTTTATTTGAAAGAGATTGTGCATTTTCTCTTAGAAAGTTTTCCATTTAAATATTCTTCCTTTGGCAGTATGGTGATATTTGAATTCATGCCTGATAATTATTTTCTGTCTGTTTCTGAAATTAGTATCTGACATAGGGATACACCAATGATATCAATTTTAAACATAGTAAGATTATTTAGGTGCTAGAATGAAGAGAAATGCAGAGGGATATTTTCTCCATGACTTTAAGACTAAAACAATAAATGAGTTGAAAATCGTTTACACTAATAAATTTATCTCTGTGTCATTCTTCCACTTTTCATCATTTTAAATTATAGTGTTTTTTCTCACGTTATCTTTTATGTTATGTCAGTATTTATTGCATATTAGTTTCTTCAGTGCAAGGTCTATCTGTATTGTATCTTTTGTATTTTATTCATATTTAATATTTTGGGATTAAAAACTTTTTCAAACTATGCTAAATATGTAGACACCCTTGTATATGCAGCAAAACCCATTAATTTAATTTGTAAATGTTGGAAAAAAATTATCAACATTATGATTTTTAATCATAAACAAAGCTTAAAAGCAGTGCAAACTTCATTCAAAAATTCAGTTCTGGATAAAAAAAAAAAAAGCTTCATGTAGTATATGGAAGTATGTTCAAAAATTGAAATGTAAAAACTGGATTTAAAATTGAAGTATTGCATAACATAAATAATTAGTAAATGTACATTTTAAAACTATTTAAAAATATCTTGTATTTATTTCTTCTAATTGATATTTTTTCCTAGCACAAATTTTGACTGGCTATGTTTAGGCAATCCATATGATCATCACAATGTTATGCCATGTGCTCCAGATAAGGTGCCAGAATACTCAATTAATCAGGTATTGTGGCTAAAAATTATATTTCACTTTCTTTGTTAAAAAGTATCTTGATTGTTCGGCTTCACCCAACTTTCTCATTATTCATATTTTAGGTTGTTTAGATTTACTTGTATCAGAATTGAAAAAAAAAATGTATTTCTTTTTATGGTTTTTTGTTTACAACTTATTCAGTAAGAAATGTGTTGAAGACCCAGACCGTCCGACTCATCCTAAGGACTTGAGCAACCATTTGGACGGCCGGAGTAAGAAATGTGGGTAAAAATTCATAAATTTGTTTTCAAGGTGGCATTAGGTCTGCCCTTTTGATGAATTAGAGGCATTTGTCTGCTTTGTCTTTAATATGTATAATTTTAACTAGCAGGCTTTGTCAACCAGCGATCATTAAATATAGCAACCAGTTCTTATAGCATTTAGATTTTTAGTATATTTTGCACCTGCTGTGTAAGCAACAAAAGTGAGCCAAAGTTTAACATATGCAGGTCAAGTGAATCAATCCATAGTGAGTGGAAATTACAATGTGAAAAGTGCATCAAAATCTTAGCAAGTGTAGCTGAAATAGACAGAAACGAAGATTTTAAAAAAGACCCTCCAGACCCCATTCCCTCCTCTCCCACCACACCACTTCTTGTGTGGATTCAAAAGTCGAAAAGTAACAAAAGTGGGTCTAAGTTTAGCATGAGCACATCTAGTGGATCCGCTGGATACAAATTAAATTGCAATTTCAACAGTCAGCACAAGTAGACCAAGTACATTATTTTCCACAAACGATATAGTTTTTTTATTTCCAATACTCGTCTGAATCAATCATCAAATATAATGTGCAAATTCCCTTGGTGGATACAATTTGAATCAAAACCCATCATTTGTTTAGATTGTAACATTTACATTCTAATAGTTATCTGCAGTGTAACCCCGCACAGGAGGCATGATGCCCCTAAAGAGTAAAAATTTCATAGAATTCATGTACACCTGCATAACCCGCATGATACCCATTAAATAACAGTGAAAATTCCATGTTAATTGAAGCTACAAGTGGTAAGATAAATATCGAAATGCAGATTAAAAAATATGGGGTTATGATCGGAATTATGCCCTATGACATATAAAAGTGAAATTGCAATTTAGACAATCATAGCACAATCAGACCAATTGTACTATCTTCTGCAAATAACATAGTTTTTATATTTTCAATACTTTTCTGAACCAATCGCTGAATATAATATGCAAAATCCCCTGACAGACACAATTTTAATTGAAATCTGTCACTTGATGAGACTTATATATGAAACGTACATGCATGTTGTGACATTTACATTTTAATAGTTATCTAAGGTGTAAACCCATGTAGCAGGCATGATCAAAATGCCTATGAAAAAATATGGGGGGTTATAATCAGAATTATGCCTCTACAGCAGATACAAATGAAATCACAGTTTCAACAATCATAGCACTATTGGACTAATTACACTATCTTAAGCAAACAACATAGTTTTTATATTTCCAATACTTTTGTGACTGATCGCTGAATACAAATCACAATTCTTGACGATCATCCATTCTTCCGAATTTGCTTCATTGCCTTTTACTTCATGCACTATGTCAATGGTTTTTAAAACCTCATTGCTCCTTGTTGTTCCTTTACTTAAATCCTGCTTTTAGGAAACTGTTACCAAATGTTATTAACCGTTTCCTCCGTAACGTTTCCAAGCATAGTCTGTCATCCTCATTACATCCAAAAGATTGATGGTTGAGAAAGTATTGCCATTGTTGATGGCATCTAGAAGTTTTCAAACCAGTTCTCATTTGTATCCCACTTTGAAACTTTTAATAATCCCTTGATGGAGAGATTGCAGGTTTGATGTAGTGTTTGGAGGGAAAAACTGTATTGTGACGCTTTTAGAATAAGGAGGTTGGAATGAGCGTTGCAGTTGTTGATGAAAAGAGGAATTTTCCTTTTTTGAAACCCATAAATTTGTCGATTCCTTTCAACCAACCACTGAAGTCTAGACTTTCTTTTTTGCTTTATATGTTATGGGAAACAATTTCACTTTTGAGAAATACATGGGCTTTGCAGACCGACCAATCTTCAGTGATGGAAGTTTCTCTTCCATTTTGATTAGCTGCTAAGAATACAGTTACACATACTTTGATATGCTTTTGATACTAAGATAATATTGGTGTACAATATTGAACTCATATGCAATATTTTATCTTAGCTATTTCTTACAAATAGTTCAGATATTCATGTAATTTTAGTTTAATATTAACTATAATATAGATAGGCATTTCCTGCAATATTGGTCTACTTTTGGATACATAATTGGAAATTATCCACTTGTAAAGCCAATATTGGTGTAATATTTCAAATATTTGTCTACTTTTTCCCGAGCATTGGTAATACTGGTAAAGTCCAAATATAAATATCAGCACAATATTATACATCAATATTAATTTGATATTAGGGATATTTAAATTAAATTCTCCAATCAAAAAATTATTTAGTAAGTTTTAATTTCCAAAGAAATGTCTTATCCAGGGGCCACACTGCTGATCACCATTTTTGTATTTTGCAAAAGAAAATTTAATTTGGCAATTGAAAAAAAGATTGGACAATTATGAATTCTGATGATATCAAAATTGAAAATTGAGGTTTACTAATCATAATGTATACTGTGTCTTTTCCAAAACTATGATCTTTGGTATTTAAAAATTTTCGAATCAAATTTTTCAAATGAAATGTCAAAATGAAAATTGACAAATAAAAACTCCAATTGCCAAAAGAAAATTTCATTTAAAAAATAGGTTGGTAAAAATAATCAAAAATCCAGAGCAACACCCGTTATATTTTTGTATATTTAACTTAAATATTTTTATTACCTTTTTTTTTTATCACCCCCTACTTAATTAACATTTAGGAATAAAAGTTCTTTTTTATATAATTTTTTTTTGTCATATCAAATATTAATTTTTACTTAATAAGGGCTTTTGTAGATATTTGATAAATATTTGACTTTGTAAAATGGATTATTGGTTTATTTGTTCTTCCTATGGTCATTTTGTGTATAATAAGATTTGCAACAAATGTAATGTTAAATCAGCCACCTATCCAGTTAACTAGAAAGCCAACCATTTTACTATTACCATTTCTAAAAAATATTCTTGTTTATTGACAAAGAATTAACAATATAAAATTTAGTTGAATGTTATTGGTAACTTTATACAAAGTATCTTATGAATACTCCATATATCTCACATTAAATTTCTTAAGAAAAAGAGTTGCTTTATTATTTAAAATATGTTTTTCATTGTGAATTTTTGTTTGTAAAACTAGATGTAGGTGTATCTGAGTTTTTTTTATTGAATTATGTAAGTTTCTTATTTAGGAACATGATTCATATCGTGCATTTCGTTCTCAAAACTTGAACATATCATACTCCTATGAAACAAAAAATCTCTATGCTGATCAAGATAATATACCAACAATGCTGTTATATAGTAGTACACTAAGATGGATTGAGAATTTAAAAGTAAGTCTGATTACTTCTAGTTCCATTATATTTCTTACATTTTTTCATCTCATACAAAAATTGTCTATATGCAATATTTGCTGCATAAAAATGTAAAATGTATTTAATGAATTATTATCTCTTTGTTTTCAACATGCAGATGATTATTTTACTTTATAAAAATTGCTCAGAACCAGTAGCAAATCAGGATAAAATAATTTGGGGAGACATAAAACCAGGGATCAAAATTAGCAAATAAGAAGTTTCTTGCTGTATATTTTAACAAGGTTATGAATAAAATAAAATATAACAATTGAATTACAATGAAAATAAAAAAATGCCATTTTAAAAATTTTTTTTATTACAGTGGAGCAGGTTAGTGGGTACAGTGGTGCCAGGATTTTCGTTTCTTTTTGGAACCGATTCAAAAACGTTATATGTGGGAAAACACAATGCACATAAAGCTAGTATATAAAAATCAAAGAAAATAATTAATCGCTCACCGAGCTTTACTTTTTTGTTCATTAAAAGTTCAATTTATGATTCACATTGAAAAATTCTGCATAAAAAATGTCAAAATTCCTATAATTTAACTATTCTGTAAATCAAATATGCTATTAACTTTTAAAATAACGCTCTAGAATCTTGAAACAATAAATACTATGTTTGCGGAAACAAAATGATTCAGTTAAAAAAAAAAAACCCTGGAATCCTATTGTGAAGGGAAGAAGGGAATTTTTACTCTTCCAAAAAATCCTACAGCTTAGACACATCTACACAGACCTATTTGGCAATTAAATGATAAAATTGTTTACACATTCTCTTTGTTTCATTTCCAAGGCAATATAACCTAGTGGGGGGTAGACATTTTGAAAGATGTCTCTCCTAAAAAATATACTTCAGAGTCTGGCACCACTTGAAGTAAAAATATGTCTGCATCTTTCTTTATTTACAAGAAAGCATTTTATACATTTATCAAATGAAGTATAATTTAGAAAATACTATTTTTATGGGGGAATTGCGAATAAATGTAAAATGTGTCTTTTCATCATATATTTTGTACCTATTTATACTTTAGATGATATTGTCTGGAGTAACACGCCTAACTAGAAGGGGAGTTTTGTTCTCAAACACAAAGCCACGGAAGCCACAGCTAAGCCGTCATTACCATAGGTTGTGTGTTTCACTGAATCTCCATAAATTCAAAATCATCTATTGGATGTCATTTGCAAAGCAGAGAGGGTTAGAACTTGTTGGTGGAAGGTTGTTTCTCAGCTCCGAACATACACAGACGCTTACTCATCTGGAGGATGGCTTGAAGCATAGGTAAGTGGATTAAGTTCTTGTAATTACTTCTTTCCTGCATAATAATGCTAAATGTGAGCATACCCATTTTAAATAAATTAGCTAATTTCAATGTAATAGTCAGCCTGTCTCTAATTTAATATTTGTAAAATTTTGATAGCATTTTTATTTGTACACAAATTCTTTACAGGCCAAGAGCTATGTGGAATATTGGATATCTGAATTCAGAGCTATGTGACAGTGAAATCTGGTTATATAACTGTAAAGATGAAGATGAAAATGTAAATATGCAGTCAAATAATTTGTTTGATCGGTTATTTGATAAGTAAATTTTATAATATTGCTTTTCTTTTATATTTGTTTTTGCAGCCTACAAAGTCATTTCATATTCCTGTTGAAAGAAGCTACTTTTTAAGTGTTGATCGGTAAGTTGGAATTATAAGTAAATTTAATTGCTTTAAACATACACAGAAACATACAAAAACTGAAGTACACATAAAATACTGAACTCCTGGTTCCGAGATTCTATGAGTTATAATACATCTTCATTGTCAACCTTTACATTAAGCCAAGAAGCAAAATTGACCACCTCCTCTGTTGCTTGAGTAATAAAGTTCTGTAGCTGTCTTATTGTCTTTGATTAATAAAAATGGGCAGAGATCTTTCCATTGTTTTTTGAATAATTTCAGCCCATAACTTTCCAATGATCTTAACTGCATCTAAAATGTTTAATGCTTTCCAGGAATCCTTTACCAATGTTAGCCATTTCCGAAACAAACCTGCATAGTCTCACTTGCATTTTTCAAAATGCCCCTATCTGTAAACACTCCTGTGTTTTAGCATGTTACTTATCAAATTAAACAACGTAAATATAAAATACATAAATAGGGATGATGTAAATCATGGAATTACTGTATAAACACCAGTCAAATATTTAAAGATTTACCTTGGTTGATTTTGGCAAATATTAAATGTTCAAATAAAATAACATGGTAATTAGAATTTTATTATAAACATTGTTTAAGTTATTTCATAAAAATAGACCTCTTGAGCTTTTTGGGAAATTTATGTCGAAAACCCAGACCACTCGACTTTGAGTGTCCGATGAGAAATTTATGTGTATTTGTAGTTTTAAAAATTGTGATTTTGAAAAATGAGAATGCACATTTGATCCTCAAATCTGTTTTGCAATTTTTTATTAAAATAATTTTGCAATATTAGTATTTTGTAAAATATTTGCAAAAATTCTTTGTAAAATGCAAATATTTTACAAAGATTAATATTTTGTAAAATATTTGCATTGTAATTCATAAATTGTTTCACCACATAACCAGAACTTTTGATTTTTTACTTTACATATTCATTTTAACTTTTTGCATTAATTTTGTAGTAAATAATTTTGCATTTCAATTAAATCTGATGCCAAGAAAATGAATAACTAAATAATTGATTTTATACTATTTTACATAGGTGTTTTTCACAACCGTGATCTTTACTAATTTAGTTATTTATGGCTGTATTGAACAGGAGAAATCTTCATTAGAACTAATCATAACTCACTCTAACATGAAGATATGATTAACACTTGGCTTTGACTGATTGAAAAACCATTCTAAATAATAATCATGGTTTGTAAGATTAATTTAGATATCTATTTTAGGGGTCTGCCATCTACAAGAAATTTAGGTCTATTTAGGAACCTATCACCAAATTCAATCTTCTCAAAAATACAAAGCCTTGAAGTACCTACACTAAATACTAAGCCTCAAAAATAGATTTTTCATGAAATTCCCAATTTTGAAAGCTGGGTTTTTCACAAAATTTCAATCTAAAATGAATGAATACTCAATTTAAACACACAATAAATTTAAATAAAAAACAAACAAACATATAAATAGGTACTCGCTTGAAACTTGCCCTTTTCTCTGTTTCCACCATGTGCAATACAGTAAAAGTAACACTGTTATGCAGGAATATTATCTTTAATATTGAAAAATAATTAGTTTTTATGAGATGGTCTTATAATACTTTACAGTTACATTTTTAGTTTAATACTATCTTTTACTGCTGCAAAAATCTTGTAACTTGAAGTGAGTAAGTCATTTATCGAATGGTTTTTTTTACGTCCAAGCATATTTTTTTTCTCTTAGGCTCTATTTCAATTTTTAAATAATCTAGCATGTTATAAGCTTGACTAGACATAGTTATAATAAATATAGACAAGCTTTGTTAAAGGTTTTTTTGTTTAAAAGTAAAATCATGAAAACTAATACCCACTTTCAGGATATATATATAGATTCAATCACAATTAATTTGAATGTGTTTTCAATTGAGTCAATTTTGAGATAATCTGTTAGTTGAGCCCTTTCATTAGAAAAGGATCATAAAAATTGGATGAGTCGATTCTGAGAACATCCTGGTAGATGGATTTGATAAATGGCTTAACTTCAAATTTGTCTGGGTTTTTCATTCAGATAAAAATATTGGGCAAATCTGCAGGTTGAGACATTTTGTTGCAAAATAAAATCATGCAGATGGGCCAAATAGTATTCAAGAACATGTTGGGGATAGTTGTAAGTTCATTAAATGGTTAAAGTTCAAATTTAAATGTGTTTTCAAGTTAGTCAAATTATTAGGCGAATCTGCAGGTCAAAGCCGCTGGTTTAAAAAATGAATTGGACAAATCGGCTGAGTAGATTCTAAGACCTGACTGGGACAGAAACTTTGTCAAAACTTAGATATGTAGATAAAAATTATAAAAAAAAAAAAAAAATTGAAGGTTAAATAGTTGTGAAAAGAATTCTTTGTTTATAACTTTTCTTTGACTTAAAGACTGATGTCTTGACTTAATGACTTAATTTTTCCAAAGTTAATACCAAACTTTCAGTTTAACAAAATTTGAATTTTTTGCAAAATTATAAGTATATTTATTTTACAAAATTATAATTTTTATCGCAAAAATGCGACACTGTGAAAAAACCCTAGACAGACTCTTGATTTTGATGTATTTTCTTTAAAGATATGGCATGTTTTCTGCTGAAATTTCATTTAAAAATGTAGTATTAAACAAAGTTTTTCTGAGCCACTGCAAATAATGTTGCAGATTAGATTTAATCATAGTTGCTCATGCCTGCTTTGAATTTTCAATTTTAATTAAGCAACCTTTTAATGATTTTAGTGTATCATATGGAAGAGAAGAAATTGTGAAAGATGTCATGGCTGAAGAGGTATTTAGTTTTCCATATTGTGTAACTTTACACATTTATAAAACCAGTGTTTGTAAGCATGTCTTTATCTCAAATTAATGTGATTGACATTGCTTTTTAAAACAATGCCAATTTATTTTAGGATAAAGCAGAGATTCCTACCCATCGCTTAGTTGTCCATGGACTGAAAGGTGCCTGGACGAGACATAATAGATTGGTTGCATTTAGTCTTTTTGACAGCTACCAGAAAACTGTTGTTTTGAAGAAAAACTTATCTACCGAAGCTCTTCGGTGCTTTAAAGTTGAAACTCAGAACACACCACAAGTAAGTGTTTTTTATTCATTCATTCTTCCATCATTTAAAATATGTTTTAAAAGATACATTTTGAAATGTTTTTAAAAACAGTGAATTAATTTTCATGTTCTTGCAGTAAGTACTCTTCCTATATTTGAACTTTCAATTAACTTGATTGGTTCTTAAAATGTGTAAATTTAGAATACTGTGAAAATGTTCTTTGTTACAGTTATTGATATATATATAGAAATTTCCAAATAGATCAAAGAGAAATGAACAAATTGAGTACCTCAAAGTGGCCATGAGGGGGGGGGGGGGGGTGTCATTTTGTTCATTTCTCTTTGATCTATTTGGAAATTTCTATGTCGTTTACGAGGGGTAATGGCAGCAATGCGCCTTATGATTCATTAACATTTGGTATGGTATAGGGTTTTTAAATTTTATAACTTTTGTGTATATATATATATATATATATACACAAGGCAGGATAAAAAAGTTCGAAGACTGTGCTGATATCTATAACCCTGATTGGAGGAGAGGGAAACTATTTTACCGTGGCGTAGAGGCACATGTGACGCAAGATGTGAAAAGGAAGGAGCAGGTGTTTTTCCAGACAATGCGTGTCAGTGAACTGTAGTCATTTGCATTCGTCGAAAATGGAAATGATGTTTGAAGAACAACATGTGAATATCAAATTCTGCCAGCATTTGGGGAAATCGCCAATACAAACATTGAATCTGCTGCAGCAGATGCAATGTTTCTGTCAGCAATTTCCCCAAATGCTGGCAGAATGTAATATTCACATGTTGTTCTTCAACCGTCATTTCCATTTTCGACAAACGCGAACGACTACAGTTCACTGACACACATTGTCTGGAAAAAACCTGCACTGCGGACCTGCTTCTTCCTTTTCACATCTCGTGTCACATGTGCCTCTACCCCACGATAAAATAGTTCTCCTCTCCTCCAATCAAGGTTAGAAATATCAGCACAGTCTCCAAACTTTTTGATCCTACCTTGTATATTTTGCAACTTAATATTTCATCTCTGTTTTTACTGTAAGCATCCACTTTCTGATCACTTCAAGCTCACCTAAAATCATTCGACATACAAACTTCAAAATTTCAGATGCAATAAATAATTTTTCACCAAGTAAAACTGAATTGCATCTGTATAGGGGCATGTTATGTGGTCTTAAATGCATTTACAAATATGATTCCTACTATATCAACAAAATATCAATAATATACACAAATGAGTGAGAAATCTATAATTTTGGCAATGTTGAATGCTTGTTCATCCATAATTAATTTTTAAACCATGTAAAGTTATTCTTCTTTTCATTTGATAATTCATTAAAAACAATTGTTGAATCTTTGAATTAAACCTTTGTTGTTGTTGTTTAATTCAAAGGACCAGTGTTACAGGATCAATTGGAATCATCATCTGGGAATTACAATTTTTTTATGTTTTGATATGAAGCTGAATTAAAAATTTTATATAGAGAGCTGTTTTTATGTCACTAAAATTACATTTTAGAAAAAAGATAATTGCAGTTGATAAAGTTAAAACAATATGTAGCTGTATGTATATCAGTATGTATACATATATCTTCTTTGATAATTTAATATTGAAAAGTGACTTCAATTTCCAAATTATCTTTTTTTTTTGTGTGAATGGGGGGGGGGGGGGGGAGGAGGAGAGAAAGCATGTAGTTTTTCCACAAAAATTCTCTTTTTCTGTCAAACTAATGTGATTATATTTCATGTCTGTATATAACACATTTTGCCTCTATATATGAGAGGTATATTTTAAGCTATTTCTTTTTAAAATTATCCCAGAAACTTCGATCCCAGACAAATGCTTCTCAATCTTCTGCATCAGCAGCTCCTAGCCCTGCTACTAATTTGCAGTCAAGTCATGCAGCATCGATGCTTCTGAAGTTAGTTGCTGAATCTGAAGCGAATTCAGTGGTCTTTATTGAAGAGGTAATGATTTGAATTTATGAGCATCTATGCTTGCACAGTTAACATATAAGTCAATTGTATATTTTAAAAATGTTTCTAGATTCATAATGTTTAAGGCGCTGTTTAAAATGTTGATAACATGTTGTCTCATTCATAGATGGAAGGTACAGCAAGAGAGCAACAATTGCATGGTGTTGCTGCTTGTCAAACTGATGATGTTCTACAGAAAAAGTGGCTTAGTGAGTATTTTTTTTTTTTTCGGTAAGCTGATAAACTACTTGCCAATCACCTTAAATTTTCTCATTTTAATTTTTAAATGGGTTGATGCATAGTTTATGATTAGGTCAATTATTGTGTTGTGATAAAAAATTTTCAATAATAATTTCTGCAATTTTTGTCAGTTTTTTGTTAATTTTATGAATTACTAGATTGAATTACCTGGTGTTTCCTGAGTCACAAGTAAGCACCGCTTTACTTAAATAATACAGATAACAGATGCAGATAACATCACTCAATTTTCAAATCACCTGTTTTGAATTAAAATCATTTCCACACTCCATTTTTTCCATGTGCAACCTTGTCAATTGTGCAACACAGCATAATACACCCTAAATAAGTTCCTTTGATATGCCCCTAAACAAGCTTCTTTGATGTGCCCTAAATAAACACTCAATTACCAATTCTTGAAAAATCATAGAAAAAATATTACATGCTTATACTTGTTTATGTCGTTTTCGTTTTTTCAATCTCATGGTATTTTAAATTGTTTTACATATTATATTTAATCCATTTATAATTTTAATGTGCATTTTTTTAATGTGCATTATGCTGTAATGTTTTATTTTATTCAATATTTAAATTCTAGTTTTACTAACTGCATTTACATGAGCATACAATAACATCTAACCATATGGTTTGCATTTGTTCTGACTTCTTATGTGCCTGAAAGTGATAAAGGCTTAAGGATTGTTGTTGTTCAACCCAGACCATCCGACCTAACCCAAAGTGTAAGGTATCTGTTTAGACGACCAGAAAGTGCCACCCAATTTAGACTGGAATCCAGTGGGGGAGGCATCCACAGGGACTGTACCCTCCTTCTCCTACCACCAACCTCTTGGAAGGACTTATGAACACACATGTTTAACATGATTGTACTCCGCATGAACACTGTAGCAGTTTGGGCAGAGACAGGAGTCAAAGTCTTAAAAGGATTGTAATTTATATGCCTGAAAATATAGTAATAGAAATTTTAATGGTATTAATTGTTGTTGATAGTTTTAAATATCACAGACAGGGTAGCCAAAACTACATTCCTTTTAAACTTAGACTTCAATTTTGATAAATAGCTTATATTTTTTTTTCTTTCTACTTGTACTTTTATGAACTTCTTTTCAATAGAATTTTTAATTTATTTTAGTTGAACTTGTGAACAGTCAAGTGATGCTGAGAGGTTGTGAAACATCTGGATATGTCATTGTGAGTGCTGCCAAAGCTAAAATCTTGCAAAGGTTGCATATGCCAGTATGGAAAGATCGGTCACTTGTTTCCAAAACCAGTTGGGTTGGTTCATTTGAATGCATGCAGGTCAGAATATGTATTTTTTTTAATACTGTATTTTAAACTTTTCTTTTTTTTACTTCAGTATTATGTAAAGTTCTTTCAGAGAACTCCAGTATCATATCAAATTATATCAGTGAGCACCCAATTAAGTTTAGTTGGTATTGCTTAATATATCTATATAAATTAAAATATAATTTATTGGTTCTCTTTATTTTTAATAAATTTCATCTGTGAAATCAAGTTTCAACTACATTAATTTTAATGCTCAGTAAATTTTGAAATATTATGTCATATCCTTGATTTGTTTTTAATTTACATGTTATGAAACTTTTATGTATACTTAGTAGTAGGTATGTATGTATACTTTTATGTATACTTAGTAGTACAAGGTCATTACTAGATATCTGATGTTTTAGATACACTCAGCAATGCATTACTTTATGAATGCTCTTGTGAGTTAAAAATGATTTTAAAATGCTGTTATAAATGTGTTTAAAAAGAAGTTTGTATTCCCATATGCAGTAGTTGCATTCATTATAGTATTCAATAAATGTTATAATTTTGATTTCTCTTCAGTATTATGCTACAGTTGATGCTGGAGAACAAAGTTCATCGGTGGATGATGTGTTATGGCTTGCATGGTGGATGATGTGTTATGTTGCTTTATGGTGGATGATGTGTTATGTTGCATTCATTATAGTATTCAATAAATGTTATAATTTTGATTTCTCTTCAGTATTATGCTACAGTTGATGCTGGAGAACAAAGTTCATCGGTGGATGATGTGTTATGGCTTGCATGGTGGATGATGTGTTATGTTGCTTTATGGTGGATGATGTGTTATGTTGCATTCATTATAGTATTCAATAAATGTTATAATTTTGATTTCTCTTCAGTATTATGCTACAGTTGATGCTGGAGAACAAAGTTCATCGGTGGATGATGTGTTATGGCTTGCTATTGACAACATTGAAGAGCGCGATTCCATGATAATTAATGACTTCCCAGATTTGGTTGGGAGTGGGCACAGTGTTGGTGGCGTAGTCAGCAGTACTGTTGGTGCCACATCTGATCCCAAGTCTGCACCAATACAGTTGCAGAGGATTGTTTCAAGATGTGGATGCCAGTTCTTTTATGCAAGTTTTGGAGAAAATGTTGATCCTAGCAGTTTGGAAGAAGTGCCTCCATTGGTATGAAATTCTATGATACTGATTTTTACTTTTGATACACTACACAGAACAGTTAAACCCATTTTTAGTAATAACAGAATTACATATTATATCACATTCCTCTTAAATAAAATGACACAATCTACATTTAATTTGCCTGTATAAAAAATTGTTTTGACTATTATTAGCATAACAAATTTTTTCTTTGCTATTTCAGCAAACTGAGATATACTGGAATATTATTAACAAAAATCACATATATATGATCATATTATTTTTGCTGACAAGGCATAATTCTGCAACTATAGTTTTGGTAGGATGATCTGACTTTCAGATTTAATTTATATTTTCATGATGGTTCTTATATAAGCTTAACTGGAAATAAATGCCAAACTGTTGGTATATAATTCATTAAATAATCATTTAGGTGCTGAAAACACATTATAGGTTTTTATTCAATGAACTTAATTTATGCTAAAAGACAAAATTGTTGATGGCAGTTCTTCTGTAATGAAACATACATTACTGAAGCCTTTGAATAACTAAATAATATAGAGAACATTTCTTGGGATAATGACATATTTACAAAAGGAAATTGAGATAGCAATTTTTTTTATTATGTTTAATTTTAATATAGTCTAATAAAAATGTTCATTTGATGGCTGTATTCATGAAAAGTGAGTATAAAAGGTGTTTAAAATGAAAATGTGTGATTTTCTATGTAATGTTTATCAACTATTTTGCAATTTATAGAACATATTTATATCTAGCCACTTTCAACAACTAGTCCAATTGTTTCAAAAAAAAAAAAAAAAAATCTGAACCTCATTCCAAGTATGCCCACTGCACCAACATAAGTCACTAGATAAGCACTTAAACATGCCTTTGCTCACTGTACAAGTGTTATGTGGCTTTCATTAGCCCAAACTAAGCATAGTATTACCCACTGTGTGAGCACATGGCAATTTGGATATACAATCTAGGTACACATGCTGTGTGAGCATAATATATCCTAGATAAGTGTCTAAATACATGTTTGCCTACTGCATCATATCCACAGCGTGGTGGCATGCAATCCAGTGGCATATGCTATTCAGGCATTATACAGCATTTTTTAGCTCAAGCTAAGAAGTATAGTCCTTAAAACTAAGCACTAGTATAATTAGAAGCTAAGATGTAATCAAATTAGTAAAATGCCTAAAATTGGAGAGGGTGATAATCAATAAAATATAGACCCAAGGGTTTGTAATCTATTTAGCTTTATTGATTGAGAAGATGGGGGAGGAAAAGTGCCTTTGATTTTTTGGTGTTATTAGTTTTCAAAATTGTATAGCTTTGATATGGTGGCAACTTTTAGTAAAGAAATAAATGCTAACATTTACCAAGGAAAGTATTTTTAGATACAATGCTTATAATAATGAAATTATTATACTAAAACATCTAAATCTCTCTCTCTCTAAAATTAGTAAAATCTCAAATTTATTTCATTCATTTTGAGATGTATAGATTTGTAGATAAACTTCATTTTCTGTATAGAATATCCAAATTTACTATACATAATCTTCCTCTTTTTCTGCCTTTTATAGAGCGAGGTAAGTATAAAAATGAATAATAGGATAGAATGCTATATATCCTTGCTAGTAATAAATAATCATCAATACCTAGTGTTCTTTCTAGAATGTTAAACGTGGTGTAATGCAAATTTCAAGTATGCGTATACATATATAATTTAAAACAAACAAAAAAGTTTAGATTTGTATACATCAAAATATGTGAAAAGTTTGCAAATCATATACCATTAAATCTACTTGTAATTATTAAAAATGGAAAATATATTTTCAGTAGTAAACATAACTTGAAAAGTTTTGTAAGTGGATGAAATTGTAATTGTTGATTGCAGCCTGAAGACAATGATCTGTGGGAGAAAGAAGTTGCCGTTGACTCTTTCACATTGACTCACCATGATTTAGATATCTGTACTAATTCTCTCCAGTATGCCATGATTTTGGATCTGGTGAATAATCTGCTGCTGTACGTTGAACCAAGAAAAAAGGAATTGACTAATAAGTTGCAGTACATGCGGTTTCAACTGCAACTTTGCTCTGTGGAAGATCAGAAAGGACCTATTTTACAGCTGCAAGAGAATATAAGGTGATATTATGAATTATTTGTTATTGTACTTTTCTATTTCTAGTAGAGCAGTATAAAAAAGAGAGTTTTGATGATACTATATACATTTTTTGAATACTTTTTACTGAATAGCATACAGAAAACACGAAATTTACAATTTTTTTGCTAAGATTAATTTTTTTAATGTCACCAAGGAATTTAACTGTCAAAGAAGTTTATTTGGTTGCTATACTAAGCCAATCATTAAATACAAGAATTAAACAATACAGTGCCTGCACAAATGAACCTGATTGAGTAGTGAAGATTGTGTTAACAGGTAGTCGCCTATTCAACACTATAAATGACCTAAAATGATTCCATGCCAAATATTTTTGGCTTTTTTTTAATGCAAGTTTCACTGTATCACTAATAAATATGCAACTTAAAATTTTGCATTTTCTGGATTTTTGTTTTTCTATATTATTTTTGGTTATTTTAGATGGAACAGAATTTTACTGCTTATATAAAGATTTTGCAGATATAGTGCAGTCATATTGCGCTGTATTCAAGTCATTTGTTTCTGTCTCTAAGTTTATAGAACCATTTTATATCTGCCAGGCTTGGAAATATATGCATTTAATTTTATGTATTTAGGTCTTTAGTCTCAAATCTCAGACGTTTAGAAAAAGAAGCTTATGCAATTCACAAATTTATATTGGAAAATTCTGACAGAGATGATTATTATGAAGAATTGGGTCTACTTGATCGTAAGGTGTGTTTTAAATTCATCTATTTAAATTAAGCTCAATGTATGTCTATATTTGAACATCGATTCATGAAAAATCCACTGAACTCTGAGATTTGATTTTTATCCAACATAAAAATGATCTTGATTGATTAAGCAAATTTTAGCACCAAAATGTTTTTATTTAATTTTTGAGGGATTTTTAAAATAAAATATTTTGGTACTTAAGAGTCCACTGGAAGTTCTATTGCATATTGTTTTTGAGAGATAGATCCTATGTGGTATGAATGCTGCTGTACAATAAAAGGGTCAGTGGTGAATGAGTTATAACTTAATAAAACTTTAAATAAAACTAGATTTTATGTCTTAGTTGATATTAATGTGTTATTTAGAAGTATTTTAACTTTCAATTGTGCTCTAATTTCCTAGTACTATATTAGTGTAATATGGTATAAACAGAAAAGTGCTTAACTGTCAGCAACATGCCTCTTATCAGCAGCAGGCAGGCGATAAGGTAACCACCGAGCACAAAAACTCCTTAATGCAAGAATTTTAGAATTTTTGTGGCAAAAGTATTTATTTTGCACTAAGGACAATGCAGGACAGTATTTTAGTCATGCCAGCTTATCACAAATTGCCTAGATCATATTGTAATACACTACCTTACTACCCTATAGCAGGGATAGACTTCTACTTTAGAATAGGGCATAGCATACAAACAAAAAAGACAGATTAGGAATTCCTTTAAATTTTATGAATGGTAAGCAAAGCTAAAATAATTGCAAGCATTATTGTTGTTCAAAGTAAACATTTCTACCAAAGAAATTCTAAAGTATTTGTTTGAAGAAGTTTCATGCACACTGATCATCTATCTCATTACCTGCTCTAGTCTGCTATAACCCCAAAACCATGATCCACAAGTGGTAAAGGGATGACTGTTTGAACACTTTTAGGCTTGTAAGCAACACCCTGTTGTAAGGTAGAAGATGCTTTATTCTAATAATGTAGTACATTTGAACAATCACTTCTTTCCTTCTTAGTTGAACTTTACAGAAGTATATTTATTTTTAGAAATGACATTTATTTTCTACCAATATATATTACTATTTTCAGATACATGAACATAAAGAAAAACTAAATTTTATGAATGAAGAGCTAACTATGATGATCAGTTGCTTCAAAGAAACACAAATAATTGCTAGTCGTTCCCGCCAAAGAGCTTCATCTCAGGAAAAAGGAGTTACTGCTACTCGATGCTCTGAAGTTTGCTTTAAACATGCTCGTTGGAGATTAACGGATGCCGATGGTCAACTAGGAATTTCAGATTTGATTTTAAATAACTTTTTGTAAGTTGTATATTAACATTTTATGTATATTTTTGCAGTTTTATTTATTGTATTTGAATTATAATGCAGTATTATTGGTTAATTTAAATAGTTATACATTTAATTGTAATTATCTGCAGATTTTATTTATTCTCAGTTTTGCTACATTATTTTATATTAATTTATTTCAACTATGTATCTAATTTAAAACATCATGAATCAACTTTCAAAAGTTCATTCATGAAAAACTGTTCACCAAAAATATTCACTGTTATTGCAACATTGTTCTCTAAATACTAAGCATCCTTATTACCCTGTATGGAAAGATCCAGAAATACCTAGTTGGTGAAATTATTGACTTCCAATCTTCTTAAATTTCCCAAAGTCTGTTGGTCATATTTTCCTAAATTTGTTGGTCATCCCCCTTCCCCTCGCACACCTGAGGTCAAATGATCTTAACTTGGCCATAATGACAGTTGATTACTGTAAATGTTGCTTTCCAATTGGAAGACTTACTAGAAGACAGGAAAAAGGTATGAGGTAAATTCATTAATCTATTTAAAAGGTTTTAAAATATACTTTTCCTCAAAATCTTGAATTTAAAAATAAAGAAAAACAATATTTTCTCTTTAATAAGAAATAAGAATGTCTCCAAATCTCACCTGAGCAATGCAGGATCTGGGTTTCTAGATTAAATCTAAGCTAGAAATCATTTCGTAATAAATCAAACTCACTCACAATCAGTTAGCTTAACCAATTTACTGGTCAATTATGTTTTTATTTTTAATTACTTAAATAATAAATTCATTAAATTGAAGTACCACATATTAAGATTTATTTTGATTTTTCTAATTTTCATTAATTGTACTTATGCTTATATTTTGTTTACATATTATTTTGTATAATTGTGTAGATCAGTTATTCTCAACTAGGGTTTCACAAAATACTGAGGTTTTGTGTGCCTGTGTCTGGGGTTCTGCTAGAATTTGTAAAACTTTGTGAACAAAAAAATGCAACTTGCCATCTTTTTTTTGTGATTGAATAAAAAAAATTAAATTATTACGGTTTTAACATAATAATTATATTAACAAAAAAACCATTTAAAATATATATGCAATATTTGTTTTAACAAATAATCTGGATGTAAAGTGAAAATTTTCATAATGTTTTATTAACAGTAGTTAGTAAATAGAAATGGGCAGTAAACACTTTTGTAATAGTTTACTAAAAAACGTGAGTTAATTTTTATTTATTAACCTTACTGATTTATACGTCTATAATTTACCACTGTTGAACCTAATGTAACCTGGTGTATAAAACAGATGTATCTAATTTAAAACATTTTTAATATGTTATGAATTAACTTTTAAAAAAAAATCTTGTAAATTATTTCAAAAGAAAGTCTTTTCATAAAATCTCGGGATTCCCTGAGAGTTTATGAAATGTCTGAGAGTTATGCAAGGTCTATCGTACTATCCCCAAAAGAAAACAAGGAGAGAATTAAAAGCAAAAGGTCCCTAGGAGAAGAGACTTGTGACTGAGGCAAAGATCCACATGCATTTAACAGGAATGTCTTGCAGCTTCTAGGTAGGTATCAACCACATGTTGACCCAAGTGCTCAAACCCATAGGTAGAGAAAGCCTCACACTTGCAGAGTATATTTGAAGCAGTTTCCTCCTTATACAGACAGCCTTTATAAATTGGCTCCTTAATAATACCCATAATGCATATTTGCCTTTTAAAGGTGCAATGCTGAGTAAGGAGCCCAACAGCCCTACTAATGCCAGTTTTGTTGAACCTCAATAGCTCCTTATGACATACACTGGGGCAATCACAATTCAATTCTTTCACTTGCCTTTGACCCTTAATGCCTCTCTAGTTCTAGTACTGCAGCTTCCTGAAGATGTCAAATAGTTCCCTTCATCAGCTCATCAGAGATGCCTGAAACTGGCTCTAAGCTGACAAAGGGTGTACTTAAACCATTTCTAGCCAACTCATAAACCAGAATGTTTGAATGTCCAGGTAACCAGTAAAGGGTGAATTTATTGTTGCTAGAAAGACTGTAGAGTGCAATATAGTACTCCCAGACAAGGGGAGAGGTCATAACAGATTTCTCCAAAGCCATAAGAGCAAGCAGCCTGGCTATTAGAGCAGATGATATAGATGATGTTACTCCTTTATTTTTTGTCCAAGCAAATTCTACAACATATTAGAATAACTCATCAGAGATGCCTGAAACTGGCTTTGAACCGACAAAGGGTGTACTTAAATCATTTCTAGCCAATTCATAACCCAGCCAGAAAAACAGTAGTGTAGCTGCCAAGTGGGTACGATAATTTTGTATCATCATCTGGACAGTATGCAACAGCCCAACTGCTGAGACCTAACGTGGAGCCATCAGTGTACCATACAATACAATCCCTTTTGTTGTAGATAGGAGTCTTCCTACAGTCATTCCATGGGGAAACCTGAATAAGACTTGTCAAAAGCAAACCTGACAAGCATACCATCAGAGGGCATACTGAAATGTAGGTGTTCCATAACATTTGTGCTTAGATCTCTCCAAGACAGATACTTTGAGTAATCCTTCCAGTGGCCCAAATATTTAGACCTCTTCAAGCTTATGAGAGCCTCTACCTTGGCCATCATTACCAGAAACCAGGTGTGACAGGCCAGGTTTAAAGGCACTATGTGCTTGCTGTTGTGTAATCTGTATGTAATGAGAGATTAATGTCGTACAAGCCCAATTCTCTATATAAAGTACATTCTCAGCTTTCCACAGTGATAGTTTGTTTATCACCTCTCAGTTTGTACTACTTTTTTGAGTGCACTTTGGTTTGCTATTTTCAGATTTTTATATTTTATTGCTGAAGTATTTCATTTCTGTAAGCACTGTTTTTTCTTTTTCTGAAAATAGTATCTTATTTTTATATATATATATATATATATATATATTAATTTTTTATTTCATTTTGTTACTAGTGATTTTTATTTGTAATATGTATAATTGTTTATGAATTTTAACTAAAGTTAAATATAAACATTTTTTTTATTCTGACAAAGACTATTGAAAACAGTTTTGCTCCATATGTAACATTTATATGCTGTTGACTAACAAAATATCTATTTTCAGATAAAGTTAATTTTGTTTAGCTTGTTGTTTATTTCTACTTTATATATTTTAGGTACTCCAAACTTGCTAAAACCGATGATTCTGTTGAACACCTTTTAGAATTAGGTTATGTAAAAATGGCAAACCTACTTCCAAATCAAGCATATCAAGTATTATTTTTGGTTATTCATCACAAAACATTAAGTGAAACTAGATTTTTTTCCATTTGTATATAATAACCACTTAGACTTTTGCACTCATTGCTCTATTGTTTATTTTTCTACTGTATTATTATCATGCTAGTCTCTCTCTATATTAAAAAAAAAGTCGCTGATGCACCACTGTTTGACAAATTTCCCGTTTCTCTGTCACGTAGTGCAAAATCTATAGCACACAAAAATATGAAATTTGGTACATTTGTAGAGAAATATTGGGGGAATACACTGATATAAACTGTTTTTCAATTTAAAATTTAGTTTAGGAAATATTTAATGTCAAAGTCAAAGGAAGAGTTTTTGAGCTGTGAGTTCACGTTCTGGACAGACTAGCAATAGCAAGACCTCGAATTTTGGATTGCATGTACCTACATAGTTAAATTTTTGCAGGACGGAATCCTTTTTTAAAATTTCAATTTAGTTAATGAATTATTCAATTTTTTATGCACTTCCTTTATGCAAAATTTTCTTCTTTATGGGCAAAGATTTGAAATTATTGTTGTCATGAACATTACAATTTAATTGTTATATTTTACAACAATTATATGTTTCATTGTTGTAAATCTCTCTATACTGTAAACGTAATATGATATTTTGTCACTGTATTATGAAAAACATGCAAAACATACAGCTTTAAAAATTTGCTGTTTGTTCGTAATATAGTAAGCAATTGTTCTTAAAAGCAGGCGGCATGACATAAATTGTGATGCAGGCTCAGCAAGCGTCAGAAAGCAGGAGACAAAGCTTCACAACCCATGAAATGAGTTTCGGGATTGGCAAGCATAGTGAGCTGGGAGTTGAAACTTGATAAAATTGTTTGCAAAACAAGTTAAGGTGAGCATCAACTAATCAGGGGGCAAAACCCCAATGGGTGCATTATGCCTGCGGCCAGCTCCGATTAATGACCGGCAGGAATGGAGGGTGGAATCTTGGGAGTTTTACGAGCTTCAGTGAGCACAGCACACGTAGGTAGTTATGTGCACCAGCTGGCTTGAAAGAGCTCCCAAAGTAAGCTCCAGGACTGGAGAATGTCAGTTAACAAGGGACGGTCCCCAACAGGCATATTACACCTGCAAAACAGACAGCACTAAAGTGCTCGTGAAGCAAACAGGACGCAAAATCTACTGACTCGCTAAGCTAGTCATGAGTGTTAGTGAGTGTAGCGAGCAAGGGGTGATAGTGTCAGAGATCACAGGACACTTTGTGGTGATGTCACGACTGCAGGACTTCACAGACTCTCTGCGGGATGTTACAGACTCTGCGGTCCTGTGAGTGCATACTGCGCATGTCAACGATTCCATATTTAAGACGTTGCATCGTGCAGTTCTTCAGTCTAGTATACTTGCTGTCTAGTATACTGACAGTTTCGTTTTCGCATAGACTCGAAGTCTGAACTTTTGAAGCATGATGTCTCATAGCCTAGAGTCTTGGCGTAACATCGGTTACATGGCAGATACTTTCTAGCTTAACCTTATGCACGCATATAATGATGCAATTTGACGCTGTAATGTTTTCGAGTTCAGCAAGTAAAAGCTCCTGTATTGTTAAGTTTCAGTTATTAAATGTTAAGTTTTCTGATGTGTCGAGTATTCTTATACGTTAGCTGTAGTCCACTCACCCACGCAACATTCAACCAATGCAGCCTTCAACAAATGTGTCCTTCAATAAAGAAGTTAGATGTAAATATATATATAGTAAAGTGGTGAGCTGAAACCCTTTAATAGCCCTCTTCAGTATAGTGCCTAACAGCATCACCAAAACTTAAGAAATCGTATGAGCCAGTCAGATTAAAAGAGCTCGCGAAGCGAGTTCCAGGACTGGTCAATGTCAGTTAATAAGGGACAGTCACCAACTGGTGTATTATGCCTGTGTAGCAGGTGACACTAAAAGGCGAAGTCTCCCGACTCATGAAGCAAGTTATGGGGGTTGGCAAGCATAGTGAGCAGGGGACAAAGCCCCCTAATAATATTAAAAAAATATTATACATTAAGATATTTTTTATGTGAATAGTTTTCTATGGTCGGGGTATCCAGCTGAAATTAGGGCATTTTGAAAAAATGTAAATGCCTTAGATGCTTATATCTCCGAACTTAATAGATAAGTATGTTTTTGCACAAGTTTTAATTTGTACTTTTCTGTCAGAAATATGGTGCCATTTATGAATATGCAAAAATAATTTCATTATTTTGAAACTTTTTTTGTACAAGTGGGTTTGATTTTACTTACTTTCATTCGAAATATCTTCTAAACTATGGAAAATAGATTGAAACAGTATGGGACAAGAATTTTTAATCAGAAATCCAGTTTCTAGCCCAATAATTTTTTTTATAAAGTCCTTATAATTTTTTAATAATCATCTTGTCCAGTTAAAGAACATTGGAAATTTTCCATTTTTAACGTTTACAATGTTCGAAAGCTAAAAATGCTAGCTATGAACAGTAAGCAAGTAATTTGTAGGCCTTTGAGAGCCCTATTAGGATATATAATTGGATTTTGAATCGGGTTCTTGGTTTTTGAAATATACTTATTATAATTTTGATATTTTAATTCAAAGTGGCCACAATTAAAGAGGAGGTATTTAGAGTTCGATAGTCAAAATACTGTTGGGCCAAATTCACCTAAATTTAGTGTAAATAATGTATTTAGACCATGGGGTTTCTATTTCTAAAAAAAAAAAAAAAAAGGAACTGCAATCATGCAAATATTCTCAGGAAAAACAGTATATTATGTAAATATCAGTAAGCTTACATCATAGTTTTGTGTATAAAGACAGAAAGAGTCACAGAAGTTTTACAGAAAGAGTTTGTTTCCTACGAAGTTGTCAGCCTGTTCACATAATTTCACTTCTTGTAACTTTGATTATAAGGTCATATTACATGCTTGGTATACCAAGGAAATGGTTAATTTAGTCTCTTTTAAGGACCAAATAATGCTGCATATTAGGCAAATCAATAGAAACCCATTGCATTCTGCAGTCAAAAATGTTTTTAGAGAATGCAGATTTCGGAACATGTGCAAGGAAAACATATTAAACTCCATCTGTAAATGATGCCAAAATAAAAATTACTATAAACTTTCTTTACTTTCTATGTCTAATTTCCTACAAAAAGGGGAGCTTACATTGCCCTTTTTTTTTAAATCATATCTTCATCCCCATGGTATAAATACTATATATACACCAAATTTGGTTAAGTTTGACTTAACAGATTTTTAACTATTGTGCTCTAAGCACCTCATCGATATTAAATTATGGCCACTCTGTATTTTGAACTATTTTGAAAAGGTGGTTCTAATTTCGATATTTTAGCTAGCTATGAACAGTAAGTGCGTAATTTGTATTCTATTGAAAATTTTAAAGGAACATTCAATTGTAAATTTACTAGAATTTTATTTTATGAGATATTATTCATGTTAAACCATTTCCTCTCTATCAGACTGACGTTATTTTCATAAAAAAAAGGAAATAATATTGGATCTTTAAAATGTGTGGCAAAGTTGTAAGTTTGCATCTATCTGAGGTATGATTGATTTTGCTGGAGACTGACAAAGAAATTCTCAAAATTGCAGTAAATATCAAGTTTTTTCCTGTTAGTAGATACTGGTTATTCAATGCTGGAGATCATTAAAACATGAAAAGCCAGTCTGTGGATGTTGAAGTATGCAATTGGGTGTGATTTTATGTTATGTATAATATTTGAAAGTGTTAATAAATGCAAATTATCGAATTTAATACACTTCTAATACTTATCATTTAAAAGGGATACATTTGGCCTTGCTTAATTACATATTACTTGGTTCCACTCTATTGTATGTGATTAAGTAGGTACACAGATTAATATTTTTAATTTAATTTAACTTAATATCTTATTATTACCCCTCTTGATTATATCCTATAAAGATAATGAATATAAAATATTCATAACAATTTACATAATAAATACAGTCGAACTTGCCTTAAATGGAATTCAGGGGACCAGAAGAATTTTCCATCTTGAAAAGATTTCCATTTCATGCAGGGCATTTCAGGAAAAGCAAAATTTAAAATTTTAGCTGGAAATGCTGATAGTCCATATGTAATTGCTCACCTATACACCAGACTTTAAAAATTCTGAAAAGTATATTTAGATAAATCCAATTAATACTATATTATACCATAATAGCTAATTTAATTATTTTAAATATGGATATACATACATTTTTGCATACTGCAAGCACACGAGTATATGTAAATAAAAATATAGTGTACCCCAAATTCTTAACTGTTAACTTAACCATACTTTAAAATCTAGATGAATTGACTTGCAGGCAAAATATTACTTCTTACCACCAAACAAAAAAATAAATTTTAAAAAAATGTGAAATGAACTTTCAAAATAATCCAACATAGTTTTTTGGACACGTGTCTTACTAATGTTGTGACTTTCAGTTAAAAATCGTGAATTGATTAATATTTTTAGCATTTCAAAGTCTCCCTGTTTAACAGAAAATTCTTAAAGTTCTGAAATGACTTTCAGAAAATCATGATATAATTTAATAGAAAGTTCTTTGGAAAATGGTTTTCATGAAAATAGCCAAAATGGTTGGATGATTTTTTCATTCTCTGTTCGTCACAACAGGTGCTTTTATTAATAAAATATTTTAAATTGGCAATCCATTTCCATGTTGTGCAGGTTCCATTTCACATAGGGGAAAATAACATGAATCTACTATATTTTTGGATGGGGCTAAAAATATTTTCTGAGTATTACAGTATTCCATTTTAAGCAGGTTCGCCTGTAGCAGTAATTTATTATTATATAAATAATATATTCTCTATATTTGTTATGTATATATCTTTTGGATAACACAGGGAAAAACCAGAGGTTACCAAGTTTAGTGATTTATCACTTTTCTTCCCATATCTTCCAACACTGACACTGAAATTCGTGACAGTGGTGTCTCAGCTTTTATGCAAGTTACTATGTGATAAAATGGGTATGTTTAACATTAACCCTATATGGTTTCTTTTTGTTTCACAATATTCTATACATATAAGCAGGATATGCGAATATCCATTACCCGATTAAATGGGGGGGGGGGGCAACTGTACCTGTATATAACACTTATTTTAATGCTCTTAATTTGAATACTTGTTCTATTTAGATTGTTCTACAACCCACCGATATACCATCAAAGTTACCATTGGACAGGAGATGTTTGCTCAGGATATTTTGTCGAGAAAAGGCACCTGTTGGAGGTATAGCTATTAAAGAACATTTAGAAGTGAATGTTGTTCCAATAACAATTGGATTAACAGATGCTTTTTACAAAGCAATGCTGAAATTTTTTTTCCCTGGAAGAGATACAGGTATGTTTCAAAACTCACCTTGTCTATGATACTTATTGAGGTATTTGTGTGTTATGCTGACCTCCACTGACATGATTTAAAAATGGCTGCTATTTGGAATTTTTTCCAGTATACAATAATTTTACATGGTTTTATATTGGACAGTAATAACATATGAAATAGACCATAGCAAAATATGGATTTAAATTGTTTAGAAGAGTAATAAATAACTTAATATATCAGATTTAGTTTCAAAAATATTTTGTTTACTTTTCATTATTTTTTAATTTGAAACACGTTTTACATTTCAACGATTTATATAATTATATAAAAAAATATTTTTATTTCTAATAATTTAAACTTTAATTTGTTCTATTTATTATTTTTAGTTAAATATAAATCTTAATTCATAATTTTAAACAAGGGATTACATAGATTATTTATTAGTATGGCTGAAGTTTTATGGCATACTAATAATTGAATAATCACAATTTTGTGATTATTTAATTATTTAAGAAATCATTTCCAGTAAGTACTTCTTAAGCATAGCTAAACTCAAGTGTAAATTGGTTTTAATTGAATATTTTCTCATTAAAATTCTACAATAATATATAAAATTATAATGAAAGCTTAGCACCACTTTTTAACTTTCTTTGAATATTCTTAAACAGCATATTACATTTTAGAGCAAAATTTTGAATTTTTCAGAAAAAGCTGATGAATCTGAAGATGAAGAACCAACTGGAGCAACAAGCAAAAAGAACATGAGAACAAAAAGTTTATCAACATTTTATGGAGAAAGAGATGATATTGAAAAGATGAAGGTATGAGTTAAATAGGATTTTTTTTTTCCCTTGTCAAACTTTCAATTTCAGAGAATAGTTTTCCGATAATTTATTTTAATTCAATTTTATTATGCAAATACAGTAAACTCAAAAATAAGTGATCTTTAAAAAGACTGATAGACTGAGACTACAAAATATTAGGTCTTCCTACTTCCTATAAATAATGACACAACCGCTAAGTTATTTTAGAAACATTCCTTATGGTATTTGCATGGTATTTCACATTATTTTACTGCTGTATTGTGCTTATGCAATTAAAACATCCTATTTTCATAAATGATTTCTAAATTGTAGGCTCTAAATATTTAGAGACAAGAGACAGCAAAGTGTTATAAATAATAATTGTGATTATATCATTAGTTAAAAAATAAAAGCCATTTTTATAGACATTTTTGTGTATTTTCATACCTGCCAACTTTTACGCATTATGCGTAAAATTTACGCATTTTAACTGTTCTTTACGCTTTTACGCATATATTGCTATATTTTACGCATTTCCGCATTTATTTGAATTTTTTAACATTACTAGGAAATCAATCTCCGGCGAAATTCTCCGGCTTTTTTTTGTTTGAAATTTACCAATTAACGAGACATGGTATAATTCCTCGGAAACACCGATTTTGCGCTTTTTTAGCACTGATATATATCTACCATTCTCAGGATCGTAGTAAATCGATAATAAAATGCAGGGCAAGGCCAATAAAATTAACGGAGATTTACGGCCGCGTGTAATGTAAATGAAGATCTCGATCGCTTATTTTATGAAAGTTATAAATATACTTCTTTAAAGGTTGTCTAATTCAGCATAAATCGCTAAAATGTTATTTTGTTCATAAACACTGCGATTGCGCAATTCAGTTTGTTCTCATGAATCGCTGAGAGTACAATAGTATCTTTTTCCATCCATCACAATCTTCTAAATATTGCATTTTTGATTGACTAAACTAGCTTATTTTCATGTTCTAATTAATTATTACAGTTAATTTCTTAATTATTTTTGTATAAACAGTGCAATTACGCAATTCAGTTACATCGTGTGAATTGCCGAGTGTACGTTACTATCTTTTTCCATCCATCTCCATCATTTAAATGTTGCATATTAGATCCACTACACTAGCTTATTTTCATATTCTGGTTTATTACTACGGTTAATTTCTTAATTATTTTCGCATAAACAGTGCGATTACGCAATTCAGTTACATCGTGTGAATTGCCGAGTGTACGTTACTATCTTTTTCCATCCTTCTCCATCATTTAAATGTTGCATATTAGATCGACTACACTAGCTTATTTTCATATTCTGGTTTATTACTACGGTTAATTTCTTAATTATTTTCGCATAAACAGTGCGATTACGCAATTCAGTTACATCGTGTGAATTGCCGAGTGTACGTTACTATCTTTTTCCATCCATCTCCATCATTTAAATGTTGTATATTAGATCGACTAAACTAGCTTATTTTCATATTCTGATTAATTACTATGGTTAATTTCTTAATTATTTTCGCATAAACAGTGAAATTACGTAATTCAGTTACATCGTGTGAATTGCCGAGTGTACGTTAATATCTTTTTCCATTCATCTCCATCATTTAAATGTTGCATATTACATCGACTAAACTAGCTTATTTTCATATTATGGCTAATTATTAAAGTTAATTTTTTAATTATATTTGCATAATATAGATGTTTCTATTTAAAAAATGGGTATGAACTCTATTAAGGGATATTTTCCAAAAAGTGGTATTAAAGCAATGATTTAAGCAAATAATAAGGAAACCATTTTGGTAGGAATATAATTCAGTGCTATAATATATATATATATATTTTTTAAATTAAAGATCTATATTTGTTACTCTCTTTAGTGAAAACCTGTGTTTTGCCAAACATAAATATTTGTTTTCATTAAAGTAATTCTCAACGGATAAAACCTTTATATATTTTTTGTTTTATAATTTATTGTCCTGAAATTTTATAAAATTGGTGTCCTGAATTTTCATATTCTACCAGTAGTATGCCTTATATTTAATGCAGTATTTTTTTAATGCAGGTACTTGTACATTGTTAAATTCATTAGAAATGTCGTTTGTACGTGTAGTTTAAAAAAACACATTATAAATGTCATTCACGCAAAATTTTACACATTTCAATTTTCCCAGGTTGGTAGGTATGTATTTTATTTCAAATATGTCATTATTTATGGGAAGTCTCAATATTCAAGTTTGAAAAAAAACGTGATAGGAAAATGAAACTTTCCTGTGTATTTATTTCATGTGGAATGACTTTTGGTTTTTTGCCTATTCTTATTCAAGGTGTGGCCTTCAGACAAATTACTACTGTAAGAGCTTTTGATAATCTATTACAAACTAGATGCTCATGCCATCATATGACGGAATGCATTGAGAAACCCTCTCCAAAGTGAAAAATTTCTACCAGCCACCATGGCTGGTACGGCTCATATTTTACCAACCACATAGAAGAATCTACATGCCCCCTCAACGATAAAGGATAAAAATACAATTTTAAACTATTTTAGCAACCTAATTTTACGTTGCAAGGAAACATAAAAAATGTTTGTAAGATAATAGAAGAACAACACAAAATTTGAGGATTCTTAATGTATTCAATTTAATTTTCTTACTATATGACAATTAATAATTACCAGTGTCATCGGGTATATGTATTGTATCTTTTTTTCCAATCATTGGTATTTTTCCACCACAGGGTAATTACTGCATCTAGATTATATTTATCAATGGGCATCCCATTGCATTTGACCATCATTAGATCATCTAATGTTTCTTCCTGAATTGATGAATGAAAAGCTGTTTTTATTCAATTCATAGCAGAAAATCCCCATTCGCATGGAGCTGTGCTAACAGGTATTACCTGGATCAATTCCATCAGTTTTAAAATTTGGGTAAACTTTGTTTTCGTGTATAACCAATCGATTAAACAAAGAATTAAATGACACTGTTTTCCCAGTAGTTTTAACTAAGTCGCAGGTATGAACTTTCAATCTAGAATATTCTGCTAAAACAGTTTCAGTATATCAAAAGTGTGCATAACTGCTTTAGATATGACATATATCTGTCATGTCCTCAGTACCATACAACTTTATATTTTCCGGTTCATCAGGAAAATAAATAGGATCCAAAAGTTTAACTAGTAGCATAACTGGGCTGTCTGTCACTAAAGATAAGCGTTCTTTTATGTGGCTAGATGATGCAACTAAAAGCCATCTCCTATCTTCCTCAAAAGAACCCATTTCATTATGCTTTTATTCCGAAACTATTTTTAGTCCCCGAAATTCATCATCTTGAAGTAAACCATCGAGTTCTGTTTCACTCTCACCTTTACATTTTGAAAGTGTGTCTAGTCTCAAAATACAAGATTCAATTTCACTTGCCCCATGGTTTAACCCCAGATTGTCTTTCTGCAGTAATAGAAGTGTCTGTTAGCACTTTGCTGAAGTCACACATAAAAAATAGAAATTTTATGAAAAGAGGATTGGTCAGGGATTTTAAGAAGCTTCTTGCTTTTGCTTTTAAGTTTGCGGATCCGTTTTTTTCAACAACTATTTGCTGTAAATGAGTTGCAATTATGTGCAGATTTTTCTTTAATGCAGAGACTGCTCTATACTTTGATGATACCCATCTTATGGAATGGATGGAACGACATTTGATTGCCTTTTCATTGAGAAATTCTGCAATTTCTTTTAAATTACGCAGAAGTTTTGGACTTTTGTTATATATCTTAAAAAGTCCTTTAATAACTTCTTCAAATGTAACTAAATATGTTACTGTCATAGTGTATTGCACACACTAGACATATTTGATGAATTTTGAATTCATATTGCAATTTAAGAATTAATATATTGTATAAAAGGCAGACAGAAAACGCAGAATTCAACAACTGGCCCAAGGGCAATTCAAAGTCGTTTGCATCAGCCTCAAAAGTAGATTCTCACGGAAAAAGAAGACCTCCATGAAATAATCCTTTAAATGATGGAAAGGAAGTACAAAACACCAATGTACAGTGATAAAAGCTGGACTTGAACAGTGTCAGTTTCGAAATCAATTCGATCCCCAGAGAATGGGAAACACGAGAAGCAAATGCCAAAAATGATATTTTAGATGATATGGGAGGATGAAAGTGATGTTGATGTGTTCCCTAGACAATATTCACCGGCCAGACGAAAGAGGTAGAGTGGCGCCGGAAAAGAAAGGATTTTGTTTACGACTGTTGCTATCCACTTGAAGGTCACGGGATGTAGAGCAGGAGAACGGAATAGCGGAGTGGTACATGAACGGCCAGTAAGAGCCTGAGAACTCATTTATTGGTCTGCCCAGTTTGCCTATATAAACTGTGGACGATATAGTTCGATCGACATATCTAGACATATCAATCTATATGCATATCTAGCTCTCTTCATGTTTGTTCTTCGCTCGCTCTCTGCTTTAATCTTCATAATCAACTAGGTACGAATTAACTACAGGTACGGGGGAGGGGGGACTTCGGTCCTTACCCTTTCCGAGTTTGCAGAATTGACTTACAGCGTAGATTTCCTGAGATGAAAGTCGTGAAGTGGGAGCTCAGCGATTAGTATGTTTTCGACAAGCGATATAGTATTCAGTGCCGAGATGAAATTGGAACTGTATCATAGCTTACATTTTTGATATCCTCGTGTGAGATAAATCATGGATCTGCACATTTATAGAGTGAAAAGAAATAACGGGCATACCTTGTGTAATTGATGCAGAAGTATTTTATAGGTGCTAAATCTCTATTTAATTCGTTGCATTGATACAAAAGTGCCATCTTCAGACTTAGACTTCGATGTAATAAACATTGATTGGCACCATCATTTTGTGGAAGGAATTTAAATTCAACATCGGGAAAATGTGTGACAAAGAGGCTGATTACTACAATAAAAGAGACCGAACAGATGTCTGATATTAAAGGAAGGATTGATTTAAAGACTATGTAGAATACAACCAATTCCTTACAGCCCAAATGGACATGCAATTAAACTCTAAAGTTACTTCTTGGGAAGCATCAGAAAGTGCGAATTCTAATCTGTGGTTCAAGCAGTGAACCACGACTAATTTTCCTAATCCCGTCTCAATTTTAATTTTTTGGGCTACTCCATTGACTGAACCCATATTGACTAAGGCATCATCAAAGCAGCAGCCTGCTAATTTCTTTTTCCAATCAATCACACCTATTTTGCCCATAAGTTGATCAATTGCCTGCAATGTTCCTTCAGAATCTGCTTTTAACAAAGGCTCCAGGCCAAGATATGAAACGGTTGGTTCTGTTCCATTCAAAAATTTGACATAAACAATTTCACTTTCAGTGATGCTCTTATCAGTCGATGCCTCTGACATAATTGATATAAAGTTAGACTGATTTATTTTGCTAACAAGTTTTTTTGCATATTTTCTGCTATAAAATGCACAAATTGCTTTGAAGCTCTGTCGTTTATATATGTTTCTCTAATATGCACGCCTATTTTCTTTTGCAAATCACAGAGGCTTTTAAAATCCTTGAAGGAGAAATCATTTTTTGCTATTGTATATGAGATGTAAAAAATAATTTTCATTGTTTTTTCCAATTCTGTATTCATTCGACTTATTGTAATTGCTAATGAAGCTTGAGATGGGTTCACCTTTGCTACATAAGCATCACAAGCTTGCCCGTGCACTTCTGAAGCATTATGAAATTTGACCTAAATTTTTTTTTTTCAAATTCACAGATATATACTATATATAATATATTTTAAAAACATCTGCGAAGTGTAGCGATTCTATATAATTACTGTTTGCCGATTTTGGCATATTCATCTCTACCATTCAATCGATCCCATCTCAGATAGCGATTATTTTTGGGCGGCTAATAGTAGAAAGAAGAAGCGTATTTGAGAGCATTAGATCCCGTCTTAGATAGCAATTATTTTGGGGCTAAGAGTAGAAAATATAAAAGTGGATTTGGGAGCATTAGATCCCGTCTCAGATAACGATTATTTTTGGAATAATAGTAGAAAAAATAAAGTGGATTTTGGGAGCACTGGATCCCGTCTCAGATAATGATTATTTTTAGTATAAAAATTAATTAAATTAACGTAACTGCAGAAAATGAGTGAAGGTAACGGCGGTATGTACAATAAGCATCCAGCGTGACAAAATCGGCAGCCATAGAAACGGATAGAGTAAGCAGTATTGGCGACAAATTGGCGGTACTAAGTGGGAGCGTATACTAAACTTTAGCCAAAGTACCAATTTAAAATCCTTTCAATTTTTTCATTTACTCTGAACTGGGTTTTTACCTTAAAAAGTGATCACTATTTATTGATATAGAATTTCAAATAAGCAAATAAATGACTTACCGTTTCCAACTTAAATGTTGTACATCCTTCCACAAACGATGTGGATGTGACCTTCGCATTTGAATTTTCTTGGCAGATTTTCATAACATAACATAACATGGCATAACAGTTTTCCACTTTCTTCTCTTAGCTATGAACATGTCTGTTTCCGCTTCATAAAAGTCGCTTGGTTGAATGGACGTAATTTTTTACTTTCGGGTGGTGTATCGACAGCTTTTCTTTTTTTGATATCTTCCAATAATTCTTCATTTATTTCTGGAGTGGTTGAAAATTCATCGATAACAGAAGCATTTCCTCGGTCTGTGTTTTCCGATATCTGTTTACTTTCCTTTTGTTGTTTTTTATCCCAAAATGACAAGTTCTTTTGAGACATCATACGTAAATCAAAGGAGAGTTGTAGTAATCAAGCGCAAACGAAAAAATTATACAAGCGCCTACATAGAGCCCCACAAATTTATCATCGCACTATGCATGCGTGCAGACTTTCGCCATATTACCAACAAGAGGGAAATCTACAATGTTGCCAGTTTCACGATTGTTTGTTTATTTGTATCTTCATATATAGCTTTAACAATGAGTTTTGTTTGCCAATAGACAAAAAAAAATTTCTTTTTCGACGAATTTTGATACCGGTGCGTCGGCCAAGATGTCACTCGTCATTGTTGCGAGTAGCCCTAAAATTTCATCAGCCAGGAAGAAATTTTTACTTGTCGTTTGGCAAGGGGCAACCGACATTCGCGAGGGTTGGCATTGAGCTATGTAAAAGATCCCCCTCCATCTGCCTGATTACATCTCTTGTGCTCCTTAAATCCCCAAACACATGCTGATCATGCAGCTCTCCTGATCAATATTAATAATTTATTAATTACTAGATTGCACTTTCATCAAATATAATTACTATACAACCCTCTAACAAAATGTAATTATTTTACAAAACCCTATGCTCTGTAATACAATGTACTTATCTCATGAACAGTGAAATTGTCATTTTTTTTTTGTCAAGAATATTAAATTAATGTTTCCTTGAAGCAGCAAAGATTATCAATTAAATTTTGAGAGATTGAAATATCGCCAGTATGGCAAAATTTCCTAAAGTTGTTAGCATTTTGATAAATTTATTGCCCATTGTGGCAGACAGTCCAGCAGATATTGGTGTTACTTTTTTTTTTCTGTTTATTTAATACATGAAAAGAAAATTTTCAATATATGCTTCTAATTTATATATCACCTGAACTATACAATGGATTTTGATGATTGTCGTTTAAATAATGAAGCTGAGTTTAAGGAATATTCTGATGAAGATTTATCACCCTGCAATGAAGTGCAGAACAACTAGAATAAAAACCTGTTTCTATTTGTCATAACTATTTATAATTCGAGTATGGCTCAACAGATTTCCATATTCTTTCCACTGATTTGTTATGTTTAATAGGGAAACAGGTTTATGGCTAAAATTATTTTTGATTTTGTACTACTTTAATATATAAAAAATGAGAATTCTGAAGTGTACTTCCAAGTTAAATATCACCTGAAATATACAATCTAATTTAGTTGAAGCTTTTCCAAGCAATGAGACTGGATCAGGGAATGTTTTAATATATATTTTATTCTCTTACGTTTTCCTACAGAACAATGATAATTAAAATGCCTGTTTTGTTAATGACCACTTATAATTCAAAACATATGAACTGACTTTTTTTTTATTGGTTTGTTAAGCTTAGTACATTTATGGCTAAAATATTTTAGATTTTATAGCAGACCAATTTTATTTATGTTATCCCAGGCAACGAATAAAATAGTCCATTATATTTCATTGAATATTGTGAATAATTTTATATGCATAATAAACAACATATTTATAGGAAAGAGCTGACAAAAATCATACATTTATCTCCATCAAAATTCCCGAGGTTCCTATACGGGTGAGTTATAAAGGGAAAAAAGAAAAGAACTTGGAGGATGTACATGACTTGAGCTTAGTTTTATCTACCATTGAATACCATAATAGGACATGGACATGGCTGGATTTGCTAATGGCTCTGAAAAATGATGCTAAAAAGATTCTTTTATCTCAGGTAATGTGTTCTTTAACTTGTCTGTTCTTAATGAATGTTGCTTTTTACTACAAACTAAATTTTTATTTTACTACATCTAACTTTCATTTATATTTAGTAGTTTGAAGACATATATATATGGCACATTTTATTTTATGATGTCATGGAGTCCATAAAATTTTTGAAATTACTGAGGGGTTCTCGAGTTTCAAAGTTTGGGCACCACTGATATAGCTTATACAGAAAATTGATGGTTTGAGTTGCACAATGGATATATATAGCATTAAAGTAATATTAACACAAATTAGCTGAATGTATTCAATATAATACAGCATCACTAAGCTGTTGCAAACTTGAAAAACTTTTAAGAACAATTTCAAGGAATCTTACTAAAAATGTTGAAGAATAATTTCTTGTAAAGAATATACACTTGTCTTTTACAAGAACAAGTTTTGAAAAATGTTTCAGAACAATTTCAAGGAATTTTTTTAAAGAAACACTATATAAAAAAGCTCCCAAAAGAAACATGTTTGTTTTCATTCTGATACTGATTATGATATAACTGGACATAAACAATATATGAAATATAAATGTTTGAGAAAGTCGAGTGGAGCTTCCCACTGCAAATATTTTTACCTTTTAATACTATTGTATAGAGTAAGTATTGATTTCCCAAAAATTTTGAATGGCACTATGGTGGTTACATTTAATAAACATGATTGTATGGGAAAGTTGAGTGGAGCTAGATATTTCAGAATTGATATTCAAAAACCATTTGTCTTGTTTTTTAAATATATGAAGAGAGAAATACATACTATATTTTTTCGTAATGATTCTATAATTAAGGGTTAGAAATCATCATTTTTATAGGCTGTAAAGATGGATTTATTGAATTGCTTTTTAAATATAATTTATCATTTTAGGTATTTTAAAATTTAAATCAGCATAAAATAGTGTATTGTACTCAGACTTGTATTACAAATATTTTTTTTCTTTATTTAGATTTTTTTATTTGTTTATTAGATCTTTAATTGTTCACTTGGAATAAAATTGTCATAACAGTAAATAAACTTTTTTCTCAATTCCATTTCTATGGCAACAGAAGAAAATAGAAATTAAAATTTAGATTGTGATACACTTTTCACAGTTTGTGTGACACACACAAACTGCATGCTATTCAGAAACTGCTTCTTTATGTTCAGATAATTTGAAATGTTTTTCATAAATAACAAATTTTAACACAATGTAAAAAAAAAAAATGTATGGTAATGGTTTACTGTAAACTATGTTTTAGGCCATTAAGCAAAAGATTTTGAAGTCTCGCAACATTCCAGAGAGAGATAATCAACCTCTAGAAGATGAAAAAGCATCCATTCTTCTGGGAACTCAACATCTTGTAAGTTTTCCATTGTAATTTTTTTTTTAACTCCATCATGACCACTGTCACAAATATGCAACAGCAAAAATTTTCTACACCAGCTCAAATCAGGTGGCCTAAACAGCAGCTCGTATCTTCGGTTGAGTCAGGCGGCCGGGGCCTTTAACACCAGTCCAAATGACATGTATTTGTGACACAGATAAAAGCATCGCATAGTCTAACACCGCATATATATGCAATGAAACATTTCATTTAAATACTTACATTATACTCGATAGTGCTATAATGCTGGTAAATTTGCAATGAATGAACCAGAGTTGCCTTGCAGTTTTTTTTTTGTAAAATAGCTGTTTCTTGCCTTTTGGGGTGAAAATGAAATCTATTTTTGTACACTTGCAATCCAGTGTATTGTCTAGAATTCGGTATGAGTGATTGATTGTGGAGATGGAATTTGACCAATTGGATCTTTTGTCAGACAGTTGTTGCTCATGTACATATGGCTCAAAGATATTTTGCACTTCAGCAGGTGGCTCTGGATTAATAAAATGTAAGTTAAAGATATCTAAAATAAATATACAGTGAAAACCACACCACATAAGTACACATTGAGTAATTGCATATACCAACCACATAAGTGCATAAAATATCAAAGCCACAAATTTTATCCTATCTTTTTAAGATTATTTAAACCAGCTTGACTGCACAAACCACATAAATGCACACAAGGAAATGTCAAAGAAACCACACTATTAGTGCACAGCAGGAAGCTGGGAAGTAACACCTACCACTCCACCCATATCAGAATTCTGTGTATCATGTGGAAAGTGAGTTCTTTACAAGGAGTTGTTAACCAGAAAACATTCTTTGTTGTTTGAACGAATGGACATCTATGCAGTTGCTATACAAATTGTTACACTTGTCCTAATGTTAAATAGGCTTTCGTTCAATGCTCATGTCGGATAAAAAAAAGAAAACTCATATGCTTAAACTATGATCAAAAGTTGGAAATTTTAGATTCTTTAAAATCAAATGGTGAAACAAGGAAAGAAATAGCAAAAGAATATAGTTGTGATTTATCAACTATTTCTTTCCCGCATTGTACAACAAGAAGCAAAAATCAGAGAAATTGTAATGGAAAATAGAAACACAGAAAATTATGATCAAATTGACAAAGTTGTTTCTGTATGGTTTAAACAGAAGAAATCTAAATGTGCAGTCATTTGTGGCTCAATGATTTTGGAGCAAGCAAGGAAGTTTATGAAAAAACTACTTGGAATTGAACATTTTGAGCCAAGTAGTGGCTGAAGGAATATGTCCCATTCCATTTGTTGCAATTTAGATAAATCAGCTTAATAAGGTAGTGAAAGAATTGGATTAATAGCATGTTGCCCAATTTACTAATGGATTATGAAGAAAGAGACCTATACTGATGAATCAGGATTTTTTTTTTAATAAAGCCTCCAAATGGAACATTAGCCTCTAATGGTGACAAAATTGAGAGAAAAAATACAAAAAAGGCCATTTAACATTGTTCTTTATTTCCAATATAGATGAAATAAAAAGGAACATATTTTGTATAAGATGTTCTAAAAACCTGCACTATTTTTGTGGAAAAAATAACCATGCTATATTATACAAATGCAAAGTGCTGGATGACGAATTACTTTTAAAGTAACATTTTATTTTAATTAGATAGCAGTCTTGCAAAACAGAAAAGAAATATTCTTCTCTTTACTGATAATGCAGCTTGGCATAAACTTGAAAGTGAAATTGCCCAGAAACATGTAAATATTGAATTTCCACTCCCTAATACATCAATCATGCAGGTGGCTCATGACTTCACGAATGGGTGAAGCAGATTCAGTGGCAGGATTTTCCCCTCCTCTTCGGCAAAAAATATCATCAAAACACATTGCGCTACTCGCACAAATGTTGTCAAATATATCTAAAAATAGCTAAACGAATCCGAGAAATTCGCCGAATAATAATAACCTATTCAATCAACAATGTCAGGTGAAACAGGGTAAAGCACTGCTTCACCTGATGAGCCACCACTGGTGTAAGAAGTTTTATCTGCTCTAATAGTTTTGAAAGATTATTTTAATTTGAAAAACATTAATGTTTTAATTGATCAATTCTTTGATCAGACATCAGAACAACTATATATGCATAAAAAGTTCACAGATTTTTTCTCCTAGTAACCTACATACTATATTTAGGTAAGTACTGTACTTATTACTATTGTCTTTATTAATAAAGTAATGGTACTAAAATAAATACTGTGCATAATTTATAAAATTAGAAATATATAATTTAATAACAAAGTAAATAATATACATTTAGTGATAAAATACAATATTTTAAAGACGTCCACAGACCCCTTAACTGCACTGCTGTGTTGATACATATTTATGGTGTTTTGACTGTATTTTGCATTTCTAAGCATATTTTATAACCAATTTACAACTTTAACTGAATTTTTTTTTCTGTATCTTGCAACATGTATTATTAGGTTACAAATGTATTAATAAATTTGCTTAATTCAATTATTAAATTTAATTCTTTATATTTAATATTTTCAGGCAAATTCTAGTAAAACTCTGAAGAAAGGATTTTTCAACAGGATATTGAAAGACCACTGATTAGCAAGCGCTGCTTTACTTAAAGTGACTTTATTAGCAGAAATGTTTTAAACATTTTGTTGCTTTTCTTTACACAGCTACCTAAAACAGTGAACAAGTTTTCATATATTTTTTGCGATACTTAATATTTCTGTTAATACGGTAAAGCTCTATAAAAAAATAATTGCTCAACTGGTGCAATTGAAGTATTTTGGAATAAGAATCTCCATCAGAAAGCTGGGTAAAATACAGAAATAAAATTGTATTAGATTGTTTTGGAATCAAAATCGTCATTATTGTTCAAATTATGTTCATTCAGCAGTCAGTTTCTCTTTGCTTAATGAGTTGCTGTTTTTCTTATTCCGATAAAGAAAGCTTGTTTTACTTCCAAAACCAGTAATAGTTTTATTCTTATTTTATACTGCCTTTTAAGAGGTTTTTATTCCATGTACTGTAAAGCTGTATAGAACACTGCAATAATAAGAGAAACACAAAATTGTGCCAAGTTTTAATTTGCAAAGATTGTGCAAAATTTATATTAAAATCAAATTTTACAAATATAAATTATATCTTGTAAATTAAAAATCTTCTAATATTTTTAAAGTCCTTTTTGACTTTTGTAAATTTTCAATGCATATATAATTAAATTTATAATTGTATAAATTATGTATATAGGCAATCAATCAAATCTTTGCTAAATTTATATTTGCTGTTTAACAAATTTTGATGGCAAAAAGAAATGTAGATACTTTGTATAGTTTTAATAAAAATTTTTATTTATTAAACATGTATATTTTATTCTAATATTTCTCAACTGCTGTTTTGCAGAAATTGTTACCCACTAGAAAGAAAGCAAAGGACAAAGATATCAAAACAATGCTAAAACATTACATGATACAGTACATTGGAACACTAGCATTTATTTTATCATAGCAAATATATAGAAAACCTGTGTGTACAGTATATGCCACTGAAACTCTAATCCTTAATTTTCGACAAACCTAAGCACTTGTTTATTTTAAATGAGCATTGTAGAATTATAATATAGAACAACTTTTGACTAACCTTTCTAAATAAGTCAATGACAGGAATTTTTTTTTGCTAGAATAGAATTATAAATCTGCACTTATTTCCATTGGATCAATTTTTATTTTAAGCAGTCTTGTTGCATGTAATTTCTCCATACACAGCCAAAATATATATTTTCACAAAGCCTCTCAGCTCTCCCAGAAATGCTCAAAACACATTTTTGTTGAATTACAATAAATTTCAGATTTGTAGTCCCTTTTTAAGTGTTTCCATATTGAATTGGATTTTTACCAGGAATCATATACTTGAATAATGGAGGAGAACAGTTGATTTTTGAATTAATAGTTTCCTGATGTCAATATATTTTCGTACAAATTGATTTGCATTCATTTCATTGTTGGAAAGCAGCATTGTAAAGAAGATTTTTTTTTTTTGCTAAGTACTTTTGTAAAACAATAAGACATAAGGTTGAATTAATGGTATATTGTCTATTAGTATATTGAAAAGCTTGCTCATTTCTCTTTATAATAAAAAAAATCCTCCAAAAATTTTGCCCCTGCATTACGAACCCATGTACAGTTGTGAAATTTTACATATAGACTAATATGAACCCACAAATGAGCAAGACGAGCTTAGCATTTTGATTTAAACCTTAATTAAATATTAATGTAAAATTTAGTGTGATCAGTATGGGCAAAGGTTTAATTGGCCAAGTCCACTTCTAATTTCTGTAATTGGTTGCTAGAAAAAACGCCACAAAGATGGCCAAACATTGAAGAATCATGTTTTATAGTTGATTAGTTAGGAGCATTTTGCAACTGTGATTATAATAAAAAATTATGATTAAAATGTAATTATTAATGCAGTTAACAATTATGTCATTGTTGACTCTTATATTTTTCATGATCACTGATTAAATATTTACTTTGTTATTAATACAGCTCAAATCAGATTCAATTCCTTATTATAAAATACCACCAAAGCAAAAACAATCTTATCACACTAGGAATAAAATTGCTCTACAACTACTGGCAGGCTACCAGAAATATATGCAGCAGACATAACTTCTGGAACATATATCAATGAAGTTTATTGGAAAGATGGATACCAAATCACCATTGTGGAGTTGTGCAATTTAGAGCAGCTGCAGGAAAGTCAGAATGCTGTTACCAAGGTAGTGTACAAATTAATATAAAACAGAAGAGCTCCCTAGAATTGGTGAGCAAGGGGTAGTCTATTAATAAAAATAACACATGACTTTCCAATTCTTTTGCTTCTTTTTTCCAGGAATTATTTTTAATTTTTGAATAGTAATCCTGGTTTTTCTAGTTGAAATAATTGACCAAAAATTAAAATTTAACTTCTTCAAACTACTGCTAACTTTTTAAACTTAAGTGTAAATAAACTTCGCACATGCAGAAATGGCAAAATAATAAAAATGAATAAGATTAGAAAAGAAATCATCACTTCTTACAAGTTTATAATAATATTTTTTTCCCTACAGTAAGGCAATCCAATATTTTTGGTTTTTATTTACAAAAAATCATGATCGGGAGTGATACTTGGGGATATTTCCTTATATATATTTATTTCAAAACCAATCATTGTGGAAAATGAAGAAAAAATATCCTATAAAAAAAATTGTGGCATTTATTATAAAAGATAAATACATAAAGTTAATGTACAAAAATATGTGCATATGTACAATAAATAACACAAACAAACTACAATTTGCACATTGCAATTTGTAGTTGTAATATGAAAATCGGTTATTAAATAATAATCCATAAGAACATTTGATAGTGTGACATCACCAGTCAGTAATCACTTAGTGATTAACTTCTTATTTACTGCACCCAGAAATAGAATCCATTCTTGTAACATCCACATTCAAACTCGATACCATTTTCACGTAATTGCGAAATTCTGTCAAAATATCTAAATTTTCATGAAGCTCAACAAGTAACTTTGTTTCCAAAATATATAACTGAAAAGGAAATTATAAACATTAAAATATTACATTGAGAAAAGTTTAGTTAAAATTAGTTAATTATGAGACTACAGAAAAATTCCATTTTTATTCATTTCAAGTTTATAAAGTAGATGCTGGTTAATTGGGGACCTTTGTGACCATAGGTTTTGCCAATAAAGGAAATTAAAATTTTAATGATTACCAGATAATCTGCTAATGTAAAAAAGAAAACATCAGTTCATGCATATTTAAGAGTAATTTTAAAAATGTATCCAAGATATAAGAAAATGTTAAAATATATATAAATATAAATGTAAAATATGTAATTTGATTAGTTTGTCAAATGTTTACATTTTTAAATAGCTCACATTACTTACATCAGTATAATTAACAAACAAACAAGGTTATAAAAATTGCAAATTAAATCATGTATAAATTTAGAAAAAATTATGTAAGTATGACTATCTGGGACGTTATTGAAACCATCTCAACTTATTTATAAAGAAGCTTATTTTAATTTTGTTAGTTTATTTAAATTCCCATTACTGAATCATACATGATCAATATGGCTTTTTAAAACTTATTATACAGCATAAGTCTGTAGTTGCTTTCTACCATATATATTTTTATTTAAATATGAGGTTTTGAGCACGAGTGGTTAACAACTTGTTTGGCCCAAACCTGTAGTGATTAGTAAAAATTATAGAAATTGTACATGCTTTCTATGGAAATAATGCATTTTTTCATGGTTCTAAAATTGACTTTCAAATTTAGAGAAAAATACACTTTTTTTTTTATAGATTTCTTATATTTATAACAATATTCGAAAATGAGGCAGAGCTTTTGTATGGTGACTAGTATTGAAAGTGAATTATATTAAAAAGCAATGTACTGCTATTTAAAATTTATAAGATTTTTCTTAGTTAAAAACGATCTATTGGGTTGTTTTATTTCTGAAGCATACTGCAAGTATGATAACTATTTTCTACCATGACACAAATAAATGCTTCCTTATTTTGTAATCTAATTTAAGAATGTGGCTGAATGAACAAATTTTAAAATCTAATTTAATTAGAAGTGTTTGAGATGTGTGGAAGTTTAAAATTTATTCCACATTGTAAACATGAAAACAAACTCTAGGTACTGAATTTTATTCCCAATGCTTTTGACCTCTCAAATTGTCTCATCTTTCTATGGTTTATCATCAGATAATAATATCATAAGATTTAAATAAACTTTGAGCCATCGAATATTTTTGTCGAACTTTCAATAATAGCACTTGCTTTCATGTGAGCTTCCCAAGTAGGATTTTACCCACCGATATATGGATAGCAAAAACTGCATAGAGTAGATAAATAAGTAATAATAGGTAAACAATGCATATAATAGTCATTATTTTTATATTTTTAAAATGTGAGATATGTAATAAGGTATGATATTTCAATGATGATGCTCAATAGGTAAAAAATGATGTTACATGTAAAAATATTGTGCAGAATACGGCATCGTATACTGAGAAACTGTTATGCATCATAACTGGCAGATTATCTTTTTTCTTGGCTATAAATATTTAGAGATTGGTAAACTGCATAAGTACTCTTTTCAATTACTTACTCTGTGCGTATCTAAAAGGATTTTCAATTTTTTTCTTCTTTTAACAGTTTTATTATTTGTTCAAAAATATTTATAAATTAAATTAATACCAAAAATATTGTAATCAGCATCAGAAAATGGACTTGAAAGTAACAATGATAAAATAGGACGTGAATGTAAACAAACACATGGCTTATTTATAACTTACTAACTAATATTTCCTTGAAAAAGAGAAAATGTGACTATGTCCTCAAGGAAGTATTAGTAAATTATATTCTCACAAGGAGCAATTTTATTTATTGACATTGCTTATTACTGATTGTACGTGTATTGCTATACAAATGAAAATTTCCCATAGAGTTAACATAGTATTACTTTTAATCAATTATAACTTTTTTATGGGTTCAAAATTCAGACTTCAACATAACCTAAATTATTTATATTAGCTGAACACTTTGGAGTAACATGTCTTCAGATGTTTCATAATTTGAGTTGCTTTCATGGGAGCTTTGTCCAATTAATATTGAAGGGTAATAATAAAGTTGACATTGAAATATAACAACAAATGTAGAACTCCAAATTCCAGTATCCTAAAATTTAACAGTGTCATGGTTAGAAAATTCACAGGCTTGAGGTCTATCTTAAAGTATCCCATCATATCATCCGAAACTTTCAAGGTTTTTACTGGATGGTGTGACTTCTACTAGGAGCTCAATTCAGCTCAGCCCAGTAAACTCAACATAAGAGAAAACTTCTAAATTGTCCACACAAAATTCATCAATTTTCTGTTCCCCTCAGATTGCTCAATGAGCCAATTGAAGAAGAAAAAAACAGCAAATGTTGTAAAAAAGTAATAGGTTGTTTGAGTTCTTCCATCTGTAATTCTCTGACCTTAATAACTCAAAGAATAATCAACTTTTCCATTTCATTCATTTTCCAATATGTTTTCTTTAGCAGTAAAATTTAGAATAATGCATTTCAGAAATATTACAACCTGCCAATTTTTTCTGAATAGATTGCCCGATATCATAAAACGGCAGGTATGTATAATACTGTCAAAGTAAGAAATCTTAAGCAACTTTACATTAGAAAGCTAATAAAATCATTGCAAAGGTTTGAGCTCCTCAAGATATAGTTTCCTTTAAGTTGGCAACTTTTAATCATAATTATCACAAAATATATTTCACCTACTCAAAGAGAAGTTTATAAATGAAACTTAATACTTTATCTGATTAACACAATAATATTGTTTCTGTAGTAAATATTGTTTATAATTTGTAAAACTGTTACATCTGCCAATCTTTGAAAATGGTTTACAGTTTTCTAGACTAGCAATATACCCGTTCTTCGTACAGACTTTATAATGTAAAACAACTTAAAATTTACAATTTGCGGTAAACTTTAATAATTGGAGTCTTTTTTTTTAATTTTATAATAATTCTTACAAAATGGAAAGAGGTGAGTTTTCCCATGCTAAGATAATAAACAGACAGATAGAAGCACCTATATTAGTATATCTATAGTTAAATATCTATATCTATAGAAGTTATCTATATAGATAATAGCAAATATACCTGATGTTGCTCAGGATTTAAAATATGTGCCATTTTTATTCTGTCTCAATAATTGGCTAAATACAATATACAGGTTTGAAAAATCTTTGTCAAAATAAAATGGATGACTTATATAAATTGTATGTGATATGAACACATTTGATTTAATTACATTGTTAAGCAATGGGATATAATTTTCTTCAAATAAATTTGTGGAAAAAATATTGTGTGCATAATACTATTTCTATGGAAGGTTAGTTTGTTAATTAATAACCCCTAGTCCAGGTTTCCTGGACTAAATTTTAAGTGGAGCTATTTCAAGACTACCCACAAAATTTCATGAAATTCGTCACAGCCATTCTCCCAAGATTTTCAATTTTATTTATATAGATAAAATTTAAATATTGTGACTTTTATAATTAAAAATGCAATTATGTACACTTACATGCCATATCGCGATTTGGCAGTGGTCTGTACTATTATCAGCTATATTGTTCAGTATGATTTGGATTAAATGCGACTTAATTAGTGTAAAAAATATAAAATTTCGCAAATGTCAAATAATTCAACGTCACATTTTTCAGTGAAATATTTTATGAAATGACATGGTGGAACAGACTTTTAGCTTTGTCAGCATGGTGGCACTTAGCTTGGTGGAACAAACATTTAGCTTGATGAGATATCAAATACAGAAGCCATTGTTAATAAAGTGGAAGGGTTCTGTGAAACTAAGACAAAGAACTGAATGATATGACGAAATGTTCACCACAGGTATACTACAATGAAAAAAAAAGAAAAAAGATACATGCTAGGAACCATGCTCTGCTGAGATACAGGGAATTGTACTTGGACATTTTGTAATACCTACCCTTTAAAAATAATATCACTACTGGAAACAAAAATCATGCATGCTGAAGAATAATACAAATATTCTTTTGGAGGAAAGAAAGCATTTCAATTCTATAAAAGAGAAAGGAAGAAAAAAAGCATTTTGAATTTTTGTTGGTGCCCTCTAATTTGATAATGCCCTAAACATGTGCTTAGTATGCTTATTGGGTAATAGGAGAACACCTCTGTATTCAGAAAACACCTCTATTAAACAACTTCAATCTCCAGATTTTTCACATGTACAAAATTCCCTGTATTAAATAATAATCTATCTTTATAACTACTTATTTCAAGCACCATGGGAGGTTACTATAGATAGATTTCACTATATTTAATACTAGAAATATATCAGAATTAAGCAAACGAACACTTAACATAGACAAAACTAACATTTTGATCTAGAATGTATTATAAAACTTACATTTTTGGATCTCTCAGGATTGTGTTCTTTACTTTTTTCAATTGATGTAATGAATCGCTGGATATCTTTAGTGATTTCTTGTGATAAGGCAAAAAATCTAACTACACTCCTGAAAAAGATAATTAAAAAATTACATGGAGACAAAATTATTAATATAGATATAACTTAATAGATAGCTTAAATAAGAGCAGGTTTGTGGATAAAATATTTCGGAAATACATTGGCAGGCTAAATATCTCTTGAAATACATGAACTTTTTGACAAAATTTATATTGATGCAGTGATACCGAATATAAGGAATGTTTTAAGATTTATCCTTTTATATGGAATGTTATATAAGATTTATCCTCTTGCATCTACCCACAGTACAAGAATTTAAATACCAGTTTTTGCAGTAATTATCAAATAAAGTAATTTCAATAATCTAGGAATAATATTTGAGATTTTGAATAGTCATAAAGAATTGTATCTTGTTTAGTTATATTTTGAAACTTGAAAATTCTCATTTCCCTTTTTAATGCAATTTTACGTGTAATAAAAATATTGTTTTATTTAAAAGTAAAATTTATTTTATTAAAAATTAACCTATTCCTAGAAAAAAATTGTAGTTGCACTTTTATAATATTAAACGGTATGGTGACTCTAATGCAAACATACAACTTCCTTCACTGACTTTTTCGTCAATCCCAAATTGATGTGAAGTACCATAGTTGTTAGTATTCATTGCAAAAGAAACCACCTTCAACTTAAAATCCTGCATTATAGTGTTACACAATCTGTGATAGGGAGCATTTGGCTCTGAAATGAACCATTGTTTGTCTAAGATGATCAGCCATAATCGGAGAAGTGAGAGAAAAACATATACGATCAAAAACAAGCAAAATATTACAGTGGCTATAACGTGGGCATGACTGTGCTCAGTCCAGTCATGATGTATTACATGGGTAGTCGGGAGAGCAGTGACTCCATTGGGGGTATGCACAGTCAGGAGAGTTTTGAAGTGCAGCGAAATTTGGAGGGTCGCGATTGCATAATTATAACCATATCATTTTAGAATGCATTGCCTCGAGGGAAGAACTTTTCGATTTCAGATTTTTTTTTTTTTTTAGACTTTGTGTATAAGTGACCTCCTTACTTTGAAGCCATTTTTCGTCCCAAATTTCTCGACTTATATGTGAGTATATACAATGTTAATAGGATTAAGTAACAGAGTTAAAAATAAAACAAAAAGTTTGCACATAATGGGCTTATAGATCACCAACATATTGAATTTAGATGAAGAAAATAAAATGCAAAACAAAACTAACTTATGATAATCAACATTTATTTTCAAAAACTGGTTCAGAACATCACTCCTAAGCACTTGTCTCAATTTTGTTCCTGCTTTAGATATAGCTGATAAATGATTAAGAACGGAGTTCAATTTCTGGATTTTTGCTTCTGAAAAAAATATAGATACTAATTAGACATGCTTAAAAGGGAAATTATTTCTATAAAAAAACAAATCTGATTTCACCAACATAAAAACTGTATCTAAGTTAAATAAAGAAATAATGTAAAGTACCATACAAATGAAATTTAAAAAGCAGACAATCGTTTTGAAAACACCAAGATTCTTCTTTAATACAAACAATTCTAGCTCTATGCCATTTGCTAAAAGATATAAATACTAAGTTATTAGATCACTATTTTAACATTTACTGGAGGATTTTTCATCTACTTGTTTACCTTTCTAAGAGTAATCATCTGTATATCATGCAAATTCAAGTTAATGTTAAATATCATTACAATATATTTCCTTGTCAACACCAGCATCAAAATCCTGGGCATTTTTAATCGATTATTGCTAAAACAAGGCGAGTTTAATATAATTAGCTTATAATTATATTCCTGAGGTATTTTAGAAAACAGTAAAGTTAAAATAAGGGCATTTCTATGGTTCAACCTTAGAAAATTCATAAATTTTTTGCATTTAATTGAAATAATACCAAATTTTACCTAATTTCTACAATTCTTTTAAGACACATCATGCCCACAAACAGAGATATAGAATGTAGATGCATATGTATGTGCAAATTGTAGCTAATTTTGTAGAAGATACTTTTCATGTAAAATACAAATATAGTCAGCACTCCATATCTTGAACTTTTCTATCTCATGAAACATTTTCCTTTCCCTGCATGTTATTATTCAAATAATGTAAAATTCATCTCATTATGTCAAAAAATTTTTTTTGTTTACACTCGATATCCCCTCTTCCTCCTTTTGGATGATTTTGGACATTTTTGAAAATTGACTCCTGGAATTAGATCATAATATGACTTATCAAAAGGACAAGATTCTTCTTTTCATTGACAATTGCATTGTCTATTGTTGCGTGACAAAATTGAAGTCAGTTACAGCTGAGTTCTTTCCTCCAAACACCAAAATTGCAGTGTTTGTGCCAGGGTGTAATACAAAGTTTTAAAGTGTAGTATTGGCATTAAATTATAAAAAAGGCATTGCTGAAGATAAAAACCTAAGTTTGCTTACCAGCTCTTCAGTATCACCAAAAAAGTATATTCTTCTATGAATACTGTACGAATATTTATCAAATCCTGACCGGATTTATGACTTTTGAAACTAATCAAACAATTTGCACACCTACAATCTGTTAATGAGTGAAAGAAAACCAAACACAGGCAACAAACTGTTTTGAAGAATTTTTTTCAAATATTAAAATTTGTTACAATACAGACATTTTTATATATAAAATCCATTCAAGAAGTGCACATGTGTAGTACGTAAATATAAGTATTATACTATATATTTAAAAGCTTCATCTACTAGTGTCAATATAACATACAAGAAAGTCACGGCTACAGATGTTCTACGGCTACAGATGTCACGGCTACAAGTGTTCTGCTCTGGAGTTAATATATACTGAATATCCGGAGGAAAATTGGCTGCATGTTTATATGGACAGGTCTTACTCTGAGAGCTGTATGTCCGCAGGCTCTGGAGCCTTCTCGAGATTTTTCTCTCTTTTTACTTCGGCGGGTAAATACAGATCGGCCTTTGATGGAGAAGTGAAGGCCATCCATGTTGCGTTGGAGCATCTTCTGGTTTTTCTACACAAACTTGAGAGGGTTGTTTTACTCTCGGATTCACAGGTGGCAATACAGACCATTGGTTTCGCTGGGACTCCCATATCTGCTAAGGTTTTGCAGTGTCAGGAGTTAATGCGCCGCATTGGTCGAGAAGACAAACGCATCAAGCTAAAATGGATCCCCGGACATTGCGGCATTTATGGGAACGAACAGGCAGATCTTCTTGCACGAAAGGGTGCAGTTTTACAGCAGACCAGGGCCTCTGGGCTGTCTTATCACTCAATAAAGCTTTATTGGAAACATTCTTTGAAGCTGAAATTTGAAACACAAATGCAAGATAGTATTAAATCTAAGAACTGGAGTAGTAAAGTTCTCAATAATATACCCGATTGTCCGCGACGTGAGGCAGTGGCCCTGTTCCGGCTGGTGACGGGTCATGACTGCCTGAGTGAGGATCTCCATAGAATTGGTATTTATGACTGTTCTCTTTGCCCTCTTTGAGATATGAAAGAACCTATGAATAGAGCCCACCTGCGTCGATGTAGGGCGCTTTGTGGTTCTGACGACTCCGAGACCACCCTGTACTGGAGAGCCAGAGAACTCTTAAGGCTACAATGACTTCGGTCAATTTTTGTTACTTTATATCATTGTTTTTTGTTCATGTACATGTTCTGTAACTTGCCTTGCCATTGTAAATAATAATTTTTAAAAAAAAATTATCTACTAGTGTCAATAAAAAATTCAGAATTATTGTGATTTTTGAGTAAAATAATCTAATGTTATTATAATTATATACTATGTACATCCTTTAATTAGAAGCACTGTCTGTTTTTTCCAAAATTTCAAACTCAAATTTTTGATATCTCAAATTTTTATTATGCTCCTTTCAAATTCGATTTATTAAGTGCTGGCTATATTCTCCTTTTGTTGGTACATATGAAAATGTTTATTTTGTAGTGTTTTGAACTTAAAATTCTTGAATAATCATTTGATTAAGCAATTCTTTTATTAGTTAATTTTATAGTTATTTCACACTACAAATATTTACAGTAAATTTGTTTCAACATGTATGCATGTACTAGATACTTTTATTTTTATTCAACCTTGCTTTGTAGGTTTGCAAACACTTTTGTTTCAGTGACTGTGTATGTAAATACTTTTATTTTATATTCCACTACCTGCTAACAAGAATGGTTGTATTGTTAAAAAAATACAGTTTATGGCCATGGATGTCTATAATATGTGCTTTAAAATTTAATAGTATAATATTTAAATTTATTAAAATATCAAAGTTCATATATGTTAAGCCAGAGATTGTCAAAGGATTTTTACTCCTTTCTAAAAATTTAAGGATTAATTTTCCGAAGTGGGGAGTATTTTAAATAATAGGTAATAGTAAAAATCATTTTCTTATATTTTTCTACTAGCTATAATATTTACTATAAAAATATTAATAAAAACATGTGTCTTTCGATGTTTTTCCTAATTTTTGGGAGTGACTGCATTGTTTTTCTTATTTTGAAGATAGCTCATTTTGCATCTTAAACTGGTTTATATCCTTATATTTTTATTTTATGATGTTTTATTAGTGGAAGTTTTTATCCACAAAAATAAATATATTTTATTTATAAATAGTTAATTTCTTATTACTATATTTATCAAAATAAATTTATACTGCTTGAAAACCAGTAAGAATTTTATTAATAAACAATAAGATTGCATATTATGCATTATTCAGCAACAAAAATCTATCACATAAGTGTACTAAGGGAAGGTAACTGCATAACAACACATTGAAACGGTTTATTAAAGTATCAATGCACATTTTACTGTAACAAACTTAAATAATAAAATGGCATATGGTAGGGAGTAAATGAGGGGGGGGGGGGGGGGGGGGTGATATGTATTCAGCAATTAAAGCATAAGAAAGAAGGAAAACTAAAAAGATAAAAAAAAAATTACATTTTATTGCTAAAAATATTATGCATATTTTTATGCATTGGTAAAATTGTAAAAACTAAACAGGTATTTTGGCACATATAGACACATAATTATGCATTGTGGTGAACTACGTGTTAATGCATCACATATATAGCCAAGCCAAGACGAAACATTTCGGGGCGCCTGTGCCGGGGCACTTATCCCCACATCGAATTTGTTGGATGAATGTCCGATTTTTATAATGTTCAACATTATTTTGGTTGTACGTCGTTCCTGTACAGGATGTGACTTGTAGATGTTGTCGTCTATGATGTCTGGTGACGCTGTCCTGGCATTGGCCGACTGCCTAGAAGAAGTAAAAGGGGGGGGGGGGGGGGCGAAGGGAAAGCTCAGACCTGGAGATACCAGTGTCCAGAAAAGTTTAATTACAACAGACCATGACAGCACAAGTTTAGATACAACGAAAAAACTATAATTTACAATTAAATATAATATAAATAATATATGCAAGTGGATTGCAAGCGGGCTGGCGTCAGTAGAAGCTAGCTAATAAGCAATCGTGCCATGCCAGTGGGTTTTTGATCTACTGACGAGCAGGTGCAGCAGTGGCGCCATCTGTCTCCGTCATGTAGATCGAATTCATCTAAGTGACACCAGATTGGGGAGACACAAACCTCGGCTTTTTCCAGGGGACTTTTTAACGGTCCAACCAGAAGATTCCTCGGACGCCGCTTCCTTAGATAACTAAGGGGAGTGTTGTAGTTTTGGTCTGTGTCTCTCAAACATGGTTTGCTTGAATTCTTCTTGTAGAAATTTCGAGTGAATTGCTTAATCTGCTCTACAAATTTTGAGGCTTTGAGATCATGGTGAATGACTTCGTTTTGTACAAATCGAGGAGCATTCACAATGCATCGTAATGCTTTGTTTTGGAATACTTGCAATTTCTCGATGTGCATATTTGCAGCCGACCCCCAGACAGGGCAGGCATACAAAAACGCTGGTGCGATGATTTGGTTGTAGATAATAAGCTTATTATGGGTGGAAAGGTGGGACTTTCTACCGAGAAGAGGGATGAGGGCGGAGTAGGTTTTCTTAGTAGTTCTAAGCTTTTCTGCGATATGCTTGCTGAAAAGCATATGGGAGTCAAGGGTAACCCCCAGATACTTCACAGAGTTGCAGAAGGGGATGGGTTCTTCAAAGATTTTTAAAAAGAAACTATGATTAACTTCTCGGTAGTTGGGTTTGAAAATGCACACTGCACTCTTGGAAGCATTAATTTTGATTCTCCAGGTCACAAGCCAGTGCTCAAGGTTATGCTTGATGTAGCTTTGGAGTGTGTTAATAGCGTTGTGAGGTGAACACTGCGTGCAATCAGTGCTGTGTCATCTGCAAAGACAGACAGCTTAACTTGGGGTATCTTTGGTAAGTCATTGATGTAGATGTTGAATAACAAGGTGCTGAGGTTTCCCCCTTGTGCAACACCAGCCCTGATTGGTCGAAGAGAAGAGAGAGATTGATCAACCCGTACGCGGAAGGAACGATTAGTGAGATACGAGTTGATGATCGCCAGAAGTTGAGCCAAAATGCCAAGCCGCACCAACTTGGAAATAAGACCAGGAATATATGTTTTGTCAAACGCTTTGCTAATATCCAAAAATACTATGCTGGTGTATTGCCTGTTGGAAGAGTTTTCGTGGATAGTTTTGATTACACGCAAAAGTTGGGATTGGGTGGAATGAGCAGACCGAAAACCGTGCTGATCAGGAATTAAAACATTATTCAATCTGCAGAAACTATCCAAATGTCTTAACAACACCAATTCATAAATTTTGGATAAGCTTGATAACAAGTTTATAAGTCTGTAGCTTTCTGCTAGGGTTAAATTTAGATTATTTTTAGTTAAGGGAATAATAATGGCAGTTTTCCAACTTTGGGGAAAAAAGCGATACTCGAGCATACGATTAATAAGCACGGTCAACCAGCATAGATAAATAATAGGAAGATTCCTGATGATGCGATTGCTGATACCATCAAGGCCGGGCGACTTTCTTACCTTGATACCCCTGATGATGTGTATGATTTCAGCCAGTGTGGTGTTGTCCAGATCATTTCTTGCATCAGTGTGTAGTCCTTCGTGATTGGTCTGTTGTAGTTCCTCTTCGGTGTTGTTGTGGAGTTGGCTGAAGTTCTGGTAAGTGTGTGGTGTGAATTGGAGTTCCAAGCTGTCTGCAATTGCATTGGCTTTTTCCTCCGTAGTCTGGGCGAGTCCATTTGGGCCGTTAAGGGGCGGAATTGTTGTCTCCTTGTATCTGAGGTTTTTAGCTGTTCACCACAGACTGCAATCCGTGGGTGTAAGACTTTCTAAGTGTGTGCGCCAGCATTGCTGGGTATGTGTGTTGATCATAGCCTTGATCTCATGATAAAGTTTACGGAATTGTGCGCCGATACTACGTAATATTATATGAAAAGAAAAAGTACAAAATTCGTTACAAATGCTATTAAATGCACTTACTGACATTAGATGCTACCATAACATCTGCATAAAAATCCATGACAACTTTCATTTCATCCTCTTTCTGAAATAAAGATATGAAATCAATAGATTATAAACATTTTTCCTAAATAGGTAAAACAATTTTATATTAGAATGCAGCAAAGTGGATTTCTATTTTTTTTAATTAACAGTGTATAATGGATAAAATTCCATTTATGTTTCAAATAAAATAATTATTTAAAAAATTAAAATAATTTTGTAAAAAATACAAAAGCACTGCATAAAACCATAGCAAATTCACCAACACCTTGCATCAGTGATATTAATTATCCTGACTCCAAATGTGAACTATCTAATCTCTCATGTGCATATACCCTAACTCAGTGAAAATAAAAAATATCAATCTGACAAGTGAGTCTCCACTTGCAACATTTTCATGCCAGTGGCAACTTGTGACTTCAGGAATGTGTGAAGCAGATTCAGTGGTGGGACTCCCGCTCACCCTCGACAACTAACATTATCAAAACAAATCACACTACTGACAAAAGTGTTGTCAAATATTATCTAAAAATAGTCAAAAATTCATCAAATAATAATAATAATAACTCATTCAGCTGATAATTTTAAAGCAGCGCTTATCCTGAGTCACCTGCTTCACCTCATGAGGTGCCACTGTTTCATATATTCATATGCCATAATGTTTAGCTCTATTTGTATCATAAATTATCAGAATAAAAAAACAATCTTTTTCAGATTTTATATCCAAGGTGTTTTTTTTTTAAATATTTGTAAGAATTAATTTTATTGATGAAAAATATGATTGCATAATATTGCATTATTTATTAACAAAAGAATAATCATAGAAATGTAAGACAGCTTAAACATATAAGTATACAACATATTAAAATTTAAAAGGTTTATTAACATATGAATGCAAATTTGCTATAGCAAACTTTTAATAAAAAAATAACATGCAGTCTGGGATTTCACCTGAAGGGCGGAAATGAAGAAAATTTTATATGCAGAAATTCAGGGTTCATTCATTCTAGGATTTCAAAAGGGCAAGGTGAGCTACCTTCCGAAAAAAGGGCATACTGTAATCAAAAAAGGGCACATTACATATGAAAAGGGCACATTTTTAAAAGGGATCAATAATATATTTTAGCTAAAGGAAACATTGCATAATATGACCCACACGTAGAATGTAAAACAGATACAGATAATTTATATAAAATCTAGGTGTGAGGCACCACTATGTCTATTAGCAAGGAAAACTCCCTTTAGCGGATCTACTTGTATGATCTATTAGTTCGTTGTTGAGGAAGAGGGGAGGATTTTTAAAAATTAGAGAAAATTTAAGAGATTGGCAAAATACAAAACTTATTTTTTCTGACAACACAGACAAATTCTTAGAAATATTTTTATTTTTTCTGATAACACAGACAAATTCCCAGAAATATTTTTATTTTTTAATGAGCAATATTATCAAAATACATTTATTAATGTTTCTTATCATTTTTGACATTGAATAAATTTTCAAAACTTATTTTTGATGTTTTTTCTAAATCTAAGTTTTCTGTAAGTCATTGTTAGTATCCATTCTGACTTTTATGACAAATCTTTTCTATTTCTTATAAGTTTTCAAAATTTAGATTTTTCATTTATCCAGTTTCTGAATATTTAAAACATTTATTATTACTCATTTTTTTTAACCTTGTTTTAAATCTTACCAATGTTTTTCATTATAAGTCTTTTTAGGTGTTTACAATTGTTTTCAAGGTCATCATAAAAAAATTCATTTACCATGAAGCATTCAAATACTTTTTGGGGCAATTTTAAAGTCATTCCCCCATATAACACTTTAATTATTCAAGATTATTTCAGCTTTAATTTTTTGCCAAAATTACAGATTATTTCTGAATATGATTGTTTCTTAAATTTTCTCATCTTGATTTTTTTTTACTTTTCCAAGCTGAAGCATTTACTATTATTTATTCCTTTTTATTTTTAAGAAGACCGGCCACTAATTTTTCTTAAATTTATGGGGTTTTACCAATGAGTTTTGGGGATTTTTAATTAATTTATATTCTTGTTTCTATTTTTTGATGACTTACTCTGTACAACTTTTTAATTATTGCGATCCCGATATTTTGGTCATTCTTCCCGTTATATTATCGGATGTTATGTTATGCAGGTTTCCCTTCCCTTACAATTAATACCTCTTTATTTACTAAATTATTATTTATCTTTAATACTTATTATATATTTATTCTATGTTATTTACATTTCATTATATGATATTAAGATTAAGCCTGATCGTATCCCCTTTTGAAATATTACTTAATATACTTTATTATTAATTTATTCTTCATTTTTCCATTAATACTTATTATTTATTATTCTTTAAGTTATTTACATTTCATTATTCTAAGTTATTATTTATATTTCTTGTGATCGTATAGTATTTTCTTAATCAATAAAGTTTACTTTTAATAATATTTATTTATTTTGTTTCCTTATTTTACTTTAACTCAACCATTACTATTGCTTGGTCTGTGCTCAACTATGTAACACTTTTAAAAACACTTCAACACCAAAAAACTTCTAAAAATTCCACTTACCTTTAACTAAATAAATAGCACAGCCAACAATAACTAAAGAATTCACAACTCATTTGTTAAATTAAAAATTAACTTTTATTAACAACAAGAAAAACATCATCCTATTCTTTATAATTTAAGTTGAATGTATAGTGGTAGTACATTTGCATCATTTAAAATTAACATCTATTAAATTTGGAATTCAATTTTTGAAAAACCTAGATCCAGTTAAAATTAACCCAGGAAACAGAATCCACTCTGGTCTGAAGACCAAAGCTTGGTCTGCCTGAAGCTGGCTGTCCACCCCCAAAAATGTTAAGAGAACAAGAAAAAACACATTATCGATGTATAAAAATTATAACTAAAAAAAATAACGAAAAACAAACGCCATTAAAATTTCAAGGAATAAATTCCATGTATGTAAAACAAAGAAAGTGTTAAGTAAGATCAATTTTTCCCTATTTAAATTTCAATCAAAGAGGTGCTCCTAGATGGCAGCACCACTGAACAAAGTGATTATGATGAACAAAGGTGATTATGAAGTTCACAAGTAAAACATGAAAACTAAAACCGCACTTTGGAGAAACTGATGAACGTAACACCAACACTTGCTGATATGCACTTTAGAAACTATTGATAAGAAGATTGTGAAACACATCTCCCACATTTGAGACCAAGCAGACCCGCCACGGCACGCGGGTGACGAATTCCTTTTGCGAAACCATTGACCAATACTTGACACCTTCATTGGCGAAATAGATGACAACTCCGGAACCAAAAAAATAGGTAAATCAGCAACAAAGACTTATGCGGTGCACAACCAGTGGCGATCTCACAACACGGAGGGGAGCACAATTAAACTGGTTGATGAAAACGGAACACACAAAGTGGGCTCATTGTAGGGTGTCAGAAGCTCAGCATCACCTCTACTACTCTTGAACAAAGGACAGTGGCGCTCTCACAACATGGAGGGGAGCACAATTAAACTGGTTGATGAAAACGGAACACACAAAGTAGGCTCTTGTAGGGTGTCAGAAGCTCAGCATCACCTCTACTACTCTTGAACAAAGGGATAATTTAGGTCAGGTTTTTCAGCGACCGCGAGCCACGGGTCCCCTTGCTCGGGGTCCGGACCGCGGCTTTTTTTGAGCAAAAGAAAATGACCACCTTCTCCAATGCCGGACAAGAATCGAATGTCCTGCAACACGCTTGCCTTCCCAGGAGACGCCAAACTTGGTGAGTGAAACCCTGCGCTTCGCGCCGAGCGCTTATGCATACACTGCGGAAATAAAACGCTGTTATGCCAAGAATCATTAAAAGGATAACTTCCGCCAAGCGGCAAGCCGCCGCGCAATGGCAACCCGCCAACCCCACCGGATGCAATGCACCCCGAACGCAGGTGTTTAACTGATAAGAGGTTCAAGGCTAAGTTTCGCTTAAAAAGTGCCTTTATTTTGCGGATTCGCGAATGAACTGAAATGAAGTTAACAGCTGAAAACGAAGATTATGAGAATTAACAAAAGATTATTTAACGTTTAAAGGCACATTGCGCACAATTTTGAATAATAAAACCATTAAAAAGATAAATTACGTTAAGGGGGAAATAAATCGCCGAAATATTCCAAAACAACAAATAAATTTAGAATTTTGAAGGGAAAGGGGAAAATAACGAATTTTAAGCTATTACAAATTTTGAACTATTAATTAAATTTAGAACTGTCAAATCTCGGCATAACAGTTATGAATTTAGCAACCCTTTTTATTATAAAATTTTGGCAGTATGTTTATTCCATAACAATTAAATTCTTTATCCTTTTGAAGGAATTTGATTTTTCTTAATATTTCGCCGTTTCTGAATTTAAAAAATATCACTTTATATCACTAAACACATATGCCATTTTACTAATTTACTCGAATTTTACCGATCAACAAAATAAGAGGTGGAGAGGTGGCATGAACCAACTTTGTCTGTGGGTAAGTTGAAAATTGAACAGATTTAACTCTGAAATGCTGCAATTTCTCCGAGCAGAAACTGTCGTGCACCGAAACTTTTAAAAATGAGAAATTTTTGCGATCTATAGCTTTAAAATTAATAGAACGTATGACTGGATGGAATAATAGCCTTTAAATGCGCTATTTTTGCTACCCTCCTTCATATTTAACGTATAGTCGTTTATGGACAGTACATATGTAGGTTAACGTGGAACAACAATACGTTGCCGAAATATCGGCAATTCAGCTCAGAAAAGCCTCCCCCTCCCCTTCTATTCCTAAGGTTAAGGTTGATGCCCTTTATTAGCATTCAGCTCTGTCAGCAGCAGCGTATACTCAAAACTACTTCATATAGATTACTTTTTTTTTAATTTATCATGATACAAAATATGTTGTTATGAATGAACCCAGCAAATAGATTCACAAGACGAAAATAGTGGGTGTTTTATTCTAATTCAATTAATTTTAATTCAGTTTACACATCTGTTTTCGGAAATCCTTTAAAATTTGAGGCAGTTGTAAAAATCATGAAAGCCCTATTAGTACAGTGTGCAGTGTGTCAAGTTCGGCAGGGTGCTGGTGGGGTCAAAGGATAGAATTGTCACTTCCGAAGAGGATAGAATTGTCACTTCCGAAGAATGTACTGCACCAGAGCATATATCAAAACACATCAGTGATCAAGGGGAGGAAGGAGATAAGAATGTGGATTGCACTTATTCTCGATTACAAGTGCATAAAATTAAGAGCTGTAACAGTATGGCAGTGATTGTTGATAGATTTTTCTTGCTCCACAGGAGAGATTGTTTAGGAAAAAAGTCATTCTAGGCTATAACAGAGTTTGACATAGATATCCTAAATATCTACAGTTAGAAGGAAATAAAATATAAAACAGATATGTTAGACGAAATATCTATGGAGTTTGACCAGTCAGGTTTTGTTAATCACTAGTTTTTCAAATTGAATCACCGACGTTGGAATTTTATAGGCTGGACTGGGGAGAAATGAATATTCACCCCCAGACGTGGGGAACAATGAGAAACCCGTTAGAATAGCACAGAGTGTATCGCCTATCTTGAGTGATCAAGCTCAGAGCGATGCGATTTCACCCTGTGGAGCAGAGGACAAGGCCGGCTTAAGACACCAGCAAAGCAAACACTTGCTTGGCGTGGCATTTCTGTCAACTTAAATAAAAAAACCTTAAATTAAAAAAATCTCTTAAATAAAAAAAGTTCTAGGTCTTAAATAAAAAAAGTTTTGGGGTGCAAGCAACCGAATTTACAAGGGCAGTTGTGTGCATTAAAAAGCAAAACAAAAACACTGAATAAATGTTAAACATTTGGTCTCAGATAAAAGAGTGAAAACGGCTAACGTTCATTCTCCCCTTGGAAAAAAGAGGACCAGAGGGCTAAATGTGATAGCTTCCAGTATGCCGTACCAATTTGTATCTTGCAACAGAAGTAACAACTAATTACTTTAGCGCACCGGGGGTCCAGTACAGCCATCAACAGTACGTCTAGGACAGCATATTGACCATTATCTGTGAATTGCAAAAGCTTTCATGTGAAACTGATTTTTGTTAACTATTCCACGAAAAAATATGATGAGAGAGGGCACTTAGCTTGAAACGATGGGGTTCCACCCAGAATTGCTGTGCCAGGATATCCATCTTTTGTTAATTATTCTCCTAAGTTCAAAATCCAGAAATCATCTCCCCCAATCACCCAGAAACATAAATAAAGGATTTCTTTCACATCTATGCCAAAACAGGTGTCCGCATTGAATGTAATTAGAAAACTGGATGAGAACAGGTCTCAAAAGACATCTTGAGACATTGGTGGACCATTGTAGAATTTATGGTCATACACACCCCATCGGCTGTGAAGTGTGTGTTTATCAATCATTTTGTTCAGCGCGAGATTTGTTCTGAATCAATCCAGTCGTACATTTCGGTGAGAAATATAAAACTTCATTTTTCTTGCCATAAAGAAAAGTTTATCGTTTTTCTTTCTAAATGTTATACAGTTGAACTTGATATTATCTAAAATATTCATCTAGCATTTTGCATAAAAATTTAAGGTAAGCAAGATATAAATATTTTATGATTGTTTTAAATTGTTTCTTTTTACATATAACATATACACCCTCCCCCCCCCCCCCCTTCAAGGGGATTCAGATTATTCTAAATTCCAGGTGTAAAATTGGAATATTCTTTAATTTAAAGATAATGATAGTTTTTGTTATAATGACTTATATACAGCATCTGTTGAGTAAATTTTACGCATGGATCAGTGTTTGTTTGTTCCTAGGATGTTATATTAAATTTAGCTCCTTGAAAGTTCTTAGAAACTATGTCCTCATTTTGCTCAAGTTTTAGATTTCTTTTCTGTGTGCGTTTTTCCTACCTAATACTTTATATTTATTTTTTCTTAAATTAAAAGTATGTAATATTACGCTATTTACAGACAATTTCTCCTTTTTCGAATTATTCAAATTTCTGATTATCAGGATTTCAGCTAAAGCTTTGTTTAATTTGAAAAGTAATTACTGTTAACTTGAATGAGGTAATTTTTAAAATGAAGACAATATTCAACATATTCATATCTCGCCGCTTTAAAATCCCTATTATTTTATAAACTTGAATTATTTAAATAAATTATATTGGATCATAAAAATGTCATTTACATATATTATATTCTTCGTTTAAGTTATGGAGTAGGAATTCAATAGAATATAACATTTTTTGACATTTGAGTATTTACAATGAAAGTTAATAGGAAAGAATTTTGTTTTTCATGTTTTTTTTTTTTTTGTTTTATATGATGCTAACATATTTCATAGAGACATTGCACATTTTTTTTTATTTCAAAAGGAAAAAATAAAAATATTTAATCCCACAACAGATCCATTCACTTGAGAAACATTTGGAACAAAATTGACTAAAAAGTGGCGATTTAGCAGTGTTTCTCTATTCTATTGCATTTATAAAGGTTAACAGAAAAATGAATTTCCAGGAGGGGGCAGGCAAATTGCTTTCTACTTGGGACAGCAAAAAACCTAGAGTCGGGCCTGGCAGATGCTGCCAACAAAGAGCAAAAGATGCAGCTAACGGTGTCCAGTTATATTGGTGCACTCCCCACACATTTGGTTGTAAATATTACTGTGACTTTTGCATGGCTTTAATAAATAATGAATGGGAAAAAAACGTCACACATTTCTTTCATGTTTTAAAAATTTGAGAATACATGATGAGGTGTCATTTTTAAAAAGGGGCTGACAGGGTGGCATTTTTCGATGTCAAGGCATAAAATTATAGTACTGGGGCATGCAGGGTGGGTTTTCTAATTTCTGAGGGCGCAGAGCGAGCTGCCCCACAAAAACACCTAGAATGAACCCTGGAAATTAAAATATAAAATAATGGGAAATCTTGAGGTTTAAAATATATATATATATATATATATATATATATATTGTGTAGTTTTATGCACTGGTAAAATTCCAAGGAGTAAATAGGCATTTTAACACATGCCAGACGTGTATAAGAGTTCACCAAAATATGTAAATATCTGAGTGAATTCGGATTACAAGTTACCATTACATTTTTCAATAAGCTACATTATTATACATTACTTCATATCTTTCAGTACACAATAATTCTTAGTTATATTTTCAAAATTTAAAAATCTTAAAAAAATGAGTACATCTACTTTGAAACATTGTTGAATAGTAACTTTGACAACATAAAACACAATTTGACAGATATGAAGCTATTTCAAAGAAATTTTTTAACTAGTATTGCAAAAGATAATAAGATTGACTGCAAAATGAAAGAAAATAGACCACAATAGGAATAATTTGCATCTCAGAGTATGTTTTTATAGATGTACTTTATACTTCCATAGATAAATAAAAATAATATGCTTTACCTGCTCAGACTGCTTTTCATGATAAAAGTTGTACATCAGATTCATTACTTCAAGTCCTTCAATAGTGCTTTGAAACTGTTAAAAAAAAATAAGTGATATTTATCAATAGTGCTTTGAAACTGTTAAACAAAAATAAGCGATATTTATCAGCATTTTACAAAATTAATATATGTTCAATAAGAAAAGTATAAGATCCACATGTAATTGATTTTCACTTTCTGATACTGTTGCATAGAAAAATTATTTGTTTTACCAAAAATTTTTGAAAGTTTTGACAAAATAACATGGTCTAACTTCCTGTGAATATATTTCAGGAACTTATGAAAAATCATCCAACTGTGTGCATGTCTGTGAGTTATGTATATGATAGCCCAAGAGCTAATAAAATACCACAATGAAATTTCATATGAGAATATATATTAAATGAAAGACAAAATAAAATACAGGAATGAAACACAGCATGCAAATGTCATTTTAAGAGTTATGCAAATTATCAAACTGTCAGAGCCAATGATGTTATAGGGCTCAAGCAATGTGCATAAGAACGATGACACATTGTGCAGAATTTAAAATGCCCATTCTCACTCATGTGCTATTGGAACTGGATTTTCTGCTTTGATATTGCAAGTTGTGTACAAATATGCCTTTGAGATGAACTCGACAGTGCTACAAATAATTGTCGGACTTAGAGAGAGGTTGCATCATAGGCCCAGAGGGGAAGCTAGTTGGCTTAACAGACATAACAATCGTCATCTTGGTTGGAGAAATATTGTAGTTGCTCGGTATTGATAACAGTGGATCAGAGTTAAGGCACATGTAACTGTCACAGAGGCTCAGTATGCTCCAGACAAACAACTGCTCGAGAGGATCGTGCAGTCAGGAGAGAAGCAATGTCTACACCTCTGGCAACACTATCAGCCAGTTGAGGTTGAGGTCATTTGTAATTAGGTGCAGAGCAAAAAAACATTTTATCAAATACAAGGTTTTTATTTTATTTTATTTCTCAAATAATTAAGGCTAGTTAGAACTTAAGTCAACTTTAAATGCATGGAAACATGTATCCCATAACCTGTTAAATTTCACTCATAACAAATAATTTTCACTGCTAGATTATCTATAATAAGGTCGCTTTAAGTGAAATAATCATTATTAATCCACAAAACATATCTAAATACAAGTGGGTGAATTGCTAAAATATAAAAATGAGAATTCAAAAACCATTTTCGACAAAATATAAAACTAATAAATAATGCCAACAACAAAATTGTAAAGTTTTAACAATAAAAGTTACTGTTCTACTATAATTATTAATTTTCTTTTCAATTAACATTAAAAAATCATCTTAATAATTAACACATAAGTTACTAGCGAGAGTGGGTACAATAAACAAAGCTTTAATAAGCAAATTTGACAGTTATTAGCCAGCTGCCTAGTGATTACCACATAATTTATGCATCAATTACAAATCAGAATACACATAAAACGGCTAGAATAAAAATATATAATTTTACGATGTTTCAATTCATACAGCAAAAAGCAAAGTAACTTATTAATAAATTAAATTGGAAAATGTTATAGCAACCTCTATATAACTGTTCGGGAATAGACCAGAAACATTTTTTTCAATATCATGATGCGAGATGAAATCGCTTTCCGAGGACTCACCAGATAATGAGTTTGATACCGCACAAGACAAATCTGAAAATTCAGACTTGCTTTGAGCATTTCTTTGTCTAGTACATTGAAAATTTTCAAGTATTTTTAATGTAGTAATTGTTGCATGATAAATATCGTCTGCAGCAAACATATCTGGGTGAGTAATAAGCGAAAACAGATTTGATGCGTACGTATTAATCTTACGTACAGCTCATGGAAGATCTCAATATTAAAATGAAAAAATTAGCACAAATTTTAAATATCACTTGTACTCTGAAAACATATGAGAGGGGGGGAAATAGAAGTAAAAAAAAAAAAAAACCATTTGTTTCTACCGCGCAACCGTAAAATGAAGGTAATATCTGTGAACTTTTAATATCTGTGACTAGTTACTAACAGAGTGATTTCAAAAATTTTGATCCAAAACAGTGCTCAAAAATACACATTTTTCTAATTTTCAAAGAATTTAAATAAGTTTTCTGGATTTGAGAACTCAAAATTGTAACTGGAATTTCCTTTTAAATCACTGTGATTTTAGTGAAATTCCCAAAACAACTGTATGTTCTTTGTGAAACCGGTTCAATCATTTTTTAACAGAGATCAAAAGCAGAACCTTGAAAAATTTTAATGTCTGCTGTCGTTTAATGTTGGTCTCTTGTTTGTTATTATTTATTCGTTTTACACATTCTTCATTAAATGCTTAAATACGGATTTACTACAAAATACATATTGAAGATAGTTTCGTATCGTTTTTATTGTGTTTTATATAGGACTCTTTTTCAATCAAACCAAAGGATTCTCTGAGGTCATTCCCTCAATATAAGAATCGTATCAGTATATATACGGCGCAGTTAGTGTATAATAGAGTTCATGTATATAGAACTCTCAGGTATGTTTAACCATAAAAAATTAATATTTTCTTTATTCCTTTTATGAAATGGGAATCTAAGGTTGAATGCATCCTTAAACTAGGATAATCGTTTGATTTGTAATTTAGAAGAAAAGTTATTACTGTAAATAAATACTTTTAATTTTCTTTTCTGAATTGTCAAGAAACAAATTTAATATTCAATTCCCAATGTTCTAAATATATTTGACCTATTAATTTTATTGTAGTTAAAAATATCAGGTACACAGGAATTTGTTGTTGTTGAAACCCAGACCGTCCGACCTACCAGAAAGGTGTAAGGTAACTGTTTGAACGGTCGGGAAGTGCCACCCAATTTAGACCGGAACCCAGTGGGGGAGGCATCCACAGGGACCGTACCCTCCTTCCCCTACCACCAACCTCTCGGAAGGACTTTCGGACCCACATGTTTAACGTGATCATAATCCGCATGAACACGGCGGCAGTTTTGGCAGTGGCTGGAATCGAACCCGGGCCTACAGAGTGCAACTCCAGCACGCTAACCAATGGGCTACCGCGCCCTACACAGGAATTTGTAAGTTATTTAATTAGATCACAATATAGGTAACAGTACTTGTAAGAGTGCAATCAATATGTACTTCCTTATTAAAAGTGAATATGATATTTGGGGAAGAATCGTTTCTATCTAAGGCATAAACCACTTTCTTCATGTATGAAAACCTGTGTAAGCTAATTAAACCATTTCAGCTGCACAGGCATACACAAAAGAGATCTCAATGGTAATGAGCATATCAGTAAGATGTATTGAATCAATACACATATATATGCTTCCTCATTTTAAAATTCATTTTCCTCATTTAAAAATATGTTTTCTTATTTTTTAAGGGTTTTGATAATAAATTAATAATTTTTTCGTATGGAACTGGAGAGCCGCAACTTTACATCAAAAGAGCCACATGCGGCTCGGGAGCCGCAGGTTGCCGACCCCTGCCTTAGACATATGTTATGCATAGGCCCAGGTCGCCCGACTCACCCGAGGATATGAGCAGCAAAGTGAGCGGCCGGAAGCATATATATGTGAAAGCCCCAGGCCGTCCGGCTCGTCCAGAGGACTTGGAGCAACAGACTGGACGACCGGGGAAGCATATACACATATATATGCTTCCCCGGTCGTCCATTCTGTTGCTCCAAGTCCTCTGGACGAGCCGGACGGCCTGGGGCTTTCACATATATATGCTTCCGGCCGCTCACTTTGCTGCTCATATCCTCGGGTGAGTCGGGCGACCTGGGCCTATGCATAACATATGTCTAAGGCAGGGGTCGGCAACCTGTGGCTCCCGAGCCGCATGTGGCTCTTTTGATGTAAAGTTGCGGCTCTCCAGTTCCATACGAAAAAATTATTAATTTATTATCAAAACCCTTAAAAAATGAGAAAACATATTTTTAAGTACCTAATTTCTCAATAGCTTCTATTTTCATAATCGTTAATTACAAATCGCTACGCTTAACATGACCGTAATGAGTTAAATTTGAACTATTTTTTTGTTCTTAGAGATGAGACTCCGTGACCATGTTTATCTTTCAGCCAATTGCATTCTATTCCCGTCTCACCCAAACAGCCACCGTCTAAACTCTAGACGTGTTGTCAGTCAGTCATCCTCGGATAGCGCGGTCGACGTTACGTTGCATGTGTGTTAATTGTGTGTCGCTTGCGGTTTTTGCGTGTCTATTCCCTTGTTGTTTCAAGAAGAATACGATTTAGAAGCGAATTATCTTCTCAAAGGTACGTACGCGTATAATATAATAAAATCAGTAACAGAATTGGATTACATATCTGAGGATCGTGTTAATGGTAAATAAATTGTTTGTCGTTTTAGATAGCTAAGTAAAATTTTAAAAAATAATTTTTCAGCTCCGTTGCCAGCATGGCATCTGGTAAAAAAAAGAGAAGAACTGAAGAAGAAAACCGAGAATTCAATCAGGATTGGACGGAGTTGTTTGCATTCATATGCAACACAGATGGCCTTCCGATTTGTCTCATTTGCCATGAAAAACTCTCACACAATAAGAAGTCAAATTTGGAGGGACACTTCACTACAAAACATACCCAGTTTGCTGGTAAATATCCAACCGGTGACGCACGAAAAAAAGCTGTTGAAGAGCTCCATAAAGAAAAACAACAACAGTCAAGTTCCATGCTAAGTAACTGGGCGCAATCTTCCAATAATGTAAATTTGGCAAACTTTGCAGTATCATTAGAAATTGCAAAAAGAGGAGTCTTGCGACATAAAAGACACGACACAAGTTACCCATTTCATCAGGTATATATCGTCCCAAGGTCCAAAAGAAGAACTGCTAGGATTGCTACCGCTCTCAGGGCAAACTCGTGGAGAAGATATAGCAAATGCTGTGCAAAAATGCCTGGAAGACAATGGAATCAATATAAATAAATTCATTTCTATAGCAACTGATGGAGCCAGAAGTATGACAGGAATACATAGAGGGGTAACATCAATTCATCAGAAAAAAATAAACCACGAAATTCTAACGTTTCACTGCATAATTCATCAAGAAGCGCTTTGTGCCCAAACATTTCCGGCCGAAATAGTTGAGGTCATGAACCTGGTAATTAAGATTATTAACAGCATCTTGGCAAAAGCACTCTACCATCGCCAGTTTAAAGATTTCCTTGTAGAAATGGATAGCCAGTTTTCTGACCTACTTCTGCACAATAAAGAGCGATGGCTCTCCAGAGGTAACGTATTACAACGTTTTGCTTTGTGCTTGAGTGAAATAAAAACATTGCTCAATGAAAAAAGCATTGACCATCCCGAATTGGAAGAAGACAAATAGCTGCAAAAATTCAACTTCATGGTAGATACCACAATGAAACTAAATGAACTAAATCTAAAACTGCAAGGAGAGGGCAACCCAGCCTACGTCTTGCTTGAAGTAGTAGTTTGTTTCGAAAGAAAAAATTACTTCTTTTTGTTGAAGACATGGAGAGCGGTAAATTACTTCATTTTAAAAATCTGAAGCAATATCGCGATGAGACCAATGCAACTATTGACACGAATTACTTCTTCATAGCTTTTAAAAACATGAAGGATGGATTCGCTGAGAGATTCGAGCAATTCAAAACAAACAAAAGTACTCTCGCGTTCATAGTAAATCCTCTCAACACAAATACAAATGAGATCAACATTGAGCCATTTGGAATTGGTGCTGGATCGCTCCAAATGCAATTGCTAGATTTAAAAACCAAAGACTTGTAGAGTGGCAAGTTCACAGAACTCAAGAGCAAGTTGGAAGAGTTGGAGATCCAGGAATGCATGCACATCGCGCAGCACAAGTGGAAATAAATTCTAAAAGAAATTCCGCGAGTTGAGATCCTCATATTCGGCGCATGGAATAGTCTTCCAGAATGCTACAGTGAGGTGAAGAAGTTGGCATATGGAGGGCTAACGATCTTCGGGTCGACATATTCGTGCGAGCAAGCGTTCTCTTGCATGAATATAATAAAAAGTAAAGATAGAAGTCAACTAACAAATAAAAATTTAGAGTCGTGCTTGAAACTTAAAACAACAAGTTATAAGTCAGATTTAATCAAACTTTCAAAAGGCATGCAAAGCCAATGCTCCCATTGATGTGACTATCTATATTTGTGTTTTTATATGAATAAATATTATTCCATATTTAAAGTCGTTTATTTTAAATCAAAAATCAAATATATATAAGCAAATACTATAATATTGAAACGAAAATTTTTAGTGGCTCTTTAAAAACTGGGAAATTTTGTAAATTGTAACTTCTGGCTCTTCCGTTTCAATAGGTTGCCGACCCCTGGTCTGAGGGAAACATAAAAATATCTGCATATCATAGAACAGACATGCAGACTGAACGAAGGAATAAAGAAAACTTGCTCCTTTTCCAGAGAAATATTTAATTGAGAAGGGCAAGCATGGGACACTGAGTTCCTCAGCTGTGGCAATTACAGTTTTCCAGAAACTTATAGGAATCTTATCCTTCTAGTTTTTTATGTAGCTAATTTTATTGTCTTTTGTCATATGAGGTATAAATGGAATTTTTACTTATTATTTTGTTCTGAGTAATGAATGGATTTTCAAGACTTAAAGAACCAAGTAAATATGCAAGTCTTAATGTCCCACTATTGTGAAAGAACTTGCTTTGCTGCAGACAGTTGGAAATATGTGCATTTCAGTGTTTTCATTGGATTTTCAGCTGTATTTCATTATATATTTAAAAACTAACCCTCAATCAAGCTAAGATATTTTTATTGAAAATTTATTAAATTAACCTTACTTATCTTATAAGCAATCAATTTAGATCATACAATTAAGGATCTCTACTATATACTTCATGGTCTAAATTGCTTGTAAAGCTGTGTTCCTTTTGTAGGTAATTTACTATGGATGTAGAAAGATCAGATAATTTTCTGCCTGTCAGAAATCTGACAGAAGAAGTTAAAAAAATTACTATAATGAAAGCTGCATTAAGGGCATTTACTGCTGATCATGAGCGGAGTTTATTAGCAGTTCAAGTAAGTATAATTTTATCTATCTCAAATTCACATATTCTATAGCATCAAAGAATAATTGTGTAAAAGCAGTGATGGTTTTATTTAAAGTCTCGTTTTTTTCTCTCACCAATAATTTAAAATATTTCATATTTTTCAATTGCATGCAGTTATATTTTCATAATTTTTTGTGTCTTTTTGATTGATGCAATTCCTTTAAAAATAGCTTTCAAATAATATACTATTTCCCAACTATTTATTCCCAAAATTGTGTGACAAAACTGGTAACTGGTGATATGTTCCTTACTAGTAGATGTTAGCTATTTAAAAGAGGGTTATATCAAACTTTCTACTGTAATTCTATTGTTTAGAGCCTATAACAGTCATTTTATCTAGCATCAACTGCATTAGTCAGACTGTTGCACATTTTAAAGATTAAACCAACTTTTTATTAGTGTGTGCTAGTGGAAAGAAAAAGATATAACTGATTGCTGTCCATGATTAAAAAAGCATATTCAAATTTTAATAGCATTTTAAATCATATTACCATTTAAAATTTTAAGAGACAAGTTTAAATGTAAGAATCTTTGTTCTAAAAATTAATTTCAAATGTTAATTTAAAGACAGAATCATTCACATCCTCTTTACAAACTATTTATCCAAAATAAAGCATTTGGTCAATACACCAAAGTTAGGAAGCTGAAAAAAACAAAACAAAATTACTCACATACTATTTCCTTTTTACTTGGTGCAATAATCAATTAAACACAGTTCAAAAATTGGAGAATCCTTTACCAAAATTAAACTAAAATTAAAATGGCTTAATTAGAATATCAATAATTCCTGTAATCTTGTATCCCATGACAACTAAAAAGAATTTCAAAATGAAAGTCACATAAAATTTTAAGTCCCTTTAAATTTCCAATAGTTTAAATTACATAACTTCCCAACCTCACATTTACACTTCTAATATTTGCACAATGATAACCTAGCAAAATTCTTTCTCATGACTATTAAGCCCTTTTAATCTCCAGAACAGATACAGCTTATATTTAATACTGTTACGAATATAAAGTGTTTTACAGATCTTTGAACCCCCATAAAGCCCCTATCACATTCAACAACTTTTCCGGCAATTTTTCGGACAACCAACTTTTCGAACAATTTTTACGCTGAGTTGGGGGAAAACTCGGGTGAAATGAGGTCAAAAAATTGGGACAACTTTATCTGACAGGTATAGAAAAAGTTGTTCATTTGGGACAATTTTTTACCAACCAGCCAATCACAGATCAGTAGCGAAGGAATCACGTGTGTAGAAAGGTTGGCGCAGATTCTACTACATTCTGGTTTGGCGTGAAATCCTCGCGCAAGTTTGAATCTGTGGAGCGCGAACAGATAGAATATAATAACAGATAGATTATATTGATATAATAACCAGGCAGTGCGAAGTATTATTTTAGTTTAGATTTAGAATTTTGTTAAGTATTTATAATATTTCTGTGTCATAAAGGTGGATGTCAATGGAAGTCGTCTCGAAGTCAAAAAAAAGTAGTCATGCGAAATGGAAATGGAGTTAATTGAATCAATACGTGAAAAATCATTTTTGTGGAATCTAAAAGATCCACTGTATTTAAAAAAGAATTTGAAGAACCATGCGTACGAGAAAATATCATCTTTACGAACCATCTCTTCCAAAGCGATTTTATATACATGAAATATTATATAATAAATATTAAGATATTATTACTAATATAATCTCTTTGGTCTCTTCTGATTAAAATTTATATTTGCCAGTGGCTTGCTAGTTTACAGTATAGATGCGTTTCAGAAAATCCGCCTTTCTGTGAATTTAATCAAGAGCGTACGCGAGTTTGCTTTGACGATATATACATATTTCATCAGTTTTCTGAATGTGAAGTTTTGGCTTGGGTGGTAGAGAATCAGATCAGCAAACGACTGGGCTCTGGTTCGAATCCAAGCGAATTTTAAATTTTACAAGTGCTGCCATCTGTTGCTAAAATATTCAAATACAGTTTTCCTTTAATAATCTGCAGAATTTTTTTGTTTTAAATTATTTTACGTTCTATATACAAAATAATCTTATATCAGTAAATTATTTTTAAATTTGAATGCTTATAAAAATTTATTTCGAAGTTACTTTGAAAAATATCTTGAAGTATACTTTATACCAGGTATAGATGGAATATATTCTTAAGTAAAAAAGTGCTTGTAAAATTAGCAAATATAAAATGTGCATGTAAAATTAGACAGAAATCATCGAACATCCTTATACGAGTAGTAGTTATCTTTCGACATGTAATTTTGAACATTTTAGATTAGAATAAAAACAAAAATCAAACTACTTTGAAATTTTAATAATTTAATGCTAACATTTGAAGACTTTTTTTATTATTTTAAACGCACATAGACAATTAGAAATTTACAATACATTTGAAAATCATTTACTTTTCATAAAAAAAATAAGTTTGTATATAAATATGAAAAGTTAACTCTTTTAAATTTGAATGCTTATAAAAATTTATTTCGAAGTTACTTTGAAAAACATCTTGAAGTATACTTTATACCAGCTATAGATGGAATGTACATTTAAATCTATTTTAAAATATAATTACTAAATAAATATAAATGTAGATAAAATAATTTTTAAAAGTTTACTTTAATGAGAAATATTTTAAACTTTACAAACGAGCAAAGAACATCTTCGGATATTTAAAATAGATACGTCTTTGAAAACCTTTGAAATCAAGTATAAAATGGTAATAAACTTAAATTTGTTGAAGACATAATATTTTAATAACGGCATTCTTGAATTTAAATACTTTTTACGTTTTCTTTTTCTTTGTTTCATTTCAGTCAATATCGCTTTTTAAACTAATTTTGTATCTTAAAATAGAGTCAATATTTTTCACCAAATATTTATTTGCGTTTTATACGGATGCGTGACAAATCCAAATATTTTTTAATGTTCATTCAACTGTTTAAGCTTCTGATATCTGAAGTAATCCATATAAAAAAGAGCAAATCAAAAATTTACAATAGATTTTGTCCACATCCTTCTCGGTTTACTTTGTTTCTTCTTCTTAAGCAGGAATAATCCTAGCGTAATTATGCCAAGGCATATTTGATTTTTCCCTGCAGCTGATAGCAATTTAGTTATAATTAAAAAGTAATAAAGGTTACAAAACTAAGTACTAAGTAAAAGTCTTGTTTTACTGCCGAAGTCGAAGCGAGAACGCGCTGCCTGCCGAAAAGTACATGTATAAATGTATAGTTGTCGCCAAAAGGCGATAAACATACCGCCGTAGTTTTGTCATTTAGCACAACATCTTCAAACTGTCAATAACCCTATCGCCAACTTTTTCGCCGAAAAATTGGGGGAAAAGTTGTCCGAAATAGTTGGTTGTTCCAAAAGTTTTTGAGTGTGATAGGGCCTTAAGGAAAAAACACTTTTACAGGCAACCATCGCTATTATGTGAAGGTAGAGTTACCATAGTTTGGCAACATATTTTGCAACCTTTTGTTAAATTTGGCAAAATATTGCCAGCTTTGTGACTTTTGGCTAGTTTTTGAATACACTAAAACTTTCTAGAAATATCAACTAGTTTCAATGAAACACTTTCATTCTAGAAATTTTTATGGAGAGTTCAGAGTATATAAGTAAGACATCATTCAGTTGGAGTGATTTGATGTAATGCGAGCCAAATTGAATTGTGAGATACGTTAGTGCTTTGAGAACAGACTCTGCTATTTTGTAAATTAGTTGAGCATTTAATTGTTTTATTATATTCATACCTGATAGTTGTTTAAGAATCTTGTAAGACAGTTATCGATCTATTCGCTGTATATCATTCCTCTTATTGGTGCATTTAAATAAAAATTTTAGTTATCCAGAAATTTTGAATCATTTTCCTATCCTATAAGTATACTCACAATTTGAAAGGATTTGTCATAATAATACTAAAGCATTTGTTATAATAAGTTTCCTTCTATAATTCTCAGCACTTGTGATGCCAATTAGCCTTAGCGGTGCCCATGCAAACCTAAACCCTATTCAGAATCCAATTAGTTCACATAATAAAATTACTATTTCATACCGCCCTGCTCCAATTCTGTTAAGACTTACCAGACCACTTGAAAACCTGCAGAAGTTTTATCAGATCACTTGAAATCTCGGATGATGTAAGTCAGAACAATTCCCTGTGCTTGTTTTAGACTTTCTGTCCCAAAATCCTGAAAAACACTTTTCTCTTTTGCTATTATTTAGATTGTATAATATATATATATACACACACATATATATATATATATATATATATATATATAAGATTTAAAATGAAAAAAGAAAATGTATAGGTGGAATGATTGTGTTTACAGGGTTGCAGAAAGGTCAAGGGGGATTGCGACCCCTATTTCCTGGTTAGAAGCTAGCTTTGACTTCATGAAAACGCTCCCAGAGACTCTGCACGACCGAAACAACAATCGATCATGCCCGTGGGGAAAAAATGGCCGAATCCCAGACAACATAAAAATGATCAAAATAACAAAAAAATTGGAAATTTTACTAACCAGCAAGACGAGAATCATGGAAGAGTTGTATAAAGCGTATAAACTTCGAATAGGAAAGCATACATAAAAAAGTCGCGTCTAACTTATAGAGCCATCTGGATGTGAAACAATCAGATAATCCTAGGTAAGAGTTGAGGTAGGTTCCTAGGTAAGAGTTGTTATTTTGATCATTTTTATGTTGTCTGGGATTCGGCCATTTTTTCCCCACGGGCATGATCGATTGTTGTTTCGGGCGTGCAGAGTCTCTGGGAGCGTTTTCATTAAGTCAAAGCTAGCTTCTAACTAGGAAATAGGGGTCGCAATCCCCCTTGACCTTTCTGCAACCCTGTAAACACAATCATTCCACCTATATATTTCCTTTTTTCATTTTAAATCTTATATTTCAAGACTGATAGTGCGGCAATTTGCGCCTTTCTCTTTCTTGAATTTCATACTTTTTGGGATTGTATTTCTTTATATATATATATATATATATAATAAAGATGAATTAAAGTAGAATAAATGAAGTGAATAGTGAATCATCCATAACAAACAAAAGAATTCAATCAGAAAAAACTCAAGAGAATGTCAGTCAACCAGAAAAAACTCAAGAGAATGTCAGTCATAAACAAGGAAACAACCTGTTTAATTTAAAACAAATATTCAAGAGCAAAATTGGAATGAAGGTGATGTAATAGTAAAATCATCAGGGGGCGACTACTACACACCAGCTTCATATTAACACATTTCATTTAATGGCCTGTTATTGTGAATACTGTACATATTACTCTCTCTTCTAATGGTATTGTGATTCACATATGGCTACATTTATTCCTTCATGGTGTTGCAATTTCACTTTTGATGAGTGTATATATATATATGTGATATCAAAATTTAATTTGGCACCTCAGATATGGATTTATCTGCTCAGTAACGGCTTTTTAACTAAATATTTGTTTAATTCTTACCTACTGAAATATTTTTGGTGATAAGTATGAAAACAGGAATAAAACTAATATATATATATATATATATATATATATACCTTTAATAATATATATAAAATATGAAATAGTTAAAATGTGTAACATCTACATTTGTTTGTTTTTTAAATACCCTTAAAATTTCTGAAATTTTATTAAATGTAGACAGTAATTTTTAGAAATGCATGTTTATCCAAGATAAATATGCATTTAAAATGAAAATGGAACTCCTATGTACTACTTGCTATCTTTAACATTGTATAATATAAAACTTGCAAAATTTTGGAGAATAATGCTATATTTGTACTTAATTATTTGAATTTATTTTTTATTTTTCTCTTTCAGAAACGATTGAAAGCTGGTGAGTTAATTTTTTTTTCCGTTATTTTGTTGACTGAATTTTTTTAGACTTATTACAGGCTATTGACAACTGGTTGCATAGTTTGACAACAAAATGTAAGGGAGGCAAAAAAGTTGTTCCAGACCCACCAAAAAAGTCCCTCATTCATTTGAAAGACCGAATTTTTACGGTCTGGGTTTTCGACACAAAGTAACCCCCGGCCACCCAAACTGCTACTGTAAGCCCTCAGGTCAGTCGAGTGGTATGGGTTTTTAACACAAACTATCCCAGTTGCTCAGCTAGCTGCTCATGCCCTAGGGTGAGTCGGGCGGCCTGGGTCTTCAACACGTATAGTATCAACCACGGGACAAAACTTAATTTAGCCTATTTCTATTAAGATGACTATTTTTGATACTTACTATCATATACTGTTAAAACAAAAACAGAATAAAACTTATTAAAAAAGTTTAAGCTTAATTTTTTAAGAATATTAGTTTTTCTGTGTTTAACAGGCTTTAATGCTAGTTAGCATTTTGAACATCAGTCTCTGTATCACTGCAGTAATTACTAAATGTTATCTTACCACAACTTGTATCAGTTGGGTATAAGCATAAAATAAAGTTTAGGTAACTTCTTTACTTTTCATGCCTTTGTATTATATTTATTTACATGTGTTTTAATTCCATAACTTCCAGCTAACATATTGCATCAGTTTATTTGTATTGAAATTAGTTATCTTACTATATGTAATTGATCTGCCTCTTAGTTCTTTATATAATTCTACATTTACTGTCTCTTCAAATTTTGTAATAACTCTTTGTGATATTGAAAGATGACCTGGCCATGTTTGAAATTTTTATCGAAAAATTAGTAAAAACACTGCTCATAAAGTTAACTTCAATCAAATATATATATATATATTTAAGCATTTTTAGAAAATAGTATGTTGCAATAAGAGAAACATATTGATTTTATTACCATTTTACAACATAGTTGAAAAGTGTTTATGACTGTTCATTCTGTCTGTCTGTCTGTCTGTCCATTACATTAGCATGATAACTGCCATAAAAATGACTTTATCAAAATCAAATTTTAGTATGTTGTTCAGACGGTCTGTGGGACCTATGGGAATATAAATGAATAATATCACCCAATTAGTTTTGGATTGAACCCGGGTTGAAAAAATGAAATACATTGAACCTTATGGGACCTAATTTTTCAAACATTTTTTAAGCGAATTTAAAATTCACAAATTGCTTCAAAAGTGTTAGGAAATATTCAAATTATTCCATAAAATATATAAAAAAAATTTCAGCAAAATATATTCAGTAGTTTTTTAAATAAAAATTAAATTAATATTTACATCCTTTATATGAAGAGATCACGTGACCCACTTCAAAATAAAATATGGCATCCATCATGTGTCAAAATCGTGATTTTTAAGTTCTTTTTAATTCATATTTAATGTTGTATCCATCCTAAAACTGCTTTATTTTTGCTTAAATTCTGTGCATCTACATTCTAAAACCACTCAATTGCACTATATTTGAGTTTAAATGATCATCAAACTTTGATTATTTCTACAATGAAGCCAAATTTTCATTTATGGAGAATGTAAGCACCAAAAGATGTAGAATGAGTTGTATAAGAATTACTGCATTTCTTTAACACAAAATTATTTAGCTCATGGAGTCTACAATATAGCTGATATGAAGGAAACATTAATTGATTTTACATAGAGAAGCAGACAATTTTTTCGATGAAGTTTTAAGCATAGAGTTAAAGTACTTGTACCTCCACGGTTTAAAGTTCCAAGTTTTTAAATAAAATAAATTATTGTAGTATTGTGATGAATGAAAGGAATAGAAAAAAGTTTTTGAATGAAATGCTGCTTTTATATAGAGAGCCAGGTGATTTATATTTTGATGACGTTATTTGAATAAAGTTCCTTTATTTTCAATGAAGTTTTCAAATATAATAAATTATTGTAGTATTTTGATAATTTTAAAAATATTATCGAGGAATGTATCGCATTTTAGAGATGTTTAAACCAGGCAATTTATATTTCAGTGCCTTCATTTGAATAAAGTTCATTTTTTTCCATGAAGTTTTAAGTTTTCAAATATAATAAATTAATGAAGTATTGTGATAATTTTTAAAATATTACTGAGGAATGTATTGCATTTTACAGATGTTTAAATAAAATTGCATTGAAGTTGGAAAGTGTTTCGTAATCAATGCGTTATACATGATTGATCTTTCTTGTTTGTAAATAAAACAATCAATAAATACAGGATGATTGAAAAGTTGTGCACATAAAGTTTTAAAAGCATACATGTGCCAAGAAATTGGAATAGTAGAATTTTTTTTTCAGTTTAGTGGCACTAATATACCCTTAAAAATTTATCAGAAATATAGTCTGCTACTTTTACTATGTCAGACAATCATTATAGACCTCTTTTTTATTAATCGAAGAACATTGTGTTTTCCCAGAGTGAAATAATTTTTGTTTTAGAGCAATATTTCTCTAACCATTCTTATGAGAGTATCACTAAAGAGTTTCAGAAGAATTTATTGAAAAATGCATTGGAGAGTTTCAGTAACATAGTCTTTATTTTAAAAGTTTATCCTGAGTTTAAATGGAAGGCCTGCTAGTACTAACTTTATCTGCAACAGATCCAGTTTCTCGAAAATGCTTTACTAACTTCCTAATTGGTAAACTGCTTAGAGGTTTTAGAGCATGGGTATTTCTTTTAAAACTCTTCAATCACACTCTCTTGGGTTGATTTACTAAAAAATTTATTTCACAATTATATTATTTAAAATTTTAGAATCCAGATGTTTTTGTGTATCTAACAGTATATAATGTTGCTGTATAATTGTAAATGGAACTATTTTTTATGAAGAAACTTCTTTTTCTAGGTAAGAGACAAATAGACATCTGTTCTCAAGAATTTAATTCATTAGAGTTGAGAATAAATGCTGTTGAATCCAGGGTTACAGAGTCTGTTTTAGCAAATGAAGTTGCTGAAGAAGGTATGTTTAAAATTTTTTGTTATAGCAAACTTTACAAAATAAATTCATTTATGTAATTAGAAGTATAAGTGGAGCTAGACTTTTCTGTTTGGAAATTCTAATGTCTCTTTAGCATCAATTCTTTTATTAGCAATGTGGAATGAAATCGCCTTGGGGAGCTGTGCAATTCACCAAAAATCTTTAACAAAAAAACACTCATTCAGATAACTTTAAAATACCAGTTTATAAAAGACTATGAAAATGACAAAAATAAAGAAAGTTATTTTAAATCAGTTTGATCTATTTGGATTTAGTTAATGAAGTAGCTAATATAGATTTCTGATACCAGTTGTTTTCATTTTTTATTGCAATTTGTCTTGCAGTTTTGTAAACAGATATTTTAAAGAGACTGGAACATTTTTAACATTTTACAACAAAGTTGAAAAGTGTTTATGACTTTGTTCATTCTGTCTGTCTGTCTGTCTGTCAGCATGATAACTGCTATAAAAATGACTTAATCAAAATGAAATTTTAGTATGTTGTTCAGACGGTCTGTAGGACCTATGGGAATATAAATGAATAATATCACCCATTTAGTTTTGGATTGAACCCGGGTTGAAAAAATGAAATACATTGAAACCTATGGGACCTAATTTTTCAAACATTTTTTAAGCGGATTTAAAATGCACAAATTGCTTCGAAAATTTTAGGTAATATTCAAATTGTTCCATAAAATATATAAAAAAAAATTCAGCAAAATATATTCAGTAGTTTTTTAAATAAAAATTAAAATAATAATTACACCTCTTATATGAAGCGATCACCTGACCATGATATGAAAAGATCACGTGACCCACTTCAAAATGAAATATGGTATCCATCTTGCCTCAAAATTGTGATTTTTAAATTTCTTTTTAATTCGTATTGAATGTTGTAGCCTTCCTAAAACCACTTTATTTTTGCTTAAATTCTGTACATCTACATACTGAAACAACGCAATTACAATATATTTCAGTTTAAATGATCATCCAAATTTGATTATTTCTACAACGAAGCCTATTTTTCACTTATGTAAAATGTAAACAGCAGAATATGCAGAATGAGTTGTATAAGAATTGCTATATTTCTTTAACGCAAAATTATTTAACTCATGGAGTCTGCATAGCTGATATGAATGAAATATTCATTGATTTTACAGAGAGAAGGACGATTTTTTTTTTTAATGAAGTTTTAAGCATAGAGTTTAATTACTTGTAGCTCTATTTTCTTAATTTTAAATAAAATGAATTTGTGATGAATGAAATGAATGGGAAAATGTTATGAATGAAATGCTGCTTTTATAGAGAGAACCAGGCATGTTATTTTTTCTATGACACCATTTGAATGAATTTCAGTTGGTTTCGATGAAGTTTTCAAATATAATAAATTATTGTAGTATTATGATAATTTTAAAAATGTTACCGAGGAATGTATCACATTTTAGAGATGTTTACACCAGGCAATTTATATTTCAATGCCGTTATTTGACTGAAATTCATTTTTTTAGATGACGCTTTAAGTTTTCAAATATAATAAATTAATATAGTATTGTGATAAGTTTTAAAATATTACCGAGGAGAATGTATTGCATTTTAGAGATGTTTAAATAAAATTGCATTGAAGTTGGAAAGTGTTTCATAATCAATGCTTTAAGTATGATTGATCTTTCTTGTTTTTTTTTGTTTTTTTGGTAAGTTTTTTTATAAAGAAAGCTTACTTAGTTTTCAAAACAACCTGTTTCCCATCTGTTTTAAACTGCATATTTTCTAAATTTTTTATTTGCAAGTATTTTTACAATAACTTTTATGCATGCTTTAAAGGTTGATAATAGTGCTTATGCATTTTTCAAAATCTGTTGTTTCCTCAAAGGGCTCTAATGTTCTTTATACATTTTGAAAGTGTTTTGAATATTTCTACTATTCTCTTTCCATTCTTCTAAGCCTTTCCACATTTTTAAAACTTTTGTTTGACAGCAATTTTCTTCCTGGTTTATGTGATTGCAGCTATTGACAAACACTTTTCTGCTTTTATTAGTGCTCTGTCTATTTATCTAGAAAAAGGAGGCTCTTTTTACTTTCTCTGCAATACATGGTAATGTATAGGGAAAGTATTGGAATCATGCCGAAAATCGCAACTCGAGTTTTCGACGGATCTACACGTTTTGAGACCTCTAGAATACGAAAAAAACTATTTTTAGCGTGACGTCTGTCTGTGCAGATTTTGTATCCACTGTAACTAAAAAACTAATGGACCGAATTTCACACAATTTGGTAGGTAAGTCACTTGCGGGCAAGTCTGGTGCTGATTAGTTTTGGGTAAAATTCGGGATAAAAGAACCCGCCTATTTTTGTGAAATGGCCCGCAAAAGCTTGTATCCACTCTAACTGAAAAACTAATGGACCGAATTTCACAAAATTCGGTAGATGAGTCACTTCTGGGTTACTCTGGTGCTGATTAGATTTTGGCACGATTTGGAAAAAAATAACCTGCCTTTTTTTGCAAAATGGCCCGCAAAAATCGTCAGAATCTAAATTAAAGAACTAGGTATACTCAAATATATCCAATGAATGCTCGTTTAATATGTATTTTTTAACAATGAAAAGAATAAGACCAACCCCATTACACAAGGACTAGCCGTTCTCGAGATATTTTAGTTTTTCGTAATTTCTCTACGCCACCTTTTTAAATAAGTCCAGTTATCAAATGTTACCGAATGAGAACGAAAATTGAATTAAAAGTGAAATAAATTTAATTAAAATAAAGATAACGTGAATATAAGTCTGCAGGGAAAGTCATGTGCTGCCCACATCAGATTTTTTACTTTCCCTGCAATACATGGTAATGTATAGGGAAAGTATTGGAATCATGTCGAAAATCGCAACTCGAGTTTTCGACGGATCTACACGTTTCAAGACCTAGAATACGAAAAAACCATTTTTAGCGTGACGTCTGTGTGTCTGTCTGTTTGTGTGTCTGTCTGTGCAGATTTTGTATCCACTGTAACTAAAAAACTAATAGACCGAATTTCACAAAATTTGGTAGGTAAGTCACTTGTAGGCGAGTCTGGTGCTGATTAGTTTTGGGTACGATTCGGGATAAAAGAACCAGCCTATTTTTGCGAAATGGCCCGCAAAAATCGTCAGAATCTAAATTAAAGAACTAGGTATACTCAAATATATCCAATGAATGCTCGTTTAATATGTATTTTTTAACAATGAAAAGAATAAGACCAACCCCATTACACAAGGACTAGCCGTTCTCGAGATATTTTAGTTTTTCGTAATTTCTCTACGCCACCTTTTTAAATAAGTCCAGTTATCAAATGTTACCGAATGAGAACGAAAATTGAATTAAAAGTGAAATAAATTTAATTAAAATAAAGATAACGTGAATATAAGTCTGCAGGGAAAGTCATGTGCTGCCCACATCAGATTTTTTACTTTCCCTGCAATACATGGTAATGTATAGGGAAAGTATTGGAATCATGTCGAAAATCGCAACTCGAGTTTTCGACGGATCTACACGTTTCAAGACCTAGAATACGAAAAAACCATTTTTAGCGTGACGTCTGTGTGTCTGTCTGTTTGTGTGTCTGTCTGTCTGTCTGTGCAGATTTTGTATCCACTGTAACTAAAAAACTAATAGACCGAATTTCACAAAATTTGGTAGGTAAGTCACTTGTAGGCGAGTCTGGTGCTGATTAGTTTTGGGTACGATTCGGGATAAAAGAACCAGCCTATTTTTGCGAAATGGCCCGCAAAAGTTTGTATCCACTCTAACTAAAAAACTAATGGACTGAATTTCACAAAATTCGGCAGATGAGTCATTTGTGGGTCACTCTGGTGCTGATTAGATTTTGGTATGATTCGGAAAAAAATAACCTGCATTTTTTTGCAAAATGGCCCGCAAAAATCATCCAAATCTGAACTAAAGAACTACATATGCTCAAATATATCCATTAAATGCTTGTTTAATACGTAATTTTTAGCGAAGAAAAGAATAAGACTAACCTCATTACATTAGGACCAGCCGTTCTCGAGATATTTTAGTTTTTTGCATTTTCTCTACGCCACCTTTGAAAATAAGTCTGGTTACCGAATGAGAACGAAAATTGAATTAAAAGTGAAATAAATTTAATTAAAATAAAGAGAACGTGGATATAAGTCTGCAGGGAAAGTCATGTGCTGCCCACATCAGATTTTTTTTTGTTTTGTTTTCCCCTCTGAAATTGGTTAATACTTTTGATCACCTTTTATTACTGTTACTAAAAAAGTATATTTATAGCGAACTAATTTAAACAGCAGTTTTAGTAATTTTTGATACAGTTAGAAGTTTTGTTCTGTCTTTTTAATCTTTCTAAAATTGTAAATTATAGCAGTTTTAAAATAGAAAAGCAATGCATAGCTATAATAAAAAATAAATGCTTCTAAAGCTGCAGGTTATTCCACTGTCCAGAAAACTTCTTCAGGGGGTTACTACACCTCAGAAAGAACATGGCAAACCTGGAATCTATATACAGCGTGACTTGAAACTCTCTGTATGAACTTTAATAGAAGATAGGGAGTACTGAAACAAACCTTTATCATTAATGAATGTATGTTTGCAGATGTCACCCTTTGGTGGCTGTTGGATGGCATGTCAATAGGCTATTTTTTGTAGGCATCATTCATAAAATAGATTTTGTACATGTGACATGAAGCATTTCACAAATACTGAGGTAGCTGACATGCATCTTGAGGTAGCTGACATGCATTAATTGATTCCCTTCCACCCTGGGAAAATACTTGTATTCAACCTATTCTGGGTAGTGAGGGAACTGAATGGTACCCAATCAGGGAAGTGGTGGATTATCTTGAGGATTTGAAATCCTTTTGTTCCGACAAGAGATTCTCACATTTTGCTCGGCCCCTTCAGGGTTTGCTTGTCACGCAATTCCTCTGCCCTCTAAAGGATATCATAATAAGGTTAGGCGATGCATATCTTCTAAAAGAGAGTGATTTGGATGCTAGTATTGTAGAGGGCAGGGATGTTGGAACCGAGCTTGCATATGTACAAGGTATTAATAGAGAAAAGGATCGAACTTTAGAGCTTTTGAAAGAGAAGAATTTAATCCTTGAGAAAAGTGTTGAGAACCTCATGAAGGATGTGTATCCTACGGAATACGATGCATTAAGTCTCGTGAGGCTTTAGGTGTAATTTCTTCACCTGAAGCGGATGTTGATTCCTACTCTTTAAAGGAATCATTGAGACAGAAGGAAAATCTTTTAAGGGAGTATCGTACTAAACTTAGAACCCTGAGCAATTCACAGCTGGCTGATTATATCGCAGAGAATGAGATATTACAGACTAAACTTAATACGACTGAACTTGCCTTGTGTTGTGTTTGAAAGAGATAGAATAAAACCTGCTGTGTTTAAGAGAGATAAAGAAAGACATTATATTTAGTTTAAAGAAAATTAGTTTATTAAATTGCAACTTCAAATTAATTCAAATTAACAAATACAAAAACACTGCTCACAGGCAGGCAACTCAGGAAGAATTAACATTAGAATCTTAGACTTTAGAATTTTATCAACATGGTTAGAATTAAGGAATTAGCATAAAAACTTTACTCAAAACAATCTATTTTAAATTCCATCAGAAAATCATTAACGAAAAATATTAAATTTATAGAATTTTAGAATTTACCCAGGCTCTAAAAAAATTATGAAGGTTTAGAAATTTGCTCTCAGAATGAAGTTTTAGAATTTTAAATTTGCAGAATAAAATTTAAATCATACATTTAAAAAAAATATTGAGAAATCATATTCAGAATTAAAGAAATTAAGAGTTTAAATAAAACATTTGTATTCACCCGGATGGGCCATCAGACAGGAGGGAAAGTTCCAATCATTAGAGCTGCACAGGTTGGAGACAAATTTTGAAAAAACTGGTTTTCTTGGGATCAGGAGATCAACAAACTTTAATCAGGAGAAAATTCATCAGCAGAGGCCTAACAACTACTTCTGGAATGCAAAGATCTTCATAAAACTACCATACGAACTTTCTTGAGACGCTTCTTCCTCGTAGCACACGTAATAAATTTTCGCAACACATCTTTCCGTGAGTCACTTCTTGAATTACGCGACAAAAGTTCGAAAAACCATCATTTAAATTAAAACAACAAATGTAAAAAAAAAAGTACGCAAGGAACTTAACGTTCCATAGAAAATCTCACGCGGAACATAAGTTCCAGTGAAAAAACAAGGACGCGCTTCACGCGCTAACACACGATGAGGGATTTTAACAAAAAACTGAAACCGAAAAATTCTGCGCGCATATTTATACGTGCGGGAAAAAGGGCGGAGTTTAGACAAATGGCAGCAATTAAAATTCGCTTACCGAAATTAGAATTGTCAAAATAAAACTCATAATTCCGAGAGCAGACAATCCGTAAAAACGCGAACCAATTAAAATAATTCATGAATTCCAGAGGAGCGAAAAACGCTTAGGTGGCGCATCAATTGCGGTAAAAATCCCGCTAAACAGGATTCCGAAAATGGCCGCAACTGAAATTTTTTAAATCACTGAAACATGGAAATAACTTGAAACTGTAGAACAAACGGAATTTCTAACCACAATGGGAAAATGAGGCATCAAATTAAAGGGAATTTTAAGGGGAATCAAATAAATAAATAATTTTTAAAATTTACAAATCAAAAGTAATATTAATCTAGGGAATAGAACATTTTTAATTAAGAATATTATAAAGAAAATTAATTTAGAAGATTAAAATATTCTAATTAAAGAATAAATGAAAAAGCCAATAAATATTATTTAAATATTACTAAATTAAGAATATTGAGCCAGGGAAATAGAAATAAAAGTAAATTTTTAAATCCCCAAATTATCTAAATTCTAAAGCAACCCAACACTTGAATGAGGCTAAGGTAAATGCTAATGACTCTCGTCGGCTTCTTAACAAAAGAACTAGTAAACTAGAAATGATGCGTTGTGAAATTAAGGCCAAGGATAAGGAAATTCGGGAACTCAATGTCAGACTTGATCTCATTAAACTTGGAACTCCGAATATGGAGGATAAAATTGACCTGGTTTGAGGAGCAAGTACGAGTTTGGTTACTGATAAATCCACTGAGGGAGATGAAATTACTGAGGATCTTGACCCTGATTTAGCGGTTGTAGGAGATATGTTGCAATCTTTGAGGTATACCTTGAGAAAGATCACTGAGGATGATTTAAAATTTTATTTCTTCTCTGAGGATCAGCCAGGAGTTTTGATGAAGGAGATATTAACCAAACTGGATCCTTTCTGTGATGCTAGGAAAGATGTGACTTTTTCTAGGTCCTTACAGAAGGAATCTTTTAAGAGGTTTATTCGTCTTCTTTTGGGATGTCTTCTCATTACTTCTAAAACTCTGAAATTTTCAGAGATTGCCCTTGCCAAGTGTAGAGAGGATCTTAGGTTGGGCTCATCTGCACTAGGAGAAAGTCTTTGTGAGGCTGAGGTCATTGACCAGGCTTTGCTTGCTGATCTTAATAATTCCAAAACTAGGTTGGATTAAACTCGTGCTTCTCTGGGCTTATTGAAGGACTCATTGGTTCCTCATTGCGAATTATTGAAAGGGATGTTGGAGGAATTTAGAGGATCTTTGACGATTCTTGATAAAGCTACTAAGGTTTTGATTGATAGGGTTCTTGATATCGGTTTAGGGGGTCTTTCTTCTTTGTCTGGTATAGAGGTTGGTTCTCCTTCCTTTGTTGGCGATCTTGATGCTCGTTCGATTTTGGTTACTTCACTGGAGGGAATTCCTTTTCGTGAGATATTGAATTACGTTCGAAGGGGTTTGACTTTTGGAAGTTCTGTTATAGGTATTGAAAAATTTTTCAATGCTAAAGGCGGTTTGGTTATAGTTGTTAATGACTTGAAAAATGTTGAAAGTTTGAAGGGTTGTCTCTTGGGAATTCCTGGCTTTGAAGAAAAATGTAAACTGGGTCCTTTTATTAGAAGAAGGCCTAGGATTATTATGTTTGGCACTGATGAGTCGTTGGACATTGAAGAAGTTTGCAATGGTGTTTTTAGGCAAAATGCGTGTTTTATTGATGGTGATGATTTAAAGATGTGTTTTTGTTTAAAGGCAAAAAAGGGACACCATTGGGTGATAGAGGTTGCTCCAGCCGTCTTTCAGAAGATTTTAAAAAATGGACGTTTATATTGCCATTTTGAGAGTTATCCGGTAAGAGAGTTTGTTAATACTCTGCTTTGTACAAAGTGTGGCAGGCTGGGGCATACATGCTCAAAGTGTAATGAAAGACCTAATTGCTTGAAATGTAGTAGAATCCATGAAGATGGGAAATGCCTTGGGAATGAGGAATGTATAAATTGTCATGAAGCCAATAAAAAATTTAGCCTTAATTTGAATCCACTTCACTCATGCCATTCTGATAATTGTCCACGCTTTAAACGGAACTTAGAGATCTCAAGGAATTATATTAATTATGGTTAATGGTGTTTTAATTTGGAAGTAAAACTAAGTAGTTTTTGACTTTAAGTTTTGATAATTAATTAGTCTTTATTTAGGTTTATTGTTTTTATTAAGGTTTGAGATTTGTTAATTTAATTAATTAAATAATGAGTTTTGGTAACAATTATCTGGAGGTGTTTTGTATCCGGTTTAGTTTGAAAACTCGCCGTCTTTTTGTTGGAATCTTAGTTTTTGGGGGTATGACCGGTTTGATTTTTACATTTTTGGTTGTGGAGGTTATTGTTAGTATAAATGTTGTTGCAATTTGGGTGTAGTTCTGGTGGATATTTTCTTTTGGTAGTTTATGATAGATAAGTTTTAAATGGTGAATTTGATTTTGACTATAGACGGTTTTAAATTTATGTAAATGTAATGATAAAATAGGTTTTGTTTTTGGATTGCACAGGATTGTTTTATAATATTTTTGGATATTAAAGGATCTGTGGGTTTTAGTTTGTTGTAATAGTTGTTGATATATTGGTATAATAGTTGTTAATATATAGCTGATAATAGTTGATATTAGTTGTTAATAGTTGTTGATTTATTGGTGAGATTTTTTGTTAAGATTGTAGACATATTTATCTGTTATTTTTATGTGTAATGGATTTTAGGGTTAACAAATGGTATTATTGGTGGTTTGATCTTGGATGTAAATATAATTTTGTTTGAGTATACATAGATATTTGATTATATAATGTAATTTATCTTGGGACTTTTATGTAATTGTATTGGAAAATTTTTGTATAGGGTTTATTAATCTTCTGGAACAACTGATAATGATTTTGTTTTGAAAGTTTGCATTTGTTTTTGATTGGAACAACTGATCAAATTGTTCCTTTGTTACTTTTTAGCCTACTTATTTTAATCATTTTTGATATATAAGGTTATATATTATGTTTTATATTTTATGTTGTATTTATCCTGCATAATATGCAGTTGATTTTGTAGGCCTTCTGTAACTGTCTTGGCCGGACACCCCTTTTAAATAGAAAATAAATCCCTTGGGTGAATGGGGTTGCTAGCACGCTGCTGGGGGGGGATATTTCCTAGTCAGTATGGGCTTGGGTTGCCCCTTTGACTCGCCTTCTTGCTGGGGATGGTTTCTTCTCGGTCGTGGGCTTTTCACGGCCCAATGCCACTCGTGGCAGGCACCACAGCTAGAGGCTATCAGCTGACATGCATCTAGCATATGGGGCTGCCAATGGAAATGGAAGAGCTGCTGTAAGATTATTGATACAATCTTACAGCAGCTCTGTCATTTTTGTTGGCAGTCCCATACATTAGATGTATGACAACTGTACTACCCAGACTTGTCTGACGTACCCGAATGTGTAAGGTATCTGTTTGGATGGCCAGAAGAGAGCCATCTAGTTTAGACCCAAATCCAATGTGAGTAGCAACCATAAGGATCAAACAATACATTCCTTAACCCAGTGGTTCCCAAACTGGGGTCCCCAGACCCCTGGGGGTCCAAATCGAGGTTTAAGGGGGTCCGCGAACAACACGCAATATTTAACTAATAAATAGTTAGCTTTAAAAAATAAAATTCATTATTTTTCTCCACTTTTTTTTTATTTTTTTTCAATAAAATAATAATGAACTTTTTTTCTAAATAACTTTGAATTAAATACATTCATGAAATTAATCTCAAACTGATAGGTTATATCTTCAAACAGAATTAAATTGTTTGGGAGTAGGTTTCGTTTTGGCACAATGCCATGATTAACGGTGACGATACTCTGATGTAGCTCGGACGTCAAAGCAGTTGTAACTTTGAGCATTAATACTACTAGAGACCGGATGATGTCAGCTCTGAATACAGGGGGGCGTAGCGAACCTCTCCCGCGGGTGCTCCGTGGAAAGTCACATGACATAGCTCCTAGCTATATCACGCGACGTACTTCACTAACGTACTTTCAACCCTGCAGATATTTGTTAATTATTTGATAAAATGGATCATTGGCTATAATTAGGTGCTTCAAAGCGTCCTTTGGAAATTGAAAATGTTGTTGGTTCTAGTCGAATCGCGAATAATGAAGTGACGAGTCCGAAAATAGATAGTTGTTCCACTGCCAAATGCTAATGTAAATGCTTGTGAATGCTAATGTAAAAAAGGTTCGTAAATATTGTGATTCATATATAAACTTCGGGTTTATTTCCATTGAAAAGGGAGAAGTGTTATCTCCGCAATGTGTTATTTGTTACCAAGTTTTATCTAATGAAAGCATGAAACCTGCAAAACTCTCTCGACATTTACAAACAAGACACCCCGAGTTTGTTAAAAAATCTGTTGATTTTTTCAATTAAAAGCTGAAGAGTTGTGTGGCAACCAAACAATGTATAAAGCCAGTGTTGTATAAAGCCAGTGGTGGCCATAATGAAAATGCTGTTCGTGCGTCATATGAGGTCTCTCTACTCATCTCTGAAAAGGGAAAGCCACATACCATTGGTGAAGAAATTATAAAACCAGCAGCTCAATTGATGGTCTCAGCAGTTCTGGATGAAAAAGCTAGTAAGTCTTTGAATTTAATTTCCTTGTCTAACAATACAGTAAAAAGACGGATAGATGAAATGGCCCAAAATGTGAAAGAAGTACTTCTCAACAGAATTAAAAAGCATTGCACATCATTTGCAATCCAGTTAGACGAAAGCACTGACATTGTCAATAATGCAAATTTGATTGCTTTTATCCGCTATGATTATGAAAAAAATTACATAAGGATTTTCTTTTTTGTGTAAATCTACCATCACGCACAACTTCAGAAGAACTGTTTAACATTGTGAACAAGTTTATGGTTGAAAATGACATTGATTGGAATAAATGTGTAGGTGTCAGCACTGATGGAACAAGAGCGATGTGTGGAAGAGTGGATTGGTAACTAAACTAAAAGCTATAGCAACATCTATTGAGTGGGTTCATTGCTGTATCCACAGAGAAGCGTTAGCAACAAAAAAAAATGCCACAAGAATTGAAGGAATGTTTTGATGAGGTAGTTAGGATTGTAAATTATATTAAAGCACGTCCTTTAAATTCTCGATTGTTTGCCATATTATGTGCGGAAATGGGCAGCGATCACAAACAATTGTTAATGCACTGTGATGTACGGTGGCTTTCTCGTGGAAAAGTATTAACCAGAATATTTGAATTGAGGGAAGAAGTAAAATTATTTTTATTTGAATCTAACTTTGACCGTAAAGATAGGTTCCATGAAACTAATTGAATATTGAAGTTGTCATATCTGGGTGACATCTTTAACTATCTAAATGGACTTAATTTAAGCCTGCAGGGATCTAGTGTCACTATTTTTCAAGTTCAGGACAAAATCAAGGGGATGAAAAAAAAATTAAAGATGTGGATTCAGAGATTGGACACCGAGATCTTCGAACAATTTCCGTCCATGGCAGAATATATCCAGAGTTCAGAAGAAAATGTTCCACTGGAAATAATTAATATTATTAAATTACACTTGGAACAATTGCATTTACAGCTAGATGAATATTTTCCCGAAATCAATGATGGTGACGTGTGGATATTGAATCCATTTGCTAGTGAACTACCAACCAACCTCTTAAACCTCTTACACCACAAGAAGAAGATTTTTTGGCGGATCTTTCATCGGATTGTTCTCTAAAATTAGTGTTCTCACAAGTACAATTAGCTGACTTTTGGTTATCAGTAATGGCTGACTATTCTCAACTCGCAAGAAAGGCTCTTAAGTGCTTAACTCCCTTTCCCACAACTTACTTGTACGAAACAGCTTTCTCCCATTTGACATATTTAAAATCTAAGTTGAGAAATAGACTTGAAGTTGAAAGTGATATAAGACTGAAATTATCAGACATTAAACCAAATATTACTGAGCTAATTGCAAGAAAGAAGCATCACTGTTCACACTAAATTATGCTTGTTGTGCATATCCTATACAAACATGTCCTTGCAATATGGTTTTAAGGGGTCCGCGAAATTTTTTTTTTCTCTGAGGGGATCCGCGGACTGGAAAGTTTGGAAACCACTGCCTTAACCCATTACATTATGGATGGACTTTTATATCTACAGGGTTTTTTGTATATACTCAGCATAGATACAAAGATAGTTTTGGGCATTATTAAGAATCGAACATGGGACTACTGTGTGCGACCCTCCTGCCATAACCACTGCTCTATCACAGCCCAGATGCACATCAGCCATCCCAGCATTCATGAAATGTTTCATTTTACACACACGAAATTCACATTATGAATAATGGTGGTGAAAAATAGCCAATTTTCGGGCTACCCAACAGACTCTCTAGCACCAAAGGGTGGTGTATGCGAACATACATTAAATAATAAAAAATGTTTGTTTTAGTATTCCCTATCTCCTATTAAAGTTTGTATAGAAAGTTTTGAATCACCCTGTAGAAATTAAATTTAACTTAAAATCTTGAATAACTTATGGAAAATTATATTTTTTTCATCAAAACTTAAATATGCAATTGAAATCTTGAAAAGTATTTATTGTGTTATCTTGAATGATTCGAATTATTTTCCCTATAGTATTTTAAAACCAAAATTTTGGCTTAATGACACATTTTATCATCAAATAATTATTGTGCAAATTAAATGCTTGTATTGTTATACATTAGACATATTTATAAGCAGAATTAATGCATAGTACTGCTCCAAAAAGGGTCTAATATTAGAATAAATGTATATATTTGCCAAATGCATATACAGTGCGCGAAAAAAGTGTAAGGATAATGTATAATTGAATGAAAATATACTTTATTTTCACTTTATCAAAATCAATTTTTGATATATGTGATCTCTAATATGAAATTATACAATAACATTTATAACACATAAAACAACAAATATAGACCGTACAAAAATTGATCTTTTAAATTATTACTAAAGAAAATATAGAAAAAGCATAAGGACACATTCTAAATTACTTAATATTTCTCTTAATAATCAAGAAAACAATCTTTTTTTCAATTACTTGAATAAGCTGAAAGGCCATCGATGCTGAAAGTTATTTTAAAGTGTCTATGGAAATGTTATTCCAAGCTTGTTTGATGGCTAACACAAGATCCTATTTACACTGATATTGTGTGCCATTTTTATAAACTTCTCGGGCTAGAAGGCCCCAAATTTTCTATTAGATTGAGATCGGGAATCCTCACCGGCCAATCAAGTAAATTTACTGAATTAGCTTCAAACCAGAGTTTTGTACTCTTAGAAACGTGTATGGAAGCATTATCCTGTTGGAAAATATAGTCTCCTGAAGTAGTTAGTGAGGCCTCAGGTAAGAAATGTTCGCCTAACATATCAACAAAGAGTTCATTTTGGAGTTGATAAAGACGATAGACATGATTCCGTTTGCTGCAAAAGCGCCCCAAATCATTATTGTGCTCCCACCATATTGATGTTTGGGAAAAACTTCTTTGGTTTTACGCAGATTATACCAAAAATAGCGAAAACCATCTGGCCCATCAAGATTGAACTTCTTTTCGTCCGAAAAGATTACATTAATCCATTTTAGACCGAGAGAAATGCATTTTTTTGAAAATTCCTGTCTTCGTTCCTTATGTTCCTTTTTAAGAGGCGGACGTGACATTAACTTTCCATACCAAATATTCAGATGTTTATTCAAAACATTTTGAACTGTTCGTGTGGAACATGGTAAGTCCAAATTTCTTCTAGCTTCATTTGCAGTTTCTTTTTTCTCGCAATCTCTTTTGACAACCATTCTTTTCTGTTGATGCGTTTGAATTTCTGGTCTTCCAGTTCGTTTTTTCATCCCATACATTCCAGGTTCTTTTAGAAAATTATAAACTACAGTTTTAGATCTTTTAACTTTTTTCGAAATTTCATGACCACTCAATCCACTTACTTTAAAAGCAAGAATTTCCCCTTTTTCAAGGTCAGACAGATGAGTTCTTTCTGGCATCGTACAAAAATCATGAAGAAATAAGGCAAGTGTGAATTTTGTTTAGAAACCCAGTCTTTATATTTGAAATGGTCATTTTTTGCTTTGAAATATGCAAATTTTACTATAATTTTAGATGAAAAAACAGTTGTCCTTATACTTTTTTCCAAGATCACACGGGTTTAAAATTTATAAAGTAAATTTATACATATTTATTTGTGGAAAATTTAACTAATTTACATGAAAAAGAACTTAATTTTATCAATATTTTTGCTTAAGAAATTTGCATACATTTCTGTCTAAAAAATTACTAGATTTGGCGAGTTTTCACTTGTCCTTATACTTTTTTTTGCGCACTGTATATGTCTGCATTCTACAGCAATGTATACAATACTGGATAAACTACTGATCTATTTAATATTTATTTGGAATTTCAATTATAAATATATATCTGAAAATGCAATTACATTTTGCCCAGATGTAAATATTTAAATATATTTCTGAAAATGCAATTACATTTAGCCAGTATGCAAATATTTAAATATCCCAAAAATGCAACTATATTTTGCCCATATGTAAATATTTAAATATATTTTTGAAAATGCAGTTGTATTTAACTATCCTTCCCACTTTTTTTAATAATGTTTTTAATTTGCTATAACTTTTGAATTCTATTTAGAAACCTTGAATACACTGAGAGAAAACAGAAGCATTAAAAGGAAGATTATAGCTCTCAAGCATGACATGGAACAACAAGAAAAGTGAGATACTTATAATTGCAACTAGTTAAAAGAACAAGCATGAAATTCAGCTGCAGCTTCATAAGTTGTTACCAAATTAGGCGAGATCATGACTGTGCAGTATTATATACACACTTAGTATAACAGCAAAAGCATGTCGAAAGCCCATACCGTCCGACTCGTCCTGGGACATGAGCAGCAATTTGGACAGCCGGGAGCAAAAACATATGAACATGCTTAAATGTTGTGATGTTGTTGACTATCAAATGTCCTTATATAGCCCACATGATCTATTTTAACATTGTACAATGCTTGTTTACCTATTATTGATTTTTTTTTTTTTTTTTGCCATATGGCACATGCAGAAATAATTTTTTGATTGAAATCCTATCGAAATATTTCCACACAGAGGCAAAATATTGTAAAAAGCTTTATTAAAATCAACCTGTGATCTAAATAAAAAAAAAATAGATGTACCAAGTACATCTGTAGACCACGCTTTTTAATTTAATATATGCTTTGTATTTTTGTGACACAGATTAGATTATTTAAGATCTAAGATGTGTAGTAGAAAGGTACTTAATATATTAGATTTAATCATAGATTAATTAGTTCAGTTGTATTTATGCCCTGTTCCAAGCAAAGGTTAAATTCTCATTGTTTATCTTTTCTTGTATCTTGTTTTTGGTCAATGTCATAAACCAGATGATTTCAACCTTTTTGAGTCCACTGCACCCTTTAACAACTATATTCTTTCTGAAGCTCATCTGTGGCTGCAATGGTCATTGCAAAATTATCGGTAGTCGAAAACATACGGATATTTAATATCTTATGGAACAAAAAGTGATAATTATATCTACCCACAAGGCACCTGACTATCATTCAAGGTGCCCCAGAGTGCTGTGAAAAACACAGTCACTTATAGTTTTACTTCTGTGCAAATATATTATACAGCGAATCCTGACCTTTACTCATTTAAGTGGCATGTCTTATCATTTACTCCACTTGTACCCCAAGTTTTATGTTATAAAAGTAGTATAGTGCACTTGATGGACACATTAATAATGTTTATAACATTAATTATTCTATAATTAAATAAGTGGTTTTTAAAAATGTACAAAAATTCAATACATTACATTCAAAATCAACCATTCTCTGAAATTTTTCAAACATTGGAATTTGGGAATATGTGAAGATTATAAATTATTAATTAGAAAAGAATAAAGATAAATAACTGGCACATATAAAATCTAAAAATTACTGGATTTCAGAGATTTTTAGAAATTTATTTGTGCAAAATCTGTATACAATATGCAGATGTGGATGTTATCCTTCAATTTGCTGCATCAAATTAAATAGAAATCAATAGTTTTATTTTGCCAACAAAATTTTTGCAAGTTATCTTAATTGTTAGATTTGTGAACGTTGAGATAAAAATGAAAGTTCTCGTAACTATTTAGCAAACTAGGTAATTTAGTTTCTTTATGTTTGCTAGTGCTATCTATCAAGTTGATTTAAATTAAATACAATATTATAAATTTAATTTTTATAAACAATACTTTGTTTTTTAGGTTACTTAACAGAGCAAATGAAACTATGAATGCTGTGAGAAAAAATTGTGTGAAGAACAAGAAGTTTAAAGAACTGTCTACTGTTTCCACATAGCTTATTATCTTTTAGATAGAAAATATAGCACAAGTGATGGTTTTAGTGTAAAGGACTAATATTATTTTAAGTATGCTATAATTCATTATAAGGAACAAACACGGTTTTATATTATTTAGCATGTAATGCTTTTTTTTTTTTTTAAACTAAAGATTATTCACATTTAATTAGATGAGATGAATAATGACAACATTAATTTGTCTTTTAATTTTTAAACTCTAGATAAGTAATATAAGTTGTTTAATGGTGTGAAATTATCAAAATTTCCATTAGATACAATATGGACTGTAAATTTCATGTGGTATTTTAACTGTTTGGTTTAAAATATTTTTCTTAGAAAAAATTCAAATGTATTTTTCTGGATATTTAAGCCAAATTAAAAACTAATTATCTGATTAATAGTACTTTTGAGTGTATTTAAATTAAATATTGACTGTCAATTAATTCACAATACTTAATTTTATATATAAAGTTTAAAGGTTTCAAAATTAGTTTCTGGATATTTAAAATAAATTATATGCACAAACTTATCTACTTATTCAAAATGCTAATCAAATGCATGTTAATGTTCAATGATAATTTTTTAGTTATTTATAATCTCATTTAGTACTATTTGACTACATCTCATTCATGATGTTGAAATACTTCAAAAGAACTTTTCTGAATATATAAAATTACATATAGTGCTGATAATAGCTGTTTTATTATCAGTCAAAATATTTGACAGTTTATAGCTACTATAACAAATATACTGTATAATATGTACCATCCTACAAAAAAAAAAAAAAAAATGGGAATATCTTTAATAATTCATTTTTTAATTATCTCATCAGCACCATTAAACTTTTCTATCTCAAATAGATTTACTTAGCTAGGCTGTATTTCAATTTTATATGGCCCTTCTATCACCATTATTTTGACACAAAATGGACTCTCTCATAGAACATAATGCTTTTTATGTATTAATGGATTGTTCGTATCAAATTTCCTTTTAAGTTACACTTTTGAGCAGATTCGATGTATATTTTGCCCATCAATTTATAAAAATGTTTCTGAGCAATGTAATTTAACTGTTTGATTAAAAAAAAGAAAAATCAGCTGAAACAGTTATTGATTTATTATATTTTTAGCGATTTCAAAATGATAGAGTCAAGTGATTATAAACTTTGCAATATTTCTAAAACTTACAATGTGAATTTAATAGGACTTTAGATTTAGAGGTTTAGAATTAAATAGATTAATTAAAAGTGTAGATGGGTACTATGAGTACTTTGTTGTTGTAGCCTTGTGCAGCTTGAGCTAAATTTTAAGGAAATTTGAAGCTATTTACACAGCTTCAAGTTTCTGGTTTGGTTCTCACACAGATTTGTAAAATTGTGACTCGGGAAATTATTTTTGTAATCAAATCTGAGTACAAAAATAACATCTTTATTTAAAGTGCAATAAAGTTATTAGCAATAAATCTCCTCCAGGAAGTAGTTAAGATTTGAAAATCTATAAAATGCTCCAAAGGACATAGCTCAACTTTTATTTTGGAATATGATGTGTACAATCAGTCAACATAAAAAAAAAAGACATGTTATCAAAGCAAGTTCAAATCTATCAAAATAATGATGGTAGAAACGCTGTAAAATTAAACTAGCTGGTCAAAAAAGTTCTATTAAGATAAAAAAAAATAATACAGGTTGTATGTTATGGTTCATTAGAGGACAAAAAAAGTATAAGTGTCTTATTATTAAAATCTGTGACTTTCTGTTACTGAAAAAACTTGAAAACGATTACTTTGTGTTAAACTCATAAAAGAAATAAGTTTTTGGAAGAGAGGGGTAATTAAAGTTAAAATAAATATTTAGTAATGTTACATCTTATCTGTTATATTGTATTTATTACTTAATATTTTATTTTGCCTTTTTTATTTAAAGCCTTGCTTTAAATAAAAATAATTTAGGGTAAATACTTGTGAATAAGCTATGAAGTGGTTTTGTTGATAGCATTAGACTTTTAAATCTTGCATAATCAATTTCTCACTGCCATTCCATTAGTCAGAACTAATTTTAGTACTTTTTATGTATAGCAATTTAATAAACGTTTTTGGCTATTTTATATTTACAGTATATATATTCATAATTTTGCTAACTAATTCTTCTTGAGAAGCTCTGGATATTAGAGAAATTAGTGAAAGCATTGTTTATTATAACATTTAACAAATATAATAAAGTTATTTATCCTTTATATCTTGTATCTTTTTTTTTTTTTTTTGTTCTTGTTGTAGCAATCTTGTGTAAATGAGTGTTACTATCATTTTTTTTTTCAGTGGTCAAATTATTCAATTCAAAACTATTGATGTTCATTCATGAAATCAAAACATTGTGTAACATTTTCTCAAGATAATAAATGGCCTATTGCAAGTTTTTTTTTTAGGGGTGGGGTAGGGGGATTCTTTTTAGGAAATGCAAGGATTCCATGGTTCCTTCTTTTTAAAAATAATTCCAACTTTCCTTTTATTTCCTACTTTTTCCACATTTGGAAGCTTTTTTTTTGTTTTTTTACTTTTGTGACTAATTGCTAGTGTATCAGGCAAAATGTGGGAAGAGTTTATGATACAATGTTTTTGGGATGGGGTATTCTTTTTAGGAAATGCAAGAGTTGCATGGTTCCTTCTTTGTAAAAATGATTCCGACTTTCCTTTAATTTCCTACTTTTTCCACATTTGGAGGTTTTTTTATGCTTGTGTGACCAATTGCTAGTGTATCAGGGAAAATGTTAGAAAAGTTTATCATACAATGTATGAAACGAATTGAAGAATATCAGCCCGAGTCTAGAAAGAGCTTTAAACTTCATAATTTTTTAAAAAGAGGTGCTAAAATTCAATATCATTAAAATAGTTTTCCTGTTTTTAGCACTTTTAAATGGTGAATTTTAATACTATTAAAATTACATTGTCATAGTTGCCAACTCTCCCTTTTTTTTGCTATATCTCCCGGGTAAGTCGCTCAGTCTCCTGGTTTTCATTCAGCTGCCCTTATTTTCCCCCTTTCTAGGCAGAAATCAAGCGAATGCAAATCGTGACTTTCAGTTGTTTTCCGCTACCACTGTGTAGGAATGGATCGCGATTGACGTTTGTATTTGTATCTACAGGTTACAAAAGTAAAAAAATCGGAAATAGGTCACGAATTTTCCGAAAATATTGCGAAATGAGGAACGAAGTCACAAATTTTGAAATCGAAGTTTTTCCGTTCTCATCTAAAAATGCATTTCTCAGCTATTGCGTAATAGGCACGCGCAAACGACGATTATTCCCACAGCGTCACGAGAGAGACGACCAATGATTATCTAATTAATGTGGGAAAAACGCATTTGCATCGACTAAAATTTTATTAAATTATTTTGTTTTATATACAAAACTATTGTTCAAACGTATTATTAATGAAATGAAAGTACTTTTTTCAGCAGTAGTGCTGAAAACGACGTTTGTGCAAGATCCTCCTTATATTTCGTTTTATTATGAAACTATTTTTCCACTTTTGCAATCTGTCATCATCGTCAAATTTTTTTATAATTATTTTGTATTTTATACAGAGAAACTATTGTTCACACGTAATATTAATGAAATGAAAGGCTATTTTGCAGCAGCATCGCGAAAAACGGCATTTGTGCGCGATCCTCCAGATATTTCGTTTAATTGTGAAAATAATTTCCACTTTTGCAATCTGTCAGCATCGTCAAATTTTTTTATAATTGTTTCGTATTTTATACAGAAAAACTATTGTTCAAACATAATATGAAACGTAAATGGAATAGATTGAGCCAGTAAAAGATATCTATACAAAACATGTTGTTGCTATTCAACCTTTTGATACTGCTGCAAAATAGCCTCAATGAAAGGCTATTTTGCAGCTGTAACGAACTCTGCTCTCAGTTCCAATTGCTGATCGCCTTGAGCCCGTTCGGTGGTTCGTTTCTATACTAAGCAAAACACTTCCATAATCACACGACACATTTATTACATCTAAATATTTACACATATCTACACATATTCGCAAATTATTCGAATCATCACAATACTCGGGACTCCGCGAGTCCGATCGTCCGTTCAGTTCAGCATCTCCAAAGCAAGTCTTTTTTATTCCAACCGCCATCGCCCTCCCCTCCAATATCTGGCCCTTGACCCCCCGCAGTCCGCAGTATCAAATTGCGTGGCCAGCTGCAAAACTCTGGAAGACATAAGATGGCGGGCCGAGAAAAACCTTTCCCAGTCTTCTTGGCATGGACAGAGAGGGGTTCGTAACACCTTCCCCCCACTTTTCAGTCCATCCGTTGACCAACGATGACTGGAAAGTCCAAATCCTGCACCCCCTCCCAACAGTGGAAATTCCCACACACAGGTCATGCTCTCTGCAACCCGGAATTCCTCTATGAGCCAGTGACAGGATCGAACCATTACATAATAATTATCCAAATTTAAATTTCATGCACAAAAGTATATTTCCATAGACACTAAATTATTCTTAAAACACCAATTATCAATTTCCAATTCAAATGTTTACACTTGAAACAAAATCATACATTAAACCAAAATTATTCTTAAACACTAATTATCAGTTTCCACTTCTACTGTTTAGCACTTAAAACAAAATCATACTACAAACCAAAATGATGCTTAAAACACTAATTATCCATTTCCACTCCTACTGTTTACACTTAAAACAAACATATAGAAATACCTTAATATTAAACACACTACAATTCACATACATTTTTCCATAATTTCACAATTTTTAGATTACTGGCTCAAAACTTTATTCAAAGAACACACAATATATCATTATAGAGCCAGTAACCCACTTCGTCATTTCACCTGCCCGGGAGTTCATTCCAGTAACCCCCACAGATTTAAACTCAACTTCTTTTCATCATCCAATATCCACTTTCTGATCCCACAAATCGAGACCCACTCTTCCATTCTTTCCACTGACCATGTAATTTCTCTCTCATATTTCATTTTCACCATCTTTTCTCTTTCTCTCCAGAGCTTGTCCACAGGAAACCCCTCTCTCTGAGACTTCCCACCCCCATTTTCCATAATGGGATTCTCGCTTTCCATTCTGAGACTCAGGAGATCGGATACCTGAAAAGGCCGCTTAATTTTATTAACGCTTTTCGCCCCAACCTGAATATCTAGGCTTGGCAATTCTGGTTTTTCCCAAGTCTCCTCAAATATTCCAAACTGAACTTTTCGCGACTTTTCCGAATTAAGCCCTTTACTGTTAAACGCACTACATATTTCTGGGCATTCATACCTATAGTGTCCTAACTTTTTACATGAGAAGCACAACACTGTGTTCTTATGCACTTTTTTCACTGCTCTGCCAATTTGGCTGCTATAGTTCCGGGTAATGGTATTCCGTGTAATTTGGGTTTCACTATTATCCTGGTTCACTCCCAGTTCCCACATTAACCATTTGATCTCGCTTTCCCTCTTTTGCTGCTCCTTTCTTTCCAACTCTCTCAACTTTCTATCGCACTCTAATTTTCTTTTCTCCCACTCTTTATTCTCTCTATCCCGTTCTTCATTCTCTTCTCTCTCTTCCCTAATAGAATACAATATATTCCTTATCGCTTCTTCCTCATACTCCTTGCTCCCACAAATTATATTTTTTAATTCCACCACTTCACACTCAGAATCCGCCGTCTCGCCTATTTCATAACAGAGCCTCACAAGATCAATTTTCTTTTCTTCCAATAAATATGCCATCCTAAACCACTGCGTGAGAACCAAAGATTACCTACACAATAATAGCTCACCCTAATTTACACCATACCACCCTCTTAATACACAATATTGCCTTTTCTCCTTCATCCAAAATACATAATATATACACATGTCAAATCACTTTTATCAATCACATATATCATTTTTTCCTTTACAGTGAAATAGTTTCTCTTTAATATAAAACCAAATACCCTAGAGTAATATAACTTAAATTTCTCTTAATAGTAAAATACCCTATGCATAATATTAATTATATTTCCACATACAAATATCTCATTAATATTAAATGTAACACAATTTCATGCAAAAATTTACCATAATTTCTTATCAAAACAACATTTAAACACATTTGTATATTAAAGCAAAATCTTTATCCATATATTACTTATGTCACTGCTCATTTAGGAATTTCCGTTATTTATTAACAAAACATTAAAAGTCATAATTTACTCCCATCAATAATTTACTCCCCACAAACCAAATGACCCCCTTTAAACTCATTACTAATTTTACCATTTAATTTAAAATCCGCTCTAGCCCAGAGAGCATCACCCATGAATTATCAAAATTTCCACTTACCTCTTCTTCTGTACCAGATGTCATCATCATTCTTTCTTATGGGTTGGGGTCTTTGTCACAGGCTATATCGATAATCCATTACGTACATTAAACACACACACAAATTAGTCTCATATGACTCACTCCGATCCAATTTATTCCAACGCCAATTCCACCTTTCCATTTACTTAGCATTTATCCTACCGACTGCGACAGTGTAACGAACTCGGCTCTATTGCTGATCGCCTTGAGCCCGTTCGGTGGTTCGTTTCTATACTAAGCAAAACACTTCCATAATCACACGACACATTTATTACATCTAAATATTTACACATATCTACACATATTCGCAAATTATTCGAATCATCACAATACTCGGGACTCCGCGAGTCCGATCGTCCGTTCAGTTCAGCATCTCCGAAGCAAGTCTTTTTTCTTCCAACCGCCATCGCCCTCCCCTCCAATATCTGGCCCTTGACCCCCCGCAGTCCGCAGTATCAAATTGCGTGGCCAGCTGCAAAACTCTGGAAGACATAAGATGGCGGGCCGAGAAAAACCTTTCCCAGTCTTCTTGGCATGGACAGAGAGGGGTTCGTAACAGCAGCAGTGTCACGAAAAATGGCATTTGTGCGCGATCCTCTATATATTTTCGTTTAATTGTGAAAATAATTTCCACTTTTGCAATCTGTCAGCATCGTCGAATTTTTTTATAATTATTTCGTATTTTATATAGAAAACTATTGTTCAAACGTATTATTAATGAAATGAAAGGCTATTTTGCAGCAGTATCACGAAAAACTGCATTTATGTGCGATCATCCATATATTTCGTTTAATTGTGAAAATAATTTCCAATTTGCAATCTGTTTGCATCTTCTAAAATTGGGCTTATCTCCCGGTTTTTCATATTTGGAGGTTGGCAGCTATGCATTGTGTATTTTAGTATCCTTTAGTTGTAAATTTTCACCTCTTAAATTTATTTCCCTTCATTTCAATACTCCATTCCTGTCTTGAATCATTGGGGTGTTTATCACATTCCATGTGGTCTTGGTTATGTTTGTCAAAAAGAACTCTTACATGGTTTATAAGCATTAAAGATAAAATGCATATTTTTATGAAAAACTTCAAAAATTATATCGTGTTTCTGTCCTGTGCCCCAATATTTGGCCCTGGAATAAACCTCAATTGTTTATTGTTATCCTTAAACTGTTTATCACGTCCTCCAATGATGACAACTATATGGTCCATCTTCTCTGACATTATGATTCATTGAAAAGCAATCAACTATGCAAAGTTGTGAAAAACAGTATCTCAATCTAATAGTTAGTAGTTGCCAATATGATGCTACTCTTATTTCCAGGTTTGCTTTCAATTTTTGATCATGTGCATAATGTATTTTAAGTTGTGATCGTATGTAATGTAGTCTTTTCCAATATATGTATGGCATCTATCCATAAATTTTCTATTAAAATGCGAAAAAGGGTGTTCAATTTAGAATGAATGGATAAAACTTTTTATCTTCAATGGGCGGAATAGATTGAGCCAGTAAAAGATATCTATACAAAACATGTTGTTGCTATTCAACCTTTTATTTTAAATATGGGAAGACAGGTAATTGTTAGCCACAAGAAACGTGCAAAACACAAAAGTATGAGAATGGGGGACTAAATTAAAATTCTGCAATAAAAAAAAAATAGATTGCCAACTGACATAAGTATACAAAGGCAAATTGATGAAGAAACACTTGAATTAGAATAAAACGTTGCAATGAAAGCATACATATTTATTTTACTTATAATGTAATGTTTTATCTTCCCTTTTATTGTGGAGCAATAAGTAAGATATTACGTAACAAGCAAGTAATATTGAAATTCTGAAGTATAAAAAGTTATGATCTAAATGTTTTCTACAGTATTTAGGTATGTCCTTAATTTTGTTGTCATAAAAGTATAATAAATGGTAATCATCATTTTTAATATATTAATTGCGACAAACCTGGGAATTTATGGAAATTGCTCTGGAAAATTTGAATAAGTCCGGGGATTTAGTTTTTGAAATTGAGTATGAATCGTCTAAATTTTGTATTAAGGAACACATGAAATATATTCAAACTCAATTTTGAAAACAAAAATTAAGGCATTTTTCATGGCATTTAAAAATTTTTTAGATTATACGCTCAAACCCCCTATATTATACCAACACTATTTTCCAATGAAAAATATGTTTCATAAAACGATTCCAATATACAATTAAGTACGATACAGGGTGTCCCAAATCCAGCTGTCCAATTAGTTGCTCATGTCCTCAGGATGAGTCGGATGGTTTGGGTCTTCAACAGGGTGTCCCAAAAGCATTGACCTTGGCTTTTATTCCTTAAATATTGATTTTAGACATATATAATAAATTCCAAAGTTGCATAAAAAAAGGTACAGAATTTTATGAAATCGATTAAAATTTTTATACGGCCCCCCATACAAAAACATTTCCAATGAGTCAAATGTGCTCCATACACTAATAAGGTGTACAAAATTTCAGCATTTTATCATAAAATGTCCCAGAGGTATGTTTAAACAAAGTTGGGGAGAGATTAATTACAAATTAAAATGTAAATGTCTACAGCAAGAGTGCAAATGACGCAAAGCAGAAATGCATCATAGGCAAATAATATCTGCCTCTTATCTGTAATGGATCTTTGGCATGGATGGAAAACATTTTGAACAAGCTTTGTAATCTTTGTGTAAAGTTATTATTTCTACACAGTGTCGATACTGTTGTACCAAGAAATAGCAAAATTATTATTTTTTTATGTAATTATTGTTTTCTTTCGTAATTTGTGTATGACCCCTGAAACATGATCTGCCGACATGATTTTTCCCCTCTGAGAACCTATGTCGATGCATCGAAAAGTGGTTTAAGTCATCATTTTCATCTTTTCATATCTCTGGGACTTTTTATGATAAAATGCTGAAATTTTGTGCATTACCTTATTAATGTATAGAGCATATTTTACTCATTGGAAATGTTTTTGTAAGGGGGGGGGGGTACAAAAATTTAAATTTTGTATTAAAATTTAATTCCCATGAAAATTTTAATCGATTTCATAAAATTCTGTATCTTCTTTTATGCAACTTTGTAATTTATTATATATGTCTAAGATCAATATTTAAGGAATAAAAGCTGAGGTCAATGTTTTTGGGACACCCTGTATATTAATAACAAATATATATCAGATAAAACTAAGATTTATATCATTTTTGTAGCAGGTAAAGTAGCAAGTGTAGTATCAGTTTTGTAGCAAGTGTAGTATCAGTTTTACAACAGACAAATGCACAATTCTATAATATAATATATATATATATATATATATTTCACAAAAAAAAAAATCCATAAATGTCAAATTAGGGCGATTTTACATTCTACGGCATAAATATACCTTTAAATCGGTATACAAAAATTAAAGTTTATTTAGTCCTTCAGATCCATAATTGTTATATTAGATCCATTTGTGTGACAGATAAAACTGAGTGTAAATGTACATTGTTCACAACCCACTTAAAACTGTAAGTCACAGACAATTTATCTCATGTGTGTACAAAAAATAATAATATAATTTTACTCTAAATAATTTTGAAATGCAGATTTTGGTGGGAAAATTTTACAATTTGCCATTGTTTTTAAGGAATTTTTTTTAAACATATATTTCATAGGATTTAGATGTTTAAAAAGATATAGTGGCTAACATGGATGCAGCATAAAATTACGGAGGAGGTAGGGTTCATGAAGGAATTTCCACTTCTTGTTCTGGAGAGAGATGCCACTTCCTATTCAAAAATTTACATTTTCATTTCAACATCTGTTTTTCAGACTTATCTTTAGGTACAGCTTAGATAAAGACTGTTATAGATTAAACATTGAATTCCGGAGGGGTTGGCTTCACTAAGGATTTTCTGGTCTAAATATGTAACTTTTGGTTTTTCCAAAAATTCATATGACTGTATGAAATAAGTGTGCAAAAAAGTATAGAAATACTTCTTCTTTCTTAGTTCTTTCGAAATTGAAGTGTATACATCACTTTCCATTGCATAAAGGCTCTTTCATATTTTTATAATTTTTTGTATTAAAAATTTCAATTTTGCCAAACTTAGAAGTAAAAATAATTGTAAAATATATTACTAATTTGAATGAATGATTACACGTACGTAAGTTGTTGGAAATGTAATTGGCCAGAGAATTTTTAAATGCAAAGTGCAATTAATTTTGATATTTATTTACCATATTTAAATTAGGAAATATTTTTATTTATTTTCCAATAACATTTAAAATTCTTTTATTTAATAATAAAATATTTAAAATGAAAATAATTTAAAAGTATAAAAGCATTAAAATTTTACGCGTTTTTAAATTTTTAAGAAAATTTACTTGAAACTATCATGTGGCAGAACACCAAGGGTTCCGCAGAACACATCTTGAAAAACGCTGCATTATCCTATGTCTGTCGAAAAAGCAACATTGCTCCGACAAACCGAAAAATGTCAAGCAAATTTCCTTAAAATGTTACAAATTTTGCATTTTTAAAATGACAAATATTTCCTCCTTTCAAATAATCTTCAAATTTTGTTACTGATTCTTGTACTATATAAGAATTGAATAATATACGGATTCTACACATATATTTACTACGAAATCTCTTATAGAATTGTTTTATTCAAATAGTTCTTTAACTAATTTCAAACAATCCGTATACAGTACACAAAGTTCTTAAATACATGTATTTTAATAGTACTACTTGAAAAGCACATTAGTCGGATTGTTATTTGATTTCTAAATAATCAAAGCAGTATTTGAAATACTACTGTATACTTTGATAAGTTTCCTAACGTTTTCCCTAATAATCCGATACAAATAATCTTCTAAACAATCTTCTAGATAATCTGTTACAAATAATAATCTTCTAAATAATCTGATACAAATGTATCTAAGGACATTCTCATACGCAATCTGATATGCAATCAAATTATGGAACAATATTCTTAATTAAACAATTCGTCTGTCTTTCCCCTCCAATTGCACAAGTTGCCAGAATAAACCAGAACTGGCGATAAAACGGCGTTTGGCGTGTGGCATGAGAGATTCTACTTCTGAAGTCCTGAATCGGCATACGTTTGGCCTTATCGAATCCAGTGCTATCGGTGCCCAATGGCTATTTCCTCAATCGTTAGTCACAGAGATACACTTCCAATTGCAAAAATGTTTTAAATTTTAATATCTATTATCTTAGAAATAGTTTAAACCAATAAATGCATTTCTGAAAGAAATACGAAATATAAATTTTTATACAATCCCCCGGTTCTACCAATTACATTTAGGATCCTCTTACAATTTTATGCAAAATAAAAAAAAATCCTTTTACGACCAAAATTGACCGACCTATAGCTGTTTAAAGTTGCACTTTTTGTGCTGAGAAATGTTCAATACGGTCCCTGATTGGTTGGTTGCCTGAAACAGGACATTTTTATGAGTGGAAAAGTGACTTAAAGTAGTAAGTTAGTAAGTCATAAAGTTTAATACTTCACAGCTCTGTGAATTTCGGTCGTAAAAGAAAGATTTTTTTTTTTTATTTTGCATGAAGTTGTATGAGGATGATTTTCCTAAATATAATTGGTAAGACCAGGGGACCATATAAAAATTTATATTTCGCATTTCTTTCAGAAATGTATTTATTGATTTAAACTGTTTCTAAGATAATAGGTTTTAAAATTTAAAACATTTTTGCAATTGGAAGTATATCTCTGTGATTAACGGTTGAGGAAATGGCCATTGGGCACTAATAGCACTGGACATCCTGAATATAAAAATTCTACACAAGAATAAATAAATGCTCACAAAACCTGTATCAATTAATTTTTACTTTATTTATTGTTTAACAATAAATTAAAAAAATATATCTATATCATATGCACTGAACTGAGTGAGTGAGTGGATGGTGTATCAAAATTATCAAGCACTTACATTATAGCCAGTATCTTGGTTTTGATGTGATTTAATCCGTCTCAGCTTCAAGACTAAGGGAAAAATCTAAAACGCTTTACCTAATTATCGAGCACTTCCACTCTAGTAGGAATCTTGGATTTTTTTTCCCTCATTTTCTAGGTCAATGGGAAAAATCTAATACATCCAACTCCTTTTTCACATGAATTTGAAGTTACACGGTTCAAAAAAGTCTTTCTTTTTTGAAAAATTCATTTGATCTAACACGATTTCAAAGTCATTGTCTTATGTACGTGATCATAAGCAGTCTAGTAAAAATTGCAGTCTTTGGTACCAATGTATAAAAAAAATTCACGTTTTTACCACACTTCAAAAATTAGGCAGCACTGCACACTGCTATAATGTTAACATTTAGGAAATGTATGGTGAATCATTTTTTAAAAATTGATCCAAACATGGAACGTGTCCTAAAGTTCGAACGAGATATAAAGAATTGTTTGGCTGGGTATCGAGAGTTGTATAAAGAACTTAAAAACCAAAAGTTCAACTGTCTATAACAGATTTTTTAATAAAAATGTCGACAACACAAGACCTTTCGGAAAGTAGTTCGGAAGTTTTTAAAACTGTCGAAAAAACGAGTTTGTTTACCTTGCGATTCTTGTTTCCCGTAAACGTGCATTCATCTTAATTTATTTTTGAATGACGTTTTCCCAACAAACAGGTGTATCATGCAAATCACCTTCTCGCTGCGTACGCATCTGCTTTGCATATCCAGAGGGCGTTACCTGCAACCATTGAGTTCTAGAACACACCCATCCCTGGGTATATATACTAAACACATTTTTAGAATAGCGCTCGTATAAGACCTTGACTTGTAAGGTTGTGTCTCCTGACTTGTTCGATGGCTAGCTCGAATGTACGATCGGTAGATCGTAAACACAGTGGTTTGATCAATAGCAAAGATGATCCTGTTATTTTAAATGGTTCTCTGTTTATGAGATTCAGTGTTTTAATACTGAAATCCGCAAATGTTAGCGTCTTATATTCGCCATAACGTGTAGCCTGTGTATGGTGGTTTACGAAGTACACTTCAGTATGATTGGCAAAGTAAATTTCTTACTTACCTGTTTTGATATCCTGCTTTTAACAACGTGTCAAGTATATGAACTGGAAACCTTTTTCCCAGAACTTGAAAGCTCGCAGTATAAATATCATATCTTTACAATCTTGTTACAAAAGCTTATGTAACTTTGAAAATGTAATGGATTCATCTCACAATAAAAGTGATTTGTTTTAGTTTTCGAAAATTGCCTGCTTACTTCTAATGGACATTACAGCATTTTCAACTCTGCATAATTATTCGGCAAAACGACGCTTAGGTATGTGCTTACACGTGAACTATTGTTCTTGAAGTTAGCTATCACGCCTTCATAGTTTTTGCCCTTGATAACCTATCCGTATTCGGGCAGTATCCCAACGACACATCCACTAACAAAAACAGTATTACCGGATGAAAGTCTCCATTAAAGAGCTTGATGGATGTGGATATCTCTAGTGATAACGACTTTAGTCCAGTTCGTTGCAAACAATTGCTCATTATCAAGTAGCGACAAATAATTATGTAACTAAATATTATTTCTTTATTTATATTTTTAATTTGGAGTTTTCTATTCTTAATTTTGGGATAACAGATTCCTTTTTGTTTTGCTAGTGCTACTTATTTTTACCTATGAATTATGTATTTTAAGTTTTATTGCTCAATAAAATTGCATATGTATGTATATATCATTTGTATGCATATAAGAACTTTTACAGTTTTTAGCATTTTTTTTACACTGATTTTAAACTAAATATAGTTCTTTATTTCATCTTACATGGTTTTCGGATAACATGGAATGTATCCCCAATTTTACTATAGGAAACTTATCTTATTTTACATAGTTTTTTTTTTTACACGAATTTCTGACGAACTGTAAAAAACGGAGTTTGGTGTATTTCAAAAAGTTCGAATTGGGGGCAACGATGCAAATGAATAATTAAGCAATTCAAAATAACTTTTCAAAATGATAGAGTACTTTCACTTGAGTCAGAATCTTGGGTTTGGGCTCATTTGAACTGTCTTGGCTTCGAGATGAATGAAATCGAAAATTCCAATTACAGGTGTGATGATACAAAAGGATTTTAAAAAACTCATCATTTTACCTCTCCAAATGTGTATCAATTCATTTTTTTTTTAACTGAAAGATTTTTATATTCAGAACTTGGAACTTAAAACTAAGCTGCCCACATCAGATTTTTTGTGAAACAAATACATATCTTTAAAGTTAGACTTGTTTCTTGAATCCATTTTTATTGGGTCTGACATGCTTAGAGAAAAATTGAACTGTGAAAAGAGATAGCAATTAAAGGTTGTATGTTAAAATTTAAATGATATCAGGCAAATATTTAAAAATAAACATATTTGAAAAATATTTATACATTCCTATTTCATTAAGATGCTTGACCTCCTTTAATTCCTAGTCGAGAAGACATAAACCCCCAGTGGCTCTCTCACTTTCTGTGTTTTGATTTAACTGATTCATTAATAGTAAACACTTTGTGAAAATATTGTTCTTGCTAATGAGGAACATAAGGGAATCATAGTCCAAATAATTATTTTTGGAAATATTGATTTTAGAACAAAATTTCTTAGAGTTCATATTTATAAAACTTTTCATCCAAAATTGACACAAAGTAAAGAATAATTGAGCAAAAGTTTACATTTGTAAAGAAAAAGAAAAGTTATAGTAATTTATCAAAAGGGAAGTGCACTGCACTAAACAAATCAATTTTCCAGTCTATTTCTATTTTATTTTATTTATTTTTTCAGGAGAGGAGAAAGGGGGTGTTTTGCTTTTTTTCTACGTTTGATCCCGTTAATAAAGTTCAGATTTGAGGGCAAAACAGTTAAATATCCAACAAAAACAATAATAATCTCTAATAGTTTGATAATATTCTTCATAGTGCCAGCATTGGAAAGGCAAAAATAAGGAGTTTTAAGGGCCCTTAAAAACAAAATGTGAATTTATGGCATTCTTAAGAAGGCTTTAATGACCATGTGAACCCTGATGTTTTTAAACAAGAAGCTTTTAAGTTTTCAATTACTGAATTCTTTGGATTCTAATCTAATTCAGTTTCTAATTTTTTGAAAGCTAAGCCTTCTAGTCCTGATTCCATTTTTGAATTGGACTTCCTAGTAAGTTTCAAAATTATTTCTCGGTCAAACTCCCTTGTATAAGCGATAATTGTTCTTTCTTCTCTCCCATTTTAAAATCACTGGTAGTTTAATTTTTGAAACCATTTGGATATTTTGCTCATTTTCTACACGTTTCTGAAATTTTCGTTAATTTATGGAGTATTTGTGCATGAAGTTAACTCTTATCGCCTCTAGAACCTGTTCTATAATTTTCTGTTGAGTTCTTTTTATTTCTCATAGTTGTTAAAAAAAATTTTTTCCCCTTACTTTTTACAATTTATTCACTGTATCCCTGCTAGTTGTTCTTTCGCGATCTTTACTTCCTTAAGTATTATAACTTTCCTAAACTTATATACATTTATAACTAAAAAGAACTAACTTATACTGCATTTAAAGTTACCTTAATTACACAAAAAAGCACAGACAAAAATTTTACAAAGGAGCCTCATATGGTGGCAAGTGCTGTGTACACTTCATTTTCGACAAAACTATTAATACTCTTTCGTACACTTATTCTGTGCAGTCATTAATTTTTTCAGAAAAACCACAAGTGGCATTTCTAGAATTGAAAGTGGAAATCTTTGGGGAACTTCTTTAAACCTCCAAAATTTGGAGCTGAATCCATATCAGTCACTATCTATATATATAGCTAATCCTAAGCAATAGATATTTGTCTATTTTATAGGTTAATACTTTCTGGTTAAAAATTATAAAATTTAGTAAAAAAAAATTAGATAAAGCTACATCATTAAAAATTATCTTAATTACATACATAAAACAAACAAAAACATTAATTTGGTGAAACAAAGAAATTTTTGAACGATTTTAAGGGTAAAATACTGAAAAAATTGAGAAAACTCGACCAAATGAACTGGAGTGTGGCTCAATTTGACTTTCTCATACTAGAATTAATTTTTAAGTAGTCTTATTTATTTTTTTTTGCAAATTTTGCAAGAACAATTTAAAAAAATCTGTATAGTTGCACTAAAAATGTCCTTATAGAATTACTCTTAATTTTAAAGGGCTTGAAAAAAAAATCTTTCAACTGATACAAAGTTCAACTGAAACAATGTAATTCCTTGGGGGGGGGGGGGGGGGGGGGGGGGGTAACTGGAGTTTGTCAAAGGTTTTTTCTACAGTATTCATTCTTTTTATTTTCATTATTTCAATTTTATGAAAATAAAAGTTTCATATTAAATTGGAAAAATAATGAGTTTTAGGTGAAATAAAGAAAATTTTCTTTTTTTCTTAAGTGTTGTACCATAAAAAAAAAAAAGAGGACAAAGTTTGTTTTCCCTTCCCAAATAACTTTTACACTCCTTGTGTAAAAACTAAGTTGAATTATTAGAAAACAAGAGAAACTTTTAGGAAGCTTTCAGAAAAGGGCTTCATGTGTAAGTGCTTATAATGAAAAAAAAAAATTAAGCCAACAGTGGCTTTGTAGTACTGTCAATGCATCTCTTTATTTTTGTTGGATAGCATGCAGAAAAACATCTATGTGCCCTGCTCACAGGAAAATTTGTCAATAAACAGATGTCTAAAAACTTTTCTATATAATCAATCTTCTTATCTTAATATAATCTTAATACTAAGATAAATATATATCTTGTTATCTCTTATAATAAGATTGGCTTTTTAATAGTGCATCTTAGATTACCTTAAATTATCTGAATATCAGAAACAATATTCTTATGTAAGTTACTCTGTTTTGCATCCAGTAGGTGGGGAAACAAACATCTGTAAAATAATTCTTAGAAACCATTTGCTCTGCATATATTTTTTAAATATTAAATTATTTTTTGTATTTTATGAAGGGTTCATTTTAAATGGTTCCTTGAAATTTTGCAAAAACTTCATTTAATTTTGGGAAAATCGATTTTTATAACATATTTGTTGAGAGTGCCTTTTTGAAATGTGAAATATTATAAAGGGCCTTAAAAAATATTTTTTCTGGATCCTTGTGTGTGTGTGTATATATATATATATATATATATATATATATCAATTAATCCTTTATATCTGAAGAGAAAACTGACTATATTCTCTGAAAAACCCTGTGAAGATCACACTATGTGTATCTTATTACTGTTGAATCTGGCAGGCATTTATTATAGATGGCTATGTTTTACTTTCAATAAATTGTGGAATTAAAATACTTTTGCACTATTAAGTGTAGATTTTTACAAATTAAATCAAAATACAAAATGAACAAGAATTTTATTTTCAAATATGCTTGCCATACAGAACAATCCCACGTATTTCTGCACCAACTATAAAACCTGTATACAGCAATATGCATGCTGTCAACAGTTTATGCAGGCAACTTGAAATGTTACAGTACATTAAGTGCTAAACCCATAGCTCATCTGTTTTCCAAACCAACACTGCCATGTGAATTATATTAAGAAAGTAGTTGTCTAACCATACAACAAATACAAATATAAGAAATATCATTAAACACAGGCATCTAATTAGAAATGATAATTTCTCAGAACAGTGTTGAAATCAAGCAGTAGAAAAAATGAAACAGCACACGAACAATTAAAAATGTATGAAGAGCAAAATTCTTCAAGTTCTTGTGAGTATTTTCTTCCCATTCTCACACTCTATATAACTGGTACATAGTTAAATGAAGTCTGAAGTCCTTGCATCATTTAGAACTGTCACCGATCTTGAACTTTTTAGTTGGTACATTTGAGGCTCAGCTCAAGTCACTAAGTTGTGAAGAACACTTGAAGAGGAGGTGCTCAAAGTGGAGGCACTTAAATTTCAGAAGTAGCTAGTTTCTCGAAACAAAATTTTAAAAATGGAATTTTTAAAAGGATTTAAAATGTTTTAAAAGTAAAGCTTAAAAGAACTACAAAGCAAAAGTGTTTAAAACACTTCCAGAATAATGAGCAGGTATATGAAAAGTATTCATTTAATTACTAGCTATATTGTGCCGCTGGTTACATTTCAAGTCAAATTAAACACAGAAAAATAAAAAGTCATAATTTTAAAATGATTTCATATATAAATTTTGAAATAGATTAGGAACATGGAATTTTACAAAATCCAATATCACTGTAGGTTAATTTCAGGGATGAGAATGAAACATTTATATAAAAAGCAGATATATTAACATTTTTAGAAAAATGGTAAACAATTAGGGGAAAATGAAGAAAAACTAACCCAAAAGAAATCTTTTACAGTACTGAAAGTGAGGGGAAAACTATGCAAAATTGCAGTTCTGAAAAATCTACTACGAAGGGGGTAAAAAACCTGTTGAACAAAGTTAATGATTCCCAACAAGAGTTCTGTGAGACTTTGCAAAATACAGTGTGCTACCTTTTTAGTGATTGAGTAAAAAAAAAAAAAATTATTAAGGTTTTAACGTGATGACAATTATAGTGATTCTGAAACATTACAAAATATAAACATAATGTTTGCTTATAACCAGTAAGTTGGATGAAAGTGAAAATGTTTGTCATTTTAAATTGTCATTTATGTCAGTAATTATTAAATAGAAATAAGCAATAATTCTTGTAATAATTTATTATTATTTATCCACCTTTTGCTTCACATGTCAATTTTGTAATTTACCCCCTGCAGAATTTCATAGGGGTACTGCCACAATTTTACAATATATTTCAAAGTTTCTCCAAACAAAACAGGTTGGGAGTTATAGCATAAAGATCACAAATAAATGAAAGATTCTTCAAATATCAAAAGAGTGGAAAAAATAAAATATCTGTAAAAGACAAAAGCAGTAACAACTAAATTTCATATTAGGATGTGTTACCGAAAAAAATTTATGAGAGGAGCAAATTTTAATAACCCAAACATGTGTTTAATATTTATTTAAAAAAAAACCTAAACTTCTGTAAAATTTAAAGATATAATATTCATAGTCCCAAAAACTGCCAGTAAAGGGCCTTTGTGACAGATCCCTAAGAGAGAAAAAAATAACAATAGTGTGTACCAAGTTGTCAAAATAATTGGGCTTTTCATGACCTAAGTTTATTATGCAAAAACCTGGACTTTTCGATACATAATAACCACAATTACAAAACCTGACAATATGGATGTTTTAAAGCTTGAAACCATGCTCTTAGTTCAGCAACCAGAGTCGGTGGACTACATTTTCTTGTTAAAGGTCTGTCTAGTCTTCTAGTAGCACAAACAGGAAAAAAAGAAAATAAAAATAAATAAATAAAAAATTGTTATGTATCACATTTTTTCAAATTTCTGTAGTAACTACTGACTAACTTTGTTGGTTGCTACAGAAATTGTGGAACACAGCAAATTTTATCACCGCCATTACATTTGACAGTTATTTGGAGTAGATTTAGTTCTACACTGAAATCAGACCACCAATTATAATCGCTACACTTTAAGAATGATTTCATCTAAACATAACTTGTATTAGATGTCACTACTGAGAATTTTCATAGGGTGTATTTGTGATTTTATTTTATTATTTTTATATAAGGAGTTTCAGCCTTAAATTGTTAGAGAACCCAAAAAGTAAAACCTGTATTAAAAACACAGCATGAAACAAATTGGTAATGATATCAGCCAGTTTTGTAGGCAAAAAATAGCCTCTAGTTTCAGTAAAGAGAACAAATACAGCAATAAAGGTAAACAAATGTCTGTCCGAAGGTGCTACTTCTGTTGATGTGGTTGCTATATCTTTATATTCTAAATAAGGCTACATTTTGCCTCCAAAACTGGTTGAGACTATTACTGATTTATTTTATGCTGCATTTTGAATGAAAATTTTATTTTTTAGCTATTTTTGCAATAATTTGAGAGATTTACTCTAAATGTTTAAAATGCTGATCTAAGCATTAATTCTCATGAGTTATTACTTATTTTTTATGATAGATAGATATCCTGCCTGTCAACAAAATATTTTTTGGATATAAAAAAACTGCAATAAACTAGTAATCTTAAAATTTATAAAAGTAGTAAAATCATGGAAGTGCATGAAATTCTACTGGAACAAAGAGGAAAAAATGGATACCTTAAAAGATTCTCATCCCTGCAATATTTACAATCAGTCTAACTTTGGTGATCAGTTTTAGTAAATTTGAATTGGACTAAAAACACTTTAAAAGAAAAAATACATAACAGAATCACAAAGAAATAGCTAAAATAACAATTTTTTTTTTTAATATTAGAAATGCTAGTTTTATAATATGTCATGTGTTATCTATTCTAAGAGTACAAACTCATGTTGAAAATATTCTATATGTTGTAAAAATCAATACTTCAGTAATTAGAATTTCAGCCACTTATTAGGTAATGAATAATGTATGATGCAAATTTTGGAAAATTCTATATAGATTACAGATAAAATCACTTTAAGTTCAAGTATGATGTGGTTATCTGAAATACGGTAAAGCACGAGATTTCTATAAGGATCTTTAATTCAAAAATAAAAATATGTTACTTCATGAGAGGTTCATTTATTTCAGCCTTGTATGAAATCTTTATCATTGCAATAAAGATGACACTTTGATTATCTTCTGAAGTAAAATGTTTTCTATATTCATCTACATGCATTTTGAAGGAAGGACACCTACTGTAGATTCTTAAATCAAGAAATAAATCTTCGGTGTCAAAATAATTTGAAATTAAATACCAGCAAACGTAAGCCCATAAAAAGAAGAAAAAAAAAATTCTAAGTTAGATGGTTTAGGAACCAACCAAACTCGAGAAAAGACCCAAAAGCATACAAAAAATGAAGACTAGAATATTTTCTAAAAGTCACGCTTTATATTTAAGATGTTTTCCCCGTAAGCGGAATTCTCACGATATCTGCTCTGAAATATGTAGCAACCGGTACATCGCCTGTGTCGGATGCTCGCCTGCGATTGGTAATCATGGAGCCGTACGTTTTTGTAGTGATTGAGGGGGCAAGCCCTGCTTTGGATGAGGGACGAGTGGTGGCGAGACAATGACAAAACAAGCACACCCTCTCGTCCACATTGGAGAGAGCTAGTCAAAAGGACTTTTGACTGCTGCTCATGTAAGAGATGAAACTGAACCCCACACAGGAGGCTTTAGAATGTAGAATCACACCCATGGAGTCCAGCCTTCATACAGGACTGCCAAATTCTCTAGGTTTGTTGCTTCTTTGATGACATAGTCAACCTAAAAAATAAACATTTTTATTCTCACAATGCAAACTTATATTTTGTGATTACTTATAAGCATTTAAAAATTTTTTTATAAACATATACATACCTGATTTCTCACTTATACAACAAAAATAAGGAGGCCTTAAAGACCTTGCAAGGATACTTATTTAAAATTGCATGAACTTTGCCATTTTAAAATATTTTACTGTTTCATTTAGTGACTAGACATATTTAGAAATGCTACTAAGTCACCAAAATTGAAAAACTAATATCTTGAGACCAATTTATCTTAGTATAATCATTTATTTTTTTTTCCCCAGAACAATTACATTTAAACATATTAATCACTATTCAAGGTTCCAACTCTTTTTTCAAAATAAAAAATAAGGACTTTCTAAGGACCCAATTAATATTTTATAAGGACTAATTGAGGTAGGCCGTAAACCATATTGCGGCATTCACTGCACTACAGAAATGCACCATCGGTGTGATGTATATACATATTTGCAGAGCTAGAAGTTGTCCTATATTTCCTATATATTTTTTAAAATAGGAAAAACCCCAGAAGCAGAATTTTTTCCATGTGTTGCATGCAGAACAAAGAAGTCTTGTCACAAAACATAGAAAAAATTCTGCTTCCGGGCTTTTCCTATTTTAAAAAATATATAGAAAATATAGGACAACTTCTAGCCCTGTATTTGGGGAGAAACTAAACCCTTTTTAAAAATTCCACTAGTTCTAAGGTTGGGCTAGTTTTTTCCAAAGAGTTGTGGTAAAGCATGACGGAAATTTTTCTGGTTGCAGATTTTTGGGCTACTTTCAGAAAAAATAGATTTATTTTGAGGGCAGATTTGACGAACTTTTAGAAGGCCAGTAAATTTTATCTTGAAATTTCAGTAAATTTATGAATTTTAGTAGTTTTTGGCAACATTGCGTGAAATCTCACAACACTAAACATTGGGCTAGTTTTCGCCAATTTTTGGAAGTGATTTTTGGAAAAGACCTGGTAACACTGGGATATCGGGCAGTTAAGCTCAAAAATAGATAGAAAATGGAAAAGTGATTGCATCACTGGGGGAATTCGATCATCAGGGTTCTCCATAGGAAAAAAAATTAAGTGGGATTATCCTACCCTAACTTCAAAATTAAGTGGGATTTTAAAAACTAACAGAAGTATTTTTTTTTTCCTGAGTGGGATTTAGCAGCAAATTGCGGGAATAGCACTCTAGGGAGAACCCTGATCATGCTCCAATTTTTGGGGAAAATAGGAGTGTTGATGAAAACTAAGTAGTTTTAAGGGCCATTAAAAAGGAAAGCTAAAAATTAGGAGTGCTTAAAGCATTTTTAAGGACTGTGGGAACCCTGCTATTGGGCACAAACCTGAAGGTTTACAGTAAAACATACAAATACAAAATAACTTGAATCAGACGTAGCTACTGAATATTTTTATAAATGTTCTAAAAAACATTATGTTTATAGGGCTCTGCAGTCCTAAAAGGTATAAGAAACACAATCTAATGTGGGCAGTACATGTCTTTCACTACAGACAGATAGGGGGCACGGAAGCCCATTGGTTAGCGTGCTAGAGTTGCACTCGGTAGGCCCGGGTTCGATTCCAGCCACTGCCAAAACTGCCGCCGTGTTCACGCGGAGTACGATCACGTTAAACATGTGGGTCCGTAAGTCCTTCCGAGAGGTTGGTGGTAGGGGAAGGAGGGTACGGTCCCTGTGGATGCCTCCCCCACTGGGTTCCGGTCCAAATTGGGTGGCACTTCCCGGCCGTCCAAACAGTTACCTTACACCTTTCTGGTAGGTCGGACGGTCTGGGTCTCAACAACAACTACAGACAGATATAATTTTTTTTTCATATATTACACTTTTACTTTAAATCTTACATAATTCAATCAGCATCAGGGTAACAAATAAGGGTATTAATCCATTTTTAATGTTCTTGTAACCAATTTAAATTTAGTTTTCAAATATAATTTTTTACCAAAGGACAGAAAAAAGCATAACTATTGGCTTATTTTCAATAATTTCTTGGCTTTCATGGAATTCCTTTGAATTTATGATGTGATTTTCATGCCAATAAAGATTGGGAAGTATACAAACCTGTTCTGAAATGCTTGACTTTTTATTAGACTCTGGATCACGTCCATCTAGTTTCATTTTAACACGTTTCCACACATTAGTAGCATAGGTGTTTCGCTCTTGGACAGCTAAAAAAGTATGAAAATTAACATTAAATCATGCTTCTTTTTAAAGGGATTTTTAATGGATATGAACAAATATGCACCTTTTCCTGTACGAGGATCTCTAATGATAGCCAACTTCTTTGGAGTTCCACACCGCATTGGGGTTTTAGGACGCACTCCTGGAGAATGCAATACAGATGCATCATGGGATGGGCATAGCAAATTTCTCTTGGAAGGACCGTTAAACTCTATACAAAGACATTTCAAGAAATCATTATTAAGCAATAGGAAAATATCATGAACAAAAAATCTAAAATTGGACATTTTAATAATGGTCATGCTCATAATACACAGATAAGCTAAATGCATCTATTGGCATACACCAATAGGCTGCTAAAAAGAGACATTTAATAACTTGGGTTCAAAATCTAATATAATTTTTTCCCCCATTTTGATAATCAGGGTGGCCACTCTTCGGACATATTGAAATTCCCTGACTTTTCCAGGTTTTCAGGTGAATTGAAAAGAAATTCCAGACCAGTAATTTTAACATAAAACGCGCACACGTCCCTATTTAGTTACAAATTTGATTAAAGAATCTTAACAATTTAACTCCACTATCCAAAAATGTTATATTAAATCAGGAGCAAAAAATACACATATTTTTTTTGTTTTTACAAATAAATTTTGACATTTTTAATAAAAAATTCAAGTAAATGCAGTAAAAGTGGACTACTGAAATATTTAAAAGAATTTAATGGATTTCATTGAAGACAATAAAAAGAAATAGTCTAAACTGATGTCCTTAAATATGGGCATTGCAAATTGCTCACAATGACAGAGATCATTAAACATATGCAATAACTACACTATAACAAGCCACAGCCATTGAATAATTAATGTCAATTCAGCAATGTCAAAAAAATGTCATTAAAATAGAAAAAAATATAGTAAAATGTATATACAGGTACAGAGATGCCAACCTCTGAACGGGGTCATCAGTAGAAAAATCAAGAGTTTTCAGTAAAACCGCATCGACCATCAGTAAGATTTTACGTATATTGACAATATATATTTTAAAACCTTAGAATAAGTTAAAAATGTAGTTTTGCTAACTTAACTGAGTTAATTACAACTGAATGGCACTATTTATGTGAAAATAATTAGGAAATTAACCTTTATAATTAACCAAAATATGAAAATAAACTAGTTTAGTCAAGTTAATGTGTAACAATAGGGAGATGTTGATCGATGGCAAAGGATAATTTCGTACTCTCGGCAATGCTCGAGGGGGAAAAAAACTGAATTTCATGATCGTACTATTTATATGAAAATAACTAAAGATTACACTTTATAATCAACCAAAATATGAAAGTAAGTTAGTTTAGTCAAGTTCATGTGCAAAAATAGGGAGATGGAGATCGATGGAAAAGGATAATTGCGTACTCACGGCAACACCCGCGAAAAAAAAAAACTGCATTTTACGATCATACTAGTTATGTGAAAATAATTAAAAAAATTACCTTTATAATCAACCAAAATATGAAAGTCAGTTAGTTTAGTCAAGTTCATGTGCAATAATAGGGAGATGGAGATCGATGGAAAAGGATAATTGCGTACTCACGGCAACGCCCGCGAAAAAAAAAACTGCATTTCACGATCGTACTAGTTATGTGAAAATAATTAAAAAATTTACCTTTATAATCAACCAAAATATGGAAATAATCTTGTTTAGTCAAGTTAATGTGCTATAATAGGGAGACGGAGATCCATGGAATAATCCCAGATAATTGCGTACTCTCGGCAATGCTCATGAAAAAAAAAAAAATTGAATTTCACGATCGTACTATTTATGTGAAAATGATTAAAATTGAAAATGAATGAAATTGCCGCCCAGGTGGTGAAGTGGATAGCGTCACCGACTGCTGTCGAGTGGGCTTGGGTTCGAATCCCGAGTAAGGCATGGTTGTTTTCCTGAGGATGAAGACAGTCTTCCGCCTTCTGGGTCCTCGTTAAATGAGAAGCTGCACCCTTCAGACCTTAGTCAGTGATGCTTGTATGTATTAATAAACTTTGTATTCTTGTCTTGTGTGTCATTCTCTCTGTCCTTCTTCTGGTGTCACTGGACCTGTATTCGTGCTAATGCAGAAACAGGGGTCATAAGCAACATGTGAAAATAATTTAAAAAAATAGCCTTTATAATCAACCAAAATATGAAAATAAGCTAGTTTAGTCAAGTTAATGTGCAATAATAAGGGTATGGATGGGAAAAGACAATCGTGTACTCTCAGCAAAGCCCAAAAAGAAGGACTGAATTGCGCAATCTTATTTAAGCGAAATGTAATTTGTTTAATAAAATATTTCTTTATTTTTACGTGCACTATAAAAATAAATTAGGTCTATTGTTCTGATATGAAATCATTAGAAGAAGAAAATAGATGCAGACTGATAATTTTGAACTCTCAGCAAAGCAGGGAATATGAACTGAATGGTAGAATGCATGGATATCATGGGATTTTCCGTAGTTTTGGGAGTAATGTCCATAAAACCGTAAGATGAAGTAAAAATCTGTACAAACTACGGAAAATCCATAAAAGTTGGCATCTCTGTACTTGGCCATATTTGTTCAAAATCGCGCACAAACTCCGCATTTTTGCTTTTATACGGAATCAAATGGACACATGGCAACTTTTATTTTGCGGTTACGAGTACAGCGTAATATTTGACGAAATTTTTCGAAAATAGCATACAAACTAGGCAGTTTTGTTTTTATATGGACAACTAGTAAAAAAAAAAAAAAAAAATCCAGAATTTTTACAAAAGTTCCTGACTTTTTCCGGTTTTCCCTGACCATTCTAAAATTCCCTGACTTTTCCCGGTTCTCCCGGTTTCCAGGTTGAGTGGCCACCCTGATAATGATTGTGACAAAACTAAACATCACAGAATATGAATGTATGAGACAGTCTCACACTTCAGATATTTTAAGTTTGAGTAGTAACTTTTGTAAAATTTCAAAATTCTTTCTGAAAACCCTAAAAAATTAGCAAATTTTCATATGCTGTTTGAATGACCAACTAGTACCACTAAAAATTTCTGGGAGATAGAAAATTCATACATTGAAAAAGAGGAGGTGACTAAGAGTGAGGAAGAAATATTTTGTGAGAAGCACTTTTTTAGAAACGCATAGCAGAGATGAGACGGGTAGATACATGGTACAAATGCCACTGAAAGAGGATCCTTTGTGCATAGGTGAATCGAAGCGGGCAGCTGAGCGAAGACTAAACTCCCTTTGGAATCGTTTGGTAAGGGAACCAGAGTTTTTGTCTCGTTACCAAAACTTCATACGTGAATATGAACATTTAGGACACATGGAACTAGTCAGTGAAAATTTCGAACCTGAGAGTACATATTATATGCCACACCATGGTATATATCGCCCAGAGAAGAGTTCAACGAAGTTACGTGTGGTATTTGATGTATCAACATCTACTTCCACTGAAATTTTTTTAATTTTTTACAGTATAAAGAAGGAATCATAATACAAGATGACATATTTTCAATCATGATTAGACTTCGAAAGCACCGCATGGCCTTCCTAGCAGACATTAAAAAGATGTATCGTATGATCCTTATTGATCCCCTCCAAAGAGACTTGCAAAGAATCGTGTGGAAGGAAGGCGGTAATGATCCTGTAAAGATTTACAAACTTTGTATAACTTCTTATGGAACTAAAAGCGCACCATACCTTGCTACGAGGACATTAAAGCAATTAACTTTAGATGAGGAAAAAAACTTTCCCTTAGCTGCTTCAGTCATGACAAGTAACTTTTACATGGATGACATGGTCACGGGATGTTCAGACTTAAACACTGAGAAGGACCTCTAACAACAATTGATACTTACTTGAGTGCGGAGGAATGAGTCTACATAAGTGGTTCGCAAATGAGCCAAAATTTTTGTGCGGTATTTCAGAAGGTTCCGAAGATTATTCATTTAGGTCTACAAGTGAAACTAAGGCTTTAGGAATCTTGTGAAAACCTCAGAGTGACTGCTTTTCTTTTAAGGTAACTGTGGAACAACAGAATATTTACACCAAACGTGCAGTGCTTACAAGCATTGCGAAAATTTTCAATCCTCTTGGATTAATTGGTCCAATTATTACAAGAGCTAAAATATTTATGGAATGGCTATGGATTCTACAAATAGATTGGGATGATCCACTCCCTGAAAAAGAAGCCCAAGAATGACATAGATTTTTAATTTCCTTGAGGATTGTAAATGACGTCAACGTCAGCAGGTGCATTTTAACTGAGAGTACAGGGAGTGTGGAGATTCACGGATTTTCGGATGCATCCGGAATGGTTTTGGAGCTGCAATATACGTCAAATCCATTACAACTTCTGGTAAGATTACTGTACATTTGTTGTGCAGTAAATCAAGAGTTGCATCAATCAAATCAATCACCATTCCACAAATGTGTGCTGCCGTCCTGCTATCTCAACTTCAGCAACGAATCGTAAAGTGCTTGTGACTGGACATTTCAGAAATTCATCTGTGGTCAGATTCCACAATTGTGCTTGCATGGATAAAAACTAAACCTCATCAGTTAAAAACTTTTGTAGCCACCAGAGTTGCTACAATACAGAGTCTGATGAATAATGATCAATGGCATCATGTTCGTTCACAGGAAATTCCAGCAGACCTAGTCTCCAGAGGAATAGATCCAGAAAAAATCCTGCATAATAAGCTTTGGTGGTATGGACACCTTTCTTGTGCCAACCTGATCTTCCCAGTGATTGAGTGAACTCTTCTGCAAACGATGAAGTGTATTATTGAAAATTAAAGAAAAATGCCAAATCTAATCCAAAGACTGATGTAACTCAGACAAACATTTCAGTAACTGTATATATTTCTTCCTTTCTAAATGATATTCTTTGTCTCAGCAATAATTATGTTAAAATCCTTCGAGTTTTAAGTTATATTTTCAGGTTTTGCTATATTGGGAACCTAAATGAGAAGGCTGTAGGTCATCTTACTGCTACAGAAATTGAAAGATCACAACAGTTTCTGATCAAGTGCGTACAGAAGGAGACCTTTGGTAGGGAAATTTTAAATTTAGAGAAAGGTAAGTCTGTATCAAGTAACAGTAGACTCAAATCACTGAATCCATTTCTTGATGATAAACACATTGTAAGAGTAGGTGGTCGCCTGAGTAATTCAGATCTTAATTATGAGCAGAAACATCCAGCTATTTTGCCTGGTAAGCATAAATTTAATACTGAAAATACAAATTTAATTACTGAACAATTTCATAAGAAATATTTTCATGTTGGCCTTCAATCCTTGTTGTCTTTTATAAGACAAGTATTTTGGCCAATTAGCGGTAGAACGTTGTGCAGAAAGGTAGTTCATGAGTGTGTAACTGGTTTTAAGAGTAAGCCTGCCTTAACTGACAAAATCATGGGAAACTTGCTCCAAGAACGTGATGCTCAAACATACCCTTTGAATCATGAGGGTGTCGATTTTTGTGGACCCTTTAGCGTCAAGTATAAAAATCAAAGAAAGGGTGTATTAAATAAAATTTGTGTTGCCATATTTGTGTGCATTGTGTTCAGAGCGGTCCATCTGAAAATTGTCTCGAATTTAACCTCGGAATCCTTTATTGCCACTCTCAAAAGATTTTTGGTAGATGTGGTAAGAGTGTGAAACTTTTCTCAGATAATGCTTTGAATTTTGTAGGTGCCCACACAGAAATTAAAAGATTGCACAATTTAGTAAAAAATCCAGATGAAGTTTTGGCTAGTTACTTGGCATCCGAGGGTATTGAATGGAAGTTTCTTCCTCCCAGAACTTCTAATTTTCCTATCTGTAAATGGCTAATCGGACATGTTAAGGAAATATATCCAGGTGCAGACAAACAAGTATGAGTAGTACAAGTACAGACACCATAGGGTATTTATAGACGCGTTATCTCCAAGATTTGTGTTCTTCCTGTAAATAATTAGATAACTTTTATATTGTTGTAATTCTTGTGTTTTGTTTGCTATGATAGTACATGCTTATCTATTAAGAACTGCTAAATATTAGTTTGCTTCAATTAGCTATCTTCATCATGATTGTGTTCATTTTAAAATTCCTTTGTTAATTGTTTCAACTTGTGTAAACAATATCTTATGTGTATTTTCTTCTTATTACAATTTGTTGTGAATGGTTAAAAGAAACATTGCAATGCCGGGCGGTATGTTGAAGCCCATGTGCATTAATTGAAAGGAACCGCGAGGGAGCGTTGTGGTATGAGTTATGTCGTGTTGAATAAATGGTAGTGTTGTGTTGGATGCGAATGGAGAGTAAGTTCCTGTTCAATGTATTTTAATTATTCCACCCGGGTTCAATCTGAAACTATATTAATTTTCTTTCCCAAACATCCCACAGACTGTTTCAACAGCATACTAAGATGCCATTTTGATAGTCATATTTATGGAAGCTGACAAGTAGACAGAATGACCAGTCATAAACACTTTTCAACTATGTTGGAAAGTGTTAAAAAACACAACAACTACAGGAAAATGGGAACACTTTGCAGCTATGGCATAGGCATAGCAAGAATCTATAGAGGTGGTACATATGAGTGAAATGGTATTAGTGCTGTATTTTAAATAATTTTGTTTTTCATTATGGATTCTATTGAGAAATAATTAATATTTCTACCAATACGATGACCCCCTCCAAACCCTTCTTCTGCCTACGCCATTGCTTTTACAAAGCCTTCCTTTCAAATTCAAGATTTCAATGGAAAGGTGCTGAGACTAGCGGAATGTGTTTTAAATACTTTTAAAACTACATCCATCTGTGTCAGCCAGGTGTGAACAAAATAACTACAGTGAAACCTGTCTATAACGATATTGTCTATAACGATAAACCTGTTTATAATGATATTTTCCATGGTCCCGGCGTATTTCCTATAGTTTTAGTGTATATCGAACTTGTCTATAACAATAATTTGTTTTTGAGTGAACCTGTATACAGTGATAATTTTGCATATTTCAAACTTTTTTCGTGTCCAAGACTTTTTGGACTTTGGAATAAGACTTTTACAATGGCAGACTTGACACAAAGGCAGTTCATCCTAAAGGGGAATAATGTTCTATGTACCGACTTTTCGAACAACAAAAGTGATTCCCATTACTTTCCCTCGGAGATTGACACAATGGGTGGAGGCCTTCCCGGCCGTCCAACTAGTTACTCTAAGTCCTCTGGACGAGTCGGACGGTCTGGGTCTTCAACAATGGGTGGAGGGGGAGTGCGTGCACAATGTGATAGGGACCACCTTCTAAGAAATTGTGATCAGTTTGCTTTTAGTGAATGGTTATTGTTCCAACTTAGCCACTGTTTGTCGCCCATCTTTTCTGTACATACAGTATCACCTCTGCATAAAATCGACCCATCCAAACTTGTTTGCTCGTTAAATTCTTTCACAGCGATAGGACATGTGTGACTTTTCGTGTTAAAAGCTCTTGTATGTACGCAGTGTTAGTACGGTAGTGTGTAGTGTCGAAAATGGCCCCAAGAAAAACGATTTCTTTTCAGGAGAAATTAAAAGTAATCAGAGATATCGACAGTGGATTAAAACGTGGAAGTTTCTAAAAAATATGGCATCCCTCAGTCAACAATTGCGACATTTTTAAGAAAACGAAAGGATATTGAGGAGGCTGAAAAAAATGGAAAGATAGATTTGAAGCATAAACGTATGAAAGGCGCTTTGAATGAAGATGTTGACACAGCAACCATTAGGTGGTTCCAGGAAATGAGAGCACAAAATATCCCAATAAATGGAGCACTGATATGTGAAAAAGTATATGCAAAAAAAATATGCAACCATGCTAGGAAACGAGAATTTTAAAGCAAGCAATGGATGGCTCGCTTCGTTTCCTGAACGTCATGGAATATCGTTTCAAGTAATTAATGACGAAGAGAAGTCTATGCCCATAGATGACATCGAATCATGGAAGCAGCGTGAATTGAGATAAATTGAAAAAAAGTATTCTGCTGACAACGTTTACAATGCAGATGAAACAGGATTGTTTTTTCAACTCATGCCAGAGAAGACGTTGGCATATAAGGGAGAAAATATTTCAAAGGCGGGAAAAAATCGAAAGAGAGACTGACGGTGTTGTTGTGTACAAATGGTATCGGAACGGATAAGTTGAAGCCCCTAGTGATAGGAAAATCTATGAAACCAAGATGCTTTAAAAATGCAAAAAGCTTACCAGTTGATTATACGGCAAACAAAAGAGCATGGATGACAGAAAAAATATTCAATCAATGGCTACTAGATATTGACAATGCTATGCAAAAGAAAAAGAAACAAATTGCTTTAATTGTAGATAACTGTACTCCCCCACAATAATCCGCCAAAAATGAAAAATGTTAAACTCTATTACTTCCCACCCAATTGCACATCAGTTCTGCAGCTGCTGGATTTAGGTATCATTAAATGTGTGAAAGGATACTACAGAAAACGTATGATTGAAAACATCATTTTTAAATTGGAAAACAAGATTGACAAACCCTTTGACATAAATCTTAAACAAGCATGTGACATGATCTCTGGAAGTTGGAGTTCTGTGCAGTCATCTACCATATGAAATTGTTGGCGAAAGGCAGGTTTTAATTTCATCTCGTGCAGTGATGAAGAAGAGTCTGACAGCGATGGGAATTCTCAACAAAATCTTTCTGAAGAAGAAAATTGTGTGCTGCATCTAAGTAATTCTTTGAATGCATTCAAAGTTTCCACGAATATGCATTCTTCAATAAATCCAGAAGACTATTTGAATTTGGATGAAGGTTTATTAGTGTTCAGTGGGAGCACCGATGAGGACATAATTGCAGAACTGAAAGAAAATGATAATATTAGCGAAGTGGAAGATGAGGAGTGTGGAACGGAATCACCACCCAACATAAGAACTGAAGATGCTGTTAAAATGATAGAAAAATTACAGAATTTTATTCCTACTTTACCAAATGTTCCAGATGTATATCTGAATTCGCTAGAAGGTTTAAAAAATATGTGTATGATGGCTACATTCTCTGCAAAATCCAAGCAAACGAAAATATCGGATTACTTCGCATGTTAAATTTTCTTCGTCCTATTTAAGGATTCGAATTCTGTACGGTACGTATTTCATTTCTGTTATGACGTATTCTTGGTTTTTGAAAAATATAACTCCAATTTCATTTTTATCATTATAATTATCCATTTTTAAATTGCATAATAGAAATGTAGTTAAAATATATGCCGTGTTACATTTTTGAACTGCAATTTGAATCTTATGATTTAGGTTCATAAGATACTACATATGTTTCATATTTTTTTCCTAATCTGTAATACATTAATTAAAAATGTAAGTTCAACATAATACTGTAGTATTATTCAGTAATGCAAGTTCAACATATATTATTATAATAATGTCACACCCATGTTAAATAACTTCCATTTTATAGTGTAGCAAGTTCAGCCCTGTCTATAACGATATTTTTTCTCGGTCCCTAGAGTATCGTTATAGACAGGTTTGACTGTATAAGAATGTAGATATCAGTATTTATGTTCAGAAAGATTACGTGCCGATATAGATACTAAAAGCTTAGGAACTTCACAATATAAATATGTTTAATGCTTGAAAAAAATATTGGTTTCCTTTTGTCCAGAAAAATGTATTAAATTACTCATGTGGGAAAAAGGAAAAATCACATCTGTAGTAAAAGTTGTCTCATCTGCCGCCTTGTTGAGATATGCAAAACTACTATTTTTAAGCAGACACAATCTTGCTTTTGTTGATACTATTGCCATGTCCATTTAGTCTGACAAAGAATGCTTTTTATTGTGTTTGAAACTAATTAATACCCTTTTTTTCAACCTTTAAATGTTGTGTTCTAATATAGTTTCATTTGCAAATGCTCTTAAGTTTAAAAAAATTTAATAAATACACTAAAAAGTGGAGGGGGAATGCATAAAATGTTTCTATAAAAGTCTATAGATCAGCTGATGATTAGTTTTATATGAAAAATAATTACATCTATTGGAGAAATGTTTCAGTATTGCTAAAAAAAAATGCAGAATCACAAAATCTTAGTCAAATTTACTCACTTGAGTCTACTTCAAGGATTCCATTCTTCCTGTTACCCAGAGGTCCTGCCAATTCTGGTAGTTGATTATAAACTTCGGCAGCACTGACACTCAGAATGGGGAGTTCATTTTCTATGGAAGTCAAGTTGGCCAGTTCCATTTCTTTAGCTTCAGCTAACTTGCTCACAATGGCAGATATGCATTCAGAGAAGTCTTTATATAGAGCCATGTATCGATGAATCTGCCCCTCTGCTTTTGATTCAAGCCCAAGGCCAAGTTCTTCATGCTGAAAACAGAATATTGCATCTAATTATAATTTGTTTATAATTGCTTAAAATCATTAGTTAAAATTAGAAAATACAATTTATTTAATCTTTTAATAAAGTAGATTAGGAAATTGATCAACTTATATAACAGAATGCCAAATCAAATCAATAGATCACAAAAGTCACTTTATTAAAAACATCCTTCAGACATACATACAATTTCTAAAAAAGCCAGAGCGCTTTCGGGTATCATCATACCCTTCCTCAGTGGTGTTAAAATAAGAAAAATTGCTAACATGCTTAAATACAATCTACTACCGGCAAGCTGAATCTACATATCCTAAAATTGACATTACCACAAAACATATTTTATGCATCCATACACCAGATCTAAAAAATTACAAAATCAAGAAAACATATTGTCATAAGCCAGTTTAAACATCAATATACAAAATTAAATTTTATAAATTAAAGGTAACTTTGCAAAAGTTTGATTCGCATGGAATCGAGAACGCGTTGCCAAGCATAACTTAAGACATGGATGAGGTAAAAATTATAAATAGAAGTGCGACATAGATAAATAAAAAGGGATTCGTAGAGTAAAATAGTCCGAGGATTATTACAGCTGATCAAAAGAAAAGATTTTTCAAAAAGGGGTTGAAAATTATCATTAATCACTAATTGGACAAGAGCAGTCGATTGCCTACCATTTTTAACGTCTCTAGCATGTTTTGCCAATCGAATACCAACCGTACGTTTAGTGCTACCTATACAAAACTTATAAACATTATCAAGGGAAAGAAGGGGTACAACATAGATAAAGATTATTTTAATAGTCATGCAGAGGTATATGTTGTACCCCTTCTTTCCCTAGATAATGTTTATAAGTTTTGTATAGGTAGCACTAAACGTACGGTTGGTATTCAATTGGCAGAATGATTGGCATTTGTCTTTTATAATTAACTGGAGTATGGCTCAACTTAACTTTTTGATACCATAATCTATTTTTAAGTGGCTATTTTTTTTTTTCAAATTTTACAAGAAATTTTTTGAAACATTGGTATTATTTATCCAAATGATTACAATTAGAGCATGTTAATTTTGTCTTTGATACGATATTCGAAAATGGATAAATTCAAAGTGACACGGTATAACAGTATAAAATTTTTAAAAATGCACTGTATTTGCTACAACCAAGTAACTTACCTTGGCCAAATTTCTAAGAATATGACGCACTTCAGACATCAGCTTGTGATGTAAAGATATTAAGTCATGGACATTAACAACTTGAAGATGCAAGGTTTCCTATAATTTTTAATAAAGATAACATATAATAAAAAGAAAATATATACAAAATTAATAGAAAAATATCAATTTTAAATATGTGTGTATGTGAGTGTATATATCATGCTTCCAGAAATCACCCTCTTCGCCGGGTATAAATTTAGCGAGGACGGCCAATTTTCAGAAGTTGCCGTCCTCTCAGATGGCCTTGAGATTAGAGATTCCGTAAAAAAAATTAAAGAAAATAAATAAATTGTTGTCATCGTAAAATAAGCCTCTTTCCGGTGCCATGAATGAAAACTGAAATGCCATCACCTACAAATTCCCCCCCCCCCTCCATAACCAGCAAGCCGTTAGATCTGTATTGTAACCACAGACACTAGTTATTTTCTTTCCCCTCATCCTCCACTCAGTGAATCCAATGACTGAACGAAAATGTGATAACGTGCTCACAATCGAAGTGACATACATGTTCTGTTCTCCTTTTCAAGGCCAACATGTGCCGAAATTTCGGATTTTCACCTGATCAACAATACCAATGCTTAAACCTGGACCAAGCCCAAAGAAATTTATAAATGAAGAATTAACTCGGTCTGAAGATAACTGCATCTCGGCAGGTCCGAAACGATTTGTATTTAAATATGTTAAAAACAAATTTGAGAAAATTTTGTACGGAGAATTGAGTTTGTTTTCTTAAACAATTATCTTTACAAAGCTGAAATAAACAGATTAAGTTCATGGATTCAATTTAAATCCATTGAAAAAAATTTCAGAATAAATATGTTCGGCCGGGTCGTAATGGAAGTTTTTTTTTTTAAAAAAAAGACTCAACCCGTCCCGAAACAGTAGAAAACTCAAGCCCAGACCGGGCCCAAGCTCAAACCCATGCAGAGTGCTATATCTTTTTAATTCTTTAAAATCCAAGCTATAAAATTTTCATTTGCTGTAATAGATGGGAGTATGTGACAAATTTGAATGTTTGGAATGGATTCTTTTTGTTTCAGCCAGAAGTATTTTCCTTACTATCTCACTTTGGTTTCAACTTTAAAACTAATACATTTACAATTCATTCATGGCATTTGTTTTGGTTGTCTGACAAATGAAACATCTATTCAGTCCAAAGAGTGTCAATGAGGTTTAAACTACTTAGGCACAAGAGGATTTATATGATTATTAGTCCTTCAAATTATCAAACATTGGAAAGAGGAGATATTCATTACATCTGTTACCCCTCTGCACCCACTCACAGATCGGAATTCTGACGGGTTTAGTCTTTTATCTGAGACTTTGCATCAGCGAGTTTGATCTTGGTGGTTAAGCGTTGTGGGGTGGTGTATGAATATGCAGTTATTGCACTTCATAGTGAGGCAGTTGGTTTTAATTTATTATTGTTGTGAGATGTATTTAAACACATAAGTTAATAAAAAAAGAAATGTGAGTGGTGGTTGATTTTCCAGAACAATTATCATTGAGAATATAAAATTTCGAAATGAGCTTCACGTTAATTCGCAAAAACAAACAGTATTAGTATTGTATACTTTTATATTAAAGAAACACATTTGATAAAATTGAATATAACTTTTTTAAATGTAATTATAATATGTATATTTTTTTGGATGAGTGGTGGTCGGCAATTGAGTGGTGGTCGGAAATTCTGAGTGTGTGTGGTGGAAACCCCGACCACCAGCGACCACTGTAGATACATCCCTGATATATATATATATATAATTAAGTCTTCTGAAAAAATATATCTGTTGCTTCTAATTATGCTGCAATAATTTCACACTAATTCACCATTGGCTGCACCCTGGACATATGATCTTTTCTCCAAATAAATCCTTTAAATTCCCCATAAATTCACAGTAAAATAAAAATATTTCTTCAAATAAATCCTAAATTGTGATACCATTATCAAAATAAAATCCTAACTCACATAAATATTAGAATCACATGATTTTTGCAGATATTACCATTGATAATAAAATATACCTACATATGCAATTAATATATTGTGATTTTTATATTGTATTTTTAATCTCAGTTTATGTATCACAGCTAGTTTCTTGATGTGAACTGTTGTACCAGTTAAAGTCGGTAAAAAATACAATATCATAAAATTGGTTTCTTACTCTTTTAGTTGAGGTAAAATGGTGGAAAATGGCTCAAAATCCTGTAATCCTTAATAACTATAAAACTAAAGTGAATTTTTATAGCTCTGAGGCACCTTGGTACTTTTCAGAAAGTATCACTGCACTGAATTTTGTAGCTGTAAATCACTTACATTTTTTATGAAGTTTTGACAAACAGACAGACTTTTTTTATTATTTAAGATATATATATATATATATATATATATATATGTATAATGTATATATATAGGTATATATGTATAATAAATAAATATATATATATAATAATAGTTTGAAAATCCAATGATAGAATAGAGAGAAGCTGGAACTCAAAAAACCCCAACACTAAAAAATGTCTAATAAATAAAAAAGTTTCAAACAGAGAATCATCAATCAAATGGAAAATAAAATTCAAACTTCCAGTCATCAAGCTGAAGACAAACAACAAACATTAATGGAAAGGAATCGATAATAGAAAATCAAATAAAATCCAAGTATTAAAGCTTCACACGTGCACAAGCTCTAGGCCTAAACAAATGAAATGTTCATTTTGATAAAACTCTTCAAGTCAAGTATTTTACCAAAATGTACATAAAATGCATGTTCTGGCCGTCCAAATAGCTGCTCTATATCCTAAGATGAGTCAGACGGTCTGAGTCTTCAACAAAATGCATGTTTTTGATATCAGTGATAGATTATATCTACAAACGCTGATTAATACGGAAAAATTATAGGGAACAAGAATACCTGAAAAAACACAGCATATGTCTGATCCATTATATATATATATATATATATATATATTAGTTGAATATAATAGTTTGATATACAATAGTTTGATATATAATTAGTTGATATATAATAGTTTGAAAGCCCAATGAAAGAAAAGTGAGAAGCTATAACTCGAAAAACCTAACTTTCTAACAAGTCTACAAAATAAAAGTATAAATCAGCAAATATTCAATCATATGGATAAAAATACAAAATTTGAATCATCAAGTTAAAGAAAATCTACAAAAATCGATGTTATGGAATCGATAAAAGAAAAACCAAACGAAATCCAAGCATTAATGCAATACACGTGGGCAAGGGCTAGGCCTAAATAACTGAATTGTTTGTTCACTTCGCAAAACTCTTCCTCGGGTCCAAGTATTTTGTCGAAGCAAACACAAAATATGTATGTTTCTGAAGAAATAGATAGATTATATCTATAAACTATTTCTACTTGGGCAACATACATAAAGAAGAAAAAATAAAAGAAAACAAGAATACCTGTAAGAAACACTATATATGTACGAACCAGTCGAACCTGGGAACTCAGAATGAAGAGACCAGTCTTACCATTCCCAAAGGAAAAAGAAATGATCTACAGTTGCCATTCGTAAGAAATAAATAACAGTAATACGAAAAGGCAAGAAAAAGGATACTAATACTTTTATTTTTACATCCACTTAAACATTAGCCTTTCCATTATAAGCCCCACTTTTTAGTAGCTCTGTTTGTATATTATTACTTTTTTTTGCCTTTTCGTATTACTGTTATTTATTTCTTATGAATAGCAACTGTAGATCATTCTTTTTTCCTTTGCGAATGGCAACACTGGTCTCTTCATTCCTGGGTTCCCGGGTTCGACTGGTTCGTGCATATATAGTGTTTCTTACAGGTATTCTTGTTTCCTTTTATTTTTTCTTTATGTATGTTGTCCAAGTAAAAATAGTTTATAGATATAATCTATTTCTTTGGAAACATACATATTTTGTGTTTTCTTCGACAAAATACTTGGACCTGAGGAAGAGTTTCCTTGTCCATGTGTATTGTATTAATGCTTGAATATCATTTGTTTTTTCTTTTATCGATTCCATAACATCGATTTTTGTAGATTTTCTTTAATTTGATGATTCGAATTTTGTATTTTTATCCATATGATTCAATATTTGCTGATTTATACTTTAATTTTGTAGGTTTGTTAGAAAGTTAGGTTTTTCGAGTTACAGCTTCTCATTTTTTTCCATTGGGCTTTCAAACTATTATTATTATTGAAATCATTTTATTTAGAAGCTGCATTTGCGCAATAAATTAAATGCATTTTGCATTATCATTCCAATTTAATCAATCTATTTTTTACTTATGCATATTTGCAACGTATCCTTAATTATTTTAGCATACAACAGTATTTAGGAAATTTATATATATATAATAAAAGTTTAAAACTCCAATGAAAGAATAGAGAGAATTTTCAACTCAAAAAACCCCAACACTACAAAATGCCTTACAAATAAAAGTATCAAACAGAAAATCATCAATCAAGTGGAAAAGATAAATGCAAACCTCTAGTCATCAATCTGAAGACAATCAAAAAACATCAATGAACAGGAATCTATAAAATAATATCAAATAAAATCCAAGCATGAAAACTTTACATGTGGACAAGCCCTAGGCCTAATAATAAGTTGTTCATTTCGATAAAACTCTTTATCAAGTCCAGGTATTTCATAAAAATGAATACAAAATGCATGCTTCTGATATCAGTGATAGATTATATCTATAAACTTTGATAACCTGGACAACATGCATAAAGATTGAAAAATAATAGGAAACAAGAATACCTGAAAAAACACTGCATACATCTGATCCATTGGAACCTAAAATAAGGAGACCAATGTTGCCAATCTCAAAAAATAAAAAGCTGGGAACTGCTGTGGCCAATCGTGAGAAAGAAATAACAGTAATGTGAAAAGACGATAAAATAAAGAGATCAATGTTGCCAATCTCAAAAAATAAAAAGCTGAGAACTGCTGCGACAAATCGTGAGAAAGAAATAACAGTAATGTGAAAAGACGATAAAAGGTTAATATAATATTCAACAGTAAGAACACATAAAGACATGGTAATGTTTATTCAAGAGAAAGTGGATGTCAGACTAAAATAAAATACTAAGGAGAAAATTTAAGTATAATCTACCATTCCAAACTTCTTAACTATACTATGTGCTAAATAAGCTGGACATTTATATAATTTGCTAGTAATTTTAAGTTTATTAATATGCATAGCATGAAATTTTTTTTATCAAAAAATCTATAAATTCTAACGAGCTGATTAACCCTTTAAGCATTGTTGACAAGCTCAACTCGTCATGCATTGCACTACAGCTAAGCGGGTTTGATGAGGTAGACTTGTCATGCACTTTAAAGCCGAGACTCCTGTGTGTTTGAAGGAAATAACACGTCATATGATTTTTTTATGAGATATTAACTGTGTTTACAATCTTTTACACTAGATGGCAGTAGTAGTCCCACAAACTAAATTTTATCCAAGGCAGTATTTCGTAAACAAGCATAAAATAAATGCAGTTTTGTTGGGATTTTACAAAGCCTCAAATGCTTTCAATCTTATTTCAGTAAAGCGTAAGTCATCTCACACCCTGCAAAAAAGAGCCAACTAGGCAATGTGTTGTATGTTATGCATCCAATAAAACTGCCAAGAAGCTTAGGAAAGAAACCAGAACATGGTGTCCAGCTGTGAAGTTGCTCTTTGTTATATTCCATGTTTTAAAATTTATCGCACCATGAGGAACTATTAAAATTGGAATTGTATGTTTTTTATTTACTTATCTGTTATTATACATATTTATTTACTTAATACTTATTTCAGCAAAATACGTTCTCATTCAATGCGCAATCAATGGAGAAAAGAGTATGGGAGAAAAAAAACTCCCCACTGCAGTGCGGGCGAAGGGAAATAAATGACATGCTTAAAGGGTTAAGTAGAATATTTCTAAACAATTGAATCACGTTACAGGAATTAAAAGATAATAATTTATTAATGTTAAAGTTAAAATAATGATATTAAAGAAATACAAAATGATTTTGTCATTACATATGTTGATAAAGCAAGTGGTAACTACTCAATTATTTGTAAATATTATTATAAAAATACCCTTCAGTCACACTTACTTAATAATCAAATCTATAATTTACATAAAACTAACCTTAAAATCTTATACAATAGAATATCAGCCAAATATAAGCAAATCCATCTAAAAAATAGTTGTAATAACATTCCATATATTGTTTTAGTACCCAAGTTTCATAAATCCACTGTTGCTTTTCGAACCATTACCAGTGGGCATAATTCTTACATTACTAATGTTGGAAAATTATTCTTAAAGATATTACATGAAGTATCCTTGTCAGATGAAATCTCAAATAATTGTCATATTGTAAAAAACAGTTTTGAATTAGTTAAGAAATTGAAAACTCTTACTAATATTCATAGTATTTATACCTTTGACTTCAAAGATTTGTTTAATAATATAAATATAGATGATCTGTATAGAATTATTTTAGGAATATTTGAAAAATATAATATCAACCTAAAATATTCAAATTTTCTTTTTAAAAAATTACTTAACTTCACTCTTTATGAGAATTATATTCAACATGGTGGTACTTTTTTTAAACAACAGGTTGGTATCCCACAAGGGGTGTGTGCCTCATCATTGTTAGCTAATCTGTATTTATTCTTCTATGAAAAAAACATTAATCCAAACTTGCATAATATGCACATGTTTAGATATATAGATGACATTTTATGTGTATCCCCAAATAATATACCTATAGTATTAAACTTTTATCCAAAAAATTTACAATTAAATGCAAGTAATAATGACTCTAATGTTGCAAACTTTTTAGATTTAAATTTAAATTTACAAAATTGTAATATGGTTATAAACTTGTATGATAAAAGACAGGATTTTAAATTTAATACATCAAAAATTCAACATTTTGACTCTTGTTTGCATATATCTGTATTTAGAAATATTATAATAAACCAGGCTCTTAGAATCAATAAAATTTGTGATGAATATTATAGATTAACGCATTTTATGGAATTATTGAGTACAGCGACTAATAATGCATATCCCCCCCAAGTTTGTTATTAAAATTATCAACTCAGTGTATCAACTTTCACTCGATAACATCCTAGAAAACATTTCCAATAATAGTGATTAACATACAGTTCAAAAAAAAAATATATAATTATTTATTAATTATATAAATAAATAAAAAGTCAAAAACATTAGAAAAATCAAAAATCGGAAAATAAGATGCATTAACATTAATGTTTTGAATTTTATTTTCACAAAAAAATGTAACTTTTGTCAGTATTGAAACTACGTTTTGAGCGCCCTTATAATGGTGTATAGTGGCATTCTCGTTTATCCAGTTTTCCTCTGAATTACTTGTTTAGTAAGAATTTTCGTCTTTGATTCATATTCATATTCAGGATTGCATATTTGGGAAGTTAATATTCTGAATTGCTTGTCCGGTTTCCAGCTTAGACTCACTGGACGGGTCTGGGAGTATTACCGTGAACGTTCGTACTGCCTCCCTGGTAGAATTTCGACTTGTTCATTCCGGTGCTTCTAGATTAAGCTGTTGAGGTTGATCACGATACACGTGGTGGAAGAAGAAGGGTTCATGCCGCATGGTAATACAAATTTTCTTAATGTATCTTATTTTCATTTTTTCAATTTTTGTTGCCTGTAGTCTGAGTTTAAGCATTTATAGTGATGTGCTATTGCTTAATCTGAAACAGGCATTTGTTTGGGTTAATTAGAATTAAATACTCAGACCTGAAGATGAATTTAGTTCTGATTAATCATCGAATTTGGGACGGTGCTGTTCTTTTCTCTTATCGGCATTGTGGCCGTGAATTTGCTTCTATGGTGATGTTAGTATTACTTGAATTGTTTTTTTTATATTTTTTTATTTTATTTTTACATAATTCTTATTATTACATATTTCAAATACATACATATATATATATATATATTATAAATTTTCCTAAACTTCTTTACTTTGTTATTTTCAATAACTATATTTTTCAAGGAAATAAATTATACTTACAAGTCTCAGGAGTTCCACAGGGTGGCTGCAGTAGCAGTGTGTTAGCTAATTTATACCTTTATCATTACGAAAAGTCTTTTACTTCAATAGATTATACTTTTTACAGATATGTTGATGATCTGATTTGCATAGTACATACTGAAAATTATCTCATAGATATAGATTTCTATCCAGACAATTTGGAATTAATTCCTAATGAAGCTACTATTAGTAATAATATTAATTTTTCGGATTAAAATCTTTTTATTGATCCTTCTAATAGAATTGTTACTAATTTATATGATAAAAAAGACTTTGTTAATTTTAACATTAATAAAATCTTACCATTTAATTCCTGTAACTCGATTCAATTGTTTAGAAATATTATACTTAATCAGTTTTTTAGAATTTATAGATTATCTGATAAAAAATTTCATGCTATGCATATAAATAATCTCAAAATTACCAGCAATTTATATAAATATCCCTCTTATTTAGTAAATGGTATTGTTACAAAATTTAGAATAGTTGGATTTTCATAATTCTATTCATAGTATCTTATATTAGCCAGACATCTCCATTCTCTTGTATTATTAATATTTTTTTACATCCTCTTCAACGTCAGCCTTACTATTATTAGCCTCCACCTTTTTGTATCTCTTTTTGTATATTATTACTTTTTCTTTCCATTTCGCATTACTGTTTTTCAATTCTTACGAATGGCAACAGTAGATCATTTTATTTTCTCTTTGCGAATGGCAACACTGGTCTCTTCATTCAGGGTTCCCGGGTTCGATTCGTTGTTTTCTTTTATTTTTCCTTCTTTATGTATGTCGTCCAAGTAGAAATAGTTTATAGATATAATCTATATATTTTTTCAGAAACATACATTTTTTGTGTTTGCTTCATCAAAATACTTGGACTAGAAAAAGAGTTTTGCGAAGAGAACATTTCCATTTTTTAAGGCCTAACCCTTGTCCACGTGTTTAGCAATACAGCTTGTGTTGGAAATAATATTTGGAAAAAGCTGAAGTGAAAGAAATACTTTTGCATATGGACTAATTGACTTTTTACCGATGTCTTACATACGTTTTAAGAATTTATTTTAGTATGGCAACACTTATAAAAATGTTAATGGAACTATGATTTGATGTTCGGTTTGCTGCGGCGATTTGAGTATTGTATCGTTTGTGTAATAAAAGAGGTTGATTATTTTGGAAAGACATTTCCTGAGTGATAATTTTTTTTGGTTCATGTATTCTATTATTGACAACCGCTAAAGCATCTGGTAGATGCACAAGAGTCCCAAATTTATTTCAATCATTGTGTTACAGTTTCTAACATAATTTATTTGGCGCCCAACGTGGGGCGAAAGTTAAGCAGTTGATTTTTCGGGAGCAAATTAAGAATGGATTCTTTGAAGATAAAAAGAAAAGGACTTAGAATCTCCTTTATGGCTTGCCACAGCAAAATTGAACAATTTCTTCAGAAGGAAAATCTTGAATCGAAGGCACTTTTGATTTTGAAAATGTAATTAATGGATAAATTTAAGCGTCTGACTGCCTGTCAGGATGAAATATCTAACGGGATTCTGCAAAATGCAAATTCGGAGGAAATATTTGCAACGGACTTGGAAGCAGCTGAGGAATATAGAGACAAATATTGTGCAGCTCTATCCGAAATTGAAACCAAGTTGTTTGATTCTTCGCTTCCGAAAGAAATGGCAGAAAAGAGAAAGTTCAAGCTGCCTAAAATTGAGTTGAAGGAATTTAGTGGGGAGGCAAAGGATTTTCTGTCGTTTTGGAGTCAATCCGAAAAAATACATATTGACGAAAGTTTGCCAGCTGAAGACAAATTTCAATATTTACTACAGGCAGTTGTCCCAAATTCAAAGGCAGCCAGAGTCGTGGAAAGTTTTCCTGTGACTGCTGCAAATTATCCTAAAACCATGCAGCAGCTGAGGGAACGCTTCGGACGGGAAGATTTACTTGCACAGATTTACGTATGAGGACTTTTGTCCATGGTGATGAAGAACACTATTAGCGGACGAGCGAAAACCGAACTCCCGATCCTCTACGACGAATTGGAGGGAAAACTATATGCATTGGAGAGCTTAGGAAGGATGCAGGAGAAATACGGAGACTTTCTTACGCCTCTTATAGAATCGTGTCTTCCTGAGAATAGACTTGTTGCCTGGGAGAGGAGCCGAAATAGAAAAGATTCTTCTTTACCAGATGATTGGACTTTAGAAAATTTAATGGGGTTTCTGAAACAGGAAGTTATGGGTGAAAAGATGGTTGTGCTTGCTCGTACCGGGTTTGGAGCTAACCATGCCAAGAAATCAAAGGAGTTTAAGGAGCGTACTTACGAAATCGCTTCTGCTGCAGCCTTAGTGAGCACTAATGCACAAGAATACTCAGGTAGGAAGTTTTTTAATTGTATTTTTTGTGATAAAAAGCATCCCAGTCAAGACTATTTCTATACTAGAAGATTAAATATTGAAGAGAAAAAGAAAGTTTTGGCGAAGAAAGGTGCTTGTTTTTCTTGTTTGCGGCTAGGACACACTTCAAGAGCTTGCAAATTTAAAAACAAATGCATTAATTGCAATAGAAATCATTTTGTTTGGATGTGTCCTGACCATGAAACAAGCACAAGTGATAACAAAACAGGAGTTGACACAACTAAAATTTTAACCGATAGTTGTACTGTTGAGCCTGTGTTATTAATGACTTTGATAGTTAAGATTAAAACTATAAACAGTGAGATAATGGTTAGAATTCTTATAGATACTGGGTCTCAACTCTCCTATTTAAGCACCAGAGTGATTAATAAGCTTAAACTGAAACCAAAGCGAAAACAAAATCTTGTACATAGCTTATTTGGGGGGAGAAAATCTAGACCATGTTTACATGAAGAATATGAAGATGATATTCTTGATTTGCAAAATACCTTTTCTGTTAATGTTGATGCTCTATCAGAAGGTAAAATATGTGGATTTGTTCCGAAAGCTAGAACAGTTTTAACTTTGAAGGAGTTAAAAGAAAATACCTTGATGATACCAGATTTGAATTTTCCAGATTATGAAATTGATTTACTTTTAGGTGCTATTGTTGGACAATCATGACTGGTAATTCTATTAAATTAAATTCAGGATTAGTTGTTTTAGAAAATAAACTGGGTTATACTATGATGGGAAAAAAATATATTTCTGATAAATGTGAAGTTATACCCGAAGTGAATGCTATTAAGGGTACATGTTGTAGTATATCTAGTGTTTTGACATTGCATTCTATAAACTTTGTTAATCATTTATGGGACCTTGATGTTATTGGTATAATGGATCCATGGGAAAATGCTAAAGAGAAGTTAATTTTTTCTGATTCTGTCAAGCAATTTCAAGATAATTTAACTATTCTTCCTGATGGAAGGTATGAGTTGTTGTTACCTTTCAAATACGATACTCAGTTACCAGATAATAAAGACTTAGCTGTGAAAAGGCACAGAAATATGTGTAAATGGGTAGCAAAGAAAAACTTCTTAAAAGATTATGTGGAAGTGTTTAATGAGTGGGAAAGATTGAAAATCATTGAAAAGGTTCCAGTTGAAGAGATAGATGAAAGGGAGCATTATATACCCTATAGGCTCGTGATCAAGGAATCGAGTCAGATTTCTAAAATTAGACCTGTGTTTGAACGCTTCTGCCAAAGACGGTAATGGCCCTTCCTTGAATGACTGTTTGATTAAGGGTCCTAATTTGATAGAATTGATAGATTTAGATTATATAACATTGGGCTCTCAGCAGACATAGAAAAGGTGTTTTTACAGTTGAGTACCGCACCGCAACATCGAGATTTTTTGAGATTCCTCTTTCCTTCTGAATCTGAAAACTTTGTCTATAGACATTGTAGAGTTGTATTCGGTGTCACCACTAGCCCTTTTCTTTTAATGGCATCATTGCATCATTTGTTTGAGAATGCTGCTGTAGAATATTATGACATAATTTCAAAGCTTCAAAATCCTTTCTATGTGAATAACTGCATAACTGGAGTGTCTAGTCTGGAAGAGTTATCTCATTTTGTATCCCAAACTCAAAAATTGATGAAAAATGCATGCTTTAATTTGCGAGGATGGGAAGGTAACGTTTCCAGTCCCTATCTATCCAATTCTACTGGTGATACTTCTCTTTTGGGAATGGTATGGAACCTAGATCAGGATATCTTAATATGCAATGTTCCGACGAAGATAGATCCTGAATCAAACTAAGAGAACTGTTTTATCTATTGTACAATGAATTTTTGACCCTCTTGGTTTGTTATGCCCTGCTACTCTGTTACCCAAGCTATTGTTACAAGATGCATGGAAGAACAAATTACCTTGGGATGTTCTTTTGCCTCTTAACATGCAAAAGGAATTTTCCAATTGGTGCAAGGAAATAGCGATTTTTTCTGAATTACAAATTCCTAGACACTTAGAAACAAACAAAACTCCAGAATTGCATATTTTCGTTGATGCTTGTAAAAGATCATATGGAGCCAGTGTATTTATAAGGTCGGTAGTCTCCGGTGAAATTAAAGTTCAGTTTGTGAGAGCCAAAGCAAAAGTCGCATCGATGAAAGACATGTCTACACCAAAGCTAGAACTCATGGCCTGTTGTATAGGAACAAGATTAGCTTATTCAGTAAGATTAGCATTTGATTTACCCAATATAATTTTAACGTTTTGGAGTGATTCTATGACTGCCCTGTGGTGGATCAGAGAACATGGAGAGTGGTCCGTTTTTGTGTCCAATCGAATTAAAGAAATTTGCAAATTAATGTCTCCCGAACACTGGCGACATGTTCTGGGAAAAAAGAATCCTGCAGATCTTGTTTCTCGAGGTTACACACCACAAGAGTTGGTTAAGTCACAATGGTGAAATGGACCCCAGTGGTTGTATGAAACATAGTTCAGAAAACTGGCCATCCAATGAAATCCTTTGTGAAAAAGAAGTCAAATTAGAAAGACGTTAGGTTAATTTGAGTAATTTGAACTTAGAACCTGAAAATCCCCCGTGGTATGCCGTGAGATTTTCCCGTTTTGAGTCAATCATTCGACTTACGGCATGGGTTCTGCGTTTCACTAATAATTTAAGAGAGCTCAGTGAAAAAAAATTTGGGAAACTCTCTTTGCAAGAAAAGGAAGACGCAGAGAAATTTTTAATTAAACAGGTACAATCTTCATTTTTGTCAAAGGCTTGTGTTCCTATGTTGTTGTTGTTGTTGAGACCCAGACCATCCGACCTACCAGAAAGGTGTAAAGTAACTGTTTGGACGGTCAATGTGTAACATTTTCAAGGATGAAGACGGAGTTTTCCCGAGTAAAAGCGTGGATTACCGAATGCATTGATAAGCCTTCTTTTATATCTACTATATTGTTACCTGATAAATGTATACTGACTAAATGGATAATTGAACATTATCATGAACAAAGTTGTCATGCAGGAACTCAAATTCTGTTAAGAATTTTACGAGAAAAGTTCTGGATTGTCAAGGGAAGGAGAACTGTTCGTAGTATTGTAAATAAATGTATGAAGTGTAAACATTTCAAAGCAAAATCTCTACTTTCAGATCCAGTATCATTGCCTGCTGATCGGGTCAAAGATGCCTGTGTTTTCGAAGTAATTGGCATAGATTTAGCTGGACCCCTATACATTAAGCGTGGAGATAAAACATGGAATTTTATTTACATGCGCGATTTACAGAGCTGTGCATTTAGAGTTAGTGATATCTTTAACATCAATACTTTTCTTCTCGTCTTTCGCCATTTGGTTGCTAGAAGAGGCTGATTGAGGATAATCTACTCGGACAATGGAACAAACTTTAAAGGAGCATACAATAGCTTATGTGAAATTGATTGGCACAAAGTTCTGAACGAAGCTGACTTGTATCGAATCTCCTGGAGATTCAATCCACCTACCGCTGCCTGGTGGGGTGGATGGTGGGAGAGGTTAATCAGAACCTTAAAAAAACTTTAGGAAGAGCTATTTTATCTTATGAAGAGCTGAACACAATCTTGTGCGATTGCGAATGGATAATAAACTCCTGTCCACTGACCTATCTGTCTGAAGACACAGACAATTTTGTCCGCTTACACTGGCTATGTTTTTGCTTGAAAACTCGGAATCCAAAGTAACTGATGTTGATCAAGTCGATGTGAAGCACTGTCACAAAAGAATAAGATACCGAATGAAACTCTTAGAAGAATTGAGAAGACGTTTTCGATAAGAATATCTTTGTCAGCTGATTCAGAGACAGATTCAAAAAGTTCAACATCCCAGAGTAAAGTTAGGGGAAATAGTGTTGATTGGCGATGACTGTAAAAAACATTTAAATTGGCCACTTGCCAAGGTAATACAGTTGATACCTGGCAAGGATGGTAAAGTACGAACTGTTAAACTAAAAGCTCTAAATAGTGTTCTGACGAGACCTATCCAAAGAATTTATCCCCTTGAGTTACATTCTAATGATTCCTTAGATTGTTTTTTGCAGGTTACGAAGGAGGTTGCACCTGCATCAAATACTCTGAAGGAAGAGGGTCCCAAATCTGAAGAGCCTGTAACTTCTACACTCTTGCCTCATGTTTCTCGAACTGGTTGTGTCATCAAGATCTCCCAGAGACTGGGGCTTCACAATGCTATTGAGGTTTTGAGTCCTCCAAGGTCGACTCAAAAGGGAGGAGAATGTTGGAAATAATATTTGGAAAGAACTGAAATGAAAGAAATACTTTTGTGTATGGACTAATTGACTTTTTAGCGATGTCTTACATACGTTTTAAGAGTTTATTTTTGTATGGCAACACTGATAAAAATGTTAATGGAACTATGATTTGATGTTCGGTTTGCTGCGGCGATTTGAGCATTGTATCTTCCGTTTTGTGTATTAAAAGAGGTTGATTATTTTGGAAAGACATTTCCTGACTGATAATTTTTTTGCTTCATGTATTCTATTATCGACAACCGCTAAAGCATCTGGTAGATGCACAAGAGCCCCGAATTTATTTCAATAATTGTGTTACAGTTTCTAACAGCTTTTTTTTTTTTTATGTTTTTCTTTATTCGTTTCCATACCATTGAAATTTGTTGATTTTCTTTAACTTGATGACTTGTGTTTTGTATTTTTTTTCCATTTGATTGATGATTTGCTGTTTTATATTTTATTTTGTGGGTGTTTTAGAAAGTTAGGTTTAGTGAATTGCAGCTTCTTACTTTTCTTTCATTGAACTTTTAAACTATTATATATATATATATAATTTTCTACCTCCCTTTAAAAACAATCCTCTTTTTAAATTCATATTTATCCATATTTCTTTTAAGCTATATGCCTAAAAGTAACTATGTGCTGAAGCTAAGTCTAACTTGAAAGATTCTTATTTCTATGCTATTTTATATCAATTGTTAACATCTTCCAATAAATTTAGAGAAAACATCATTAAATTATAAATCAGTCAATCGCAATAATGCACGGAGGCCATAGTACAAAATTCTATCTTTAGTACAAACTATGTATTGCAGCCATTTGAAAGCAGCTGAGTCAGAAACCCATGATCTCAGGACTTTGTCATTTTCGGAAAAATAACATGTACTGTTTAATACAGATGTCCACTCTTCAGAAATTTCTAACAGAGCTAGTGTGCACTTTCACTTCAACTACCAACACTGTGTGTGAAAAATATAGTCTTTCAACCTATTAATCTGCTCAAAATGCTTAGTACAAAATTCTTCTTTAAATCCTACTAAGACTCATCTCTCAACATTCTCTTTGTAAAGCTCAACTTTTTGATATTCACCCAGGCATTACATATATAAATAATTTATTGAACTAAAATAAAATAAATAGCTTACCCAACAAATAGTAGAAACGGATTTCTGGTGTTCTAGTTTTTCTCTGCAAAGTGTTAGGGACTGAGACACTTTTTGAATAACGGATGTCAGCCACTCTGCAGTGACCCCATCTTTATCCAGAGGCTGGAGAAAATCAAACAATTATCAATAACAAAATACAAAAAGCTAATCGAGTAAAACTCACATAGCACTAAATAATGTTTAATATGGAAATTTTTACAGTCCCAAAAAACATCAAGAAATTATCACATTACCATCAATATCCGCACAAACTGCAATCTGTATGATGCAGAAACTGAATACTTTATGACCAAACAACACCAACACATTGTATAATTGTATATTCATTGATTTTTTTTTATAAAATAATGAATTTATTATTTTATGGAAGAAAAACAATGATAAATTCATTTTAATATAAAAGTATCTTTAATTAGTAGCTGAAAAGTCATTGTCTATAAAAAATGTGCAAATAGATACAGTTTTTATTAAGTTTTATGGAAGATATGTTTAAAATCATACTGAAATACTATTTTTTTGACATCATATAATATTAGCAAGCCAAATTTGCAAATCACAAATACAGGGATGACATATTTTACGCCCTCACATCATTTACCTTAAATTATATGTGGTATAGTGTGAACTCTGCATGTTTCCTTAAACACAATATATTTCATTGCCAATTGCCACAACTTGTTACAATGTGTAAGAAAGAAAAAACTCACTGTTTCAAATCTGACTAACAGACATCCATTAACAAAGCTTGAATCTTTTGGTCTCATTAATTATTTACATACAGTAAAAACATATTAAATATGTTTTTTCTAGAATTTCCAGCCATGGGTATTGCTTTTTCTATTTTGAAAAGTTACATGAATTAATCATTTTATGGGGATTTTTGGTGTGACAAGTGTGTTTGGTGTGACAAGTGTCATTTTTAACACTTTACAACAAAGTTGAAAGGTGTTTATGACTTTATTCATCCTGTCTGTCTGTCCGTTCACATGATAACTGCCATAAAAATGACTTTATCAAAATGAAATTTTAGTATGTTCATCAGACGGTCTGGTGGACCTGTGGGAATATAAATGAATAATATCACCCAATTAGTTTTGGATTGAACCCGGGTTGAAAAAAATAAAATACATTGAACCCTATGGGACCTAATTTTTCAAACATTTTTTAAGCAGATTTAAAATTCACAAACTGCTTCGAAAGTTTCAGAAAATATTCAAATTATCCCATAAAATATATATAAAAAATTTCAGCAATATATATTCAGTAGTTTTTTAAATAAAAATTAAAATAATAATTACACCTTTTATATGAAGCGATCACATGACCATTATATGAAGAGATCAAGTGACCCACTTCAAAATAAAATATGGCATCCATCTTGTGTCAAAATCATGATTTTTAAAGTTCCTTTTAATTCATATACAGTGTTGTATTCGTTCTAAAACCGCTTTATTTTTGCTTAAATTCTGCGCATCTACATACTGAAACAATGCAATTACAATATATTTGAGTTTAAATGACCATCCATATTTGATTATTTCTACAACGAAGCTTAATTTTCACTTACGGAAAATATAAACAGCAAAATATGTAGAATGAGTTGTATAAGAATTGCTGCATTTCTTTAGTGCAAAATTATTTAGCTCATGCAGTCTGCAATATAGCTGATATGAATGAAATATTCATTGATTTTACAGAGAGAAGGACGATTTTTTTTTATGAAGATTTAAGTATAGAGTTTAATTACTTGTACCTCCATGGTCTTAAGTTTTTAAATAAAATAAATTATTATAGTATTATGATGAATGAAATGAATGGAAAAATGTTTATGAATGAAATGCTGCTTTTATAGAGAGAGCCAGGCGTGTTATATTTCGATGATGTCATTTGAATAAATTTCAGTTATTTTCGATGAAGTTTTCAAATATAATAAATTATTGTAGTATTATGATAATTTAAAAAATATTACAATGTTTAAACCAGGCAATTTAATTTCAATGCCATCATTTGAATGAAGTTCATTTTTTTCGATGAAGTTTTAAGTTTTCAAATATAATAAATTTATGTAGTATTATGATAATTTTTAAAATATTACCGAGGAATGTATCGCATTTTGAGATGTTTAAATAAAATTGCATTGAAGTTAGAAAGTGTTTCATAATCAATGCTTTATGCATGATTGATCTTTCTTGTTTATTACTTAATTTAAAAAACTTATTTTCAATAGTGTTAGAAACTGAAAATTATAATATATCATTTGATTTATCACGAGTGCACTAAATAAGCAATTAAAATGTAAAGACTCTCCAGGATACACCCCCCCCCCCCACCCCTCTGCCAATAATAAGGGGCATATAAGGGAAGAGAGCAATAGAAAATCCATTAAATACATCATTTTTAAATGCCCGGTGTTCTTGTCTTGCATGTCTCCGATATTAGAATGTGGAACGGGATAAAGCAAACTATGACATGTTTTGGGGGGGGGGGGGTATAATCTTACATTTCACACTGGGGGGTATGTTCTCTGGCAATATAATATAGATCTGATGCTTTGAAAGATGTTATCAGTTGCTATGTAGTTCATTTCTGACAGTTTTTTTTATGAAAGGACAAAGGCCTACCAAGTCACACATCTAGGATCATGATAACTTCAAACATGACCATGTACAGATTTATTATTCTTGATGATTAGATTTAAGTCTCAATACAGATTTTTTCTTTCAGTTGTCTACATACCATAATTTAATCACAGGTAAAGGGGAGACAGATTGTGAACAAGACCATTGTTAGGTATCAAATTTGATGACCATGTTGAAGAATCTAGTTATTAAATTGAAATTTCTAGTTACAAATTACGACTAACGACCGTAATTCTCTAACAGTGAGCTATAGAATATTTCTGACTAACAATAAAGAAATAAAATAAAAAATGAACAGATATTATAAATTCTAACATAGAAGTTTAGCACAGTATTACCTTTAATGAAATCAAGTGTTCTTCAATAACACTTATTTGACTCTGGCAACTTTCTGCTAGTTCACAAGTTTCTTTACACCTAAAATTTATAAAATTTGGAAAGTTACTAAGTTGAAATTAATGTAAGAAAAGTGCCTTCAATTTATACTGTCTTGCATTACATAAAACAAGGTACATTAAAATTTCATAAACAGTTTGAGGGGTTTATTAATATTTTCAAAGATGGTAGATAAATCAAAAATATCATTTAAAAGTAGAAATATTATTATGATGCAAATCGCTGAAGATCTAATGTATTTCCTTAATATCAGTATTTTGTAGAGATCTTAAAAACTATTAAAATGTCTAGAAAGAGGCTCCAATTATCTGTTATATACATTAATATTTCACAGAGAATTATAAATTTGTAAAAAAAGTCTATAAATTCTATTTATAAAATATCTCAATCCTGAAAGAGCACTTAAAAGACTAGTGAGAATTTTCAAGTATGGTTAATATGTACAATAATGAATGTTTCCATTGTCATGATTCAAATGAAATGCATATTATGATTAAAAACATTCTAAACTCCATTCCATCAAAATATACAGTCAAACTTATTTTCCAAGTTATTACAAATATGGCATCCGTTGAGAGTAATATGTTATTTGTTGACATGATATACAGAATTGAATAGATAAAATCAAGCACTGAAAACCTCATTTTTACTGTGCATTTACTCCAATAATTTTTTGATCCACTGATTTAAAATATGTACAATAATGCTTGTTTTTAAGCTGCTTTTGACAAAAAGTCCGTGAAACTCATGCCATTTGCATTTTATGATCTATAAATATCTCCCAATGAAAATGTTCCTATATTCAGATTTCTTTTGTTAGCTTAGTACTCAACAAAATACTCTTGACAAAATAAAGTGTAAAATTTTCAATTCTAAAACAAAGCTGAAAATAAAAACTATGGAAAAATAAATCAATAAAAAATTTTCTATAAAGCACACACAGCATGAATAAGTCTTAGAAAGATTCTCTGATTCTATTTAACAAGAAATAAAATTGAAAATCTGAATTTTTCTAAGTTAAATAAATAAAAACTGTAAAGACGAGCTACAGCAATCAAGACATTTTAAGCATTGCAGCTCTACCCATTGGAAAACTCATGTTAAAAACTAAAATATGTAAATTATATCCACTTGATCTAAAATTCAATCATATACATTTGTAGGGTTTTTAAAAAGCTACATATTCTTGCTTATTGCTCATAGATAGCACTTTTAGTTGAGATATAAGCATTACAGACTGGAAAAATGGAAAATTTTCAACTTGACGAGGATTACTCAAAAACAATGAAAGCTTTTTTTAAAAACAAATATAGATTTAGAAATTAAATTTTCTAATACATATTTTTGTTGCTTACTATTTATATTTATCTTTTCTAGTTTTGAAGATATTTCACGTAAAAGTAAGAAAAATGAAATGTCTCTTTCGAAAAAAGTTTAAAATATTAAAATTATTTTTGTATATTCATAATCTAAAGCCTATTTCTGACAAAACAAGACAAAATTTCTATATTTTTATCTATTAGGTAAGGAGATATTAGCACCCAAAGTTGTTTACATTTTTCGTAATGCTCCAATTTCACCATAGATACCCCAAATGTAGATGTGATTCACATTATACATAAAAAACTCTTCAAGAAAAGGGGTAAATTTTTACCCATCAACTTTTACACCTCGAGTTTCAGCTGTCAAAAAATATTTATTGTTTCTGAAATAGACCATCTTTACAGTAGAATCGATCATGGGCAAATTGTGCAATTGCCTTTTAACAAAACCAGGATCCATATTTATAATTAAATAAAACAAACAATGAATGTAGATAAAGTTTAAAAAAAATAGAATTCGAATAAAAACAAAATAAAATACCAACTACCTAGCAGATATCCCTTCTAAAAAAACAACACAGGACTAATAGACAAAACACTTCAACAAGGGGGGGGGGGGGGGGGGGGGTGTATTTGAGTAGCATTTTTCATTTTTTTTCATTTTTTGATAATTAAATAAATATTTTTCTTTGAGATTTTTGCTTATATATTTGAAATCAGAAAGAAATTATCTATATGAATTAATTTCATGAGTTCTAAAAAAAAAATGCTGGAATTGTCCATTGTGCTGTTTATGCAAAGATAATTAAATTAGCCTTAATAATTAACCAGAATATGGAAATAAGCCAGTTAAGTCAATCTAATATGTAGTATTTAAAATATGGATGGAAAAATATACTAATGGACTTTTGGTGATTCACGAGAACATAAACTGAATTGCACAATCACACTGTTTATGCAAAAATAGATTTAAAAATTAGCCGTTTTGCAATTTATGCCAAATTCAACAACTTTTTAAGAACAGTGATGTGATTACAAAAAACTCTTTTGGAGCAATTTTTGGAGCAGCAAATTTCTGGAATTATAGCAGTTTGTAGCAGGCAGAATTTCGAAAATGTAGCAATTTGTAGCAAGATATTTTTCGACATTGTAGCAGTTCGGTGCAAGGCATTTTTTTATTTTAGCAGTTTGTCGTATATATAACAAGTAAATTCAAGACAATGAAGTTTTAAAAATCTAATTAACAGAATTTAAGTATAAACATTTTGAATTTTCAATTAACTTTTAATAAACTAAAATAGTATATAAATTACAATTATAAAAAATGCTTATTTTTTATTAAAAAAATCTATTTTCAATACATATTCTTTAATATAAAAACTGCAATAAATAATTGAAAAAATAATTTTACAGATCTAAATAAATTTTATTACATTAAATAATTAGAAAAAAATCTAAATTAAAAAAAATTGCAATAAAGAATTTTAAAACATATCTTAAAAAATGAAAATAAATAACTTAAGATCTAAAAATATTTTACTGCAGTAAAATTTTAAAAAAGATCTAACAAAATGAAATAAAAAATTTTAGGGAAAAAAAATATTTAGAAAAAATATATAATTTTAGGAAAGATCTACAAAATTAAAAACTTGAACAAATAATTTTTAAAAAGATCTAAAATAATTTAAGGGAAAATCTATAGAAACACAAAACATTTAAAATATGCAATATTTTTCAAAAAGGATACTGATCTGTTTATATTGCGCTAAAAAAAGAAATAACGCAATACAAAAAATAAAATCATAAAATTAAAAATAAATATAGCGAAATAAAAAATAACAATAAGAGAAATCCCCCATTAAATCAAAACAGAAATTGTATAAGTTAATCAAGCTAAAGCAAATAAATTTTATGCTCAAAAATATTAAAAAATTCAGTAACCTTCCGTTAATACGACGTGAAATTCCACGAGTTTTCCCTGCTGTCTGTATCAAAATTCCACGTACTGCATACTGCTATTTTTAATGCCATTTTTAAAAAATAACTTTAGATTTAATTGATACCGTGAATATATGAGTGTAAAAAAGCCATTCAAAATAAGTTATAAAATAGCTATTCAAAATGTTTTATACAATTTTGTTTACATATACAGTACAACTTGAAAAATAAGGTCCAGTCCGGACTGTACCGAATCCGTAATTTTCCAAATAATAGAATTCGGAATTTTTCTATTTTCAAATTTCATAAGAAAATTTTGAAATATCTATATCATTGATCCAAATGATCCAAATTATAGCATGTTACCCTTCATTTTGAAGGGCTTGAAAAAATATTTCGATTGATACCAAGTTTGATAATGTTCTCTTGGGACTCACCTCCCCCCTCCTCCGAGGGGACATATTGAGTCACAACACAAAAATTGTATTGCGGCTATTTTTCACTACAATTACTGAAACTATTAAATCGCAATCAATTGAACCATAAATAACCCCTTTTATGCATGGTTATGTTAAATTTTGTCCTATACTGCCATGTTAAGAAAATAAAAATTTTGAAGTTTTTGCCCAAATTAAAAAAAATTCTATTTAGTTCTAGATTTTTTGTTAACAAAGCCGAATATAAAGTTTCGTGAAATTCTATTATTATTTGTAGCAGCTATCATGTATTCAGGAGATCGACCACAGATGAGCATCACTCCAAAAATAGTCCAAACGTGTGTTCAGGAGGTCTTAAAACATATGTTGACATCAAAATCTCGAAATCGAAATTTTTCATAAAAACAATATTTTCTCAATACTACGCATAAGGGGAAAAAAAAAAAAAAAAAAAAACCTAGACGCTTTAGTTACTTTCTAGCATCCTTTATATAATTATTGCGTACATGGTTATATAATTAGTTCTGCTGAAAAGGGAAAACTTTATTAGGAATAGTTAAATAAATGAAAAATAGAGCAGCAGATAAAATAAATAACATATCTTATAAAATAAAATACCACTCCTCAATGATTTTTCTAAAATATGATGAGTCATTAAGAATGCAGCTGATGTTGATCCATTTGAGAGGTGAATGTGTTAATGACCTTGTTGCTCCATGCTTTGCAAAAAACAAAAGAGCAAAATATGCAGCAAATTTCAAGCTGGAAGAGACTCTGCTCTAACGAGGTGCTTCTTGATCTGCAAATGCTTTCTTTCGTCTTCCCCCTCACTGAGTCGTACGGATAAAAAATCAAATGATCTGATCCACGTTCCGTCCAATTTCTATGTACACTTTTAAGTCATAAAAATTGGGTTTTGGCTTAAAAATTGGTTTTGGTTCTTTATAAACTAGTTTTCTACTTTTTATTTATTTTTCGGTTCACCTAAGTTGAAAATTCCCTGATTTTTTCAGAATGTTGAATAAAAAACCGATTTTCTCTGACATTTTAGTCCACTTTTAAATTCCCAGTTTCCAGAGTGCACACGAACGAACCCTGTGCATGTTTGGCTCCCCTGTGTCTACCGCACTCCAGGAAGGAATCACTGGCTCCTTTTTTCCTACTTAGATCTTTCAAAATAGATAATCGAAGGGGGAGTTTGTTTTTCTTTTTTCTACTCAATACAATGGTCCCTATCACGCTCCCGTAACATGGTGAAGTATTCACGGACTCCAGACACAGGGAGAACGGACTGTAGGGAATAGTGTCTTAGTCCGAACACAACAAACCCACAGTTGATAAAAATTTGAGCTGTTTGAAAAAAGAAGGAAGTCTAATCCTCTGATTTTGCTGGTAGATTGCACTCTTCTGAGAAATTTCTGATTCAATCCTTTCTTTCCATTCCGAGAATTACGGAGAAGAATTACGCTTTCCGGTATTTTCATGAAATAGCACAGTGTTGGTGTAAAATCAGTTAAAATTTGCTTTTTGTATCAGAATGGCGCAGCCTACTTTGAATGGCGCAGTTTGGCGCAATTGAAGCAGCAATCACATCACTGTAAGAAGGATATTTATTACTTAAAAAAAAAACAATCTTAATTTACATTACACGTGGCTGTAAAGCCCCTTTGTCATGTTGATTTGATTGGCATGTAGCCATAAATTTACATTGGTATTGACAGACGACAATTTTCTGTTGGAAATTATGCAAACTCTGTAATCTGTAATACAAGGATGTTTCCCTTAGAAATTTTGGAGAATTTGTAGTAATCAGTATCTTTGCAAAAGTAGAAAGAAGAATAAAAATTACACGTTTTTATTTATTTATATACTAAAATTATTCATCAAAAATAAATCAGCTCAATAACATTCATGCCAAAATAAAAATACAACATAAGTAAAAAGTTACCTGTTGATGAGAGTCAAAAAGCTATTATCCGAAGACACTGCTTCAGACGTACGAGTTCTTAAAGCTTCAAAATGCAAAATGGAATTACAAACATTAGCTAGCTCACGAGACAGCTGGTTAGTATTCTACAAAAAAAATTAAATTTATTTTAATGCTCAAATAAAAATAAAACATTGCTTATATTAGTTCAGATAAAAAAAAAACTGTGTGATTAAATTATACATCCACAATATTAACTTCACATAAACCAAAGTATCAAGAAAAAGTTTCAATTATTTGATTTTTACTTTCTCATACATAGTATTTAGAAAGTATTGTATACACAAAAATTTTTGATTTCAAGATTTTAATACCAGCATATGTTTTAGGATTTCTTGAACATTCCTGACTATTTTTGGAGTGATGTTCGTCTATCTGTTTGTGGTCAATTTTCTGTATACATGATAGCTGCCACAAATATTAATGAATTTTCACGAAACTTTATATTCTGCTTTGTTAATGGAAAATCTAGAACTAATAGAATTTTCTTAATGCAAAAACTTTGAAATTTTATATTTTCTTATAACATGGCAGCATAGGACAAAATTTGACATAATCAGGCATTAAAGGGGTTATTTGTCTCATAAATAAAAGGGGGTTATTCATGTTTATTAAACTTAATAGTTTTAATAATTATAGTGAAAAATAGCTGCAATACAATTATTGTGTTCATAACATTATTAGCCCTGGGAGAAGGGGGTACATATCGAATTTCCCCTTAAAATGAAGGGTAACATGCTATAATTGTCAAAACATTGACATAGATTTTTCAAAAAAATTTTTTTGTAAAATTTACAATTAAAAAAAAAAGCTACTTGAAAACAAATTTTGGCATGAGAAAGTCGAGTTGAGCTACACTCCAGTTAATTTTTTTTTTTTTTTTTTTTGTATAGAAAAATAACAATAAGAGAATAAAAGAATAGTTTCATTTACTTGATGTTAAGCAAAATATGAAATTTAAAAAAAAAAAAATTGAAATGGGCGATTAAAACTTTCGAATTTTATTTGAGAAACAAAGAACAATAAAACAGGGTCATACAGTACTTTGTTTGAATACTTTATTAAATGAAATACTAAAAAGGGGTTAAAGATACTTACAGTAATGACAGCTGTTTTTGCTGCAATAGCAGCTTCAAATTCTTCTTGAACAGCAGTCAATGATGGATTGGCACCTGCCGCCCACTTCAGCCGTTGTTCAATGCCAGACGTTAAATTAAGGTAGCGTTCATGAGCAGATGTAACGACACAATCGAAAGTGACCAAAGTACTCACAGTCTGAAATACAGTATGAAACACAATTTTTTAAAATAGGCATTCAAACTCCAAATGTAATTTTTAATTACTTATAAATTATAAAAAGCTATATTATTAGAAAAAGAAAAGCGTTCAATAAGAAAACCTTAATAAATAAAATATTCCAGCTGAAAAACTTTTAAAAAGGCATAAAAAAAAACAAAAAAAAAAAACCAGAGACTAAGAATAAAAAATAGCTAAATAATTTAATTGAACTTGAAATCGTATAGTGGAAATTTTGGACTCAGATCTATATAAATAAAAATGAAAATCTGTCTGTCTGTGTTTGTCCCATCATCACGGGAGAACGGCTGAACCGAAATTTGATGAAATTTTGTAGGTAGCCTAGAAATAGCCCCACTTAAAATTTAGTCCGTGTTTTGAGTTTTTACGACCAGTGGTTCTCGAGATATTGGTAAAAAACGAAATTTTCGTTTGTCTCATCATCACGGAAAAACGGTTGAACCACATTTAATGAAATTTTGTGGATAGCCTTGAAATAGTCCCCCATAAATTTTGTCCAAGTTTCGAGTTTCTAAGACCAGGGGTTGTCGAGATATTAATGAAAAACGGAACTTTTTCATAGGAGATCTACTCTCCAACTCCGTGGTTTATCCAAACGGAAAGGATGAAAATCGTTTGTTTAAAACGCCAAAATGAAATAAAACTTTATTTCCGAGTTTGGTGCAGGATTTTTGCATTAATTAGTCACTTTAGGAAAGCATGAATTGTTTGAAACATGAATTTAAATGGAAAAATCTACCTCCATGGTTCATCTTTCACAAATTTTTACTCAACGATGAAAAGTATAAAGAAATCAAAATGGCTATTTAATTTCACATTTTATGAGGAAGTTTCTATCTTATATCATGTTGTTCGGCAATGGAATGAAATTAAATGTGTTGGTAATATTTATTATTTTTTTTTCTATTTGTATAATAAATAAATGGTTGTAAAAATATATTTTATAAATGAACAGTTTGATTGTTATTTTAATTATATATACTGCGTACATCACTTTCATTTATTTAAGCAAAGAGGTTTCAAGCTCATATATTGTGTTTAGCTAATAAACTCATATATTGTGTTTACCCAATAAATTCATTTAGCCGACTGTTGAAGCAGAAAAAGAGTAGAATGAGTGTATGTATCTTCTAATACAATTTTAGTGTTTTCATTTAGTATATACAAACGGGATCAGGATATTTTATTCTTCAGATCTGCAAATTCAGAGCTACGAATTTAGCGGAATATCTCTAAATAACTTGGTAACTTTTCTTAAACTTTATCAAATTAGTGGAAATGTCTCCAAATTGATAAAATGGCCCAAATCAATGAAATTAAATTTGTTTTTTTAGAATAGAGTACTGAAATGATGTTTCTGTAGCATTTGTCGGTCAGTCTATCCATCCTACATAATAACACATTTAAGGAATTTTTTTAATATCACCAAATTGGTAAAAATATTTTTAAATCCATAAAAATATCATGAAATTGATAAAATCGCGCTTAATAAATGACATTAATTGTGTTTTGTTAGGGGATAGTATTGTGATGATGTTTCGTCAATTTGTCGCAAAATGGGACTATCAGTTCTACAGTCCCACTTGGCGATTTTTTAAGTTATCGCTAAATTGACGAAAATGTCGAGGGAGATTGCATTATTCAGATGGAGATTGCATTATTCAGATGATATGATTTCTATCAATTTATTTGAAGCAAATGATATCATGTCGCTTAGCAACGGATTCAATATATTATGCGGCATATGATTTTTATTAAATCTTTTCCGATTTGAATAATAAAAATATGTATATAAAATAAATTTCATTGACATTGCATTTTTGACTGGATAATATCAATTACGGTCTTTAGATTTAAACATCATTATTATTGGTATTTTCTGGGACTGTTGATTCAGGGATTATTGATATTTTCAAATTATTATGGAATTGTTTTATTATGACGAAAATTGTTGAAACTCATATATAGTACATTGTACGAGTAATCTTCTACAAATGCATGGGTATATCTTCTAATCTACGAGAATATAAGTTGTAAAGGTATATTAGCATATATTTTGATATATATTGGCATATATTGGAATCAATTACGACCTTCTAGTATTAAGATTACAGGGATTTTTGATACTTTCAATTTATTATGTCATCTTTTTTATTTTGGCAAATATTTTTGAGACTCATATTGCAATACGGGTAAGCTTCTACTAACACACTGGCATATTTTCTGATCTGCGACAATATAAGTAGTACGGGGTTGCATATATTGATTCAATTCCTTTTTTTCTTTGTAAATTTACTTACAAAGGGGCCTGGATGTTTTATTCTTCAGATCTGCCCGTGAATATAATTTTGCATACTGAAAAGATATATTCTTAAACTTCTCTTTATGAGCAATAAATTTAATATTTTAACAGAATTTGCACATGATTGCGAATTATAAATTTCTTTATATTATATACTTCGTACAAAGAACGGGTATGCTGCTAGTAAACAATAAAATACTTATACTGAATTACATTGTGATTTACCCAAAATAGATCAAATACTGTGGATGTTGGAGAAGACAGGAAAGAAGACAGGAAAGAAATACAGGTTTTTAAGTATACACATAAATTAATATTTATTTAAGCATAACAAAATCCCAACCTGGACATTTTCCCCCACAGATGACAGTTATAAAAAAGCTGTCAATAAGAAATCAACGTTTGGAGTGACAATGGGACCTAGCCCATCGGTCCAGTATATAAAGATCTATAATGAGCTCATTAAGAAATTAAAAGGTAACATGATTCTTGCACATAGATCAAAAATAATAACACCAATTTGTAGCAAGCTTCCAGGAAGACTTTGCAAACACTATGGATTTTCCCCAGCACCTCTGGAATAGTCCATCTTTTAAGATGGTCTGAGGAGAGATTAGGATCGTTGGCTTTTCACCCCGCTATCCACCGGAATGCTAAACAGCCCTCGAGTGAGAGGAAGCATCACTGTCTGCAAAAAACTCCATCCTGGACCTTTTCCCATTATTCTTCAGAATGTATTTATCCATAGGCTCCTTCGGAGATGCCATTTCTTCCTTCACTGATATCTACATATCGCAACATTGCGCATGATCTGCAAACAGTCCCAAGGGTGGGGGCCGCTCGCCTCTTTCACCTCATATCCTAAGAACTTTGATGAAACTACCTCTCCATGCACAGCAGCACTAGTATAACTTAGTCCAGAGTTAACTGAAGCATGCAGCATTTTCTGACACAGCGCCAAACGCTATGCCGTAGCAATATGCAGAAAAACAGAGCATGACACACAAGTAATCTCACACAAATATGTCACACAAGTAATCTCACACAAATATGTCACACAAGTAATGTCACACAAGTAATCTCACACAAATATGTCACACAAGTAATGTCACACAAGTAACCCTACAGATTACGGAATTTTATGAATTTCGGTAACCTCCCCCAAATGGATCAAGTGCAGTCGTGTTGCAAGCATGTGCATGCATGAACATCAACTCAAATTAACAAATTGCATTTGCTGAAAAGAGGAAAATATTTTCAAATGCATAAGTCTTTCAAAGGACTTGAAAACATAGATTTATTGTCAAAAACAGGAAATATTAATATAATTATGAATTTTGAAAGGAAAATGGAAAAATTTACAACTTTAATGAACTTTTTATGAATTTTAAGTTTGGGAAAACAGCAAAATATGGCTTCAGGAAAAAGACATTACAGATAAAATTTCATTATCGTCAATGTTAACAGGTAACTAAAGTTAAGGCCTGTTTTATGTGGCACTATCCAGAAATGTTTCTGTATCAGTTTAAATTTGGAATATATTTTTTTTTAATTTTTTATACACACACACACACATATATATATATATACACATGATTGAGCAGACAGAAATTGATAGATATTAAAAGATAGTTAACAAATTAAAAGAAATGAAAAAAATGTACTTTTCGAATTTCAGACATGACTGTTGCTCTAGATGGAACAGTTGAACTCTGCAATGGCCCTACATTTCCTTGAACTAGCAAGTCTTCATTCAGCCACTGGAAACGAGCAAGTTGCAGCTGAGATCTTTGTTGGCTGCCTCTTGCAACTAATAAATATTGCTCCAATCGCCTGCAAAATTTAGATGCTGAAGATTAAAAGGGCAAATAACATTCATTAAGAAGAATTAACAATGTTTGTTTATTTTTTCCCCCAACCTGGAAGGCCTGTGTTGTGAAAAAATAAAAACTAATAAAGTTTGTGAAAAGGTTGTGAAAAAATAAAAACTAATAAAGTACAATGAGAAGAAATCAGAATAAAATATAAAAATGTGTTTTCTTGTTACTCATAAAAGGCAAATAATTTTAAAAAAGTCCAAATGTCACACTGGTAGATGACTAAATCAATATTAAGACAGGTCACTGCAATGTTTAAAGCCAAAATGGATGCTTGCTTGCCAATTATGAAGCAATATTTTCAGAATGTGAACACACCATCTGTATCCTGCCTTTTTGACATGTGATATCATAAATATTTAGATTAATATAAAAGGTACACATTTTAAAAATCTAAATTATCGATAAATAAACAAACGGAAAGTTTTTAATTATTATTTTAATGTATTTCTATCATTTTGTGTCGATAATTGCTTACATTATGTTTAGTTGCCATTTAGTGGCAACTATGCAGTTATGGATTAGGAGAAAAAGTACCAAAATACCACTAAATTAAAACAATCTGATGATGTTAGTATTTCTCAAGTATACTAAATAAATAAAATAAAATTTGCATGCATGTTATATTTCATTTTATATACGAGTCTTGAAGCAACTACTGATCAGAGAACTAATGATCAGACTTCAGCACAGAGAAGAGTTGCTATCAAAACCATTGAAGCAATGTACACAAATGATATTAAGCTGAATATCATGATATCCTATAATTTTGTTAATGGATTGTGGGAAGAAAGAAAATATATGCAAGGAAATTTTAAAACATACACAACATTTCCTGATACATTTTTTAATATCCTCTTATCCTTAAAAAAAAAAAAAAAAAAAAAAAAAAAAAAAAAAAAAAAAAAAAAAAAAAAAACTTATCTAAATTTAACCCTCTCAGAGGTGGTGTTTAAATGGCCCAAACACAATTTTAATAATTTTTTAAACATAAACCAAAAGATTTTTTTACTTCTGAAACATGTCAGAATGAATCTATATGCTACCTTTCATCAAGTAGAGATGACAATCCCACAGATGTAGATGCATTTATGAAATATCCAATTTCTGTGCTGCATTTTAATTGAAGAGGCATTTATGCAATATCTAGCAGCAAACACATTTATACAACATATAATTTCTTGCTACATATTAATTGCACCTGTGTGGTGTTTCAGCATTGAAAGCACTCCAAGAGGGGGGAGGGGGGGGGAGGAACATAACTATTTTAACATCAATGTATATATAATGTTGTACAATACAGTTGACTCATTAATCCAGAAAACTATAATCCATAATACATTTTGGATGCAAATTTTTAAATTTACAATAAATTACAATAGTGTATTAAATTCTGCAAAAGTTAATTCTGATACTAATTCTAATGACAAAGGAGAAAAGTTACATTTCTCACTCTTACGTTTTTCCCTTTTTTGTAAACATTCCAAAGCACAACATGATTTTCTGGGGTAAAAATATTTCATGAAAATTTTAATAGAAGGCATGAATTGTGTATTTTTTAATGTAAGTGAAAATTAAACATTTTGAAGGACCTTCAAACATTTGCAAGCACTTTTAAGATCTTAACACTCGTAATGACTGTTAATGATTGTGGGAATCTTGTAAAGGGTTAATATTCAGATTCATGGAGATTTCAAGTTGTACTGCACATATAATTCATCTTGGAACTGGCTATGGATTACTATACTGGTGAAATAACCAAGAGTTGCTGATTACACTATGCCAAAGAAATGTTACGCACCTTGCAAGATCCTCTTTTCGCCATGCTCCATCAAATGAACTGAGTAAAGAACTTAAAGAAGGTAACTGAGCTTCTAAAAAGTGGTCAGAAACACAAGACTTGTAAGCCTTCATCAATATTTCTTCTAAAGATACTTTATTTTCTACACCAACATCTCGTAATTCAATCTCGGCAGTCAGATCATATCCCATGTGACTTATTAATAAACATAAGGCAAATCCCATAGTTTGAGATGGTAATCCAAGAACCTAAATAAAATAATGTGAAAAAATATTTAAATAGTGCAAATTTAAAAAAATATGCAACGGAAGTATGTAATAGTCAACTTAAAAAAATATTAGTGCAACAATAGAGCCTTTACTTTACATAGTAAAACTCCAATTCCTAGAACTTAACAAATTTCTAGAAAATTACTATTAATTCAGATATTTCAGAAATCCAAAAAATCCCTATTAATTTCCAGCCTCAAAAAGGAATTTGGAAAATGTCATAGCTTAGTACAGAATTTTGCATTAAAAATAGCTAACTCCAAACATATCAAAAAGATTCCAAGAAAAATACAATAAGGCAATCTTTACAATGGTTCATTTTATGATAATTCACTTTTATAAGACAGTTCAGTATTTAAAGTATTTAAAGAAGTCACAAAGCATTTACACATTAATTAACAATGAAAATTTAAGCAATGTATTTAAATACAAATTAATGAACAATAGAGCAGACAGCTATTTATAGGATACAGTGGATACCCCTTCTTCAGTGCTAGACCAACAAACCCGAAACTAAGAAGATGAAATGGGCACAAATAAAAAAAAAGGGAGTGCATATTAGGGTGGAGCAAATGTAATAAACAAAAATTTTTCTTTTTTTTCTTTTAGCTTATATACAGAAAAGTTGATAAATGTGTCTATTAGTGATTCTGTAAAATTTGGACTTTTTCAATTGTCTTCTGGTGCATATATTGCAATAAATATGAACAAATAGACACTGCAGTGAAGTTGTAATGCTATTAACCATTTATGAGATATATGGTCTTACAGGACACCTTTAAATATATGCTGTCAAAAAAAAAATTTGTGACTAGAAAGGAATAAGGATTCTGCTTTCTGCGAGGTGTTTTAAGGGATAGTTGGCCCACATTTATATGTCACAAAATGCAAAACATGGAAAAATCTCCAAGCAGCCAACTAAGATTTGTGTAAGAATAAGCCCATACTATGCACACTTGTCATATAAGTTGGAATGTGTCTCTCACATTTTAAAAATATATCCTGAATTGCTCTGCCACTGATCAAGCATACAAGTTATTTTAATTTTTCTTTTATTTAAGAATTTGTAAAAATTGAGACTGTCAAAACTGTGGCAAACTATTCCTTGACACAATTCTTGAACTGATGAACCTGTGCCACTTCTGCATAAACAGAAGTAGATGATTCAGGGATAAATTTCATGCTTGTTTGACCACATGTAAGTTCCATGAAAACTCAGGGTATTCAAAGCCATTAGGCATGTTTTTGCCTGCAATTATTGTCATTAAATATACATCAGAAATTCTTGAAGTCACCGACAGCTCAGTTGTCTTTTTCTGTTGCCAGTTGATCATGCTCACAAAATCATTTGCTTCAATAACTAGCAGAGACAATTTAAAGTCTCTTATACTTCCCATTCTTTCAGAATTATTTTTATATTTTAAAATTCACCTTATTCCCAATTATTTTATATTCTATCAGTTGTCATTTAGTATCGTTAATCAAGTATATTTGTGGTGCCCAAAATATACATTTCTTTGCAAAACAGGATCTATTACTGCTTTTAAGCCATTAGTTAAATAATGCGACTTTTTCAATTAGACCAAATAAGTGCTTAGGGCCATCACCGCAGTCCAGTTTAGACTTAATCTAAAACCAACTGAGGATATAGACCTGCATTATAGCGTTTGCTAAAATTTTCACATCTGACATAGTATATTGAAATATCTCACTTTACAATTAATTAGTGGTTGTAAGCCATCTAAAATAACACATTTTCCTTGGTTCTCTTCCTGAGAAATCGATGTGTGTGAAAATTGCTCTAAATTTCTCCAAGCTGCATTGTTGCCTGACTGCAGGAACCCCTATAGCAAAATTTAAGACTATGCATCACTTAGATTTTCTGTTACATGTGACACACAGAGACACCTTTTTATTATTATAAATAAATGCTATTCCTTAAAAGCCTTCCCTGAAATAATCTTTTAATAGAGGACAGAACAACCAATCAACAAAGTATTGATTTTCATTATTAAAAAAAATAAATAAACATTTACACTTACCAAATGTTGAACATAATCAGCAGTGAACTGTTTTACAGGTTTGACAAGTTGTTGATCCACAACCAGGTGAACATCTCTTTCCATGATTCCAATTCTAGGATTAATTTGAAGGGAAGCAGCAAAACTGTGACATGCATGGAATGACTGCTGCATAGCTGAGAGTTTTCGCACAAAGTATATATCCTTGAGTATTGGACGAGCAGCAAGATGGTGTACAGCCGGCTAAAAGGTAAATTTTAACATATTAGAAAATAAAAATAATTCAATAAAATGCCTTAAAATAAAAAGCATATTTATTAAACTAATTTTAAACACACTACGAGGGTTTATGCAAATTTTAAAAGTAAAAATTAAATATATAAAAATTTGCTCAAATAAAAATAATCTGCAACAAATTAATAAAAGCACAAGAAGTTCATTAAAAGTATAAACCATTCTTCTTTAGGATGACAGAGTAACCATACCAGTAACGGCAAGAATGAGCTTTAATATATAGTTGCATTATCTGGCCCTAGGAGGAAATTGTTACCAAATGAAAATTAGAAAAAATGAGAGGGAAAACCCGGAAGGAAGGAAAATGAGCAGAAGACTACTAGAATAGTAGTTCTGCTGTTCTTTCATCTTCCTGGGTTTTTCCTTTTATTATTTTTGAAACTGCTTCAGCAATAATTTCTATCCCGGGTCATGGTAATGCACTATTTATTAACAAAGGTGTTCTTGCTTTTGCTGGTGCAGCTACCTGTCTCTTCATTCTGAAGAAGGAATATATTTTGTTTTTGCTTCCAAAACCAGTTAATACTTTTAATCAACTTTTTATACTGTCACTAACAACATATTTTTATTGCAGTAGAATTTATATTTCTGGACTTTTTTAGCATTTTAAAAGATCTTTAAATATTAACTTTTTTAGCATTATATTAAATAAACATTACCATCATTTCATAATCTAGAATTTGTTTATTACTGCAACCTTTAACAGCAATAGATAAAATATTTTTACTCATATCAATTATTCTACATTAGCATATTGAAAATGAAATAAATTTATTTTAGAAAAATAATTGTAGCAATTGTGCTGCTGCAGCCTTACTTCTGAGTAAATACAATATTAGTTTAAATTCATTATCAAATTATTACTTATTCAGTATGCATTCTTAATAAATAAGTTGCAATTATATCATTAATGCAGATGAACAAATTCTCAGTAAAAAAGAAAGTAAATACAAATGTAATGATAAGATGTCATGCTGTAAAATATATATATATATATATATATATATATATATATATATATATGTGTGTGTGTGTGTGTGTTTTACCACCCTTTTCTGCTCTTTTCTTTGTTGTCGATTTCTCCCAAAATATCACAAGTGTTAGAAGAAATCAAGCACTGCAAGCACTCATTATATTGCACTTTTTTAATGTCTTCTAAACAAATATTTATCAATCTTCAATAGCATTTTTGTACAAAAAGCTCAAATATTATATTATAAAACTGTTGAAATATAAAAAAAAAAATTAGCCAATGTATTTGAATCTAAATTCACATTCTGTCCTAAGACTTTATAAACTAAACTTATGGCATTTATTACAGATTTTTCATAAATACATGCCATATTGATAAAGAAATAAGGGCTTACCCTTCTATATCCTAATATTTTACTTGACATTTCATTGAACTTTGCAATAAATTGATGTCAGTAAAAATAAACATTTTTCCCTTTTACTCCAGTAAGGCTTTCAAAAATGCTAGTTCACAAAAATTGATCTAAATAAGCTTAAAAAATAAAACAATTTCCTCTTAAATCTGGAATACTTCTGGCAACTGACAAGAGCCTCATGCCTGAGTGATTTCACTCTAACAACTAAATAATGAGTAATTATGCTGCAAAGCATGGATTAATTCTCTGCTCAAATGATGATATACATAGGATGTGATTGTCATTTTAAGTTTTAATGAAATTAAGTAAGTACTAGCCGAATACCCGTTGAAAATCAACGGTCTCGCAATAACCAACTCCTGAATATTGTAATTTTTTAATAATTCGCGTTTCACATTTATTCGGCAAATCGAATATTTTAGGGTGCAGAACACCCCCCCCCCCCCCCTAAAGTAGAAAATATTGGAAAACTTAAATTCACACTTTTTCCTTTCGAACTATCTACCAGTACACCAAATTAAAGTCTCTATCTCATCCCAAAGCATACTACTTTATCATCCCCCCTTTCGAACGTTTTCCTGTGGAGCACACCCATAAATGATCATTTTTGAAAAACTCTGTTCGTCTTGGGTTTTTTATCAGATGATTGGCCCATATACCAAATATCATGCCTCTATCACATTTAAAAGAAAGCGTGTCTCATTTATTCCGAAAATCGTACATATTGGTATGTGGCACTCCCTAAAGTAGCAAATATTGGAAATCCAAAATTGCACACTTTTTTCCTTTCAAATCTGCCCATACTCCAAATTTGATGTCTCTATCGTATCGTAAAGCATGTTTTTTTATCACTTCATATTTCCAGCATTTTTCTGTGTTGCAACCCCTTAAATGATCATTTTTGAAAAACTGTAATAGTCTTATGTTTTTTTATCATATGATTAGTCCTTATACTAAATTGCAAGCCTCTATTACATTGTAAAGGAGGCGCTTTTCATTTGTTCGTCAAATCAAACATTTTAGTGTGGGGCACCCCCTACAATAACAAACATTGGAAAACTGAAATTGCACACTATCTTCCTTTCCCACTATATACCCGTATACCAAATTTGAAGTCTCTAACTCATTGTGAAGCATGGTCTTTTTATCATTTCCCCTTTCGAATGTTTTTCTGTGGAGTACCCACCCCCTTAAATATGCATTTTTGAAAACCTCCATTTTTCTTGGGGTTTCTATCAAATGATTCGCCTATATACCCTATATCAAATCTCTATTACGTTCTAAAAGCGGTGTTTCTACTTCATTCCAAAAATCGAACATTTTTGTGTGTGTCACCCCCTAAAGTAGAAAATATTGGAAAACTGAAATTGTACACTTTCTTCCTTCCGTGACCACCTGGGAACACCGCGTGCTGTTGGCACATTTCGGGCGTGGTAGCCCGGTGGTTTGCGCGCTGGATTTGCACGCTGCCACAACTGCCGCCGTGTTCATGCGGAGTACGATCACGTTAAACATGTGGGTCCGCAAGTCCTTCCGAGAGATTGGTGGTAGGGGAAGGAGGGTACGGTCCCTGTGGATGCCTCCCCCACTGGGTTCCGGTCTAAATTGGGTGGCTCTTCCCGGCCGTCCAAACAGTTACCTTACACCTTTCTGGTAGGTCGGACGGTCTGGGTCTCAACTTTCTTCCTTCCAAACAATCTACCCGTACACCAAATTTCAAATCTTCTATCTCATCTCAAAGCATGTTTTTTCATCAATTCACCTTTCGAACGTTTTTCTCTGGAGCACCCCCTTAAACGAACGTTTTTAAAAAACTATATTCGTCTTGGGTGTTTTCATCAAATGATTAGTCCATATACCTAATTTCAAGCCTCTATGAAATTTTAAAGGAACAGTTTCTCATTTATTCGGTAAATCGAACATTTTGGTGTGCGGCATCCCCATAAGTAAAAAATATTGGAAATCTGAAATTGCACACGTTCTTCCTTTCGAACGATTTACCCATACACCAAATTTGAAGTCTCTATGACAAAGTATGCTTTCCAATCATTTCACTTTTCGAACGTTTTAGTGTGGAGCACCCCCCCCCCCCCCTATAGAGAACGTTTTCGAAAAATTCAATTTTTCCAGGGGTTTTATCGAACGATCGAGCCGTGTACCAAATTGCAAGTCTCTATCTATTCGAGAAGTGCCTAAAAAAGCGTGACAGACAGACAGACGGACACTTGGTAATTTGTATATACTAGCCGAATACCCGTTGAAAATCAACGGTCTCGCAATAAGCAATCCCTGAATAATGTTAAATTTTATAATAATTCATGTTTCACATTTATTCGACAAATCGAATATTTTGGTGTGCAGAACCCCCAAAGAAGAACATATTGGGAAACTAAATTTGTGCATTTCTTCTCCTGTTTGTCTTGTGTTTTTTATCAGATGATTGGCCCATATACCAAAATATCAAGCCTCTATCACAATTAAAACGAAGCGTGCCTAATTTTTATTCGGAAAATTGAACATATTAGTGTGTGCTCCCCTTAAAGTAGCAAATATTGGAAATCTGAAATTTCACACTTTCTTCCTTGCAAACTATCTACCCTTACACCAAATTTGATATCTCTATCTCATTTCGAAGCATGGATTTTTATCAATTCACTTTTCGAACGTTTCACTCTGGAGCATCCCCTCAAACGAACATTTTTGAAAAACTATATTCTTCTTGCGTGTTTCCATCAAATGATTAGCCCGTATACCAAATTTCAAGCCTCTATCAAATTTTAAAGGAGCGTTTTCTCATTTATTCTGTAAATCGAACATTTTGGTGTGCGGCACCACCTAAAGTAGAAAATATTGGAAATCTGAAATTGCACACCTTCTTCCTTTTGATCGATTTACCCATACACCAAATTTGTAGTCTCTACCTTATCGCAAAGCATGATTTCCTATCATTTTACTTTTCGAAAGTTTTAGTGTGCGGCACCCCCTTAAGTAGAAAATATTGGAAATCTGAAATTGTACACTTTCTTCCTTTCGAGTAATTTACCTATACACCAAATTTGAAGTCTGTATCTCATCACAAAGCATGCTTTCCCGTCATTTAACTTTTCGAACATTTTGGTGTGTGGCACCCCCTCTAAAGAATGTTTTCGAAAAATTCGATTTTTCCAGGGGTTTTTATCAAACAATTGAGCCGTGTACCAAATTGCAAGTCTCTATCTATTCGGGAAGTGCCTAAAAAAAGCGTGACAGACAGACAGAAAGACACTTGGCACAATTAGTATATACTAGCCGAATATCCGTTGAAAATCAACGGTCTCGCAATAAGCAATCCCTGAATAATGTAAATTTTATAATAATTTGCGTTTCACATTTATTCGACAAATCGAATATTTTTGTGTGCAGAACACCCTAAAGAACAAAATATTGGGAAACTAAACTTGCGCATTTCTTCATCTGTTTGTCCTCTGTTTTTTATCAGATGATTGGCCCATATATCAAATATCAAGCCTCTATCACATTTAAAAGGAAGCGTGCCTCATTTTTTCGGAAAATCGAACATATTAGTGTGCGCACCCCTTAAAGTGGCAAATATTGGAAATCTGAAATTTCATACTTTCTACTATATTCTTCTTGCGTGTTTCTTCCTTTCAAACTATCTACCCTTACACCAAATTTGGTATCACTATCTCATTTCAAAACATGGTTTTTTATCAATTCACTTTTCGAACATTTCACTCTGGGGCACCCCCTTAAACGAACATTTTTGAAAAACTATATTCTTTTTGCGTGTTTCCATCAAATGATTAGCCCATATACCAAATTTCAAGCCTCTATCATATTTTAAAGGAGAGTTTTCTCATTTATTCTGTAAATCGAACATTTTGGTGTGCGGCACCCCTCCCCTTGAAAATATTAGAAATCTGAAATTGCACACTTTCTTCCTTTTGAACGATTTACCCATAAGTCTCTACCTCATAGCAAGGCATGATTTCCTATCATTTCAATTTTCGAACGTTTTAGTGTGCGGCACTCCCTTAAGCAGAAAATATTGGAAATCTGAAATTGTACACTTTCTTCCTTTGGAATGATTTACCTATATACCAAATTTGAAGTCTCTATCTCATCACAAAGCATCATGATTTCCCATCATTTCACTTTTCGAACATTTTGGTGTGGGGCACCTCCTCTAAAGAACGTTTTCGAAAAATTCGATTTTTCCAGGGGGTTTATCGAACGACCGAGCAGTATACCAAATTGCAAGTCTCTATCTATTCGGGAAGTGCCTAAAAGAAACGTGACAGACAGACGAACGGACACTCAGCAATTAGTATATACTAGCCGAATACCCATTGAAAATCAACGGTCTCGCAATAAGCAACCCCTGAATACTGTAAATTTTTGAATAATTCGTGTTTCACATTTATTCGGCAAATCGAATATTTTAGTGTGCAGAACCCCCCTAAAGAAGAAAATATTGGAAAATTTAAATTGTGCACGTCGTCCTTTCGAATTATCTATCAGTACACCAAATTAAAGTCTCTATCTCATCCCGCAGCATACTATTTTATCATCTCCCCTTTCGAACGTTTTTCTTTGGAGCACATCCATAAATGAACATTTTTGAAAAACTCTGTTGTGTTTTTTATCAGAAGATTGGCTCATATACCAAATATCAAGCCTCTATCATATTTAAAAGCAAGAGTGTATCATTTATTCCGAAAATGGAACATATTGGCGCTCGGCACCCCCTAAAGTAGCAAATATTGGAAATCTGAAATTTGCACACTTTCTTCCTTTCAAACAATCTACCAGTACACAAAATTTGATGTCTCTATCCTGTTGTGGAGCATGTTTTTCTATCACTTCATATTTCGAACGTTTTTACGTTTTTCTGTGTTGCACCCCCCTTAAATGATCATTTTTGAAAAACCGTAATAATCTTTGGTTTTTTTTCATCAAATGATTAGCCCATATAGTAAAATTCAAGCTTCTATCACACTCTAAAGAAGGCGTTTTTCAGTTCGTGAAATCGAACATTTTAGTGTGCGGCACCCCCTACAATAACAAACGTTGGAAAACTGAAATTGCACACTTTCTTCCTTTCCCACTATCTACCAGTATACCAAATTTGAAGTCTCTAACTCATTGCGAAGCATGGTTTTTTTATCATTTCCCCTTTCGAATGTTTTTCTGTGGAGTACCCACCCCCTTAAATATATATTTTTGAAAAACTCCATTCTCGGATTTTCTATCAAAAGATTCACCCGTATACCAAATATAAAGCCTCTACCATGTTCTAAAAGGGATATTTCTATTTCATTCCGGAAATCGAACATTTTTGTGTGCAACACCCCCTAAAGTATAAAATATTAGAAAACTGAAATTGTACACTTTCTTCCTTCCAAACTATCTACCAGTACACCAAATTTCAAATCTCTATCTCATCCCGCAGTATGTTTTCTTATCAATTCACCTTTCGAGCGTTTTCCTCTAGAGCACCCCCATAAACGAACGTTTTTGGAAAACTATATTTGTCTTAGGTGTTTTCATCAAATGATTAGTCCATATGCCTAATTTCAAGCCTCTATCAAATTTTAAAGGAGCCGTTTCTCATTTATTCGGTACATCGAACATTTTGGTGAGCGGCATCCCCTTAAGTATAGAAAATATTGGTAATCTGAAATTCCACACTTTCTTCCTTTCGAACAATTTACCCATACACGAAATTTGAAGTCTCTATCTCATCACAAAGCATGCTTTCCTATTATTTCACATTTCGAACGTTTTGGTGTGCGACACCCCCCTTAAGTAGAAAATATTGGAAATCTGAAATTGCACACTTTCTTCCTTTCGAACGATTTACCCATACACCAAATTTGAAGTCTCTATCTCATCGCAAAGCATGCTTTCCTATCATTTCACTCTTCGAACGTTTTGGTGTGGGGCACCCCCGGTATAGAACATTTTCGAAAAAATCGATTTTTCCAGGGGGTTTCATCGAACGACCGAGCCGTGTACCAAATTGCAAGTCTCTATTAGTTCGGGAAGTGCCTGAAAAAAGCGTGACAGACAGACGGATACTTGGCAATTAGTATATACTAGCCGAATACCCGTTGAAAATCAACGTTCTCGCAATAAGCAACCCCTGAATATTGTAATTTTTTAATAATTCGCGTTTCACATTTATTCGGCAAATCGAATATTTTAGTGTGCAGAACCCCCTTAAGTAGAAAATATTGGAAATCTGAAATTCCACACGTTCTTTGTTTCAAACGATTTACCCATACACCAAACTTGAAGTCTCTATCTCATCGCAAATCATGCTCTCCTATCATTTCACTTTTCGAACGTTTTGGTGTGCTGCACCCCCCCTTAAGTAGAAAATATTAGAAATTTGAAATTGCACACTTTCTTCCTTTCGAGTGATTTACCCATATACCAAATTTGAAGTCTCTATCTCATCGCAAAGCATGCTTTCCCGTCATTTCACTTTTCGAACGTTTTGGTGTGCGGCACCCCCTTAAGTAGAAAATATTGAAAATCTGAAATTCCACACTTTCTTTCTTTCTATCGATTTATCCATACACCAAATTTGAAGTCTCTATCTCATCGCAAAGCATGCTCTCCTATCATTTCACTTTTCGAACGTTTTGGTGTGCTGCACCCCCCCCCCCCCCTTAAGTAGAAAATATTGGAAATCTGAAATTGCACACTTTCTTCCTTTCGAGTGATTTACCCATATACCAAATTTGAAGTCTATCTCATCACAAAGCATGCTTTCCCGTCATTTCACTTTTCGAACGTTTTGGTGTGGGGCACCCCCTCTATAGAATGTTTTCGAAAAATTCGATTTTTCCAGGGGGTTTTATCGAACGACCGAGCCGTGTACCAAATTGCAAGTCTCTATCTATTCGGGAAGTGCCTAAAAAAGGCGTGACAGACAGACGGACGGACAGACAGACAGACAGACGGACACTTGGCAATTAGTATATACACCAAATTTGAAGTCTCTATCTCATCGCAAAGCATGCTTTCCCGTCATTTCACTTTTCGAACGTTTTGGTGTGCGGCACCCCCTTAAGTAGAAAATATTGAAAATCTGAAATTCCACACTTTCTTTCTTTCGAACGATTTATCCATACACCAAATTTGAAGTCTCTATCTCATCGCAAAGCATGCTCTCCTATCATTTCACTTTTCGAACGTTTTGGTGTGCTGCACCCCCCCCCCCCCTTAAGTAGAAAATATTGGAAATCTGAAATTGCACACTTTCTTCCTTTCGAGTGATTTACCCATATACCAAATTTGAAGTCTCTATCTCATCGCAAAGCATGCTTTCCCGTCATTTCACTTTTGGAACGTTTTGGTGTGGGGCACCCCCTCTATAGAACGTTTTCGAAAAAATCGATTTTTCCAGGGGGTTTCATCGAACGACCGAGCCTTGTACCAAATTGCAAGTCTCTATTAGTTCGGGAAGTGCCTGAAAAAAGCGTGACAGACAGACGGATACTTGGCAATTAGTATATACTAGCCGAATACCCGTTGAAAATCAGCGGTCTCGCAATAAGCAACCCCTGAATAATGTAAATTTCTTAATAATTCGCATTTCACATTTATTCGACAAATCGAATATTTTAGTGTGCAGAACCCCTTAAAGAAGAAAATATTGGGAAACAAAATTTCCGCATTTCTTCCTTTCAAATTATTTACCCGTACACCACATTAAAGTATCTCTCATCCCGAGGGACTCCTATATTAGTATTTCTCCTTTGGAACTTTTTTCTGTGAAGCACACCGATAAATGAACATTTTTGAAAGACTCTCTTTGTCTTGGGTTTTTATCAGATGATTGGCCCTTATACCGAATATCAAGTTTCTTTCACATTTAAAAAGAAGCTTGCCTGAATTATTCGAAATATAGAACAAATTAGTGTGCGGCACCCCTTAATGTAGCAAATATTGGAAATCTGAAATTTCACGCTTTCTTCCTTTCAAACTATCTACCCGTACACCAAATTTTAAGTCTCTATCCTATCGAGAAGCATGTTTTTTCTATCACTTCACCTTTTGAACGTTTTTCTGTGTAGCACCCCGTTAATGACCATTTTTGTCAAACTGTATTCATGTTTGGTTTTTTTGTCAAATGGTTAGCCCATATACTAAATTTTAAGCTTCTATCACATTGTAAAGGAGGCGTTTTTCATTTGTTCGGCAAATCGAACATTTTAGTGATCGGCACCCCCTACTATAGCAAATGTTGGAAGACTGAAATTGCACACTTTCTTCCTTTCCAACTTTTTACCCATACACCAAATTTGAAGTCTCTATCTCATCGTGGAGCATGCTTTTCTAGCATTTCATCTTTCGAATGCTTTTGTGTGGAGTACCCACCCCCTTAACTATAGATTTTTTAAAAACTCTATTCTTTTTGTGATTTCTATGAGATGATTCGCCCATATACCAAATATAAAGCCTCTATTACGTTTTCAAAAGAGCGTTTCTCCGTTATTCCGAAAACCGAACATTTTGGTGTGCGGTATCCCCTAAAATAGAAAATATTGGTAAACTGAAATTGTACACTTTCTTCCTTTCAAACTATCTACCCTTACACCAAATTTGATATAAACGAATATTTATGAAAAAACGAAAATTTTTTAAAACGAACATTTTTGAAAAACTGTATTCGTCTTGGGTGTTTTCGTCAAATTATTAGCCCATATACCAAAGTTTAAGCCTCTATCAAATTTTAAAGGCGCCTTTTCTCATTTATTCTGTAAATCGAACGTTTTGGTGTACGACACCCCCTTAAGTAGAAAATATTGGAAATCTGAAATTGCACACTTTCTTCCTTTCGAACGATTTACCCATACACCGAATTTGAAATCTCTATCTCATCGCAAAGCATGCTTTCCTATCATTTCACTTTTCGAACGTTTTGGTGTGCAGCATCCCTTTAAGTAAAAAATATTGGAAATCTGAAATTGCACGCTTTCTTCCTTTCGAATGATTTACCTATACTCCAAATTTGAAGTCTCTATCTCATCGCAAAGTATGCTTTCCCATCTTTTCACTTTTCGAACGTTTTGGTGTGGGGCACCCACTGTATAGAACTTTTTCGGAAAATTCGATTTTTCCAAGGGGTTTTATCGAACGACCGAGCCGTGTACCAAATTGCAAGTCTCTATCTATTCGGGAAGTGCCTGAAAAAAGCGTGACAGACAGACGGACACTTGGCAATTAGTATATACTAGCCGAATACCCGTTGAAAATCAACGGTCTTGCAATAAGCAACCCCTGAATAATGTAAATTTTTTTATAATTCACGTTTCACATTTATTCGACAAATCGAATATTTTGGTGTGCAGAACCCCCTAAAAAAGAAGATATTGGGAAAATTAATTTGCACATTTAATCCTTTCGAATTATCTACTCGTACACGACATTAAAGTCTATCTCATCCAGAGGCACCCCTATTTTATTATTTCTCCTTTGGAACATTTTTCTGTGAAGCACACCCATAAATGAACATTTTTGAAAAACTCTATCTTGGGTTTTATCAGATGATTGGCTCATATACCAAATATCAAGCCTCTATCACATTTAAAAGGAAACGTGCCTCATTTATACTGAAAATCGAACATATTAGTTTGCGCACCCCTTAAAGTAGCAAATATGGGAAATCTGAAATTTCACACTTTCTTCTTTCCAAACTAAAATACCAAAACCTTAACAACACCAAATTTAATATCTCTATCTTATTCCGAAGCATGGTTTTTATCAATTCACTTTTCGAACGTTTTACTCTGGAACACCCCCTTAAAAGAACATTTTTGAAAAACTATATTCGTCTAGGGTGTTTTCGTCAAATGATCAGCCCATATATCAAATTTCAAGCCTCTATCGAATTTTAAAGGAGCCTTTTCTCATTTATTCAGTAAATCGAACATTTTGGTGTGCGGCACTCCCTTAAGTAGAAAATATTGGAAATCTGAAATTGCACACTTTCTTCCTTTCGAACCCGTACACCTTTACCCATACACCGAATTTGAAGTCTCTATCCTATCGCGAAACATGTTTTTCTATCACTTCACCTTTCGAACGTTTTTCTGTGTAGCACCCCCTTTAAATGAACATTTTTGAGAAACCGTAATAATCTTAGGTTTTTTATCAAATAATTACCCCATATACTAAATTTCAGCCTCATCACATTGTAAAGCAGGCGTTTTTCATTTGTTCGTCAAATCGAATATTTTAGTGTGCGACACCCCCTATAATAACAAATCTTGGAAAACTGAAATTGCATACTTTCTTCCTTTCCAACCATTTACCCATATACCAAATTTGAAATCGCCATCTCATCGCGAAACATGCTTTTCTACTATTTCACCTTTCGAATGTTTTTATGTGGAGTACCCACCCCTTTAAGTGTACATTTTGGAAAAACTCCATTCTTATTGTATTTTCTATCAAATGATTCACCAATGTACCAAATATCAAGCCTCTATCACGTTTTAAAAAGGACGTTTCTCCTTTTTTCCGAAAATCGAACATTTTGGTGTGCGGCACCCCCTAAAGTAGAAAATATTGGTAAACTGAAATTGTACACTTTCTTCCTTCCAAGCTATCTACCTTTGCACCAAATTTGATATCTCTATCTCATTCCGAAGCATGGCTTTTTATCAACTCAGTTTTCGAACGTTTTACTCTGGAGCACCCCCTCAAATGAACATTTTTGGAAAACTATTTTCTTCTTGGGTGTTTTCGTCAAGTGATTAACCCATATAACAAGTTTCAAGCCGCTATCAAATTTTAAAGTAGCCTTTTCTCATTTATTCGGTAAATCGAATATTTTGGAGTGCGGCACCCCCCTTAAGTAGAAAATATTGGAAATCTGAAATTGTACACTTTCTTCTTTTCGAACGGTTTATCAATACACTAAATTAGAAGTTTCTATCTCATCGCAAAGCATGCTTTCCTATCATTTCACTTTTCGAACGTTTTGGTGTGCGGCACCCCCTTAAGTAGAAAATATTGGAAATCTGAATTGCACACTTTCTTCCTTTCAAACGGTTTACTCATGCACCAAATTTGAAGTTTCTAACTCATCGCAAAGCCTAGTTTCCTATAATTTCACTTTTCGAACGTTATGGGTCTGCGGCACCCCCTTAATTAGACAATATTGGAAATCTGAAATTGCACATTTTCTTCCATTCGAACGGTTTACCCATACACCAAATTTGAAGTGTGTATCTCATCGCAAAGCATGCTTTCCTATGATTTCACTTTTCGAACGTTTTGGTGTGCAGCACCCCCCCTAGAGAACATTTTCGAAAAATTCGATTTTTTCAGGGGGTTTTATCGAACGTCCGAGCCGTGTACCAAATTGCAAGTCTCTATCTATACGGGAAGCGCCTGAAAAAAGCGTGACAGACAGACAGACAGACAGACAGACAGACGGACACTTGGCAATTAGTATATATAGATAGACTAGCCGAATACCCTTTGAAAATAAACGGTCTCGCAATAAGCAACCCCTGAATAATGTAAATTCTTTAATAATTTGCGTTTCACATTTATTCGACAAATCGAATATTTTGGTGTGCAGAACCCCCTAAAGAAGAAAATATTGAGAAACTAAATTTCCGTATTTCTTCCTTTCGAATTATTTACCCGTACACCACATTAAAGTCTATCTCATCTCGAGGCACCCCTATATTAGTTTTTCTCCTTTGGAACTTTTTTCTGTGAAGCACACCCATAAATGAACATTTTTGAAAAACTCTCTTTGTCTTGGGTTTTTTATCAGATGATTGGCTCATATACCGAATATCAAGCCTCTATCACATTTAAAACGAAGCGTGCCTAATTTATTCGGAAAATTGAACATATTAGTGTGTGCTCCCCTTAAAGAAGCAAATATTGGAAATCTGAAATTTCACACTTTCTTCCTTGCAAACTATCTACCCTTACACCAAATTTGATATCTCTATCTCATTTCGAAGCATGGATTTTTATCAATTCACTTTTCAAACGTTTTTCTGTGTAGCACCCCGTTAATGAACATTTTGGTCAAACTGTATTCATGTTTGGGTTTTTTGTCAAATAGTTAGCCCATATACTAAATTTCAAGCTTCTATTACATTGTAAAGAAGGCGTTTTTCATTTGTTCAGCAAATCGAACATTTTAGTGAGCGCATCCCCTACAATAGCAAATGTTGGAAGACTGAAATTACACACTTTCTTCCTTTTTATCTTTTTACCCATACACCAAAATTTGAAGTCTCTATCTCATCGTGAAGCATGCTTTTCTAGCTTTTCATCTTTCAAATGCTTTCGTGTGGAGTACCCACCCCCTTAACTATACATTTTTGAAAAACTATTCTTTTTGTGATTTCTATGAGATGATTCGCCCATATACCAAATATAAAGCCTCTATCACGTTTTAAAAGGAGCGTTTCTCCGTTAATCCGAAAATCGAACATTTTGGTGTGCGGCACCCCCTAAAGTAGAAAATATTGGTAAACTGAAATTGTACACTTTCTTCCTTTCAAACTATCTACCCTTACACCAAATTTGATACATCTATCTCATTCCAATGCATGGTTTTTTTATCAAATAACTTTTCGAACGTTTTACTCTGGAGCACCCCCTTAAACGAACATTTTTGAAAAACTGTATTTGTCTTGGGCGTTTTCGTCAAATTATTAGCCCATATACCAAATTTTAAGCCTCTATGAAATTCTGAAGGCGCCTTTTCTCATTTATTCGTTAAATCGAACGTTTTGGTGTGCAACACCCCCTTAAGTAGAAAATATTGGAAATCTGAAATTGCACGTTTTCTTCTTTTCGAACGATTTACCCATACACCGAATTTGAAGTCTCTTTCTCATCGCAAAGCATGCTTTCCCATCATTTTAGTTTTCGAACGTTTTGGTGTGCGGCACACCCTTAAGTAGAAAATATTGGAAATCTGAAATCGCGCACTTTCTTCCTTTCGAATGATTTACCTATACACCAAATTTGAAGTCTGTATCTCATCGCAAAGTATACTTTCCCATCTTTTCACTTTTCGAAAGTTTTGGTGTGGGGTACCCCCTCTATAGAACGTTTTCGGAAAATTCGATTTTTCCAGGGGGTTTTATCGAACTACCGAGCCGTGTACCAAATTGCAAGTCTCTATCTATTCGGGAAGTGCCTGAAAAAAGCGTGACAGACAGACAGACAGACGGACACTTGGCAATTAGTATATATAGATAGATAACAGTTTCCCTAAGAAAATCCAATACACACAATGCACATTCCTTGGCAGTATGATTAAAGGAATATATACCATTTGAAAGTGCTCTTCAGTTTTTGATTTGAATTTCTTTGGAGCTTTTTCAATAAACAAAAATTCTAACAATGTAGTTAATGATTTATTTAAGACATAGTTTTTGGAGTTATGGGTAGAATACATTTGATTAACTTTTATTGATCTGTTTAATCCTTTTTCTGCATCACACTTAAGTCTCATATTTATCGTATATTATTGGCTTCTCCTCATTTTGTTTATAATTCATTACACTATGTAATGATACCATACTAAGTTCGTTGGTTTAGTCATTTTGATAAAGCAACATGGTTTAAATATCACTTGGCATTCAACATTAGGCTTCTTCACACTTAAGAAAGAAATCCAAGAATTTCTGCAAAAATTGTTTGCATTCCATATTTATTTGCCCAATATTTTCTGTTTCCAGTTATTTAAATGCCGCCTTGCTAGTTAAAATCCTTAATCTAGAAATATTGCTTATTATATGTACTGTATATAAAAAAAATATTTTAAAATACACTTTGAATTCTTCTAAATGATTGTGAAAAATTAATAATAATAATAATAATAATAATAAAGGATAAAATAATATTAACATAGTTACTTACAGCAAGAGCAACAGTATCACGATACATGTCCAATTTCTGCCAGCTTGCTGGTGCATGCAAGTTATCCAAATAAGAGAGCAATACATCCAAATCAGAATCTACTTTTGTAAAAAGCCCATTGAAACCCATAAGCAGCATCTGACCTTGATTGAGTCCTAAAAGAAATTAATGGAAATGGCATTTCTGCATGCACTTGAGTTTGAAAATACATTAATCTAATCTCGAAACTACTAATCAATATAATATTAAAATATTAATGTTTTACGTTCAAAATACCAAATATGCTTTTTTTCATTTTCAAGTTAGGACAAGAAAATAGCTTACTTGAGAATAACGAAAACACCAAAATTAATGTTTTAAATGCAGTTAAACCATAACAGAGCTAAAGGTACAAAATCTTATTCTACATCACTACAAACTATGCACATTTGTTATGGAAATTGCTCTCTTATAATATTAAGGAAGCCACTAAACACAGAATAATAACAGATTATTTGCTATAAGAAACCTAAAGTACTGAACAAAGATTTGAAATCTAAAGCGAACTAGACTGCACTGAAAACTGTCAAAAATCTGAATGTGAACATTTATACACACACTTAACCTTTTGTAGACGGTGGCATTCCAGAATCGCCATGGCGCAAAGGAAGGAACGTTTTGCTTCCATACTGTTCCTAAAAGATTGCACATTTTTTTTTTTTTTTTGCACTAAGCCCAATTCCCTAGAAAAATTCACCAAAAAACACCCATTCAACACAGCATTCTACTTTTTTTAGGCACAAAGGAAATTATTATTCCCATTCTTATTTCCCATTTGATGTATATGTTTTGCACAAATTATCTTTTATCGAAATATTAAAAATTTAAATAATTAAAACTGATTACTTGATAAAAATAGTTCTCTGTTATGCATGAAAAATATTCACATGAACCATTTATGAGAGAAGACACTTGTATTGCAGTTTTGTATTGTTACACACAACAATTTGCTCTTCCCGGCCGTCCAAATAGTTGCTCTTAGTCCTCTGGACGAGTCGGACGGTCTGGGTCTTCAACACAACAATTCGCTAACAGTCATATATATAAGAAAATCACTTCTTTCTATCTGTCTATAATGCTTAATGATAAATCTGGCAAAATATCACTATTGGCAACTTGGCTATTAATTTGACAAAATATCGCTAACTCGATGACTTTTTTATATAATGGTGCCAAACTGACAAAAATATCACAAAACTGCAAAAATGATGCTACATTAATGAAAATTATACGAAAGTGATAAATTATTGAAATATTTTAATATATGGACTACTTACTGCATATTGCCCATGTTGTCAATATTAATAATTTTCAAGTTAGAGTTGAGTAAAATATAAGTTAATTGGGTACTTCAAAATAGTTTTACATGTTGTCATCTAGAAAAGTGTCAAATTTGTACAATTCAATGTTGAGAACATTGAGCCGTGGATCTTATTTACAGTAATACCTCGGATCATGAACGTCTCGGTCTACGAACACCATTTGCAAACAAATTTTGCTTCGCTTCATGAACACACATGCACGGAGCACGTGAAGACTCACCCTAGAAAAACTTATTGAATTGCAACTTGAGCAGGTGAAAGCTATGAAGGAGGAGCACTCAGCAAAAGAGCAAGAGGTGCCAGATGCTTCAACTGCTGAAATGAAGGACATTTGCAGTAAGTGGAGTGAAGTGCAGGCTTTTATTGAGGAACATCACCCTGACAAAACTGTTACCAGCAGAGCAGTGGAAATTTTAAATGATAATGTAATGGCTCATTTTCGCAAAATTCTCCAGCAAAGAAAAAAGCAAATTTCTTTGGATCGTTATTTTATACAATTACCAACTGCCTCTCCTTTGGAGTAATCTTCCTCCTCCATCTCCATGTGCCAGCAATTATCAACCACAAAGGCAAATTGTATACGTACTGCAAAATTAGTTTTATTTTGGTAATTAAACTGCTTTCTACTAATATTATTGTTATATTTACTTCCTTTCTGTATTATTTACACACATAAAGCCATAACATGTTAAAAAAAAAGTTTCTAGGACAAAAAACGTATTTGCATTAATTGCAATGGGAAAAATTGATTCGGATCACGAACTTTTCGGTTCACGAACATAATCCGTTCCTTGACCCTGTTCACGAACAGAGTCAAGGAACGGATTATGTTCGTGAACCGAGGTATCACTGTATCTCATTTTTTTCACTGTGAAAGAAGTAGATTCATTGCATTATGCAGTGTAAGCCATGCACTGCCCTCATTGAATATATATATATATATGATTGCAGTGAAAACAGATTCAGAGCCAACCAATCAGAAAGCTGGATGAAAAACAACCATGCCAATCTAAAAGTAGTGAACATTGGAATGCTGCTAAACACCACAGAAGAGTCCCAAAACATTAAAAGACAAAAACTACTTGATTAGATGGTTTTAAATCCAACTCTACAGTCTTGTATACATTTGTGAACATATTGTCTCACTGATTAGTTTTTAAACTTTTAGTATTTGATGAAGGGGACCTAATGTAGATTTGAAACAGCTGAAAGCTACTTTTTACTTCAATTTACACTTTATTATTTTGTGAACATTTTTCTAAGAGATTGATTATTCACAATTATCTTTACACTCTTGTAATCAACTGTGCAATTTTCAAAGAAACTCAAATTGGTATATACTAAAAAGAATCCCCCTCCTTCCCTCAAAATGGAAAATTAAAGAGACTGATTAAACAGAATGCTATAACTACTAATAATCTTTAGTAAAACAATATAAAATTATCACTGTTTTAAAATATGTTAGTATAACACAACTCGTGTTCCCATGAAATATCTAAAAATTTCAAATTACCAGTAATTTGAGGTTCAGTTCTTTGCATTAAGGATTCAAATTCATTCCTTAATTTCTTTACAGTGTCGGACACCCTACTTTCAGTTACCTAAAAAGAACAAATTATAAATTATTTAGAATAATTTACATGTACCTACTGGATTGAAGTATAAACAAAACTCATTAAACTGAATAATCAAAGTTTTTTTTAGTGTTTATACACAGCTAATTAACTTTTAAAAGTGAACTTTTTAAAAAGCGATTAAATATACCATAGACATTACAAGGGACCTTGAAGATCCCTGAAAATCTCTTAAATAGTGAGATTCACCATAGATTCAGCAGGTATTATAATAATTACACAGAAAAACTACAAAATTAACTAGAAACTTTAGAAATTTGTACACATTATAGTATAAAAAACAGAAACCTACTTGTGTTTTTAAAATAAGATTTGTTATATTGGTTTCTAAATCTGAAATTAACTTCTCCAATGGAACTCCACAGCGAGCAATTATTCTGTCAAGTTTGGCAACCATTTCGATTACAGAAGGCTCAAGAGCAGTTTGGATAGCTTCAGGTAAAATAATATTTTGAAAATGTAAGCTTAAATCCTGCAGGATAAAAATTTTAAAAATAGTTATTTAACAATAAATGAACAAATAATATTTTTGAAATGAATAGAGATTTTACAATAATTGCAGAAAACATGACAAATATTTAAAAGTAATCTGGGAATGTTTGTGGATCTTTTTCAAAATTTTTAATTTTGAAAATAGATCTTAAGAAACCCCAAATTCAAAATGACCCCCCCCCCCCCCCAATTAAAAGTCCATCAAAATCAGACTAAAATAGAAAAAAAATGGGGAGGGGGCAGAATCAATGTTAAGAGATAACAGGTTATATTAAATATATGCTTTTTGAGCAGTCTTCACAAGATTAATCAAATATTAAAAATAATTATTCATAAAAGTTTGAATATAATTCCTTTTGAACACTAAAAAATATATTTTAAAAAAATGCAGAATGATATACAAAACTAGTTAATTTCTCCACAAAGTTTTCAGCCATTCACTTTTCACATTTTCAAAAAATCAGTTTTTTTCACACACACACAAAAAAAAACAACCTTGGACAAATCTTGGAAGTAAATGATGCTTAAGCAAAGCTTAAACATGCTTATGGCATGAAAATAAAAAACAGGGTTCATACTCAAACTTAGCAATGAAATTCTCCAGGTTTTCCAGAAGAATTATTACAAATATTCCATGGTTTGAATCATGACATTTTGCAGTATGTAATGATTCTATTTAGCAAAGTAAATTCAAATGTAGTAACACACACAAAATTTAAAATGAAAAATTGGCAAATTTGATAAAAATGTGACATCCACATTTTGTAAATCAAAAGTTTAGTTTTAATTACAAAAAGGTAAAGTAGTCTTTTTAACTCAACAAAGCTGGAATTATTTTCTTTCGCCTTAAATATATGATCTTTTTCCACCTAAATGAAGTGTATGCACAATGCCTATCCTGTTCAATACCTGTAAGTTCTTCTTTACACTCTTGTAAAGAGCTATCTATTAAAAAACCCTCAAACCAATGGGTTTTTACCACTAAAATTTATTCTTAGTCATATTCACTGGTACCATATGGTACCCCATGGTTTTTCCAGGTTAAAAGTTTGAATTTTTCAAGATGACAAAACAATGGCTAATTACAGGGTAAAATAGAATTTTTCTAAGTTTTTAATGAAAAATTGCAATTTTTCATGAGTTTTCACTGAGATTTTGAGCTGAATTTATATTCCCTGAGTATTCCAGATTTTATGTACTCTCTGAGGTGGTGGTGTTGTTGAGACTCAGACCGTCGGACCTACCAAAAAGGTGTAAGGTAACCGTTTGGACGGCCGGGAAGTGCCACCTAATTTAGACCGGAACCCAGTGGGGGAGGCATCCACAGAGACCATACCCTCCTTCCCTTACCACCAACCTCTCGGAAGGACTTACGGACCCACATGTTTAACGTGATCATACTCCGCATAAACATGGCGGCAGTTGTGGTAGCGTGCAAATCCAGTGCGCAAACCACCGGATTATCACGCCCGAAAAGTGTCAACAGCATACGGTGTTCCCAGGTGGTCAACCATCCAAGTACTAACCGCGACCGATGCTGCTTGATTTCGGTGATCTAACGAGAACCAGTGTTTTCAGCATGGTAGGGCCGTTGGCTCTCTGTGTGGTGTTGTTGTTGTTGAGACCCAGACCGTCCAACCTACCAGAAAGGTGTAAGGTAACTGTTTGGACGGCCGGGAAGTGCCACCCAATTTAGACCGGAACCCAGTGGGGGAGGCATCCACAGGGACCGTACCCTCCTTCCCCTACCACCAACCTCTCGGTCTCTGTGTGATGTGTCATAGTTGCTAAGCACATAGAATGGAAAACCCACATTTGCAATTCAGCAGCTAATCTAGCAAATAATGAGAAGGTTTATACAGTTCTGAATATTTTTCCATATTACATTTAAATAAAGAAAAAATTCATAATACTGATGTATTTCTTCTTATTTCTTAGCGAAGATTACCAGGTTAATACATTACACTTATAAACACACATACATACACACAAATGAGCAAAAAGTCAAAATTTAATAAGACATATGTAGGAGATTTTAAAAGATGAATTTTTGAATTTATTGCATAACATTACAGTTTACAACACAATTTACAGTTTATCAAATAACATACCTCTAAGGCACTGAATACATAATGAGCCAACTTTACACCCTGCAATCCAGATTTTAGCTCAGGGCTTTCAATCTGCAAATCAAAAAATAAATAAATAAAATAAACATGTATATACATAGAATGTCAGTTAATTTACATAGATTAAAAATTATAAAGAAATTAAAGTTCTAATTACCACACAACTGTCCAAAAGAAGTTGAATATACTCAGTCACATTACCACAAGTACTATATATCTCATCCAGAAACCAGTCACCATTCCAAGAAGCTAAATCTACTAATCGATCCCCTGAAGCTGAAACAAAATAATCTATGTAGTAAATATTATAATTCATTTACTTTGCATTTGTTTCAAAATACCTATAATTTAATTATAGTAATCTTAATTACCTCCAGCTGCAGTTTCCATCATGAACAATTGTTTTCTTATGGTACAAAGAGCTTCACCTAACACACATAGAAAAGCAAGATGGCATGGCTTTCCAGCATCTATAATACAAAATATAAATGTATTACTTAATATCAACCAAAATATTTAACCAACACATAAACTGTACTCTTGCTGCTTAAAAAGAAATAAGTTTAACAGCAACTGCAATTAAATATAACAGTGCTACTGCACACGCATATAAATCATACACACCAACATTATACCAGAGATCAACATCCTTTAATCCTGTAATAACTTTTGCAATATACAAAATACAGTGACCGCCGCTTATAAGAAACACGTTCGTTTCGCTCGTTTTGTTTCTTATAAGCAGTTGTTTCTTAAATCCGGAAATTTTTTAAATATCGTTCTTCCATTGTAAATACTAACTATTGAACACAATTTTACAGAATTTAAAAGATAAATGTATATAAGTAAAATATTAGTACATACATAATACATTTGTAAATTGAGTTTTGCATTCAAAAATATTTCTTATTTTACGAATTAAGCCTTACAACTTAAAATATTATCTATATGTATGCATATACTAGTATGTAATTAAATAAGAATAAAAAGTAAAACTCATAGGTCGTTCATTTATGTATAAGAGCATAGTACATTTTCATACATACCGTAATCTATTACTGAGGAACAGCAAAAAATTTATCCAGTGTTGTTTGTGCTAATGAGTCTGTGATTAGTTTACGTACATCCATTTCTAAATCATAAAATAGTCCATAAACTTTTTCTGATGCCCCTCTATGTTCAAGAGTTTTTCTAATTATAGTTAGGGCTTCTCGCAACTGTTTGGCTGTAGGAAAATTTTCTTCTTGTGGAACGTCGTCTTCATTTTCTTCTTCATTGCAAACATTCTGAATTTCCGCCACTATGTCATCATCACTTTTTTCTTCAGATGTTTGTAAATTTTCATCGATGTGAATCCATTCTTCGAAATGTGCTTCTAATTCTTCTACATCTTCTGCTGGTATGTCAACATTATTTTTCAAAAATCCTGCTTTACGGAAGCAATTAAAAATGCATATGTCAGAAACATTTTTCCATGCGCCTGCGATCATATGGATAGCATCAAGCAAGGTTATTTTCTTGCTTATTTCGCAAGCCGATCCTTTCTCTTCATCAATTGCATCTACTATTTTCTGTCGCAAATTTGACCGATACAGGGTTTTAAATGCTTTAATAATTCCTTGGTCAAGAGGCTGTATGATGGAAGTTGTATTGGGTGGCAAAAAACAAAGTTCAATGTTTGTCAGCTGTACTACAGGATGAGCCGAACAGTTGTCAAGGATTAAAAGAATTTTTTCTCTTCCCATCAGTTCCCTGTCCCACTTTAACAAAAAGTCTTCAAAAATTCTACTTGTCATCCAGGCATTCTTTGAATTTTCGTAGATCACTGGCAATTTTTTTATTCCACTTAAACAGCGCGGACGTTTGCTTTTGCCAATAACTAAAGGGCTCTTTTTTACAGTTCCCGTCATATTTGTTGTTAACAGAACTGTAACTCGATCTTTTTGTTTTTTTCCAACGGAGGATAGATCATTTTTGAACATCATTGTATACTCGGGCATCGCTCTAAAATAGAGCCCAGTCTCGTCAGTGTTAAAAATTTGATGAGGAGCGTATTTTTCTAATAGAGGTGGTAAGCTTTGCGTAATCCATGAAGATGCCGACTCGGAGTCCGCGTCCTGCTTCTCTCCATAATTTTTTTTGTACACAATGTTATTTCGTTCTTTCCAGCGGCTTAACCAACCATCAGTCGCACGGAACTCTTTTTCTCCTAATTTTTCCGCAAAATTTTCTGCTTTTTTCAGTAAAATTGCCCTACTGATAGGAGCGTTCTTTAATCTGGCGTTAGAAAACCATTGTAAGAGTGCTTCCTCTATAGCAGCTGCCTTTCCTTCTCGTTTCCGTTTTCTTTGAAGATTACAATTTGGCGTCAAAATTTCATTTCTGCCTTTCAGGATTTTACATAATGTTGAGTGCGGAATTTCTAATGCAGAAGCAGCTTCTCTTTGACTACACAGAGGTAGAGAATCATACTTTTTAAGTAAACTTTGCTTTTCAAGCAAAGTAAGGGTTTTTCTCTTTTGCGACATGCTTCCACTAGCAAAACATAAAATGACTAACTAAAGCTGTACGAATCTTATTTGAGTGCATAAGCAGAGATGCCTTTCCTTATCAGTATGTTTCCTTAACTGCCAAAAGATTAAAACTCGTTTCTTACTGGTTTGGGGTTGTTCCCCCTAAGCCTTTCTACGGAGAAATTCTCTGTCATCCTTTGTTACATAGCAAACTCCCACCCCCTCCCCGTACGCCCAGAGACAAGAGATAACAACTCGTCCTTCAGTTAACCTTAAACAAATGGATTTTTTTCTTTTTTACACCCGCGTCGCAAGGAAATCAACAAATTTTCTGTAGAAAACTGTTTCTTATAAGCGGAATCGTGTTTCTTATAAGCGACACAATTTTAATGTTAAAATGAAGTTTGTATTTGTTTCTGTCGTTTTGGGTCTTATAAACGGCTGTTTCTTATAACCACTGAATCTTATAACCGGCGGTCACTTATAGGCATACTTGTCAACTTTAAAAGTGCCTCACCGGTAGCACTCGGCTGACATAACCAGTGTTTCTCTCAGGCATACTATGGGAAAAGTATGGCAGAATCCCATCTCAGAGATATATGTTACAAAACTAAATGTAATTACTGTATATATATATATATAAACTATTTCTATACAGGGTTCAATCAATTTAGATACGAAAAATCAATGGTGGCACCAGTTCAATGAAACCAAAATGGTTTCGAGTGAATAACATTTTGTAAAATAAAACTCCAGTATAGTTCAATAAAATTATTTGATTTTTTTTTTTTTTTTTTTGTACTCATTTTCTTTGTTTACACACTTTCAAAGTATTACAAATTACTTGCTAACTGTTTATAGGTAACTAACTGATTATAGTTATCCCATGATTTTATCTAGAGACTCAGAGACAGGGTTCATACTTTTTTCAAAGAACCCATTTCCAGGAGTTTTAAAAGAGTATTCCAAGAACGTTTGAGTATTTTTCCAGGAGGTTTTTCTAAACAAAAGTAAAAGTAAAACCAAGATTCTGCAGTTGTTTCTCTTAGAGCCAGGTCTCTTGGTTTTGTACCAACTACACCACTCTGACCATACAAATAATTCCCTTGAATTATATTATAATGCACCAAAATATCAAAAAAGTTTACAGATTTCCAAGTTTACCGATAATTTATTAAATATCAGTGATGGAACAGGGCTCATTAACAGATTTCATCTTAATCAAGTTTTATAACTTTTTTTTATAATTTATTCAATTTTTTCTAAAATCTCTTTGTCACACATATTTCAGTTTTAATTGTTTCATAATTAGTTTTGTATCACATGCACTCATATTTAATTCTTCAGCTTGTATTTATGTGTTATGATGTAATATATCATCACTCCTTTCCCCTTCAGTATTTGCATGCTTCAATTCACACTGCGACTTTTTCTTTGGCCACTCAGTGTACAAAGCTTTAAATCATTGTAGCTAATGGTGGTAGCTGTGAACAGACTCTACCAATTATATTCTGAAAATTAGTACAGTACAACCTCGAAAATCCGGACACCCGAAATCCGGAAACCTCCAAAATCCGGACGTTTTCCAAATTTTCGGGTTCTAAATTATTAATGTGTATTTTTTTTTCTTAGAAATTTCTTTTGCTCTATTTTTTAAATTAAATATGTTTTAATTGATTAACTTAACTTTAGCCATTATTTTTACTAAAAATAGTGCTTTATAGCAAATTTAGTTAATATTAAATCGGAATTTTATTCAAATTCTATAATCCGGAAAAATCGATAATCCGGAATCGGCAATGTCCGGACGAGTCCGGATTTTCGAGGTTGTACTGTAATGCATTCATAAGTTAGTTTATTTTAATTATTAATAATTTTTTATTTCAGAAAATTAGAAGCATTGCAAAGTACTTTATTTTAGAATGAAGACATTTTGGTCTATTCACATTTTCAATCTTTTAGCTAATCCTTTTGTGCAAACCATGTAATTTCTTACTACGTTAAGGGTGGTCAACAACTTTTTAATTGACTTTTTCTCTGTTCCAGTTTGCTGAAAATATTTTTCCTAATTCCTTTTACTTACAACTGCTGTTAATGCAGGCATATCTGTTTTCCTATAAGCCAGCAATTTTCAACAATGGTTCCACCCGAATTTAATTTTTTTTTTATTAGCAGTAATTAAAAAGAAATTCGCAATGCATATGCTTGTAATATTTTATTAAAAGTATGAGTTAATTATTATTTATTAACCCTACTGATTTACATGTCTATTTTGTAATTTACCCCTATCTAGTATAATGTGTCTGCCAGGTTCCCTGAGATTTTATGAAATATTTCAAAGATGTTTGTAAACAAAAAATGTTGGGAATCAATGTTATAGATAATGTTATAGATAAACCACATTTTTTGCACTACAAGAAATATTTGTTAAAAAATATTCAACAGATATCAGACATTTGTTGGCACCCTGTATATTGATAAATCACACTTATTTGAAACCTATATTAAAAAAAATATGAAAATGGAAATTATTGACATATGCAAAAATAAATTATTTTTAAAAGAAGCATTTTCACAAGAATAAATAAATTTTTCATAATATTTACCTGCAAGAAAATGTATCACAGACTTTTTTGTTTCGTCTGCATAAGTTACTAAAGTCTGCTTATCATCAACATTTTCAATTCTCATTCTTTCTAAATTCTAAAATTATAAGAACAATAAAAAATTAAAATTATAAAATTCAATGCAGAGTATCAAAATATACAGTTCAAACAAGTGAATTAAAAAAAAATTAAAACTAAAAATGCTGTAGAATGGAAACATTTCCTAAAATAGTTGTTTTAAACTAACTAAAACATTACATAAATTATTATACATTCAAATATTTCATAAACCTGATTTAAATTAGATTTAGATCAATATTAAAATCTCAATTTCACGTTGCTAATTTAAAAATTTTTAAAATATAAACCAAGTTTCCCACCCATGCAAATGACTGTCTTTTTCAATCGACTTTCATAAATTTAAATTACATAGAAAATGAAAAATATCAAACCAATATTAAAATTGTTTACTTTTAAGCTGTATTTATAAATAAACTCACTGTTGTTTCACACTGTAATTTAACTTCAGTTCTCTATATGCTAATTTTATTTTTTTTATGAAAAATTATTGCATATTATAGTTTGCATGACAACTTCAGATTGTTATTGTGGCACCCCCTACCACTTAGCAGATGAAATTCATGGCGTTTTATCATTATTCATGGTCCTTTACAAGATAGGACATGAAAGATTGCAATCCGAGAGAACTATTGCAAAGCCTTCCCTTGTTAGTTGTGTTTTCATTAGTGCCAATGGTAAACAATTATTATCAATTCAAAGTTAAATCGGCTCGATTTTCAACTTATCTACAGTTAAAGTTGGTTCACGCACCATCCTACTGATTGGAAAATTCGAGTAAAGCAATAAAACGATCTATGCTTTTAGCGATACAAACTGATATTTTTTTTTAATTCAAAAACGTCAAAATATTAAATAAAATCCAATTTCTTCAAAAGGATAAAGAATTTAGTTATTATAAAATAAACATATTGGGGAAATTTTACAATAAAAATGGTTGCTAAGTTTATAATGTCCGATAATATAATGGGAAAAACGACCGTAATATCAGGATCGCGATGATTTTAAAATGACTGACTAAGTGATCAAAAGGTAGAAACAAGAATATAAATTATTTAAAAATCGCAGAAACTCATTGGTAAAATCCCATAAATTAAAAAAAAAAATGAGTGGGTGGCTTTCTTAATAAAAAAGGCATAAATATTAATAGTAAATGCTTCATCAGCTGTGAAAAAAAAGATCAAGAGAATTTAAAAACTTAAGAAACAGACATATTCAAAAATATTCTGTAATTTTGGCAAAAAATTAAAGCTGAAAAAATGTTGAATAAGTAAAGTGTTATGGGAAAAAAGGAATTTAAAACTGACCCCAAAAGTATTTGAATACTTCATGGTAAATAATTTTTTTTAGATGACTTGGGAAACAATTATAAAACACTGAAAAATTCCTATAATAAGAAAAACTGTGGTAAGATTTAAAACAAAGTTAAAAAATGAGTGACAATAAATGTTTAAAATATTCAGAAAATGATAAATGAGAGATCAAAATTTTGAAAACTTTTAGGAAATGGAAAAGATGGGGATAATGACAGTGACTTTCAGAAAATTTAGATTTAGAAAAAACACCTAAAATAAGTTTTGAAAATGTATTCAATGTCAAAAATGAGAGGTTAGTAATAAATGCATGTTAACAATATTACTCATTAAAAAATAAAAATACATTTGTAAATTTATGTTATCAGAAAAATTAAGTTTTGTATTTTGCCAATCTCTTAAATTTCCCCTAATTTTTACCCCACCCCCTCACCAAATAATAGATCTTGAAAAGTAGATCTATTATTTAGTTTTCCTTGTTAGCAGGCATAGTAGTGTCTTTCACCTAACTGAAGTACTAGCCAGCTTAAGGTATGGAGAGAAGGATCTGTTGTTTGACTTATGTCTACCATATAATAAAACCTATAAATAAGTATGGGTAATATATATGTCCACCCGTGTGGTGAACGGGTGTGAAAGAATAGTCCCAACGTAACATGCGTGTCGTAGAAGGCGACTAAAATGGGTACCTAGCATCCGGGGGTATAGCCGGATACCCTGCCCCTGGGGATTATATCAGGGGACTGGCCCTCCAGGTTGGGGGTTGGGCGTGGGGCTAACAACCCCACCCCGTAAAAAAAAACTTCTCGTTAAGAAATCCAAAGAAAGAATTACCCGGACTCCTTCTACTGGAAAACGACCCGGAAAAGGCCTAGGGACTATGCGTTTTGGAACATGGAATGTACGAACTCTGTATTTTAGTAGAGGGTTGCAGTTTCTTATAGAAGAATTTGACAGGTATAATATGGACCTACTTGCCATTCAGGAAATGCGGTGGCTTGGTGAGGGTACCATTGAGAAAAGAAATCACACGATTTACTACAGCTGTGATGCGAAAAAACATGCTTTTGGAACTGGATTCCTATTGAACAAAGGTTTAAGACACTTAGTAACTGATTTCGTTCCTAAGTCTCCCCGACTTTGCAAAATTCGTCTGAGGGGAAGGTTTTTTAATTACAGTATTATCAACGGTCATGCACCTACAGAGGACAAGGAAGAGGAGGAGAAGGAAATTTTTTATGAAGATCTTTCTATGCTATACAGATCTTGTCCCAAGCATGACATTAAAATCATTTTGGGGGATATGAATGCGAAATTAGGTAAGGAGGTTGAGTTTAGACCAACTATCGGAAGGCACAGCTTACATGATAACACCAATGACAATGGACAGCAACTTGTGTTTTTTGCTGCTGAGCACAGCATGATTATTTCAAGCACTGTGTTCGGACACAGGAGAATTCATAAGATGACCTGGCGCTCACCCGATAGTGAGACCTTTAATCAAATTGATCATGTACTCATTGATTCTAGGCATGCCTCGGATATCCAGGATGTAAGAACTTACCGAGGCGCAACTTGTGATTCTGACCACTTCTTGGTCATCGTTAAACTAATTGCCAAAATTTCAAATGCCCGAAAGATACAGGGAGAGAGGCAAAAAAGGTTTGATTGTGAAAAACTGAAAAACGAAACAAGTGGGCGAGAATTCCAGTCCACACTTAGAGAAGAACTAAGATCTAAAAACTTTGCTGATTTGGAGAGTGTGGAAATTAAGTGGGGCATGCTCAAGAATTCGATTATCCACTCAGCTGACAGCTCACTGGGAAATTTGGAAAAATTGAAACCAAAGGATTGGTTTGATAAAGAATGCGCTCTTGTAACACAGGCAAAAAGGGCCGCCTATAAAAGTATGATCCAGAGGCGACATTCAAGAAGCTCCGTTGAAGAATATAAGATATCTAGGAAACAGGAGAAGAAGATCCATAGGCTAAAAAAAAGACTCTTTCACGAGGATCTGTTTAGGGAAGTTGAACATCTCAGAGGATCCAATGAAAGCCGTGCTTTCTACCGTGAAATTAATCTTGGCCGCAAAGACTTAACGACAAGCCCAGAACTACTGCTTGTAGAGACAAAAACAACATCATCTTGAATGATAGAAAAGAGGTACTTCATAGATGGAATGAGCATTTTAGTGATTTACTGAATGACCATACTCAGGATGAGGTTTTCACCATCCCGAATACTTCTGCAGACGCTGACAATATTCCACCGCCGTCTTTAGCAGAAGTCAGAGAAGGAATTAAGAGGCTCAAAAATTGCAAGGCTCCAGGCCCAGATTTGATTCCTTCTGAACTTATTAAAAGTGCAGCAAGTCAAAACATTGAGGAAATCCATCACCTCATTGAATCAGTCTGGAACCAAGAAGTCTTGCCCGAAGATTGGAAATTGAGTATCATTTGTCCTATCCACAAAAAGGGAGACGTTTGGGAATGTGCCAACTACAGGGGAATCAGTCTTCTTTGCGTTTTTTATAAATTGTTTTCTAATATACTCTTTAGTAGACTAGTAACTTATGCAGAAGACATTGTGGGAGACTACCAATGTGGTTTCCGCAGAGATAGATCTACTATTGAACAGATTTTTAACATTAGGCAAGTGTTGGAAAAAGCTAATGAATTTGGCATAGCAACTTACCATCTCTTCGTTGATTTCAAGACTGCCTATGATTCAGTAAACAGAAAACTATTAATTGAAGCTATGAGAGAATTTCTAATACCCGATAAACTTATAAATTTGGCTAATATTACTCTTACCGAAACAAAGCTTAGGGTAAGAATTCAGAATAATCTCTCCGAGCCTATTACTGTTTCAAATGGGCTCAGACAAGGCGATGCACTGGCCTGCTTGCTTTTCAATATTGCACTCCAAAAAATTGTGAAAGACTCTAACATCAATACCCGTGGAACAATCTTTAACAAGTCTGTCCAGATTTTTGCATTTGCTGACGACATTGACATTGTAGCACGCACTCCCGAGTTACTTAAGGAAGCCTTCACATCCTTAGAGGCCGCAGCCAGTAAAATGCATCTAACTATTAATCAAAATAAAACTAAGTATATGCCCTGTGGTAATTATGACTGTCCTTATTTCGAAATTGGGGTTTACAAGTTTGAAACTGTAAGCAACTTCAGATATTTAGGATCTGAAGTTAATACTCTCAATGACATTATGCCCGAAATTCGTGGTAGAGTTACAGCTGCTAACCGATGTTTTTTTGGCCTTAAAAGGTACTTAAAGTCTGACTTCGTCAGCAGAAAAACGAAGATTATAATATACAAAAGTTTAATCAGACCCATTCTTACCTACTCTGCTGAGACTTGGGCAATGACAGAAAAAGTTAAAGACATCATTTCTGTTTTTGAGAGAAAAATCTTGAGAGGTATTTTTGGTGGCTTAAATTGTAACAACATCTGGAGAAGAAGAACTAACTCAGAGCTTTATAAGTGTTTTAAAGAACCAGATATAGTCAATTACATCACGATTCAGAGAATTAAATGGGTGGGTCACCTGTGCAGGATGGCCGAAAGCCGTACAACAAAAAAGATCTTCTCTGCCAGACCATTTGGCACCCGTAAAAGAGGAAGACCTAAACTCAGATGGCTCGACTGTGTGGAAAAGGACTTTAAAATTTTAAAAGTTTTGAACTGGAGGTCTTTGGCCAGGGATAGGGGAGCCTGGAGTTCTATACTGCGGAAGGCAAGGGCCCATCCTGGGCTGTCAGGCCATTGAAGAAGAAGAATATATATGTCAATTTTTAATTATTATATAAAATATGTAAACACAATTTTGCATAACATGAAACAAGTTGAAACAAGTATCGTACATTTTTCAGTTGTCAACAATTGGCCTCATCATGAACCTACCAACCAGTGACTGACTGCTTTGAACCCAGGCATTGTTTACAATGGGTTTTATTCCTTCCCTTTAATTAATGTTCCTTATTGTTTCCTATCAATAAGAAGTGTATTAGCACTTGCATTCCACATGAATATTTATTTAATGCAGGATTGTTAAGCACCATTGCCACACAGATTAGGAAATAACTTACGAATAACCATCATTGTTCTTTTATGAACCCTAAAGGGCTAAAAAGGCTAAAAACAGTTGAAATCGCATACAATATTAAATAACAAAAAAAATAATTAAAATTTTAAAAATTGGTTTTCACGTGTCCCCTATGGGCTTATAAAAAAGCCAAATCTTTGAACTTTCTAAAAATGTAAATTATTAGTCGAAATTATAAGTACTTTTTACAATGCGAGGATTTAAAAACCAAAGTTCGTTTTTTTGAGCCGAAAGTGACTTTTGTTTTAAAATCTTTAAAAAACATTAGAAATTGAAATTGAGATTTGAAATTGATATATTTTTACTCGCAATTATCTGCTCTTTCTGGTGGTGTGATTTGATTTTTCAACGACGTCTGGAAGGTGGAGAAAAAAGCTCTCCGACGCGCAGTCACCGAACCTATAATGTATAACACAGACACACAGACATTGTCTTTTATTATTTAAGATTTATATGCACTGAATTTAAGTTTTGAAATAGATAAATTATCTGTATCTTTTTTACTACATGTGGGACACATTATGCAATACATTCTTTAGTTAAAATTTATAATTGTATCCTTTTGTATGTAATGTGCCCCTTTCGTATGCAATGTGCCCCTTTTTTAAAGTCAGCACCCTGCCCTTTTGAAATCCTAGAATGAACCCTGTAAATATATACACACACTCACACACACACACATATATATATATATATATATATATATATATATATATATATATATATATATATATATATATATCCAAAAGGAAATGTCCAAATCTGAAAATCAAATATGATACAAGAAATAAGAAAAAGAAAAGTACCAAAAATTGGCAGAAGGGTTGTTGTGACCCCCTCACCCCGGTTCAGCATGCTTTACGCCATGGCCACACTCCCGGATGCCGGTACCATTCCGCATCTAGGCCATTATACCTAATAAGATCTATTTGGAAACGAAAAGACCATGATCGTTGAAGCCAAACACAACACTAGAATTTGTGCAAACAAGACCTCAAGTTACTCCCTAACGAAATCATGCCTTATACAACACAAATCCCCAATATATATAGTACCAAGTCATCCACTTTATATGTCCGTGATCTAAATAACCAACGGTTACAGTTTACCGTAAATAGATGACTCAATTACGTTCAGAAAGCCAACCGGATAACCCTTTTTCCATGCCTCGTTCAAATACCTTTTATCCTGTTGAATTCTGTCGCTACTTTGAGAGTTTAACCTTTTGTTTCTTAAAAGTTGATTGACAATTATATTACGGAAGACAGATCTACTTAAACAAGTTTCCCATGAAGTGATAAAGTTTACGTCAAAGTTGAAGGCTGTACGCTTATCATATATACAGAAGGAAGTTCCATTTTCGTTTGACATAATACATACATCCAAAAAATTCAGGCCTCCGTCTTCATTCATAGGTGTTTCAACCAATTTAAGTGAACACGGATAGAAACCAAAATCCAATACGTATTTATGATCTTTTGTGCCAACAATAATGTCATCAACGAATCTTAAATACAACATCTCATTCAACAAATGAGTTCCATTCTCATAACAGTCCAAATATAAATCTGCCAATGCCGATGAACAATTACCGCCCATCGGTATTCCTCTAATTTGTTTATAAAATTCCACTCCATTGTATAGCACTGTTTCATTTAGAACCAGTCCAACTAGTGCCCTATATTTATCCACCTCAATAAATCTCTGCAAACTATATTTATGATGAAGATCCATAATGATCTGATATAGGTCCTCTATCATAATGTTATTAAATAAATCGCAGAAGTCGTAACTTCTGTAATGTAACTTTTCTGTTATTTTTTCTATGGTATTCACCAATTCCATACTATTATGTATAAAGTGCGCTCCTTGTTTTTTTATGATTGAAAGGACATATTTCAAAATATTTAATAATTTTTTATTAGCCTTTGTCAAGTAAGTTTTATTTCCGATGGTAACTGGTCTGAATTTTATGGGCACTTTATGTAGTTTAGGAATTAAAACCAAGTAAGGAAATTTAATAACATCTACATCTTGACCAATCCTTTTGTATAGAGCAACTATTCTGCTAATAATCTCTACTCTTGGCTGATTCAAACGTTTATACATAATGTCATCTAGATAACATTCGCATAGTTTTTCCGTATATAACTTTTTACATGTAAAAGCATAGTTAGATATCACTTTATCAACATATGATATTACGAAGTCCTTATGTATTTCTTCCAATTCCTTTTTTACATTTCCAATTCTATTTATCGATCGGTTGTCTTTTTTATGCCAAAGTTTAGCACTCACTAAGATGTTATGTTTCCACTCATTGAATACCCCCATTGGCACACTATATTTTACTGCTACACCATATATAAATTTGTCGATATCGGACTCAATTGACTGAATTTCATTAGTATATTTCTGATCTCGAAATTTAGCTCCCAAACTCAAAATCCTTTTCAAACGTTCCGATCTTATCAAATTCAAATCTCCCGTGACTATATGTCCATGAAATTCATTCTTGAAAATATGGTTCAAATTACACTGGCAATCGTCTGTTACATTTTCCTTCAAGTTCTGACATATATATATATATATATACATATATTAGAAAGAAGTAATAATAAAAATAATTAATTCAAGTAATCGTGAAATATTAACATCACCATAGAAGCAAAACCACTGCCATAATGATGATAATAGAAAAGATCAGCAACAGCCCAAATTCGAAGATTAGCAAGAATTAAATTCATCTTCAGGTCTGAGTATTTAATTCTAATTAACCCAAACAAATGCCTGTTTCAGATTGGACAACAGTACATTACTATAAATGTCCAAACTCAGAATACAGGCACCAAAAGATGAAAAAATGTTACTTTCACCACGTGTATATGCGACCAACCTCAACAGTATAATAAATATCTAGAAGCACTGGAATGAACATGACGAAATACAACCTAGGAAGCAGTACGAACATTCACAGCGACACTCCCAGACCTGCCCAGTGAGTCAGAGCAGGAGACAGGACTATTACCCGTATAAGCAAAATAGAATACGAATATGAAGTAAAGATGAAAATTCTTACTAAACAAGAGATTCATAGAAGAAATGGATAAACGAAAGTGCCACTATACACCATTATAAGGGTGCACAAATCGTAGTTTCAAACTGGCTAAAGTTACAATTTTTTAGCGAAAATAAAATTGAAAACATTAATATTAATGTATCTTATTTTCAGATGATTTTGATTTTTCTAATTTTTTTAGCTTATTTTATTATTTTCCATTTTTATTTATTTATATAATTCATAAATAATTATAATTTTATACACACACACACATATATATATATATTTGCTTGGAGCAAATGGAATATGTTTGTAGAAAAAAAAATTGTTAGAAGATGGGGGGGGGGGGGGGGTCAAAATCGAGTACAAAATTATGGCCACTAACACCATCAAAGTGGCCACTGAGCTTTGTGATGCCACTGGCTACTGTTGATTTATTTAATCTAAAGCCTTAATATATATACCTATAGTTTTTATTTAATACTTTTTCAAACTACATGCAATTTGGCAGTAGATTAGATATACAAAGTTTTACACAACAAACTAAAGAAATGTTTGAATGAAGAAACAAATATTTTGTTCTTTGTTTCCTTTCTTTGTTTCTTTCTATTTTAACTGCTTCTTTCTGTTTTAACTTTGTTTTCTTTTATTCACTCATTCTTGTTCTATATTAACTGAAATATTACGTGTTTTCTATTTTATGAAAACTCATAATATTTATTGTCGGAATCTTTGTTATACAGAAGGTCGTTCGCACTTTATGGAAACGATTATGTATTTATGTTTTTCATTAGCATTTTGAAATAAAGATTTGGCATTTTCAATGTAATTGTCTGCTACTATTTTGTTTTGATTAGAATGTATAATCAAAGATTTATTTTGAAAATGGCTCCTGAAATTGATAGATGGCTCGAAGGTTATGTAAATGCACTTTCCAAGGAAAAATATTCATATCAACAAATTGTAAAAAAGTATAAAAATCGAGGTTATTGCATTTCGAAGAAAGGTATTTCTAATATATTAAATTTGAAAGAAAAAAAGTGTCTAGCTGAAAGTAAAAATTAAAAAATGGTTGCAAAATCGAACACTGGTTCAAACCTTTGAACACGGGTTGGGTTCGAACCAAGCGAACATGGGTTCAAACACGGGTGAATAGAAAGAAAATGAAGTCTTTGATCCTAAATGAAAATCCACCAACTCAAAGAGCCATTGCATCGAAACTGGGAATGTCTTCTGGCACTGTAAGTAAAATCATTTATAAAGATTTGAAGTTCTAAAGTTCATCTGCTTTTGCCAAAGCATATTGCGGAAAGAAAAACAAATTTTAGAAAATTATATGAAAAACACCTAGCTGCTGATAATTGGAAATTTGTGGTAACACTCGATGAGGCATGGGTGTATTTAAGTGACTGTAATAAAAAAAAAGAGCAATTTTCTATTGCTCAACTGATAAAAATGACCATAAGAAATGGCTTCATCAATGTACAGAAAAGTTCCCAAAGGGATTTATGATAGTTGCGGGATTTTGTTACAAAGGTAAATTAAAATTTAAAAAAATCTCAAGTAAAGTTAAAATTAATTCACTCTACGATCAGCAGAATATTTTAGAACCAATTTTTGAAGAAGAAATTCCAGCCTTATATGGAAGGGACATCAATAAAGTTGAACTTCATATGGACACAAAGCCTCTAGTCACATGTCTAAGTCAACTGCCGCATATTTAACAAAGAAAGAATCAGAAGCGGGAATAAAATATATCCCATCTAATGAAATACCTGTAAAATCACCTGACACTTCTCCTATGGGCTTTTATGCTTTCGGTCTGTTAAAACAAGCCTTAGGAAAACGGCATCCAAAAACACTGAACGAACTTTGGAAAATGACCAAAGAGGAGTGGGATAAAATTGACATGATTGGTGCTAAGAAAAAGTTTACTGTCATGGAAAATTTGAGCTAGAGCTGTAGTCAAGAATCAAGACTATCAGATAGAAGCAAATCGCTGCAAGAAATAAGCCCTTTATGCAAAAAATTAATTATCAAAATTGTTTCCATAAAGTGCACATGACCTTCTGTAAATCTACAAAGACTGTTAACAGTCTTTGTAGATTTCTTGTGAGGACTTGTGGACTACTCACAGATGACAGGTTAAGCACAACATATAAATTATAAACAAAAAAATTTGTTTTCTCCACAACAAATAGATATTAAAACCTTCATCATTATGCCATTTATTAACAACACAAATAAAATTTTCTACAGATATGAAAGATAAGTCACTGACAAATTAAAAAAAAAAAATTAAATATTTGTTCCTCAGCATGTTTTCTAGATGCTTATTTAAATAGAATGCCTTAAGAAATTCAGGTGAGCGAGATTGTTAAATCCAAAGTATCATGCCCAAGTTCCACAATATTTTATTACTGTAATAAGCTATCTTCCAACATGTGTTACTTTTATTTTGAACTCTCCCAATAGATATAAATTCACACCAAATAGAAAAATACAATTAGGAATGATATATCATCAAAAATAATATAATAGCAAACTACAGGTTACAGGTGGATAAGAAAGAATATTTACCGACAGAACTTTAGTATTAATATCAGATATCACAGTTTGAAATTGAACATTCAAGGATATAGCAGATTGTATTGCATCAGGAGTTTCCCGTCCATAGTGATTGCGAAAATCTGCTTGAATTTCTATGCACCTTCATAAAATATTTTAAAATAAAAATTAGAAGTTCAATAATGCGTAAGTAGCTGAACATAGAATAAATTATAAAAATACTACTGAATCTGTTAAAATTAGAATGATAAAAAATTGCATATAAATCAACACATTACTTTTCTTACAGACCAATAGCCTAAATTTGTTATTTACAGTCGAAACTTCATTCAAAGTCTATTTAGTGAATTTTTATAGCATGCTTTAATTTAATTTACCTCTAGTAAATTTTCTAATTAACACAATTTTTAGACAAAATGTTGACACTTTGTTAATTAGTGGTAACACTGATATATTAATTATATGAGTTATATCCATTTATATAACAAAATATATGCACATTTAAAATTATACTAAATTTGCAGGTGTTTCATTAATTTTATTTGGCAAGTTGGTAATGTTTTGAATGACATTATTTTGCCAAAATATTTTATGAGAATTCCAAAAATAGGAATGTCTTGACCATTATTTATTTTAATATAATAGGAGTGGCTGTATTAGTTTTCCTGTTAAAAATAAATGTAAATTATTAAATATAGCAAAGAGTTTATTTATTTTTTAAATATCTAAAAAACTGTTGCTATTTTTATTTACATTTAAACACTATATAGCATCAAGGGAATAAAATTGCTAAATATATTTTTTTTTATGAAAATTGATGAAATTTTTGTGGATATATTGAACAACTTTTTTTAACTTAATTACATACCTTTCTAATTTTTAAAAAATTGTTTTTATTTTATTATTTAACATTACAGATGCAACACTTAGCAACATTTTAACAACCACATGCAAAAAAATTCATACCAGACCAGACGTTATGGCCAGAAAAATGTAACTTTACTCCCTAAAATGTCTTTACTGCGTAATTTTAATGTCCATTTTATCAAAATAATATTTTCTTCATTATCGCGAACAATTTCTACAAAATAGCTGCATAGATCTTAACCAATTTGTTTTTGCAAGCAGAAACATTATATAGTGAAGTCTCGTTTAAAATGAACATACGTGGAACTTAAAATATTGGTCATTATATCAGACAAAACAATTATTTTACTTTCTTAAATTATCATGACGAAACAGATTAATTGGCCCCTTTATTCAGGTAGTCACTAAATGAGATTTGACCACATGTACAAAATGATTTAAAATCATGTGTTACATCACAAAATAGCATTTAAACATCACAAGATAGCATTTAATAGCATGATACCCTTGAAACTCATCTACACCCTTTGGGTGAGCTAGACAGTCTGGGTAATAATAAAAAAAAGTATAAATCACATTAATTTCAGGGATTGATATAAGAAATGCATAGATACTAACCTACCAGAAAAAAAAGATAGGAACATATTGCATGAGGAAAAATCGCACACTGTTTTTCCCCATACTGCTGCAAAATAGCCTTCTATTTCACTAATAATACGTTTGAAAAATAGTTTTTCTGTATAATACACAAAATAATTACAAACATTTTAAATGATACAAACAAATTGTAACAGTGGAAAAATACTTTCAAAACAAAATGAAATATAGAGGATCGCGCACAAATGCAGTTTATAGCGATACTGTTGCTAAATAGCCTTTCTTGTCATTAAAAATACACTTGAAAAATAGTTTTTCTGTATAATATAGTATATAGGAAATAATTACAAACGTTTTAGATGATGCAAACAGATTGCAGAAGTGGAAAAATATTATAAAACAAAATATAAAAAAAGATCGCAGACAAATGCCGTTTATCGTGGTACCCGGTACTCATACAATATAGCTCTTCATTTCTTTAATAATACGTCAGAAAAATAGTTTTCTTGTATATAACAAGAAATAATCATAAAAATTTTAGCCCTTGCAAATGTGTTTCTCTCACATTAATTAGAAACAGACGCAATCACGTGAAAACAGATTTTTAGATGAAAAAAAGGGAAAACCTCCATCTAAAAATTCCTGACTTTGTTTCTCATTTCGTGACCTACTTCCGATTTCATGACTTGTAGATACTGTTATGCAGATCTGCATACAATAAAATATAAATGTTATGGAAAAGAAAAATCGGACTACTGTGGATCCAAATCGGATTCCCGGAACAAGACTGAAAAAATGGAACAAGTACATAAAAATCTGAACATTTGGCAGCTATAAAAACGTCATTTTCAATGTCTGATATCAAAATATTAGCTAACCAAATTTGAAAGACGCTGGAACGATTCAATCTGGAACGCAGTGTGTTCTATAATAGTAAGCAATTAGAATGTAAAGACTGCAGGATCACCGGATCACTCCCTTTTCTTCCAAGTGGGATACGTAGATCTACAAGGGAATAAAGGGGAGGGGAGCAATAGAAACTCGTAAAATACCCAGTCTCGAATATCGGAATGTCTGAGGACAAAGCAAACAAATAAATAAATTCTTCAGAAGTGCAATTTCAGGTCTTGAAGGGTGGGGGTGAGTTGAAGTACAATAAAGATCCCAATGTTTCCTTCCCTGAATAGACAGAGGGGTATTTTACTGTCTGTGTACCACCTGCAGATTTATCATTATGGGCATGTATAAAATGCCGCTTTTTTTCGACCACTGTCCAGTCTTCTACTAGGGATCCTAATTTAGTCAAAGGGAAAGGGAAGACTGATATTTAACAACAGCATTGCTAGGCATCAAATTTGACGACCAGATTGAAGAATCTGGTCGTCAAATATAAATTTCTAGTCGCAAATTATGACTAACGACCACTAATTTCGAATAATGAGATAGAGAAATAAAAAAAGCAGGTGCTTGAAGATAATTTAAATTAAACTTTATAACTGAAAAGATAAATCTGTCTTGCATAATATATCTGATTAGCCTGATGACGTGAAACTTTATGTAAAACCAAACCAGCCCATGTATAAGTGCAGAGGAGTTTCACCTTGGTGGTAACTAATTTTTTATTAAATTTTTACATATACTAATTTCAAAATCTGAGAATTTTTAATGTGAATAACTTAGAATACGTTTTGCATTGTTTTTGCATAAAAGATAGATACATATAATAATAATGCATAGTTTAAGTATAGATATAGTAATTTTAACTTTTGTCTACCGAAATTTACGTTTTGGACCACAAAATATTCACCTAGATGGTCTTTTTGAACCACACATTTCTTTCTCTGGTGTGCATCATAACTATAAATTTCTCTTTCTTTACAAAGTTAAAATTTTGCTCACATATTCTTTGTTTGGTGTCAGTTTGGGGGTAAAAAGTTCTGAAAATTTGCTCTAAAACCAACATTTGCAAATAAAATTTAAACCGACTGGGATTCCCTTGCATTCCTTTTTTGCATGTAATCACTGTTTTCATAAAATATTTATCTTGAATTAGCATAAGATATATATATATATAATTTAAAAAAAAAAAAAAAAAAAAAAAAAAAAAAAAAAAAAAAAAACCTGACATGCATTGTTTATGACTTTCCTTACGAGCTAAAATTTGTTCACCTCTCTGCAAGGCATTTAGTCTTGTTTATGAGTGATATAAAAAAATTTGTGATCCCTGATTTAAGCATATATATATTAATGAATATATTGTAAGAAAAAAATTCATAGACAGGTAAAATTTTTTAAGGATGGGTAAAAAATATCAATAGCTATCCTCGTGGATAGGTTAGATTTTGTTGGTTGCCCGAAGTCTGTAATAAACTAACCTTTTAATATAAATATGCAATACATATTTTGATTTTTAAAATTATATACTTTTTGCAAAAACAGCAGAACAAACAAGTATGAAAAGTACTTACTTCAAAGATGAAAAATCAGAAAGCAAACTTTCCAACCATTTCTGCCACTTGAAACATCTATTCTGTTCTTTATATCCAGGGCCAAACTGAAATAGATAAAAATATAAGGATATATAATCTTGTGTCAAAATTATAGTAAATTATTTAAAAATACTTAAAATAACCTAGGATTTATTTTATTGCCACTAACACCCATCTTGTATCCTTGTACATATAAAAAAAGCAATCGCAGTACTTTTTAACTCACATTAGAATTAATAAAGGCAGGTTGTTTGGATTAAGCTCCAAAAATAAATTATTATACAAAATTATATATCTATGATTTATCGGGATAAATCTTATTTTCTAAACAGATTTTAAAAAATCAAAGAGAATATGGAAAAACTAGTTTAAAAGCTAAAAATTATTTTTTCAACAAGAACATATTTTCTGACCACTAAACAAAATATATATTTGAATTAGAACATTAAAACTGGTATATAAAAGTTATAATTTTGATTCATATCACCTTTATTAGCTACAGAAATATATATTAAAAATTTGGCCTAAATGCTACATCAAATAAAAAAATTAATTCTTAAACACCTTTATATCAGAAATTATAGTAATTAATTTACTGAATAAATGAAATCATTATTATTACACAATGATGGGTTGTACATCAGTGTCAATTAAAAAACATAACACAAATTATCACATTTTCAAACAATGCTTACACGAATTTTTTATGCCCACTGATGACATCAACAAACTATTCTAAACAGCCATTTAAGAAGTTAGTAACATAAGAAGAGGACATATTACTATATTTATATCAGAGAGAACACAGATTTTTTTTTTCTGTCAATTGATGGTGATTTGATTGGTCAACAAAGAATTTCAATTGGAGTTATTTACATAAACAATCTTAACTATTGCATAAAATTTTTTAACAAGCATTTTAAATTGCTAAACTAAACAGAAATTTATAGTTTTATTATGATTTTTGAAGTGCCTGGATATGTGTGTGATTCAAGCTTAACCATTGTCTCATAGGGTTCCCACTTCTCACCATAAAATGTAGAGAAGTTTTATGGATCTAAATTATATTTTTAAGACACTTAATTGACAGTTTATGCCATAAATCTGAATTTACTTAAGTAATTTATTAGTTTGTGGAAAAGATTATTTAATTTAGAGTCCTGATTATGTATTAGTTTAGAGATTAAAAGAAAAGGGTTTTTTACCAGGGTATTCAGTATTTCAAAGTTTAGAACTGCACTGGATCTCTTATGAGATTTAGAGCCTTTCGTTAATCATAATCATGCAAGTTAAAAGTTAATTCATTGAGAATGGTAGGAAGTTTACTAAAAATAATTTAAAAGTTTTTTTTTTTTTATATTTGAGTTCGCATGGTTTTTATTTTAGCACAGTTCCTTATAACCAGGCTCCTTAAGTATTTAGGAGATTTCCTAATTGTCTCAAGAATCCTAGTTTGTTTTGTTTCCAGGGAATCTATTTAAGTTTTACGGGCATATCCCCATACCAGTAATGTGTATAGCATTATAGGGTGAATGACCGATTTGTGACGTAACACTATATTTTGATAGCTTAGATTTCCTTTTCCTATAAGAGGATAGAATGTACCAATAGCCATAAGGGCTTTTTGAGGATTTCCATATGAGTGAGTAGTCTAATGTTACACCTAAGTATTTTGTTGATTTTTCTGCATAAAGGGAATGGTTATTTATATAAAAGAGTGGTGTGGTTTTCTTATCATATATCAGCAGATATTTCACATGAGTTTATTGTTTTAGAATATTTATACAAATTACAATGTTTTTTTTAACTTTGACAAAACTCAAGTAAATAAAATTGGACAATACATTGCTTTGTCTATGGGAAAATGACTGTTGGGAAACTTACAATGACTGGATAGTAAAAGGTCATATTTAGAGAAAATTCATTTTCATGCCACATGTTAATGATATTGATTAAGTACTAAAAAGTAGAAATATGTTTTTGTAAATGAGAAATAAGCTTCTAGTGTTATATCAGTCTTTTTCGTCTTTCAAAATATGACCGATTCATTTGAAATGACAAACATTCTCAGATAGAGAATCTGCTTTATATCTATGAATAACATCTGGAAATTTAGAAAATCGGAAATCACTGTTGCAAACTGTTGAATGAAAACAACAGCTATATATAAAACATAAAATTTGTGAATAAAAGCAAACCTATGCATGCAGTTTAAGATATTTCATGATAAAACTGAAAATTGTTTAATTTTTTATGTACCACTTAAGAAAGGGGTTTGTTAGAAAGCTTCTTGGTATGAAAATTATGCTTTTTAACAGACCTGTCAAATAAAATTCTTTATTCCCCAATCAGAACACCAACTTCATTGATAAAACTTACTCATTCTATGACACAAAAATAATGATTTCTAGAGTTACCAACTGTTCAGTTGTGAGGTAATGTTTAACAGGTCTAAGACATTCAGTGTACATTAGTGATTTATTAAAAAAAATCATGGAAATAGAATACAGAGACTATAAAATATGAGTTCTTCATACACTGTATAAGCATATTTAGGCATTCAGGTCTAGACTTGCTGCACTGAAGTAGGAAATCCAGATGATTTCCGAAATAAACATATGCTTATTTATTTTGATTTAAGCTGTATTTTATGTTGTTGTTGTTGTTGAAACCCAGACCGTCCGACCTACCAGAAAGGTGTAAGGTAACTGTTTGGACGGTCGGGAAGTGCCACCCAATTTAGACCGGAACCAAAACAAGAATACATCATATTTTGATTTATTTACTAAATGTTTCACTTTCTTCTGAGTTATTTAAACACGTTTAGGTGTGCAACTATTTTGTACACATTAACATTAAAATTATAACCAAAGATGATAAAAAAAAAATGATGCTCAATAGTAAAAATATTTTAATATTTGTCTACTGCCACAATTTACATCTTTGCCTTTTTATAAAATGCAACTGTTGTTGCAGATTTAGTATTTTTTAAGAAAGCGTTATCAAATACTTGCGAATAACAAGCTCCAGTAACATGAGTTTTGGCAACTAAAATTGCCTGAAGTGTTTGCATACTCATTGAGCTTCAGAAGTCTGTTTTGTTGCATTGCACAAAAGCTGAATATTAGCTCACAAGAAGCATTACTGTGTGGGAATGTTAAGATTCCCAACATAGTTAAACTTCATGGGTATATAAGGGTTTACTAAAAGGTCCCATTTCTTTTGAAAGCATAGCCCATTGGTCATCAGCTCGTTCTGCTGACAATACATTTTCTGGAACAGAAGTCAATTGATAATGTAAAAATTCTGATTCTAGTTTGTCAACAGCATCAAAAAAAAATTATGTTTCTTTCTTTAACAACAAGCAAAGAAAAGAATCAATGAAATACTTAAGTGATGAAAATATAACACAGCTTTTATTAGATACATCAGCAACTTCAGCATGCTACAGTAATTCTGAACATGTAGGGAAACTACAAAAATAATTTTTCACATAGGTGAAAAATTCCTCAATTTCATTTGCAGACAAGTCTTTCACACAATCTGTAGTTTGTGAACCAATTGTGATTTCATCATTATTTTTGTGATTTAAGGGGTCATTATATTTTGCATCAAACACAGAATATGAATTTTTCATTCTGAAACTTTCATTTCCAATAAAAAATAGACTGTATTTGATGTCTGTATTTTCTTCGATTGAAATTATTTTGCTTTGGCTTGGGCAATAATATCCCCTCCTCCACTGTGAAATTTTGAAGTCCATTGCACAGATTGAGAAAAAAGCATATTCAAATTCACTACCTTTAGATAATTTCAAAATAACATAGCTGCCAACCTACCAGAAAGAAAAATAGGCACACATTTCATGAGGAAAAAAAAATATAAAGATTGGTGCAACTAACAGGACTCATTAATGAATTAAACCTTAAATTGTACAGCAACTAATACTCACATATATTGTGCTTATTTAACACATACTCAACAATGAAATGGAATAATTTTATCAAATTATTTTTATTCAGTACTAAAATTCATTGCAACTGATTTAGCTTTTCTCAGCATGCTCCAATAATTCTGAACCTATATTTTCTTAATTTATATTATTCTCAGAAATCATTTAAACTAAATGATGAAACAAATGTTAATTTTAACTAAAATTCTAAAAATATGTAAATGTAAACACAAATGTATCAAATTCGAATTTATGCTTTTGATATGGTTGTATTTCTTAAGTACCCAAATTATTATTTTAATATTGTTATTCAGAAAATAGTTCTTCTTTTTATTAATAATAAGTTTGAAAAATAGTTTTTCTGTATAAAACATTAGATGATTACAAAAATGTTAGACGATGCAGACAGATTGCAAAAGTGAAAATTATATTCACAATTAAACGAAATATAAGGTGGATCGTGCACAAATGCCATTTTTCGCTATACTACTGCAAAATAGCCTTTCATTTCATTAATAATGAGTTTGAACAATAGTTTTTCTGTATAAAATACGAAATAATTATAAAAATTTTGACAGTGCAGACAGATTGCAAAAGTGAAAATTATTTTCACAATTAAACGCAATATAAGGAGGATCGCACACAAATGCAGTTTTTCTCGAAACTGCTGCAAAATAGCCCTTCATTTCATTAATAATACGTTTGAACAATAGTTTTTCTGAATAAAATATGAAATAATTATAAAAACTTTTGACGATACAGATAAGCTGTAAAAGTGGAAAAATAGTTTCACTATAAAACGAAATATAAGGAGGATCATATACAAATGACGATGCAGACAGTAATGTGTATAGCATTAAAGCACATTAAAGGTAATCATTGGTCATCTCTCCCCCCTCGTGACGCTGTGGGAATAATCGCCGTTTGAGATACCTGGGAAACAGATTTTTAGATGAAGGAAAGGAAAAACTTTGATCTCAAAATTTGTGAGTTCGTTTTTCATTTAGTGACATTTTCGGAATACCAGTGATATATTTCCGATTTTTTTATTTTTTTAACCAAATACAAAAATACAAACACAAATATAAAAATCACTCGCAATCCATTCTTACACCGTGGTAGCAAAAAATTGACACGCAAAAAACAACCGAAATATTTCTGCCTAAAAAGGGGAAAAAGAAAAGCAGTTGAGTGAAAACTGGGAGATTGAGTGAATTACCCGGGAGATATAGAGAAAATCCAGGAGTCTCCGAAAAGTTCCAATGCGTTGGGAGAGTGTGTGGGATCTTTCGCTATCGCTTTCTCTTCAAAACCATGAGTTTACAGGAATTTAGAAAACAGGGGAAATATGTACATATGTTTAAAAAAATTATTTGCTTTGAAAAATCGGATTTCCGGAGAAACTCTGGGTAAATCGGAACACTTGGCAGCTATGATATTATATGAACGTACCCAGGAAATTCTACAACCCATTTATACATTTGATATTTAACAATCCGATAACAAAAGCCATAATGATCTAAATACAGCAATCTAATATATATGCAATATATTAAACTATACCTGCAGTACTATGGTAGCATAAGTTGTAAGCAAATCAATACAATTTCTCATTGTCATTCTACGTTGTTTAACAGCACTTGCAAGTTCACTTTCTGCATGTTCACACTACAAATATAAGGACAGTAGTTTGAAATTAAAAATTCAAATAAACATTCTAATATGAAAATACAGCATAACTGCCAACCCAACAAATTAAAAAAAAAAAAAAATCTGAATTTCTAGCACTATTTATTTACAAAATTTTTGTATTATAGTCTAATCTGGAAAAACTCATTTAGAGGAAATAAAATTCTGTAGCATTTAAGGGAAAATAGAATTTTACTTTGTATATTGATTCTCAATAAGTAATCATATACTGAAACAACTGTAAACAAAATCTGATAAATTACGTTTCTCAATAAAATTAAAAGCAGGCAAATAATTATTAAAAAAATGAAGATTTGATTTTAAAATCATTAAAACAAAATATTAGGGGGTAATTTTCACCAAATGTAGTAATAAAAAATAAAAGATCATTATGTTTACAGATAAGCAGCAAGTGGTGAAGAATTGAAAAATTACAAAAAGTCTCATAAAAATCAGACTTGGAAACTATATTTAAGTAGATAAATATAATAGTTATATCAAAATATAAAACTATCATTACTTGTTGGACAAGCTGCCCTTGACCTGCAGATTGCAAGAATTCCACAACAGGGGCAACTGATAATGCATCCATGTTGATATCACTGGATACTTCAGAACACCACTTACCAAGTTCAGACCCACACACAGTTGCCAATGAATCCTGAAATTAGGAAAATATAATATAGGAGAGAATAATACTTCTATAAAACCTAAAATAAAAATGAAGAAGATATTTCTATTATGGAAAACATGAGAATACAATTTTCAAATCTGCTACAAATTCTTCAGAGGGGAGGGGGGGATCTAAGGAAGATTCTTTAACTGAGAAAAATGGGAATATAATCACTCACTTGAAGAAAGATTCTTCATGAATAAAAATTTGACAAATTTGAAGATTACATAGCTGACAACTTCCAAATATGAAAAACCGGGAGATTTTTGTGCGAAAATATGAAAAAACTGGGAGATTTTACACGACAATGCAATCTATACTTCTTACTGTTATACTTAATCTAAACATAAAAGGGACAATTTTTCAACAAATAAAACTAAAATATGCAATGATTATAACATTCAGCAGGTATCACGACTTTCATTTCCAATAGCAAAGAAACTGTATTTGATATCTGTATTTCCTTCAATTGAAATATTTTTGTCCATATGCCATTTAGTTTACGGCAATAATATCCCACTGTGAAATTTTGAAATCCATTGCACACAGATTGAGTAAAAGGCATATACAATTTCACTACCTTTAGATGTTTTCAAAATAACATAACTACCATAAAGAAACATAGGCACACATTTCGCGAGGGGAAAAAAATTAATATTTTTGGCTGCACTAATGGCTTATTAATGCAATTAAACCTTAAATTACACAGCAACTGATATTCACATATATTGAGCTTATTTAATGCATACTCAACAATGAAAAGGAATAATTTATCAAATTATTTTAATTAACTGCTAAAATTTATTGCAGCTGATTTAGCTTTTCTCAGGATGCTCTAATAATTCTGAATCTATATATTTTCTTAAAGTTTTCTTAGTGTCTCAGAAATCATTTAAACTAACATTATTATGCTATTTTCATTTAAACTAAAGGATGAAACAAAAGTTAATTTTTAATTAAAATTCTAAAAATATGTAAATTTAAATACAAATTCTAATTTATGCTTTTGAAATGGTTGTATTTCCTAAGTACCCAAATTATTATTTTAATATTGTTATTTAGAAAATAGTTCATTTCATTAACTAAAAAATAGTTTTTCTGTATAGCACATGAAACAATTACAAAAATTTTAGACGGTGCAGACAGATTGAAATTGGAAATTATTTTCACAATTAAACAAAGTATAAGGAGGATGGCACACAAATGCCGTTTTTAGCGATACTGCTGTAAAAGAGCCATTCATTTCATTAATAATATGTTTGAACAATAGTTTTTCTGCATAAAATATGAAATAATTATATAAAATTTTGACGATGCTGACAGATTGCAAAAGTGGAAATTATTTTCATAATTAAACGAAATATAAGTAAGGATGGTGCACAAATGCCGTTTTTCATGATACTGCTGCAAAATAGCCTTTCATTTCATTAATAATACGTTTGAACAATAGTTTTTCTGTATAAAATCCGAAATAATTATAAAAAAACTTGACGATGCTACAGATTGCAAAAGTAGAAATTATTTTCACAATTAAACGGAATATAAGGAGGATCGTGCACAAATGTCGTTTTTAGCGAAACTGCTGCAAAAAAGACTTTCATTTCATTAATAATACGTTTGAAAAATAGTTTTGTATATAAAACAAAATAATTTAATAAAATTTTAGTCGATGCAAATGCATTTTTCCCACATTAATTAGATAATCATTGGTCATCCCCTCCTCCTCTCTCTCTCTCTCTCTCTCGTGAGCACCGATTATGCAATTGCTAGAAAACAGATTTTTAGACGAAAGAAAGGAAAAACTTCGATCTCAAAACTTGTGACTTCGTTTATCATTTCATGATATTTTCGGAATATTCGTAATCTATTTCCGATTTTTTGACTTTTGTAACCTGTAGATACAAATACAAAAATATAAATGTCAATCGTGATCCATTCCTACACCAAGGTAGCAGAAAACTGCCCCGCAGAAAACAATTGAAAGTCACAATTTGCATTCGCATGATTTCTGCCTAGAAAGAGGAAAATAAGGGCAGCTGAGTGAAAACCGGGAGATTGAGTGACTTACCTGGGAGACCGGGAGATATAGAGAAAAACCGGGAGAATTGGCAGCTATGAGATTATCTTGAAATCTATGCTTGATAAATCTTTGATTTTAAAATTATTCTAAAATAAAACTGCTAAAAAAAATCTGCAAAAGCAACTTTGATTTTAGCAGAATCATAAAAATGTTCCCTATCTGTGGAAAATTTTCTATGTGCAAATAAAGGAAATAAAATTGCAGAACATCAGTAGATTGTTGACAAACAACAAAAGGAAGTAAATTGACAATCTACGAAGATACTACAAAATTCTAAGTAATAATAAAAAATGAGGATATATAAATATTATTCCAGTATAAAAGAAAGGCAAAATCACAGATAAAATATAAAAAGCTAAAAACTAGCCATACTCTGAAGATTCTCAATCTTGATATGCAAAAAAAAGGTACATTTTAAAAAAATAACACAAGCTCATAGAGGTGAAATTTACAATTTATAATATTCTTAATTGCGGTCATTTATACTTAGCTATTTGCCTATGAATTCACAGTTGCATAGTTAACCTTTAGGAAAATAATTATTAAACTAAAAAAACCCTCATAAAATATTTAATCAGTAACTTACACAATGCACTGTATGCCATTTCTTGCATTCATTCAGCTTTTCAGTAACAGCCTCTTTAGTTGCATTAACAGTTGTTTTCACTATGGTAGTTTCATCGTATCTAAAGAATAAATACATAAATATAAAAATCCTTAGGAAATAATTCCATCTCAAAACAAGTTGCTTTGATGTTTATTGGTTTTCTAAAATGTAATGAATATTGAAATTAGAACCTTTTGGGGACTGTATATAAGTTATGAGTAGGATTTGCCAGGGCTTCCTCCAGAAGTGCTTTTTCTTGGCATGCATCTTGAAGTTCTGTTTCTGCTTGCTGTAAATTATATTGAGCATTTTTCCAGTCTTGTAAAAGATTTTCTAATTTCGGAAAGGCAGCTAACAGCTCATCTCTAAAACAAAAAATATTAAAAAATTTCTAAAAATTCAATAGTCTACAAATATGATAAAATATGCAATATGGTTAAATATTTACAGCAAAAATTTACAAATATTTTTTCACAGAAAAAAGGGGGGGGGGGGGGGTATTTTGTTTGAATTTATTATTGTTCATAAATTATATGAGAATTTTTAAAGTTAATTAAACAAAGACAGGCCCAAGGCATTTACATTGTATGATCGATCACATATAAAGTTTACAGCCCTGATATTTGTAAAATCAGTCAACACCACTGACACAAGAGTTGGCTATAGAAACAATATTCGTAATACATGTTTAATCTTCTTGGGAAAAAATCCTTTTACATATCATGAACATAAAACACTTAAATGATGCAAGTAATTACTTAAATGGACATACAAAAGAATAAATGACACCAATCATTAGATGAGTGGTGTCATTTACAGGGGTAGTACTGGTAGAATATGAAAATTCAGGACACCAATTTTACAAAATTTCAGGACAAAAAAATAAACATTTATGTCTATTAAAAGTTACTTAACACAAGTTTTCATTAAACAGAATAACAAATATTGATCTTTAATAAATATATATATATATATATATATATATATATATATACACACACACACACACACACACACACAGGGTGTCCCAAAAACATTGGCTTCGGCTTTTATTTCTGAAATATTGATCTTAGGCACATATAATAAATTACAAAGTTCTGTAAAAAAAAGATTCAGAATTTTATGAAATCGATAAAAATTTTCAAGGTATTAAATTTGAAGAAATACAAAATTTTAATTTTTATACGGACCCCATATAAAAACATTTCCAATGAGTAAAATGTGCCCCATACAGTAATAAGGTGATGTTGTTGTTGAAACCCAGACCGTCCGACCTACCAGAAAGGTGTAAGGTGTAAGGTAAGTAATAAGGTGATGTAACAAATTTCAGCATTTTATCATAAAAAGTCCCAGAGATATGTTTAAACAAAGTTGGTGAGGGATTACACAAATTAAAATGTAAATGTTTACAGCAAGAGTGCAAATGACTGTCGTGCCCTTCTTGACACACATAGATTTTTAAACTAAATTTTCTCATCTAAATTTCAAAGACATGATCGTATAGTGCTAAATAAAAAAAATATAACCTTGTTTTTAATGGGGAACTTACAAAATAAAAATTTAAATTAAAAGTGTAGTTACCTGGTTAAGTCTTCTGAGATCCAATCTATTAAAGAAAAGTACTGGAAGAAAAGTTTGGGACAAAAGGGACTAAAATCAACACAACAGTATTAGGGGAAACAAAATTCAAAATTTTATTGATTACTTTAGACAGATACATAAATGGGCAATTCAAGCCCAAACAAAAATCCTTGCCTCATGGCAAAAAAAGGAATTAACATTGATTGTCTATGTGACCAAAGCTACCCAGGGAATTTAAAATAATTACTTTAAAATTTAAAAAAAAAACTAATTAAAAAGACCTTCTGAGCTCTACCTCTAATGAGGGCCCCTCTTAAAGGGCATGATAAAATGATGACTGGGGAATTCCCCAAAGGACAGACAAATCTCCTATCCTATGACAGCCAGGCATGTTGGGAGACGGCAAAAGTCCATGAAAGAGTTTGTTTTAGTGAAAACTCACCAATCTTCGGCCGCAAAAGGGGCCTCACATCATCACTTTATGCACTGGAGGAGTTGGGGCTCTGCAACTCGGAGTGGCGATGTCGTCCCGATCGTAGGCACAGGCGACGACATGGGCATCATCAGGATCGGCAGCTTTACTGGGGGTCCGCGGGAACATGAAGAAGACGGTGTCCAGCCCGGGTGCACCTAGTGCATTTGATCGACGGGGGCCACAGGTAAGAGTTGGCCGAGGGTGGTACTCCAATTTGGCCATCCACAGCTCCGTCAATCGAGAGAGTGCCGCAACTGACTGGGGGCCTCAGGTCAGCAACCCCAGCAGGTGGTCCCGGCGAAGTGCATGATGCCGTGCAAGAGAGGGGTTGGCAAGATGTCCCAAAAATGTCTCAAAAAAAGTCCACCAGGTGTCGAGCAAGAAAAAGGTGTCATGCTTCAATATATGGGTGGAATATATTAACAAATTGGCGTGCATTACGCTTGCCATCACATAACACTTTAGTGCATGGAACCCTAGCTGGAGGTTTGCAGTAAAAACGATGTCTTCCGAGATTCCAGTACCCCTTGATGCCAATCTCACAAATCACATCCCCTAGTTCGATGAAAACATAACTGTCTTAGGGGATTAATAGTCCTGGCGTCATGATGCTTAGATAACGCCTTGAAAATCCCAAAATCGATGCCATCTTGGCCTGGTGTGATATTTTTCATTTAAAATGAGTTTTGATCCAAAAAATAAAGATTCTGAATTAAATAATTTTTCAGGGATGTGGGAAAAAACATCATACCATTAAAAACATTTAAATTTAACCAATTAATATTCCCAGGGCAACAGTGGTCACTTACAAAGGCTAGTTTCAACACTGTAATATATTAGTTGTCAATTACAAAATTATGTTTTATAAAATAATTGTTTCTTTATACAACAGTACGGCAATTATGCACGTATTCAGTTAATTTGCACCTTTCAAGGTTCCTTACTTACACTGTAAAAATATTTCTCATGTATCATTCTTACCATCTCTTACTAAATAATAAAAGTTTAGCTTTAACATAAGTAAGTAATTTTCCTATAATTAAGCATAATTAGTCTTTATGAGATTATCTGTATTCTAAATAAGTTACTACCTCTTTCTAGTTACTCCTTAACTTAAAAACCAATCAAAGCTTCTGAAATTATATTTTAACCCTAAATGTTTATGATTTAAAACTTGAAAATACAGTTTAATCTTCTTTTAATGAAGTTAAAATAAGTTAAACTTTCAAAATTAATTTTGGTAAAATTCCTAGGAATCTACTTTGATATGGGTCTCAATAGGAAGAGAGACTTTGAATATTGCATAACTAAAGCTAGAATTTTTTGGTCATGCAGAAATGCTATTGGGAAAACCTGGGGATTGAATCCCAAGGCTATCCGTTGGATTTACTCTATGGTAATCTGTCCCATTATTACCTATGGCTCCATTATATGGTGGTCAAGAATTAGATGTGAAACTGCTAAATTAGATTTAATCAAAGGATGGTGTGTATTGCTTCAAAGGATGGTGTGTATTACGATCTCTGGATGCATGAAAACCACTCCTACTGCAACTCTTGAACTTTTGCTTGGATTGCACCCACTCTACATGCACACTGAAGCTGAGACTCCCATATGCATGAACAGACTTAAATATCTGAAACACTGGAAAGATTACTCAAAGTATTTATCTTGGAGTGATCTAAACAGTAATGTTATAAATCATCCTTATTTCCATATGCCATCTGATGGTATTCTTATCAGATATACATTTGACAAGCCTTATGAAATTCAGGTCCCTTCACGGGATAACTGGAAGAGGACTCCTACCTACAATAAAAAGAAATGTATTGTATGGTATACTGATGACTCTAAGCTAGGCACTAGTACTGGTGCTGGAGTATGCTGTCCGGATGATGGTACAAAACTATTTAACCCTCTTGGCAGCTACGCTACTGTCTTTCAGGCTGAGGTCTATGCTATTCTAATGTGATGTAGAATTTGCTCTGACAGAAATTACAGGAGCAACCAAATACTTATCTGCTCTGATAGTCAGGCTGCTCTTATGGCTTTAGGGAAGTCTACTATGACGTCATCCCTTGTCTAGGACTGCTATACTGCACTTCGTAAGATTGCTAGCAACAATCAAGTCATACTTTACTGGGTGCCTGGATATTCAGGCATTCCAGGTAATGAAATGGCGATGTATTGGCTAGAAAAGGTTCAAGTACACCTTTTGTTGGTCCCGAGCTGGCTTTGGGTGTTCCTAATGAACTGACTAGAAGTATTGTCTATGACATCTTCAGAAAGCTTCAGTGCGAGAACTGGCGTAATACTAAGGGCTAAAGGCAGGTGAAAGAACTAAACTGTAAGTGCTCTAGTATGCATCAAAAGGAATTATTCAAGATCAGTAGAACTGGCATCAGAAGGGCTGTTGGATTCCTTACTGGGCACTGCACCCTTAAAAGACACCTAAATATTATGGGTGTCACTAGGGATTCGCTATGTAGAGGCTGAAATTATAGTGAAGAAACTGCCGCACACATACTATGTGAATGTAAGGTATTCTCCGCCCATAGGTTCGAACACTTGGGTCCACATGTGATTCAGCCCTGGGAGTTGTATGACATTCCTGTCAAGTGCCTGCTGATTTTTGCTTCAGCTACTGGTCTCTTTTCTTAAGAACCTTTTCATTTCTGGGGTAGTACAATAAACCTCTGGTCGCTGTGCTAGGCTGTCCTGGAGCCACCCACCTTCATGCATTCATTCATTCATGATAAAATGCTGAAATTTTGTACATCACTTTATTAGTGTATGAGGCACATTTTGCTCATTGGAAATGTTTTTGTACGGGGCCCGTATAAAAATTTAAATTTTGTATTTCTTAAAATTTTAATCGATTTCACAAAATTCTGTACCTTTTTGTATGCAACTTCGTAATTTATTATATATGTCTAAGATCAATATTTAAGGAATAAAAGCTGAGGTCAATGTTTTTAGGACACCCTGTATATACAGGGTGTCCAGTGGCTATTTACTCAACCATTAATCACAGAGATATACTTCCAATTGCAAAACTGTTTTAAATTTTAAAATCTATTATCTCAGAAACAGTTAAATCAATAAATGCATTTCTGAAAGGGATACGAAATATAAATTTTTATACGGTCCCCAGGTCCTATCAGTTATATTTAGGGTAATCATCCTCATACAATTTCATGCAAAATAAAAAAAAATTATCCTTTTATGACCAAAATTGACAGACTTATAGCTGCTTAAAGTTGGAGCACTTTTTGTGCTGAGAAATGGGGGGGTATACATAAAATAATTGCAGAGACAAATATTTTGCAACAATTTCATTATTTTTTGCAGCAATTTTATGTGCAGTATGTATTATTTTTGCAGGGATTTAATGTGCATAATTTTTTATTTTCGTCTGCAGGTATGCTGCAAATGGTCTTATTACTGGTCTATTATAGTATAAAAATCTAAATTTCATAATTGTTACGGAAATGCATTTATTGACTTAAATGACTTTTATGATAATGTGTTACCTCATTTACATTAAAGACCCCCCCCCCCCCCAGAAGATCTTAGTCGAGCACTGACTATAATACTCTTCTAAATGAATTACTGTTCGATAAAAAGCTTTGCTTCATTTTCGGCATTATGTCAGGAAATGCAATCAAAACATAATACTTTGAATACGGAATTTCAGTATTTTATGGTCCCTTAAAGGTTGCCTGAAATGGGACATTTTTATGCACGGAAAAGCGACTTAAGTCATAAAGTTTAATGCTTCATAACTCTGTGAATTTTGTTCATAAAAGGATGATTTTTTTTTTTATTGTGCATGAAATTGTATGAGGATGATTTTCCTATACAGTACAACCTCGAAACTCCGGACTCGTCCGGACTTTGCCGATTCCGGATTTTCGATTTTTCCGGATTATAGAATTTGAATAAAATTCAAATTTAATATTAACTAAATACACTATAAAGCACTATTTTTAGTAAAAATAATGGCAAAAGTTAAGCTAATCAATTAAAACATATTATTTAATCTTAAAAGTAAGGCAAAAAAAATTTCTAAGAAAAAATATACACATTAATAATTTAGAATGTGTGACCGAAATGAAATGATAAAAATTACATTTTATCATTTCGTTTAAATATATGAATTAACATTTGTTATTTCATTAATTTTAGTTTATGGGAAAGCAGTTTTCTTTATGCCGTAGATGGACATTATTTCTGCTCGGTTATAAAGCTTTTTTTGTTCCAAGACCTTTAATTGCATGATTGATTATTTGCATAAGATTATCAATGGGTATTTTTTCTTCTCCACATTTATAGTCGCTACTTTGATCTTCTTTTATTTAATATCATATCGCGAATTTCGCCATCACTCAATTTATTTACGATTGGCACATCATCATCACAGTGCAGAACTTCCGTTATATCGGCTTTGTCGAGACTTAATGAAGCGCCGGAAGATTTAATGAAATGCCAAGATTTAATAAAGATCGAGGATTAGCACTTTTGATGATATATTTAAAGGTGTAAATGTGTTTAAACCGTTTTCACTATTAACGAACAAAAAACAAAAAATAAGAACTTAAAAGTTTTATTTATTTTCTAGCATCTATATAATGTTATGTCTAAAAAGGCTGATGACTTTGAAAAAAGTAAAAACTTTATTAGAAATAGTCAAATATGTAAAAAATATCTCAGTAGATAAAATAAATATATTTTCCAAAAAAGAAAAATCTCTCTCCTCAATGATTTTCTAAATTACGATGAGTCATACTAGGCTGCAGCAGCACCGAGACGTGGTGGGGCAGGAGGGAAAGCGAAGAAAGGAATTTGCTTAGTTCCTAATCGTAAACGCAGACGATCCCTTTGAGCGGTCTGTGTGTTAATGACCTTGTTGCTCGGTTCTGTGCGATACGATATTATTCAGTTATTTATTTACTATCTATAGTATGTAAATATGGCTTTCTAAACAAAAAAGGCAAAATATACAGTTGATTTCAAGCTGACACGTTTGACGAGAATGAAAAAATCGTCAGATATCGGGAGGGGGAGGAGATTCTGAAGACAAAACAGAATACATTGAAGAATGGAATTCGTACTACGAAGTGAACAAAATAAATTTCCGTGAGCGTTAATATGAATTCTCAGGATTTTTAGATATAATTGAACAATCTGTGATAAAATGTTACGATAACGTTAGTGTTTAATATTAAAAATTACATTGTTTCAGAAAAATGTCTTTTTCAATAATGAGAAAAGGAAATGTTGATAATAAAAATTCCGTATTTAAATAACGATGTATATTTTACGCGAAATAATTCATCGGGAGTTGTGACTTGAATAAGGGGGAGGAGGAATTAACTCTAACAGTGTAATTCACGCTCCAACCACGAGCCGATCTACGGCTGTCCATCTAAACTTTCGTTTCATTTCTGGGTTCAGAAAGTCAACCGGAAAATACGGTATTTGTTTATAAAATATAATTCCATATAAATAATCTTACCCTGTTGTTTTCAATCCATGACTTTATCAGTCCAGGGAAAAAAAAAACCAAAATTTGGAAAACGTCCGGATTTTGGAGGTTTCCGGATTTTGGATGTCCGGATTTTCAAGGTTGTACTGTATATAATTGGTAGGACCGAGGGACCGTATAAAAATTTATATTTAGTATTTCTTTCAGAAATGCATTTATTGATTTAAACTCTTTCTAAGATAATAGATTTTAAAATTTAAAACAGGTTTGCAATTGGAAGTATTTCTCTGTGCCTAACGGTTGAGGAAATAGCTATTGGGCACCAATAGCACTGGACACCCTGTATATATATATATCAGGCTTCGGGAAATCGGTAAAATCTAGCCCATCCTCGAGGACGGCTATTAAAATTTTTTACCCATCCTCAAAAATTTTTACCCATCCTCCTAGGAATTTTTTTATATTATATTCATTAACATATGTGCTTAAATACATCGCACAACAATAATAAATTACAACCAACTGCCTCATGATGAAGTGCGATAACTGCATATTCATACGCCACCCCCACAGCGCTTAACCACTGCGATCAAACTCGCCAATGGGGTATCTCTGATAAAGGACTGAACCCGGAGGAATTCCGATCTACAGGTGGGGGTAGAAGGGTAAGAGATGAAAGGAATCTCTCCTTTTTCCAATGTTTGGTAACTTGAAGGAGTGGTAAAAAAATAATCATATAAATCCTCTTGTCTCTAAGCAGTTTAAACCTCATTCACACTCTTACTTTCTAGGGAATGCACAGCTGCCAACCCAGAGAATAAAAAATTAGGAACACTGTACGCAAGGAAAATGACATGCAATAGTTGCACACAAAATATATATACATGGGTGTCTCCAGCATGGGAGTACTTGCCTCCCCCCCCCCCACAAGTGAAATTAGCATATCAGTATTTCTTAGCCAATGTATTATGTATTGACAGTGACTTTGCAACCTCCCCCCCCCCCCCCCTCCTGGAAGGAAAGTTGGTGAAACCCATATATATATATATACTACAAGGTGTTCCATAAATTCCGAATTAGCTTATAAATTCCTAAAATTTGAAGGAATTGGTATATTTGAATACAGTTTGCGACAAAGTTATCTCATGAAGGAAGATTTTTTTTGGTAGAGAAAAAAAAATTAGTTCAAAATTTTGTCAATAGAGGGCGCTGCACGCAAGCAATCACAGAATTCCGTGGGAAAACTACGTTTATTTCATGCAGGCAAATGTTTACAAGCACATCACAGCACTAGAGTACTTGTTCTATGTGTCCGCCATCACCACAAATGATAGTTTGCAAGCGAGTGACAACACCGTTAACTGCAGCATGTATCATATCCGGATGGATGCAGGAGATTTTGTGGCGAATGGCATCCTTTAACTGTACTAAAGAAGATGGGCTGTTGTGGTACACTCGGGACTTAACGTAACCCCAGAGTCAAAAATCTAGGGGTGTTAAGTCCGGTGAGCGAGGGGGCCATTCAATTCAGTGACGGCTGATTAATCATTCTTCAGTAAAGGTTCTGCTCAGGAACTTCTTCACTTTATTTGTGATATAAGGAGGTGCCCCGTCTTGCATGAATGTCACTGTGTCAAGGACATTATGTTCCAATAAGCACGGTATCACTTTCTCCGTTAGCATTTGCAAGTAGCGTGTTCCATTAATTGAGCACGTCTGCCAGACTGCTTTTGCACAGGGCTGTTCAAAGAAAAAAGGGCCCACAATAATGGACGCAGTGAATCCACACCAAACAGTAACACGTGGGGAATGTACGGGCTCCTCACTGTAGGCATGTGGGTTTTCCTTTGTTCAGATTCTACAGTTATGGGTATTGACTGTTCCATGCAATGAAAAATGAGCCTCGTCTGTCCACAAGATATTGAGCAGCCATTGTGGATCTTCATCGATTTTCGACAAAGCCCAATTTGCGAATTGCACTTGCTTAGCTGTGTCATTTGGCAAGAGCTGGTGCTGTGATTTCAACTTGTAGGGGCACAATTTTAATACACCATGAAGGATGAGGATTACCGATGTCTTCGGTATACCACTTATTCTTGCCAGTTCTCGTGCGCTACTTGCTGCACTCGTTGACTGTTCCCTTAGAGTGTGCATTTGCGAAGCCACAGCGAAGGTACGGACCTCTGACAAACGTGGTCTACCACTGCGAGGGCGATTACACAAACTTCCCGTTTCTTCAAAACATCGTACCAGGGAAACCAGTCTGGCAGGAGTGATTGGACCAGAACCTTTCTTCAATCTCTTCTGCGTCCGAAACCTTCGTAAAGCTTCAGCCGGCGATTCGTGGCTGAGGTAAAACAACTTAACCAATAGTACTTTATCCACCAATGTCAACATCACAATGAAAGCCAGTAACAGGAAAATTCAGAAATGAGCTTTAAATCATACACCCAGCATTTTACAGGACTCTGATTTGCATATTTCCTGCGATTGCTTACATGCAGTGCCCTCTATTGACAAAATTTTGAACTAATTTTTTTTTCTCTACCAGAAAAATCCCCCTTCATGAGACTAACTTTGTCGCAAACCGCATTCAAATATACCAATTCCTTCAATTTTTAGTAATTTTAAACTAATTCGGAATTTATGGGACACCCTGTATATAATTAATCTTACTTAATAAAAAAAAATTAAGACATGAGATAAGAATTTTGAAACATACATGAAATGCATAATTTTTTTACCACCATAAAATTATAACTATATTTGTTCTCCTTAAATACATCAATATTCAACTAAAAGTAAAAAATTAAACTATTTTCATATTTGAAAAAAAAAAATTTCATTACACAATTTAAATACACTATTACAAAGTAAGTAAAGCAAAAACAAATTAAGAATCTTTTTGGTTTATTTATACATAGGTAGCAGATTTGGCCTTTTTCAAGAAAGTTGGATCATATGTTTGTTCATAGCAAGCACAATTTATCTGAGATTTGGCAATTAAAGTAGACTGTAAAGTCGAAATACTCATGGAACTTCTAAAATCAGTTTTGTTTCTTTTTACAAGACTAAAAATTCGTTCACATTCAACATTACTATGGGGAGTGTTAGTATCCCCAACATGATACTACTCAATTTACCATACAAAAGTTTACACACAGGATCTTTTTGCTTTGTTATGGTCTATCTTCAGCAATTATTTCTTCTGGCAGAGCTGCCATTTGATAATGCAAAAACTCAGTCTGTACACTATCAATTATATCAAACGTTGATTCTGTTGAGTCTTTTTGCAGTATAGGGGGAAATCTGTCTATAAGAAATTTTCGAGGCAAATTTAACTTTTTCCCTCTGAGACACATCTGCGACTTCAGCATGATGTAAAACATCAGAGTTGATTGCAAAGTTTCTGATAATATAATTACATGTCATATAATAGTAGTTTTTGACGTACTCAAAAAACTGCTTTGTTTCATCAGAGTTTAACTTTTTCAGGTACTCTGACGTCTCTGATCCCACATATATGTCTTCATTATCCTTATGATTTGTTGAATCACTATAAGAGATATCGAAGACACATCTCGAAGCTTTCACGACTTCAAGCTTTATGAATCTAATTAATAAATCTGTAAAAAAAACTTGAATTTGAGACTTTAGCTTATGGACTCGGGGTCTCTGATTGCAGACTCACATTAAATTTTTTGAAAACACTAATTACATTTTTCAGAAAAAATGCAAGGTATGGTACAGATCTGAACTTGGATATAAAAAGATCCTTTCTTCTCTATTGAGGATACTTTTTTCCAACTTTTTCTGACTGTTCAAACTGGCTTCTACACCAGTGGAAGCACTTTTGCTGAATACACTTTCCGAAGCATTTCCTGTTTTCATATTCTGTATAGTTCCCTTTTGAACTAGTTTTGGATGGCTATGTTTGACATGCTTGAGCTTTTCACTTTGCGATTCGGCTTTTCGCTTAAGAGGCTACTCCTTAGTTAGGAATTTTAAATGCAGCAATACGTGGTGAAAATAGCTGTTTTACATTCAAACTTTTTGCAGATTCTTCTTTGAAATAAAATAAAACTCCATCCCATTGGTCAAGAAGACGCCCAAGACACTTGCCCAAAGAAAGCCAGCGTGTCACACAGTGCTTGAGAATTTTTTTAGACTCAGCATTGTGCAAATCTTGAAAAACCTTTAAGCATTGTTTACACTTTGAACTTTTCTTCAAGTAATAGAATATATCTACTAGAAGTTCAGCAAAAAAAATTGGCATAGCTGCTGAACCCTTTTCAGCAGCTAAGTTTAATAAGTGGCACATGCAGCCCAAAACTATCAAATTTGGTTGTTTTTCTTTCAAAAATGACCCAACACCTTTTTTTTTACCAATCATCACATTTGCATTATCACAGGATAATGCCAAGCAATTCTGCCAAGGAATGGTAGAACAATCAAATTCATCTTTCACCAACTTAGCAATATTCTCCCCTGTGCTATCACCTACCAAACATGGCAACGATAAAAGTTTGCAGCACACTTGTTCAGTTTCTTTATCGAAAAACATTACAATGATGGAATATAGCTGATTATCTGCATCATTGCTACCATCAGTAGCAATTGTAAAAGGGCCAGATTTTAAAGCATTTATCATGCCTCTGGTGCTTTCTGAAGCTATTTCTTTAATTATGTGGGATGTTTTAGTTCTTCCACAGGAATAATTTTTAGCTTCCAAAGAATTTGGGAACATTGCTGAAAATAGCTTGGAAGCATGGTCGGCAGCGGCAATAGGAACATTATGTTCTAGCAAGAAACTTGTAAACAGCACTTCTGCACAAATTCTCTATATATCATTACTTGAAGCAGGCATAAAGTTCAACTTTGATGCTTGCTTCACAACTTTAATTTGTGAACTATGCTTCATACCTTTAGCATGGATGCCAATGTCGTCTGTTTTACCACCATGAGCTATGTTTATATCCGTGTTGCATATGAAGCAAAAAAGCAAATGATTCACCTTTTCGAGATTTTGTTATAAAATCGAATTCTGTTGAATATCGTTCGAGATATTTTTGAGTCCGACGATTTTTTGCCATTATGAATGTCAATAATATGTAAGTATTAATAAGAAGATTAAACACACATACCTTAATTCCATGTAATTTATACATGATGACGGAAGAAATATTGAAAACGCACAAAGAAGAAACGTGATTAAGTAGCGAACTAAAAATACACTTTCCGGAGATTGTAAAAACCAAACAAAGGCCAATAGCTTGGACGAAAAAAATGTGATCGCTAATCGCATCGACAACAGAGCTAAAAAGTGCATCATAAAAATTATGCAGCCAGTATTTCCAGTCACGTTCATAGTTCAAAACTAGAGAGCCTCTTTTAAACAACGATCGGCATTGTTGCCAGTTTCGTAGATTGCCCGCTAAAATAGCTATTTTTCATGATAAATAACCGTTTTCTTTGCTTAGTTTTTCTGACGTCACAAATCAGTTGTTCGGCATGTTTTAACTTTTATCTTCGCAGAGGGGAAAAAATGGGGTAAAACAGGAATATTTTCAAAAATTCAAATTTTGTGGAAAAAATTCGTATTTTCGGAACAGATGCAAAAATTCGAAACAAATCCGGAAAATCCGGAATGGTTGGCAGCTATGGAAATGTGACAATCAAAATTAAAATCTTCGTGGACTGAATAGATGTTTTATACCTTAACTTCAGTTGTCAGACAACTGGAACAAATGGCATGAATGAATTGTAAACGTATTAGTTTTAAAGTTGAAACCAAAGTGGGGAAGAAAAGGAAATACTTCTGGCTGAAACTAGAAGAATTCATTCCAAAAATTCAAATTTGTTACATACTCCCGTCTATTACAGCAAATGCAAATTTTATAGCTTGGGTTTTAAATAGTTAAAAGAGGATAGCACTCTGCACGGGTTTGGGCTTAGGCCCAGGCTGGGCTTGAGTTTTCTACTGTTTCAGACAGGGTTGTGTCTTTCTCTTTTTTTTAATAATAATTTTAATAAATGAGGCAGCGCACTAATACAAAGACAGTTGTGCTCTTATCCCGATGAAGGCTCATTTTTTACCATCCAAACTTATTCAACTTTGTATGTTGTGTTTAACAAAGTTTTAATTTTGCGGATTAGAAGATATACACGTTCAGCACTGCACAGAAAAAGCTTTGCATCAGATACAGAAAGCATTATATACAGAAGGTTGTTCGCAATTTATGGAAATGATTTTGTATTTATGTTTCTCATAATCATTTTCAGATAATGATTTGGCATTTTCAATATAATCGTCTGCTACTGTTTTGTTTCGATTGGAATGTAGAATAAAAGATTTATTTTGAAAATGGCTCCTGAAATTGATCAATGGCTCAACGGTCTCGATGGTTACTTAAATGGGCTTTCCAAGGAAAAATATTCATATCAACAAATTGTAAAGGGAGATAAAAATCGAGATTATTGCATTTCAAAGAAAGGTATTTTTAATATATTAAATTTGAAAGGAAAAGCATCTAACTGAAAGTAAAAATGAGAAAATAGCTGCAAAATCATATCCTAAGACTGTTCGAATACGTGTGAATATCAAGAAAGTGAAGTCTCTAATCCTAAAAGAAAAGTCACCGACTCAAAGAGCCATTGTATCGAAACTGGGAATGTCTTCTGGCACTGTAAGTAAAATCATTCATTAAGATTTGAAGTTCTAAAGTGCATCCTCTTTTGCCAAAGCATATTGTGGAAAGAAAAACAAATTGTAGAAAATTATATGAAAAACATCTAGCTGCTGATAAATGGAAATTTATGGTAACACTTAATGAGGCATGGGTGTATTTAAGTGACCGTAATAAAAAAAGAGCAATTTATTGCTCAACTGATGAAAATTACAGTATGAAATGGCTTCGTCAATGTACAGAAAAGTTCCCAAAGGGATTCATGCTAGTTGCGGGATTTTGTTACAACGGTAAATTAAAACTCAAAAAAGTCTCAAATGAAGCTAAAATTAATTCACTCTACTATCAGTAGAATATTTTAGAACCAATTTTTGAAGAAGAAATTCCACCCTTATAGGACATCAATAAAATTGAGCTTCATATGGACAAAAACCAGCCAGAAAGGACATCAATAAAATTGAGCTTCATATGGACAAAAACCAGCCAGAAAGGACATCAATAAAATTGAGCTTCATATGGACAAAACCTCTAGTCACACGTTTAAGTAAACTGCCGCATATTTGGCAAAGAAAGAATCAGAAACAGGAATAAAATGTATCCCATTTAATGAAATACATGTAAAATCCCCTGATGCTTCTCCTACGGACTTTTGCACTTTCGGTTTGTTAAAATGAGCCTTAGGAAAATGGCATCCAAGAACACTAAATGGTCTTAGGAAAACGGCCCAAGAGGAGTGAGATAAAATTGACATAACGGTACTAAGAAAATGTTTACTTTCATGAAAAATTCAAGCTAGAGCTATAGTCAAGAATCAAGGTTATCAGATAGAAGCAAATCGCTGCAAGAAATATACCTTTTATGCATAAAAATTAATTATCAAAATTGTTTCCATAAAGTGCAAATGAACTTCTGTATATGCAAAGAATGATAAAAAAAATAAATCAAATAACACTAAAGTTACAATACCTATTTTTAAACCACTCTCCCTTCATTTCAGCAATGCGTATTGCAAACATAGAGAAAGCTATGTCAAGCTCCATACTCTGCCTTGTTTGCTTTGCTTCTGTAGCCCAAGCCTGCCTCCCACCATAAACAGCACCAGTGTACCCACCTTCATTTCCAGGAGTCCAATCAACAAGGGGATCATATACAAAAGCTTCCAGCAAAGTTAGCAGGGTTTCTTTGCCTCTTCTCAGAACTTTCAGGACATGCTCACAAGATGTTCTAAATACACCCTTTTAATAAGAAAAATTAAAGTAAATATATTTAAGATCAAAGAAAGGGAAAATGATATGTATGAAATTTAAAGACTGATTATAATAATTATTTATACAATTATCTTTCGTACTCAATAAGGGTTGAAGGCAGCAAAACATTTTAAAAGGAGATAACTTTTAGTACAAATTTTATACACTATTATTTATCTTTAAAATGACTTTAAATTATTTCATTAAATCATTTTTGAGTCATAAATTTTACCAATAGCGAAATTTGATATAAAAGAAAATCAAGTCATCTTTAGAGGGAATGGGATACCAGTTATAGTAGTAGAGAACAATGTAAAAGAAAATTTTAATGAAAATTAAGCAAACCTACAAAAGTTAATTGTAATGAAAATGAAACCGTTGATAATTCTTTCAAATTTAGTGAAAGTTTATATATCCAACTAGAGGATCAGGAACTATCAATTCCGGAACGGTTGATGTTAAGTTAAATTAAAGTCTAATCTCAGCTCATGGAATCAGAAGCACAAAAGGTGTGTGATTTTTTAAATAAATTCAGAGACTGTATTGTAGTAAAAACCAACAATTCGGGATGTATTAAAACCACAACTATGAAAATGTTAAAATTGCCTAGAAGTAAACCGATTTCACATACACCATATCATAAACGTGAAATTTTATAAAAAATTATTTCCAAACAAAAAGAGCAAGATGTCATTCAAAACAGTATTTTGGATTGTAGTAGTCCTGAATTGTTAATAAAGAAGATTAACAGGAGATAACCGAATTGTCACAGATTCAACATTTAAACACACAAATGGTAAAAAATAAATTTTCTTTGTCTCACATTGATGATTTGCTTGATAGATTAACAGGATACAATCTTTTCTGTATTCCTGATATTGCCCAGGGTTTCAACCAGATTCATCTACATCGAGAGTTAAAGTATAAACCAGCATTGTTTATATTCGATGATCATTATGAGCTAACAAGATTATTTTTTGGATTGACAAATAGACCTGCTGTTTAAAAAAGAGCCATGACAATAGTGTTAGATATTTCATGTGGAATATTATAATCTGCTTTGTTGGTGATATGCTCATAGGAGTTAAACATTCGAAGATTTGATGACTCGATTACGTAAAATCCTGACGAGAAGAAAACGATGTTCAAACCCCCAAAATGTAAATATGCAGCACTGTACGGCCGTTGGCCGTACAATTTATGTGAAAACACTGGTTCTCGTTAGATCACCGAAGTCAAGCAGCATCGGGTGCGGTTAGTACTTGGGTGGGTGACCACCTGGGAACACCGCGTGCGATTGGCACATTTCGGGCGCAGTAGCCCGGTGGTTTGCGCGCTGGATTTGCACGCTGCCACAACTGCTGCCGTGTTCATGCGAAGTACGAGTCCGCGTTGCGTACTCTCGGAAACGCCCGCAAAAAAAAAAAAAAAAACTGAATTTCATGATCGTACTATTTATGTGAAATTAATTAAAAAATTAGCCTTTATAATCAACCAAAATATGAAAATAAGCTAGTTTAGTCAAGTTAATGTGCAATAATAAGGGGACAGAGATAGATGGAAAAAGTATGTGAAAAGTTTATGACAGAAAAAGGCAATTGTGTACTTTCAGGAAAGTCCGAAAAAAAAAAAAAAAAAAGACTGAATTGTGGAATCTTATAATTTAATTGAAATATAATTTGTTTAGTAAAATATTTCTTTATTTTTACTCGCACTATAAAAATAAATTAAGTATATTGTTCTGAAATGACATCATTAGAAGAAAATCTGATGTGGGCAACACATGACTTTCCTTATATAATGTAACGAATTTACTACTTTTACAGTAAAAAAAAATAGGTTTTTCTTGTAGTAGATACTTATATTCTTTCCAAGATATTGAATTTTCGACAATTAGTCGTTATTTTCATTGATGTAGTGCCATTTTTATCCATTTGGCGAGATTTTCGTTAATTTGACAACATTTAAAAAAGTCACCAAGTTGGCGACATTCCGTCAAATTCGTCGCCAAAATCTCGCCAAGCGTTATGGGCGAAGAAATAAGTTATTCTTACAGCAGATAAATGACTATTGGCTATTAAATACAAAAGTATTACTCAAAGTATCTTTTTTCATGAATGGAACGAGCTAGATCCACGAGAATGATGTCACCCAATTTATCGCATGGTATTACACATGAAAAGTGAACATGTTTCTCAATAGGAAATATTTTTTTTTTTATTTTATATGACTTTTTGATATTTTTTTTCAAAAATGTGCAATATCTTGAGAACAACAGTTTATGCTAGCGTTCTAAAATTTATGTCAATCGTTTTCTAATGAAAAATTACATAAGAAATGTCTATTTGCGTAACTTTATTAGCGGTTTTGATTTTTTGACGATTTTTTCAAAATTTCACCCGAAAATTTAGGGTGGTTCTGAACATTCGATTGCGTATAAAAACAATAGGCTTTCAGTGTTTACGGATTGTGATTTTTGTACCAAATTTCGTTCGAATCGGTCTATTCGTTCGTCAGTTATCATCTCCACAGACTCACTGACACACACACACGTACTTTCACACACACACACACACACACACACACAGAGACATCACTTCAAAAGTGTTTGATTCGTGATCAGGGATGCTTGAAACGTGCTCTCCCGTCGAAAACTCGAATTCGAATTTTCGACCCCGTCACAATACTTTCCTTATACATTATGTATATAAGGAAAGTAAAAATGGATGCAAACTGATAATTTTGGACTCTCAGCAAAGCAGGGAATATGAATTGAATGGTGGGATGCATGGATTTCATAGGATTTTCTGTAGTTTTGGGAGTAATGTCCGCAAAACCATAAGATGAAGTAAAACTCCGTACAAACTAAGGAAAATCCAAAAAAGTTGGCATCTCTGAGAATGGGGGGGAGACGTAGAGCAAACATAAAACAAAACAGGATATCGGAAACGCGACACACCGGTGCAAGGAGCAGACACTAATCGCCGGCGCCGTTCAAAATGCAAACCAAGTGGTAATGACGAAACGAACGGCCACCATTCGCGGAAAACAAGTAATGGGAGGAACCAATTCAACTGTGATTGACAGCGCCGAGGAAAAGCGAACTGATTTGAGATTTTGATGTAGAAATACTAGTACAACCGGAATTTTGCAGTTTTTGAATTGGAAATGAGAAATTCGAGGATTTTACAGACCTTTTTGGAAATAATCCTAATTTTCCAGGCTATTCAAGGCCTTGAAAAAAAATAATGAAATTCAAGGACTTTTAAGGTTTTCCAGGCCGCATACGCACCCTGAATAAAACTCAAATCTCAAAAATTTGCTGCAATCACAGAATTTCCACCACCATGATAAAGGAATTGAGAAGATTTCCAGGACTTTCTAGTTTTTTCGCAGATTTGTAAAATGATATGCTCTATTAACATATCCACCAACCCAATTGTTGAAGAAAAATCCTGCATTTGAATGGACTGCGGATTACCAAAAAGTGTTTGAGGAATTAAAGTTATGCCTAAATATTAAATCAGTACTTTAGTATGCCTAAATACTAAATCAGTACAACGGTGATGAAACGCTGAACTCCACACAGATGCAAGTGCTGTTAGATTAGCTGGAATGCCTCTGCAATATGTTACAGATAAAAAGTTATGTCTAGAATACTGCGTAAGTCAAATCTGTGTACTGTCAAATCTGTATATGTAAACCATTGAAGCAGTGTACCTACCACTCCAGTCATTTAGAATTAATTACTGCTGTTTTAATTAATTTTTATAGGTTTTAAAAGCATTAAATTAAAAACATCAAATGCTTACCAATTAAAAAACTGTTGATATGAAAATTTAATATAGTAATAAAATAGGGATTAACATAGAAGCATATATTAATGGAATAAAAATTATCACTGTCTGAAATTAAATATGAATAGAAATGCACGTTTCTGAATTTATAGAATAGAATGAGATTCCATGCTATTTAACATATTAAAATTGCTACTCTTTTTTGCAAGTTATTTTCAAAACTACATAAAAATTGCCTATTTCAGCAATTTTTACATTACCAATATAGAAAATTTTCCTTCGAATTTTGATAGTTTATGTCAATGATCATGATAAGTGCAGCATTCCCTGATTATACTAGGACTTTCGAAAACTGAATTCAGACTCAAATTCATATTTTCTTTATTTCTTTAAAAATTCATTAGATTGAGTTTAATTGAACCAAATAACACTAAATTTACATTTTTTTATTCAATTTTTGTTCTTATTTGGTAACTGGACATTTTTCTGAAATCTGAGTAACAAAAATGCATGAAACCTCAAATATCTTGAGAACGGTTAGTCCTAAAGTATAATGGAGTATGTTATATTATTTTCCTCTTCAAAAATTGCATATAAAACAAGAATTTAATTGATACATTTGAGCATACACAACTTAGTCTTTTTATTTAGATTTTGGCAGGACATTTCGTAAAAAAAGGCAGGTTGTTCTTTTCCGAATTGTACCAAAATCTAATCAGCACCAGAGTGTCCCACAAGTAACTTATCTACCAAATTTTGTGAAATATGGTGAATTAGTATTTTAGCTCGAGTGGATACGTGAAATTTTTGAGGGCAATTTCGTAGAAAAAGGCAGGTTCTTGAATGGAACCAAATTCTAATCAGTACCAGAGTATCCAACAAGTAACTTATCTACCAAATTTTGTTAAATTCGGTCGATTAGTATTTTAGCTAGAGCAGATAAATGAAATTTTTACGGGCCATTTCACAAAAAGGGCGAGTTCTGTTTCCACGAATCGTACCAAAAACTAATCAGCACCAGGGTCACATCCAAGTGACTTACCTACCAAATTTTATGAAATTCGGTCCATTAGTTTTTTAGTTAGAGTGGATACATACATTGCACAGACACACAAACAGACATCACGCTAAAATTAGTTTTTTTGTATTCTAGAGGTCTCGAAACGTGTAGATCCGCCGAAAACTCGAGTTGCGATTTTCGACATTATTCCAATTCTTTCTCTATACATTACCATGTATTGCAGGGAAAGTTAAAAAACAGTTCCACAATAAAAGAGAAAAAAAAGGGCCACAGTTTGAACTGAAGGTTTGACATATCGACTCCACAAACTTGATTAAGGTGACTTTTTTGTCATATACATTCAAACAATTTCAATTAATATGCAAATGAAACAATGTATGGCACACAATCAAATTGATAATACACAGAAATATAAATCAAATCTATAACAAAGCATTTTAGTTCAAAGAGCAGAAGTGGCAACCAAAATAAGTTGGGAGATAAGAAAATAACCCAAAGTCTCTTAGACATGCTTTACATTCATTTTGGCTGATGCTACTGCACAAATGATTCTTTCCCAGCAGTGTAAATCCAGCATTAAAATGTGTACAACTTACCTCAATACCTGTTAAGCCCAAGGCAGTCATAATATTTGGTGTCATTCTAAATGGAACTTTTTCAGGCACTCTCAAATTTTTACCCTTTTCAAAACAGACGTTGTAATCAATATGAACCACCTGCAGAAGAAATAATAATAAATTAAACATACTGGTGGATCAAGTTTATAGAATTGCAGTAGCTTCCCAAAATTTTATACAATGTTAAAGGTACTTGACAGTTATTTGTCCATCATTGCCTGAGAAGTATTAATTACTATATTAGTCTGAATAAAACACTATTTTTATCGATTTTTTTTTCTTTTTTTTTTTTTTAAACAATGACCTGCATTATATTTGAGACAGTGGAATACTGTTTTAGTAAATTCCCTTTACTTCCTAAACATCATCAATTCCCCTACACTATGAAAATAAATCTGAATCCATCATAGTTTTAAAAAGTTACATTTATAACAATTTGGTTGAGATTGGGGGCAGTTTATAAGTGTCAGAAGATTAAGTCATTAAAAATCTAGATACATCATCAAATAGCAAAGTTTTTTTTTTTTTTTTTTTTTAAATATTCATGTTCAATAAATAATTCCATTTAACCTTTTTTCTGAATTTTTTTTTATTATCTCGTTGCGCCTATATTGGGGGAAAAAATCTTTATGAGAAAAATTTCTTAGTTGGCTCACATTTCTATTACACATGGAAGAAAGTCGTAAAAATTATCCACATAGCCAACCCAATCATGGTAAAGTAGGAAGGAAAGCCAAATCCTGGACCAATGAATTCATTTTCAGAGCTGAAAGGCAGTGCTAAAGGCTAGTACTCATGTTAATCCTAGAAAAGCAGTGCTAAGCCACATAATCATTCACTTTTACTAACAGCATACAGTATTCTCAGGTCATACTTTTATACTGACGATGTCGAATGTTGATAAAATTTGGAGATTGTATGAGAGCAGAGTTTTCTAAAGAAAGCCTTTACAAAATATAAATTTCAAAGATGAGAAACTTGGATGAAGTGATTGTAATCTTTAGATATTTAAAAATAATTATTTGAATAAGAATTCAAATTTCAAAATGTTTATACTAATATTAATAGTTTTAAATAAAAAATGATAGTTTACATAATTTTTATTTTTCAAATATCTATATAATATGCAATGAACTGACTGACTGAGTGAGGGGGGAAGGGTGATACATCAAAATCATCAAGCCCTCCCACTATAGCTAGAATCCTGGTTTTTGTGTCATTCGATCTGTCTCAACTTCAAAGGGAAAGTGTAACATTTTAAAAATTTGAAATAGGGATGATAGAGTAAAGGAATAATTAAAAACTCGAAATCACTTGGCTTAGTTATAGAGTCATTTCACTCTCGGTAGAATATTGGTTTAAATCTCATTTGATCTGCCTTAGCTTCTAAATCAATGAAAAAAATTTAATACTTTGAAAATTTGAATTAAGGGTGACAATGCAAAGGAATATTTAAAAAACTATTTGAGCCAGAACCTCTGTTTTGGTTTCATTTGATCCGCCTCAGTTTCCAGATAAACGGAAAAATTGAAAATTTAAATTAGGAATGACGATACAAAGGGATTTTCAAAAATCTCACACTATTTAGCCCCTTACAAATGTGTGCCATTCTGTTTTTGTGTGTATATTTGAAATGATTTTTGGTATTCAAAACTTTTATTCAGTGTGTTGACGGTTGAGATATTCACATATGTAAAACATTAATATATATATGTTTAAGCATCATAGATGCAAATATTTTTAAATACTTTATAATAGAAATTAATAATACATATTTTTGGAAATCAATCATGATTTATGATATATTAGTGTTCATAAAATAAACTGAACCTGTTAGAATATGTAATTACAATGATTTTAAGGTTATAAATACTACTTTTTACATATGAAGGCTGTCCTTATAGATTACACAAACACAAAAAGGTGCACATTCATGTTTTTAAAAAAAAAACTTATAATCAAAGATATAAAAAAAACTTTTTTTTTTGTCTTTAATTCTTTCTTAATGGCAGGGGGTGGGGAATCTAAAAATACACTTCTTAAACAGAATGAAAATAATGTTTAAAATAATATTCTGCACAGTATCAAATACACATTATGTACAAATGCATACTCAAACAAGATATAAACACCTTACCTCTCCAGTGGATAAATCAACAAGAACATTATCCAAATGTCTATCTCCTAAGCCAATAATATATCCAATTATCGACATTACAGCAGTTGAATGATTATAGGTCTGAGTCACATTCCACCACTCAAGGGCACTATTACATGAGCACCAAAGTTCCCTAAAAACATACAAGAGTATAAATACTAATATACAGTTAAACCTAGTTAAACCATCATTTTTTTTTTTTTGTGTGTGGTAATAAAGTGGTGACTTTAGTACAATTACAAGGATTGTTATTGGTACTGCTCATAACTTATGCAACATAAGGGAATATTTTTCAATAGCAAACTGCTAATCAAAATTCCATTTCTGTAGCAGTTTCGACATTTTGACTAGCAGTTCACAACTATTATTTCACAAGTTCTTAAAAAATGTACCTATAAATAAATTGAGATGTCAGATATGAAATACAAAAAAAAACCCATGAATATTATGGAAGCAATGCACGTTTGTGGAAAGATTTTTTTTTTTTTACTGTCATGAATCATTTGTTGTGATTTTTAAAATTAAGTCGCAATCATGCGATTCAAACTCATTTTACATAGCAAAACACAAATTTTCTATCGTGATTTGCGATTCAATATCACTTATTTTGCACCCTTATATATACAGTTAGACCTTTTTATCCCGACACCCAGTATTCACGTCACTCCCCTTATTATGGCAGTTTTTCAAAGTCCCGATCTTCTGCATATGATTTTAATGTAAATAAACTCTGGATTTTACATCATCAAGTAATTTTGAACTCCGTATATCCCAACGGTTTAGGAAAATTGTCTATTTTTCATAAACCATCTTACAACATGGTAATTACGAGGGTAAGAAATGTCATAACCAAACTTTTCACAAAAGTGTCTAAAATACCCATTAAGATATAGGAGAAATTTTATCTCAATCCTTTATCTGAATAAAAAGATCCACACACTATGAATGACCTACTTAAGTTAGTAAAGGGAAAACAATTTCCCCTCTTTCTGTGAGTTCTTTATTCTGTGTTCTCTTATTATCTTGACATCTGCATTCCCCTCGGGATTACTCATCCATTGTGTTTCACATTGAGGGTGCAACATTCATTTAAGGAATGTAAGAGGGAAAAAAAACAGGTGTCTTCAATGGAATGAAAACATTTCCTTTCCACACTTTATTTGTAGAGCTTGTTTGTTCACAGCAAAATAGCGAGTAAACCCTGTTCATGGGCACTGGATGAAAAGATAAAAATGATAAAAGACTACGAAAAGTCTGGTTTATCGAAGATTGCATTTGCTAAAACAAAAGGAATACCTAAAACGACATTTATGACTAGACTTTCTTCAAAACAAAGACTTGAAAATTCTTTACGTGTTCAAGATGAAGGTAAATGGAAGAAAATGTGTGAAAATCAAACTATGATGTTGAAGAAGCTGTCAAGACCTCAAAACAAGATCTCAAAATGTGCTGATTTCGGATCTGCTTTTAAAAGAAAAATCATTAAAAATATCGAAAGAAATGGGTGTTCCAAAGTTCTCAGCAAGTAACGGCTGGATCGGAAGATTCAAGGAGTGCAATAAACTTTTTTTCAAGAAAATATGCAGTGAAGCAGCAGCGGTAAATCACTGTCAAGTCAGTGATTGGAAGGTTTCTTCGTTGAAAGATGTATTGGAATGTTACACTTCAGATGATGTGTTTAATTCGGATGAAACAGGTCTCTTTTAGACTCTTACCGGAAAAGACTGTATTTTCAGTCTGATATTTGCTCAGGAAATAAAAAGAGTAAGGAAAGGGTGACTGTTTTATTGGGAGCAAACATGTCAGGTCCTGAAAAGCTTAAGTCATTAGTCATCAGGAAAAGCAAAAACCGAATTGTTTTCAAAATGTGAAGTCTTTGCCAGTGTACAACAAAAATAATCTAAATTTGGTGGATGTCATCCGAAATATGGGAAAGGACTATAAAATCTCTGGATGAAAAATTTCACTCTATGAATTGAAAGGTAGCTTTTATAGTAAACAATTGTACTGCACATGTTAAAATGCGAGACCTAAACTCGATTGAACTGGTTTATATGCCACCGAATGCTACTGCAATTTTGCAACCATTAGATCAAGGGAACATTTTGAAATTTAAGAGAAATTATCACAAACTACTGGTTAAAGACTGGATAAAAGCCATTGATGAAGGCCGTGACTTCAAACTGTTTCTTCTAGATGCTGTAAGCTATGTTCATAAAGTTGGGCTGATGTATCTTCTAAGACAATTCAAAACTGTTTCAAACATGCTGGTTTCACAGAAAATAATCTAAGTTCATCAGATCCCGGTTCTACAAAAGTTAATGATGAAGAGCACACCCCTCTTTCAATATTGTTTAAAGAGTTGTTGGATCGTAAAATACATGTAACGGGGGATGTCCAGAGGTATATCAATTTTGATAAGGATGTCACCACATCACCAGATGCAACGATTCCTGAAATTGTAAAAGAGATCAAAGAGAAGCAGATAGAAATTTCTTCAGACTTGGAGAGCAAAAGTGATATGGAATTGGAACAAAACAAGCCTCCAACTAAAACAGAAGCATTGAACTGCCTTGAAATGATGTAAAATTATCTAACATCCATTTCTTAAACAACGGATACTGATTTTAATTCATTGTATAATATTGAAAAAAGAATTGTAGGAAGCACATCTAGGAATAAGCAAACCTTAATTCACTAATATTTCATGTCACAATAAAAAAGTAAGTCATCCAAAATCTGATTTTTATTCTTTTCAATTTTATTTTTTGTTTATTTTGATAAATTGTTTTATTGTTTAAAAACGCAAGAATAGTTATAAATTTAAAGTCTTAAATTCATAAAAAATATAGCTTTTTATAAATATGGTTTTCTGCACAACTCCGGTTACCGCGATACTCCACTTATGATGACCCTTTTTTGTGGTCCCAAAAGTATCGGGATAACGAGGTCCGACTGTATATATAAATAAAAATTTAAATTTTTTAATCGAAAACTATGCATAAACTACGTTAAGTACAAAAAACCCATCTCTAGCATATCTGTTACAAATAAATAACTATAGACCAAGACTAAGGATAAAAATAGAAGGTAACTTATCACTATAATGGAAAGGGGATGAGGCAGGGTTCATACTCTTTTGCAAGTACAAATTTCCAGGAGTTTTTAAAGAGTTTTCCAGGAGGGTGTTCGAGCATTTTTCCAGGAGTTTTTCTAAACATTAAATGTAGAAGCAAAACCAAGATTCTATAGATGTTTCTCTTTCAATCATGTCACTTGGTTTTATACCAACTACACCATTCCGGCCATACCAAAATTTGTCTTGAATTATATTATAATGCACCAATAAAGGAAAAGTTTGCCAATTTACACCATAATTTAATAAATATCAGTAATGAAACATGATTCATTAGCAAATTTCTTTTTAACAAAGTTTTTTATAATTTTTTAAATGAATCCAACATCAATTTGTCAGGCATGGTTGGTAACCAAATATTTTGTTTTCCATTTTTGCATATATAATTTCTTTGAAACTCAATGGGTTCTTGGGGAGGGGGATATGATCCCCAAATCCTCCTCCCTCAGCAATGTCACTGCTCACATTTGCTTTATATTGCTGTATATTGTTGCTTTGTATTTTCACAATATATGAATAATGGCTGCTTATAGTTTCTAATCTAGGCAGGAAATTTTCAGTAATGACTAGAGTGGTTAAATTTGCTATAAAAAATTTGTTTGCAATGATAATCAGAAAAATATTTAATCAAACATGTCAAATTTTTTATATATATTTTTATATGAAATGTTCAAATAAACTAAACAAACAAAATATGAATATATATTAATCTTCATTAATAAACAAAAAAGAAATTTCAAAATCCTTAATTGTAGTTTAATGCTTAGCTTAAACTAAATGTAGTTGTTTATTTATTTATTTATTTTTAGCCTGCTCTAGCTCAGACTTCAATAATTTCTTCCTAAAACATGAAAAATAAAGAACATTTGACATGGTCCTTATTTTTTTAAATAATAAAAAAATGTAATGTGTCTGCACTTAAATTTAACCTAAAATCAGCACCATATTTTCTAACAATACAGAATATACATTTTGACACAACATTATTATGGGGAACAAATAATATTGCTTTCATCATCAGATAATATTAAATTCTTCTAGATAAACTGTTAAATTTCTCTGGGCAAATTGAATTGTGCAATCGCACTATTTATGTAAAAATAATTAAAAGATTAATCTTAATAAATAACCAAAATGTGAAAATAAGCTAGTTTTGTCAATCTAATGATTAATATATAGAGGATGGAGATGGATAGAAAAAGATACTTGGACTCACAGGACTCCCTGAATTGCGTAATCGTATTGAATATGTCAAAATAATTATAAAATTAACATGAATAATAAACCAAAACATAAAGATAAACAAGTTTTGTTAATTTAATGTGTAATAATTACAGGATGGAGATGGATGGAAAAAGATACTAGTCAACGCTCGGCAATGTACACGATACTATCTGAATTATGCAATCTCTCTATTTATAAGAAAATAATTAAAAAATTAGTCTTTATAATTAACCAAAATGTGAAAATATGCTAACTCAGTTCATCTAATGACTAATATTTAGAGGATGGGGATGGATGGAAAAGGATACTTGTGGACGCCCATGACTACAGGAGAATTCCCCGAATTGCGCATTCATACTAAATGTGTCAAAATAATTAAAATATTTACATAAATAATAAACCAACATAGAGAAATAAGCAAGTTTTGTCAATTTAATGTGCAATAATTACAGGATGATTGAGAAAAAAAAGAAAATAGATATTTTCCGTAATTTTACGGGTCTTTTCCGTAGTCTGTAACTTTGTTCCGAAATCCATAAGTAATATTAAAAATCCGTAACGATTAGCATCTATGTACTTACAATATCAGTACTTGTGCATTATCATTAGTTTGGTGGTGCCACTTATCGATCATAGTATGAGATACAAGATCGCAATGTCGATTTTCCAGGAGTATTTTCCGATTTTCAAGGAGTTTAGCGCTAAAATGAATAAAATGAGGAGTTTTCAAGGGCCCTTATAAAAAAAATCATAAATCCAGGAGTTTTCAAGGATTTCCAGGAGGCGTACGAACCCTGATGAGGGGAATATTAGTATACATACAATTAAAAAGGTGTGTGTGTTTGTGTGTGTATGTATATATATATATATATATATATATATATATATATATATATATATAATAAAAAAGCAAACATGGCAAAAATGAGAAAAGGCAATAATAAATAGCTCAAGATTGAAGATCAAAACATAGAGAACAATCAACTGAAACTACACAAAAAAATGTCAGGACAGCCATACAATTCGAATTAAAAGCGATAGAATAGCCAGTTTCTAACAATGGGGATAGTATTTATCTATGGACACCATTGGAACTGTCTACTGGCTAGTGGAAGGACAAATAATAAAAACCACATGAATTATAAACCAGAAATGTAAAAAACAGAAATATTAACTCACACAGGCACAACCACCACGTGGGAGTCGACATGTTCACAGGGGAACATTTGACAAAACATTTTACATATCTTCGTCAAAGCCAGTGGACACCAGAATGAATACACTTGAATGAAAAATAATTGATATAAAGACTTTCAAAAATAGTAATCAGTATAGGACTTAGGACAAGTGGAAAGTAGTCTTTCAAAAATAGTAAACAGTATCAGACTTGAGTTTTCTAACACTGTTTCAGGCTGAGTTGAATCTTTTTTTAACAAGTTCATTAAGACCACAGCCGGGCCAAAAATATTTATTTTGAAAAAATTTTCAATGGATTTAAATTGAATACATGAACTTATTTATTTCAACTATGTAAAGACAAATATTAAAGAAAACAAACTCAATTCTTCGTACAAAATTTTCACACATTTATGTTTTTAACACATTTGAATACAAATCATTTCGGACCTGCCGATAAGCAGTTATCTTCATGCCGAATTCACTCTACATTTATAAATTTCTCCAGGCTTGGCCCGGGTTTAAACATTGGTATTGTGGGGCAGGTGAAAATTTGAAGTTTCGGCACATGTAGACCTCTAGAAGTAGAACAGAACATGTCACTTCGATCTTGAACGAGCTATCCATTTTTATTCGGTAATCAGATTCACTGAGTGGAGAATGAGGGGAGAGAAAATAATTAGTGCCTGTAGTTACAATGCAGACGTAACAGTTCATCTAGGAAAAAGGTGTTGATAATGCACATCAGCTAAGTTTAAGGGGGGGGGGGGGGGGGGGGAGATTTGCAGGTGACACTTCAATTTTCATTCATGGCAAGGGAAGGGGTGGCTTGCTTTTGCCATAATTTCATGATGACAACAACAACTCTAATCTCAAGGCTGTCCGAGAGGATGACAATTTTTGAAAATTGGCAGTCCTCGTTGAATTTTAACAAAACGAGGACGGGCGATTTCCGGAAGCCTGATATATATATATATATATATATATATATATATATATATATATATATATATATATATATATATGTATATATATAAACAATATTAAATATATATGTATATATATATATATATATATATATGTATATATATAAACAATATTAAATATATATGTATATATATATATATATATATCAGGCTTCCATATATATATATATATTACCTAATAAATAATCGTATTATTCTGCACTCAAAATATCACATAATGTACACTTAATTAAGCCATTGAAAGAGGTCTATAATTTTAAGAATGCAAAATTCTTATTTGCCACAATGACTTAATCTTTTATATGTGGTTCTTTTTATATGTGGTAAATCATACAAAAACCATTTTTGAAACTTTTTTTTACAAAACTTTTGTTAAAATTAATCAGGAATATCAACAGCAATTACAAAGATTTATATATTTTTTTAATATATAGAGATTAAAATTTTTTGTTTACTTAGCTAATAGGTTTTCAGGAGTTTCTTCCATTAATAGCTTCAATACTTCTAGCATGACTGAAAGTGGCCATTCTTTACGATTATCCAGACAATTCAAATTCTAAAAGAAAATGTTGAATATTAAAATTTATATAAAAAATTTTAAAACAGCTTCAGAAACATTAAAAAATCATTATTTTAACATATTGAAACAACTAGTTAACAAATTCCGCAATTTTATGAAATATATATAAGGCTCAACAAAATAAATAATTTGTCCTGGTATGAGTTCTTCGATTTAATAAAATTGTGGACCCTTCCTTCATAAACATCAAATTTAAAAATGAAACATATAACATAGCACAGGGTTCTCACTCACTTAATATGAATTAAAAGAGGGCCAGAATAATTAAAAAAAACAATTTGGGTAGTTTTGGATATTTATGTCTTACTATTTAGATTTTTTATATTTAATTGTCAATCTTTTAGAAAATGTTTAATGCTTCTATGCAGAGTGTTGAGTACTATTTAGTAAAATATTTGTGATAGGGTGAAGCCCTGCATTTAATCATTACTCCCTTAACTTATGTTCCACGTTATGTTCCCACCCACTTAATATGAATTAAATGAGTGGGAACATAACGTGGAACATCAGTTAAGGGAGTAATGATTAAATGCAGGGCTTCACCCTATCACAAATATTTTACTAAATAGTACTCAACACTCTGCATAGACGCATTAAACATTTTCTAAAAGATTGACAATTAAATATAAAAAATCTAAATAGTAAGACATAAATATCCCAAACTACCCAAATTGTTTTTTTAATTATTCTGATAGTAAGAACCATGGATATAATTGCAATTTTTATTCTGGCCCTCTTGAAGTCAACCACAGGTTGAGAACCCCTGTTCTACAGCTCAGATACAGGAATACGAAATAGCATTTAGTCTTGCAAAAACAACAATTATATCGTACATAAAATGAATAATATGGTAATATTTAAAAACAAATATTTGAAAAGAATACAAACATACTTTTTCTTTAAGCAAAGGTGTCAATTTGTTATAGTAAATTTCAGATGGACGAAGAACAGCCCCAACATTACCACCAGAAGGCTATGAAGATAAAATATACATTGAACAAAACATACAAATAGCATGTGAAATTAAGCATTGAATGGCATAACACAATCAACTTGTGTACAATTCAACATGTGTAATTTAAGTGGAATGCAAAAACATTCCAATTATCCAATCTGTATTCTGTATAACACATTAAGGGTTCTAATGTGAATAATATAGAATTAAAATTATTCATTAACCCATTGAAGGCCGCTATTAAATTTACGCGATGCAAAAACGTTTTGGTAACAAAAAATACAGGATTGGATTATACACTAACACAAAACAGTTGAAAAATTAAATATTTTTCAATAACTGAGATTTTTATGGTATGTTTCCAAAATGGGAGCAATGGCATTTTACTGTATCATTGCATGTGTTCCCAAAATGGGAGCAATGCCCTTTACGATATTATATCAAGTGTTCGTAAAATGGGAGAAAGGAAGTTTTGACCACTGCTCTCATTTACTGAAATTAGTAATAGTCATAATTAAATGTAATATATGTGTTCAGTAACTTAGCCAGAATAATATGGGGGAGGGCATAATGTTAAATTTTTTTTTAGGGTCAGGTTTTTTTTTTTGCTATTGACGCATATTCAATAACATACAGGACCAAAATTTTGGTCCACCCATTACCTACGTCCCTGAATGTGTTATTTGTTTTGTAAATACAATTAACAATTTGATAAACATAATAAGTAGTAGATGAACACTTTAATTACTGAAATACAGTAACTGTATGTTACATAAAATTAGCACATTTGATGGATCAAAAAATATGCCAGAAAAATGTTTGTTATCGGGTGTGGTATGCAACTGAACATGCTTTATGAAGCATAGCATTTGTTGCAATGCAATCGTGTGTTTTTGCTCCACATTTTACAACATGATTGCTTGTTGCAATTTTCAATTATATGGTTTATGCCATCAAAACGTACGTTAGTGTTAATTGAGTAACTCGGACCAGAACAATTTATCACAACACCCTGGGCACTGTGCAACAAAGCCATTGTTACATTTCTCAGGAAATGAAATTGAGACATTTGTCCGGCCAGTTTCCTATGGATCTTCCATGCTGCAATAACTGCCATCTTCAAAACATTACTGAAAAATGGTCACCACCACTTTTTCCCTCTTACTCTCGGACGATAACTGCTTAAACATCTGTCCAGGAGATCTACGCCTCCCATATGGCTGTTATATGAACCAATTACATGAAGCTATTCAATGTCGATTTTTTCCTTTCTGTTCGGCTCCACCTTTTTGCTTTAGAAGCTGAATATAGAGTTTCAAAATTGGATGCTATGTTTAAAACTTTATTGTCTCTCTGCTTTACAACCACTAAATTATTAGTGGTACACACATCGTGACTTCCACGAGGTTCTTTCGAGATTTGCTTTACATCTTTGATTGGACAGTGTTATAAACGGTTTTCCCTGAGTGTTGCTGTAGCTTTGAATCCTTTGTTCCGTAACTCTTCTAAAAGCGACAAAAAAGTATAATTCATGGCAGTAGGGACTTTCACTACATTTTATCAGATCTAATACTACACGAGTTCCAAGGGGCTGCTATAATTTCTGGATCAACATCTTCATTTTCTAATTTCTCTAAATACTGCACTGCTTCCGATATAGTAAGACATTTTTTTCTCATATTTGGTTGTTAAATAATTCAATCACAGTTTCAAAAGTAGCTGTAGCACAACAAAAAAACTGGGAGTAGAATGAGAGATCCTAGACCTCTTGCATTTGCTAATGATGCTTGATTAGTGCTGCATCTATGTTTGGTAGCGTAAAGCGCCAATGCTCCCATTTTGGAAACACATAATAATATCACAAAAAAACAATTTCAAAAATTTGATTCCTAACTGTGAAATATAGAACCATATCTCGGCTCTCGGAATATAACACTTTCAGGGGGTTTTTTTGGGGGGGTATTTTCACAGGAAATTTATAATATTGTGGAAATCTGAATTTAGTAAATATTTGAATTTAAATTTCGAAAACAAATATTAAAATTTAAGAAATACAAAAATTATCAGAGATTTGGACTGGACTATGAATAATATTTGTGGAGGAAAATTTCTTATTCGTAATTTTGGGGTTGTCAGAAAAAATATTTTATGGATGTTCCCAATATGGGAGCAATGGTGCTTAATGGGTTAAACTGAATTAAATAATTTTGTATTTGTAGTTAACATTCTGAAGTGCATAAAATATTTGACCAAAATCATAGGGATTTTCTCTACAGTGTGATCAATGATAACACACAATATTTGAACAAGATAATACAGTAAAAATAACCAGAATTTCAGAAGACTTAATTACAACGAGACTCTACTATACAATGCTACTCTGCATAGTGCTGATATATGTTACACACAGTGTCAGAAATTAAAAATTTGAAGTAGGTGTCATTTAAAGCCTATAGGTTCTGACTCTAGGTGCCAAATAGACACGGCTAGTTGCCATTTTTACATCTCTAACAATAACAACTATTTTTAAATGCCCATTTTTATTAAAGATATAAAAAAAGAATAATTCCGAATTTTGTATTAAAAATTGTTTTAAATTTTCTTAAAATTTAAAATAAACTGAAAAAGAAACTCAAGAAAAAATAAATAGAAAAAATTGCTAATTTATTTTAATTACTTGGCAAAAAGGGCAGAAAAAACAAATTAAAAAAAAAAACTTCTATTTAACAATTTTTAATTATGGTCATCTTGTACAGTCATTGCCCCAATACCCCTTCATTTCATGCTTAAAAATTAATTTTCCTGAGTTAAAACAGCAAATAATATAAAAGCTTTAGTTGATGAAAACAAATTGCGAGAATGGAAAATACATGATAATAAAACGGGATAAACCGATAATCACATATAAATACACATTTTAGTGACATTTCCATATAATCTTTCCCATATTACTTACAAATATAAGAATTAAACACATTTAAAATTAAAATATTATAAGGGAATCTTGAGCAAAATTTAGTCACGTTTTGTGGCCAATTTTGTCAAAGTATGGAATTTCATTTTAAAATCTGTTTACTATATTCATCTTGAAAGTTTAAAAAAAAAAAAAAGGGAGGGGGGGGGGGGGGATTTGCATATTTGTCCGGAAATCGGCAGCCAATGCAAATATAGGAGCTTCACGAAGAAATGCAGAGTTGGCAGCTAGGGTTCTGTATTTGCAAGTCAATAAGTTTTTGTTTCATAGTTGCTACTCTTTTTCTTGTCGCTTTGACAAAATATAAATCATACCCTTCAAACTCATCTACACCCTTTGGGTGAGCTAGACAGTCTGGGTAATGATAAAAAAAATATGAATCACATTAATTTCAAGGATGGATATAAAAAATGCATAGATGCCAACCTACCAGAAAGAAAGATAGGAACATATTGCATGAGGAAAAATAGCGAACTAATACCGTTTTTCCCCATACTGTTGCAAAATAGCCTTCTATTTCATTAATAAAACATTTGAAAAATAGTTTTTCTATATAATATATGAAATAATTACAAACATTTTAAACGATGCAAACAAATTGTAACAGTGGAAAAATACTTTCAAAATAAAACGAAATATAGAGGATCGTGCATAAATGCCGTTTATCGTGATACTGCTGCAATATAGCCTTTCATGTCATTAATAATACGCTTGAAAAATAGTTTTTCTGTATAATATAGTATATATGAAATAATTACAAACGTTGTAGACGATGCAAACAGATTGCAGAAGTGGAAAAGTATTTTCACAATAAAACGAAATATAAAGAAGATCGCGAACAAATGCCGTTTATCGTGGTACCCGGTACTCGTGCAATATAGCTCTTCATTTCTTTAATAACACATCTGAAAAATAGTTTTCTTGTATATAACAAGGAATAATCATAAAAATTTTAGTCGATTCAAATGTGTTTCTCCCACATTAATTAGAAACAGAGACGCAATCACGTGGAAACGGATTTTTAGATGAAAACGCGGGAAAACCTCCATCTTAAAATTCCTGACCTACTTCCGATTTCATGACTTGTAGATACTCTTATGCACAATTGCATACAATAAAATATAAATGTTATGAAAAAGAAAAATCGGACTACTGTGGATCCAAATCGAATTCCTGGAACAAAACTGAAAAACGGAACAAGTACATAAAAATCTGAACACTTGGCAGCTATAAAAACGTCATTTTCAATGTCTAATAAGAAAATATTAGCTAACCAAATTTGCAAGATGCTGGAACGATTTAATCTGGAATGCAGTGTGTTTGTTCTATAATAGTAAGCAATTAGAATGTAAAGACTACAGGATCACGGGATCACTCCCTTTTCTTACAAGTGGGATACGTAGATCTACGAGGGAATAAAGGGGAGGGGAGCAATAGAAACTCGTTAAATACCCGGAATCTCGGACATCGGAATGTCTGAGGATAAAGCAAACAAATCAATTCTTCAGAAGTGCAATTTCAGGTCTTGAAGGGTGGGGGTGAGTTGAAGTACAATAAAGATCCCAATGTTTCCTTCCCTAAATAGACAAAGGGGGGATTTTACTGTCTGTCTATCACCTGCAGATATATCACTGTGGGCGTATATAAAATACCGCTTTTTTTTTTTTCGACCGCTGTCCAGTCCTCTACCAGGGATCGTAATTTAGTCAAAGGGAAAGGGAAGACTGATATTTAACAATAGCATTGTTAGGCGTCAAATTTGACGACCAGATTGAAGAATCTAGTCGTCAAATGGAAATTTTTAGTCGCAAATTGCAACTAACGACCGCAAATTTCGAACACTGGTTACACAGTATTTAAATTGCATTATAATTTTAAATGATAAAAATTAATTTAAAATACTTCAAACGAAACCACTATTACAGTAAACATTCAATCAGATAATACAAATGCTTATTATAGGTAAATTCATTAGTGGCCAGCAACTTGTAGTACCATACATATTAGTCACCACTTATGAAAAATGGAATTATGAATAAATTTTTAAGAATAAGTATCCAATTTCTAAATATATACTCGATCCTTATTACTATAACTAATTTATACAAACGAATAAATATTTGTTGCTATCTAGGTCTTTAATTATGATTATTATTAATTATCTCATAAAATCATATCAAAAATATAAACAATCTATCAGTTTTACTAAAGTGTTTATATAGAAAAGTTTAAGTATTAATAATGATTATTGTTCATTAATCATAAAGATATCTAAAGCAATTAAAATACTCAATTTTGTTTTAAGGCTGAATATCTGATAATTGTCAATTCTGCATCCCTTGAGCTTTAAAAAAATAATAAGAAAAAATATATTTTTACAGCATTTGTTTAAAATACAATGTTTGTTCTACATATTTTTCAACAAAAAAGCATTTTTCAATAACAATTAAGAGGCGGATTTCATAAGAGTGAGGCAAGTCATTATACACAACATTTTTGATTTTGCTGAAATTTTTATGGTGGTTTCTTCTACAGGGTTGCCACTCTCCAGAGAATATGAAATTCCCTGACTTTTCCAGGTTTTCCAGATAAATTCCAGGTTTATAAAAAACAGCGCAATAAACTATTCAGTTAACCTAGGCTTACACGTATACCTTTTCTCTGTGTTTTAACATAGAGAATATAATATTATAATTGGGAATATATTAATTGGAGTGTAAATATTAAAATATTTACACTTCAATTAAAAATTTGTTACAAATTGGGACAAATAAATAATATTTGACATACATATACAAATAAAAAAAAATCAATTGCTTTGGTAAATTAGACAACAATCATGTACACTTGTTATAATAAATGTGGTAAAATAAATTAACACCAAAAATGTTAATATACAAGTTATGTGATAGTGAGTGAATATAGTATGTAGAAAAAATATTATTTTTTGGAGATTTCTTATTTTGTCTTCAATTAGTGCAGCTTCTTTTTGAGCATCTACCATTATTTTGCTTTTCTTCCATTCTAAACTTTTCAGTTCTAAAGCAACACATTTTCGACTGTCTTCCAACTGTTTTTTATTACTTTCTGCTTCTTTCTTTCTTTGCATAGTATCAATGTACCTGGAATGTGCACATTTTACTGACTGAATCATGGCCTTTGTTATATCAATTGCTTCAACTCCCCCAGTATTGTTTATTGCCCCATAAACTTGTCTTAATGCTACAAGGCTTTCTTCTGTTTGGTTATCAATAATGCATTCGCATTAATGGAAAATCCCTTTTCAAGAAAGGAATTACCATGTGATAAAATGGAAAGCAATTTTATAAAAAAGGTCAAATCATTAGAAACTTGTTTTAGATGCAGTATACTAATCCAATGATCGTCAAGCCTAGTATCACTTCTTTTGTAAGATTTCATCATGTTTACTACTGAAGGCTCATTGAATAATTTTTGGAACTCTTGATGAATGTTGTCAGCTTTTAATCCTGATATCCATTTTTTAGAAACCAATATTTCTAGACATGCTGACAAACGCTCAATCACCAAATCAGTTTGAAGAAAAACTGCAGGATTAAGAAATGATATTGCTTTAGTCAATGGAAATCGTACAGGTGAACGCTCAAAAAGTTTATGCACAAATCTTTGATATGCTTTAAGAATTGTTGCATTTTCAAAATGTCTATATTCTTTATCTTTCTCAATTCATCTTTTAAAGGAAAACTAAGTGTCACTTCAGAGGCTGGGATCAAATCATCTTTTTCAAAACCATCAATTTTGTAAAGACATGAAGCATTTTTGTCTAAAACACAAGGCTTTACAAATCTCTGCAAAATTGACTGTGTGCTATAGTTGTCACAGATTCATAAAGAAATGGTGCAAGTGGTTCATCAAATTTCAGGACAATAAATTATAAAACAAAAAATATATAAAGGTTTTATCCCGTGAAAATTACTTTATAATGAAAACAAATATTTATGCTTGGTAAAACACAGGTTTTCACTAAAGAAAGTAATAAATATTGATCTTTAATAAATATATATATATATATATATATATATATATATAATTATATTCCTGCTAAAATGGTTTCCTTTTTATTTGCCTAAATCATTGCTTTAATACCACTTTTGGGAAATATCCCTTCACAGAGTGAGTTCATGCTACCCATTTTTCAAAATAGAAAAATTTGTATTATGCAAATATAAATAAAAAACTAACCTTAATAATTAGCCATAATAAGAAAATAAACTAGTTTAGTCGATCTAATATGCAACATTTAAATGATGGAGATGGATGGAAAAAGATACTAACGTACTCTCGGCAATTCACGCGATGTAACTGAATTGCGCAATCGCACTGTTTATGCGAAAATAATTAAGAAATTAACCATAATAATTAATCAGAATATGAAAATAAGCTAGTTAAAAGTTAATCAAAAATGCAATATTTAGAAGATTGAGATGGATGGGAAAAGATACTAACAACGTACTCTCGGCAATTCACGCGAAGCAACTGAATTGCGCAATCGCACTGTTTATGCGAAAATAATTAAGAAATCAGCCATAATAATTAATCAGAATATGAAAATAAGCTAGTTTAGTCAATCAAAAATGCAATATTTAGAAGATTGAAATGGATGGAAAAAGATATCATTGTACTCTCGGCGATTCATGAGAACAAACTGAATTGCGCAATCGCAGCGTTTATGAGAAATTAATGAACAAAATAACATGTTAGCGATTTATGCTGAATTAGACAACCTTTGAAGAAGTATATTTATTACTTTCATAAAATAAGCGATCGAGATTTTAATTTACATTACACGCGGCCGTAAATCTCCGTTAATTTGATTGGCTTTACCCTGCATTTTATTATGGATTTACTACGATCCCGGGAATGGTAGAAATCAGTGCTAAAAAAGTGGAAAATCGGTGTTTCCGAGGAATTATAGTATGTCTGGTTAATTGATAAATTCAGTTAATTGTTAAAATATAAATTTCAAACAAAAAAAGCCGGAGAATTTCGTTAGTAATCCGGAGGCCGGAGAAGTAATGAAAAATCCGGAGTCTCCGGCCCCGGAGAGTTGGCACGTCTACAATACTCTGAAGCCAGCAAAATGCACGCGGTACTACGATGCACGGTACTACGCAGCGCCGGCACCGCGCCGTTAAAAGTTGGATGGTTGGTTTATTGGGTTGAAATACGCGTTACGCGTAGCCTAGACGGCGGCCAGAAATGTTTGCGTTCGTCGAGCTAAAAACAGGTTTTTCCGATCGTTGATCTTTTGAACAATCGTTCTTAGTACACATCGTAAATTTTATTTGCATTATTTAAATTTAAAAAAAAATTCCAGATTTCCCGCGAAATTCCCTGACTTTTCCCTGACTGTTTTCAAATTCCCTGACATTTCCCGGTTTCCAGGTTGAGTGGCAACCCTGTTCTAATGATTTTAGAAGACAAGTAATTTTTTTTTCCCCAAAAAAAAATATTTTTTATGACCCACAAAAATTCCTAAAGCGGGTCGCGACCCAGTATTTTTCTCAAATCGACATCTCTCTCTATTCTATTATCTCTGTGCATTGAGCATCAACCAAAGTAATTCTTGTGATTACAACATGACCTTTAGTAGCTAAATTGTATTATTTTGTAAATTTCATGGCTGACCTTCGGTGCAACCTGGCAGAGTTGGCCAAACTTTGTTGTGGAAAGTAAAAAAGCACCATATTTGAGACCTCATGGACACATGCACTGAAGGTCAGCCATAGTTTTTGGGTTTAACTTGCGTAGTACTACCCAGTATTAACTTAATTAGCTCATTTGTTGTGTTGGGTTATACTTTTGGATATTTAATAATTTAGGAGTTTTGTTTTTTGTCTAAACGTGTTCAGGGGTCTTAGTTACATAGTCACTCTCCATTTTCCGATTGTTTAGGTTTTGATATTCTTCTGTTCCAAATATGTTCTATTCCATAGGTTTTGTTTTAAAAACGGCAAAAGTTCGTTCTTTTTAAGTTTTAGCAATTTAAATTTATTTAAATTGGCTAATTTGCAATTCCATTTATTGCCCTTTTTATTCCCTTTAATTTGATTCCAAATTTATTGCTCTCGGTTAAAAATTCGATAATTCGTTGCAATTTTTCAGTTTTATTTTATTTTCAGCTTTTTAAATATTTCAGAATCGTCCATATTTAAATTATTGCCGAATTCGTATTTTCCAAATCGTTTCACTTCATTTCTTTTTAATTTTCGTCTGCTCTGAAATTCCATTTCTCTTCTTTAAAATTTCGAGTTTTTAATTGGTTGACCGTAATATTAAAATCGTCAGTCATTAATTATTTTATCGTTCATCGATAATTTTGTTTACAATCTGTGGCAGCGATGTTTCGCAGTATATAAGCAAAATCGCGCACTTTTTCGATCTTTTTTTTTCTCTTCTCGTCTCTTGATTGGAACTAAAATGTAGTCTTATAGAGTTGTTTTCAGCGCCTCGGCGCGAGCCGAGCGAAATTCGAATGCGGCATGCGTTCTGACGAACGAACGTTTTATTTCCCGGCCTGCCTGTAATGTGTGTGGTATCCTGATATTATAGCAGAGAGTTGTTTACTTGAAAACGTTGCGAGCGAAGTGATTGATGTCTACTGAAGTATCGTTGGCGCCTTTGGAATAATTGTTTAGTTCCGGAGGTCGGATTTGTTCTTTCATAGTGAACTGTGTAGTTTAAATTTTCCGAGTCCTAGGACCGGACCTCCAATTGCTTACTTCACGGTTTTGATGGAGCTATTTGTTCTTTTGTTCCGAGCGATGTCCACTGGCGCTCTGCTACTCTCGGCTGAGAATTTTGTATGATGTGAGGGAGCTGCCCGTTTTTGTGCAGATCGGGCCTCGGGAGTGTTCTTTTCCTGGAGTTTTGGAGCACCATATTCCACTTGAATGGTTGGACTCACTTGATGTACCGATGCTTTACGGGAGGTACTTCTCCGTTTGGCCCCCTCTGGAGCAGGAAGGGACTGCACCCAAGCTGATGATGACTGACATCGATTTCGTCCTCGGGACTTTATTACTGCCGTTCAGCATTTTCCCGTTTATGGGTGATATCTTTTCATTAATTTTATTCTTTTGCAGTATTTAAAGTTAAATTAAATTAGCATGTCTAAGACCCCCATCACACTTATATATTTTAAGTTGCGAATCCTGTGGATTATTGTTAGGATGTTCTAAATTCCCTTTTGGCTAACTTATGTTCTTTTATCCCAAATTTTAGTTTAGACAAATAATTGTATAATTTTATTATTGTTAACTTTAAAATTTAATATTCTAACGTTTTTTCTACCACTATACGACCGGCCATTCCAATTATTATTTAAGTTGTTTATTTGATTTGTTTAGTTAATGAGATGTTTAAAATTTGTAAAATATTTTGGAAATTCTTTTAAAATGAAGTTCAAAATTTTAATAAACGTTAGATTTTTGAAAACCTAAATTCTCTCTCTCTCTCTTTTATTTTAATGTATTTTTATTTTTAGGAAAGTGTCAATTCTTATATTTTACAGAAGTACATATTTGTACACGTAGGGAAACTGGTCAATAGGTCCACTTTCAGATTTATTTTAGATGAACTTTAGAAGTTTGAGGAACTTTTGGAATGTTTTGAGGAACTTTAGAACTTCTTCAGAAAGTTTTTAGGAACTTAGAATGGTTTAAAAATTCAGACATATTTCAGATAACTTTCAGTTTTTAAATACTTTACATGTATAGGAATATTTTGAATAATTTAGAATGTTTTAGTATATCATAAATGCAGTTTTTCTCCCCCCCAACAGTTGCATGGCTCAAACTTAGTGCTGCCAAAAAATAGCTACTTTAGTATCTAATGAAATGAAAAGGGGTCCTTTTGGTAGTCCTGTATCTCAGTGCACTGAGGGTCAATGTGAAACTTGATAATTGTATTTCATAGTATGAGACCTGTCTTTTAACAGGCAATTGACAGAATTTTGGCTAATGGCCATGCGAGCACATACGCCTTACTTCAAGACATTGTGGAAATGGAATATATGGTAACAAAGCATACAATTAGCTGTACAGTAGGCCTATAATCAATTCACTATATGTCATTTTTTTTTTTATTATATATGTGACTAGTCAGTAGGCAAAATTTTATTTGTAGCATAAGTAATACAAAAATAACATTATAATTGTTAGAAATCTTAGTACCTGTAGCCTAGTTCCGAGAAAAGAATTTTCAATGCAATGATGTACACCCTAAAATTGAAAAAGAGTAAAAAACAATGTTTATCATTTTGGTAAAATATTTTTAATGAAACATTTTAAAATATTTAAAACACCTTTAAAAAAAAAGGTGTTACAAATATTTTATGTGTTTACCGTAATGATAAACGTTGCTTTTTACTCATTTTCAACGATAATGTATAGTGTAAAACATAATATACTTATTTATAACAGCCTATTACTATTTTCTGATATTATTTTGATCACAGCACTGTTACTTTTCAGGATCTGGCAATACTTTTCATGATAGACAACCTGGCAACAAAGCAATTCAAAATGGCTGAATTGTGGTTCTAGTGAAAACTTGTTAAAAAAAATTATATCAGTTTCTCACAAGAAATATGGATGAACAATGTGTCTTCCCTAAGAAAGGTAATTGTGGAGACCATAAAGCGTCCAGAAAGAGTGGTTCATATCAACTTAGTGGTCTTGAACTATCTGTAAATAAACAATTGGAAAAATTTGTATTTTACCCAAATCAAAATGTTTCTGAAGTTCAACTTATCAGTAATAAAAGTCAACAAGACATTTCTACTGTTGAATGTGTGATATGTTCATTCCACAGATTCAAGTATGGTACATTTTGGCAACCATCAAGAAGGTATGCACACCCTGATCATACAGTACATCCTGCTCAGAAAAAAGAAACTGTTCACATGGCATCATGGAAGGTATATTTACATTGGAATTTGAGAGGACTGATGTCAGGAGCTGCAGTTTCAGTAAAGGTGTGCATTTGTTGTTTACGATCTCTCTCTGCCTCATTCATATATAAAGTACCAGCTGGAGGCTGATAATTTGGGTCAGCAGTTTCTTCTGAATGGTTCTCATCCCCGATTTCTGCTGTACAGTTCTCATCATCAATTACTCTGTGCTTGCTACATAACATGCCACCCATTGGAAAGACGGATATCTCAAATTCCAATGTAGATATACCTTCCATGATGCCATGCGAAGTTTCTTTTTCCTTAGCAGAATGCACTGTATGATATGGGTGTGCACACCTTCTTGATGGCTGCCAAAATGTACCGTGCTTGAATCTGTGGAATGAACATATCACACCTTCAACAGTAGAAATGTCTCGTTGACTTCTATTACTGATAAATTGAACTTCAAAAACATTTTGTTTTGGGCAAAATCCAATTTTTTCCAATTGTTCATTTACAGACAGTTCAAGACCACTAAATTGATATGAACCACTCTTTCTTGATGCTTTATGGTCTCCACAATCACCTTTCTTATGGAAGACACATTGTTCATTCATACTTCTTGTTAAAAAAATTTATATCAGTTTCTCACAAGTTTCCACTAGAACCACAATTCAGCCATTTTGAATTGCCTTGTTGCCAGGTTGTCTATCATTAAAAGTGTTGCCAGATCCTGAAAAGTAACAGTGCTGTGATCAAAATAATATCAGAAAATAGTAATAGTCTGTTATAAATAGGTATATTATGTTTTACACTATACATTATAGTTGAAAATGAGTAAAAAACAACTTTTATCATTATGGTAAAAACATAAAATATTTGTAACACCTTTTTTTTTTAAAGGTGCTTTAAATATTTTAAAATATTTCAATAAAAATATTTTACCAAAATGATAAACATTGTTTTTTACTCTTTTTCAATTTTAGGGTGTACATCATTGCATTGAAAACTATTTTCTCGGAACTAGGCTACAGGTACTAAGATTGCTAACAATTACAATGTTATTTTTGTATTACTTATTCTACAAGTAAAATTTGATGACATTGTAAAAAACAGATATGGTTGCCTACTGACTAGTCACATATACAATAAAAAAAGATATGACATATAGTGAATAGGTTATAGGACTACTATACAGCTAATTGTATGCTTTGTTACCATATATTCCATTTCCACAATGTTTTGAAGTAAGCCCTATGTGCTCGCATGGCCATTAGCCAAAGTTCTCTCAATTGTCTGTTAAAAGACAGGTCTCATACTATGAAATACAATTATCAAGTTCCACATTGACCCCCAGTGCACTGAAATACAGGACCACTAAAAGGACCCGTCTTCGTTTCTTTAGATACAAAAGTAGCTATTTTTTTGGCAGCACTGAGGGTGAGACATGCAATAAATGAACTAATTAAGTTAATACTGGGTAGTACTACACAAGTTAAACCTGAAAACTATGGATGACCCTCAGTGCATGAGCCCATGAGGTCTCAAATGTGGCACTTTTTCACTTTCCGAGACAAAATTTGGCCAATCCTGCCGGGCTGCACTGAAAGTCAGCCATGAAATTTACAAAATAATTCAATTTAGCTAATAAAGGTCATGTTGTAATCACAAGGATTACTTTGGTTGATGCTCAATGCACAGAAATAATAGTATAGAGAGAGATGTCGATTTGAGAAAATTACTGGGTCGCAACCAGCTTTAGGAATTTTTGTGGGTCACAAAAACATTTTTTTGGGGAAAAAAAAAATTATGTGTCTTCTAAAATCATTAGAAGAAACCACTATAAAAAATTTCAGCAAAATCAAAAATGGTGTGTATAATGACACCCCCATTTCTGCCTCATTCTTATAAAATCTGCCTCTTAAATGTACTTTTGATTTCATGTAAATGCAAATGTGATATTTCTGTCATGAAAAGGGTGCATAAAAAAAAAATCCCTTTAGTCAGATATGCGCGTTTTTCATGAGCAAGTGGAGTGTTGAATTGTGTGTGGTTATATGATCAATTGTGATTCTCATATTTTATACATGCGATTTGATTCCTATAATTTCAGATCAGCCATTTTAAATTGTGTTCAAATGCATTATTTAAGCAGTGGGTGCTTATTTGTAGTGGATGCCTATTTAGAACCCGGCCATGTTGGGTATTTCATTCATGGATATTTTGTTCTATTTTCTCATTAAAAAAAAAAAAATCCAAATTATAAATGGTTATGTATATTTCTATTAATATACATAATTCTGATATCTTAAGTGGTTACAATTCCTTCACATAAAGGGTACCAAAACAAAATCACTTTTACTTACTTGTGCTTTAAGGGCAACAGAATTAGCTTCACGCTGTTGCCATCTTTTATATAGACCAAACAAAGGAGTAGCACCATCAACCCACTGGATAAGGCCAGAACGAGGACCTAATGGTGTGACAGAGTAGTGGCGTGCATAGTACACTTCTTTGGCATGCCTATTTCAAAGAAAAAATTCAATAAATAATTTTGTTAAACAAATATAATACAACAATATTTGTTTCAAACAAACTAAGTAACTCTAAATTCAAACAATCATATATTCATCTGATTGTTTGAAACAGTCATATTTTATAACCAAGTAAAAAAAAAAAATACAAATTACATAGTTTGTTAAAGAACAATAAATATTCAATACAATACCTTTTACTTTTTGAAAACATGTTATTAACAATGGACAGAAACTGCATTATTCTCTCATCTAAATGCAAATCTTCAAGGCCTTTGAAGAGATATGTATATCTGAAATATAGTACAATGATCTATCAATAATGATAAATATAAAATGATCAAATATAAAAGTAATAATGATCAAATATAAAAATTAGAACAATATTTTATGGAATAAAATAGATTGGGAACAAAAATTCTGATACTCATATACAATCACCTAAATTACATCCTATTAATCAAAATAACCAGTAGTAGCTTCTTTATAAGCTTCTCTACCAATTATTTTTATAGGAAATAATCATTTTTATTGCAAAACAACTTTTCTGACACATGTTATTCCCTGTGCTTAAATCAATACAATACTATATCAAAATAGCCTAAACAATAAAGATTCATTCCTAAAATTTAAAATTGGGGATTTTTAAATACATATAACTGCTTATTGTATGTGTCTAAACATTTAATGCTCAATTTTATGCATCATTACTGATCACCATATATTCTTGTATCATCAACCACCTTCTAAAAATGTGACCAATACATTGTGTACAGAAGATGAAGCACAATTAGTACATTGTGATACTAGATACATTACAATTACCATATAGTAATTTTAAAAGATTTTAAAGTGCTTATACCTATGCCCATCTGATCCAATGAAGGCCAACTTTTTTGGTTTTGTCTTTGTAGGTAGAATGGAGACCACATGGTGCACAGACTGAATAGTAACGACTCCTGAGGGCTTGTTGATTCCAGGCATAGGAATAACAGTGGATTTTAATGAAGCCAAAACAGGACTTATATGGTCCATACTGAGATGAGATCGAGATTGCTGTTGAACTTTCTGTTGCAGTAATTGATATAGCTAAGGGAGGAAAAATAAATTCTTAGAAAAGATATATAAATTTATTTCAACAAAAAATCCATAAGATTTAAATCAGGGGTGTTCAACCCATGGCCATAGGTCACTTGTGGCCCGCCAACGTATACAAAAAAGTGTATCATTCGTGGATATAGACTTCGAAAAGTGAGGAGTTCAACCTTTTTTGTGTGGAGGGAGGGGGGGAGAGGTAACCAAATACGTTATTTCCCATTGCTCTAAATTTCAATGGGTTCCTGAGGGGGGGGGGGGGGTCATAACACTCTCCCACCTGGTGACCCCACTGTACTCGAATGATATAATGCAAGTTGTTGATTTTTTTTTAAGTTTCTAACATTATTTACAAATAAAAAATTTTTATTAAACTCAAATATCATAAGCTTTTAATCAGTTCTTACAGCTTATGGAGCTTGGGATTCGACAAATTCATAAAAACACACAAATCATAAAAACATTGGCATTATATCTATAATTATACCAAAAATAGATATTTCATGTTAACATATCAATATGCAATGCATTATATGAATAATACTTTACATAATAGGATATCTTGGAAAGAAAACACAATGGACTCTTCACAAAGCTTCAATGTGAAAAAGATTTGGTCACAAATTTTCAAATAAGAAAAATGACCATTCACAAAAGTACTGCTATAATATGTCAGCACAAGCAGGGATGTATCTAGAGAAATGTGAGTGGTGGTTGATTTTCCAGAACAATTATAATTGCAAATATAAAATTTCGAAACGAGCTTCACGTTAATTCACACACACAAACAGTATTAGTATTGTATACTTTTATATTAAAGAAAAACATTTGATAAAATTGAATATAACTTTTTTTAAATGTAATTATAATATGTATATTTTTTGGGATGAGTGGTGGTCGGCAATTGAGTGGTCGTCGGAAATTCTGAGTGGTGGAAACCCCAACCACCGCCGACCAATACACCCCTGCACAAGGTATAGAAAATTCTGGATCCCAGGAACATAAAACTGGGTCCCATTAGAGGAAAGCTGAGTCTCAAAGAAAAAACTGTAAATTTAAATTATATTTTTAGAGGTAAAATAAGATGAGGAAATTTGAAGCTTAAAAAAATTAAAAATTTATTCCTTAATTGTGGTTATTAAAAAGCAATTTAACTCTGCATAAAAATAAATGTTCACAAAATTTTTAATAATTTATTTTTATTTAATTTGTTGCTTAATACATTGTCAATTTAAAAAAAATATTTTAGAATGAACTCTAGTATATACAAACTTATGATTTGGAAATCTAAAATAATAATTAAGAAAAAAGTCTTATAATTAAAAAAAAATTAAGGTTCAAAGCACTGCATGAGAATTTAACTATAAGAATCATTTTCCATCAAAATTAATTCTTGTACCATTTGGTTAATTTTCTAAAATATCTCTTTTAAATTAACCAAAACATGAAAATAAGCAAGTTTAGTCTGCCTATTGAAAAATAATTGGAGGATAGAGATGGATAGGAAAAGATGGTTGCAGGTAGACTCTCGGCAATGCACAGCAACACAAAATGAATTACACTCTTTGGATGAAAAATTAGCCAAGACTCATATCTTCATTTTGATATAAAAGAGAAAAAAACAAACTAGAAATCAAGTTTTACATAGGTCAAAAGAAGATATTAAACACATTGTTAATCACAGATAGAACTACTGCTCAACTCCAGTATTCTGATTTGAGTAACACATCGTAACACTTAAGTGTTTAAGTTGTTTTGATCAATTGATAAAAACTTTGTTCAAAACAAATGAGAGAGGAGGGAACATAAGGAAATTCTAATCCCAATAACTATATTTGTATATATTGGTTTTACAGCAAAAATTCTTAACATACTAAACAAAAGTAGTAAGTTTACTGGCACATTCTTTTGAATTTTCCAAGATTATATCATCCTTCATTAAATTTCCACAAAATTAAAAGATAAATTCAAGAAAATGGAACTCTGGTAAAAAAAAAAATGCCTATACAGAATAACACTACATACACATATATATATATAAGCACTACATACACATATATATAAACACTATATACACATATATATAATAAAATATATTTATAATAAATTACCTGTTTAAAAACTGACCAACTTTCTTGTGGCCTAGATGGGTCGCTGGGACTTTTCAACTTATTCAATGCATTTTCAATATGTTTTTCAAAGGTCCTCTGGAACCATTGTTCATGTGGAGTTTCAGCAGCCTGACTTGTTATAGTTTGCAATTGTTCCAAAAGAAAAAGGGTCTAAAAAAATATTGCAAATTGTAAAAGGGAGTATTCATCATATATTAAACTCAATATAAACAATATGCAAATATGCTACTTCAGTTTTTATATTAAAGTAAAAAAGAAATTTTAAAATAACACTTACAGGCTTAACATAAACATTATGCTTTTCCTTTATTATTTCTTTCTTCTCTTCTTTAGTTAAATAAGTATTATTAATTACTTTACATATCTCCTTCTCCAAATTCAAAAATCGCCTGTATAAAAAATTATTAAAGATAAGAAAACAGTTTTTTTAAGCAATAATAACAAAACTTTAGATAAACAATAAATACAATAAAACAATGAATAGTCTTACATATTTAATTTTATCAATAAAAGAAAAACTAAAACACACTTACTACAAAGACAAATACTACAGTTCACTTAATTTTTGTCACAAGTAGTAACATGGAGCTAGACAGTAGTTTTCAGATTTTTTCAGTAATCAAGATGCAAAATAAAAAAAATACGCTTAAGCAATAAAAAAAAACATAAAAACATATCCATAATGTTATTTAAGCAAATGTAGAATTATGCAATATATAAGATTATCTTTATATGTGTTTTATCCACTTAAAAATTACTGGAAAACAATAAAATTTGGTAGAACATAAGTTTTTACTAAAGATAACAATTATTAATTTTAAATTAAATCATATCAATACATTTATAAATGTGAATACATCAAATTTTAATACATCTTGTCAAAATGGTTATATTCCAAGTGCCTAAATTGTTGGATCAATATAAATTTTCAGGAAATATCTATTCATTTGGTTTCATTAATGGGTTTGAAAAGTAATTTTCCCATTTAAAATAAGAAATTATCAAAATATTAGTCAATGCAAATGGATTGCAAAAATGGAGAAAATGTTTATACAATAAAACAAAACTGACCACAGACCATATACAAATGCAGATTTTTGCAATATTGCGAAAGGACCTTTTATAAATGACCAAGAAATAAATTAAACATGACATTAAAAATGAATAAATGCACTAAATGGGAATTTTGGGCAAAATATAAAACATGACTTCCAGTTGAGTGAAGCGTTTTTGCTAAATATGGTACTTCATTTTCAAATTAAAAAATAATTTTTCCAAATACTTTTCAAACACCGCATAAGATTTGCATATTTGTTTGGAGATCAACTGAAAATGTAAAAATCAGAGTCGCCTCAGAAAATGCACAAGTAGAAAAATCAATTAGAAGTCAGTTTAAAAATATTTTATAGCTGCTTTTTTCCCTCAGATTTTGGACAAAGATAACTCAAATTAATTTCAGTGATTGATTCTAAATTGCTATTTTCAAAGTTCAATAAAAAAATAAAAGCATCAGACCCAAACTGCATCTAGGGAACAGGGAAATATTGTATGTTCTCGTTAAGAAATTTGCATAAATTATATGGTATAACATGGAAATGCAAATCATATGGCAAAATATTTTTGGTTAATGATAATTTCTGGCAATTTTGTTTCTTTCTTTTAGATTCGAGAGCGTGGAAACCATTAAATACAGTTCCTAGATTTGATCAGCAACCAGAAACTCCTCTGCAATTTAGAAGATGCTGTACTTAGGTAATGATCGGATAACCCATCTAGCAAATTATGCCGAATTTAGAAACTTTCTTGGATATAATAAGCACATCATGTCCAAGAAAAGAGAAGATCTCTTTAAATCCTATTACAGGTCTTTTTAGATAAGAGTGGCAAAATTGAGATTTTCTATATATTGGTGTGCAATTAAATGAAAGAAGTTTGGAACCCTTAAAGTAGAAGTTAACAAGCAACTACTATATTTAAAAAAATTTTGTTATTCAGAATACTAAATTGAGGGATTATAGCATAAATTGAAATTTAATAAGCTAAACCCACCTATTAACTTCACTTTGATGCATGTTTAGGGTACCTAACCACAATTCATCCCACAGTAATGTAATACGATGAAGTTCATGAATCAGATTTTTAGCTTCTGCTATGGTTCTTTCATCCTGGCTTCCCAAAGTTTCTACGAGAGCAGTAAAACAATTTTGCATCACAGCTGTTTTCTGTCTGTCTTCCTCTGAAACATCCTCTTCGGATAATATAGGTTCAGATGTGTGCAAATCTTCTTGAATTGGACCTTGGCTTCCTTCAACAGGGGATTCCGTAGTGTCTTCAGTACTTTCGGGCAAATAAACTCTAAACAACCCTGCAGGGAGAAAAACAAAATTTAAACCCCTATCTACTTTTCACTTAGGAGAATTGGACACAATTGTATTAAAAAATACAAAATCAGTATTTTTAGCATACAGGCATACTTCAATTGTAATATCAATTTCCCTTTTCATATTTTATTCATATAAGAATGACTCAACCATTTATACAGTATTATAATTATATTACATTGAATTTTTTTTTAACATTTGTAGAACAATATTCATTATATAATACTGTTAAAAGACATAGAACACCTATGGGTGTAATATAAAACCAATTAAGAAAAATTGTAGAATGATAGTGGTAGTTTAAACTTATTAAAAATTTTAGAACATACTCTAATTTATTATAGTTTTAGAATATATGTAATCAATAGTAGCAATAATAGTTAAGAATTTTAATTTTAATTATAACACATTTTATTAAAAAAGGGGGACTTTATTTATAATAGCAGGAAGATTGCACAAGAAAGACCCACTGGGTTCCGGTCTAAATTGAGTGGCACTTCCTGGCCGTCCAAACAGATACCTTACACCTTTCTGGTAGGTTGGAAGGTCTGAGTCTCAACAACAACAACAAGAAAGACCCATACTTGATCCTCGGCAATGCCCAAATTTATCCTTATGCCTACGCAGAGTATGGTCATGATAAATTTGTAGGTTCGCAAGTTCATCCGAGAAAATATGGCCTCGACTTCAAAACAAAAAAAAAAATGATTTAAAAGTAATTTTATTTTAGAATATTTAATCTTTTAACAATTTTTTTAATAGTAGCAATAAATTAAAAAACATCAAATGTTTACCAATTAAAAACCCAATGACATGAAAAAATTAATAGTTTAATAAAATAGGAATTAAGACATTTCGATAAAACAAAAGTCAATGCTTTTCTGAACTTAAATTATTTGAAATTAACTATGGATAGAAACGAATGCTTTTGAATTAATAGTACTGTATGGGGCTCCAATAATGCAATTACTCTATTTAGCTCACAATGATGCAAAATAATGTTAAAATCACATAAAACTTAAACTTACCTATTTCAGAATTTTTTTAATTGCTAATGAACAAAATGTTCATCAAAATTTTGATATTTTATAATAATGATAACAATAGATTCAACATTTTCAGAGTTTTTTACACATCTCTAGCAAATAAATTGTAAAAATTGAAAACCCTGAAAAAACAACTATTAAATGCAGTTGCTATTTATGTGAGTTAGGAGTTTCCTGTGTTAATATCTGAGCTGAACAGAAAAAAAGAAGAGTTAGAGTCTAAAATTTTAAGTGGTACCAAATCAATAGCCCAGATTCATTTCTGATTAAAAATACTTAAATATCGATTCAAAGACAGGGGTAAGAGAAGTGTCTAGATGAGGATAAAATCCCCCACACACACACACACACACACACACACATACATATACACTTCTTTAAACTTCTACTGAAGAAAAGAAAAACCATAAAAAAAGATAAAGGATCTAATAAAGTGAGAGAAAAGATAAATTTAGAGGAGCACCCCGAGGGATACCCTTACTTTTGAATCATGATGTTGATGAGGGTCATACTCAAATACCATTGAATGTGGGACACAAACTCACATAGGTCCTAAGAAATTTGAGAATATATTACAAAATATTGCCTCATTTAATTATTGGGATATTTAATTTTCATCATGAATTTTTCCATTTTATATCAAAAACATGCAATAACTACAGAATAAACAGTACACATTAGTGCTAGAAATTATGCCATTCTCTTTTACATTTTTTAAAGTCTGTTTTCAATGTTAATTTTTGATAAATATTTAGGATTTTTCTGATCCAAAATTGTCCTCTGTAAAATAAATATGACTCCGATTAAAATAATTGTATCAATTTTCTTTTTTAATTTGCTTGAGATTTATCCCAAACATGTGCCCAAACCCAGAAAAATTAGAAAATTATTGATTCATATTCATGGTTGTTTAAAATGCATAAATTCATCAAAATTTAATTGCTGAATTTTTTATCCCCATCGCAATAACTTTCCTTTGCATATACAGGGTTATCAGGAAAGAATCATCCGATTACAAAATTTAATATTTTCCATAATTATAAACAGAAAATTATAATTAATATGTCATTGTAAAGGAAAAATTTACAAAAATTTAATATTTCCACAATTTTTACAAGTGTTCGATATGACTTCCTTTAGTCACCCATATAATATCATTGTGATATGACATTTCTTGCCAAACACGTTGTAATATTTCACTATTAACTGTTTGTAAAGCATCACAAATGCATTGTTATGCTACAAACTAAAGCATCACAAATGATTTGAAAATGTTACAAACTAAAAATTTAACATTTTTCCTTTACAATGACATATTAATTATAATTTTCTGTTTGTAATTATGGAAAATATTAAATTTTGTAATCGGATGATTCTTTCCTGATAACCCTGTACTATGTCATCATAGCTGCCAACTTCCAAATATGAAAAACTGGGAGATTTTAATGTGAAAATATGAAAAAACAGGGAGATTTTGCATGACAACACAATCTATACTTCTTAATGTTATACTTAATCTAAACACAAAAAGGACAACTTTATAACAAATTAAACTGAACTGTAATGATTATAACATTTAGCAGGTATCACACTTTCATTTCCAATAGCAAAGAAACTGTATTTGATGTCTGCATTTCCTTCAATTGAAATTTTTTTGTCCATATGCCATTTAGTTTTGGCTTGGGCAATAATATCACCTCTTCCACTCTGAAATTTTGAAGTCCACTGCACAGATTGAGCAAAAGCATATATTCAAATTCACTATCTTTAGATAATTTCAAAATAACATAACTGCCAACCTACCAGAAAGAAAAATAGGCGCACATTTTGTGCGAAAAAAAAAAATTAAAATTTTTGGCCGCACTAACGGGGCTCATTAATGCAATTAAACCTTAAATTGTACAGAAATTAACACTGAAATGTAATAATTTTTTTAAATTATTTTTATTAAGTGCTAAAATTCATTACAGCTAACATAGCTTTTCGTAGCATGCTCTAATGATTCTGAACCTATATTTTCTTAATGTTTATTATTCTCAGAAATCATTTAAACTAACATCTTTATGCTATTTTCATTTAAATGAAAGGATGAAACAAATGTTAATTTTTAATTAAAATTCTAAAAATATGTAAATTTAAATAGAAATTCTAATTTATACTTTTGAAATGGTTGTATTTCTTAAGTACCCAAATTATGATTTTAATATTGTTATTCAGAAAATAGTTCTTCATTTCATTAATAAGAAGTTTGCAAAATAGTTTTTCTGTATAAAACGTGAAATAATTATAAAAATTTTAGACGAAGCAGACAGATTGCAATAGTGGAAATTATTTTCACAATTAAACGAAATATAAGGAGGATCGCACATAAATGCCATTTTTTGCGATACTGATGCAAAATAGCCTTTCATTTCATTAATAATATGCTTGAAAAATAGTTTTGTATATAAAACAAAATAATTTAATAAAATTTTAGTCGATACAAATACATTTTTCCCACATTAATTAGATAATCATTGGTCATCTTTCTCTCTCCCGTGAAGCCGTTTGCGAGCACCGATTACGCGATAGCTGGGAAACAGATGCTTAGAAAGAACGGAAAAATTTCGGTCTCAAAATTTGTGACTTTGTTTCGTGACATTTCTGATTTTTTTACCTTTGTGATCTGTAGATATAAATACAAAGGTCACTTGCAATCCATTTTTACACTGCGGTAGCAGAAAATTGACACATGGAAAACAACTGAAAGTCACAATTCACATTATTTCTGCCTAGAAAGGGGTAAAATAAGGGCAGCTGAGTGAAAATCGGGAGATTAAGTGACTTACCCGGGAGGCCGGAAGATATAGAGAAAAACCGGGAGAGTTGGAAGCTATGCTATATATTATAAACATCAAATCAAACTTGGACATGAAATTCAGAATTTTACAGAAAAGATCTTGCAAATTTCCAATCTCAACCACAATATTTTACAGCTTAACATTTAATTTAGTGGCATTGATTCCAATTCAGCAACTGGTAAAAATTTAACAGGAAAAATTTAACAATTTGATGATTCAATACTAGAAATGGGCAAATAACACTTTTCTCAAATTCAAATATCGAATTCAAATACTAGCCAGATCTCAAATATTCAAATACCTTTAATATTAAGTCTCAAATATTCAAATACCTTTATTAATATTCAAATAACCTGAATACTATTTAAATTACTATTATAAATAAATAAGGTAAAATAGGAAAGTGTTATAAAAGCATATTAATTTAGAAATGAAACATTTTATTTCAAATTTTAATTATTTTACAGTAGTTTTTCAATTTAGGTAGTCTTAACTATAATTGAATAATTGTAATGCTTCTCACCTACTGCAGATTTTTATTAAAATAATCATTCAAATATGCTCTGGATCTAGTCTGCTTTTTTCCTTTTTTTTTATCACAAATTAAACCAGATGTACTGAAAAGTTATTCTTAATTATTATAAAGCTGTTAATGGCAGCATAATTAAATACTTTCTTCTAGCAAAGTCATATTCGATAAATTGAATACAACAATATTAGAGTATCGACCGATAGTATTTGCCCATCTCTATTCAATACACATTAAATAAAATTTTCAAAACCAAAAACTTAGTCCAATAGGAAAAATAAATCTTATAAAAACAAATTGAATCATTCAAAACAAAATAAAGCCAGGTTTTGGTAAAAAATGGCAATTGTCAAGAGTTCTTCATGAGATTATAAGCTAAATTCAAATTCTCTGAGGATTCTACACTGCTGGCCATCCAAAATGCAACACCATGAAAGACAAGAGATATCAAAGCCAAATTTATTGGACAAAGAACATAAAGTAAAAGGATGAATTGATTGAAAATACAGCCCCGTTCAACTTGCGGAACATGAAGAAATCAGTATTTTGTGCAGCCGCCATGGCTGACAATAACTGCTGCTACGCACCTCGGCATTGAATGAAAGAGACTTTGAATGTGTTCTTGGGGTATGTCAGTCCATACTGCTTCCACACATTGCCAAACTTCATCTGTCATAGCAGCTGGTGTTTGCTGGGCCAGTCGTTTGCCAATCATCGATCAGACGTTTTCAATGGGCGACAGATTTGGAGAACGAGCGGGCCAAGGAAGCAGTGAAACTTGGTGGGCATTGAAGAAATGCTGAACGATATGTGCCACGTGTGGTCTCGCATTGTCCTGTTGAAACTTGGCAGCAGGCAAGCCTTGAAAGTAAGGTAAAAGAACAGGCTCCAAAACTTCAGAAATGTAGTGGTGGCTGTTGAATGTACTGGCAATGCCTATTAGGGGGATGCGGGAGTAAAATCCAATGCCACCCCAAACCATAACGCCAGGTGAAGGATCGGTATGGCGATGCATAATGCAAGAGTTATGCACTCTCTCACCACGGTGCCGTCATACCCTGATACGACCATCGTCGTGTTGTAGACAGAATCGTGATTTGTCTGAAAACACAATGCCGTGCCATTCGTTTGTCCATGTCCGGTGCTCAACGCACCATTGCAGCCACATACGCCTATAGTCTGGAGTCAAAGGTAATCGCAGCAATGAACGCCTTGCTGAAATTGTCCGTTGCTGCATGCTGCAGACGACGTCGAATGGTACGTGCTGACACAGATTGTTGTGAAACAGACTTTAATTCTTGCGCTAGGGTTGTTGATATTGCAGTGCGATCCATCATTGCCATGCGCACAATATGCCTGTCCTCACGTTTGGTGGTGCGACGAGGCTAGTGCAATCGTTCCTGTCGGTTGGTCCGTCCCTCCTGCACCCACTGATTCCATATTTGCATCACTGTGGCTTGATTTCGTCCAACATGAGCACCGATTTCTCGGAAGGGTAATCCGCAATCTCTATAAGCCACAATTCTTCCTCTGTCAAACTCAGAAACGTGCTGAAATGGCTGCCGTATTCTTCGACGAGGCATACTGAAGCTTCCCACACAAAAATACAGGGTGAAAACAACATTCCTGTACTTATAAACAGCCTTCTCTTCTCCTCTTATATAGCTCTTGTAGGTGGCGCTACTGGCGCACATGATTTGCATATGAGCTAAAATTCTAATCATTTGTATTCCCTATCGAGGTCTACGTATGGTGCAAATTTCATGCTTATTGGATGCTTCCTTTATGGTGTTGCATTTTGGATGGCCAGCAGTGTAGATTTTCCGTGTTCTCTATCAGGTATATTTAACAGTAAAAGAAATTTAAAACATTATTAAAAATTCCAAGCTTAATATAATTACCTGCAGCTTCCTCTTGCAATTGAGGTCCCACTTTCAGTGTAAGAGATCCAACAACAGCAGGAAAAACAATTAAGTGAGGAGCAGCTTGAGCAACTCGACACAAAAGATCAGAAATACTTTGCCTTACGTAGGGCTCAGGATGGTTCAATCTTGAGAACAACTGGGGTATAATGCCTGTTTAAATATAAAATATTTTATCAAACTTTATGTAATAGTGTTATTAAGAATAAAGTTTTTAAAATTTTAATTAGACTGTGAACAAATAATTATTAAAGATACATTTTATATATACATGTCTGATTTCATATACACATGTATAAAATGGTACGTTTTAGGCTATACATGAAACTTATTTGGATATATTTAACTTCACAAGGTTTGAAATAGGACAAAAGCCTGCAAGAAACATGCACGGAATTCAAAAATTCTTGTGCAGAAAAAATTGTGTGCTCACAAGTACTCTACCTCTTAAGATCCTCCTAACATGTTGAAAATAAACAGGAAAAATACAACCAGCCATGGAAGAGAGAGAGAATAAAAGCCAGGAATGAAAATATTCAGCTGATTTATGGTGTTTTTAGTGGGAAGTTCCCTGTCTCCCGAAAACTTCCACAGCAACGCCTCTTTTCCTGAAAATTTCCTATGCAGCTGCATCTAGAATAGATGTGGCGTGTCATTTTATTCTTCACTAGATATGGACAAATCGTGACTAGGTGTTCTTAAATGATGTTTTATTTTAGACTAAAGCAAAGCACACTCAATACAAATGTTTTGATTTTCCTGAATTCAATACATTTTGCTTTTTTACCTGTATTTTATTCCGAGACAAAAGATATTTCAATGTTTTTGGTAAAAATATTCTGATATCTCCAAAGAAATCATAATTGTTCTAGCCACGCCCTTCAAACAAGATGTGCCATAAGGATTTGTGCTGAATTGTGCTTGATTTGTGCACAAATTAAGACATTTCTTGGGAAATGTGAAAAACAAAAGATATCATCACTGCAGTTGCAGGATGAAAATATGGTCTACGAAAATTTTCTTAACACATATGGAAGATGCATTTTTTAATGATTCCTAATAATAATGTGAGTTAACTTTTTCCGAAATGTGAAAGAAAATATTATAGCAATTATAAAATGTCATTTCAAACCTTATGATTGACATCTTTAAATACTTAACCAAAGCATTAAATTTTTCATTTTCTCGAGAAAATCATATTTTTTTTCATTATTGGGAGAATATGCAAATCTATCATTATTTAAAGGAGTTTCGATAGAATTTCTGCAAAGACACTTTTCAATGAAATCCTATATTTACATAAAATAAGCTATTTTGACCTGAAAATTGGCCCAAGCAAAAAATTGCCTTGCAGTATATTTATGGGGTTTTAATGTGTTTCATTTATTACTTAGTAATTTATAGAAGACAGTTTAGCAATATCATGGAATTTAACAGAATCATCATATTTCATTTTATTTTTAAATGAATTACTTTGATAGCATTTTCAAGATGATTATGACCTATAGCTATCTAATACTATAAAAATGGTAACAAACCTCTCCAGGGAGCAGTAGGTGTATCAGCCAAGCCCTCTTCCAACACATCTCTCAGTTCTAAAGCATGCTTCACAACTAATCTCAATAAGCGTAGAGTAGCTGTCACATTATCATCTTCACACTTGTCTCTATTAGAAACCTAGATAGAGAACATTTTATATGGTCCATAAAAGAGCAAAATTGTTAATGCATGACATCTAAATGTAGCTCCCAGATAAGTAAAGAATGGCAAACAAAATAAAATTATCTGAACTACTGTTTGGTGAGTTGAGTCCATTATTTTCTTATTTGGCATTAAAATTTAATTTTGAAATAAAATAAGATTACATTAAAACAATATATTGTTTTACTTGTGCATTTGTTGTATTCTTATTATTAACATTAATTTAAATGTGATTTCATCCATTTTTATGCTTACAATTGAACAAGGAAAATAGTTGTCTATGTTAAAATAATATATCAAAATATCTTTACTATGTTACATGAAACAAAAGTTTTTTTAACGTTATTTGTATTTTCTTGAACTGATGATATGAAAATAATTTGCCAACAGCTGTAACAATATACCAAATAAAATAAGTATAGTCGAACATCTATCTCTAATATATGTACACTCACAGTTCACATGTTCAAATTAGATGTGCAACATTATATATATAATGTTAAATTTATAGTTATATAAATTCATTCTCATCAAATAAGTCACGTTTTGCAGTATGCGGCAAAAAGTTAAAAAAAATGCATGTAGCATTTTGTCAAAATGTAGAAGTAAATTTCCATGTAGATAGAGAATCTTAATTTCTAAAAAAAAAATCCAGCTGGCAGCAGGAACGCATATCAAATTTGGCATTTTGTATCAGCTTTGTTGCAGAGAAATCGCTAAATTGGTGCAGTAAACTAGTGTTTAGCCACAGGAAAATCACTATAAATTGGTGCAGTAAAATAGCATTTTGATGTATGGAAATCATGAAAATAAAACTGTAAACTAGTGTTTTGGAGCAGGGAAGATGCAAATTGACTTAGTAAACTGCAGTTTTGGAGTAGAAATATCATATGTGATGTTGCCAGCTGGAAAAATTTAAACAAAACATTGCAATTCCTGATTCTTCTTACAAAAATTCAAATCAAAGATGTTTTAAATGACTCATTTTATTCTCAAGAGTGAATCACTGTTGTTCTTTTAGCAAATGCCTCTTGCAATTCTCAACATGTATACAAAATTTGCATATTCATGCATGATCCCGAAATCTGCATAATCCAGGAAGACTTCATCCTTAGCTATTAAAAACATGGCATGGAACAGGGAAGGTATTCAATCTATATGATCAATAGATTCAGAGGTAACCTGATCAATGTAATCCAACCCAACTCAACTTTATGTTTTGACTGGATTTCATCATTTTGTGTGCAGATGAGAAAAACATTATGTTGAATGATCTTACCTTTACCTGGTAGAATGGTAGATATTTGTGGAAAAGACATGCTCATTACAAAGGTAATATAACATTTGATGCAAGTTATGTTAAATTTTTATTGTGATATCATGAGTCTTTAAGGGCTAGTTAGTGTGGTCAAGAAAGGTTTTGAGCATTAAAATACTCATTTGTATATAGTTGTATTTATTTGTTTTTTTTTAATGCTGTTAAATGCCAAAGTTAGTGTAAATTATCTTTTTACCATATTAGCAAGATTCCAATGCTTAAATCTTTATTGTAGTGTAATCGCTACTTTGTCAACTTAAACCAGAACCAGGACTTACTTGTTCTATCATACTGGATTTGTTTTAGAAACTAAGGTTTACCCATTCTTTACAGCAGAACTGAAATTTTTATGTCAAACAAATTATTTTATTTCCAACCAACACCACTGACATGTTGTAACACTTCAAATACTAAGAAAAATGAATACAGATACATAAAATTTTGAAACATGTCCTGTGGGATGCACAAAAATACTCCTGGTTTTTGTGAAAAAAGTTCAGCGATTCCATACAGACGCCATGCTGCAAACAGTAAAGGCAATATCGATAGATTTCAGGAGTTCTGAATAAATCTGTCCTGCCAGCACAGCTGCAGAAATTTTCAACCACAAAAGGTCAAAGCTTCAAACTTTAAACAAAACTTGCAAAAAACTACAAAAATATTAAAAATAAAATAAAATAGTACTATAAAAAATTTTAAAGGGTTGTGAATGTGGATTAAAATAGAGTTCTAAGAGCAAAAGTATTTTTTTATAGCTGGTAAAAAAAAGATTTTATAAAATATGAGGGGAAATAAGTTCTTCAATATTTCATTAAAACCCATGGAGATCCCAGATCACTAACCCAGAAAACTTTTTCCTTCCACTTCCATCAAGTCAAAATAATCACTTGTTCCTTGAAATGGTGCAATGGTAAGAGTTAATATTAGTTATAAATATTGATTTTAGAGCAAAATAATAGTAACAGATTTAAGATTTTCAGAAATTTTTGCCACAAATTAAAACCAAACTTGGAATAATTAAATAAAAACTAATTAAAAGAAAAAAGTTTTAAAAGTATTTATTGTTGAAGGAGGAATGTACTTATTCAATGATCTTCTTCTTAACTTTTACTAATTTGTTTCATTTAATGGAGGAAAGAAGTGATGAGGGAGATGTTTATCATTTCCTAGGCCCTAAATTCCAGTATTAATCTTATTATTTTTAATTACTTAATACAGGGGATTTTGAGCAACCATTACATTGTTACATTGCATTGTATAATTTTCTAAATTCATGGAAAGAATGAATCTCTTGAACGTTTTTTATTTGGAAAATGAGTGGTATTATCTGAATTATTTACAATGTGGACGCTTATGTATAACCCGAGCGACGTAGAGCAATTTATTTTAGTTTGTATAAGTATAACCTGTTATTAACAACATAGGAAAACAGAGAATTCATAAAGGTAAATCCAACAAGCATCCTCGAAATAATAATAATGAACAAAAAGAAATAACAATATTTACTTTTCCATTAAGCTGAAGGTACTGCAAGTAAGACATCGCTGCCATTCTGTAATAAGAGTAAGCTCGTCTTGTTAAATTCTTCCATACTTCTAAGATACTATCAATTACAGTTTCACTATTTTCAACCATTAGTAGAAACGGACAGCAAGTGACTAGTTGAAATTTAATTTCAACAATACTATTTTCTGAATAATCCTAGAAAAGAGATATATATTTCAAACATATTTTCTAATGAAAGAAAAATATCTGGATACTAGCAATATATATGCAGAAACACCTTGATCAGTCATTACTCAAGGGATCAAGATATTTTAACAACTTAAAAGAAGAAAAGTAACCACTGAAAGTACTGAATATATACATGCATTACTGTAATAATAATGTAAATTTTAAATTTGTCATAACATTCATAAGAATAACAAACTAATAATTAGAAATAATAATAATGTAAGTGATAAAAAATAATTAACTTTACACATTTTAAGTAGTATTTGAACATTTAAGCTTTAATACAATTTTATATATGTATTGTGATACAAAGTGATTGTTTAATTTTGACTGAAATGTACAGCTGTCAATTAAATTAACTCTCAAGATATGTAGTGCTCTGAATTTATCATCTGTAATATCTTGAACTGACATAAGGTAATGTTAAATAGTTTCTAAAGCCTCAACTTTTTTCATTTTCTTCATTTTCACTTCCTACATACCTCCATGATAATAAAAAAATATGGAAGATTATTAAAGATTCATTTTTACATTCTGCAACACAAATAATATTATGCAAAATTACAAGCAGTCGAGCTCTAAAATATAAAGTAAATATTATTAAAATAAAACTGATACAAAGAATTCAAATGGAAGAAGAGCATTCTTAAACAAAGCTGAAAGAAAACCATACTAGTTATGGCATCTTTTAGAAAATTTAGCAATCAAATCCAAAGAATAAAGGAACGAAATTTAAAATTCTTCATGAAAAGGTAGTTTTTTGAGAAATCCAAGTTCAAAAAATATTTTGAATGACCTTAACCCAAAATTGTAAAACCGCATCTTATGTATTAATTTGATATGAAATCACCATCATATACCAGTTCATAAAACATGTGATATATGCTGATTTAAAAAATCAGTATATTTCTAATTTTGTAAGAATCTGTATATTTTTATTATTATTATGGACACTATCTGCTTTCTTTAATGAATTATAATCCGGAAAATTCTAAACTCTGGACTTGTCCCAGAAACAAAGGACTTTGTGACACTTTGCCCAGATTTTGTATTTGCACTGTACTAAACAAACTTTATACATCTAATGCTAATGGCTTAGTTGTCAAATGCCTGGCATTTGTAAATAAGTAAATAAAATAACATCAAAGGAATTTAATTATAAAGAAACTATCACAGAAATAACACTGTAAAAGAGAATTAGAATGTAGATCATCTTTAAAGAGTGAAAAAGAAACCACCCAATCAACAGGAATGGCTATAAGCTTTTGATTGTCCAAAACATTGAATATTCATAAAGGTTATCAAGATATTTAAGATACAAATTAAATCATTAGCAAGCATAAAAAATATCAATATAAAAGTAATATAAATTACATAAGCAAAAAAACAGACTATATCAAGTAGTTAAATAATTTAGTATTAAAAATGTATAACAATATAACTGGCAAATATCTGATATGCAGGGTTGCCACTCTCCAGAGAATATGAAATTCCCTGACTTTTCCAGGTTTTCCAGATAAATTCCAGGTTTATAAAAAACAGCGCAATAAACTATTCAGTTAACCTAGGCTTACACGTATACCTTTTCTCTGTGTTTTAACATAGAGAATATAATATTATAATTGGGAATATATTAATTGGAGTGTAAATATTAAAATATTTACACTTCAATTAAAAATTTGTTACAAATTGGGACAAATAAATAATATTTGACATACATATACAAATAAAAAAAATCAATTGCTTTGGTAAATTAGACAAATCATGTACACTTGTTATAATAAATGTGGTAAAATAAATTAACACCAAAAATGTTAATATACAAGTTATGTGATAGTGAGTGAATATAGTATGTAGAAAAAATATTATTTTTGGAGATTTCTTATTTTGTCTTCAATTAGTGCAGCTTCTTTTTGAGCATCTACCATTATTTTGCTTTTCTTCCATTCTAAACTTTTCAGTTCTAAAGCAACACATTTTCGACTGTCTCCCAATTGTTTTTTATTACTTTCTTTCTTTTTTTGCATAGTATCAATGTATCTGGAATGTGCACATTTTACTGACTGAATCATGGCCTTTGTTATATCAATTGCTTCAACTCCCCCAGCATATTGTTTATTGCTCCATAAACTTGTCTTAATGCTACAAGGCTTTCTTCTGTTTGGTTATCAATAATGCATTCTGCATTAATGGAAAATCCCCTTTCAAGAAATGAATTACCATGTGATAAAATGGAAAGCAATTTTATAAAAAAGGTCAAATCATTAGAAATTTGTTTTAGATGCAGTATACTAATCCAATGATCGTCAAGCCTAGTATCACTTCTTTTGTAAGATTTCATCATGTTTACTACTGAAGACTCATTAAATAATTTTTGGAATTCTTGATGAATGTTGTCAGCTTTTAATTCTGATATCCATTTTTTAGAAACCAATATTTCTAGACATGCTGACAAACGCTCAATCACCAAATCAGTTTGAAGAAAAACTGCAGGATTAAGAAACGATATTGCTTTAGTCAATGGAAATCGTACAGGTGAACGCTCAAAAAGTTTATGCACAAATCTTTGATATGCTTTAAGACATGAATTGTTGCATTTTCAAAATGTCTATATTCTTTATCTTTCTCAATCCATCTTTTAAAGGAAAACTAAGTGTCACTTCAGAGGCTGGGATCAAGTTATCTTTTTCAAGACCATCAATTTTGTAAAGACATGAAGCATTTTTGTCTAAAACACAAGGTTTTACAAATCTCTTCAAAATTGACTGTGCTATAGTTGTCACAGATTCATAAAGAAAGGGTGCAAGTGGTTCATCAAATTTCAGGACAATAAATTATAAAACAAAAAATATATAAAGGTTTTATCCCGTGAAAATTACTTTATAATGAAAACAAATATTTATGTTTGGTAAAACACAGGTTTTCACTAAAGAAAGTAATAAATATTGATCTTTAATAAATATATATATATATATATATATATATATATATATATATATATATATATATATATATATATATATATATATATAGAATTATATTCCTGCTAAAATGGTTTCCTTTTTATTTGCCTAAATCATTGCTTTAATACCACTTTTGGGAAATATCCCTTCACAGAGTGAGTTCATGCTACCCATTTTTCAAAATAGAAAAATTTGTATTATACAAATATAAATAAAAAAACTAACCTTAATAATTAGCCATAATAAGAAAATAAACTAGTTTAGTCGATCTAATATGCAACATTTAAATGATGGAGATGGATGGAAAAAGATACTAACGTACTCTCGGCAATTCACGCGATGTAACTGAATTGCGCAATCGCACTGTTTATGCGAAAATAATTAAGAAATCAACCATAATAATTAATCAGAATATGAAAATAAGCTAGTTTAGTCAATCAAAAATGCAATATTTAGAAGATTGAAATGGATGGAAAAAGATATCATTGTACTCTCGGCGATTTATGAGAACAAACGGAATTGCGCAATCGCAGCGTTTATGAGAAATTAATGAACAAAATAATATGTTAGCGATTTATGCTGAATTAGACAATCTTTGAAGAAGTATATTTATTACTTTCATAAAATAAGCGATCGAGATTTTAATTTACATTACACGCGGCCGTAAATCTCCGTTAATTTGATTGGCTTTACTCTGCATTTTATTATGGATTTACTACGATCCCGGGAATGGTAGAAATCAGTGCTAAAAAAGTGGAAAATCGGTGTTTCTGAGGAATTATAGTATGTCTGGTTAATTGATAAATTCCAAACAAAAAAAGCCGGAGAATTTCGTTAGTAATCCGGAGGCCGGAGAAGTAATGAAAAATCCGGAGTCTCCGGCCCCGGAGAGTTGGCACGTCTACAATACTCTGAAGCCAGCAAAATGCACGGTACTAGGCAGCACCGGCGCCGCGACGTCAAAAGTTGGATGGTTGGTTTATTGGGTTGAAATACGCGTTACGCGTAGCCTAGACGGCGGCGGGCGGCCAGAAATGTTTGCGTTCGTCGAGCTAATAACTGGTTTTTCCGATCCTTGATCTTTTGAACAATCGTTCTTAGTACACATCGTGAATTTTATTTGCATTATTTAAATTTAAAAAAAATTCCAGATTTCCCGCGAAATTCCCTGACTTTTCCCGATTTTCCCTGACTGTTTTCAAATTCCCTGACATTTCCCGGTTTTCCCGGTTTCCAGGTTGAGTGGCAACCCTGGATATGTTATTCACTGATTGTAAAACATTCATTTTCATTTGAATTAAAAATGTCCACTACACTATTCCTGATTCATTTACTATAACACATTTAAAACTTTTATGAGACTATTTAATATTATTTCCAGTACAATGAGTTCATTTAAAGTCTCTTTGAAACCAAAAGCTTTGGTTGCACCAAAAATTTTGTTCAATTCATTGAATTTTTACATAACCAGAGATTAATACAATATTTTTAAAACAAGTTTTTTATCATTTATATTCAACACACAGAAAAAACAATTCATCTAATTCAGACAACATCACCAAGACATCTAGCTCTAAAACATAAGTTTTTGAAATTATTTAAATTACCATTTCTTGGCTGTCCCATTCACCTCCAGAAGATGTATGCAGATTTATCACAGAGCTAATCAAGGAATCCATATCTTCTTTAGATGCCTAAAAATATTTTATATTATAAACTTTTCAAAAATTCAAATTCATAAGTCTCAAACAATATCCCAAAAAACAGGTATTGCATTTATTATTTTAAAAAACGTAAATGAAAAATTATCTTACATTTGGGACTAGAGCCCTAATTTTAGACTTCTCCTCTGGTAACATATTCATAGAACCACTAGGGGAGGGGAAGAAAAAAGATCAATGTTGCAGATCTAATAGATTTGATAGGCATTTTCATCCTGTACATTTTACTCAAGATGAATTAAAATTAGTTACAATAGAAATAAATTAGTATAATACTACTAAATTTTACTCAGTTGCAATATAAATTAAATAATAATTACAATAAGGATTAAGTTCAAAAGGGAAACTGAAAATTTTTAAAAAAAAAATTTTTTTCAAAGAAAATATTTGTTTGGAATTTCTTATATAAAATTCAAGATTTTTTTAGATACTACTGACCAAACAAAAGACATGTAATAACTAAAAAAAGTAAGATTCCAAGCTCGCCCTTCAACAAAAAATTAGTTTCCCTTTAATTAGTAACAAGAACAAATATTTCAAACGATTTACTGCAAATAAATTCTTCAGTTTTCATATCAAATATTCTACAAATGAAAATCTCCTAAGTTACTGCAACATGAATTAAATAAAGCAATTAAAAACTAAAAACTTACCATGACGTATTTACAACTTTCCTTCCCCAGCTGTAGCACCAAGAAGCAAAATTATACCAAGATTTTGCAAGCGTGGGGCACTGATAAATGCTTAGCTGAAGTAACTGGCCAATTAAATAATCTGAGTCACTCACAACTTTTTCTTGCTCCAGTTCTGAAATATTCAAACAACTATAAAATTTCAGACAATTATAAAAACAAAAACTACATCACTGAAATTTAATAAGCAAAAGTTAGACATGACTATACACAATGTGATCAAAAAGTATCCAGATTGAAGTTTGAAATTGTGCAATAAAGTGGGAAGTATTTTGGCATAGATTGACCTTGGAACCTACAACGCATGTCCCATAAGTCAAGTTTCCCCACTCTAAAAGTTTTTCCACAGTAACTCTTTGTTCTTAAGTGTATGAAGATGATTGTTGTATTTGTCATATTGGAAGAAATTGGTCAATGAATTTGCATTAGATTTTGTAAAAATCTTGGTAAAACTTGAAGATATACTTAAAGTTACAGAAAGTCCATGGAGAGGATTGCATGGATCGTACGCAAGATTATGCACAATTATATATCAATATATGCTGATTTAAAAAACCATATAAAAATAATACACATTTCTTAACGTATAAATAAAAGATAATACAACAGTTGCTGACATTTTACATAAAGTTCTTAACAGTAACAGACAGAAAAAACAAATTACAATATGTTTGTTGAGTTCAGAATTTAAAGCCATAAAAAATATAACAAAATTTTAAAAGCACAATTATTTTAATATATTTTAAGATACTGATTTATGCTCTCTGTGACACTAAATATTTAAAAAGGAAATGGAATAATAAAATAAGTTACCCCTTGAGAAAAAATGCTTTTGAAAATTTTTATCACCAAGAAAATAAGAGGATAAAAACTAAAAGCATAATCCCGCATTTTTCTTTTTCTTATATAATAGAGGAAAGAATCCTTAATTTGATTCCTACAAAAAATATATGATTGAAATTACTATATTGCTGTACCAAGCTTGGTTGAAATTGGGATCATTGGTACTGCTATTTCACACAAGGACTGAAAATCACAATTCATAGAAAATAAGAAATCAAATTCCCCTTCAATAGGAAATAAAAGTACTATTTGTACTTTTTATAACAAATTAATACAAAATTTCACAAAGTTCCTTACAATTTTGTTATAAAAGATGCGGCTGTACAAGATTTATTACTGAACACACTATGAATAAAGTAAAGATCATTACCACTAATAAAGTTCTTGTTCAAGCCAGATATTTCCTTAGAATGTTTCAGATCATTCACACAATTGCAAAGCAATGTGTTCCAATTACTTTCTTTGGATGCAGATGAATTATCCGGGAGCACAGTACTACAACTTTTTGCATCTTGTTGAACATATTTTACCAGATTAAGCATTGATCTAAAAAGAAAATGAAACAGCATATTTAATAATGTATTTAAACCATAAAATACTAAACTACTATAAAAAATTTTAAATTAATAAAAAATAAATTAACAATTTGAAAGTACCTTGAATTCAACTCTGATAGCTGTTCATAAGCAGGATGTGAGAGTTGGTTATTGGAATCCTTAAGATGTCGAGATACAATGCAGACAGAATGCAAAAGAACATCAGAGGAATTGTCATTTTCCCCCAGACTAGAAAATAAAAAATATATAAACAATAACACTCAGACCAACAAATGTATAGTTAAGATAAGTTAATATACCCATTTCAAATTCCATTAAATGCAACAACCTTAACCTTAGAAGAAATCTAAGAACACTTTATAGCTTTGATTACATAATATTTTGTGTAACTGATTTATCAGGATCTTTCCACTGGAACACAACTCATTTGGTACAAACATGCAATTAAAAACATTTCACTACTTGATAACATGCTGTATCTACACAAATTTTTCAACTCTCTTTCCTATCATTAATGTCTCCCATACATCCACATGCTATTTACTATTTACATTGAGGCATATCAAATATTGACAACAGTTTTTACAAAATTTTATCTTAATGTCTCTTAACCCTTTGACAGTTATGTGCATACTTAATACACCCTTTAGAGTTGAAACTCCAGTGACTCACATAACATTGATGTATATATATAAGATTATGTATATACACAAATATATATACAAGATGCCACCTAACCTCTATACAAACAAAGGGTAATGTGATTCACCTACCAAAAGCCAAAAGCTTAAGTTACTATATGGTAACACAAAATTATGCTGTGTTTGTAATGTAAAAAGATCCTCCTTTAACCTAGTGTGACCATAGTCACACACTGTAACAGTAAAAATTAATAAATTCTTAAATCCTTCCTAATCAAAAAGTCCCATGTGAGTAATTCATACCAAATTCATTTGAAATCAAAACCCAGGTTTTGATGGGTTAAAAAAAAATCACTATTATTTATAATCTAACATAAAAACTGAATATTTTTTCGTAAAAAATATGCACCCAAACTTTTCTAACAAAGAGAACTAAAATTAATCAAAATAAGAAAAACTAGATACAAATGTAGAAACAAAGAATCTGAATAGGAAACTCATTGGCATAATGAGTAAGCCACACAACTGGGAATGTAGCATTATGCTGTGTGACAGTTAAATAGTTAATTGGCTTTATTGAATCAAAATACAATCAAAATTTTATACACACTTATAAATTTATAAGCAATCTAATGTTCACCATACATGACTTTCACTACACACTAATAAATTCTAATTTTATAGGGAAAATATAACAAAATTTGGAGGTCTTCTTATAACTCGATCTTACAGAAAAACAATATACTCCGCTTAATTGGCAACTAAAATGAATACATCAAATTTAATGTCATTTGCTTAATGCTTTCAGTCATATGAGATATTGTACTTACTGAATGGAAATTAAAAGTTGTAATGCATCAAAAATGATAGATCATTAGTAATGATGATGAATTGTCTGCTAAAAGTATGTAAGAAATGTCTACTTAAACATAATAATAATCAATCTTGAAAATGGTGTATGTTAGTGGTTAGCTCATCCCAGGGCTGTGGAGTTGGAAACCATTTAGGGTGGGGTAGGAGTCAGAGTAAAAAAAAATATACCGACTCCAATGCCAAAATAAAACTATTTAAAAATAACTATTTTGGAATATTCAAATTTTTAATACGTTTTTTAAATAAATTTAAGGCAACAAATTAAAAAAAGCCATTAAATGTTTAAAAATTAAAAAACTAGGGATAAAAAAATTAAAAATTAATTGGTATTTATATCCGTATTGAAGGCAAATATTAGAAAACAAGGAGTCTAAGTTGGAGAGTAGAAAAAGGAGAAGTTGAAGTTTTGAGGTACTGACTCTACAGGCCTGGTGCATACAAATGATTTCGTCCACTTTCTAAAAACAAATTACACACAAAGCAACCATTCAATTAATATTATTTATTAATGTTGTTCTATTTTCCAGTGTGAATGTAATAAAAATCAACACGCTTCTTGTGCTTACTGATAGTTTAATTTTTTTCGAGAAATATTGTACCTAGGCATTCAAAAAACGGTTGGATACTCAAAACAATTAAATCTATCAACACATCTGAGATAGAATTTTTGATACTAACGGAATGCAAAAATAAAGAGTGTGCATGAAAAGTAAAATGACAAAGATAAAAATAGAAATATACACTCATATACATAGATGTTAATAACACAAAATCTTTGCAGGAAAAAAAATAAACTTTTGAAATATTTATTATAACATATACAAACCTCAAATAGCATTAGTTACACAAAAGTTTATTGTATTAAAAGAAAGGCATATCCAAATGACAACATACCATCGAAGAAGTTTGGCTCCTTCTCGTTGTGTGCTAAGGAGCTTTTCATTGGGATTCCATGTAAAAGTATTCTTCAGCATACCCTTTAAAGGCTCAACTATATAACTTATGCTATCTCGTTTGATATTATTAAAGTCATTTAATTCATTATTCAGATTGGCTTTAGAAAGGTAATTTAAAGATTTTGATATAAGATTGTAGCACATTTTATAATTTTGTTGTTTTCTTGCAAGCCTTGTAGTGGCCATCAGAAGATCAAAGTAGCCATCTGTAAATGAATTTTTTTTTCATATGAAAACACAGAATAAAACAAGAACTTTTAGATTCAGTGCATAAAAAGAAACAAGTTTAAAATATGCCTGTAAGCAAAATATCTTCATTAATAAAACAGCATGAAACAAAATGTAAGAATTTAAACCAGTTTTGTATTAAATCAAGCCTTTTTACTTAAAGGATAAGAGACAAAATAGTTACACCAGAAAAACAGAAAATATCTATCTACTTTTCTTGGTATTTTCTTGAAAAAGGTGGTCTGATTTTCATTTTATATATATATATATATATATATATATATATATTCCTATTTTACTTATAAATATGTTTACCCACAACTGTTTCTTAACAGTTCAAGCAAATTACTGTAATATTCTGAAACATGGTAAAAAAAAATGTTTTACCCTCGCAAATAATCATCAGCACTGGATAGCACAGGTGCAATTTTAAAAGCGAACGGGGAGTGGAATCAGAGATTTTTAAAAATATATCAGAATATAAGAACATTTAAACTTTTAAATCATTCACTTTTCACTAAATTTGTATGTTTCCAAGCAAAGTTTAATCAAAAGCAAATTTTTGTAGCTTTAAATAGTTTTTTTTAATTTAAAATTTTACATCAAAATATTAAATTGTTTGAGTGGATAAACAACTTTATAATTGAAAAATAAAATTAATTTTTTTGTTGTTGTTGTTCAGCATTCAATGGTGAACACTGAATAATTAAATTACTATGAGAAAATCAGAATTACACAATTACTGAAATATTAATGTAAAAGTTGAAAAAGTGAGATTTATAAAATTAGCTATTTAACAAAAAGCTTCCAACTAGTAAGAGTTGGAATAGATGGTTAACATAATAAACTGGTTTACAACATAAAATGATAGTTAACATGTTGAAAGTGTATGGATATGCCATCTGACATGCTTCTGTGCACTTAGATACCTTTCAAACTGAACACCAATAAACATTTTTTGAAAGTAATATTTTTTATATTGGAGGTCAACATGTAATTCAAAAATTTTGCTGATATCATTCATCTAGTCATAAGTTTTACCGAGTATTCAAATATACATACAGGAGTGGTGAAAAAGGATACTTATATGCAAGGGCCAAGCACGGCAATACTGTGGAGGAGGTACTACATATACATATATACTATATACTACAAAGGAGGAATATGCATGAATAAGACAAAAATAGAGTGTATTCTGTAGGGTAAGACCAATTTCAAAATTTCTTGAATATCATTAAAATGTTAAATGGAAACTTATTTATGGCTGATCAAAGTCTCTAACATACTTTGAGAGAAGAATTTATGCATTAAACTAATTAGTTTAGATTAATTTAAATTAAGAATGAGTATTTTAGCCAAATTTATTAATTATAAGTACTTACTTTGTGGTTTTGCTGGAGTACTTGAATTTAAACTTAACCAAACATTCTCCCATGTAAGCAAAAATCCTAAAGTAGAACTATAACAATCAGCAGGATCAACTTTGACATTCTCTCTCAATAAAATAGATGGAACCTAAACAAATAAGAAAATTAAGAAAATATGTACAGAGAATCAAAATATTATTCGAAAAATTGATCTAAGGTATGTAATAAAATAATATATAATACCAAAACTTTAATGCTGATCAAATTTCAGCTAAAAATAATGTAATTGAAAAATAAATGCTGTTAGCAGTTTAAGTGCATTATGTTTATTAATACAGTGAACTCCTGTTTATTCGTAACTCTATCATCTACCACACTGATTAACTGCCACTCCTTGCTCCAATTTTTTTTTCATTGCATGACAAGCATCAATCCTTATATTTTGTATTTCCCTATCATACTTCCTCCAAGCAGATGGTTTCTTCACAAGGTATTTATTATTATTTAGATTAAATTAAGTATATTTTCAAAGTATTTAATATATCAAAGTATTTAGGTTTCATCATTTGATTCCACCCCACCCCCTAGCACAGATGATGTAACACAGATGATGATCTAGCACAGATAATGTAACTTAGGCAAAAAGGTGAATAATTGGGCATTCATTATTCATTGCTGCGTATATCAACCATCATTAGCAAGTTTATTTCTTTTCAGATTTTTAAGCAGACAGAATGAGTGCAAAAAGAAAGTCAGTTGTTCTTGATATAAAAGAAAAATTGGTGATCATGGCAAAGATTTTAGCAACAGTCAAAGATAATAAAATGTTTGTGATTTTGTATTTTAAAAGCTAAATGTGTTGTATTAAAGTATTTTCTTATTATCAACAGCTGTGTGTGTGTGTGTCTTAATACAAGAAAAAATAATCATATTTGTGAATACACAATTTAAAAAAAAAAAAACATTTTGCTCGTCTTTAGCTTATCCATCTATTTAACTTTTCTATCACATTTCTGGTCACTTGAATGGTGAATAATCGGGAGATTACAATATACTTAAAAACTTATAACTGCTCATGCTTATTTGTATTATATTCATGCTAAATATTAGCATGATTTCAGATTTCAAAAAATAAAGTCAAACAAATCTGGCAGAATTAAATCATTTTTCTTAATTATTTTTAAAAACAATACAGATGACTATATTAAAAATACCAGTGTTTTATTATATGAAATTAATAATCAAATCAATGATTAAATTGATCAATGATTCTGAAAATAAGGAATTTGTTTGAAGTCTTAGAAGTGCTGCATTAAACACAGAAAATAGTATCCTATCACTATTTTACTCAGACACTTAACAATTATAGAGAAATTAAAAATATTTCACCTTCTTTGATGATTGAAATAGAGATGATGATACAAACAGACCAGCTTGCTTTGAATCAATCTGAGGTGGCCAATTCAATGTTGATAGTTTCATAAGCTTCAAAATTCTATCCTGGACATCATTAATATTCTCAGATATTTCTTTTCTGTAAGAAATAAAATATTATACAAATCACCGAATACTGCACATTATTACACAGTTTAATTTTTTAAATCTACATCAGGGGTCATCTACATCCTAGTAAAAGTACGAAAAAAAAAATATTCAGAATATCGCTCAAATTTTGATCATTTATCCCATCCTTTTAAGATATGAATTAAAAATGAATTACGAAACAATAAACAAAATTTGGGGTAAATTCTCAATATCCTATATTTTTATATATCTCTATAATTAGAGGAACAAAAGATTATTGATCTACTGAATCACTAACAAGAGAGTGAAAAATATGTTTGTTTAAAATATGTTATTGGAATATCAAAAAGTCCAATAATATATTATATAGCTACCATATTTTTATATAAACTAAGTAGCATGAAAACACATTGGATTGCTGACTAAAAAAATGCATTAGTTAATTCTCACAATAAAAAAGAATCGAGAGAAACCTAAATTAAGAGATCTGAGAGAAACCTATATTTGTATATAACATGAAATAATAAAAAAAAATTTAGTCAATGCAAATATATTACAAAAGTAGCAGAGAGATAATCATTGGTCATCTCGCTTATGAAGTAGTGGGAATCACTGCTTGCAAATGCCGATTCCACAATCATGCGGAAACAGATTTCCTGATGCAGGAACGGGGAAAACTCTGATTTCAAAATTCGTGACTTGGTTTCCCTTTTGTAACATTTTCGGAACATTTGTGGCTTATTTCCAATTTTGAGACTTTTGTAACTTCTGATGGGGAAAACAAATTAAGATTTTCATTAAAAAAGTACAAATGACATAGAGGTGAAAAATGGGAATATTTTAACCCAAAATTGGATTCCCGGTACAAAGCTTTTAAAAAGGGGGAAATTAGAACGCCTTATAGTCATGCTTTCATTGTTCAACTGTTAATAAACAAACTGTTTCAACAAATTTATTTCAAATCTGTTTAGATACCAAAAGATACTTACATATTTTCAGTAGATCTGTTTTTAGAATCATAATCCATAGCAACAGACATGAGCAACCTTTGAGCTTTGCTGAACTGTTCAACCACATTCCATGCAGATATGCTCTGTAACTCTGATTTTTTAGTTAAATCATTTCTAAAAGAAGCTACATCTTTCTTACTGAAGACTGCAGCAGATTCCTCAAATGATGATAAACATCTAAAAAATAAATGGCATCATAAATTATGAACAATTTCCATTTTATTTTATTTATTTTTTTTTAAATGTACAGATGATTTCTATTCTTTCAAATTCATTGGTTACATTATTGCTGGAACATAAATCTGACTTTACAAACAAGCAACAAATAACTAGAACACAATATAAAATACTGCAGAAATAAATGTATAGTACAGATTATCATTTTAAAAATACTTGGATTTCCTTTTTCAATATGAATCATTATCATATTAATGAAAATTCCAACAATTTGATTAATGGTTTGTCTAAGACCATATTTCTCAGAATTATGGCATAATAAAGTTTATTTATTTTATTAGTATTAATATTGTTCTATTCTGATTCTTTTTCTGAATTGTATTTTTATGTTTTATATTTACTGCACTTTATTAGTTTTTTTTATTTTACTTTTCTTTCATCACACTAAAAGGCACTACAATACTAAGTTCATTGATTCAGCCATTTTGATAAAGTAACATGACAAAATCATTTTTTCAGGGACCTCCTTACTGCACACAATACTTTTGGCTAGATACCAGAAATAGTAATTACAAAGTAGAAATAAAATGCACATTTGTCATTAAAAAATCAGTCACTCACCCTGAAAATTTTTATTTTGTTACATCATAAAATATTTCCCTCGCATTTCATGTCAAAATATTTAAAGTCCACCAAGAAATAGTAGCACAGCTATAACTCAGAAAGAAAAAGTCACATATTTTTGACAAATTTTAAATAATTTGAAGTAGTGCCAAATAATAAAAACTGAAGTACTTTTCAGAAAGAATGAAAACCATCTCAGATTATATAAAATTTCTTAATCATCAAATACAATACTAGACTTTAAACATTAGAAATATTTTAGTCACTGACTTAGCTTATTTTAAATCAATGGTTACCAACATTTTTCCCATGCAGTTCAAATTTTTGAAACACGGTTACCTGGCAATTCAACTTATGCAAGGAAAAGTTAGAAATTATTCATTCAAATTATGAAGTCTGGTTCAGGACCATTGTGTACAAGAAAATATTGAGTTTTACACAAATTTATTAGCTCTTAACAAAAATTTTAACAGTAACTTACTTGACAATAATATTTAAACTTATAGCACATGCCTGAAAGAGTGTGTATACGTGTGTGTGTGGGGGGGGGGGGGGGGGGGGTACAAAGCTAAAATAGTACTTTCATAGCATATAACAAGTATATGCAGACTAGTTTGGTGGTCTTTGGCTTTTTTCATGAAGTAGCCAGTAATAGCAGCACAAAAATTTGCTATGTTGTGAACTTTTAAGTGAGACTACTAAATTCTGTCTTAACATTCAGTCTTATGAGACCTAGTTTGCTTGCTGTCATTACAGATATTGGCTATGGGAGCATGACCCATGTTTAATTTTCTTCTCAGAGTATACGTTGATTTAAAATTGATTTCTTCAATCTAAACAATTAACATAAAAACAGCTGATTTTTGTAACTACTAAGATTTGATTTAAGAACAATTATATTGGCTCTCTGTATGGCTTAAGGGCAACTATTTCTGCATGATAGGATCCAGGGGGATACAGAATGCCTAGGTTATGGGAGTGTAATCCATATTTAAATTTTCTTCTTGTCACAGTATATTTTGACTTAAATTTGATGTTTTCAATTTAAATTATTAACCTAAAAGACAATTCATTTTTGCAACTGCTAAAATTTGATTTAAACAAAGTTTTTTTTTTACTCTTCAGTCAGAGTGATACAGTAGGCATAGGATCAACATCTTTTAATTGTTAGATGTGTTCAGAAAAAAAGCATGTGTTTACTTTTCCACTCATTATAGCTACATCCCATGAATCATCAAAATTTTTATCCTTCTAATCCAATTTTAGTGATCTCAATAAGTCCTATTTCATGACCCATAAAAAATCCATTTAGACTACGATACATATAAGGGTTCATGAATTATATAGTGGATTTTTAAACATCTATAAATGTGTATTATTTAATCTAAAATGCAAATAATCTATTTAGCCTAGCATCTACAATACAGAAGCAAACAATTCATGCAAAATGAACTTACAATTAAACAGTATATGCTAAAATGTATTTACTACTACTACAGCTCAAAATATACACGGTGTCCCAAAAACATTGACCTCGACTTTTATTCCTTAAATATTTATCTTAGACATATATAATAAATTACAAAGTTGCATAAAAAAGGTACAGAATTTTATGAAATCGATTAAAATTTTCAAGGGAATTAAATTTTAAGAAATACTATATGGCCTCTGTACAAAAACATTTCCAATGAGTAAAATGTGTCCCATACACTAATAAGGTGATGTACAAAATTTCAGCATTTTATCATAAAAAGTCCCAGAGATATCAAACAAAAAAAATGATGACTTAAAACACTTTTTGATGCATCGACATGGGTTCTCAGAGAGGAAAAATCATGTCCGCAGATCGCGTTTCAGGGATCATATACCAATTATGAAAGAAAACAATGATTACATAAATAAATAATAATTTTGCTATTTATTGGTAAAAAAGTATCTACACTGTGTAGAAATAATAACTTTACACAAAGATTACAAAGCTTATTCAAAATGTTTTCCATCCATGCCAAAGATCCATTAAAGATAAGAGGCAGATATTATTTGCCTATGATGCATTTCTGCATTGCGTCATTTGCACTCTTGCTGTAAACATTTTCATTTTAATTTGTGATTAATCCCTCACCAACTTTGTTTCAACATAACTCTGGGACTTTTTATGATAAAATGCTGAAATTTTGTACATCACCTTATAGGGTTGGCATTTTTTTGCCAAATGTGAAAAAAAACATGGAAAAAACCAGTAAAAACCATACTGGCAAAAATAGTTATGTTTTATTTACAGGAATGTAATTAAGTTATTTTAATTTTTACTAATTTTAACTCTAATAATATATAACTTTAAATGTTTTTATAGCTTAGAATGTTCAATGCATCATTGAAACAGTAATCTAAATGCTATTAAGTTTGTATTGTTTTAGTAAAATACTTTTTTTAGCTAGTACTATGAATGCAGAACACGAGAAAGGAGAGAGTAAATAACAATAAAATAACTCACTGTCTTTGGCTTAAACAGTCACAACTATTAAACAACTAATTCTTATGCTTCAGTTAATTTTTAACAAAGTCTGAGTAATAATACGAATTCTGCTATCTATCAGAATGAGAACAATAGTAATTTGAAGATCCAAAGTATATTAATTACTATTTAAAAAAAAGTATAGCTCATATTAAATTATAACTTTAATTATGAAAAGAATTGCACATAAAATAATTAAATTTCATCAAATTCAATTGAATTTTCTACATCAGAGCACCTATTTTGTTTTTTCAACATTGCATAGCAATAAACAAGTTTTGAAATACTATCTATTCCCAACCTGTTTCGAGTCTTTGAATGCACAAATGAAAAGTTAGAGAATATTCTCTCTATTGCAGCAATGCCAGAAGGGCATGTCTGGAGATGTGCAACTAACTTGCAAAAGTCTTTAGAAATATCACATGCTCTTGCTATACTTCACCATTTATTAGCATCAACAGTCTTAATCACTTGATCTTCAAAAAATGTATCTGGATACGATTTTTCTTTCAGTTCAAAGTTCATGGCATACAATATAAATAAAGGGTTTATTTTTTGTAGACATGCTCTGTCTTTTCTTTCTGTTCATAATTGAGATTTTCCCCTCTGTATTTAGGATGCAAAAAATAAGCAAGACGATGCCAATGCAAAATTGCTTGATTAAACTTTTTTTACACTACAGCAGAATGGAGTTTCAACTCGTCATTTATAACAAATTGCACCATAAATGGCAAGCATCAGCAATTGTTGCTGAATCACTTGCTAAATTATTCATAAAAGTTATACCTAGAGGTTTAAATAAGGATAAAATGAAGATTGATTTCACAACTTCTTATTAATCAATTAATGTTTAATTATGTTTTATCATTTTAATTAATCAAATTAATATTAATGAAATAATTAATTAATATTCTGATTTAAGTCTCAATTATATTTTGTACAAAATTATATTGCTTTTTGAACATTTTTATATATCCAGCCATTTTTTCTAGTTTTTATCAGTTTTTAATAATTCTTGCCACTGTCCTGGCAAAAATACCATTTTGCCAGCAAAATGACCAACCCTATCTATATGGGGCACATTTTACTGTATGGGGTACTGTATGTGTATGGGGGCACATTTTACTCATTGGAAATGTTTTTGTACGGGGGCCGTGTAAAAATTTAAATTTTGTATTTCTTCAAATTTAATCCCTTTAAAATTTTTATCGATTTCATAAGATTCTGCACCTTCTTTTTATGGAACTTTGGAATTCATTATATATGTCTAAGATCAATATTTAAGGAATAAAAGCTGAGGTCAATGTTTTTAGGATACCCTGTATATATATATATTTTTTATTTAAAAAAAAAAGAACTCACTTCAAATAAGCTAGATTATTACCACTCCAAGGTTTTGATAAATTGATTCCATTTTGTGTAATTTTAACTTTTTCTAAGAAGTCTGCCCATTTGATAGCATCAGTCCAATTTTGCACATTTACATAACATTCAATTACCTGGGAATAAGAAAGAAAGACTGGTTATCAAAATTCAAGAGCTTTAAACATACACACCAAAAGAGAAAACAAATGGTTTATATATATATATATATATATATATATATATATATATATATAGTTTTATATACTTTTTCAAATTCAAACAAATCAATCACAAAAAGTAAAGTGTAAAAGAAATCATTCATAATCATTTCAAATTTTAAATACAACTTTTTTCAAAAACAATGTCAACTGAATGTTACTTCTAGGCGATATTGGAAATTTAAGATTATTGAATAACCCACTGAGCTTGCACAGCTTTTTTCTTGGCAGCTAGTCACGTGACTTACTGTTGATTACCATATTAGTAAAATCTTCAGTGCTTTTAGCAGGTTCTAACTGCTAGTAGTAATATATTTTCATAAAAGATAATTTCCAATAATATGAAACTAGTCTTACAGTAATGTGAAAGGTACTAAAAGCACAATTTTGCAAGTTTGATATATATATGTATAATTATAATACATCTTTTTATGTTCACCCCTTTATCAACCTATTCAAGGTGAATCTCTTTAGTAAAAAACTAAAAGCTGTATGCTCCTGTTTTACAGCTTTATCAGTTGACTAAAAAAGTAGAAATGATTGGTGGTAAACTTCGCAAATTTTACAGTAATAGTTATAATTGGCAACTTCAAGTGAAGACAAAAATAAATTAACACATAAAAAACAATTCTTTTAACTTGAAATTTAATAAATTTTTATCCAGATTAAAATAAAATATTAATCATTAAAATTCCCAATACCTGATTTATCAAAAATGCATGTAAATGAACATCAATTTGAGGCTTAGAGCTTGGATCATTCATGTTAATTTGATTTGTTGCATTCTCTTCCTCACTACTAATGACAATACTCGGCTTTTCTACTATTTTATTGCCTTCTTCCAGCTGCTTCAACTTCTTGTGAGGACTGAGGCTTTCAGACAAGGAATGAAGTATACACAAATATTCATCTGCTGCATTTTCAAACCTATAACATAATATATATATATATATATATATATATATAATACATAAAAAAATCCAAATTATGGTGGCTACTAATTTATAAAATGTGAATTATTAATTAAATTAATTATGTACATCCGTAAAAATGAAAAATAGCAAAATAACAACAAAAATTGTAAGACAAAAAATAGAAAATATGGTTCTTAAATATATAATATTTTGAATGTTATCTTCTCTAAAAAATATGTAACTTCAGCCAGTTTCTAGCAACAATTTGCAGCCCCTCTTTATGATGTCTGTGACATACTCTTTTATTCAATTCTCTTGTGCCTCCAATTTATTATAAAATATTTTATTGATTCCTGTCCATTCTATTTACCTGTTCTTAATTAAGGCTGTCTATCTCCATCACTTACTCTCTGGGGGTGAGTTTAATTGGAAGTAAGTACCTTCAACACTTGGTCTCACCTCTAGTGTCATGATTTAATCTGTATCTTTCCTCCCTCACTCACTCTTGGATACAACTGAACTCTCCTCTCTCTTTCAATCTCTTAAGTTGTTAAATTAATAAGACTATGTTAATGAATTAAAACCTCCCATTAATTTTCAAAAAGTTACACTTTTTTAATTTTTATACGATCCCCTAAGACAAATTTAAATTTGGTCAATCAGAAAATTTTTATTTTTAATGCAACAAGATCATTAGAAAAAAAACGGCATAACTGTATCTTTAAAATCAACTGAATTATGATAAAGGAAAAAATCTGACTTATGCCATTTTTCCGTACCATGTGAAAGGCTGTTTCATCAGTGAAAATGGGGATCATAAACAAATTGACGATGGAAATTGTTTAGATCAAAAATACGTTAATATGTGTCAATTTTTTTTTATCACAAATACATCTAAATAAAGCATTACAGAGACAGAAATCATATAAAGCAATGGTACTCACTACGCAGTTGGGTATGCTATGCATTATCATCCAGTTTTATCTTTTTTGTGATATGTCACAAATTTGCATTTCTAATTTGATATATGGTCCCCATTCACAATGTTCAATTTTCAATTAAATATAACTTGCTCAATTTTAAAGATATATATATGAGGGTTTTTTTAATGATCTTGTTGCATTAAAAATAAAAATTTTCTGATTGACCCAACTTGTCTAAGAGGGTCATATAAAATTTTAAAAAGTGTAACTTTTTGAAAATTAATGGGAGGACTATTTCATTAACATAGTCTTATTCCCTACCTTACTTTCAACATTTTTGCAATTTACATTGCCCACTTATCTCCAACAGGTAAAGAATTAAAATGAGTTTCAATAATCTTTTTGGAACACCCTGCATATATATATATATATATATATATATATATGAAAAAGTTGCAAGATAAACTTCAGAACATATTTTATTTAAATTGTAAATAATTAACTTTTAAGAAACATACTATATTCTCTAGGGTTGTTCATATGAACATGTAATGTTTTTTAAATGCCTTCAATTGTGAAAAATTGAACTTGCATATTTTTCGAAAATAGAAATGGGATATTATATCAGAGTCCTTTCTTTCCATATAGCCTATTATGACAAATGTATGTGAAACAAATTGAAACATCATAATTTGCTGAATGTGTTAATACAACCTAATGTGGATATACTGTTATAAGAAAGTAATTAAAAATTTTAGTTGATTGCTTTTAACATTTAAATTTGAACATGTAAATATTTTATTATAGGTTTGTTTACATGTAAATGTTTAATTTTAATATTTTAATTTTGAACATGTAAATATCTTGTTATAAATTTGTTTACATGCAAATATTCAAATGTTCTTATTACTTTAATTTAAATTTTTAAATGTTTAATTAATAAGTGGATCAATTTAAATATACATATTTTTAAATGCTTTGTTAATTTATTTCAAACAAATTTAAATTTTAAAATGAAAAGACAATTTTGACTTCTTAAATAAGCAATAGAACAATAAATTATAAACAAAAATGTACAATAGGAATATACCTTCCAGCAGCACAGTCAACAGAAGCTTTAATCCATGTCAGTTTTCGGCCAATCTTTTCTTTACACCACAGATACAAACCTAAAACAGCATCTGGGCAACGCATTTGAACAAGGGCTTTCACAACAGAAAATAAAGTATTTTCAAATTCAGCTCCCTAAAACAAATTTTTAGTAAATAACTTTACATGAGTGCAAAATAATATTATTTTAAGCAAATATTTGAATGATGCAACCTGACTTGGTCAAAACTTAATTGATATAAAAAATTAGAATTATTAGGTATACAAAGCAGACCAATTTGCAGTAGATATCTATTATTGCAGAATTTGTGTCGATTTACATAATTTTAGGTTACTATTAGGTATATAATTCAGAAATTTGAACAAAATAACATTTTAATTTACATTTCATCATAACGAAATTTCTGATATCTAATTCTACTAGTGAGAAATATGAAGAATATTATAGCTTTGAGTTTGAATTAGAAAAAGAAAAAATAAGCAAAACTTATAATTGTGTTTTAATCAATTTGAAAACTTCGATTATCAATAAACTTCACAGTTAAAAAACTTGGTAATTTAATTTTATTTTAAAAAGTCATAAATTTCAAATTTAAACATCCCAAAACTTTATTCGAAAATAATTACAAATATTTGCCCTAGAAATATGATAAAAACATTATTTTGAAAAGCCTGTTTCTTTGACCCTAAAATAAACAAGAAACCTAAATGGAAAAAAATGTTCTTCCTTTAACACTACAGAAACTCTTTAAAGCTAAAAGCATCTCTAACTTAAAATACCAATGGAGAAAAACTTGCTTCTTTTTAAAGCTGTGCAATATTTTGAATTTTAAAATCATTAAAGACATCAAATGCCTGATCTAATTCAGTAATACAGCCTTTAAAATTACTTGAAGTTTTATGGTTGATCGATAGGGAATATGCAAAATGTATCAAAATAATGAAATATTCAATAACATGAAATCATGTATCAAAATAATGAAATATTCAATAACAAATATTCAATATAATTTTAAAGAGAAGCAACTAGCACTAACTTGTGTATTTCCACTGGTTTTCAACTCCTGAAGCAATTCAAATCCATGACGAACAGCAGCTGCATAACATCCTGCATTAAAAGACACTGAGACAGCAGTAGACCTCACCCGACTTAACCATTCATGACATGTCAACTTATTAGTTCTAAAAAATGTCCTTACAGTCTAGAAAGGAAATTAAGACAATGTTACATTTGCAACAATTTGAAAAATGTATAATATTATCACATAATCAAATCATATAAAATGAATATACACACACAAAATTAAAAGAAAAAAAAGAATAATAAAATCGAAGTTAAATGGAATCAGGAATTTTTAGGGTTCATACTCATTTTTAAGTCATCAAAAAATAATTTTTATGCACAAAAAACTATGAAATATTACACCTTAAGCTAATATTAAGTTTGAGGAATGAAGCCATTATCAGTTTTTAATCAGACTCTGAGCAATAAACAAATCATCTCTATCACATATAGCAAAAAAGATAGATCAGATTTTGCTCTCATAACACTGAATTCAAACTGCAATTATTTATGTGTATCTTCTAACAAAATATCTTTCATTTTGCTGTACATTTCAAAAGTAACAGGAGCCATCTGCGGATAAAATTTCCTAAAAATCTTATATAGAAGAAAAATTAAGTACTTTTAAGCACTATAAAACAAAATGCAACAAATTTAAGAACTTAGGATATTTAATTTATCAAACTACATTTAAGTACTTTTAAAGTGTCGAAAGTCCAGACCGTCCAGCTCATTCTAAGACATAGAGCAGCAAGATGGGCGGTCGGCTATTTTTAAAGTGTGTATAAGTCATTGACTTTGCCTTGGAAAACAAACTTCTTAATTGTCCCAAAAATCAACACATATGCACAACAAAAACTATGTAATGTAAATTAGAAATCTGCTTAAAATAGAATTATTTTTAAGTTTTTATTTCACATTCTATCTAGGACAAATACTGTATATTGTAAAACTGAGTCTTAATATATTAGTAGAATATGGAATATATGTAAACTACTATCACACAATCTTAATTATAAAGATTGTGTGCACTTTCAGTGATAGCAGAGGGAAACAGCCTAATAAAAATTTATACTGATAAAGAATCTTCTGAAGGATGGTTCTGACAGTGAGATTTTTGTCACTATCAGAAATAAGAAGCATGAAATCCCAATCAAGTCCCAAACTGTTCCATTCTGAGTTAAGTGAAATAAATAATGTTCTTGATTACTGTGTCCACTAGATATAATTAATTAATGCCATTTTCTACACAGATTTTGTAGCTGATGAGCTAAATAAGCTATGAAATACCACTTTAAGAAAAACTACGAAAATTAAGAAATTAGCGAAAAATAGCGACTTAAGTGACTTGACAAAAAGTTAACAATGCTGAAAAAAGTGACTTTTGGTTTAAAGTGACCGGCACTAAGTCCTGTATATGCATGCATTGACAGATCTATTAAACTACTGATAAGTAAGAAAATACTTTTTTAATAGAAACACAGAACTAGTCACCTTAGGGGGAGATGGAAAAGCCACAGCACAGCCTTCATAGGCATTGTACATTAATTTCTCTAAATGCTCCAATAGAGATAAAAGTAAATTAATTCTGAACAGGGTTATATGTCTTGATTCACCTAGAAATAAAGAAAATCGTATAACACTCAACAAAACTACATAATTCATTTTATTTGTTTAGTATAACTGATTGTTAATTTTTATATTGAGAAGATTGAACTCATATTATTTTAAAAATGATGCCATTAAATAAAAATACAAAATTTCAACTTACTTGAGAAACCATCTTCACTGTTTTTGGTTGTTTTTGCAGCACTTTTCAAAGCAGCTAAATAAAATAAACAGATACTTAGTTCACTGATGAATTTTATAATTTAAATCTATAAAATATCTGGTTGCTTTAAAAAAAAAAGTAAAATAAAAACTACTAATAACATTTAAAAATTTTTTAATATACTATAAAAAGCAGTTTATTTTACATACAAAGCTTCCTAATACTGGCAAATCCTGAAGCTTTATTTAGCAAATATACTGCTGAATTAATGAATTTACTTCATGTTTCTCAATAGCACTTCATGTTTCTCAATAGCCTATTTCTCAATTGCAACAAAGTATAACTTCCCATAATAAATATTTCAAAATAGTGAACCTTTTTCAATTATACCTGCTCCATATATCCATGAAGTTTAAGATTACTATTTCTTCACTAATGTTGAATTCACAAGTCAACATAAATAGCTCTTTTTATTACCTTTATTATAAATTACTAATTTAAAATGTATTTAAATCAAGCAACATACTGCATAAAATATGTAAATGAATGAATGCTATAAAAGAGTTTATAATTGAAAACACCAAACAAAAATATAAATACCTTCTATAGCCATGAATGTTTCTTGTGGCTTCCCTAAAGGAGTTCGTAATTTATATGAAACACAAAACTGGGCAACTTCCCATATGGCCCAAAACCACAAAGCACCATGAGAGTTGTTGACTAAGTGAGTAAACAAGGAATCTATCTTGCTGTACCGTTCTGGAGGAGGACAACTGTGAAATAATCTTAGCAACCACTTCTTTTCTCTAAAAGATAAGCTTTTATTTCAAATAAAAGATAATAATTAATAAAATAAATAATTTTAATGAAATAAATCAGAATAAAAATTTAAGCAGAGAAATTGCCCACTGACCACAAAAGATGAGTGAAATATAAGGATGTTTGAAAGAAAAATATATAGTGTAATTTAAGAGTAAACCCTATTCCTCCTTTACTAGCATCAGTATCTAGTATAAAGCTTTAAGTAGTTTAAGAATATTTATTACTCAGTGGCAAAGCCAGATATTTTCATTAAGAGGGGGTGAACCCAGTAAATAATTTCCTTACATAGCAGTAGCCATATCTTGAATTTTCAAAAGTTATTTGATCCCCAACCACTCCCACATACTCCACACACACATTTTAAAATCTGCTATTGCTGGTCACAACACAAAGGTTGGAGAAAAGTATAAAAATAAAGAAGGTATAAATCACTTTGTAAAATGTCTAGGTTTTTACAAAACGTCACATTTTGTAAAGAAAATAAGATGACAGACTTCCTATTTATAAAAAAGTTAAAGATTTGATGTGTGTTAATACTTAGATACTGCAGAGTTGTAACCTGATGAATTAAAGCACTCTATATATAGAATACAATTTTTACATATTCTCTTAGTCCTGCTGATACCTTACATTTTGCCCCCCCCCCCCCCCAGTCGAAATTTCAGAATTCTTTTTTAATTCCAATCCCCACACATTTTCACACCTTCCCTTCTCGAATGAAATTGTAGAAACTGTAGACGTGCCAACTTTCCAAACACTAAAGCAGGTGACTATTTTGTCGCAAATATACTGTTTACTTATGACGCTTAATATTTGTTTAAAATTATATTATATATTTCTTATAAAAATAACATTAAATTCTGTACCATTTAAGTGCATTATGCTTTAAACTTATCTGAAAAAAATTTCATGAACTATCTTTTGAATTAAAATAATGTTAGTAACAAATCATAAAAAAAAAAAAAACTAATATTAATTCTTGATTAATTTATTAAATCTTAATTTATTAAATCTTAATCTAATCTTTCAAACAAAAAAGCCAGATAATTTCGTTAGTAATCCAAAGGCCGGAGAAATAATGAAAAATCCGGAGTCTCTGGCCAAAATCCAGAGGGTTGGCAAGTCTGAAACTGATTAATTTGTCTATATTACGTGGCTTGATGTGTCTCTAAAACTATTATTTTCTACTAGCAGTATACCCGTTCTTCACACGGAATATATAATATAAAGAAATCAAAACTTGAATTATGTGCATATTCCTATAATACTGTAAATGACTTTGTTATTCTAAAAATTTTATTAAAATATTTAAACATTTAATTTAATTCTTAAAATATGTATAAGAATCTCTGTTTTAGCTATACAAAATTATCTTCATAGGCAGATCTGAAAAAAAAAAAACCATCCTGGTCCCATTTATAAACCCATTTACAAAAACTACTATTTAATTCTCACAAAGCGACGGGGATTATCAAGGAAATTGAACTTAATTTTGCAAAATATTGAATTTTCATAAATTAGGAGTCATTTTCATGACTTTAGTATCATTTGATCAATTCGGCTGCATTTTCATTAATTTGACGAAATTTTAAAAAGTCACCCAAGTTGTCAGAAAGTGGGACAGTTGGACTAAGAAATAAACGCTACCGAAATATCATTACAGTACTATCATGTTTCAAAACGCAATTAATTTCATTGATTCGATGTAATTTTATCAAGTTGACAACAGTTTTATCAATTTGGAGATATTTTCGTTCATTTGATGATATTTGAGCAATTTGGCCACATTTTAAAAGGTCGCCAAATTTGTTGTCAAGTAGGATGAACTGACAGTTGAAAACTACCAAAACATCATTACAATACTATCCCCTTTCAAAACAAAACTAATTTCATTAATTTGGTATCATTTTTATCAATTTGGCAATATTTTTAGTGATTCGGCAACATTTTAATCAATTTTGCAATATTAAAAAAAAAGCCTGCCAAATCTTTCGCCAAGTATTACAGGGACAGACAGACGTAATCATTTATATTTTCGTAGATTAGAAGATTATACCTATGAATTAGAAGATGTACCCGTACTACAATATATGGATTTTAAAATGTTTCCACAAAATAAAACAAATTGTGTAAGAATTTGAAAATATCAATAATCTAACCTCGTTAAATCCAAAGGCCGTACTGATAGGATCCAATGCAAAATGCAATTCCAAAAAAAAAAAAATGTATTTACAAATATATTTCTTTATTATTTAAATCGAAAAATATTTACTGGTCAAAAACCCAGACCACTCGACTCGCCCTAAGGCATGAGAAGCAACTTGAGTGGCAAGTAGAATATTTACTGATAACTCATTGGGTTTAATTCCGTTTCTTAGCAACATGATATATATATATATTTTCAAATATAAACTCATTGGGTTTAATTCGTTTTGGTCAAACCATAGCTTTGTCTATCCCTTTGAGGAGCGGATTGTCCCGGAAGTGTTCCCGAGTGGATTGCCAAGGAAGCATTCCTCGTCAAACACACACTCTGTTTTATTATAAGCAGAGATTACCTTTTTCACACTAAACAAAAAAGGAACAATATTTTTACCGCTCTTACCATAGTGAATGATATATAACATATCCTATTATCTGATACCTTAGATTATTTTTATTCTCACATTTCACATTTTGTTACCCATCTTCTTATAATTAAACTGAAGCATCTGTGTTATTTTTACTGTTTTGGGATTGAATTTAGGTAGATTTGAATTATTTCAGATCTATTTGTTAAATACTTTATATAGAACTAAAATATTGAGATATTTTACCATCCCCTTTGACCTCAGTGACTGAAAAAATTTAAACATTTTGTATTATTTTTTTACTTGATGTGCCTTGCTTGTTCTATTTTGAACCGCCCTCAACTATTTTTAATTTCTACCTCCAGCCCAACATTTTATTAACCCTTTCTCTATGAACTAAAAGGTCTATTATTTTCCTATACTCGGGGTGGGTTTGAATATCAGGAAAGTTCAACAGAACTGTTAGTTCATCTCTTTTCTCACGACTAGGAGAAAAAGTACAAACTATAATGACCCCTCCTCACTAGTGATTGCAATAATTAGAAATTATGCATTTTCCTCTGTCTGGATACCCCATTTGAATATTCTTATTGTTTTATAATTTCCACCACGCCACATTTCAAAACCGTCTTATATTGTTTAAGCTTGAAGCATCCATGTTATTTTTATCGCATTGGGGTTATGTTGATGTATAATCTGTGAAGTGCTTCAGATGTTTTCAATCATTACTTTACCATAACTAATAAAGAACAAAAACTTTTGAGCGCTCTTTTTTCTTTTTTTGTGCCTCAATGTTGAACTTACACATTTTTAATGGTCCTAAAAAAATGTGTTGATCCTTAATATTTTAGGACCCGCCCCTGAAGATTCATATGAAATGAAAAAGAGGTGGACTAAGTTTGAGTCATTTTATCTTAAATTATTTTGAGTTACAACCTTCTACTGATTAGTACGAGAATAATCTAATGGGACTGACCTAGATGTTTTCACTTAACTAAAACTTTCTTAACATATTTTTTGTTATATCAATTATATAATTATCCATAACATGTTAGGAACTTATTTGCAAAATACATTTGTATTTCAACGAAGTAAAAAAATGTTAAATTTTTGAAGTATGATAGTTAGGAAAGTTGGAAAGTAAGTTTCATTAGAGTGGGAGACTTAGATGTTCAGCACTGTTGTTTCTATCTTTTGTATGACTACACATTATGCTGGTTACCACAGAGCATGAAGCTGACTGCTCCATACCTATCAACATTAGAGAATAAAAATCCAGTCGATAGAGTGGTGAACAATTTTTATGGCACTCTACAAGTCAGCATATAACTTGTTCAATATCACTTAGGGAAAAATGGGATTTTTTTTTTACATGGCATAAAAACTGTATGCTTATTTTTCAGAAAATAGCTCATAATAACATTGAAAATGCTTACTACATAAGAAAAATGTTTTACAGTCAGTGTCAAAAAACATAATCAGTGGCATAAACAAAGAGAAATTTTAAAGGGGTTCACTGAAACGAAAGATGTTCAATTCTCAAATTGTAATGTAAGTAATTAGATGAATGTGAATAGAAAACTGCTTTTTAGACTCTATTGCATAGAAAATAAGTGAAAAAATTCCATTGTGCAATCACTTATTTTGAACATATTTTAAAGAAAATAATACTTCATTTTTATGTAAAGATACAAAGATGTAAAAGTACGGTTTAGCTAATTTGAGATTCAATTAAAAATAGGATGGATGGGACAGGATATTTAAACATTACACAGAAATTTAATCTATACAAGCAAAATCATACTTAAAAAATAACAAATATTTTACAAAAATATTAAGTAATAATGAAACATACTGTAAAGAAATTAATGTTGTGCAATTTTTAATTCACAAAATTTGAAGCTAAATATGGATGGAAAAGGATGTTTCAACATTGCACAGAAATGTAATCAATACCCACAATATCACACTCAAAAAAGTAATCAATATTTTATAAAAAAATAATTCTAGAGCTGGTGGGAAAAAGCACTTAAGTCAAAAACAAGGATTTTGAAATATCAAGGAATGAAAATTTTGATACTTTTAGAACTGTTTATAAATTTAAATTTTTAGTTTTCAGAAAACAGGTTAAATTTTATGGAGTTTGTTATATATTTGTAAGCTAAATAAACAATAATTTTTCTTAATTTATATTTTATTATCCCACTGATATCCCTGTAAAGTCTAATAGGTATTTAAGATTTTTTTTTTGTGTGCTTTTCCCACAACAAAGGCCATAAATTTAAAAAAAAAAATATGTATACATACCTGCCAACCCTCATTGAAGAAAATTCAGTAGATTTCTTAAAGTGTGTGTTTCAATGTCATAACAAACGTTGCAGTATAAAAATAACATACATTTAGGGAAAAATAGGGATTTTTCTCATCTCCACTCCCCCCCCCCCCCCCCTAAATTTGAATTATTTACATATTTATAAATACACATATACACAAGAAATAAAGAAGACTCGTTTTATGACAGCTACATTTTATTTTTTATAAAAGTTGCAGATTTGGCTTTTAATAAAAATTTACTATCTAGTTGCTGCTCATAGCATTTACCAATTAAATTACATTTCATAAAGATCAATTTATCTAGGTTATTATCAGAAATTGAGGTGCAAAACTTAGTTTTGATTTTTCGTAAGTGGCTAAAAATACGTTCACACTCTTCATTAATTTTACTTGCCTAAATCATTGCTTTAATACCACTTTTTGGAAAATATCCCTTCACAGAGTTCATACTACCCATTTTTCAAAATAGAAAATTTTGTATTATACAAATATAATTAAAAAATTAACCTTGATATTTAGCCATAATATGAAAATAAACTAGTTTAGTCGATCTAATATGCAATATTTAAATGATGGAGATAGATGAAAAAAGATATTAACGTACTCTCGGCAATTCAAGTGATGTAACTGAATTGCGCAATTGCACTGTTTATGCGAAAATAATTAAGAAATTAACAGTAATAATTAATCAGAATATGAAAATAAGCTAGTTTAGTTGATTTAATATACAACATTTAAATGATGGAGATGGATGGAAAAAGATACTAACATACTCTCGGCATTTCACACGAAGCAACTGAATTGCACAATCGCACTGTTTATGCGAAAATAATTAAGAAATTAACCGTAATAATTAATCAGACTATAAAAATATGCTAGTTTAATCAATCAAAAATGCAATATGTAGAAGATTGAGATGGATGGAAAAAGATACTATTGCACTCTCGGCGATTCATAAGAACAAACTGAATTGCGCAATCGCAGTGTTTACGCGAAATTAATGAACAAAATAACATTTTAACGATTTATGCTGAATTAGACAACCTTTGAAGAAGTATATTTATTGCCTTCATAAAATAAGGGATCAAGATCTTAATTTACATTACATCCGGCCGCAAATCTATGTTAATTTGATTGGCATTATCCTGCATTTTATTATGGATTTGCTACAATCCCGGGAATGTTAGAAAGCAGTGCTAAAAAAACGGAAAATCGGCATTTCCGAGGAATTATACCATGCCTGGTTAATTGAAAAATTTCAAACAAAAAAAGCCAGAGAATTTCGTTAGTAATCCGGAGGCCGGACAAGTAAAAAATCCGGAGTCTACGGCCAAAATCCAGAGTTTTTTCAAATCTGCATCTGTCGAGCCAAAGGCCGTACCGTGCTGAAAACACAGGATCTCGTTAGATCACTGAAGTCATGCAGCATCGGGCGCGGTTAGTACTTTGGTGGGTGACCACCTGGGAACACCGCATGCTGTTGGCACATTTCGAGTGCGGTAGCCCGGTAGTTTGCGCGCTGGATTTGCACGCTGCCACAACTGCCACTGTGTTCATGCGGAGTACGATCACGTTAAACATGTGGGTCGTAAGTCCTTCCGAGAGGTTGGTGGTAGGGGAAGGAGGGTACGGTCTCTGTGGATGCCTCCCCCACTGGGTTTCGGTCTAAATTGGGTGGCACTTTCCGGCTTTCCAAACAGTTACCTTACACCATTCTGGTAGGTCGGACGGTCTGGGTCTCAACAACAACATCTGCATCTGTAATCTTATGGACGTACTTTTGATCAAATAGAGAAAAACTTCCTAATTAGCTAAAAAATCTCTTTTATAGGGAAAATTTTGGGGATATTATCCCTAAATGTAAGGATTTTTTCAAAAAATCGTTAAAATCGGGAGATGTCTTCAAAAGCGGGAAATTGGGAGAAGCACTCAAAAATCGGGAGTCTCCCACCAAATTCAGTAGAGTTGGTACATATGTGTATATTATAAAAAATTTAAATTTTTTACTATGTTCTTTTTCCAGTCAACTTTAGAATTATTAATAATAAAGCTTTCTACAAAGAAATGAACGTTGTGTATTTTTCATTCACATAATTTGAAATTAAACATGAATGGAAAAGGATGTTTCAACATTACATGGCAATTTAATCTATACACACGAAATCGAACTTTTATGAAACAGTATCCATCAATAAATTGAAAATGATGAAACTTATACTAATACTAGGTTTATGCATGGGAAAAACAAAATGGAAGCTGAAAATTCGATCGAAATTCCCTTTAACAGATAACTTTTATTGAAAAATCCCTAACTTTAGGGAATTCTCTTGATGGATTATTTTGGGACTATTGCTAAATGTTTGAGATTCGGACAGGTAGGTAATCTCTTGAAATATCCACAAGAGCCACAGCTACAAGAATTTATTTTTCTTTATACTTCAGGGATGGAAAATTTGTTACTACCATTCCACACGATTTTGGACCTTCCCTGATTAATTTCACCAAACACTTTAGGTTAGGGCAATAAAATATCTTTTGCAATGACTAGTTACACTCTAAGATGTGTATCATTTCTATTCCAAACAAAAGAATCTCTTCATTGGCTGTCCGTAATTCATTGTATTTGAAGTCCAGATCAAATCCATATTTCCATAAAAAGTCCAGTCCGAGGCAGATGAACATATAGAATATAGGAAGGATCATAGTTTATCCAGAGATCGATACATATTTAAACCAATAAATTCCTAATTATGGTGGTGCTGCTTAGAAAATAATGCAAGCACATCACTGATCAAGACTATCGTGAAAAGAATGAACAAGTACACATTTCATAAAATACAAAACACACCTATAAGGGACGTCCCCCAAAATATGGAAGCCAATACCATCGCAGATACCAACATTCATCCATGGACCAGTTTCATGCTTATTATGTATTCGTTAGCATGGAATAACCGATATCTGCAAAGGCAGCAAGAAACTTGCTATAAGTCACATAATTATTGCAAGCTTCTATGAGAACTGATAATTTCAGTCCTTCCATATGGCCGGCATAAAATTTGTTTACAATTATGTCACAAGAAGCTGCGGAGTTCATAAAATACACACCTGCATATAAGGGGTATCCCCAAAAATATAGAAGATACTCATTACCACTGTAGATACCAGCATCCATGGACCGAGTGTGAAACTGGTCCATGGATTCTGGTATCTGCAATTTGAGTATTTTCCATAAATACAAATTTTCTTGACTTTACTTTTGAATTTCAAGCTTATCTAACTGATCACTAACATTTCAAGACAAAGATTTCATTGCCATCTCCAGGTTTTCGAGATAATGATACTCATCTTTAGCATTTTAAATTATAGAAAGAGCAAATCGAGGAACTTACTGTGGCTCTTTTCCTTGAAGAACAAAATTGGTAACAGCTCGAAAATGATGACTGAAGAAATTGCCAGAGTAAGATCTTGACATATAACCTCGATATATTGTCCAGACATCAAAAATTGAGGAACAACCTTTAGATGTACTTTCAAAATCCTTAGTTCCATTCAGTAAATAGCCACCTTTAGAGACATTTACTGAGCTTGCTCTGCAAAAATTTGAATACCATATTAAAAAAAATTCACATATAAATATACACTCAGAAAATAATACATTATTTCAAACATCACATTTTAAATGCAAGTTAAAATCAGCATGCAAATTCATATAAAGTTTAATTTGAGACAACTGTTTACAAATAACTGAATTCATAATGATCATTATTTTCTGTTTTATTTCAATGTCTAGAAACAAAAGATGCATTTCATATGCTACATAAGATTGAATTTAATGAAATAAATAACCAAACACATTCTCATCTCTTTTAGCAGCTAAATTTTAGCACTGAAATAATAGTTTGCTTTTTTTATATTTTAAAGATTGCCAACTGCTGTGATAGCAACTGAACACTTAATTTGACAATTTTTCTTCAGAAAACCTATATAAACATATTAGTACAAGATTCTCTACACTATTGGTTTTCAACTACTAGATTGCAACCCAAGTTTGTATCAAGAGAATTTTAAGGATCCTAAAACTGAACTCATCATTGCTAAACATTCAAATGTAGGGTTGCCAGACAAATGAGAAAAAAATAATGTAACAATTCTGAGAATGATTAATCACACAGAAAGCAAAAATAAAATCACCAATCATATATATGGATTGATATTTTATAAAAGCAGTAACTTACCACTAAAATTTTTTAGTTGTTAGTCACCTTTATATTATGTATGTGTCAGACAAATAGCATAACAATAGTGGGTCGCAAAATTGTCTAATCAAAATTCCCCAGATTTGCCAAGTTTTGCAAAGGAAAAGATACTAAATTTTCAGTGTTTCAGTCAATTTTATGTGTGAAAAAGGCTATGTTCTATATATGCCATAAAAGAGGGCAAACTAATTCACACATAGATATAGAACATTTTAATGTGAAAATTATTTATTAGATTACACAAAAGTATAAAAAAAACACCGGGTCTAATATTTAAATGATACACTTGTGTAAAATCATGCAAGGACATGAAGCAATTTTAGAATAAAGATATTTAATATTTGATATATATATAGTAGACTTTAGCTAATATTTCATTCAACACAAAAACTATATGCTGAAAGTTCAAAATTCTACAAGATTAGTCAATTAGATATTTATTATGTTAATTACTTATCAATTCTTTAAATGCCAGAATTCCCTTCATTCATCAGGGTTTTTGCCCATTTCTCAAAATGAAATTCCCTGAATTTTCCAGGTTTTCCCTGTTGTCTTCATCAAAATTCCAGGTACTGCGTACTACTATTTTAAAGCCAATTTCAAAAAATAATTTTAGATTTATCTGGTATTTACCATGAATGCAAAAAAAAAAAGACATTCAAAATAAATCCAAATTTTCTATATTTATATACAATTTTATCTGCATATACAGTACAACCCCGAAAATCTGGACTTAGCCAATTTTGGATTTTAGAATTTTCTGGATTATAGAGTTTAGATAAAATTCAAACTTAATATCAACTAAATACATTAAAACATTATTTTTAGTAAAAATAATCACAAAAAATACAGTTAACTTAATTAAAAAATATTATTTAATCCAAAAAAAAAAAAAAGGGAACAAAAAATTTTAAGAAAAAATATACATATACAAGAAATAAAAAGAAAAAGAAGGTTTATATTTTATCAATTTTTTAAACACTTGAACTAATGTCTGTTGTTTCAGTAAGTCTGGTTTGTGGGAAAGCAGTTTTTATTTTATTATGTAGGTAAATGATCCTTATTTCCTGTTTGGTTATGAAGTTTCTTTGTTCAAGACCTTTAATTGCATGATTGACTGTTTGTACATAATTATCAATAGGTATTTTTTCTGGGAAAAGATACTAATGGACTCTCGACGATTCACGTGAACATATGCGAAAATAATTAAAAAATCAACATTTAATAATAGCCAAAATACGAAAAAAGAGCTAGTTTAGTCAATCTAATATGCAATATTTAGAAGATGGGAAAAATACTAATGGATGGACTCTCGGTGATTAACAGGAACATAAAGTGAATTGCATAATAGCACTGTTTATGGGAAAATAATTAAAATAATTAACCTTAATAATTAAGCAGAATTATAAAAATAAGCTATTTTATTTAATCTAATATGTAATATTAAGAAGATGGCGATAGAAGGAAAAAGATATTAATCGATTCTCGGCGATTCATGAAAACATAAACTGAATTGCACAATCGCACTATTTATGTGAAAATAATTTTAAAATTAGCTGTTCAGCAATTTATGCAAAATTTAACATACATTTATTACTTCCATGAAAAAAAAACTGATATTTTACATTAAATTATGATTTTGTCATGGTAATTTGGCTGGTCTTACAGTGCACGCGGCCATAACACGTTAACACGTACATGGCCGTAAATCCTGTTGTTCTTACCACGTTAATTTGATTGGCATTAATGTCTATGTGGCTGTAAATCTCTGTTGTTACGTTGATTAGTTGACATTACCATGCACACACCCATAAATTTACATATTGGCCTTCACAGAAAACAATTTTCCATAGGAAACTATGTAAATTCCGTAATTCGCATTATGAGGAAGTTTCCCGTAGAAACTACGGAGAATCCATAGTAATTGGCATCTCCGTGAGGTCATCAAGTTGAAAATTCCTTGATTTTTAAAGAATTTTGAACAAAAAATCGATTTTCCCTGCAATTTCCCTGACATTTTAGTCCACTTTCAAATTCCCAATTTTCTCGATTTCCAGAGTGCGCATGAACCCTAATTCATTTAAAATATGTTCAAAAAATAATTTTTTTACATGCAAAAATCTTAATCCATGCAGAGATTGAAAACATGGAAAAAATTTTTACAATAAAATGAAATACATAGAAGATTATGTAACTATACAAGTTGAAAAGCTATCTTTCAAAAACTACAAACAAATAAATATGAAAAATGTTGTAAATCATTTCTCATTTTTATCACTAGATGACAAATTTCCAGGGTAAGAGGAAATTACCCTGGGTTTTCCAAGGATTTTCAATTGCAATCGAAATTCCTTGTGTTTTTCCATGTACTTCCAAGTTTTCCAGTATTAAAAAATTAGACATCCTAATTTAGCCCTTTCTTAATGCTCCTGCTAATCAAAAACTAATGATCATATTGGTATAAAGATTTTGGCTTATTTACACTAAAAGAAAATCAAGATTTTCTGCAATGATCATTGGGTAATCATATTTATGCAGCAATTTACATTATAATTGCTTTATTATTATTAACAAAAGTAACAATTTATACTTCTGTTAATAATAATAAAGCAATCTGTTAATAATAATAAAGCAATCAACTAATCAATCTACAAATCACCTAATTAAAAGCAATCAAATAAAATCTGCTTACGTCAAAACAATGTCTAGAGGCAATAGTGGAAGCAAACATGCAAACTGTTCTTGTAGCTCAGGATCATGGCATGTCAATCGTATCACACAAAGATCATAGCACCTGAAAAGCAAATTATGTTATTACAAACTAGCAGTATACCTGCTCCTCGTACAGAATATACACTATACAGAAACTTCAAATTCACAATCATATGCAAATTCTTATAATATTCTAAATGGCATTGTTATTCAAAACATTCTATTAAAATATTTAAATTAATGCTCCTAAAAAGAAGTTCAAGAATATCTGTTTTCACTATACAAAATTATCTTCACAGGCAGATCTGAATAAAACATCCTGGTCTCGTTTGTAAACAAATTTACAAAAAAATATGAAATTGAATCAATATATGTCAAAATGAAAGTGCTAAAATTGTATTGGAAGATATATATACCTATACCACTTATATTCTCATAGATTAGGAGATATACCCATATATTAGTAGAACATCACCAGTACTACAATATATGAGTTTCAAAAATATTTGCCTGCTAATATTAAACAGATGATGTAATAAATTGAAAATAATCAATAATCCCTGTAAACTTTAAGTCTGAAGCCATGATTGATATAATCGAGTCAAAAATACAATTTTGATAAAATTTATTTTATACACATTTCTTTATTATTTAAATCAGAAAGGATATAATAAAAATCGTCTGCTGCATAAACACAATTGATTTAAATTTGTTGCTAAGCGATATGATATAATTTTCTCAAATTGACAGAAAAAATACCGTCTGCATAATGCTATCTCTATGGAAGGTTTAATTATGGGATTTTTATTAATATCTCGACAACCCCTGGTCCCAGAAACTCAAAATATGGACTAAATTTTAAATGGGGCTATGTCACAGCTAATGAAATTTGTTGCAGCCATTCTCCCGTGATTATGAAACAAACACATACAGACAGGCAGGTTTTCAATTTTATTTATATAGATTGAAATACCATGAATATGAGATTTGACTCAATTTTCTAATCTTACATAATAAAAGTTGCCTATGTGTGTATCTGTGTGGACTGTAGAGAGAAATCTAAGCATTGTACAGCCTTGAAATTTGGTACACAGGTACTTCAGGATCAGGAAAGACGCACCTCAGTAATACTTTTTTTTAATTCAAATTAGTTTTTTTTAGTAATTTTATGTTTTAGCATGATTTTGAGATTGCTTTTCACGGAAACTGACTCCTTATCAACAAGTTTAATTAAATACTAGCCGCCTTTGGCGACAAGCCTGTTCGCTACCCTTGAAAATTCTGACCATGGTAAACTCGCTGGTGCCATAACCCTGTGGAGTTAACAAGGTTCGTTTTACTTTAATGAAGTTAAAACTAATAATGAAATTTTAAGATGAAAAATAATGTTCTAGGGGGGTTCTTGAAAGGGGGGAGTTCTTTCGCTATGTGTATCTAATGCAACCTTGTCAAAACCGTGACGTCATAACCTCACCCACTTCCCCTCCACCATAGAAACACTGTGCATCCGAGCGCACATGTAGGTGAACCCTTCTTTCACTGTTTGGTCGAGAAATTGAAAATCATTACTTCCTTAAAATCCAGATTGTGCAGCTACTTTTTCTTATTTCTCGACCAAATTGGGCTTGTAAGAAAGCCTGATCTTTGAGCTTTCTAAAAATGTAAATTATTAGTCGAAATTGTTGGTACTTTTCCCGACGCGAGGATTTAAAACCAAAAGTTCGAGGTTTTTTTAGCTGAAAGTGACTTTTGTTTTAAAATCTTTAAAAAATATTAGAATTTGTCCCTGAGATTTGAAATTGATATATTTTTACTCATAATTGTTTGCTCTTTCCGGTCGTGTAATTTGTTTTTTTTCTACGACGTCTAAATGGTGGAGAAAAGGGGGGAAAAATGATCAAAATCGCATAAACATTAAATAACAAAAAAATAATTCAAATTTTAAAAATCGGTTTTCATGTGTCACCAGTTCTCCAATGTCCACATTTTTCTTTACCTGGGTTTTATTAAATTTATGTTTCTGATAAATCACAACGTAATATGTTAAAATAAAGTTAAATAGAATGCTAGCCACTATACAAATGTTAATTCTAAAATAAAGTTTAAAGATAAGAGTAATTATCTAAAGATGTAATGTTTTAATGTAATTAGAGTTTAAATATGTAAATTAATAGTAAGATAAAATTTAATTGTACAATGTAATTTCTTTGTGAGCCGAAAACGGCATCACTTAATGGTTAAAAAAAAAGTTCCTTTGTTGGCAAAAAGGGTACAACACAATTGCACTCTATGCGAAAATAATTTTAAAAAAAAAGTTTAATTCAGGTTAATTAATATGGCTAAGTAGTTTAGTCAATATAATATGCAATATTTAGACAATGGGGATGGATGGAAAAATATACTACAAACAACTTGACAACATTTTAAGAAACATTTATTACTTCCATGAAAAAAACGATCTTAATTTATATTATATGTGACCATAAATCCTGGTTGTCACGTTGATTTGTATTATTGTGCATGTGGCTATAAATACCCATTGGCCTCAATGGAAGGCATTTTCTATAGGGAATTACACAAATTCCGTAATCCATAATATAAGGATGTAACCTGTAGAAAGTACAGAGAATCTGTAGTAAATAGCATCTCTGAGGACCCAGACCCAGGAAGGTACACCTTGGTGATATTTTTCTTTTATTTAAATTAGTTTTTTAGTTATTTTATGTTTTAGCATGATTTTGAGCAATTTTCACACAAATTCATTAGAGACCGAAAATATCATCCTGACATCATCAGAAAGATCGAAGAACATTTTTTTCAACAATGTTTGAACCAAATCCATATAATAACATCTTCCTATTTATTTTTCAAAAAAAAAAAAAAAAAAAAAAAAAAAAAGAAACATTGAAATCTGAATTTTTTAGATTATCTGATTCTTATTTTGTCACATGCAAAAAAAACAACATAAGTACAATTCTACAGTTTGGCAAAAAGTTGTGTGCATGTCTTCACATTGCAACAAAATAGGCTTCTTTTTTAATCTATGCATTATAAATTTTTTAGTGATATTTTTAAGTGAATGCATAAAAACAACAAATGCATTTTATCAGCTCCCTGCATATCAATGTTTCTTCCTTCTGAGGTTCGTTGTACGTGACTGCACATGCACTTAAAGCCTCTCTCCTACAGAAAGGATTCCATTTTGAATCTTTTATTTTTCTGTTGGTAATCTTATTTTTACAGTTTGAATCTTTTATTTTAACTTTCAATTTTGCAATTAAATTTTGCTTTTCAAAGAGAGTGCATTTTTTTTCTTTGCTTTGCAGATAGCATCCATTTGGAAATTTTAGTGGTGTGTTATTGTAGCGAATGCTCATAAGGCAGTATTAAATGCCTTGAGCTGAAAAAGTCTTTAGCTCAACACTATGATACTGACCTACCACATTTTGATCCTGGGATTAAACCCCAGCACTGTCAAGTTGGTGGTTTTGCATTCTAGCTATATTGGTGACTTTGGACATGAGCACAAAGCTCCTTCACTCAATTATTTCCCATTATTCTACGTACCAGGTATTATATATGCATTGCATAAATACACTTTCTGTACTCCCCATAAAATGACGTCACTTCCGATCTGTCGAGATTCTTTGATGTCGACTCACCATACGTCCTCAGGCTTGTGACTCACTATGAGTCCATTTGTAACAACACCTTCACTTTAACTTAGGAGCTCGCCGCCTTATTTGCAACCCAGTGACAATTTCATTCGGTTTTGACGAAACTCACTGGGAGAGGGAGTACTGTAGCGAACGCTCATAAGGCCGTATTAAGTGCCTTGAGCTGGAGACATCTTTAGCTCAACACTATGATACTGGCCTACCAAGCTTTGGCCTCGGGATTAAACCCCAGCACAGCCAAGTTTGTGGTTTCGCATTCAAGCTACATTATCTACAAGTATATTGTTTAGGTAGTGGGTTATTATTTACGACCTGGGCAACACCAGGTAATTTGTTCTAATTGTTTTCTTAACACTAACATGCAACATTTAATTGGGAACCAATGCTCTATTCTATAGTACAATAAAAAAGAAAGAGAAAACCTTGTAAATTACTCATTACAAATATCACTCACCTTTGAAGAGTGGAATGAGGTAAAACAGATGCAGCTGACTTTAAAAATATATGCAGGCTTTTACAACAAGCTTTACAAATGACACGCTCGCTGGTAAGACCTAAAATAAAAAAATACTACCTTTAGATGATTACGTAAGGTGAAATAAAAGTAAAACTCTCAGATAGGGGAGAAACTAATGAGGTCTGATTAGTAACCAGGTATTATAATACCCTAATCCCTTCTGAATGCTTTCCGAAGTATGATTTCTATATATTTAAACTCTGAGATACAACACACAAAAGTTTATCCATTATTTTTCATAGGTACTCACTAGTTTTTTAGTTATAAATAAAGCTGATAAGAATGCCCAGATTGGTGTTTTGGTAGATTGGTGGGAAAAAGCTGCAAATTTAAACAATAAAGGATTATATTGTACTATTAGCAAGGATCCTTGCAATTTTGATTTTAACAAAATTAAACATGCCATTAAATCCTTGTGCAATTCCTGAAAATTAGAAACATCCAAATTCCTTCTATGGTAAATTGTGCTATATTGTACAATGTACACTCTCCTCAAAGTTCATAAAGCAAATGTTAATTTTTGGCCCATTGACTAACATCAATAATGCTTTCTACAAATTATCCAAACATTCAGTTCATAGTTTCCTTCCCTTATTTAGTAATAATGTTCATACTTGTCAAAATTCTGCTCAAATTGTAATTAAAACTCTTACAGTCTGATGTTGTCTTTTACAATATCAGACTGCAAGTATTTATTGCCAATATTCCTATTGAGATTGCATTGTCTTATCTCAAAAATATATTGTATGCATTCCATTTCTTTGATTTTGAAATTGATAAATTTGTTTCTATAACCAGCATATGTTTAACGCAAAATTCTTGTCTTTCATAATAAATTCTACACTATGTCTGACAGTTTCGCAATGAATAACCTACTCAGTCATATTCTCAGTGACATCTATATGTACTATTTTGAAATGAAGCTTTCTGAAATTATTCAATTTGTTTTACAGTCATTTGAAAAATTTAAGACCACCTGTATGTATTAGGATATTTCTGCAGATTATGTCATCTGCTGCTGTCTGTATTGCATCATCTTACAGCGGCAGGTATTGATGATAAGATATGGGGGAAGTGTTCAAGAATCAATTTGCTTCTGGTTTTCATGCTGAAATATTGTGTACATATCTCTATAATGAAAAATGGGCAAAAAGTGCCATTGAGTGATCACAAATAGTGACTTTATATCATGAAGGATACTATGAATGTAAAATAAGCAGAAAGGTGAATGTCAACAAGACTGCAATTCATAGCGCGATCACAAAATAATATCAAGACACATGTGATTTTAGTACCCAAAAGAGAAGTGGAGGTTCTAAAAAACAAGCCTGCATAATGGCAATACCATAAAGCAAATTGTAATGTGTTTTCAAAAGTGTTCGTCCACGAAAGTTCTTTCTACATTTAAAAGGGTGTGATATTAGTATCAGCAATGTTTCACAAAGTCTCACAAAATATTTTGTAAAATCCTATAAACTTGTACATTAACCTAGACTAACCCCTATAGTGAAAAAGAAGACTTGAGTTCATGAAGAGTCATCAATTGTGGACTGCTCAAGATTGGTGTGAAGTTCTTATTTCAAACGAATCAACTTTGTGTCAATTTGCATTATGTCAAAAACATATTCGACGACTAAAATTGCTGTCATCCACCTAACCAGAAAATCGGTCCTTTTAATGCTTGTCCATTGTGTTTTCAATGTCTGTTATATTATGAATTTGTTCAATTCTGAGATCAATTATTTAAAAACTCTTATGTTGATCATGGTTTCTCTCCCTGCATTATCGATTATGCTATTAAAAAACTTCTAAACCTTCTTCTAAACTTGTTACTAAAAATAATTTCAATCACACGATCATTTTGTTTTTTAAAAAATCAATCAAAAGATCACTAAAATACTCAAAAAAATTACATTCCAATGTAGTGTTTACACATATTAATAAACTCATGTTTTCAATGTAAAAGATCCTTTAAAAATTTCTAATAGTTAGAGCATTTACAGAATTTTTCGCTAGTGTAGTCTCTTTCATATTAGCCAAACAAAACATGCTTAAATATTTTATATTCAAGAACTATGTCAATAAAAAAAAGTACTTTAATTTACAATTGCTCAACAGTACTTTAATTTTGACCACCACTGTTTTATGTTTTCTCTGCATGGAAAAAATCTAGTAATTTATTTAATGACTTACTTATAGAGTATCCCCCCCCCCCTTTTTTTTTCTTCGCATTTACTGGCTGGGTGCTTTGTATTTTTATAACTAGCTGGATACTTTGTATTTTTATAACTGGTTGGGTACCTTGTATTTATATAACTAGCTAAGTGCCTTGCACTTTTATCTTTTTTTCTTTACATTTATTTCATGTTTGCTCATTTCTCAGCCTTAAGGATTCTTCAGTTTCATTTTTATTTGTTGGGACTTATTTCATTTAAACTTCTCTCATTTTATTTGGACTTTACTGTTGTACTTTTAAGGCACTCGAATCTTGTGTGGCAGTTCTATTATGGATTGGTAGAGCTGGTCTTAATTCTACTTAGTGATTGGCTTTCTCGCATGGATTCAGAACCTACTGACTTTATATATATGTGTATATATATATATATATATATATATATATATATATATACCTCTAGCTTCCATTTGTATGCATTTTGGCTGTTAGACTTTGGTAATTGTCCATGGCACTCAAGAAATTCAATGCATCCTTGAAACAGTTGTATCTGCATTGTTTACTAAATTGTGTTTAATTATGTTGCTTCAGTTATGCTTATGTTGCACTAAAAGTAGTTGATACAGGTTCTAAAATGTTTCAAAAGTGTAAATACAGAAGGTCGTTCGCACTTTATATAAATGATTTTGTATTTATGTTTCTCGTTAGCATTTTGAGATAAAGATTGGCATTTTCAATATAATCGTCTACTACTGTTTCATTTTGATTGGAATGTAGAATAAAAGATTTATTTTGAAAATGGCTCCTGAAATTGATAGATGACTAGAAGGTTACGCAAATGTGCTTTCTGAAGAAAAATATTTATATCAACAAACTGTAAAGCGGTATAAAAATCGAGGTTATTGCATTTCAAAGAAAGGTATTTTTAATATATTAAATTTGAAAGAGAAAAAGTGTCTAGCTGAAAGTAAAGATGAAAAAATGGCCGCAAAATTGCATACTAAGACTGTTTGAATACAGGTAAATATCCAGAGAAGTCTCTGATCCTAAAAGAACCTTCATTTCAAAGATTCATTGCATCGAAACTGGGAATGTCTTCTGGCACTGTAAGTAAAATCATCCATAAAGATTTGAAGTTAAAAAAGATGTTTAAATCTAAAGTTCACCTACTTTAGCCAAAGCATGTTGCGGAAAGAAAAACATTGTAGAAAATTATATGAAAAACACCTAGCTGCTGATAAATGGAAATTTGTGGTAACATTCGATGAGGCATGGGTGTATTTAAGTGACTGTAATAAAAAAAGAGCAATTTTCTATTGCTCAACTGACGAAAATGACCGTACAAAATGGCTTTGTCAATGTACAGAAAAATTCCCAAAGAGATTCATGATAGTTGCAGGATATTATTACAACGGCAAATTAAAACTTAAAAAAGTCTCAAGTAAAGCCAAAATTAATTCATTCTACTATCAGCAGAATATTTTAGAACCAGTTTTTGAAGAAGAAATTCCAGCCTTATATGGAAGGGAAATCAATAAAATTGAGCTTCATATGGACAAAGCCTCTAGTCACACATCTAAGTCAACTGCCGCATATTTAGCAAAGAATCAGAAACAGGAATAAAATGTATCCCATTTAATGAAATACTTGTAAAATCACCTGATGCTTCTCCTATGGACTTTTGCACTTTCAATTTGTTAAAACGAGCCTTAAGAAAATGGGCATCCAAGAACATTGAACAGACTTTGTAAAACAACCCAAGGAGTGTTGAAGGCCCAGACCACACGACCAACCCAGGGGTTTATGGTAACAAATTGTGTGGCTGGGAAAGAACCCAAGGAGTGTGATAAAATTGACATGACGGTGCTAAGAAAAAGTTTACTTTCATGGAAAATTCAAGCTAGAGCTATAGTAAAGAATCAAGGCTATCAGATAGAAGCAAATCGTCACAAGAAATACACTCTATGCATAAAATTATCAAATTCGTTTCCATGAAGTGCAAAAGACTTTCTGTATATTGAAAACTTAATTTTGAATTCTCAGCCCATTACAATAATTTCTTTATACATATACTATGTTATAAATTGTAGATAAATTTAAAAATAAATATTTTAATCCATGGCATTACATAAAAATATTGTGTGGTATAGTAAATCATAAAACCAAAAAACTGAATATTGGATGAGGACAATGTACTGAACATAGTAAGGTTTATTAGATAATGTGCTAAACATAGTAAGGCTTATTAGATAATGTGCTAAACATAGTAAGGCTTATTAGACAATATGCTGCAAGACTTATAACATTACTATCCATATATATGCATGTGACAAAAAATTATCTTTGAGCTTACTGTAGAATATGAAAATTAAAAATAAAAATAATAATGAGAGAATTTGCCCCAAATAAAAACCATCAAACCATTATTCCCATACCTTTATACAAAAATACCAGACTTATTTACCTGCATTGATTACTGCTCCTAATAAATCACTAAATTGAGAATTTTGCATCAGACGAGATATATGGCGCTGTACACTTTCCAGTATCTCAACTGTCCATTTTGAAGCAAGAAGTCTAAATAATACAAATAATTTGTTTAAAAATTAAATAAAAAAACTTTGAACATAAGTACCAGTAAAGTCTAAATAATACAAATAATTTGTTTAAAAATTAAATAAAAACACTTTGGACAAAAGTACCAGTAAAGTATAAAAACCAGTTACTAAAAAATTTGGTATTATGTTATACTATTGGGCTCTTCATTGTGAATAAAAAACCCTACAGTTGCAATATGATCTTGAATACATTTTTGTCCATGCACAAAATGAGTTTTTCAAGGTAAACTTTCATATTTTTACTGAGTTATCAGGGGTTCTGCCTCTGTATATTCAATTTTAAACACTCCATGCTAAGTGTGCAAAAGGAGGGCCCCTTCATGTCTAATTTAACTTTTTTTTTTACTTTAACTTAATAAAAAATTTGATTGAGAAGATTATTATACAAACAAAACATAAAACATATTCATATATTTTATTATTAAAATATATTAACATATCTAGTCTTTGTACCTACCTGAGCAAGGTTGGGTAAGTAATTTTAAAATTTTAACTAGTAACAGTTATCTTATATTCTAAAAACTTAACTACAGTTACTTTCAGCATAACCAATAACTAGTAAGATTGTTACCCATTTGAATCTTGCATAAATCAAATGTAGTTATATATAAAAAAAAAAAAAATTCACATTTTCAAAAAGATTTTATAACAATGACTAATAAAATACAATTTTTATTAACTACTAAGCTTTTAATTTTAATTTCTAATTAACATTCTCATGCATTTCGATACTTCACTATTCATTTGTTGCCTCAACATGTGATTGTGACATCAATGTTTGGTTTTGTTTATACATTTCACACTTTAAAGCTCAGATAGCATTCTCTTAATACAATCCGGGCAACTGAACTACATTGCAAGGATAAGGACTGCCATAACAAGTAGGTTTAGCTCTGTGAATGACTACAAAACAATCATTCCCACGTTTAACTACTATGTTTGCTAAAGGTATCAGCCAATTAATACAAGAAAATACAATGTGTTTTCTCAATATGGTGTAGAAACTAGACAACTTTCAACTTTTCAGATATTTCTATTTAGTTGCAGAAACTTCATTCCTTCAAAACGAGAAAAAAATCCTAAACAATTGAAATTAACTGTAAAATAGGCATTTTTATGCTACAGTCACTTGCACTAAAAAGGGAGGATTACATCGTAGTTACTTTAAAAGTAATTGTTACTGGTAATGATATCACTCACTTGTTACTACCCAAACTTGTCCATTATCTTCGGTATAAATATTACACATACAAAAAATAATTCTGGTAATAAAATAATGGTACAGTACTAGAAAATGCAAGAAAATGAATGTTCATAGTTTTTTAATTACAGACACTTCTTTTGAAAAAAAAAACCTGCCAAGGCAAGCAGGCTCTTTTGCTGTCAAAGATAAATTTAAAACATTACACCAGCAGCAAATTTCATGAAAAAGACACTTTTTCTCTATGCAGACAATGGTAGTATGGACAATGGATAGTAATTCTTTTATTTACGGCTCAAACACAATTTAAATTTATTTTTTGTTTACAGATCAATATTGCAATTGAGTAACTATCACGAAAAACAGTTATTCAGCTCTTTGGTTAATTGTATTCTGAAGTATGAAGTAGCTATGTGGCAAACTGCATAGATGCATGTGAATCAAAATCTGATTCAACGAATATGGGGGGAATTATGTTAATCATTTGTAGTTCAGAGATGCCAGCCTTAAATGAGTCTCCTCATGACTAATCACGGTAAAGCATGTTAGTTTGAGTGTAGGTTGTGTGCCAGAAAAATAGAGGATGTTTCAGAATCAATATTACAAAACTGCACAACAAATAAAAATGCCAGTCAAAATATTTAATAAACATAAGGTAAGCACATATAAAATGCAGTCACTCATTTATAATGCTGAAAACAGCAAATTTCAAAAAATGGTAGAAAGTAAATCAAATTCTTCAGTAAAAAACAATGCTTTATAATTTTATAACAAAATTACTGTTTTAAAACAAAATTTTTAATAGGTTCTTACAATTTTGTAAAGTTTGGTTGTATTGCACATTACACTGCAAAATATAGCATGAAACAAAACTGCATTAAAATCAAACTTCCTTTAAAACACAAGAACAATAACTTAAGGTGTAGATATGCCAAAGATATTACTGTACCTTAGGCTAAAAATAGAGTACAATTTTGCTTGCACTTAAAGTTTAAAAAACACAGATTAAACTAGTTAGATTGTGACAATTTAGGTTGTTACCTGCTATCATAAGAATGGTATTGTCCTTCCAGAAGATCAACTAGTAGCTTAATAATTTTCTCCAAATTGGCACTACTTGGAGAAGGAGGTGGAGGAATATCAGTCATTATAGGTGAGTTTTGACCAGATGTAGATACAGGTGATCCCGAAGTTGCATTAGGATTTATTAGAATACTACTATTTACAAAATGTGAATGCCTGAAAAGATTTAAGTCAGATTTTATTTCAAATATTTACTAAAAAGAGTAGCTATATCTATAATTATCATTATAGAGACCTTCTTAACCCTTAATTAGGAAAATGGATTAAATAAAGCCCATACCTTATTTTTCAGATATTTTTATTACAATATATCTAAAGTATATCTTTCTGAGTTCTTGTTCATTATTGTTTTACAAAAAATTTTCAACTCTAAATGTTATTATATAGTAATATATATATATATATATATATATATATATATATATATATATATATATATATATATATATATATATATATATACTACATAATAACTTGGATGGAGTTGAAAATTTATATATATATATATATATATATATATATATATCCTTTTCAATTAAAATCTGAATTTATTGTATAGGGTCACTTGCGATCCATTTCCACTAACAATGTTACTATTTGTAACATGTATCAAAACATCGAATGGTAACACTGGTTTAGTAAAATGTTTGACTTAATTATAGATGTCCTTTTACTATCATAAGAAGCAATGAAATAAAAACAAAATTAATTCTATCTTCTTTAACCCTTTAAGCATTGTGGACGAGTTCAACTCGTCATGCATTGCATTACTGATAAGTGGAGTTGATGAGGTAGACTCGTCATGCACTTTGAAAGCCGAGACTCCAATGTGTTTGATGGAAATAACATGTCATACAATTTTATATGAGTTATTATTTGTGTTTACAATATTTTCCACTAGATGGCAGTTGTAGGCCTGCAAACTAGATTTTATCAGAGACAGTATTTCATATTACGATATACTAAGAAATTTATCGTATTACGATACAGTACGAAAAAAGATGAAGGTTTATTATAAAAAAATATTACTTGATCAAATTACCCTCAATGCTTTTCTTCTACAGAGAAAGGTACCATCCAGAAATATAACACTTATTGACTTTAGAATGGAAGTCATTGAGGAAATAATACAAAAAGACTATTATTTTACCACCATGGCTGTAAAAGCAGGAAGGCAAAGTTATGAAAATCATCCTCTTCATCTTTCAGGGAGACACTTTGCAGAATATTTACCTCCCACACCCTTCAAAAAAACAGCCAACTAGACGATATGCTGTATGTTATACTTCTAATAAAACTGGCAAGAGCTTAGGAAAGAAACCAGGATATGGTGTCCATACTGTGAAGTTTCTCTTTGTTATATTCCATGTTTTAAAATTTATCACACCAAGAGAAACTATTAAAACTTGAAATTGTGTGTTTTTTTACTTACTTATCTGTTATTATACATGTTCATTTACTTAATACTTATTTCAGTAAAACACCTTCTCATTCAATGCGCAAACAGTGGGGAAAACTGTATGGGAGAAAAAAACTCCCCACTGCAGTGTGCGCAAAGGGGAAAAAATGACATGCTTAAAGGGTTAACTTATTTTATTTTGGTTCAACAAATTTGTCTCTAAATCAACAAATCCTGTTTTTTTTTTTTTTAATTAACCAGCTGGTTTTTACTATGTTACATGTGGAAGACAGACAGACAAATGGACAAACCAATTACAATAGATATGTTTTTCATATTTATAATATATGAACACTTAAAAAGTTGAAGAAAACTACTAAGTTGTGCTAGACTACACTTAACACATTTTCAAGAAAATTTTTAACTAAACTATAATAATTGAATTTTTAAAAATTATTTTGTTTATGTAACAAACATAGAAATAAATTTATAAATGTGATATAATTAAGACTGTTTTTATTCAATTTTATCAAAAACTTACAAAATACATTAAAATAAGTTTTTCAATCATTTTTATAGTTACATCCTTTAATTCATGTTCACTTCATTGAAAAAACTTTTTTGTAAGATACAGGGTAATAGTTTAAAACAAGTTTGGCTGTGTATGAAAATATTGGCAAGTACCTTTGGCTATGAGAGTACAATATATACAAAATTGATGATTGCAATGCTGGATATCTTCTTGCTAATTCTGGAGCTGTAGGCTTCAACTGTGTTATCATCAAGTCAAAAAAGCTGGGCTTTAAAGCAAACATCTAAGAAAGATACAGTATATAATGAAATTTCTTTATTTTATTCCTCCATAATATTACAAATGTACTAAAATGAAGTACCCGGCACTGCCTGGGTCCTAAATAAGCACTCTACTTAAATAATACAAATACAGATAACACCACTCAACTTCCAAATCCCCTGTTTTAAACTAAAATCATTCCCCTGTTCAATTTTTTTTTCATGCACAACTTTAGCGTAATATGCCTTACATAAGTTCCTTTGATACATCCTAAATAAGCTCCTTTGGTATGCCCTAAATAAGCACTCAATTGCTGATCGTTGGCAGAATAACACAATGAAAATACTTAGATGCAAAAGGAAAATGATTCTTTACCCCTGAAGTAAAATTCAAAATATGATTACTATCTCAGTGAATTTTAATCTAATTTAAGTCACATTTTAGCATAATACTCATAATGATAATATAACCAAACTAAAAACATTATGCCAAAATCTATTAAATTTGCAAAGTTAGAAAAACCTGCTTTTTAGTCAAGACAAAACATCTGCCTTTTAATCAAAACACCTACTTTCAAATTATAGCAGAAAAGAAAAAATAGATTTTAACAAAATGGCAGAAAATGTGATTTTCAACTTAAACTCAACATGGTATGTCACATTGGAACTTTAGCTAACCCAGTACAGAATTTTGTGGATATCTGAAGCTTAGATTTTCTGCTATGGACAACACACATGCACAGAGAAACTTCTTTTATTATATAAGATAATGCATTCATACACAATTGCTATTGAAACAATTCATTGCTTGCTATAGGAAACAAGCAACGAATTACATTAAACTATATAGACAAAATTTGAAACAGTAAATGGTATGAAAAATGCCATAATTTCAGAGTTAAATTCACTTTTACTTCTAATAATTTCATGAATCATTAAACAATATTAATACTTTAATGAAATTATTAATTTCAGTTTAGAATTTATAATTCGTTTATTTTTTTTTTTTCACATTGCATCTGATATTCCAACACTAAATTTAAATGATGAATAGTAGTACTATTAACAATCAAGAGTAATATAAATATCCATTTTTACTGCAGCACTTATATACATGACATTCCAGCATCATGATCTTCCACAATATATTTAGGAATTATAATTAAAGTTTGGGGAAAAGTTATCAGTTCAAAAATTTAAACGAGTATTCAAACACCCAACACCATGCACTTACATTCATTGACGTATATGGAATATATAGAAAAATACGAAAGAAAAATGAACTGAGCAAAAAGAAATTACACACAAAGAACCTGCCTAAAAGGGGCATACCCAAGCTTAAGATTACAGTCCCATTGCAGATACCAGCATTTATAAACCAGTTTTGCACTTTTTAGAAAATGGTTGATAACTGCAATAACAAAAAACAAAAAAAAAACTTATTATACACCTCTATTTTGTAAACCTCTGAAGTAACCAACAAATTCAGTCATGCAATGGTGTATTACATCAAATTTCAAGATTTTTAGTCTGCAATATCCAAGTTCATGCTCACAGAACACACATTAAGGCAGTGTTCCTTCAATTCAAATTGCACTCCCTTGCTGAAGATACAAGCAACTGTGGATAGATTTTGTGCTTTTTAGCATATTTTATTGATATCTGTAATGAGAACATGATCTTACTTTGGGAATATCCCCTTTGATGGGTTCTGAAAGTATGCTGTACTTATCAACTGGCAAAGTCCATATCAATTCAGGTAGGCAAAGAAAAAATCTTACCTTTATAGTCTCAGATGTTTCTGAATTTAACATATGTTAAAATTCAGGAAAAGTAAGAAACCCCTTTTTTTTTTTTTTTTGTTCAAAAAAATTCCTGGCCCAAAATACAGGTCGCCAAAGATGGTGCCTTGGGCACCATTTCTCCCTTGCGATTTACGGCAAATTTTAAAACACTCTAACTCTGGAACGTAAATATGTGTCCAAGTTTTCTTGCCGTAGCCTTCAGTTTTTTGTTTTTTTTTAAATTAAAAATATATTTTTTTTTTTCAAAAATACCAATCCCAAAAATTTTGATTTTTTGACTGCTGATCAGTACCATAGTAACATTCCCTGAAAAGGAGAACTTTGCCTTTTGAGTTTAACAGGTTTTATAAAGAACTGAAAATTTTGCCATACATTAAACCAGTTTCCGTTACCACATACTCGTCTTGATCTCATGAAATCAAAATCTAGTTTTATTTGACATGGCATTTTAATTCTTAAAAAGGATAAGTAACAGACACAGCTTTCAAAACATATTAAAGCTTCCAAAATATATGTACAAATTCCAAAACATATTACAGGTTCCACAGCATACCACTTCTGTGCACTCTGCTTAGAATCGAAATTAGCAATTCAATGAACTAAAAATTTATTCAACTGCATCAGATCTTCCTTTGATATTTAGTGATGCCTTCCTGTTGAACAAATAGGAACTGGGGCACCCACAATCTTTAAAACATCGCAAATTGGAAGTGAGCACTTGTAGTGGTGTTGTGATCTTGCAGCTGGAAATCTATATCCAGCACCCGGTCCATGTGGTAACATAAAGTTCACGACAATTTCATTTAACTCACAACTGATATCTATAACCTCTGCAATCCACCAGTTACTGTCATACACATATCCCACAAACACCCCTCTTTGTAGGTTGTGAATCTGAATATTCTCGTGTCACTTCTGAGATCTTGGTTGGACAAATGAAATTTCTCCTTTCTTGCTCTTTAAAGTTCATGCAATATAGGTTTGCCCATCACTGTGAGTCCACACATGTATCTTCTGGGCGCGGTAGCCCATTGGTTAGCGTGCTGGAGTTGCACTCGGTAGGCCCGGGTTCGATTCCAGCCGCTGCCAAAACTGCCGCCGTGTTCATGCGGAGTACGATCACGTTAAACATGTGGGTCCGAAAGTCCTTCCGAGAGGTTGGTGGTAGGGGAAGGAGGGTACGGTCCCTGTGGATGCCTCCCCCACTGGGTTCCGGTCTAAATTGGGTGGCACTTCCCGACCGTCCAAACAGTTACCTTACACCTTTCTGGTAGGTCGGACGGTTCAACAACAACAACACATGTATCTTATGAATTCCTTTCACAGGGGCAGTTTGGTTTAACCATTCTTTTTTCTGCTGATGTTATTCTTCAACTTCCTTATTGGGCAACAGGATGAAGCCTGTTGATGTATATGACTTCACCACTCTTGTAAAATCCTCGGCATTCTGATTTACAGCTGTATTTGGGCTGGAAAGATTACGTTTTGTAGAGTGATGCTTCAGCAGGCCACCTATACTATCACAAGACCCCTTCCTATAACCAGTAGTGCTGTATATCCACTCTATTGGCACAAGCAACTTAGTCACTTCAAACAGTTACTAACGATTCTTGAAGTGACTAGGGGCACCATAAAAAATAATGATCTTTTCTGGCTGTAATTGCAGCTGTTGTGGAATTTTGTGTATTGCCAACAATGCATGTGCTGAGTATGTCCTCTGTCACCACTTATAACTGCAACACATGTGGTCTTGTTTTGAAGATATGTGACTCCTGTAAAAATTGAAACTTGGTTATTACTCCAGTGATACCCTTGTACTTCTTGTGGCAGAATCACAGACCAGTTAGTTCTCAGCAAAATCACAGTGAAGCACTAAACATAATTGTTCAGCCTCTACACGTCCCTTCACTTCTGCAATGTGTTGTTGAAATTTCTTCAGATGTAGTGTGTTACTGCTTTCACTGACTATTTCCCAAGTTCATCAATGAAAGTATAAATAACAATAGTTTTCTTAATGAGTTATTTTCCTCCCATGTTACATATGTAACTTCAGACGAGTCTTCTGCTATATTTTCCAGACCAAGTATCTGTAAGGAGAGTCCTCCCTTTCCAGGGCAGTCACCCCATTCCTGAAACAAACAGGTCTCTCACTCTACATCACAGACTAACCACTTCATACGTCCAACCAAGGTGTAATACAGGGTTCCCATTTCAGCGCGAACCCGCGAGATTCTCGCGATATCCATGAAAAATCTCGCGTAAAAATTTAGACTGCGCGAGAATTTCTCTCTCTCCAGTTCCGGCCTAAAATTATTTTTTCCTTCAAATTGGATACCGATCGGGCATCGGAGATCGGGCCGATTGCTTCGCGGCCGCAAATTGCGATCAGTTGCCTCGTTGTTGCGAATCACGGGCCGATTGCCGAGCGGTCGCGGACTGCGATTTCGTAGCTACGTCTGAATCGCAGTCAATCACGATTTGGGTACACTAAAGTACTACGTGTTTCTAATTAGAGAGATATTTTATAGAAAACTATAAGTGTCCCCTCAGCTTGCGTGGGTGGCAAATTCGATCAAATAAAATTTTGCTTTTTTTTTATAGGATTCTTTCACGGATTTGAATTATGCTCTTTCCGCGTACTTCCCGCATTTTTTGTGTTTTGCTCGAGAAATTTTCTTCTTTCCGCGGACGAAAATCCTTTCCTCCGTACACAGTGTGTCTACAGGTTACAAAAATCCCGAAAATGTCGTGAAATTGGCCATATATGCCCAAAAAATGTTACAAAATTTGAACAAAGCAACGAATTTATATCAGAGACATTCCTTTCTTACATGATCTGAAAATCTGTTTCTCCGCGATTGCGAAAACGGCGTTCGCATACGGCGATTCCCACATTTTCTGAGGAGAGATGACCAATGAATATCTTTTTGCCATTTTCACAATATATTTGCATCGACTGAATTTTTTTATAATTATGCCGTTTAATATACAAATAATAAAAACCAAACCATTTTTCTACCGTATTATTAATAAAATGAAAGGTTATTTTGCAGCAGCATCACGAAAATCTGCATTTGTACGCTATCCTCGGCATACCTCGTTTAATTTGAAAAATATTTCGCACTTTTCCAATCTGTTTGCATCGACTACAGTGTTTGTAATTGTTTCGCGTTTTATACACAAAAATTATTTTACAAACGTATTACTTATGAAATAAAGAGCTATTTTGAAAACAAAAAGAAAAAAGTTGAGTCAAACAAAATGGATAAAATCACATGACTGGCTTGAGATTCAACAAAAGGACGATGCAATCCTTATGTTCTGCAAGTTTTGTAAAAAATACAAAAAAATACAAAAAAAAAAAAAAAAAAAAAAAAAATCCATTTTCAAACATAAAGTCAAATTTATTACCTAATTCTATTTGCCTAGTGAAATAGTTTTCGTCGATATTCGCCTTCGGCGATCAAAAATCGTTAAAGTTTTTAATTGCTATTGCTGCATGAAAATTGATCATAAAATAATTTTAAAAATCAAAATATAAAGTAAATACAGTCGGCCCTCGACTTTTGCAGTTTACAGACAAAAAAATCGTAAATTCGCATGTGAGTCATTTTACATAAAATAACCCATGTAGACGTTTTTATGTCAGCAAATAAAATCATAACGTAAGCATGGGCGAAGTCAGGAATTTGAGTATTTTTGCTAACAAGTGTGGGGGGGGGGGGGGGGGGGGAGCTATAAAATTACCAAAAATGTGCTTACTTAATACTTAAACGACTCCTAATTAATTTTTAAAAAGAATGTTAGTTTTAAGAATTAAAAAATTTAAATGTTGAAGAATATGAGTTATAGTTAATGCTTTCTTTTTTATTACTTTCTAAATTAGCATGGTAAAAAAAAAATGAAATTTTAAGTGTCTCTCCTTATAACAGAAAATCTCTCCCAAAATTTTTTGGAAGGAGAGAAATTCTCCCCCTCTTTTCCTGACTTAGTGGGAACCCTGGTGTAATATGTCATGCCTTCAAGTTAAGTTCTCCAAAATTATCATGCAAAGTTCGAAACCGGCACAATACACACATAAGCAGACATCTCTAGGTGGGTGTGGAACCACCCACTTAGGTCGCAGTACATAAAATTTTGATCTTCCAATGTGGAATACAGGATGGCGAAAGTTTCTTTAGTACTATGGGTCATGTATCTTTTCACTTTCACCACTTTTTCTCCTGCAACTGCTATAGTGATAGTGTTTTTTTTTTGTTGGCGCTCTGGCGAGAACAGTCACATTTATCTTCCCGATAAAATGACTGTGCAATTTGAACATGAGCTACAGCCACAGGATGATCATAATAGGGATCCAGTTTTCCAAACACTCCTTTTGCAGACCTCACATTTCTTGTTTTGTCCACCATGTATTTTGTTGCAGATGGAATGTGGTGCAAAATTTGTACCTTTGAAAAAAAGGACACTGGGATAATTGTTAGAACTTGCACCTTTGCATTGTAGGATTCACACAATTCAACAGCTATTGATGTTTGATATAAATTCGCAGCAAGTTTCACAGTAAGCTTCTTTAAGTTCATTTTCTTCTGAAGAAGGAATTTCTACGGTGAAGAGTTCAGTCAGTTTTCTTTTGGTGTACTCACTCACAGCTTCAATAATATCTCTGTGCTTTCTTGATGCATACAGCTTATGACTTGACTTCACTGACCATGGTTTCCTAACAAGACTAACACCAATCTCTACAGCTGACTGATTCAGGGAATCTAATTATTATTCTACAAATACAAAATCTGCATCATCCACACCATGGGAGACTTCTTGTTCAGTTAGTGTCATTTTTGATATTCTGTCAAAGCATTTAGAACACAGAAAGTCATCAATGGAAACATCTTGGCCTTGAAACAGAGTCTTAAATGAGCAATCTTATTCCCAACCTAAAGAAAGTCTGTTTTTTTGCTAATCTTATATGTCACTCTTTTTGGATATGCAAATAATCAGCACACTTCACTCTCCTGTGGTCCCAGTCAAGACATTTCAAACTCAGTCCTTTCCACAAAACGCCATACAACTCAATCAGCAGAATCCTCACAAAAGCTTAAGTGCTGTTAGACCACAAATTTGGTGAACTGCTCTCTTTGCTTGCCCATTGACAACTAAACTGTGAATTCATGTGTCCTCCCTTTTATATGCTAGGCCAAACACACAGAATTATCTGGATGGTTCCGGATTGTTCTAGAAGGTTCTGTTACATTCTGGAATTATGTGAAAGCTTCCACATTGTTCCAGAAGACCTTTAATGATTTGGAAGGTTCTATGTAAAGAAAATCCAGAAGAATAAAAACATTTCACCAGTTTCAACTTTGTTTAATTTATCATTCTTATTCCATCACATTGAGCACATTGGTCCAAAAATGGATTTCTTAAAAAAACAAAATTATGAAAAATTCCAGAACCAAAGTGGCGTGTTCTCCTTTTCAGAAATGTGTTTTTGAGAAAAATAAATTTAAGAAAAAATGTTATTCAGTTCATAGAAAATTAAAAAATTAACTTACTCTAATTAATGAATGCTTGATATTTCCTATTTCTACTAATGTACATATGCTCAATAAGAGAGATGCCTCAGCATTTTTGATTTCAGATGAATTTATTAAAGTATCACTATTAGACTTCAGTAGAGTGGCATGGGCTTCCATAATGTCAACCATTATGCATTTATAAAATTCTTCCACTATTTGGACATTTTTTACAGCAAGAACGACATGATACAACTCCATGAGCAATTTCTGAATCTGCAAAATAACAAAAACCATTAAATTTCAGACAGATCATATTACATTATTTTAACAATTAAAAAAAATGTGAACCACTTATCTTTTTCTGCCTGTATAAGGTTCACATTCATATTAAACAACTACCAAAAGTAAAAACTTTTAAGCACCCTTGATCTTGCTTCTATTGCATTATTTTAGTCTATATTAGTACTTAATTCAAACTGCAGTTATATATATATTCTTTAAAAGATGTATAATTTCCAAACAATATACAGTATAAAATTGTTTAGAAATGATAAAATATAAATCTATTCCAGGTAATTCATTCTAGTATATATAGTATACTAGAATAAATTGTCTGGTATCACTGGGGTCCTAAATAAGCTCCCACTGCATAAATTACACAGATACAGATAACACTATTCAATTTTTGAAATAACAATTTTGAACAAAAATCATTCATGCACTCATTTCTTTCATGAGCAAGCATACCAATTGTACAATCCAATCTAACAAAAGCTATATAAATACATCACTGCTCTCCATAACAATGGACTTCTCCCTCCCCAGGTTGTAATGTCATGAACATGTGACAACTTTCTTCAGTGCACAAGTTCTATAAGAAAATTTCAAATTTTAAAATTCATAACAAATTCAGAAATAGAGTAATTAATTTTTATTGAAATGTGATATATTGCTCCATATTCATACTAAAATTTAGAATCATGTGAATTTTTCAATTCTCCAGTCATGTTACGCTTTGTTAAGTTATTTTAGTAACTTGTTACTTTAGTATACTTGTACTGTGTATTTTAACTATGTTAAAAGTATTAATTTTTCTAGCAATGAAATTAATAAAATAATTACTTCATAATATTCATTATACACCCGTTATATAAGTAATAATTAAAAAATGAATACAGCCAATATCACTAAACTAGGATAAATTAATTTCAAGATATTATATTTCGGCATGTTGAATGTCATTTAAATATGCTTGAAGAAAATGGATAATCTTTTTAAATATTTTTTATAAAGTATGTTGTGCAATAAAACAAATTCATTTTTTTAAATCATAATATTAATAATAAAAAGAAAGGTATTTATCTGTGGGAACATCATGTGATTATGTGACGGTTGTCCATACATCACATTTTTACTTTCTTATACTGTTGTATAGAAAACTTATTGTTTACCCAAAAAATTTTTAATTTGAGATTTTGATAGATGTACATGTATCAAAACCTCTCGAATACTTGTGGAAACATGTCTATCTGTGTGTGTAGGTCTGTGAAATTTGGACGTAATAACTCAAGTACAAATGCTCTTAATACTCTAAAATTTTGTGTACATGAATTATGTGAAAACTGGAACTGGATAGAAAATAGTAATTATGATTGGAACTCAAATTATATGAATTTTAAGATTTTCATAGCAATACTCATGGAAAGCAATAATAATTCCTGATATAACAATGATACCATAATCCTATTATTTGATCTTTGACTCCCCTTTTTCGAATTGTCACTTATAGGAATAACTATGCAAACATCAGAAGGGAAATAATGATGTGAAAAGAGATTGAATATTGCATGGGTCTCCCAATAACAGAAAAAGGTTCTGCTAAAAAATAATCATTATCAAAGGACACGTGTGATCTGTGCCAAATCTTAAGAAGCTCCCAAACAGACATTTTCAATAATAATGAAACTTGAATAGAAAGAAATATATGATAACATTACTAATTATGAGAGGGAATCCATAATCTAGACAAGGCTATGCTAAAAAAGGACTGCCTATGACTGCATGGGATGGGGTGGGGGCAACCATATCCATCAAAACCCTAAATATCCAGGGGCCACTTTCAATCAAAATTACACTCCAAGAAGTGATGGGTCATGGAAAAGAAGATATAATTCTTGTATTTATTGCTACCCCATTGGGTTCCAGTTTATAATGAGTGGCACTCTCTCAGCTATTCAAACAGATACTTTATATCTTTGAGTAGATCAGCGATCTAGTTTGAAAGAGGGGGGGGGGGAAGAAAGAAATCAGAATTGTAAGAAAATTGAAGTGATATAATTTTAATGTAAGAGTCCATTCCTAAAATTGGAAAAATAATGGTTCTACTAGGGAAAAAAAAACTCATTTTGTAAATTAAGCCCGCCTACCCTCCCATCTTAAAATATAACAAACAAAAAAACATAAGACAATAGGAAGTAAAAAATCTGGCAGAAAAATAATTATCCTCATCAAAGGGAATATGTCAACACAAAAATTCCAAGAATGGAAACCTACCACATTTAAAAAAGAGAATAAGGATGATGGGATGCCCCCTCAGAGAGGGGTGCCCAAGACAAATCCCCCCCCCCTCCCCGGGACTCCTATTGATCAGAGAGCCTAGATAACAAGTGAAGTAAAATTAATTAAACTAATCAATAGAACAAATGTTTTACTTACACTAGATGAAGGAGAGAGCCTTAGTTTCCTGGTTAGGGAAGGGACAGAAAATAATTTGACAACAAACTTGACAGGAAGATAGGTACCAACAGATTTTACAAAGCGAATCATGACTCTGAGAACTGATATGAGGTGGGATTCATACAGATTTGAATTTCTTGACTGCAACAAGTCGATGTAAGACATGAGTTCATCAAGGGCACCTTTGGAATGGGACTGAGCAAGTTTCAGTATAAGATCCAAGCATTCATTTGCTTTATAAAAGAAAATTTATCATTAATTAGATGCTTAAATAAAAAATACATTTTCTGCATATGAATATAATAGCAATTCTGCATATGAATATAATAGCATTAATTTTATTGTGGTATTTAGAAAACAATGACTAAAAATGTTTCCAAATTACATTTACACAAAATGCAATAGAATGTAGTACTTAAAAAAAATTTAACAAAATAATAATTTTGGTTTTACTGTAAATGATAGGTAGTAACTTAAGATAACTTTAAACTGGAAAAATTGACTAAGCATGACCTATCCTGAAAAAAAAACTTTTTTATTTAACTGAAATAATTTAAAACAAAATATATGGATGAAAATGGGTGCTTTTAGATTCAGTAATTACTTTCAAAAGCATTTTAACATGAAAGCCTTGCTGATTATTTGCATCCCTAATGATGAAAATTTCGTCCAATTAAAATAAAAGTTTCACATTTAATCAATCTGAAAGTTGACACAACATGGACAAAATAGGTCTAAAAGTCAAACTTTTATAACAGTATATATCAGATATAAGTGAAAATAGTGCAGGTGTATGATATGATATAATTATATTTTTTGTGGTATTTAGAAAAGAATTACCAAAAATATTTCCAAATTACATTTACACAAAATGCGACAGAATGTCATACTTAAAAAAATTTTTAACAAAATGATAATCTTTGTTTTACTGTAAATGATAGGTAGTGACTTAAGATAACTTCAAACTGGAAAAACTGATTAAAAATGACCTATGCTGACAAAAATTTATTGTAGAAAAGAGAACCAAGCTGACATCTAAAAACATTTCTTTTTAATTTAAGAAAAAAATCAAAGCTCTGTTTACCTGATGTCATTAAGTCGCAATAGTAGTTATAAGCCACTGTAATAGTGACATACTTCAGAAAATTTTTCAGCATCTAATAAAGAAAGATAAAAACTTGTAACTCAATGGAATAAAAATGAGGAAGAAGGGATCATATTCCAAAACTCTAATTCAATAAATACCTCAGTGACAAATCTCCAAGTAATTGGCCCATTTTCTTCTGGTGTGATCAAATTTTCTATACTTCTTAAAACAGTTATTAGCACCCTAAAAATATTAAAATATATGTTGATGTCAAAGTATACACTGCAAAAAACATCAGTTTTCTAAGGTAGAAATAATACAAAACAAACCTGATAAGGCTTTTGATTTTAGCTATGTTCTCTTCAGGAGAGCATGGAACAGATTCTGTACTTCCAGTAGAATTAACTTTAGATTGAGCCAGTTCCTGAAATTTTTTTAAAATATAAATTTATTTCTTAAAAAGATATAAATATGTAGAACTTATATTAAAAATAACTCAACAACCTTAAAAACTTTAACTGAAACAAATAAGATATTTTATGTAGCGATAAGTTTATTATTTTTATCCTATTATTCTTGGTCTATAGTTACTTAGGTTAACACTTACTTGTAATGGATGTGCTAAAGATGGGATTTTGTACTTACTGTATTTTATAGTTAAAAATTATACTGGAACATATAGGGCCGTGAATCTTATACATTGTTTTTCATTGTGAAAGAAGTAAATTCATTGTATTACGTAAGAAAAAAAAATAGGTCTGATTAGCCACTCTTTGGCCAATCAGATCCAGTGGTGCACCCAGAGAGGATTTTTTAGGTTTTTAGGGGGCTGTTTTATACTCGTTCCGACGTGCACCGGTGCTTTGCACATATCGATGTCAACAGAACTGTTTTGCATATGTACAATAATTTACCTTCATCCCACGATTCTCCACAACTGATTGTGAACCACTGCATCTATATTAACTCTGAATTTTTCGCATTTTACGAATTATGCTTAACTTTTAGGCAAGAGTGTATGTATGTATATATATACATATGTATATCATGTGTATATATATATATATATATATAATATAATATATAGAAGTAAAAGTAATTTTGAAACTTTGCATGAGAAACACATACGTAAAATATGCTATGTTGTAATATATATATATATATATATATATTAAAAAAGATTCTTGCAACTTCACTATCATAAAGCTGCCATCATATCATTCTTGTAATTCTATTCAATTGTTTAAAAACATCATTTTAAACCAGCTATTTCGAATACATCGACTTTCTGATCCTCGGTTTCACTTTCTCCACATCAATAATCTTAAACGCATTTATCAAAATTACCAATATCCGGAAGTATTTGTAAATAATATTATTAATAATTTCAAATATACCAGGTAATCATTTTACACAAGCATTATTTATCTTTGATTGGATAACTCAATTTTGAGAACTCACCCATTCTTATCACCTAACTTACCACTTGGACTGAGTCTAATACTGTTTACTATTTTCGAATGACTATTTTCCACTTGTCCTGAGTCCTATACTGATTACTATTTTTGAAAGTCTCCATACATATTATGTATCGTTCATATGCATTCATTCCGGTGCCCACTCGCATTGACGTAGTGAGGTGAAATGCTCAGTCGCTTGTTCATGCTTGTGAGTTCATATTTTTGTTCGAGGAGGTATTATTTTTCTGATTTGTAATTCAATTGATTTATTTTTCTCCTTCCACTAGCCAGTAGACAGTTCCAATGGTCTCTATAGTTAAATACTATCGCCATTGTCAGAAACTGGCTATTCTATCGGTTTTAATTTGAATTGTATGGCTGTCCTGATGAGAATGCAATTTCGAACTAACCGCCATTTTTTGTGTAGTTTCAATTGATTGTTCTCTATGTCTTAATCTTTTATCTTGAGCTAATTATTATTGCCTTTTCTCATTTTTGCCGTATTTTCTTTTTATTTATATTTATATACTTTTAATTGTGAATTTTGTATCCTAATATTCTTCTCATCCCCCTTTCCAATGTAGTGATATGTTACCTTCTCTCCTTATCCTTAGTCTTGGTCTATAGTTACTCATTTGTAACAGATATGCTAGAGATGGGTTTTATTGTACATACAGTAGTTTATGCATAATTTTCGATTAAAATCTTTCAATTTTTATTTATATATTTTATATATATATATATATATATATATATATATATATATATATATATATATATATATATCACAACCTTCCCAAAATGTGGTGATGTTGGTCATGATGGAATCAAAATACCCCACAGAACCCAAACCTAGGTGACCCACTGGATCTATTGGATCATACATACATACATACTTTTTTTCTTTATATATACAGACATAGAAATTTTTATATACTCATTTATTTTTATTATTCAAATTAATAAAATTTACTGAGTAAGCCTGTGAAAAATAAACCATAGTGATAGAGTTTTCATTTAAATTCATATTTCAAACCTGCGATTTTCAAAAGTGACTAATACGCTCAATAAACTCCCACAAAACTCTTTAATTGACTTTCACATTTTAAACCAACAATTTCCAACCTTTTTCGTTGGGAATCATGAAGTTAGAAAGTAGAACTCCTAGGAAAAAGTTTCGTTTAACCCCTGGTCTCAGAATCTCGAAACTTGGACTAAATTTATGGGGGGCTATTTCAAAGCTACCCACAAAATTTCATTAAATTCAGTGCAGCTGTTATCTCGTCATGATGAGACAAATGAAAGTCTTGTTTTTCATTAATATCGCGACAATCCCTGGTGTTAGAAACTCGAAACATGGACTAAATTTTAAGTGGGGCTATTTCAAGACTACCCACCAAATTTCATCAAATTCGGTTCAACCGTTCTCCCATGATGTTGGATCATACATACATACATGCTTTTCTTCTTTATATATATAGATATGCTAATATATATATTATATATATATATATATATATATACAGTGAAACCTGGTAAAGTGACCACCTTGGTATACTGACCACCTGGCTAAAGTGACCACTTTTCTCAAAGTGAACATACCATTTTCATATAGTAAGCACTGCCATTTTCATAAAATGACCAGTTTTCACAGTCCCAAGGGTGGTCCCTTTAACAAGGTTTCATTATATATATATATATATATATATATATATATATATATATATATATATATATATATATATATATATATAAAGATTCAAATGAAAGAGGGAAACGACCAAATGCATAGCAAAAATGGCAGAGGGGATTGCGACCCCTCTTTCCCGGTTAGAAGCGTGCTTTTAAGCCCGGGCAACACTCCCGGAACCAATGCCATGCAGTGGCCTATCTTCCGGATATGTATTAAGTCAAAGACACTGAAAAAAGTGCAAAGCAAATCATCTAGAAGAGACCACAATTGCAAGAGAAAGGGATGCTTTGCGCCAACACTTAATAAGAATTTCCTGAATAAGAATGAATAAGAATTTCCTTCGTATAAACGTTTTCACTTCATTTTATCTGATATATATATATATATATAAAATATTAAAATAGTAAATGGTAGAATCATTAAAATAGTAAATGGTAGAATGTAAGAAGAAACTCATAATACACTATCATAAAAAAATTTTAAGCCTACAGAATACAATGAAATAAAATGAAATTCAACAATAAAGAGGAAATTATAATACAAATTACAGTTCAGAAAGCAAAAGATAATCAACAAATGTCAATGGAGAGGAATCGAAAAAAGGAATACCAAAATAATCAAGCATTAAAGCTTGCACGTGGAAGAGCTCTAGGCTTAAAAATAGTTCATTTTGATAAAATTCTTTATCAAGTCCTAATATTTTAAACGAAACGAACACAAAAATGCTTGTTTCTGAAACACAAGATAGATTTTATCTATAAACATGTGTTATTAGGACAACAAGCATAAAGATTGAAAAAATAAAAAGGAAACATAAATACCTTAAAATACACTTCAAATGTACAAACGTGGCGAGCAAAAAATGACTAGACCAAAGTTGCCATTCGAAAAAATGCAACGAAGTGATTTACTGTTGCCAAAGTGAGAAATAAAAACCGTACTGCGTAATGGCAGTAAAATGTGATATTCTACAGTAAAAGTTGCGAAATATAAAGATGAAAATATGTAAATGTAAAAACAAGAGAATATAGAAGTAAGGCTAAAATAAAATACTAAGGAGAGATTATTAAGAATTTTAGGCTAATCAAAATTTATTAACTATACCATTTACTAAATATACTGGATATTCATATAGTTTACTGGTAATTATGAGGTTATTTATGGGCAAAGCATGAAATTTTTTATTTGATAATCTATACATTCTAAAAAGTTGATTAAGTATAGTATTTCTAAACAATTGAACCGAGTTGCAGGAATTAAAAGGTAATATTTCATTAATATTTCATGAATTTAAAACAATCTTTTTTATCATACAATTTAGTAACTATCCCGTTAGTAGGTTCTATAATTAGATTTAAATCCAAATAATTAATATTTATATTAATAGTAGTTTCATTAGGTATTAATTCCAAATTATCCTGATAGAAATCGATATGACATAATTATCAGTAAATACTAAAGAAATCAGATCATCTACATATCTATAAATTTTATCTATAGAAGTAAAGAATTTTTCATAATGATCTATATATACTAATTACCAAGTGTCTGTCTGTCACGCTTTTTTTAGGCACTTCCCGAATAGATAGAGACTTGCAATTTGGTACACGGTTCCATGGTTCGATAAAACCCCCTGAAAAATCAAATTTTTCGAAAACGTTCTCTAGAGGGGGTGCTCCACACCAAAATGTTCGGAAAGTGAAATGATAGGAAAGCATACTTTGCCATAAGATAGAGACTTCAAATTTGGTGTATGGGTAAATCGTTCGAAAGGAAGAAAGTATGCAATTTCAGATTTCCAATATTTTCTACTTAAGGGGGTGCCGCACACCAAAATGTTCGATTTACCGAATAAATGAGAATCAGCACCTTTAAAATTTGATAGAGGCTTAAAATTAGGTATATGTACTAATCATTTGATGGAAACACCCAAGACGAATGTAGTTTTTCAAAAATGTTCGTTTAAGGGGTACTCCAGAGGAAAACGTTCAAAAGGTGAATTGATAAGAAAGCATACTTTGGGATGAGATAGAGATTTGAAATTTGTTGTCTGGGTAGATAGTTTAGAAGGAAGAAAGTGTGCAATTTCAGTTTTCCAATATTTTCTACTTCAGGGGGTGTCGCACACAAAAACGTTCGATTTTCGGAATGAAGTAGAAACACTCCTTTTAGATCTTAATAGAGGCTTGATATTTGGTATATGAGCAAATCATTTAATAGAAAACTCAAAAAGAATGGAGTTTTTCAGAAATGTATATTTAAGGGGGGGGGGGGGGTACTCCACAGAAAAACATTCGAAATGTGAAATGATAGAAAAAGCATGCTTCGCGATGAGTAGAAACTTCAAATTTAGTATATGTGTAGATAGTTAGAAAGGAAGAAAGTGGGTAATTTCAGTTTTCCAACATTTACTATTGTAGGGTGTGCCGCACACTAAAATGTTCGATTTGATGAACAAATGAAAAACGCCTCCTTTATAATGTGATAGAGGCTTGCAATTTAGTATATGGGGTAATCTTTTGATAAAAAAAAACCCTAAGATTATTACTGTTTTCAAAAATGATCATTTAAGAGGGTGCAACAGAGAAAAACGTTCGAAATATGAAGTGATAGAAAAACATGCTTCACGATAGGATAGAGACATCAAATTTGGTGTACTGGTAAATAGTTTGAAAGGAAGAAAGTGTGCAATTTCAGATTTCCAATATTTGCTACTTAAGGGGGTGCCGAACACCAATATGTTCGATTTTCTGAATAAATGAGACACGCTTCCTTTTAAATGTGATAGAGGCTTGATATTTGGTATATGGGATAATCATCTGATAAGAAACCCAAGGCGAACAGAGTTTTTCAAAAATGTTCATTTATGGGTTTGCTTCACAGAAAAACGTTCGAAAGGGGAGATTATAAAATAGTATGCTTCGGGATGAGATAGAGACTTTAATTTGGTGTACTGGTAGATAGTTCGAAAGAAAGACATGTGCAATTTAAAATTTCCAATACTTTCTTCTTTAGGGGGTTCCACAGACTAAAATATTCGATTTGTTGAATAAATGTGAAACGCGAATTATTAAAAAAATAACAATATTCAGGGGTTGCTTATTGCGAGACCATTGATTTTCAACGGATATTCGGCTAGTATAGGTATAAATTAACTAACATACTGCTACTACAGCCACCTTGTGGAACACCTAAGACTTGTAAATATAATTTATTACCTTGAAAAATATAATTATTGAAAAGAACAAAATGGAGAAGTTTAGGAAAATTGGTAAATTTAGGTAGGTGAGAATGATTAGTAATATATGCATTATATAAAGCTAATATGACATCATAAAGATCAGCGATCCTAATATTATTAAATAGATTTTTAAAATCAAAAGTTTAAAATCCTATTATTTTACCTAGTGATGTTAATTTATTTTTTAATTCTTTACTATTATTTAGAATAATGTGGTTATCACTAGAATCACATAAATTACTATTTAGTACATTTAAATAATTTAGTAATAATTTACTAGCAGTAGTAGAGTATGAATTATGACCACTAGTTACAGTTCTAAATTTAACAGGATTTTTATGAAATTTAGGAATAAGCACAACATATGGAAATTTTAAAAATGCATTATTAATATCTAAATCACTATAGATATTGATAATTTTCAATTTGATACTATTAACAGAGTGTGAATCAAGTTTAAATAAACTATTATTTTTTAAATAATCTAAGAGATATTGTATATAGAATTTTTTACAGATAATAGCATAATTATTAGAGGCTTTATCAACATAAGTAATAAGAGACGATTTATGTAAATCATTTATAGAGTGTTTTATATTATCCATATTATATATAGATCTAGATAAATTGATAATCCAAATGGCATTTTTAATAGACTTTAAAATAGTAAATTTCCACATATTAAATGCCTCTAAAGGCTCAGCATATTTAGAAGCTAATCCATAAATATATTTATCAAGGTCAAGATTTATTGATTTTAAGTAAATACAATGTAAATACAATAAATTTATGTAAATACAATGTAATGTTAATTTAAGATAATGTTGATGTCTGGCTAATATAAAATACTAAGAAGAGAATTCAAGAATATTCAGCTAATCCAAACTTTTTAACTATACCATTTACTAAATATACTGGATATTTATATAATGTGCTGGTAATTTTCAGATTATTTATATGCATAGCATGAAATTTTTTATCTGATAAATATATATATATATATATATATATAAGAAAAAATGAGATTGAAAATGGATTAATACAATTAGAAGTTGTGTGTTTACGGGGTTGTAGAGAGGTCAAGGGGGATTGTGGCCCCTTTTCCTGGTTTAAGCATGCTTGTAACCCCAGGAAACACTCCCAGAAACCACTACATGCCCGAAACAACAATCAACAGTATGCCAGGGGAAAAAACGGAATCCCGAAATGAAAATCTTAAAGTCACAAGAACATATAAAAGCATATAAAATGAAATGAAAAGTAAGTATGAATAAAAAATATATTCTAACCATGTATAAAGTTTTAAAAAGGATGTTCGTAGATGCGCTACGTCGTTAGAAGTCCATAGAAGAAAACCATGATAAATTCCAGATGTAGAAATAGATAAGCTCATGGTTACAGAGTATCTAATTCCAAACGGGTAGCATTGAGTTGTAGCAAATCATCAAAATTAGCATATATTTCTTTACAGTACTTTTTATAATATGCCATATAATAATGTCTTATGAAACAAGGTGGGTATGAATGTTTTAAGGCTTCCATTATTAGACGTCGTATGCAAATATCAATTTGTTTATCAGTTGAATTTAAACGTCTGTATCTTGCAAAATGATTAATGATCACATTACGTTGTATAGTTATACTCATATTAGTATTCCAATGAGTAAGTAATTGATTGTGCAATTAAAATTACATCTTTTATCAAATATCTTATAACACAGTTTTTCTTGATGATCATAATATAGTGATATCCAAGAAATCTATTTCTTTTATGTTATTATGTTCAGATTCTATGAGCTCCAAGTTAGATGGATAAAAACTAAAGTCAAAAATAAAAGTTCAGATATTCCAATTAAAACATCATCAACGAAGTGGAAATATGGCATCTCGCTAATAATTTGAGTTCCTTGTTGAGTTCTTCGCTAATAATTTGAGTTCCTTTGATAAATAAAAATCGGCAAGTAGAGATAAGCATCCCTCCCCCCCCCCCCCCCCCTGGGGTATGCCGTTGATTTGTTTATAAAATCTAGATCCATTGTATAAAACGTTTTCGAATATGACCAATTTAATAAGGTTTTTAAATCTATTTTTGTCATAATATAAATGTAAATCAGATGCCAAATATGTTTCCATCAAAATCTCAAATAGGTCTTGCAAATTAATGTTGTTAAATAAGTCTTTGAAATCATAGCTTCTAAAATAAAAATGATCAGGGAATGTTTTTAACTTTTCAACAACTTCGTAGCTGTTATTCACCATAACGGTGCCATTGGTTCGAATTTTCTTCATTATAGGTGTCAATATCTTTAACAAAATTTGATTTGCTTTAGTTAAGTAAGTATGACATCCAATAGTTACAGGGCTGAATTTAATAAGCTTTTTATGGATCTTAGGTGTCAGAACTAAATATGGGAATTTAACAGTTGTAATGTTAATTCCAATACGTTTATAAAGAGCTGTTATGCGGTTAACATTAATAGTATAATTACCTAGAATTTGTTTGTACATATTGCTGTCCTCATAGCAAGTTCTTAGTTTTTCAACATAAAATTGTTTGCAGGTAAATGCGTAGTTATTTACTTTATCCATATAGGATATTACGTACTTGTTCTGGAATTCTTCCATAACTGCTTTGTTGATTTTTTCAGAAGCACAATATTGTTTTCGTAAGTTATAGTTCTTCTCAAAGGCATTATATATGTTATATCTACATTCATGTAAAGATGCAATAGGGAAACTGCATTTGATCACCATTCTGTAAATAAATTGATCAATTTCTTGATAAAAGGTTTTTTCAACAGTGTTGAAATCTTGTTGTCTAAATTTAGTACCCAGTTTTAAACACTTGTATAAAGAAGAATTATTTGCAATCGATTATCTCCAGTAACGATATGTTTGTGATCTTGATTGCACAAAAGATGGTTTTTACACTGGCATTTATAATTAATGTGATTGCCTAGATTTTTACTGAGCATATTATAGTTGAATATTTTTCTTCCACTAGTCTTGGCAAATCGAAAAGTTAAACAGATTTCAGTGTGTAACATCGGCAATAGAAAGTTGAACTGGTGTAGAATATCCTTAAATGGGATATGATCAAAGGTTTTGTTACTAAATGTGACGATAAAATATTCCCTATTTATTTCAGCAACTGTTTTTTCCAAATTGATGCCATAATGTTTGGCACGTATTTTAAAGCAGTTATAAAAGGTAGCAATGTTTGCAGCATAAATGTCATTAATAGCTTCATGTTCTTTTAAAATTGAAATTCTTTTCCATTCGTTCCATAGATGTCGGATGTATTTTTTCTTTATGCCATATACATAATTCTTAATCCAGTTTGATTTAATTTGTGTATTTCAGAAAGGTATCCATTAATTTTTTCTACGTAAGCTAATAAACTAATACGTTTTTTGTTGCCCACTCTTTTGCCTCTTTTTGTTTTCATAGCCAATTGTTGAATGTAGTCAGTAGGTGGATTCTTAAAATGTATATGGTAATCCAAATTAAAGGTTTATAATTACATGTTTATACTTACATGTTTATAATTACATTGAGTTATATAGATAAGGTTTTTGCAATAAAAATCTTGTACAGATATGATTCATAATATATTCATGCATGCAATGTAAACACTTTATTATGGGTTTATATGTTTCAAAGTTTTACAATCATTTCGGGCAATCAAGGGCTAAATTAATAGAAAATGTATTTTGCAAAACCTGCAGCTTCATGCAAAGTGGAAAATATTTTCACAATGAAAGAAACAAAATATATTGAAGATTGTGTACAAATATAGTTTGTCACAATGCTGCAGCAAAATAGCCTTTCATTTCACTAATTATATGTTTAGAAAATAGTTTGTACATATAAACACGAAACAATTACAAAAATTTTAGTCAATGCAAACAGATTGCAAAAGTAAAAAGTATACCAAGGATCATGCACAAATGCAGTATATTGTGATGTTTCAGTAAAATAGTCTATTTCACTAATTATATATTTGGAAAATAAAGTTTACGTATATAATACAAAACAATTACAAAAATTTTAGTCGATACAAACAGATTTCAAAAGTGGAAAACATTTCCATAATTAAATAAAATATAATGAGGATCGCATTCAAATCAAATGCAGTTTTTCACTATGCTACTGTAAAAGACTACCACTTGCAAGCGCTGTCCTTGCAGGGAAAGGAAGGGAAAACTCCAATCTTAAAATATATTTTTATGCAAAAAGAAGAAAACTTTTTAAGCATAAAGTAGAAGTACTTGGGAAAAACAAAAGTGGAAATTCAAAGATCCACAGAAGAATCACATGCTTGTTAATAATGCTTCACTCGTAATTGTTTTCACAAATAGAAGGGATTTCATTTTTCTCTCAACTTCACTATATAAGGAATTTTTGTCAAAATTATAAAATTTGGGATATTTTTATATTTTTCAGGAAATTGGGAGAAATTGTAAAAATTCGGGAGAGTTGGCAACTATGGACATTTTATTAGGGAGGAGGGGGGGGGAGGTTACTCTATCTCATTTCATACTAAAATTGGACTTTTCAATTACCAATTAATCCAGTTATTGCACCTTTTTAATAAATTCTAAATTCCTTGCAATCTAAAAAATTTCAGTTGCAAAAAACATCAGTTATTAAAGACTGTTCATTGGCAACATGTAAAATTTTTTTATGAATATTTTTCTATATGGTCTTGTTTTTCCCCCGCATTTTGTATAGATTAAAAAATATAGATGTGTCAGTATGTCACCACTATGCTGTCTATGATATGTTCTGTGAAATTGGTTGTTCCAATGTTAAAAATTTCATGTCCTTAATCACAGTTCATCCTTTTATCAGAAATTTTAAAGCACAGTATTAGCAAATCCTAAAAGTAAATTATTGATAATGTTTTTCAACTGTGTCTTCATGTTTGATTAACATTGTGCCCAAGTTTTCATGTTCAAGAGTGTCAACCAAGTGATTGTTGCCTTTGTAATTCCAGTAAAATTCTTATGCTTAGTGCAGAGATTCCGAACTTTGTTTGTAGAAACCCTTAAAGTATATAGCAAAACCCCTACTTGGCTGACATTAGGTTCGACAGGGGGTAAATTATAAAATTGGCATATAAAGTAGTAGATTTTATAAATAATTAACTCACACTTTTGAATAAAATATTATGATAGTAGTTATTGCCTATTTCTATTTATTAATTACTGTTCATACAAAAATGACAAGCATTTTTGATTTACATCAGCTTACTTGTTAACAAATATTGTATGTGTATATATATATATATATATATATATAACCAATTTAAACGATTTGAAAAAAGGAAAGGGGGAAAACCATATGAATTGCATAAAAATGGCTGAGAGGGATAGCGACCTCTCATTCCCGTTTTAAGTACTTTTCGTCTAGACAACGCCCACGGATACCAATGCAATTCAATGACAGATCCCCGTAGCATGTGCAAAAATGAAAGCTCCAAAATGCAGAAAAGGAGGCCTCAGAATGCAGACAGAAAGAAGACAGAAATGGAACGACGAAATCACACTGGCAATGATGCTACCGACTAAAACGTATCGCCCGTTTCGCCACATGTAGTATGTACCCATACGCATGCGTACCTCGATTATTCAAATATGATGTCATATTCTCAAGTCATTACAGAATGAATAATCCTCTTCTTTAAAGAAAGAATTGTAAATATCTTTAAGGAAATTCCGTGGGTAATGATTTTTAAGTGCTTCCTGTAAAATGAGTTTGTTACACGTGAGACAATCTTTTTTGAAAGTATTATTATTACGATTTCTTCTCAGATGTCCTGTTATGATGTTACGGAAAATATTCCTAGTCAAATTCGACTTCCATCCAATTATTTGGTTAATCTTCATATCATAATTATTACGTTTATTGTACAGAACTGTATGAATTCCATTTTTATGTTTGTATCTAATGGTTATGTCCAGGAAATTAACTTCGTTTTTGACACTATTAGGGTTCTTGATAAGATCCAATTCCGGAGGATAAAAGTCAAATTCAAATTCAGGAGTATTTGAGTAATGGCCTAAAATCACATCGTCCACATATCTGTAATATGGCATTTCATATAATACATGATTATTCCTTTCGAAATATGTTAAATATATGTCAGCCAGGACTGATGAACAGCCCCCACCCATAGGAATACCCTTAATTTGTTGATAAAAGACTCCTCCGTTACATAATATGTTCTCAAACAAAACGATCTGAATTAAATCCATATACCTTCGTAAAGTGATTACTTTTTTAAGATTGTATTCTGTATGCACCAGTAAAAGTATTTCATGCAATTTTTTAAGATCAATGTTGTTGAAAAGGTCCTGGAAGTCATAACTGGTAAACTGTATATCTTTATTGCAATACTTCAGTCGTTTAATGACCTCAGAGCTGTTTTTTATGATTATTGGATTTTGTACTAATAAAGCTTTATATGCAGGTTTAAGTATATTCATAAGTTTTTTGTTAGCCAATGTAATATATGTATTACATCCTACAGTTACCGTACGAAATTTCACGGGTGTTTTATGCAGTTTTGGAATGAGTACTAAATAAGGAAAGGACACAGTTTTTAAATTGATGCCAATTCTTTTATATAGAGCCCTGATTTTATTTGTCATCACAGTTAAATTATATGGTAAAGGTTTGTACATTGTGGGTTCCATGTAAGATTTATGTAAGATTTCTATGTAATAAGGTTTGCAGGTAATTGCGTAATTCGATACCACTTTATCAGTATATGTGATCACAAAACGTTCTTGTACTTCCCTGATAGAAGAGGGGATGATTGAATTCCATTGAATATTGAGTTTGCTATTATATTGGTTGACAAAACAGTTTAGGATATTATATTTCCATTCATCAAAGGCTTTTATGGGTAATCCATATTTAACAGTTAATTTATATATGAAAGAATCCAAATCTAGATTAAAATCTTCTTTCACGTGGTCAAATTCTTGTCTGCGGAATTTTGTTCCTTTTTCAAAAAGATTTCTTAAAGGCAAATCATCAATCACTTCAAGATTACCTGTAATTATATGATTATGGTGTTTGTCTCGTAAATCACTAAGATGGCATTTACATACTTTACTATTCATCATAGATAAATTTTTACTTATTTGGTTATAATTGTATAATCTTCTTCCGTAGGGTCGTACATAACGGTATGTAAGCTTACCGTTATGTACGACCCTACGGAAGAAGATTATACAATTATAACCAAATAAGTAAAAATTTATCTATGATAAATAGTAAAGTATGTAAATGCCATCTTAGTGATTTACGAGACAAACACCATAATCATATAATTACAGGTAATCTTGAAGTGATTGATGATTTGCCTTTAAGAAATCTTTTTGAAAAAGGAACAAAATTCCGCAGACAAGAATTTGACCACGTGAAAGAAGATTTTAATCTAGATTTGGATTCTTTCATATATAAATTAGCTGTTAAATATGGATTACCCATAAAAGCCTTTGATGAATGGAAATATAATATCCTAAACTGTTTTGTCAACCAATATAATAGCAAACTCAATATTCAATGGAATTCAATCATCCCCTCTTCTATCAGGGAAGTACAAGAACGTTTTGTGATCACATATACTGATAAAGTGGTATCGAATTACGCAATTACCTGCAAACCTTATTACATAGAAATCTTACATAAATCTTACATGGAACCCACAATGTACAAACCTTTACCATATAATTTAACTGTGATGACAAATAAAATCAGGGCTCTATATAAAAGAATTGGCATCAATTTAAAAACTGTGTCCTTTCCTTATTTAGTACTCATTCCAAAACTGCATAAAACACCCGTGAAATTTCGTACGGTAACTGTAGGATGTAATACATATATTACATTGGCTAACAAAAAACTTATGAATATACTTAAACCTGCATATAAAGCTTTATTAGTACAAAATCCAATAATCATAAAAAACAGCTCTGAGGTCATTAAACGACTGAAGTATTGCAATAAAGATATACAGTTCACCAGTTATGACTTCCAGGACCTTTTCAACAACATTGATCTTAAAAAATTGCATGAAATACTTTTACTGGTGCATACAGAATACAATCTTAAAAAAGTAATCACTTTACGAAGGTATATGGATTTAATTCAGATCGTTTTGTTTGAGAACATATTATGTAACGGAGGAGTCTTTTATCAACAAATTAAGGGTATTCCTATGGGTGGGGGCTGTTCATCAGTCCTGGCTGACATATATTTAACATATTTCGAAAGGAATAATCATGTATTATATGAAATGCCATATTACAGATATGTGGACGATGTGATTTTAGGCCATTACTCAAATACTCCTGAATTTGACTTTTATCCTCCGGAATTGGATCTTATCAAGAACCCTAATAGTGTCAAAAACGAAGTTAATTTCCTGGACATAACCATTAGATACAAACATAAAAATGGAATTCATACAGTTCTGTACAATAAACGTAATAATTATGATATGAAGATTAACCAAATAATTGGATGGAAGTCGAATTTGACTAGGAATATTTTCCGTAACATCATTAACAGGACATCTGAGAAGAAATCGTAATAATAATACTTTCAAAAAAGATTGTCTCACGTGTAACAAACTCATTTTACAGGAAGCACTTAAAAATCATTACCCACGGAATTTCCTTAAAGATATTTACAATTCTTTCTTTAAAGAAGAGGATTATTCATTCTGTAATGACTTGAGAATATTACATCATATTTGAATAATCGAGGTACGCATGCGTATGGGTACATACTACATGTGGCGAAACGGGCGATACGTTTTAGTCGGTAGCATCATTGCCAGTGTGATTTCGTCGTTCCATTTCTGTCTTCTTTCTGTCTGCATTCTGAGGCCTCCTTTTCTGCATTTTGGAGCTTTCATTTTTGCACATGCTACGGGGATCTGTCATTGAATTGCATTGGTATCCGTGGGCGTTGTCTAGACGAAAAGTACTTAAAACGGGAATGAGAGGTCGCTATCCCTCTCAGCCATTTTTATGCAATTCATATGGTTTTCCCCCTTTCCTTTTTTCAAATCGTTTAAATTGGTTATATCCTGCTTCAGTATATAGTGCTGCATTGCGCCTTTTTCTGAGTGGTATTATATTACATTTTTACGTATTTTTCATATTTGTATAGTTATATATATATATATATATATATATATATATATATATATATATATATATATATATATATTGTAATATTTTTGTGTTAATATAATTGTTTTTCATAAAATTGCTAACAAAAAAATGAATTGCATTTTATAGTTTTAAGATAAATTCACAATTGAAAAAAATACCCAGATTAAGAAAAATATTGATTATAATTGCCTAATTTAATGTGCAACTTGGGTTTACTTTTGTGAACAAAAGTTAATCCATCTCATCTTTGATAGGCAAACTCATTCTTCCACAGACAAGTCTATTTCTTAGTTTAGTTTTTATATTCGTTTGACATGAAAATGCTTGCTCACACAAGTATGACATTGAGAATTATAACAATATCTTTATATCTTTCTGGAACATATTCGAAAACTTAGTTTTTTAATAACCAAAATACATCAAATGAAAGTTTCTTAAATTTAATTTTTAGGGTGGTATTGTAATTCAGTTTAGTCAATTGTTTTTTTTTTCCCTGCAGGCTGAGTGAATATTCTGAGCTACTTGGATAGTCTACAAAAGACAAATTCGTGTGGAACCCATGGCACAAACTCATGCAACCCTGGTTGGGAATCACTGGTTTAGTGTATAAAAATTTTCGATATCTGAATAATGCAAGTATATTTTGTATCTCAATGTATATTTTGTGACAGAATTTTTATAGCATGTATTAGAAATTCACAGATCATAATGCTTTGATTCATTTAATTTATAAAATAGTTTATTAATTACAATTTAAAATAAGAAAGAAAAACATAAATTAAGAAATATTAGTCATAGGTTGCCACAAGATAATTTTTTTTTAAAGCAAGACACGACTAATAAAATTAATTTGCTTTTTAAAGCTAACATGTCTTTATTCTGTGAATCAAAACTAAATAAAAAATATTTTTACAGTTTTAAAATTCTATAAACTTTAAATTAAAATTATTATAATTTAATAAAATTATTTCCTGCTTACATGAAATGTAATCTATCTATCCAAAAGGCAAAATCCTGGTTCACAAAGTAAAAACTCACTAACTAAACTCACATGCAAAATTTCACAGCAACATATGTTTTATTTTTTTTTTCCCTTAATTTTGTGAGAAAATAAAAAAATATAGTTATGGGTAAAACCACTGCCACTACAGGCCTCTAATGTTGTTGACTTAATCTTGCATTCAACCACTTTCTTTTATAGAATCAGCCCTTGAAGCAACTTCCTTTACAAAAAAAATTTTCTAATTTAAACTATTACTTTTTCATACTTTAAAGCTCAATATTTATATCCTTGTTTACATTATTTGACAAGCGTGTCAAAAGTGATACAGACATGTTTTATTGTTACACTCATAATTTTAGTTTGATTGCAATGTGGTTTCTATTTAAAATGTCCCCCCAAATGTAAACTAATGTTTAAAACAATTTCAAAAATATTTATTTTTTGAAGCAGAAAAGGTCAAATCTCTCCTTAAATTACTGTGATCATGTTTCAAAATAATTTTTTTGTGGCAATAACACTACAATAATATTTAATAAATGTTTTATATGTATAATTCTCTTAATTTCCCATTAAAATAAGACAATTAACATAAAATTTAATTTTATTTAACTAATAAATAGCAAAATTTGAGGGAACCTAAAAATTGAGAGACCATATTAATATTAGAAAGAAAATCTAAAACACACACTAAAACTTAAATTACTTCAAGTAGCATTAAACCCAAAAGCATGGGATACAGAATAAAGAAATACAAAAATGCTTAAAATTCTAATCTGGCAATAAACAAAAACTAAAAAGACCTACTAGGCATGCATTTAAACTGAAAAGATATAATTAATACAATTTTTTTTTTTTAATCAGGCTTGCATAATTAGAAATTAAAAAATTAAATAATTGATTTCGGGGTGCAAAACTAAGCAGATTATGTGTCAAACAAAGCCAACATTAAGGTAGCAACGTTAGTATGGTATTCTAGTTCACCCTTTAGAAAGATTTTACCTTAAGATACATAACAGACTTTTTAGATGATGATTTAATCTTGGGCAATCCCTACAAAAAAGATAGATCTCAGAAAAAGAAATTATACAGTGAAAACAAGAGTACAGAGATAGGAAAGTCAAAAGAATATACAAAACATATTCCTAAATAAGGTACATGCCCTTCTGTTATGATTTAAAAATATTAGCCTTACATTCAAAAAAAAAAAAAGATCATAAAAATAAATATTTGTCCCATTATTTTTATAATAAAGAATTTGCAGGTAATAAAGGATTATTATTGATTAATTTTATGAATATAATTATTATATACATTATAACAATTATATTCATAAAATTAGTCCTTTCGTTTTAAGCACATATGAAAATTAAAATTCTACACAGTCATTGTGTTCTGAAATAATAAGTGGTGAACATACCAAAAAAAAATGACTTTCTAAATCTATTAAATATTTGTTAAATATTGATACAAATATTAAAAAAAAAAAAGAGTTATCAAAATATTCAAATTAAAATGTGTTTTATAATAAAATTGGTGAAGTAATAGATGAACAAAACAAGCAAGCCTCCTTGACAGATAATTTTTCTCAAAAGTTTTATTTTCAACCTTGAGAGCATTATAGCATTAAAACTAATTAATCCAGAATCTTAAAGCTTTGCATGCTATTATATTATGTGAATATCTACATAACACTCCACCTAATTTTATATAACTGTCAAACAAATTTTTATTCATTAATTTTTCTTGTGTAGTACTAAATAAAGAGTAAGACAACATACCCTAAAAATATAATGCCATGTAAAAAAATAATGGCAGGTCCATAAAATTTGAATATTACGCTATTTCACAACAAACATTTTTGAGTTGGTAAGCCCCCAGCCCACTTAAACCTGAAACTCTAGGATATGTTATGATATTGAACCTAAATTTTCCAAAATATCAGAAATACAAAACCTAATGTTATATGATTAAAGAACACATTTTAAAATGAGATAATACATCTTAAATGAATCTGTAAAATATTCAAGTTTTGAGATATGTATGACATAAACCAAAAATTTACAATAAAATTTTAGAAAATGGAAAATTTCAGCATATGTTTCTAACTTAAATATATGTCCTAAATCAAGAGATAGTTTTTGAGAAATTATTTTACAAGCAATGAAGCTGTGTCTAAAGAATATTCTGATACAAATTTATTATCCTACAGCAAAGTGTAGAATAACAAGAATTAAAAACGTATTTGTCTGTCATGACTTAAAACTTCAGAATGATTCAATGAATTTACATACTTCTTTCACTGGTTTGATAAATTTAATAAAAAGTATGTTTATGGCTAAAAATATTTCTACTTTGTACCACTTTAATATATAAAAATTCCAAAATGTACTTAAAAGCTAAATATCTCCTGAAATGTGCAATCTAATTTGGTAAAACACTTTTCAAGCAATAAGACTGGATTCAGGAAATGTTTTAATACAAGTTTTAGTCTTCTACACTTCTCAGCAAAACAAGGAATTAAATATATGTTTTGTAGTCTATAATGGCAGCTTATAATTCAAAAACATATTCACCAATTTAAGCCTTTTTTTAAATGCTTAAGAATTATTACATTTATAGTTAAAATATTTCAGACTAAAAAATGTACCCGGCGCTGCCCAGGTTCATACTGTAGTGTACCCTCACAGCAGTTTATTTATTTATTGACTTGTTATAAGTGAGCATATTAATAAAGCATTCTTTTGTTTGCGAGAGTTCGCTGCATGTTCCGGTGAACAAAATATAAAGAACACTTTAATAATACACCTGCTTATAACAAACACAATGAAAAAAAATCTCGCCGAGGCACATCGTCCTGAAGTACCTGGGTATCAAATTTTATGTATGTACAACGCTTAGCTTTCCTACTATATACTGCAAATACACAGAGACAGACATATTCTTTTATTATGCATAGCTGCACTCATACAGAGCATCTGCACTCTAAGTATATGTTGTTGTTGAAACCCAGACCGTCTGACCTACCAGAAAGGTGTAAGGTAACTGTTTGGACGGTCGGGAAGTGCTACCCAATTTAGACCGGAACCCAGTGGGGGAGGCATCCACAGGGACCGTACCCTCCTTCCCCTACCACCAACCTCTCGGAAGGACTTTCGGACCCACATGTTTAACGTGATCGTACTCCGCATGAACACGGCGGCAGTTTTGCCAGTGGCTGGAATCGAACCCGGGCCTACCGAGTGCAACTCCAGCGCGCTAACCAATGGGCTACCGCGCCCTACTCTAAGTATATGTGAAATTTTTAATGATAGGAATCTGAAAATAACAATTTAATTGGCTCTAAATTTTGCATTTCTTCTTTGCTGATACTTATTTCAATATTTCCTTCGGTTCATCGAAATCTATAAGTTTCATTGGCACTCCTTCTACGTGCATTATAGCAAACATAAACACAACATAAATAAGCCATTAGTTACAAAAATAGGGCTGAAAACATGGGAGTCAAACACCCCAAAATACCTCATTTTGTATTATTACACGTTAAAAATATATAGAGAAGTGAAGCTAGATTTTGAATGCATTTTTATTTATCTTACAACAATGGCTATTATGCTTTTGCGTTATCACGTGTTAAAAGGACATGTGCTGGGGAAAGAAAACTTTTCCCATTGTTGGCGGTAAATAGTTGATTTGAACACATTGAAAAATTTCTAAACTTTAATTAAAAATTTGGAAAAAGGGCTTCAAAGGACTTCAGTTCAGGTATAAATGCTACTGTGTGCAAAACCCCAGACCTGCAAGTGCAGTAGATATCACACAGCATCATGGACAAATAGATAATTTCTTTTATTAATATAGATTTTGTACAGTGTTAATTTTATTTCAGCATTACCGCAGCAACCCCAGTTATTTCTGCTAGTACAGACATATATGTAAACAAGTAAATTTTTTAATTTTTAGCTAATTTACAGATATCCTTTAGATCTTTCATTGTATGCAATAACATACTTATTTTGTCATACTTGAAACCTATACTGATTAAAACTGATTATTTGTTTAAGTATTTATTTTCTTTTGCCTTATTTTACTGTTATACGCTTCAAAAGTTTACAGCAATATTTTTCAACATTTATGTACACTGTTTTATGGAATTTTATTTCACAATATCAATAACTTCAACATTAAAAGTATAAAACTACAACTGTCCATAATATCAGCTTGTATAATCCAAAATGAACTAGCTGTATATACTTGCATATTCTTTGACTGATCATTTTCATAAAAGATTGAATTTTACTTTAGAATACTGCAATCAATATACACTGGATTTAAAATGTTTAGGACCCTAATTAAATAATTTAAATTCCCCTTTAAATTCCCTAAAATTTGATTAAACTATTTAAAATAATCATTGAGTAGATATTTTTCTTAAAATGATTATTTTTAAGTAATGAAAAAAGCTCATTTTTATCAGCTGCCACTGACATAATATAGTGCATCAAATATCTGAAAAAATGAAAAAGGATGTATAAAACTCTTAAGATATGCATCATGTGGGACATACTCTACATTTGTGATAGAGCCCGATTTGAAAATGAGTCAGTTAAATAAGCAATTTCCGAAACACCACACACGGGGAGAAACTTGTATTGAATGCTGTTAACCATGCTGATTTTCCTGGATTCACTCAGTCTTATTGTGCTTTGTTTTCATTGCTAATATTTGCAATCTGTTTTCATTTGCTAATATTTTTATATTTATTTACCATTATTATTCAAATATATTAATAATAAAATAAAGGAAAATTTCCTAAATACTGCTAATAAAATATTATTTATTTAGGCGCTTACAATGATTTAGGCTCATTTGAAACACTATTATTGCTTGAGGTGAACATATACAGGGTGTATATAAACTGATGGTCAGAACTGTAAGGAGTTATAGAACTCACCAAAACAAACAACTTTTAGATTACAAAGTGGGGTCGGAAAGCAACCGGTGAGCCACGAGAGGGCGCTTTCTCTGGGAGTGGATGAAATGTCACGTCATAATGGAGTGATGTGAAGACGAATAATGGAAATTTATTGACAAAATGTTTAGAATAAATGCTCAAATGAACGATCACCAACTGCGAGACAGGCGTCACAGCGGAGACAGTGTGAATTGCGCACACTGGGAAGATTCCTAGCATTTCATGAACGTCTGCAGCTGTAACGCTAATTCGGGCAAAGAGATCCTCTGGTGACTTGATGGGTGTCTTGTAAACGGTGCTTTTTAGCTGTCCCAAAAGGAAAAAATCCAGGCAGGATAGATCGGGAGATCTGGGAGACCACGTGACGGAATCACCACAGCCAATCCATCTGTTCGGAAAGGCAATGTCCAGGTAGTTCCGCACAATCCTGGTGTAATGTGCTGGAGCTCCGTCGTGCTGGAGCCACATAATCACTCGATGATTTGCTGATACAACATGTAGTAAATATGGCAGCACCTGCTGGAGGAAGGTAAGGTACTTCTGTCCATCTAGGTGGTCTGGTAACAGATACGGGTACCAATTAATTGGTCATTGATAATCCTTGCCCACACATTCACAGAGAACCTTTGGTGGTGGCATCTGGAATGCGGATGTAGAATGCGGATTTACTATCTCCATTTTGATGCGATGTTTCATCCACTCCAGAGAAAGTGCCCTCTCGTGGCTCGCCGGTTGCTTTCCGACCCCACATTGTATTGTGAAACTTGTTTGTTTTGGTGAGTTCTATAACCCCTTACAGTTCTGACCATCAATTTATATACACCCTGTATTTTAAAAATAACATTTTTATTACAGGTTATGTATAGATATAAATGTAGGATATCTATTGTAAAATGTGTAACAATAACATGTTTTTACATTGCTCATGCAGTGCTTTGATGGAAAAGAATGATTTTTATTGGTTTATCATTCCTTTGAAATTGCATATTATACTGTACAGTACAAGTGTACTGTATGTTATCATTGTTGCATTCTATCATCTCTTAAGGATTTAGCTAAAATATCAGAATAATCCCTTACTTTCATACGTATGAGAAAAAGTACACTGTAAATGTATAATTTTGTGTACAGAATGAAAACTTATTATTACTTTAAATATTATTATTATTACTTTAAATAATGTTAGTAATGATTAATGGTGCATAATCTATCAATTAAACTTTACCATATGTTGAACGAATATCATATTACATATAGCGTTCGATATAATCTGCAGTTTCACAGAACAGCTGTAGGTCTTGGAATCTGTTACCTGTGGATACGAGTGGACAACTGTACCTAATTTTCGCAATAGGTTTTCATGGTTATTGAAAAAAAATCAGACATTTATATTATTATGCTTTACAACATAAATCATCTGTTCCATCTCTTCCATAAATACTTAAACCTTCGAATTTTCAATATAAATTATTACCAATGAGAGGTAAAAGTAATATGCTTTAACTTATGATTTGTAAACGAACTAAATTTTCTTTAGATTCTCAACCTTTGGTAAACTAAGGAAAGAATCTATTAAAAACCAAAATCATACTTTCAGTTTTTTTTAAATTGTATTTAAAGAGTAAATTACTGTTAATTTAAAAGGTATTTGTTTTAAAACACTATGACATTAAAAAAGGGCTGCTATTAATCCCCAAAAATCCAGTTTAGGAATGTTTCTTGATTAATGGAAATATAATTAAACAAGGATTAAAGTATAATTGACTTACACATGATATAAAAAAGAGCAGATGAAATTTTTTCAGAAAAGCAGAGAGCAATAAGAAAAAAGTGGTAGAAAACAGAAGAATATGAAAAATTATCTTCTATACAAGGAGTGAGAAATAATTGTCTGACCTTGAGTAAATTTATTAAGAACAAACTACTATTAAAAAAATGATATGAAAGATTCTTCAAACATAGTCATTCACACCTTTTGATAATGAACAAATTTATCACTCTTTAGAAAAATAGAAAAACAAGATATGGTCGTGTTTCTCTGGCACTAGACTCAAACTACAGTTGTGTAACTGTTCTTTTAAAAGACCTATAATTTTATCTTGAATTTTCTAGATGGCAAAGTCATGTATGAATATACATGAACATTTCATGAAAATCAGAGTCCACTATTGAAAAAAAATTAAGTGCTTACTTTTAGGCATAGTAGAATAAAATATATTTATAGTATTTTAAAGCATATTTAAATTTTCAAATTAAACTGAAAGACTTAAGTTATATTTGAACCCTGCAAAAAGTAATTCATGAAAGATACTTATCCCTGCCCTACAGTATAATCCTTAACAAACAAGATATTAATAAAATGAAAATTGCATTGGCAAGTTTTTCTAGTCTCACTTTTATAATAACTACTATTAAGACACTTCTTTTAAAAGATCTATTGTCTTAAAGAATCTACAGAAACTATGTACATATAAGATATTATATTATTACACTGTATAGTGAAATGCAGTTAAATTATGTACTGAATTTCTTCAAAACTAAAATTAAGAACTTTTCAAAACTTTCAATATGTGATACAAACCGTGTTAATGCTGCAAATTACTGCCCTGAAACTCTGCTAACACAGGTGTTAATTATTTATATGGAAACAAATATATGGAACCCTTCATTATTCATTCTAAGTTACTTCAACTATATATATATATATACTCTAAATAAAGGAATTACTTTAATACAGACAATAACACACATACCACATAAACTCTTATTTTACATTTAGTATTAATGTCTATTAAAACAAAAAATATCACAAAACTTAAAATTACCTCAGCATAAGACTCCATGTCCTCCAAGAATTGACCAAGAAGAGTAACTGTAAAAATGATATCAGATATCCAAAATTGTTGAAAACTAATCAAAGCACTGGAAGTAAATTCTATAACAGATTGTTGCTGGGTTGCATCAATGTGCCATCCGATCAGAATGTCAACAGTATCCTATGGAATATTTTTAACATTTACTAATAAAAAATATATACAAAGTTATCTAATTTTTTCATAAAAACAAAATGGACTGTTTCAGAACCTTACTAAGATTTAAAGCATTTAACATTTATATTAAAAACTAAAATAAATTTGTATTTAGACAAATATATATTTACATTTAAGATTCATTTAAACACTTAGATATGATAAATTTACTGGTACACAAAAAGTACAAAAGTGCATAATCAAATGTGTTTATAATAAAGCCAATAGTGAAATTATGGAAATAATGAGGTGAACAAAACTCTCTTTGAACCTACTTCTGGAAATAAAAACATAGTCTTTGACATCATAAAACTAAATCAATGAATTGGTTTTATGATATTGTCTATAAAGGCAGATGAAAGAAGGAAAGGTACGAACAAGTTGCCAAAAATGACCCTGGTCACTTAGAAGTGATGGAACTATCATTTAGAAAGCTTCCCTTGAAATTTGCCCTTCTCTTGAATTAGTGATTGCTTTGCTCACTCTGGAACACCAAAAATCTTGTTGATAATCCCATCCACTAACTTTGCAAGCCCCCTCCTACTCTTTATTGAAAGACAAAATTTATTAATATTCCCCAGGTGCCAATAGACCAGCAGATAGTAAAAAAAAAATCCAAGTGGAATCATTTTCTCTCTCTAGTAGCCATCATCCTCCACAGTATTTCTACATGTGCTTCCTGTCCCAACTACTTGAATTTCAGTCCTATGTTTTCCCATCCTTCCCTGTTTTGAAGCATTATTCCTAGTGAAACAGTCACTATTTTCCTTTTATTCCTTTAATGCAAATGATTTCAACATTGGCAAATTTTTTTGTCTGTTATTTAGAGTATCCGTTAATTACATAGAAATATATATACTTTAGGACTCTCATATCGTGGTGTTTGCTATCCCGAAGTGTTCGTTAAAGAAGTTTTACTGCATATCAATACATAAATTTCTGCCAGGAAAATATAGAGAATTTTTAAAAACTCTAGGGGGGCAAATACATTTTGGAGGGTGAGTTCTTAAAATTGGAGAACAAAACAAAAATAATGAAATTCTAAAAACTGCAGAAACTTTATGGAAAAAGCTGATTCAAAATGTACGTTTCTTATAGGGAAAATAGAATTTTTATAGACCCTTGGAGTATGTTTAGAGATGAACGTGAAAGCTCTTAAAATCTAAAAGCAAAAAGCAACAAAAATTTAAAAACATTACAAACTTTGTACAGAAAAAGTAGATTATTTCTAACTTACACTGAAATGCTTTGAAAAGACTCCTGGATATCCACTAGATATTTCAAAAATCACATTCACAATAGCAATGAGCAAATCAGGTACATCAGCTACTTCCAATGTAGATTGCAATCGAGACATAACAAACTAAAAAATTAAAATTTGTGTAATTTGCATTCAAAATGAAATTCCCAGACATATATATGAGAACAGTGAACTAAACAATTTTAATCTAAATAAAAAAAAAATCAAATCATCTTACTGGCACAAGTTCACACAAACTTTGCTTATCACCATCAATTTTCAGCATCTGAAAAAAAAATTTAAGAAAGCACCTTCATATTAAACATTAATGATTATAGAGAACATTTTTTTTTTAATTTATCACAAACTATAAATAATTTAAATAAATATTTTAAAGAAAATTACTGCATACCTTATAGAGGAAAATTATAGAATGTATTATTGTATGGAAGATTATGTATGTATTATATAGAAAATTACTGTAATGAAAAATATAGCATTGTGAAAGAAACAAAATAATAAAGTTAATCAGATTCTATGCAAGAGAATTTGAGTTTAGAATTGAGAATCTTGAGTTTATTATTATTATTGCACAAAAAATATGAAAGAAAATTACTCCCTCTTGAGAAATTTCATAGGAATTTACTTATTTTACAAGTTGTGCTATATTGTACTCAGTTTCTAATCTGTACTGGTTTAAACTAATGGCCCAGTCACATGCAGCCTACGACATCAGGTGTTGCATCCCGTGGAAACAAAAAAACAAAAACAAAAAAGAACAAATTTAACTGTGAAATAAGGAACTGCAGAAACGGCATTGCTCAATGATTCTTCAATACTAGAGAAAGCGTATTATCTGCTCTGGCATCGCTCTTTCCTTCGTGCCCCTCCTTGTGTAGAAGACTCTTGATTTAGCTGTAGGTATCTGTGTTTATGCCATATATATTGGTGGCTTATGATATGTACAAAATCATACGAACATTAGAAAATGGCTATAACTTTTAGATAAAAATAATGGATTATTTTTTAAAAATTGTTTAATCAGTTATGCTTTTATGTGGATTCCCAGTATTTTTTGAAAAGCTGCTCATATATTTATTTTGAATTCTTTTTCACTGTGAGCCCAGTTTTCCCAACGGAAAATTTTTTGTATAATAAAGAAGCAAATAAAAATTTTTTTTTTGTTTAGTTAAAAGATACACTTTTTCTGCTGTTCAAAATCAAAGGTCAAATCAAATGACCTTGAAATGAAAAATATAACTTACAGGGTCATGTGATGAAAGGTCATATCTTAAGCTACAAAATAAGCCTTATTCCAGTGCAATCCATAGATCAAGTCAAAATATACATATGTTTGAATATGTCAAGAATCATAAAAAATCACCATTTTCCAAACTTCAAATTTTTATAAAATAATTAATGAAAATTGGTGGTTAAAATTTTGCATAGTATCTTATATGTGTGAACAATAAAATATCAGTTTTTAAAAAAATACTGTGTTGATTGGGTTGAAAATGTAACTTTTTTGTGTTGATTTGATATGGAATGACCCTTGTATTTATTCTCCATGTGATAGTAGCAGAGGTGAAGATATTTTTTAAGCAGTTAGCGAAACAAGGCAAATGTATGGTAGTTTTGACAAATATTTTTGTATTGCCACGATGAGCACACTATCCATTAGAAGGGGAAAAATGGATCAACTAAGGAAAAAATAGTGCAAGGTGCTCGTTTTTCACTGTATTATTCATTAAGAATTACTTAGTTTTAAGTGTTGTATGAAAATGAATGCTTATGAAGGTAGATTGAATTGTTCCAGTTGACAAAATAATGGCTTTAACTAGTTCTCATCAATCTTTTCAAGGATTTTGATGAGAAAATGGAATTTTACTTGAGTTTTAAGATTTTGAAATGAATTTAAATTCCTCAGAAAGTTCAGATTTTCCCTAATACACATGGACCCTGTAACATGATTGTGACGACTTTTCAAAAGTTTGATGAGGGTGGTTAAATTTACTTTAGGATAAGATCTACTGGTATATATTGTTCAAAGGAGGTCTATTGGCATATATTATTAGCTGTGCCAACTAAGAAGTGCTGTCTAAAAAGAGGTCGCTAGTTATAAGCACCATAATTAGATCATAATTAAGTTCAGTGTTTTGAGCAAATATTCTGCAATCTTCTGTTTCACTATTTCACGTTGCTTTTTTTTAATTAATTTTTTATAATTGGCAATACTTATTCTCCTAAGTCATTTAAGTATTTTTCTATTCACAGAAATTTCCCTACCTTTCCTTTAATGACTAAAGATGGCTCATTTTTGCCTTTAAAAGCAGTTGATACTGTAATGATGGCAGAAGGTAAGACTAGAAGAATCAATGAATAATAAATTCTAGTATGAGTTAGCAAAGATTTATTAATAAATCACATTGTAAAATCAAAAGTATTGCAACATCGAAGGTTACAACAAACATATGCATCCATCATTGGCAAACAACATCACATGGCTCACTGACTGAGTGTAGCTCGTGCAAGATTATAAAGATAAAATGATTAATAGAAAATAATTCCCAGGTGAAACTTACAATACATTTAATCAACTGTCTTCTGCTAATTAAGTATTATTTTCAGATTATTTAAGACGGTAGTTTGAGTGAATTTTCTTTTACAAAAAAGGCAATATTTAAGATATTAATGGTTTACACATGGCACAATCTTTCTAACAGCTACATGTAAGAAATAAACTTTCGTACGAAACTTACCTCAAGTAGTGTTTTTAGCATTAAAATTCGCAAATCATCACATTTTGAAGTACTAATGACACTAAATTCCCAATCAAGTAAACTGAAAAAGATAAAGTTTCAATAAGTATAAACTAAGTGAAAAAAATATAACATTGTTATAAAAAATTTTTTTGCTCTGACTGTTGAGAGAAAATATGAAAAATAAATACTTTATTAGTCAACAGCATAAAAAAGTTAAATACAGTATGGAACACTTATAAAGGGAAAAAAGAGCCTTCTTTGTCAGAATAAATTAGACAGAGCAGCAGTACAAATGAGGGAGATGCATACTTGCCCTCATTGCACTGGTGCTCTGTCTGATTTATCCCGACAATGGCTTTTATTTGTCTTTGAAACTGAATGATACCTTATTCAATCTTTTTATGTGGTAAACTAATGGAAGTATTTAATTTTCAGATTATAACATTAAGCTTTAAATACATTAAAATTCAAAAACTTTATGAAAAATTTGATATTTTACAAAAACAATTATCTGAAATACTGTCAAATAAACATTAATTAAACTAACAAGATAAATTATAATATAAAGCATTTAATGATATAAAATACAACTTAATTGGACAGACAGCATAAAGGCTACATTTTGAAACACCTAGATTTCTGTTAGATTATTTCACATACAGAATAAGTGTTGTTGTTGAAACCCAGACCGTCCGACCTACCAGAAAGGTGTAAGGTAACTGTTTGGACGGTCGGGAAGTGCTACCCAATTTAGACCGGAACCCAGTGGGGGAGGCATCCACAGGGACCGTACCCTCCTTCCCCTACCACCAACCTCTCGGAAGGACTTTCGGACCCACATGTTTAACGTGATCGTACTCCGCATGAACACGGCGGCAGTTTTGGCAGTGGCTGGAATCGAACCCGGGCCTACCGAGTACAACTCCAGCGCGCTAACCAATGGGCTACCGCGCCCCATATACATACAGAATAAGTGTATAATAATTATCTCATGGGATTTCTTCATTACAGTTATCAAGAATCCTTAATAAACTATTATTGAAAAATGTAATGTGCCATCCAATGCGACTTTCCTACAAATGAATAAATTTCAATATTCTGAAACAAAGATGATGATGATGATGATTTCATTTTGCTGAAAGCCCCAATGGGCCTGTTAAAAAAAATAAGCATGCCAGATTTCATAGAAATTAGTTGATTATTTCAAGAGATATCGTACTTCCAGTGGTAAAAATAAAATTTCTGATTTCTAGAAAACAAATGGCTTGGGATAACTTCTAAAAAACAGTTTTAATTCATTTCTTGTTAAAAGTATTTACACATTATCCCTTCAATTTACAACGTTGACCAAATTTAAATATTTATGTTTTTTTTCATTTTAGCCCTGAAGCACGAAGGAAAATGATGCATGTTAGCATCTCATAAATGTGATTCACTTTTGTATTAAAATATATACAAAATATCTATTTTTCCTTAACCATTTTTACGATAATCTTTTTTAATGTTTCTGAACAAAAAAGCATTAAAAAAAAGTATTTTAAAAATTAAGGAATTGAAGAACAAAATGCTTCTTATTTTACATTTTACTAAATAAATCCATTCACATTCAAGTTGGATATTGACGCCATTACAATACTTTCCATTTGCACATATTATGTATTGTTAGAGAAGTAAAAATAAACAACCATTTCTGGCTAGCCTCAAACCAGAAACGCTAGGCTGCACCTTCAACCCACTACAATTTGAATGATAAAGGTACAATAGCCTCCCACGTAAATTAGATAGTAGCAGGATTGCAAAACACACACAAAATAGAAACTAGCTTAACTGCTGATCTGGACACACACAAATTTGAAAGCAAAATTTTTCTATACGGATTTTTATATTTTACACTGACACAATATTATTCTAATTAATACAGATGTTCACACTGACTGTTACTATCTCAATGCCATAACCTATTCAATTGTTTACACTCATACAAAAATATTAGGAAAAATAACTATGATAATGGAGAGAATACTAAATTTTATTTCTAGATTTTCGAGATTTTTATTCTAGACTGGTAAAACTCACCTTTTTGCTTTTACACCCAACATAGCACCAAGTGTTCCAACAGCACAAATAAATTCATTCTTCAACTCAGAATTTAAACTATAAAGAACAAAATTATTTAACTGTTATGTAAAGCACTTCAAAAAAATGTATTAAGCACATAAGATACTTTATAAATACAAATAAAGAAAAATCTAAAATTAAAAATAAACACAAATTAAATATATTAGAGCTGTCCAAGGAGTAGTAACTTACATGCTGTATCTATTCCGCAAAGAATTTTTTATGGCAGGTTTGAACCTATCTGTTCTAAATAAAATTTTCTTAGAAGAATAAAATTTATTAAATATCTTTTTATATTGAAAATTCTTACAATTTAATCCTGATATAACATTTTAAGCTAATGAAATATAACATTTTAAGCTGATGAAATATAACATTTTAACCTGATGAAATATGACATGTAACTTCAATGCAATTACTTTTGTGTAATCATGTATTAATTTCCTATGGCCTAAACATCAATTTCAGAAAATTGGTCTGCAAAGAAATTTTTGAGATAAAATTTGACCCAATTGACAATTAAAGATTGCTAGTTGATAAAGTTAAAATTTGAACAAAGAAATTAGGCAGCACTGCTCTAAACAGTTGTCACTCTTTTAAAATCTTAAAGTGTTATAATTTCTAGTAGAATAACAGCAGTGGTATTGTTGTGGCCTACGCGCAAAAAGCACTTTTCCTGTCCATAGGTTTTTTGCATAACCAAATCTGCTCTAATTTGCATACCGAGGCACACACATTTCTACGAAGCTCGAAGTTCCCGTGGCAACATAAGTATATTCGGAGGCTCGAGTAGGAGAGAAAAAGGAAGGAAGCGATAATCGACGAGAAGCAGAGGCGAATAGGCAAGCAACGGAGGAAGAGAGGACGGATAACCGCAATGTAGTATTCTGTAGTTTGACCCGCAATTGGATGCATGTATCATGCCGCATTTTTTAAGTTGAAAAGTCTTCAACAGGCGTTTGTAATTAGTTTAGATGTCGAATAAATACAGTCCACATTTAGAATCATCATAGTTGTTCATTTCACGGCAGTCATTGCCAAAACATGGTCCGTCAAGCCGGATCTTGAGTTGGACCTAGGACTTTGACTTGGAACTCGTTTGGGAGCTTGAATTGGACCTAGGACTTAGACTTGGAATTGGATTTGGAACTCGTTTGGAGGCTTTCGTTGAAGAGAGTAATATAGCAGATTTAAGCATATAAAGTTCAAGTAATTATGGCGAACGAAGAACAAATGATGCTCAACCGTCATAGAGGTGGATTAAAGACTGCAATAAAAATACCGCTGATGCCGAAGAAAGTGAAGATTTGGAACCAGTGGTGTTGCAAGTGAAAGTAGAAAAGGTACATAAGTTGCTTAGTCAAGTAGAAGAGCTGCGATTAGAGTATTATAAGTTTACAACTAAGATTTTGATAGCGTAGAGGACAAACTAGCAGACATTGAAACGGATATTTCAAATATAGAGATAAGCCTCAAACGTTTTTATATCTCAGTGTCTAGTTTAAAGGATATCAATAACAGTTCTAAAGATTTGAAAAGTTATGAAGTACATGTAAAGTTGCCTGAAATTCCTTTGCCAAAATTTTCTGGTAATTATGAAGACTGGAATAATTTTAAATCACAGTTTAATGCTTTAGTTACATCAAATGTTCAGCTTTCGGAATCTCAAAAATTATATTATTTGGAGTCATGTTTAATAGAAACGGCTAAGCAAATGCAAACGATAGAAGATACATTTTCTTCCATGTTTAAAACCCTTGAAAACAGATTTGTCAACAAAAGATTAATAGTAACTACCCATGTAAATGAATTGCTATCCATTGAAAAATTACATTTTGAATCCGCCAAAGATTGGTGATCATTAATTGATCAATTACAAAAGCATTTAAGAGCACTAAAATCCATGCAATTAAAACTAGACAAGTTGAGTGAAATTATGTTAATTAATATTGTGTTTCAAAAAATAGATAAGGAATCACGCAAGCAATTTGAAATGACATTAGCCTTTACCGGTTTAACAGATTGGAACACATTTCCTAAATTTCTAGAAAAGATATGCCAAATCCCAGAAAATATTCAAAGTAAAGCATCCCACTTCAAATCGAAAGTTCATTCTCCTCACAATGGTAAAACTAAAAGCTTAGTAACAAAAATCACAAACATGTTGACTTGTGTTATTTGTAAGAAACCGCACACAATTTTCAAATGTGAGTCATTTCTTGCAGCCACTCCAGTGGAACGTTAAGAGCTCATTAAGAAGCATTCCTTGTGTATAAATTGCCTTAGTAGTAGTTATAAAGTTGCTTTATGTCAGTCCAAGAATGTTTGTAATATGTGCAAATCAAAGCAAAATTCGCTTTTGCATTACCCTACTGGGACTTTCAATGCGCTAGATACGCAAAGAATGGTGGTCAGTAAAACCCCAGATTCGTTGATGAAAGAACGACTTAATGTAAATTGTGAAGATAGTATCGAAGTTACAAATATACTTTCTGCATGCCTCGTATCGACAAAGAAAACTGTTTAACTTTTGACAGCAGTTTTATGGGTTCATAATAACTTAGGACAATTTGTAACAGCAAAAGTAATTTTAGATAATGGATGGCAGTCAAATTTTGTACCACACATGATAAAATTGCAAGCATTTGCTACAATAACAATTAACAAATGGTAATAGCTCATTTTCGGCCTCATTGATTTTTTTAGTTGTTCTGAAAATTACGGATATTGTTCCTGCAAAAAAGATAGACATACAAAATGTAATAATTCCACCGCAGTTAGCAGATCCAAATTTTATAAAGCCATCTAAAATTGGCATGCTGAATGGAGCAGAAATATTCTTCAAGATTGTTAGAGGCGAACAAATTCGCACTTCGTTAAAGTCTCTCATTTTTCAAAATACTGTTTTGGGGTATATTGCAAGTGGCTACATTGAAAGCCACAATCAAACATCTAGTTATTGCAGACTTACATCTCAAATCAACAATATTGAAACCACTCTAGAGAAATTTTGGAAATTGGAAAACGTAAATTTAAATAAACGCATTTTAAATAAGGAAGCTGAAGACTGTGAAGCGCATTACAAAGCTACACACAGACGCGACATGGATGGTCATTACAAAGTTCAAATGCCATGAAGTAGGAATTGCATAATTTGGGGGATTCGAAACTTATCGCAGAAACAAGGTTAAAGTGATTACATCAAACATTGTCTAAAAACGTCCCAATGCTGGAGCTTTATCGGGATTTCATGCAGGAATATGAAGCATTAGATCACATAGAAAAAGACGAAACTACCCTTCCTAAAAACTTTTACCATCTTTCGCACCACAGTGTTTACCAGCCTGATAAGACAACTACAAAACTTCGCATAGAATTTAATGCATCATCACCCACAACTACAGGTAAATCACTGAATGACTTCCTATTAAAGGGAGATGTCATAGAAGATATTTCTGACATAATGTTGAGATTTCGAACATATAAATTTGCATTTATCGCAGACATTACAAAAATGTTTCGACAAATTCTTATTGAACCCTCTCAAAGAGACTTTCTTAGAATTTTATGGGCTCGCAATGCGAATGAAAACCCTACAACTTACAGGTTAAAGACGGTTACTTATGGAACAGAAAGTGTCCCATTTGGGGCCATTAGGACTTTGAAACAACTCGCTCAAGATGAATCTTCACACTTTCCGTTAGCATCGGAAATTGTTATGCGGGATTTTTATATGGATGATATTCTTTCTGGAGTGCAAAATATAGAGACAGTGCAAAAGCTACAACATGAATTAATGGCTTTACTTCAGAAAGGGGGTATGTCACTGCACAAGTGGACTTCTAACTCACCTAATCTTTTTAATAGTTCCTTAAATTCAAATCAAGAATGGAGTTTTCATGTAAATAAGCCCTCAATTGTAAAAGCTTTAGGCATGAGTTGGCAACCCGAGGAAGATCAATTTCTGTTCAAACTAGACTTTCAGTTCAAAGACTGAATCGGTCGTTAACAAAATGTTTTATCAGTTATTGCTCGCTTATATGATCCACTAGGTCTCTTAGGTCCTGTTGTATGCAAAGCTAAAATATTCCTACAAAAACTTTGGCTACAAAAATTGAACTGGGAAGAACCTTTAGCGCAACCTCTTGCATTGGAATGGCAAAAATTTGTTGCTTCTTTAAAGGCTATTCAAGAGCTACGAATTCCACGTTGAATTCTTTCTGACAATTGTAAAAAACTCATATTACACTGTTTCGTGGATACTTCAGAAGCAACTTATGGTGTCGCAGCTTATGTTCAGTGTATCTCATCAAACAACATGGCATCAGTCAAACTAGTGTCTAGCAAATCTCGAGTAGCCCCACTAAAGACAATCTCAATACCTAGACTCAAATTGTGTGCTTCTTTGTTAGCATCACAGCTAATGCAAAAGGTTCAGCAATCATTGAACATTACTTTAGAGGTTATAATTCTATATACAGATTCCACAATTTCGCAAGCTTGGATTTGGACACCACCTCATCAATTGAAAAGTTTTGTGGCTAATCGAGTCACAAAAATACAAACTTTGATGCAAGATTGCATTTGGCAGCATGTGCCATCCAGTTTGAATCCAGCGGACATTATCTCCCGGGGAAGTGACCCTCAAGAACTTTCAACCATGAAACTGTGGTGGGATGGCCCAATGTTTCTTCAGGAACCAGAAACTACCACACTAGATGAAGAAACAATTGAATTCTCAACAGACTCGCAGTACTTGGATGAATTAGAAAAACTTTTGGACATCGCTTTGAGTTCCACAACAAACAATTTATTCTGGAATAATTTCCTTGATTTGAGTAATAGTTATATGAAATTAACTAGAATTCCAAGTTATATTTTCAGGTTTATATTCAATCTTAAGAGCCAGATAAGACGTACAGGTCATCTGACTACTGAGGAGTTGAAAGGAGCTAGAGACCAGTTAGTAAAGGCTGTTCAGGTATCAGAATTTTCTAGAGAAATAAAAGAGTTAAAAATTAAAGAATCGTTGAAAAGCAGTCAAATAAGGAATTTAAATCCCTTTCTAGACCCCATAGGCGTATTAAGAGTAGGTGGCCGTCTGGAAAAGGCAAAAATATGCATACATAAGAAGTTCCCTATTTTACTTCCTCGTAACCATCGGTTAACTTATTTGATTATGCAATATTATCATTTAACAAATTTGCTCATCAGTGCTCAAACACTCCTATACTGTGTTCGACAGAAGTTTTGGCCATTAAATGGCAGAAATACAGCGAGAAAGGTTGTATATAACTGCATTGTTTGCTTTTGCAACAAACCAATGAGTACAAGACAGATAATGGGATCTCTACCAGCTGAAAGGGTACATCCTGGAGCCCCTTTTGATTTGAGTGGAGTCTACTTTTGCGGTCCTTTTCATATAAAATATAAAAATCAGAGAGAAGGGACTTTATCAAAAATTTAAGTTGCCATCTTCATCTGTTTTGTGACAAAGGCCATTCATTTGGAAGTGGTGTCATATTTGACTTCATCAGCATTTATTGCAAGTATGATAGGAATTTGTAAACTCACGTATGAAGAATTTACCACAATAAATTCCCAAATCAAAGAAATTCTCAATTCAAGGCCATTAACTCCCTTGTCTAATGATGTTAATGATCATGAGGTTTTGACACCAGAACATTTTTTAATTGGCCAACCCATACACACAGCTGTAGAACCCAATTTTTCGGAGATAGCTGACAATAGTTTATCGCGCTGGCAAAGAACAAAGTTCGTACATGTGATTTGGAAACATTGGCAGAGAGATTATTTAAATACTTTACAGAAAAGAACGAAGTGGTTCTTTAAAAGGAACAATGTACAAAAGGACACATTGGTTATCATTAGGGAAGACAACTTACCACCTTGTAAGTGGTTACTTTGCCGAATTGAACAGGTCATTCCAGGATCTGATGGTAATATTCGTGTGGTGCTGATAAGAGCTAAAAATGGACTTATCAAAAGATCAATTGTAAAAGTTTGTTGAAGACCCAAACCACACGACCAACCCTAAGGTTTATGGCAGCTTAATGTGTTATGTATTACCTATTGATAAAATGTAAAACTTGCTTATTTATTATCTGTATTATAATTTAAAATTTTCAAACTGTTTTTATAAGTTTAGATTTGAAAATTAAATTTTCATTTTTCATTTCATATGCTTTGTGTAATATAGGTTGTGTTGAAATCATATTTCAACGCCAGGTGGTATATTGTGGCCTACGCGCCAAAAGCACTTTTCCTGTCCATAGGTTTTTTGCATAACCAAATCTGCTCTAATTTGCATACCGAGGCACACGCATTTCTACGAAGCTCGAAGTGCCCGTGGCAACATAAGTATATTCGGAGGCTCGAGTAGAAGAGAAAAAGGAAGGAAGCGATAACCCACGAGAAGCAGAGGCAAATAGGCAAGCAACGGAGGAAGAGAGGACTGACGATCGCATTGAAGTATTTTGTAGTTTGTTTGACCCGCAATTGGACACATGTATCATGCCGCATTTTGTAAGTTGGAAAGTCTTCAACAGGCGTTTGTAATTAGTTTGGATGTCGAATAAATACAGTCCACATTTAGAATCATCATAGTTGTTCATTTCACGGCAGTCATTGCCAGAACAGGTATAATGGCTACAATGACAAAAAAAACATTAAAGCTACACAGCTGTCAACCTAATGAAATAGAAAATATGAAGAGATACACATGAATGTACAACAAAAACTTATCCCTCAAATAAAGGTCATATAATTTCATCAGCTTAAAATGCTATATTTTATTAGCTTAAAATGCTACATAAGAATTAAATTGTAAGCATTCTCAATATAAAAAATATTCAATAAATTTTATTTTACACATTATGAATTATCCTCTATATTTGCACAATTGATACTAGCTAGGGCAAAGTGAGTGAAAAACAATATTTTTTTTTCAAAACGCTTGATGTGGGAAAAAGTTGTCATCTAACCTGCATATCACTTGTGTAAAATATTAAAGCCCCCCCCCCCCCAAAAAAAAAAGTTAAAATGTCTCCAGACTGTGCATTTGCATCAACATTTGAAATTTAAAGCATAATTTTAAAAAAATTTCAGTTTTTTTTTTTAATTTGCATGTTGACTGTTTTGGTGCTAAAATGCATTTATTAGTTTTATTGAGTAAAAAAAAATCATGGAAAATTCTACTGTCATAAACAGAAGCAAGACGGAAACATCACAAGACAAACAGATTACAGAAAACGGAAACATCACATCAGATTTTTTATACTGTATTGGGGCTGCAGAGTGAAAAAAAAATTTGGTGAGTAAACTTTGAGCTGAGATTTCCTATCCTATTATTAGTACATTGATTAGTTGTTTCAATGATACAAAAAAAACACTAATATTTTCTACTAATTTCCACAATGATATCAAATATCAAATATTACATATCAAATTTAACTAAAATGAGTAATGATTTACAATTGTCTCCCTTCAATTTTAAATCATGTGTATAAAAGAAAACTCACAGTTACACATAACAGTGTAAACTGTATGAACTAGCTGACATTTTTGTAAATACTTATAAAACAACATACCCCAGTTGCACAAAATCTTCAAAGGTGGATACAATAACATCTTTATTAGACAAAATAACCTGCATAAGAAAAGTAATAAAATATACTGGATATATAAAAATATGAAAAAGTATACATTAGACATAAATTGTAGATTAATTTTTGAAAGAAAACACTTGTGGAGGTTTATTCAAATAGTCTTTCATGAAATATAATTATATTGCAAATTTTAATTTTACAGTGATCTGCCTAAAGTAGATAATGAATAAACTAATTTTTTGAAACTCAAAGTGTTTCTTGAACAATTCCAATTTATAATTATATTTTTGTATAATTTCAAAATGGAGAAATAACATGGGTTATGGCTAACAATGGAGGATTTTGAAACCAGAAGAAATGCATAAGTTGTTACATTTAAAAAAGCCACTGCCGTGAACTAAATTTAACTGATTTATGTTTATATATAAGTCTGAGGAATACATCTAAAAAATAAAATAAACCCAGTATTGACAGAAAATATTTAAAAAATGTGTATAATAAAATAGGTCAAAACTAAAATTGAAAATTATTTTTATTAAACTGAAACTTGATATAACAAAATTTTTAGAAACAATAATTAAAACACAGAGGATAAATATCAAATACCTTATAATTTTCGGGATGTTCAAAAACTATCTTGAGTTGCCTAATCAAACTTGCTTGCCTTTCTCTATCTTCATCTCTTAAAAGACGATGTAAAAAGCTCTTTAATCTGGTCTCATCTATGATATGATTATTATCAATAAGACCTAAAGAAACATTAAAAAATTAGATTTATAAGTTAACTAAACAAAATCCTAGGTAAAATAGTGCAAACAAATGAGCATGATAATTATGTGCTAATGTTTTGATCCAAAATAGATACATGAAAATCTTTAATTTTTTTTTTTTTTCATCGATAACACCTTAAATCAGTGTTTCCCGAACCGTGCGCCGCGGTGCACTGGTGGGCTGTGAAGTATAGTCGAGTGTGCCATAAAAGAATTAAAATTATATTAAAAATGAGTAAAATATGAAATAAAGAGCTTAATATAATTCATTAATATTAAAATAATATAAAATCTTGCATATTTGTTGTGTAGTGCTTGGTTCAGTACGAATGTTAGTTTACTTTAAAAAATTATATAGTTTTCACCCCAAATCTAAAAAAATTTCAAGTTATGGGATAGAGTTGCCACAATGTATCCCAATGAATCATTCTCTGATATTTCCTGGTCAGTCACTTGAAATCCCAGTAGCAGAAACTTTCTGCTAGTCTGAGACACTGATTTGGGTATTTGAAAATAATCTGCAGCATAATTTAATTTTTTTTTTAGGTTTGCATAAAATATTCAGCATCATTTCTCCGAGTCATTTTGTCAAAAATTTCTGAGTTTTACATAAACATAGAAATTTGACAAAATATAATAAATATTAAAACTAAAATATGTAATATTATTGTATCATAATTTTTTTTAATTTCATATTATTTTAAGAAAATAATCATATTGTTTTCAGTAAAATTAAACACTTCACAATAATCAAGACTATTTTGGTTAAATACACAAACATAGGTATAATAATTATGTAATTTTATTTTAAAGAAATAAAAGTAAATAATGCATTGCTTTCAATAAAATTAAACATTTAAAAATACGGAAGATTATTTTAGATAAGTACATAGATTACAGATACAATAAGTATGCAATTCCATTTTTTTACATAAAACAAGGTAAACAATCTGCATTATTGATAATTTTGGAAACAACACATATATTTTTTTATACATAACTTTAGGTGTAGTGGTTCTAGAAAAGTGCTTATGAAAGGAACTTCCAAACATCAAAACTAAAGCAGCTTTCAAAAATTTTCTGGTTGCTGCATAACCAGATGGAGGCCCATTAAGAAGGATAAAAGGCTGTGGTTAGGCTGCCTGCATGTGTGGTCGCGGCTAGAGTTGTAGTAGAAAACCTGCAAGTGGGCTTTCGTCAGATTAGTCGGACGGTTGTCTTCCGGTGAAAAAAATTGTTATATTCCGTTTAGGTCGATATTATGATAACTGCAATATACAAGTATAACAAATTTTCATATTTTTTTTAATTCTCAAGGACTCAAGGACGGGGATTAGTGAAGTACCCAGGAGAGGAAAAGAATCCTTCCTTTAAACTTCAGGCGAAAAGGAAAAGATACAGAAGAGGAAGTACTAAAAGAAAATGAAATAATTTAGAGATGCTTGGGGGGGGGGGGGGGGGGCAGTGACCGAGGTCAAGCCCTTCCCAAAGTCTTCAGAAAGGGAAAGTGTTGGGGCCCAAGCGGGTTCCCAACAGAAGAGGAGAAAAGAGGGGGAGATAGACGAGGTGCGCCCCGGGGGGCGCAGGGCCTTGAGCTTGAGAATTGCCTAGTAGCGGAAGAGGGGAAGAGCTTGCCAACGAATCGAGAGTTCCCAAAAGCAAGGGAGGAGTACAGTGGTTAGAGTCTGCAACTAAGGGGAGAGCACATAAGACTATGCTGGACGGATCCACTTTTTAGGGCGGAAGAAGATATCTCGCACCGATCGAGCAGGTAACGACCGGGGGCGCTTACGTGCGCCCGGGTTACCTGGCCGATAGCGTGGGATATTTTTACATTCAAACCCTTTTTTATAGCTATGTTGTATAATACATGTTTGACTGTAGCTGTAATATAAGAATAAATACTTTAAAAAGTCATTGGACATATTGTTCCAGCTAACATGTAATAATGAAAATAATTTCAATAAAATCAAAGCCCCCAATTCCCTCCTCCTATATGTATATAGGAGGAAACAATTCCATTTTTCAAGATCTATTTTAATGTTATATATGCATTAGTGAGATCTAAAAATAGTATATTTTTAAATATTTTCTTTCTTGATAAAGAAAAGTTATAAAATAATTATGTTTTATCTATAAGAAGATTTTTTTTTAATGATAAATTTAAAACATTACATAAAAGGAATAGCACGAAAAAATAATTTAAAATTCTTAAAACGTAAATTATTAAATATAATAAATAAGAGAAATTATTAAATTATAAGAACAAATTTAAAAATGCTTTTGAAAAATATATTATTAAATATTATATTAGAATTCGTTTTAAATATTTACAGATGGGAAACCTTTTTGCCACTTATGAAAAAAATAAAATTAATAACAAAAAGTAAAATAATTTACTCAGTTTATTATATACATAAAAATTGTGCATTATTAAATAATTAAAAAAATAAAAAAACAGTTTATAATTAAATCTTTTTAAGAATATATTATTATATATAATATTAAAAATTATTGAAAAAAATAGCTACTTGTAATTGATTGGTTGAATATTATGAAATGGAAGAGACAATTTGCTGAAAGATAAGTTAGGCATAAATTTAGTGCTATTAAATCATATTCCTTCACTAGAAGTATGTGCGTAAATATTTTATATTTTTTCTTCACAACTTTACCAGCGTTTTTCTGAGAAAGAGTAAAATCCTTTCCCTTATTTCAAAATAAAGCACACACATGCAGGCCCATGGAAAGAGAGGGGGAAAGGGGCCTCTCCGGGCCTCCATCCCGTCATATGTGTACCTAATTTTTCCTGTCCGAACCGTGTTCCCCAGCATACCGGAGAGGGGGGGGCTCCAGCTCGGGTCTATTAATTAGAAAATTTTATGTTCAAATACTTTTTGTCAAGTTCCTTAAAAAGTTTGGAAAGATTATATTTTATTTTCAGAAAAATAGAAGTGGAAAAAAGGAATCGCTCTATTCTTCAAGCTTTATTTTAATGTTATATATACATTTGTAGGAGCTAAAAACCGTAAAACTCGACTCTTTTATCAGTGATTTATTTTTAAATATATTTGAAGAATTATAATTTAAATAACACTGTCGCCTAACGTTAGTAAACGAAATATAATGGGCTACCTTCCATTGTAAGACAACGACCATCCGGTTAATTTGACGGTTGCCCACTGGCAGGTAGCTCAATGCGCGTCTGCACTTGACGGCAGCCAACTTACATCATTTCCACAACCGCACTTGCAGGCAGCCTAACCACTTCGCTCATTCACAGCTTTTTTATACAGTGTTTCCATTTTATAACCAAGCCCTTCGGATCTTCCTTCTGCTAATGAATTTACTACCCTACCACCTACCCATTTCAAAAATATTGATATTCAAACCAAAGAGTATCAAAATCTTCAAGTTTTGAAATTGATTTGAAATCTTCAATATAGGCAACAAAAGTTCCATCTTCGGAGATATCGGATAATTTCCATTTTCTTGAAGATGAAGGGATTCATTGTTAGTACCGATTCCCTCACTAGTTTTCTGTTCACTATTTTCTACATAATAAAATGGAATTCTCCCCATACCATCAGAACCGCCCACTTTGCAGCAGGTGTTCGTGGTCTTTAGAGTGAGGTGGGGGTGGGAAAAGAAAGGAGTATAAGTGGACGAAAAGTCGGAAGAGGGATCAAAGGAAAAGGTCGCTCTCAAACGCATTTATTTTCTTTCTGTTTTTGGCAAATCAGATTTGAAGATCGTTTTTTTTTTTTTTTTTGCTTTGTTTTTTATCAGTTTTTTATACAATAATCTGCAGTCTGCAACCTGCTGAAAAATCTGTGATGTCCGTCTCTCATCTAGCAATTTTTGCTACCGGGCCTGAAATTATAATTCTCAAAAATTCAATGTAAAAAATTAAGTACTTTAAAAAGCCTTTACAATCAACCTACATATAATTAATGTATTAAAAAATTTTAAAAGCCACTAGCTGTTATTAAGAAACTGTCAAATGATGGGCGTATAAAACTATAATATTACCAGGTATAGTTGCTCCAGATGCTATAACAAGCAGATGATAAAAAGTTAAGACAATTTTTTTTTTAATTTTATATTTGGTAGCTATTGATTGTTTTACTTAACCTAGGAGGATGCATGCCTATTTCACTAACATAAATAGTCACACAGGGTATACAGGACCCAAATAAAAAAAGTACCGTTTTTAGTGAAAAGCATTAACAAAATATTAACGCAATAGATTGAGTCCATTTAGTGTATAAACATACATATAATATTCATGAGTCAGCATTTTTCATTCTTGTAGTAACTGTGAGAATTTGTCAAAAATATGCAAATATGCAGCAACTTTTGCACCAAAATGCTACAAACAAATCTACCATGAAATGAGGCATTGAAAATCCAACAAAAACACCAAAATGCACGTACTTCGGCTGTTTACAGGAAAGCAAGTTCTTTCACAACAGCAGAAGGTTAAAAATGGGGTGTTTATCTGGTTTCCCAAGTTAAGAAAATGATTCCATTACTCAGCATAAAAGAATAAAATAAATTACATTCATGTCTAGAAGGACAAGATTGCTACAAGTGCCTGGAAAACTACAATTACTATAGCTGGGGAACACAGTACTCCCCACGTGACCACGGGGGTTAATTTATTCTGTATGGGACTTAAAATAATACAAGATTGACTTACGCAACTTAAAATACTTCAAGTCAATTGTGGACTAGCTAAACTGTGATACCTATTTTGAAACTATGCATTAAAATTCAAAATGTGGTATAAAATAAAAAGTAGATACTATGTAAGAAATAAGAAAGCAGAAAAAAGTACCACATATATTTTAAAAATAAGGAATTGTCTGTCTGTACCACAAAAAAAAATCCACGTGACATACAACTATACTATAGTACGACTCCAGCGAGAAGGCATTTGGGTCATGTGATTTTGGACGAGTCCATTAGTTAAATTCAATGACAGGTAGAAACGTCTTAAGAAGAACGGGTTTCTAGAATTGGCGCCTTTAGTGCGAATTAATTTATAATTTGTGCAGTACGATAAAGAGCTTTATATGTATAAGTACATTCAGTGTAAGTGTTGGGATATGGTCGAATTGTTTTCTTCACAATGATTAAAACTATTTATTATAATAATGGTTGTAAATGTTTTATTAAAATTGAAGAGTTCGTGTTGCAATACTTTTCTTCTAACTTAAACTCTTATTTGGTGAGGAATGCACAACGTGACATACGCACATCTCTATATTTTTATCATTATATATTTTACTCTTTATATAACGCGTTTAACTTCTATCAAACACAGAGAAAATTTTTCAATGCAAATACTTTTGCTGCCGTTGAAAATCATTTCAGTAATATCTATGCATCACATTTTATACAGTTACATATTTCATAAAGTATTAATTTGTTCATTTTGAAATAAATTTTTGTAATTTAATTAATTTTAAATATGTTCTAAACATTATCCTTGTTTGTGTGCCACTATTTAGACAGTTCTGCATTAGAGCTTAGCTCTGCATGGCCATGTTATCTAAGGAATCTATAACCCTCCCTCTAGCATCAAATAGTGTGGCACCCTCTAGCATCAAATAGTGATGCCACATATTAATATGATCATATGCATTCATTGGCAAAAAAGGTTTGTCTTGGCGTTCTTTACTCACCTTTAAAATTTGTACAAGGTTACAAAAAATTTTGAAATACCCTGAAAAATGTATAATTTATAGGTATATATTACATATTAAGTATATATAACCATATTAATTTCACATGAAATCCCTAATAAAATGGTAACTAAATAAAATAAAGCTGCTTACTACTAAGTGAACATTTGAATTTTCAGGCTTATCTTAAAGTATTAACCGATTTGAGTTACTACATTGAAAATATTTTTTTCATATGGGCCATTTGTCATTTCATTCATCTGGGCAATTTGTAATTTCATCCCTTCTGATAGTTTTAAATATCTATAGATATTTCACTTTCAAGTATGTTCAGGTAGGAATATTTTACAATCTTCATATTCGGGGCTTAGTAGGTATAATATTTCCATATAGTGATGAGAAATGCACTTTAAAAAGGCAAAAGCATCCAGACTGAACTGCTGCAAATCTCAAATTATACCTAGGTACCAGAATGCCATAATAATGTGTGGTACTTTAGAAATTGCAGCAATGTTACACAATTAGGCTAATCCGGAGATTAGGTCACCTTGGTTAAATCGGAGAAGACGCCACGCACTTTGTGAGGTTAAATCGGAGAAGACGCCACGCACTTTGTGAGCGCTTTTATGTTGCAATCTGGTAACCTCTTGTATCGGATGTTTTCGGCGGAAATTGTGTAACATCCAATAAGAATACGTTTTTGTGTTTGCTACAGTTTTTTGATGTAAAAGAACATTTCTATCAATATTTTTGGCCATTGTTGTGCGTGTTTGCTTGTTCTTTCGTTATATGATTTATTTTGGAGAAAGTGATTTTGCTATATGCGATATGCACAGATAAAATTGTAGCATATTCTGTGCCTGGGCGCCGCAGGCGACCGTTCCTAATAAACCGGAGATCACTGGGGGCCCCGTTCCGGTGTAGAACGACCTTTAGGTCGAACCCCTGCCCTTGTACGGACCACTGGTACATACGGACCACCGATACATCTGTTCCACAATTTTCGATCTTTAGATCAAATCCCTGCCCTTACACGGACCTGTAGGTCGAACCCCTTCCTTTATATGGATCCTCAGTTAGATGGAGAAAGCGATCTTGATACGTGCGATATGCACAGATAAAATTGTAGCATAAAAATATTAAATTTTACAAAAATCTGATTTTGGAACGTTTACATGAGTATTATTAATTTTTTTATTCTGCAGTTTTATAAAGTTATTTAATTTTCTTAAAATACACAAAAATCTGATTTTGTAACGTTTTTTTGAGTATTATTCACTGTTATTTAAGTTAAATTATCATTTATATTAGAAAATCTTGTTTCGAACAAACACAATAGTCTGTCTTTAGAAATAGGGTTCTTCTACCAAAACATCATTTTGGTAGGAGGAGCCTATTTCTAATGACGGTAAATGACATCACTGAGGATGGGTGGAGCCAATTTCAAAACACGGAAGAAAGCGCCAATCACAGGCCAACTTGGCCCGATTTTGTACTTAGAAAAAAAATTGCGGTGACCTGATCTCCGGATTTACCCACAATTATTGTGGCCTTGCTAATAGGTATTTATCACTGATATCAGCTAACTATACAGGATGTGCAGGGAAAGTACTTTAATGATCTTTATTTCCACAGCGGTTAGTCATAGATATATACTTCCAATTACAAACATGTTTCAAATGACCTAACAATTTATCGCATAATAGTCTTACATTGAAAAACACATTTTTCTAAAATATATGAACTCTTAACTTTCTATACGTTCCCTCGATCCCCAAAGTTCTAATTAGTAAAATTTTATTTATACACTAACTTGTAAAACTGAAAATGTTCAATTCTTTTACAAGCAAAATTAACCAACATATATTAATAATTCAAAGTTTCAGCACTTTTTCCAGAAGAATATAGGGTTGTAGACAAATTGAATTTCGAGTCATCAGTTGGTTAGCAATACCCCATATTATGCATACCTATAATCTCCATTCTAAACAAATTATTAGGTGTTAAAGAACTTTGAGACACCCTGACAAATCCTAAATATATGCCATTAAATGAAATGTAAAACAAATATCCTAAATTTAATTTTTATTTTATAGAGTCCCTCAAAGCTAACCCAAAATGATGGATGTCGAAAGTGATAAGTTACAAAATTTAATGTTTCATATCTGTCAATTTTGCATGGAAAACAATCAAGTTTTTTTAGTTTTACCTGTTAATGTATGAATAAAATTTTACGAATTAGAACTTTGGAGACCCAGGTACTGCACAAAAAGTTAAATTTCATATATTTTAGAAAAATGTATTTTTTTTATTTAAAACTGCTATATGATAAATTGTTATCTCATTTGAAATACTTTTGTAATTGGAAGTATATATCTACGACTAGCGGTTTCAGAAATAAAGATCGTTAAAGGACTTTCCCAGATATCATGTATATTGCTTTTATTTGTTAAATTTTATATTTGATACAGCTGTTGTATAATCCAGTGAAAAACTAGTTGGAGTCCAATAAATGGCCACCTCAATCAGTCTCTGGATAGGAGCATATTTTGCCGATTTACTAGTAAATATTATATAAATGTACCAATACCAACTAGTTACAATTTCTGCAAATAGTTTACTTCTAGCAATTTTTAGAAAATTCCACCCAGTGACAAACCTCTGTGGTCTTTACTAGCAAAACATGTTTCACCAGGTTCGTAATCTGACCATCCCCCAGCACGATTCTAGAAATGGTAGTAAGCTAAAATTGAAAACTTCTTTTGAAACCTAGATTGTTTATATAAATGATAAAACTTATAATACATTAATACATCCAGAAATAAAATCTATTGTGGTTTTTATAGAACAGAGAAAATTTATTTTAGTATTTATCAGTAAATATGATGGTCTACAGTAGAGGACATAGGCAAGAAACAAGTTTCTTCTATATAGTCATGTGACTGCCTAGATAAATTAGACCTTAACTGACTCGCCACAAAACAGAAAAGCTATAAAAAAATAATTCTACTTGGGTAACTTTATGCTTGTTTTAGGCACTAATGGTGGAGACAAATCATTCACCAGTATCTGGTTGCTCACTAACATGTTCATCCTAATAAACAAGGGATTAAGAAAACCCAGTGGTTATGGATCACACATAGTAGACTAGTGTTGAATCCTCATTGCTCTCTGTATCTATGCAGAGTATGGGCATATTAAATCTGTAGGTTCAAAAGTCCATCACAAACATGATGGGTTATGGAAAGGATGATACTACAGCTCCTGTAGTTACCACTCTCATTGGGTTCAGGTCTAAATTTGGTGGCTGACATGGGCATTTAAAGTTATCTTACCCTTTCAAGTAGATTGGATGGTCTGGGTAGGTAATTATCATACTGTTATGCCATTTGTGTATGTTTCTCCCCTTAATGCAATTAAGTTAAAAGTGTTTCTTAAGAGCATCCACCCAGTCAACAATGACTTCATGGTAAAGGTGCTCAAAAACTTTACTCAAGATCCTAAAAAGTAATTAAATTGTACGGAGAGAACTGAGAAGTGGATGGATAGAAACTAGAAACCCATTTCTCAGACAAAATTAAACTAAATAAGTGATGTATATTTTCTTAATAGTTATTTTGTTTCAAACTTTAGGGGTCCACTACTTACTCTTAGGTGTGTATGGCAAGAATTTTTGAGTTTAGTACAGAATTTGCTTGTTTCCACTATTTTTTTAAATTTTAGGATAATGAATTAGATAATGTTAAGAGGTAGATAGCCTCAAATAAATCGATGAATATACAATAAAAATGTAAAAAGTGTTTTGGGGTAATTTTTCTTTTTATTTATTAAGGTGAAAATTATTTTGGACTACTGGCTTAGCAAAGAGCAATACGTGAAGTGTATTCTAATCATTGTGAACAATTTTTATGGATATACAATTTCATAATATAATGATACGTCACCATTTATGATCCATAATTTAATTAGCTAACTTCTATATAAATTTTACAATTTTATACAGAACGGTGCAATATTAGTGTTGATGTCAATAAAGTAAACAATGATCCAAAGGAAAAGAACAGTGTTATTTTCTTAAAAGAGATAAAACTGCAAAAAAAAATTACCTGAACGCTTTGACACATAATCTCTTTCACGTACATTAAAACCTCTATTATAGTGGGAAATGTAATTTAAACGTCCTGACGACTCATTTCTCATTGTATCGGCGTGTGATACACGGCCTGGCGAAAGTTCTGCACTAGAGCCTTTAGAAAAGTTGGACTGCAATTTATTGCGTTCTTGTCTCCGAAAAACAAGACTGCCTTGACTATCTCGACTGTTTGAGCGAGATTTTTCAGAATAGGTGTCTTTATATCGTGAATAAGAGGACACATGTGTTGAGTTTGGACGTTCCGAAGAACTGCGCCGAGTGGGAGGTTCATCTCCATGATCTCTTTCACCATCGTCACGTCTAGTTCGGATTATTTTTTCTCTTCTCGGCTCTTTAGTTCGACTGAAAGAAGATCTCTGATTCATTACCTTTTCATATGACCATTAATATGGATACAACATTATCAACTACATATATCGTAACGACATTTCTTCATCATCGCCATATTAAAAGAAGTTATGGTTGCCAAGTAGAAAATTGCAATATCAATTCGTAATTATAAGAAATGTTTTGTTGCCATTCTATAATATATAATTGTAAAATATTTGTCTGTACGCATACACCTAGATCGCGCAATATTCTAAAATCCAGCTTGTGGAGTTAAGGCTAACTAGAAAGACTTTCTAGTTAGCCTTGATATGGAGTAGTAGGAAGTACCAAAGAACCCTCTCTCCTTCTAAAATTAAAAAATCTTATTTTACTAGCAAGTGCCCAAAGCTAACTAATAAACTTTTTAGTTAGCATATATGCACCCATAAGAAGTAAAACTCTGAATGCAAATGTCGTTATAAAAGTTATGCAAATGCTCAAACTGCCAGCTCATGTGCGCGTGAGAACGATTGAAAATGGATTTTATGCTACTGCAAGATGTGTACAAAGATGCCGTCGAAAAAGTAAAAACTGCCCTTGCTAGTGAAGGATTCAAAGTCATCAGAGTTGCTCAACTTAGAAATAGGAAAGATAGGAGCTCCCTCCCCATTTCTCTGGTAGGTCTCGAGCCTACAGAAGACTGGGCGAGGATCCATGAGTTAAAAAGTATACTCTACATGCAGGTTAAAATTGAAACATTTAAAAGCAAAGACTTCAAAATGTGTTATAATTGCCAACTTTTCAACCATCACAGTGATCAATGTACCCTCCCCCTTCGCTGTTTAAAGTGTGGCGAAGGCCACCCCAGTAGGGAATGTGAGGAATCGAGAGAGTTACCTGCAAAATGTTGCAACTGCGGTGGAGATCATCCCGCCAATTTTAGGCATTGCCCCCAAAACCCCTGGAACCCTAAAAAGTTCCAGGCCGCTAAAAAAAAACCTTCTAAATTTTGAATTGACCCCCCAAACCTTGGTGAGGAGGAAAACTTTCCCCCTCCCTTCTAAAGCATCCCTCTGTTCAGGAAGTGCAGGCGAGTGCTGAGACGGTCTCAGGAAAAATCGGAGAGCACTCTTCCAAGGCTATCTAAAACATTTTATTCTAGGTGGCCTTGGTATGGGTGGGACGGAGGCGGAGCCGTAGTAAGTAGTTATTTGGACACCTTGTCTCAATATATGCGTCCCAGACATATTGCTAGGCTTCGACCGATAGGGTTCTTTACCGATAGGGGCCTCCTTTTCAGATGTTAAGGCGGAGATAAACCGATCCGAAAAGTTACCTTTTTCCGATAGATCGCTCTGAATATCGCAGGTTTGGCGAGATCCAACCTTGCGCCAAACAGCGATTATGTGCAATTTGCGGTAGCCATAGTCTCACTTCCGGATTAATCCTGAAACCGGTTGTTATGAAATGCACTCAAATTAGAACTTGCTTTTATCGGCTGATAAATTCGAAACGAGGACTACACATAAAAGTATGTAGAAACTTTCTTCATATTGATAATAAAATTTCATATTTATATTGCACGTTTATGCGTATTCATAATTTAAATTGAATTTGTAGCATGCCTATTCATAATGTAATAAATATTTTATTTGTTATATGAGTGTTGATGGGAAACTGACGAGTTTATTCATTCATTGCTGTTGAAGTATATTTGAAACTTTAACACTTTAAATGGGTTTGCTTGTCTTGCCTATCACTTACACTCTTAAGCATATGTGTATTTTAGTATCTCTGCTTTTCCATTGCTCATGGGTTGGTAAAAATTTTAAATCTTTTATGCGTATTCATAATTTAAATTGAATTTGTAGCATGCCTATTCATAATGTAATAAATATTTGTTATATGAGTGTTGATGGGAAACTGACGAGTTTATTCATTCATTGCTGTTGAAGTATATTTGAAACTTTAACACTTTAAATGGGTTTGCTTGTCTTGCCTATCACTTACACTCTTAAGCATTTGTGTATTTTAGTATCTCTGCTTTTCCATTGCTCATGGGTTGGTAAACATTTTAAATCTTTTATGCGTATTCATAATTTAAATTGAATTTGTAGCATGCCTATTCATAATGTAATAAATATTTGTTATATGAGTGTTGATGGGAAACTGACGAGTTTATTCATTCATTGCTGTTGAAGTATATTTGAAACTTTAACACTTTAAATGGGTTTGCTTGTCTTGCCTATCACTTACACTCTTAAGCATTTGTGTATTTTAGTATCTCTGCTTTTCCATTGCTCATGGGTTGGTAAACATTTTAAATCTTTTATGCGTATTCATAATTTAAATTGAATTTGTAGCATGCCTATTCATAATGTAATAAATATTTGTTATATGAGTGTTGATGGGAAACTGACGAGTTTACTCATTCATTGCTGTTGAAGTATATTTGAAACTTTAACACTTTAAATGGGTTTGCTTGTCTTGCCTATCACTTACACTCTTAAGCATTTGTGTATTTTAGTATCTCTGCTTTTCCATTGCTCATGGGTTGGTAAACATTTTAAATCTTTTATGCGTATTCATAATTTAAATTGAATTTGTAGCATGCCTATTCATAATGTAATAAATATTTGTTATATGAGTGTTGATGGGAAACTGACGAGTTTATTCATTCATTGCTGTTGAAGTATATTTGAAACTTTAACACTTTAAATGGGTTTGCTTGTCTTGCCTATCACTTACACTCTTAAGCATTTGTGTATTTTAGTATCTCTGCTTTTCCATTGCTCATGGGTTGGTAAACATTTTAAATCTTTTATGCGTATTCATAATTTGAATTGAATTTGTAGCATGCCTATTCATAATGTAATAAATATTTGTTATATGAGTGTTGATGGGAAACTGACGAGTTTATTCATTCATTGCTGTTGAAGTATATTTGAAACTTTAACACTTTAAATGGGTTTGCTTGTCTTGCCTATCACTTACACTCTTAAGCATTTGTGTATTTTAGTATCTCTGCTTTTCCATTGCTCATGGGTTGGTAAAAATTTTAAATCTTTTATGCGTATTCATAATTTAAATTGAATTTGTAGCATGCCTATTCATAATGTAATAAATATTTGTTATATGAGTGTTGATGGGAAACTGACGAGTTTATTCATTCATTGCTGTTGAAGTATATTTGAAACTTTAACACTTTAAATGGGTTTGCTTGTCTTGCCTATCACTTACACTCTTAAGCATTTGTGTATTTTAGTATCTCTGCTTTTCCATTGCTCATGGGTTGGTAAACATTTTAAATCTTTTATGCGTATTCATAATTTAAATTGAATTTGTAGCATGCCTATTCATAATGTAATAAATATTTGTTATATGAGTGTTGATGGGAAACTGACGAGTTTATTCATTCATTGCTGTTGAAGTATATTTGAAACTTTAGCACTTTAAATGGGTTTGCTTGTCTTGCCTATCACTTACACTCTTAAGCATTTGTGTATTTTAGTATCTCTGCTTTTCTATTGCTCATGGGTTGGTAAAATAAAACCTGCATTGATAATGTTTTGTAATGCGTTCATAATGATGTGTTTATTCTTTTATGCTTAATTCTACACTATTTTAGGAAACAATAACAAATAGGTTTCAAGTAAAACTGAGAAATTCCTATATATTGTTGTTGGAGTGTATTGAATTTTCAGCAATTTACATATTTTGCCTTTTCTACCTATGATGTATGTTCTTAACCATTTGTAGAGCTACTTTGTATATTATTTTTATTCTCTTGATAACATAACAAACAAAATTCTAAAAAATGAATACTTCACCAACATTTTATAATGAAGTCACTTTACTCATCTTGAACCAAATGATGAATAGTCGAAACCACTTCCTTGTTGTGGCCCTGCATCAGTGCCATTAAAACAGACTTAAATGGAAAAAGAATGAAATGAAGGTTTATATTGGCTTGAAATGATATTGACAAATGTATCCCTTTTCTTATTCCCCATAAATCCAGTGTTAGCGAGGAGGATGCCATGGAGGATGCTCTATGTTGCTGTATATATCCTTGGTAGCATCTTTAGCCTCTTGGTCCACAAATTCGTTATCGTGTATGCCTATATGAGCCCTTATCCATTTGATTAAGTACCTTTTCTTGAGAGAGTTGATGGTTGTGAGAATATCTTGTACAAGTGGATTTGTGTTGAAGGGCTTATACAGAGCCGCTATTGCCAATTGGCTATCTGAATGGATAGTGAATGCTGTGTCCTGTCTAGCAGTTTACTTCAGTGCTTGGAGGATTGCTATCAGTTCCGCTTGGAATACACTGTTGTGATAACCCAACTTGCTGCGCCAGGAGAAAGTTCTTTGGGAGCCTTTAAGCACCACGAATGCAGCCCCCACCTCCATCTTTGAGCCATCGGTGAAGATACCATCCTGAATAATTACCGTTACATTTGTTGGGTGAGTTAGCTATGGATTTAATTTGCTTTCGTAGTCCGAGGGAACAAATGGTTTATCGAAAACTGTAGTTTGCTCTTTGAGCCTAGAGATAAGATCTATTGCAGACTAGTATTGAACTTTAATAGCTATTGGAATGCCTGTTAATACTAGAATTGCTGAGGTTGAAGCTGTCCTGTAAGCTCTCGAACTTGCAAGAACGAAGTGCCTTTGACACTTTGCCAAGATTGCTACAACAAGTTTTATTTAGATGCCGATGCAGCATAAAGTAGGACTTTCTCAACGACACATTCATACCAGATTTTAATGAACTTTGGATTTTCTATTAAGCATGCTAAATGTTTTGTAGACTTTTGAAACCTGCGCTTCGCAGTACGGAATCCAGGAGAGCTTGTTCTGAATCAGGACGCTTAGATACTTAATATTATTGCTTGAATTAATGAAGTTAGAACCCATGTTGACTCTCCTAAAGCTGCCTCTACCAGTTGTTTTAGCGAATGAATCTGTATTGCTTCGGTTTTTTCCCAATTTATGATCAGAAACTTATCGCTGACCCAGCTGTTGAACCTGTTTACCGACTCTCCTACATTGCTACGGATACTGGTTGTGGTCGTGCCGCCAATCAGCAGTGCGAAATCGTCTGCGAAGGCTTGAATCCTTGTGTGAGCTGGCCATGTGATCTTGAGTGCCGAGTCCGCTACCACGTTCCACAAGAGTGGGCCGAAGCAGGAGCCTTGAGGGCACCCTCTGAATGTTTGTTTTATCACTGGTATGCCATTTTCTTCCAAAGTGACGTATCTGTCTGTCAAGAAGCTCCAGGACAGGGAGACGATTCCAGGTGCTTGACTATCGATGGCCAGGGCAGGCTGTCGAATGCTCAACTGAAGTCAAGCGATACCATCATAGTGTAGACTTCTTTCGTCTTGTCTTCTCTGATTCCGTTAAGTAGGTTCTCTAAGGCGTGATCTGTGATGTCCCTGGTTTGAAGCCGAATTGCTTGGTATGCCAGTACTTATTGGTGTAGAAGTTATGATAAATTCTGTCGTGGATAATTCTTTCTAGTATCTTCCTCAGAGCCGGGAGTAGGCAGATCGGTCTATATGATTTTGGGTCGCTTATGGGTTTTCCCGTTTTGTGGAACAAGACCAAGATTACTCCCTTACAAGGAGTCGGAAAATGCTGGAGTTCTAAACACTTGTTGATGTAGCAATGCAACAGGGCCGGCGCTGACATGTTTATCCTTTTTAACAGTGTATAGTCCACTAAGTCGAAGCCTGGAGTTTTGTTCCCTTTAATTTTATTTAGTATTCTAGATATTTTCCCCATGAGTTGCTCCTGGGAAGATTGTGTTATCGTGGTTTAGGTCTATGTTGTAGTTGTGGTCCGTATTATATAGTGTATCAATGAAGTTTTCCAGGTTGTTGGGAAGGTCCGCTTCCGAGCTCAACTGAAAAGTGTTGTAGATCGAGCTGAGTGGAGTGTTCTTGTTAATGAAAATCTTAAATTGTGAGCCAAAGGCATTCGTTGTGTCCGAGCAGAACTTTTTCCAGGTGTTATTCCTAGCCTTAATCAGACCACTTTTGCATCTAGTTCTCTCCTTGTTGTGTTCTAGTTTGTATTTATCTCTTGTCTCTAAGTTCTGCTCCTTTTGATACCTACGTCGGAGGGCTCTAATCCTGCTCCTATTAGTTTTTAGTTCTGAGGGCCATCAATTAGGTGCTTTTTGTGTTTTCCGTTTCCGGAACCTGCAGTTCTTTGTGTCTGTGTCAGTGAGTTCTCCCAGGGATTCATCCGTTGCTTGGTCTAAGTGCTGTGCACTATTTATGACATTTAAACTTCCCACCCATTGACTAGCTATTACTTTAATTCCTTTCCTAAACCCCTTATTATTACTATATTTAGTTTCTAATCTATGCCTGGAATTATCATATTTAATGCCCTCGTCGTTTCTCACTTGGAACGTAATGCTGTTGTGGTCACTGAGAGTTGTTTCATCAAGAACTGACCAGTTGGTTATGTTGTTAGCTAGAGTACTTGTTGCTGCTGTGATATCCGATCATCCCTTGCATGACGAAGTCTGAAAGGAGGGCCTGCTGCCCAGAACGTTTACAACGTTTAAGTTTTGCAGAAGCAGGAAGTCTGTGCCCCTTCTGTCTATGTCTGTATAGCCCCAGAGTGTTGAGTGGGCGTTGAAGTCGCTACAGACCAGGATCGAGTCACTTAGTGCTCTGAGAATATGTGACAGGTCTAGTAGGACTTTGTCAAAATCCGCCGAAGGAGGAGCGTAAGTGTTTGTAATAGATAGCTTGACCTGTCCGTTTGGGAGAACTACAGTTGTCGATTCTTGTGCGCTCTGTGTGTTGATGGGTGTTGTGCCAATATTGTTTGCTATTACTGCCTTGTTATTTAATGAGTTATGACATCTTCAGTTATTGAGAAGACCTATCGGCCTGCCTGTGTTTGTATTTATGTATGTGACCTGAAGTAGGGCTACATTAATATTGTTATCGCTGAGATAGACGTTCAGGAGCACAGTCGCTGCTCTGCTGTTCCTCAAGTTAATCTGCATGAAACTAATGTTGTTTGGGTCTGCATTTTGGGTTGGTCAGTTGTGAGATGTCGTCCTTGTTTGATCCGGCGAGGGTCGGACGTTTAAAATTGAGTCTCCATTACCTTCTTGTCCCTGGTCATTGGACGGGCCAGCCCTATCGGAATGGCTCAAAGACGGAGAGATGGCTACCGATGTTGTGGTTTGTTTATCTGCCAACTCCATTAGTTGTGAATAGGGGTTGACTCGAGTCGAAACTGTCCCCCAACCACTCACCTCGGTTACTGCATTCTCAGTTCGTTGATTTCTGAGTGGACCTTCCTCAATCAGGCGCTCTCTAAACTCCAGTTTCTTCTATTCGTCGAGGTGCTTCCTATAAGTAGGACACTCCCTCGTGAAGGATGGGTGCCCTGTTGGCACCTTTTCCACCGTTATTTTCTTGTTGTACTGGATGCAGTTGGTGCATTTGGCTGTCGCCTCACTAATCTTGCAGTCCCTCGTCTAGTGCTTGTGCAAGCAGAATCCACATCTTGGGCTCTTGGAACTACATGTTCTCTGAGTGTGGCCAAATTCTTGGCACTGGTAGCACCTATTGATTGTATAAAACTTTTTGACGGGGCACTGTTTAAACCCGATGCAGAACGATCTGCTCTCCAAAACTGTGTCGAGAATGGCCGACGGAATTTCGACTGGCCAGTGGTTGGTCTCCTGACTTGCCCTGATGAGGGGTTTCACCTTGATGAGCCCAGGATCCACAATCCTCAATTGCCGAGCTTCCGCGACCTTGACGTCCTTGGTGTCTGGTACGTAATCTTAGTTGTTGATTTCAAGTCCTTGTTTGCTTCCAAGGTCTCCTTCAGTTTGGAGGCTTCCGATTGGTTATTACACCTAATCATGATGCCTCTGCTCCGGGTCCTGATGATCTTTTGCACGATGACGTCCTTCGGGCACTGAATGATATTTCGATGTCAAGTCTATGACCATGGTATTGGACTGAAATCGAGCAAAAACGAAAAGTATTAGCTATAAACATATTGCGAGTAATTTGTAGACCTTTGAAAGTGATACAAGAATATACAATTGGATTTCGGATCAGGTTCTTAGTTTTCAAAATACTGTGCTTATAATTTCGATAGTATTTTGAAAAGGTGATTTTAATTTCGATATTTTCGTATTTTGTAATAGTTTGAATATGTCTGAAGAAGACAAACCACCCACAAAGAGGAATGTTATTCAAGGAAAACCATTTTGGCTCCATCGAACTGGAGCCACACCAATGTTTTTTTCCAAGAAATTTCAATTTATAACATCGCCAAATACGCTTTGCAGTGGATTTTGCACATAATTATTTGGCTGTTGATAGAAAACTAATCCATTGCAAATGTGACGTCATCGGGGGTCGAACCAAGAGTAGTACTTAGATTAGGAGCATTTAGTATCACTTATATTACTCCTCGAAGGGTCAAACCCGGTGCCAACGAGTGATAGACATACACATTATCGTGATGAGCAAAAGAATTCTCCGGGGCATAACCGTTAATATTACCTTATGAATGTGATTCCATACTGGAAGTTATAGAAAGCCATGTGATGCTTACAATCGGAAGTACAGGTGTATTGTAACATTATGGAGAATGAGTAACACTTTCTCAACAGGGTGTGAAGATGATAACCTGGAAGAATGTATGCACAAATGTTGTGTCGCATTGTATCGTAGACGCACAGAGACTTGCAATCGATCTTCAAGTAAGAACGGGCAATAAGCATCGATTATGTTTCGAGTTTCGGTTCCATATAGACAAGACTTGAGCCTATCTTTTCATAACTGATATTTCCTTTTACCACAGAAAGCATTTTTACACGAGGTTTGGTTTCGGGCCGTCACGAGAGTTATGTATTGTTTTCTCTATGATATATGCTTTCTCACATAATTCTGTATAGCTCAGAAATGATTTGATGAAATGTATTGAAGCAAAATTTTATGTTAATTCTATCCTTACTGCGATATGCATTCTAAAAAGTAAGTAGCAATAGTTACTTGCTGTAAAATTTTATATATTTTTATGACTAGATGTAATACTTACACACATTATAAATATTACTTTGTACTGACTGAAGTTTAGATTTAGCTTAAAGTGATTTTGTTATATACTGGTTATATCTTTTTTCTTGAAATATATCGTAGAATTTAGTGTGTTTATTTTGCAACATACACAGGCTATTAATTTTCTTGAAATATACCGTAGAATTTGGTATATTTATTTTGCAACATACACAGGTAATTATTTTTCATCGAATATGTATTTAAGATTTTTAATCGTAATAGTTTAAAAACTATATGGTGTGTTTCACTTCTCAATCCGTTATCCTTATACAATGCAACTTGATATGCGAGTCCGGCGCATTAACGCCCGATCTTACGATATCTTCGATAGACTAAAATAACAATACACATAAAATGTGCATTAGACAAAACAAATAAAATAGACAGAGGAACACAGATTTTTGTTAAGACAGTTCTAAAAAGTTCTCTCCAGTGCAGAAGAACAATATGTGTTCTAGAGTCCCCTCTTCTGCAGAGCAAACAAGGCACTTGTTGGAGTCATCTAGGAGAAATCTATTCAAGTAGGCCTGGGTTAGAGAGCCTATGTAGGATTCCTATCCAGGCTCTCTAGCCTGGGTGACTATGTGACTTATCTCAGTCTTAGCAGTAAAAGTGGCAACTATTCTAGGGATTTTTCTGAAATCTGTTATCCTTATGGCTCCACTAAAAATTGGACTCGGAGGCCATGGTAGGTAAACATTGTAATGCTGAGCCAAAGAATTCTCTAGATCAAGCCATTTAATATTTTATTAAGAAGGTGACGCTATGTACTCTAAGCATACAAGATGGATTTGCAACAAAAGTCAAGAACTGTTTATCCAAACGAATCTACGTATGTATTATATGAATGTCCCCGATACTTAACCGGTACAAAAACATCCAAAGACAGCTAGAATTTTAATTGGAATAGGCAAGGGAGGTTTGGTAGAAGTCAGACCCTCACAGTAAAATCTGTCTAAAACAGAATAGTATAGACCTAAAAATAGTTTCATTTTAGCTTGCGTACGGAGTGAGAGTTTATAACCACCGATACGTGTGTGGCCAACGTTAATATACTGATTTGCAGACTCTAACATGAACGGAAAAAACTAATGTGACAGTGTCTTTGTTCTGGTAAGTAAACACTATATCGTTGAGTTAAAAACGATTCCAGCTCTGGGTATTTAAAGCTGCCTTATAAGAGTTCGCTATCTACACCATTTAAAAGATTTTGCCTTAAAAAGATTTTGTTATGCAGTTTTCACTGTATTTAAGAACTTTGCGGATTATATTAAAAAATATTAAAAAAATATTAGAAAGATGCATTTTTGAATGCAAGTTCAAAATTTTCTTTTATATTTATGTTAGATACATGTATGATGCAGGTCAGAAAACCTGCTTAAATTTATTAGAGGATGGCTTTGTATATACGTTCGAGGAGGTTCTCAACCTGATGAATATGAACAAAGTGGTACGAGAAGAAGCAGAGCATGGCCTTGATAAAAAGATGCCCAAAGATTTTCGAACAGATCATGGAATTATCCAGTATATTGCAGACACTTTGAAGGCTGCAGAAGAGGCTATTAGAAAAGGTTTGAGCTCCAAGTTTATTATTTCTATACCAAAATATTCATAGGGGTATTAAATTCGGCACAGAACAGAATTCGAACACGCGATTCTTTTATTTCAACATAAGCGCTCTATCGACTGAGTTACCCATGCTGTGAGTTACCCATGATCTTACATTCTATTCCTCATAAGTGCGAGACCGATGTAAATTCTCTTCTAACAGCGATACAAATAGCGAACGCATCTGTGGATTGGCGGGAAACTTTCTATTGTCGTCCATGGAGATACGCAAATTTCAAATGATGAGTTTGTTTAATAGCGATTTGTTGTGAACAATATGAAAATTAGGCGAGGGGTAAAAACGATTCATGTACGCTTAAGAGTTTCAATGCTCAAAGAAGATCTTCGAAGAATGTTTGAGTTGATTTTGGATTGGATTAGCTTTGTTATGACACAAAGAAAGAATACCTTTAGTCCTTCCGAGAGGTTGGTGGTAGGGGAAGGAGGGTACGGTCCCTGTGGATGCCTCCCCCACTGGGTTCCGGTCTAAATTGGGTGGCACTTCCCGACCGTCCAAACAGTTACCTTACACCTTTCTGGTAGGTCGGACGGTGCGGGTTTCAACAACAACAACAAAGAATACCTTTGGAAGATTCTCAATGCTGGTGTGATGTTGAGAGGTTTGAAGCAGGACATTCCATTAAGGAAGTCGCCAATTTTTTTTCTGTGGACCATTCTGTCATTTGTCGTTTTCGCAAAGAATTCCAAACAAGTTGAACTGGAGGATGCGACAGTCCAATGGTTAGCGCGCGGAGATTACACTCGGACGACTCGCGTTCTATTCTCACCTCTGCCCAAACTGTCGCCGTGTTTACTTGGAGTACGGGCACGTTAAATATGTGGATCAGTAAGTCCTTCCGAGAGGTTGGTGATAAAGGAAGGAGGGTACGATCCCTGTGGATACCTCACACACTGGGTTTCAGTCTAAATTGGATGCCACTTCTCGACCGTCCAAACAGATATCTTACATCTTCGGGTAGGTCTCTCCCGGCCACACAAACAGCTACTGAAAGCCTTCGGGTCAGTCGTGTGGTCTGAGTTTTTCACCTTCAGGTAGGTCGGACGGTCTGGGTCGAAGAAGCAAGAAGTAGAGCAGTTATCCAGAGACCCCATTCAGGTTCCAGGTCGTCCTAGGGCTACACATCCTCTGATGGCCAGTGCCTCACATTACTGGCCAAACACAATCGCCGAGCTACCGTGCCAGCTGTCCGATCAATGGCTACCACAACAATAGGAAAGCAAAAGAATATAAAAGAATAGAACGTTAACTAAAGTAACTCAATTCTTTGAGCTTTCCTATCAGCCCAGGCAGCTCAGTTAGAACGTTTGTTTCGAGATCAAGAGGTCACAGTATTAGTTCAACTCTGTTAAAAAAAATTATAACTATACCCTTTACTACCCCCTCCCCACACACATATACACATATGCATACACATTTAAATCTATCTTCTTACATAACTAGGCTGAGTTAAAAATCACAAGAACCCGTCAGAAAGAGACGTTCTTCAAAGTAAGAAAGACACTCCCACTGTAGATAACAATATCTATGGGCCGGTTTTACGCTTATTATACGCTCATCAGCATGGAACAACTCTTGTTATTCGACCCAGACCGTCCGACCTACCCGAAGGTGTAAAATATCTGTTTGGACGGTCGGAAAGTGCCCCAATGTAGATCGGAACACAGTGGAGAAGACATCCTCAGGGATCGTACCCTCCTTCCCCTACCACCAACATCTCGGAAGGATTTACACAGACCCACATATTTAAAGTGCCATACTCCGCGTGAACACGGCGACAGTTTGGGTAGAGGCGGGAATCGAATTCAGGTCGTCCGAGTGCAATCAACGCGCGTTAACCACTGGGCTGTCCCACCCCATGGGACAACTCTTACTTGTAATTTTAGCAAGAAAACTTGTTATCTGCCGCAATTTTGCGAATTTCTATAGAAACTGACAATTTCAGTAAAAACTTTGAACCGAATCGTTATCACAATCACCCCTCACCCCATTTATATATATTTTTTAACACTTTACAACATAGTTGAAAAGTGTTTATGACTTTGTTCATTCATTCTGTCTACCTGTCTGTCTGTTTGCCCGTTAGCAAAATAACTGCCGTAAAACTGACTTTATCAAAATGAAATTTTAGTATGTTGTTCAGACGGTCTGTGGGACCTATGGGAATATATAAATGAATAATATCACCCAATTAGTTTTGGATTGAACCCGGGTTGAAAAAATAAAATACATTGAACCCTATGGGAACTAATTTTCCAAACATTTTTTAAGCGAATTCACAAATTCACAAATTGTTTGGAAAGTTTTAGAAAATATTCAAATTATCCCATAAAATATATAAAAAAAAAATTCAGCTGAATATATTCAGAAGTTTTTCAAATAAAAATTAAAATAATAATTACACCCTTTATATGAAGAGATCACGCGACAATTATATAAAGAGATCACGTGACCCACTTCAAAATAAAATATGGCATCCATCTTGTGTCAAAATCGTGATTTTTAAAGTTCTTTTTAATTCATATTTATTGTTGTATCCGTTCTAAAACCGCTTTTTTTTGCTTAAATTCTGTGCATCTACATACTGAAACAACGCAATTACAATATATTTGAGTTTAAATGATCATCAAATTTTGATTACTTCTACAACGAAGCCTAATTTCCACTTACGGAGAATGTAAATACCAAAATATATAGAATGAGTTGTATAAGAATTACTGAATTTCTTTAATGCAAAATTATTTAGTTCATGGAGTCTGCAATATAGCTGATATGAATGGACATTAATTGATTTTACACAGAGAACCAGACGATTTTTTCGATGAAGTTTTAAGCACAGAGTTAAATTACTTGTACCTCCATGGTTTTAAGTTTCTAAATAAAATAAATTATTATAGTATTGGGATGAATGAAAGGAATGGAAAAAGGTTATGAATGAAATGCTGCTTTTATAGAGAGGTGATTTATATTTCGATGACGTCATTTGAACAGCTTTCATTTGTTTTCGATGAAATTTTCAAATATAATAAATTATTGTAGTATTATGATAATTTTAAAAATATTACCGAGGAATGTATCGCATTTTAGAGATGTTTAAACCAGGCAATTTATATTTCAATGCCGTCATTTGAATGAAGTTCATTTTTTTCGATGAAGTTTTAAGTTTCCAAATATAATAAATTAATGTAGTATTGTGATCATTTTAAAAATATTACCCAGGAATGTATCGCATTTTAGAGATGTTTATATAAAATTGCATTGAAATTGGAAAGTGTTTCATAATCAATGCTTTATGCATGATTGATCTTTCTTGTTTAATTTCACCGAAGCATGCTTAATGTATGCAATTCATTTTTTTACTTTTGTGCATTTGCGAAAAGAAGATTTCCACAATTCTGATTTTTAGAATGAATATGAAGAAAAATTATGAGTTTTTAATGTGTCTGTAAAAGTTGCATTGTCAATACAAAAGTGATCGCAGAAAAACGAGCGGATAGCGGATAATAAGTACCGGCTTTCTGACGTAACAAATGGGGGGGGGGGGAGGCATTGTAAATGGCTTCATGAAGGGGGGGGGGATATGTTTTCGGACATCGTAATGTCACAGCACGTTTTTAAATTTTTGTTTTAAACTGGCGTAATGTTGAGGTGTTCGTTGATTTTCAAGAATTCGCTGTGAATATCTGTGTAGTTTTGATCAGAGGTTTGCATCTTAAATCCCGAGCAATGTCGGGTATTCGTTCTACCAAACTACCAAACAGCAGTGCGGACCCTACCTGCCTGTCGGCAACACGGGTTTTGATTTCCGCACTCCTGAACACGCATACGATCTATTTTATAAAAAATTTTAGAATGAAAACCTTCATTCTATATACTTTCTGAATTGTAGTAGAGTTTGCCATCGATCTTACTATAAAAGTTCGACATTTCTTTCAGGTGTATTCGAAGATAACTACAATGCAAGAATGAAATTAGGAAATTATTTCCATGAACTAGAAGGATATTACTGGCTCGCAGTCTATTTCTATAAATCTAGTCAAGCCAATCCTTTAGGCGTAACTGCTGATATACAGCTGAATATAAGTTCTTTGGAGAAGCAGGCCCTTCTGGAAGAAAACAGAGGTAACAAGAAAATATTGATGTCTTATTGGGTGAAAGCTGTGTGTAGACAGTGCAGAGGGAGATATATGGAGGTCAGGTCATATCCTTTCCAGAGACGTATGGAGGCATTGTAAAAACCGCTGTAAACCCCAAATTTACTTTCACTTAATTGTTATCACTATCAACATCCTTTAGAACTCTTCATTAATTCCCTTTTTCTGGGAGAAATTTCTGTACACGCTCCTGTGAGTGAGATTCGAAATATTCTATGAATATAACTTGCAGATCGATTTATTTTATTTAATTATTAGGAAAAGCGTTTTATTTAAATTACATGATTTGTAGTGTTTATGCTATGCTGGTGGACGGTGCAAATTTCAGAGGTATATCAAGAACACCCCTTCCCCTCTAAAACAAACAAAAGAATAAAGATCAGTCATGCATAAAGCATTGATTATAAAACACTTTCCAACTTCAATGTAATTTTATTTAAACATCTCTAAAATGCTATACATTCAGTGGTAATATTTTTAAAATTATCACAGTACTACCATAATTTATTACATTTGAAAACTTAAAACTTCATCGAAAAAAATTAACTTTATTCAAATGACGTCATTGAAATATAAATCGCCTGGCTCTCTGTGAAAAGGCAGTAAATATTTCATTCATACACTTTTTTCCGTTCTCTTCATTCATCATAATACTACAATAAATTATTTTACTTAAAAACTTAAAACCATGGAGGTAAAAGTAATTTATTTAACTCTATGCTGAAAACTTCATCGAAAAAGTCTGCTATAAAATCGTTTGCATCTCTATGTAAAATGATATGAATGTTTCATTCATATCAACAATATTGCAGACTCCAGAGCTAAATAATTTTGCATTAAAGAAATTCAGTAATTTTTATACAATTCATCTTACAGCTTCATGTGTTTACATTCTCCATAAGTGAAAATTAAGTTTCGTTGTAGAAATAATCAAAGTTTGATGATCATTTAAACTGAAATATATTCTAATTGCGTTGCTTCAGAATACAGATGCACAGAAATTAAGCAAAAATAAAGAGGTTTTAGGACGGATACAACACTAAATATAAATTAAAATAAACTTTAAAAATCACAATTTTGACACAATATGGGTGCCATATTTTATTTTGAAGTGGGTCGCGTGATCTCTTCATATGATATGGGTGTAATTATTATTTTAATTTTTATTTTAAAAACTACCGAATATATTTTGCTGAAATTGTTTTTATATTTTTTATGGGATAATTTGAATATTTCCCAAAACTTTCGAAGCAATTTGTGAATTTTAAATTCGTTTAAAAAATATTTGAAAAATTAGGTCTCACAGGGTTCAATGTATTTCGTTTTTTCAGCCCGGGTTCAAACCAAAACTAATTGAGTGATATTATTCATTTATATTCCCATAGATCCCACAGACCGTCTGGACAACATACTAAAATTTCATTTTGATAAAGTCATTTTTACGGCAGTTATCGTGCGAACGGGCAGACAGACAGACAGAATGAACAAAGTCATAAACACTTTTCAACTATACTGTAAAGTGTTAAAAAAGGCAAAGCTTTTTAAGAACACATTACAGTAAAATGTACATCTGCGTGTTTCGTCAATTTTGGATAAATATCCCCCATCCCCAAAACACATGTTAAAAGAAACCGATTGTTTATTCTGTTCCCGTAACTCTATATTTTAGTGGTCAGATGATCACGGCGAACAACAGCGCTATAACAAAGGCAGGGCCATATTCACAATAGTTTGCTCAAAAATATACAGATGTGTATTAAACGAATATAAATACAACGCATATAAGGGATCATTGTTTACATTCATACAGAATTGTTACAACTTTCGCAACTCTATATTTTTCGTGATGAAATTGGTCTTTCCGAAAAAAGAAAGGGCGCATTCAAGGAGAGGAGTACTTTTTAATTATTCAAAAGACGATACTGCTCAAGACCGATCTTAAGAAACACTTGGTAATAGCTGTAAAATTGGGGTCAAATTTAGTTGAAAAGCCATATGACTTTTCAGTCAAGTTTTGCAAACTTTCAGAAAAAGTTTACCTACTTACATGAGTGTATTAGAGAGAGAGAGGGGGGGGGGGGGGTTGCAAAACACACCTCTGAAAAATTATTAATTTAATTAAAAGCCAATTTGGGAGAGAAAAAAATAAGAAAAATGCATTTTGGAATTAGAACATTCAACCACAACGGTGTGTTTTCTCCCACGTGTATATTAATGGAAACAATTTAAATTTATACCTAAATGAAAAACTTCGGTTTATTGCATTCGGTATGTTTATGAATTTCCAATTTATTAGTTTAGTTGCTCTGTCTCCAGAAAGGTTAGTATTCTGTTATGAAAGCGGAAATATTTTTTAAAGGTGATACAGAATAATTTTTAAAAATTAGTGCATACTAATTTTTAAAATCTGATACTCATACAATCTGTTCAAATTTACTTTGTAATAATACATATTTCAAGGTTGATGGTAATCTCTAAATTTTTAATGCAATCAATTTTAGCACACCCCTGGAAAAAAATCCTGCATACTTATATATACTATAAACAGGGTGTCCCAAAAAGATTGAAACGAGCTTTAATTTTTTACCTGTTGGAGATAAGTGGGCAATGTAACTTGCAAAAATTTTGAAAGTAAGGTAGGAAACAAAACTACGTTAATGAAGTAGTCTTCCCATTAAATTTCAAAAAGTTACATTTTTAACACTTTACAACATAGTTGAAAGTGTTTATGACTTTGTTCATACTGTCTGTCCGTTAGCACGATAACTGCCGTAAAAATGACTTTATCAAAATGAAATTTTAGTATGTTGTTCAGACGGTCTGTGGAACCTATGGGAATATATAAATGAATAATATCACGCAATTAGTTTTTTATTGAACCCGGGTTGAAAAAATGAAATACATTGAACCCTATGGGACCTAATTTTTCAAACATTTTTTAAGCAAATTTAAAATTCCCAAATTGCTTCGAAAATTTTAGAAAATATTCAAATTATTCCATAAAATATATAAAAAAATTTTCAGTAAAATATGTTAGGTAGTTTTTTAAATAAAAATTATTTAATATAGGGAGAAAAACAAATTCAATTACATTTTGACTCTCGTTATATCCTGCAGAAAGAAAAAATAGATATATTATATAATAAATATCTTTCCAAGAGTTTAATTATTTTACATATGAGTAAGGTTTCGCATTTTAAAATAAATATGGTAGATAACAATTTTTCAAAATTTTAAATAAAATAAATTATTATAGTATTGTGATGAATGAAACGATTAGAAAAATGTTTATGAATGAAATGCTGCTTTATATAGAGGCGATTTATATTTCGATGGCGTCATTTGAATAAAGTTCATTTGTTTTCGATGAAGTTTTCAAATATAATAAATTATTGTAGCGTTATGATAATTTTAAAAATATTACCGAGGAATGTATCGCATTTTAGAGATGTTTGTATAAAATTGCATTGAAGTAGGAAAATGTTTCATAATCAATGCTTTATGCATGATTGATCTTTCTTGTTTAAATTTTTATACGACCCCCTTAGACAAATTTGGTCAATAAGAAAATTTTTATTTTTAATGCAACAAGATCATTAGAAAAAAAGAAAGATCAATTATGCATAAAACATTGATTATGAAACTCTTTCCAACTGCAATACAATTTTATTTAAACATCTCTAAAATGCGATACATTCAGCGGTGATATTTTTAAAATTACTACAATACTACAATCATTTATTATATTTGAAAACATCATCGAAAAAAATGAACTTTATTCAAATGACGACATTGAAATATAAATCGAAATTGAAATATAAAATTGAAATATAAAAATTTCATTCATACACTTTTATTCAATTCCTTTCATTCATCACAATACTACAATAATGTATTTTATTTAAAAACTTAAAACCATGGAGGTAAAAATAATTTAACTCTGTGCTTAAAACTTCACCGAAAAAGTCTGCTATAAAATCGTCTGTTCTTAATGTAAAATCACTAACTATTTCATTCATATCAACCATATTGCAGACTCCAGCGCTAAATAATTTTGCGTTAAGGAAATGCAGCAATTCTTATGCAACTCATCTTACAGCTTGATGTGTTTACAATTTTTATAAGTGGAAATTAGGCTTCGTTGTAGAAATAATCAAAGTTTGATGATCATTTAAACTCAAATATATTGTAATTGCGGTATTTCAGAACATTGATACACAGAAATTAAGCAAAAATAAAGCGGTTTTAGGACGGACACAACACTAAATATAAATTAAAAAGAACTTTCAAAATCACGATTTTGACACAAGATAGATGCCATATTTTATTTTTGAAGTGGGTCACGTGGTCTTTTCATATAACGGTCACGCGCTCTCTTCATATAAAGGGTGTATTTTAATTTTTATTTAAAAAAAACTACTGGATATATTTTTCTGAAATTTTTTTTATATATTTTATGGGACAATTTGAATATTTCCTAAAACTTTCGAAGCAATTTGTGAATTTTAAATTCGCTTAAAAAATGTTTGAAATATTAAGTCCCATAGGGTTCAATGTATTTCATTTTTTCAACCAGGGTTCAATCCCAAACTAATTTGGTGATATTATTCATTTTTATTCCTATAGGTCCCACAGACCGTCTGAACAACATACTAAAATTTCATTTTGATAAAGTCATTTTTACGGCATAGTTACCGTGCTAACGGACGGACAGACAGAATTAACAGAGTCATAAACACTTTTCAACTACGTTGTAAAGTGTTAAAAAAACGCATATCTGTATCTTTAAAATTGAGCGAGTTATATTTAATTGAAAATTAAACATTGTGAATGGGGACCACATATCAAATTAGAAATGTAAATTTGTGACATATCACAAAAAAGATAAAACTGGATGATAATATATAGGAGACATTTTTCGCGAATTCCGCGTAGGCTCACGATGCAATCACGGTCCACGGATTCTTAAGTACTTTTCACATTGAGACATGCCAATAAAATTTTTTGGCTCATATTAACGTATAATATATATATAAATATATATATAGTTCGATAGAGTTAAACAAAATTTCCCACTAATTTCGCGTATTGGGTGGGAGGAGGAGGAAAGATCATATCCGAGTGGGCCCCCATTGCCTCATTTTATTGATATACATGAGACAGAGATATTGTGTCATTTTAATGAAATCATGAGACAGAGAATGTAAGTCTAAGAAAAATCATGTAATATATTTCATATGATTTTTTTTTTTCTGGACAGAGGTTGATGTTTATCAATGCCATTTTTTTTTAGAGAATTCAGACATAGCATTGAATTATTTGGAGAAAGCTCTGCGAATGGTCAAGAAGAACTCAGTAGATGAAAAGGAACCCATCTGTCTACGTTTGAACGAGCACCTCTGCAGGATCTATCGTAAACTGGGAAGCGAGTACTTGGAGAAAGAAAAAGATTCCTTGCCAGCTGAGAAATCAGTCTCTCTAAAATACTTTAGAAATGCTACGAAATTGGCTATGATGGGTAATTAGTTTGTCATTTAATTTTTTTTATATTACAGAAAATTTCTTGCGATTAATTTTATGTAAGAACGCTGTTAAGAAGATTGGTGATAATTTTTTTTCGTACAGTTATGTCTGTACACGATATAAAAAATCTGATGTGGGCAACACATGACTTTCCTTATATAATGTAATGAATTTACTACTTTTACAGTAAAAAAATAGGTTTTTCTTATAGTAGATACTAATATTCTTTCCAAGATATTGAATTTTCGACAATTAGTCGTCATTTTCATTGATTTAGCGTCATTTTTATCCATTTGGCGAGATTTTCGTTAATTTGGCAACATTTCAAAAAGTCGCCAAGTTGGCGACATTCCGCTAAATTCGTCGCCAAAATCTCGCCAAGCGTTATGGACGAAGAAATAAGTTGTTCTTACAGCACATAAATGACTATTGGCGTTCAAATACAAAAGTATTACTCAAAGTATCTTTTTTCATGAATGAAACGAGATAGATACACGAGAATGATGTCACCCAATTTATCGCATGGTATTATATATGAAAAGTGAACATGTTTCTCAATAGGAAATATTTTTTTTTCATTTTATATGACGTTTTAATAATTTTTTTGAAAAATGTGCAATATCTAGAGAACGGTTCATGTTAGCGTTCTAAAATTTATGTCAATCGTTTTCTAATATAAAATTACATAAGAAATGTCTATTTGCGTAACTTTATTAGTGGTTTTGATTTTTTGACGATTTTTTCAAAATTTTATTCGAAAATTTAGGGGGGTTCTGAACATTCGATTACGCATAAAAACAATAGGCTTCCAGTGTTTACGGATTGTGATTTTTGTACCAAATTTGGTTCGAATCAGTCCATTCGTTCGTCAGTTATCGTCTCCACAGACTCACTGACACACACACACACACACACACATACTTTCACACACACACACACACACACACACACACACACACAGACATCACTTCAAAAATGTTTGATTCGTGATCAGGGATGCTTGAAACGTGCTCTCCCGTCGAAAACTCGATTTCGAATTTTCGACCCCGTCACAATACTTTCCTTATACATTATGTATATAAGGAAAGTAATATCAAATGTTAATCTTCAAAACCTTTCATCTAACCATCAGACGCACAACAGACAACTGCGTTTAGTGACGCATTTACTATATTTACTTAATTATTTACAAGAATACAAACTACACACACACACACAGGACAAATTTTCAGTAACAGCTTGCAAAACAAAATAAAATACAATATAAAATATTTACAGATGAAATAAAAGAAAAAGAAAATACAAAGTATATTTACAACTGATTTTCAGAAGCACTAGCAGATGAAAAAAATCTGATGTGGACAACACATTACTTTCTCTGCACACTTATATCCACGTTCTCTTTATTTTAATTAAATTTAATTCACTTTTAATTCAATTTTCGTTCTCATTTGGTAACTGGACTTATTTTCAAAAGTGGCGTAGAGAAAATACGAAAAAACTGAAATATCTCGAGAACGGCTGATCCTATAGTGTAATGGCGTTGGTCTTATTCTTTTCATCGTTAAAAATTACGCATAAAACAAGCATTTATTGGATATATTTCAACATACGTAGTTTTTATTTTAGATTTTAAGGATTTTTGAGGGCCATTTCGCAAAAAAAGACAGGTTATTTTTTTTTCGAATCGTACCAAAATCTAATTAGCACCAGGGTGACCCACAAACGACTTATCTACCGAACTTTGTGAAATTCGGCCCATTAGTTTTTTAGCTGGAGTGTATACAGGCAATTTATGGGGGGCATTTCGCAAAAAAAAGGCGGGTTCTTTTATCCCGAATCGTACCCAAAACTAATCAGCACCAGATTCGCCCACAAATGACTTACCTACCAAATTTTATGAAATTCGGTCAATTAGTTTTTTAGCTAGAGTGGATAAAAAATCTGCACAGACAGACACACACGCAGACGTCACGCTAAAAAGGTTTTATCGTATTCTGGAGGTCCCGAAACGTGTAGATCCGTCGAAAACCCGAGTTGCGATTTTCAGTATGATTCCAATACTTTCCCTATACATTACCATGTATTGCAGGAAAAGTAAAAAAACATCAAGATCAATAGGAAAGTTGCTGTAAAGTTTATAAAAGCTATTTGTGGCACATAACTTTCATAATTCATACACCAAAATTCTCATTAAAGACAGAGATCAATTTTGTTATTGAATATATTATTGTAGGGAAAAAAATGTAATTCCTTCTGTTTTGTAAGTTTTTAACATTAAACACATATCGAAGATAGGTAGCGGATAAAGTATTATAGTAATTATCAATTATTTTATAATACAAATAACCTAAAAAATTTATTTTGAATAATTTCAATGTTATTAACATGAAAAGGTCCCCATATAATGGAGGCATATTCAAGCCTCGACTAAATCACGGAATTAAAAATCTGATGTGGGCAACACATGACTTTCCTTATATAATGTAATGAATTATAGTAGATACTATTATAGTAGATACTAATATTCTTTCCAAGTTATTAAATTTTCCACAATTAGTTGTCATTTTCATTGATTTAGCGTCATTTTTATCCATTTGGCGAGATTTTCGTTAATTTGGCAACATTTAAGAAAGTCGCGAAGTTAGCGACATTCCGCCAAATTCGTTGCCAAAATCTCGCCAAGCGTTATGGACAAAGAATTAAGTTATTCTTACAGCAGATAAATGACTATTGGCGTTCAAATACAAAAGTATTACTCAAAGTATCTTTTTTCATGAATGGAACGAACTAGATCCACGAGAATGATGTCATCCAATTTATCACATGGTATTACATATGAAAAGTGAACATGTTTCTCAATAGGAAATATTTTTTTTTTATTTTATATGAGTTTTTGATAATTTTTTTGAAAAATGTGCAATATCTCGAGAACGGTTCATGTTAGCGTTCTAAAATTTATGTCAATCGTTTTCTAATGAAAAATTACGTAAGAAATGTCTATTTGCATAACTTTATTAGTGGTTTTGATTTTTTTGACGATTTTTTCAAAATTTCATTCGAAAATTTAGGAGGGTTCTGTACATTCGATTGCATATAAAAACAATAGGCTTCCAGTGTTTATGGATTGTGATTTTTGTACCAAATTTGGTTCAAATCGGTCCATTCATTCGTCAGTTATCGTCTCCACAGACTCACTGACACACAAACACAAACACACACACACACAGACATCACTTCAAAAATGTTTGATTCGTGATCAGGGATGCTTGAAACGTGCTCTCCCGTCGAAAACTCGAATTCGAATTTTCGACCCGTCACAATACTTTCCTTATACATTATGTATATAAGGAAAGTAAAAAGAACAATTACAGTATCAACATTTATAAAATCACGAGTAATCCTCTCTATGTAACCAACTTTTTTATAAGATTTAGCACACATGTCAGCAATATGAGTAGAAAAGGAGAAATCAGAAGCATACATAACACCAAGTTCAGTGACAGAGAAGTTTCTAGTCAAGAAAAGTAAAAAATAAAAGAGGTACTTTTCTATGAGTAAAAAGTATGTATAAGAAAATAAAATAGGTACTTTTCTATGAGTAAAAGAAACAACGCTACATTTGTTAATATTGAGATGAAGACGATTATCTTTACACCGCTTTTAAAGAACAGACAACTCAAATTGAATAGTGTTACAACAGTTAGAATCAAAAATTGGACAGAAAATTTTCAGATCATCGGCATAAAATAGACAATTTTTAAAACAATCGGTAAGATCATTAATAATTCACCCAATTTTAAGCAGCTTGTGATATATATATATATATATATATATATATATATACATATAAAAATAAGTATATCACGAACGGAACTCCTATTTAAGTAAAGGAGAAAACAGAAACCTTACAGAGGATGTGGCGCTTAGCAGCTCTGCATCCAGAGTGGCATAAGGATATAAACAAGAAGAAAAAATAAGCGAGAACAGGAGTGACCATATGATTTGCATAGAATGGCAGGGGTGGATTGCGACACCCCTTTCCCGCTTAAAGCAGCTTTTACGACCCGGGCAACGCTCACGGCACCAATGTAACTCAATGGTCAATCTCCCACATGTGCAAAGACAGAAGCACCCGAACGGACAAAAGAGCAAAGATGGAACCAAGCATGGAAGAGATACACCTTACTATCCAGCATGAAAACACAACATTTTATAAGGGAAAGTCGCACATGCGCGAAAAGACTTCATGATGATAGGATCGCAGATATGAAAATATATATGATTAAGAATTCTCATTTAGAATCAAACAATGTACAATTTCTTTCTTTGAAAAAGGAATAGTAATAATGTTGTAAAAAATATCTAGGGTAATTTCTTTTTAATGCATCATTTATTATTTTATTACATTCATGAATGCAGTCTTTTTTAAAAGTACTGTAGTTTCTGTTTCTTCTGAAGTAACCGACAATAATATTTCTGAATATATTTTTAGTGAGGTTTGAATTCCAATCAATAATATTATTAATTTTGATATTGTATGAATTTCTCTTGTCGTGTATGGTTGTATAAATTCCATACTGTTGGTGTTTTCTTATTGACAAGTCCAGGAAGTCTGTCGATCCATCCTCATTGATCGGGTTTTCAATTAAGTCTAATTCCCTTGGGTAGAATGCAAAATCTATGTCAGGGGTGTTTGCATAACCCCCTAATATCACATCGTCAACATAACGGAAATAAGGTATTTCCGATAATATATGGGTTCCTCTTTCATATTTGGATAGATAAATATCCGCCAATATTGATGAGCATGCACCACCCATGGGTATGCCTTTGACCTGTTTGTAGTAATGCGTACCGTCATACCGTCTTTGAAAATTCAATACCTAAGAAAACTTATAGACACCAAAGAGGAAATAAAAAGCAACAATTTAATTACATCAAAACAGAAGAAAAAATCTCAGACTTCATAAAAACAGAAATAACGGTGAAATTCGGATGGATCAAGAATATAGCCAACAGTATAAAGATCAAATACTTACAACGTATATGGAATTTTATTATCAATTTAAGTGAAAATACCTGCAATACAGAAGATAAAAACACTAATATAGACATCATTCTGGATTTAATTAAACTCAGAGCCGCAAAATATAATATAGCACTTGAACCAAAATATCAAATTAACAAATCAAAAGAATTTTTTATCACAACATTTAAGAATAAAATGTTCGAAAATATTCCATTCAACCATATATTACATAATATAGAAGAACGTCTTCCTTTGCCTAATCTAAATATTAAGATATCCTATCGCTTTGTAAGAACCAACGGAAGAAGATTATTCAACTACAATAAATTATGTAAAACTGTGTCTTCATTTAATATTGAATCCTGTCAATGTCATAAAAATATACATTGTGATCCCTACCACAAGCATATAATTACTGGAAACTTAGATTTTATAAAAGATAATAAACTCAAAAACTTATTACAACTTGGTACTAAGTACCGAATACAAGAATTTAATAATATTTATAATGAATTTAATTACGATCTGGAAACCTTCATATACAAGATGGCAGTCAAACACAGTATACCTGTACAAACTTTTAACGCATGGAAATATGCCTTTTACAGTGCTTTTTGCCAATTCTACCCGAGAAGAAACAAGGATTCAGGAGGTTCTCGATTTCCGTCTTCAATCAAACATTTTAATGAAGAATTCGTAATGACATACACCGACAAAATCGTATCGAATTTTGCATTCACGTGTAAAAAATTCTATGTCGATACTTTAACACAATGCTATAAGGATAGTGCCATGTATACCTTAATTCCTAGCAACGAATCAATCATCACTAATAGAATAAAAGCACTGTATAAAAGAATCGGTATGGATATTAAATCAGTAAAATTTCCATACTTGATCCTTATTCCCAAGTTACACAAAAAACCAGTCAAGTTCCGTACTGTAACAGTGGGATGCGGATCGTACCTGGAACAAGCAAATAAAAAACTTCTGAAATTACTCCAATATGTTATAACTGATATTAAGAAGCAAAACTCCATAATGTTAAAAAACGGACAGGAATTGATAGACCGACTGAAATTTTGCCATAAAGATTTGAACTTCAGAAGCTACGATTTCCGGGATCTGTTTAATAACATCGATTTAACAAACCTACAAATGATCTTGAAAGAATTACATGAGGAATATAATTTAAAACCATATATAACTCTCAGAAGATATTTGGATTTGATTGAGTTAGTATTGAATGAAAACATACTATATGACGGTACGCATTACTACAAACAGGTCAAAGGCATACCCATGGGTGGTGCATGCTCATCAATATTGGCGGATATTTATCTATCCAAATATGAAAGAGGAACCCATATATTATCGGAAATACCTTATTTCCGTTATGTTGACGATGTGATATTAGGGGGTTATGCAAACACCCCTGACATAGATTTTGCATTCTACCCAAGGGAATTAGACTTAATTGAAAACCCGATCAATGAGGATGGATCGACAGACTTCCTGGACTTGTCAATAAGAAAACACCAACAGTATGGAATTTATACAACCATACACGACAAGAGAAATTCATACAATATCAAAATTAATAATATTATTGATTGGAATTCAAACCTCACTAAAAATATATTCAGAAATATTATTGTCGGTTACTTCAGAAGAAACAGAAACTACAGTACTTTTAAAAAAGACTGCATTCATGAATGTAATAAAATAATAAATGATGCATTAAAAAGAAATTACCCTAGATATTTTTTACAACATTATTACTATTCCTTTTTCAAAGAAAGAAATTGTACATTGTTTGATTCTAAATGAGAATTCTTAATCATATATATTTTCATATCTGCGATCCTATCATCATGAAGTCTTTTCGCGCATGTGCGACTTTCCCTTATAAAATGTTGTGTTTTCATGCTGGATAGTAAGGTGTATCTCTTCCATGCTTGGTTCCATCTTTGCTCTTTTGTCCGTTCGGGTGCTTCTGTCTTTGCACATGTGGGAGATTGACCATTGAGTTACATTGGTGCCGTGAGCGTTGCCCGGGTCGTAAAAGCTGCTTTAAGCGGGAAAGGGGTGTCGCAATCCACCCCTGCCATTCTATGCAAATCATATGGTCACTCCTGTTCTCGCTTATTTTTTCTTCTTGTTTATATCCTTATATATATATATATATATATATAAATATTCAAATTTTACAAGGGGGAAAAAAATGAAAAAATCTGTATTGTTGTTCCAAATGATCATAATTATCATAACTATAACCATTTTAAACGGCTTGAAAAAATCTTTCAATTGATACCAAGTGTGATACTGTACCCGCTCTCCCCTAATGGGGGGGGGGGGGGAGAGGTAAATAACGTCACGGATACAAGAATTGTATCGCGGCCATTTTTCACTACAATGATTGAAACTATTAAGTTTCATGATCATTGAGCCATACATAACCTCTATTATGCACGATTATGTCAAATTTTGTTCTATGATGCCAAGTGAAGAACATATAAAATTTCGAATTTCAAAAACTTCTATCCAGTTTTAGATTCTTTTATAACAAAACCGAATATAAAGTTTCGTTAAAATCCATTGATATTTGTGGCAGCATAAGAAATCGACCATAGAGAGACAACAAATAGACAGATGGATATTACTCCAAAAATAGTCACATGTCCAGAAGATTCTAAAATATATATTGGCATCAAAATCTTGAAATTGAAAATTTTAGTGAAGACAATACTTTCTCAGTACTACGTGTATGAGAAAGTAAAAATAATAAATAACAAGAGACCAAGAACAGAATCCTGAGACATCCCAGAAGTAGTAGAGACCCATACAAGAAGAACAGTAATTAAGATGGGAAAACCTAGAAGGCAAGTAGAACATTATTAACATTACCAGATCAGAACCAAAACCCATACTCTTCAATTTATAATTCAAAATACTGCGATTAACTGAATCAAAAGATCTATAAATGTCAGTATAAATTACATCGAACTGACTCCCTACATTAAGTGCGGTAATTACATCCAAATCAAAACATAAAATATTAGTGACAGTATAGACTATAGACCTTCTCTTCTACTCATAAAACCTTGCTGATTTTAAAAAATAAATTACCGAGCTTGATTGTAAATGCTCTTATGTAAAATAAATTAAAAAATTTTAGCAACATTATATTAATTATCAACATTCTTAAATTAATTCTCAATCGAACATTTAATCACCCTTCTTGAAAATAGCTCTTCCATACTTCCGAAAAAAAAAAACATTACAGATAATAGATAAATTAAAAATAATAAGCAAAGGATACTAAAGGTAACTGAAACACCCGTATAAGAAGGAATGTCATCAAACCCCAACGAGCCAGAAATATCACTCACAGTAACATGAGTAGCATTAACCATATCATAAATCGATTGTAATGAATGGTTGGACGAAACAGTATCAACATCAAAAGACAATGAAATTAGAATAAAAGAAATGAGCTAAAACATTAGTAATAGGTGCATTCGTAGAATACAGGTTGATTCAAAACTTTTAGGAGGTGATAGAACACACCTAAACAAGCACTTTTCGTTATACACTGCATGGTCGTAACTCAAGCGGTTAAGCACTAGGGGTTAACACGTACTGTTGCATGAAATGGTGGAACGCAAGAATGACAGAAGAGGTATGAAGAAAGTGAAGAAATTATAGAACACATTTTAACGAACAGCTTACAGAAACTGCTCAAAACAAGAAATCGAAGAAATTACGAAGCAAATTGTAATGGATAACTTACAGACACTACTCAAAACAGCGACCCCCAACGTGAATGCAGGCTTCACACCTGCGGCGTAGTGATCGTCGTCATTAGCGAAAACACCAGGCATTTCTCGTACAGTGGCAGCAGCAACAAAAATCCTGGCAACAAGATCCTCAATGGAATCGACGGTGCTACAGAGTAGGGTTCATCAACCTTCCATTGCCTTCGGAACCTTTCTGATTTGTGGTATTTCTAAAGGAACCCTCGTAATTTGAGATAGTATATAACTATATATATATATATAAGCTATATATAGTTATATAGGTTATATATATATATAGGGTTATATATACCTACATACAGGTTATATATACCTATGTATATATAGGTATATAACCTACCACTAATAATAATCCTCTTGCTATTACTACTGCTCTTGCTACCACTACCAGACTATTGCACTAGAGAAGTTTAGTGCATCTTTTTAAATGGACTAATATAAAGAGGTGTATTTTTATAAACCTCTTGATTAAAATCCCTTCCAAAAAGATTCGCTAAAATTCTATTGAATTTGAAATTAAGTTGTGATTGTATTAGTGTATTTTTGCATTAAATTTTGCTACAGACGGACACATGCATGCAAAGGCGGTCCCATACACCTCGCTACACTACGGATATCATTTCTTAGAGATCATTTCACAGTTCAATGGTAATTTTTTGCGAAACCCTCCAGAAATTTCCATGAACCCAGGTTGAAGAACCCTGCTATAGAGCATGGGCACGTGACGTCACACGGGGAATTTTGTCCTTATGTCTCCAAACCAAAATACTCGTATTCTTAGCAGTATGGAAATTTTCATTATTTCTGCATTAAAAACGGCTTATTTAGACATTTACAGTCATTTAACCTCTCATTTTAGTAGGATATATCGAATGTCGTATTTGATGGATATTTTTAATTAATCGGAAAATAAAATATTCACTTTCATTAAAATATATACACGTGTTTTTTTTTAAAGAAAAATCGTTATGTATCTTTCCTATCTCGCTCGCATATACATTGCAGAATTTGCTAGTCAATGTATACATCTTTAGAACGCTATTTAGTGACTAAAAGTGAGGTAAAAATGAGTGGTAGTGTACATTCACTTAAAATATTTTAAAGTGCACTTTAGTAAATGAAATCTTTAAATATATATTGTTATTTAAGTATTTAAATAACTTATTTTTATCACAAAGATACATTTCGGTGTTTAATGTGTTTAGTTTCACTTTATATTGGCCATTACCGTCCATTTACCATTACACGCTATGGTAAAAATAATGCTCTTTTGCCCTTACGTTTCTGCGTATTCTACTACGCAGGTTGTTTACTTACACTTGTGTTCATGCTCTATAGTAGAGGGGGCTTTCTTTCATATGGACCCATAGTAAAAAGTCCAGACATGAGAGATCGGACGATAATGTCGGTCAAGTGATGGGGACCACCCGGACTAGTCCATCATCTGGGAATGTTGCAGTCAAGGTGTTTCGTACAGCCACGCTGAAATGGGGTGGCGCTCCGTCGTGTTGGAACCACATACGGATTTGGGGTTTCCTCGCATTCCCGCCCGCAGCTCCGTACATGAAATACATATCGACCTTCTCCTGATTCATGAAATAATCCATCCCTTCTGAAATCTACGGTAGAACTGACGATGAGTGTGACAACAGGCACTTAATGCGTTCGCTGGACAGCGCCATCTATCGCTTATTCGCGTGCGTTACGACCATGCATTGACAAAAAGTGCTTGTTTAGGTGTCTTCTGTCACTCCTTAAAGTTTTGCCCCATCGTTTTGAATCACCCTGTATATGCATAGTATCATTAAATTTCATGGTATTAAACGAATTGTTATTTTTAACCCAGTAGAAGGATTAAAAACGACTTGGATTACTTTTCAGGGGCAATCCAACCTAATATAAGAATTACATTCACTATTAATATTAATCTTAATTTTAGCTTCATATTATTTATATTGTAGTAAGTTGTAAGTAGAGCCCAGGATTTTGTTCATTTTTCTCCTGACTATAGAACCGTAAGATTGTAAGACATATATCCAATTCAGGCTCTAAAGGGTCCACCATCCAAATTTTTTTTGTGCTTATAAATGCCTATTTTAAGTATTAGCGCTAATAAATGCTTCTTTTAAGGGTTAGTGCCTACATATGTTTATTTTAAAAGTTTAACCTATATGTTATTTATTTTCTCTGCGTTTATTTACTATATCGTTAAAAACTGTTCCTGTCGTTTCTCCATTATTACTTATAAGCTCCATCACGCCCGATGTGCCGATGAACACGGACTGCATAAGTGGAGTGAGTGGCTAATGCGCCCGTTAAGCGGCCGGACGCTGATAAGTGCGTACCACACCGTTTGTCGGAGGAAGGAGCTAATTTCTAATTGAGGAGGGTCGTGGATGTTACTCTCCATTTATCATCTGCTTTTTGTTCTATTTTAGTCACTGTTGCTTCGATTAACATGCAATGTTCATTCGTATTTAGGGCGTATTACGTCCGCTGCCTGGGTATATATGATACATAAGTGGACTGAGCGGTCAATGCGCCCGCACTTTAACAAAGGCCACATATCGGCTAGAGCACCTGGAACAAAGACATTTTTAAGGCGTATCACGCTGCGGTTACGAAGCTGTACACGAATCATAAATGTGCGTAGTTCGTTAGGGGCTTTAGTTGAAGTTGACAACTTCTGAGCCTATTGGCTAAGCGGCCGCTTGAGCGAAACGAACACAGCATCCGCACAGTGCGCCAGCAACGTTTATTTAGGGAGTATCACACCCGCAGAGTGAATGTACCCAGACTGCAAAAGTGCACTGAGCGTCCTATGTGCACGCTAAAAGGGGCTTATTAAAAATTCGCTTGCAGCTGGAGCACACTGCGCCTACGCAGCGGACCAAAGACACTTATTCAGTATTTCTTTCAGGCATACATAAGGGGAGGGGGGCGAAGCTCCCAGAGACATTTTATATTAACCTAGTTTCTATTTATGCGATAGCATTTAAATATATTTATTTTATTTTATTCAATTTACGTGGCAACTACAGATGAAATCCAGTTACAGTAGCCACACAAAAATAAAAAGAACAGAATATAAGATACAAGAATACTAAGTCGTATACATGTCAAGCGCATTCAAACAGGCTTTTTTGAAACAGGTAGGAGTTAAATTAAATATATCAACATCAGTACAATAGGTATTATATAGATCAACAAATTTATAGATGGAATAGCGTTTAAGGTAGTTGTGTTTAACAGTAGTATTGTGAAACAAAGTTTTTTCCCTAGTATTATTAACAGGTATATGAAATTCCAGGCAAGAAAGTAAGATGGGGCAATCAATAGTGTTATTTAATACTTTATAATAAAACAAAAGGTAGGACCATTTTCTTCTTTTTTTAAGAGACATTAAACTATATTTCCGTCTGAGTTCACACATATGCATATCGTGAAAATAGCCAGACAGTCTGTAATCTATAGTACGTAAAAGTTTATTTTGCACAATTTCTATTCGTTGAGAATGCAGATTGTAAACAGGGTCCCAGATCATTGCACAATATTCCAATATTGATCTGACAAAGGTATTAAAGATACAAATAATAGTAACAGACCTGGTAAAAACACGGGATCGTCTTAGGGTGAAACCAAGTCTTTGGTATGCTCTTTTAATAGTATATCAATATGTCTCTGAAAGTTAAAAGTATTATCGAATGCGACACCCAGATCAATAATATGAGTACATCGCGATAAAGGTAAATTATTTAAAATGTAGTTGTAATTGAGAATATTACTGATCCTAGCTATGCTCATAACATAGCATTTAGAAACGTTTAAATGGAGTTTATTTAAAACAGTTCAGTTATACAGTTCATCAAGATCTCTCTGCATCAATTCACAATCAGTCAAAGAGTTGATTTTCCTATAAAGTTTCAAGTCATCTGCAAACATAAGACATGTTGCAGTTTTAAAAATCCTGGGAATTTTATTGATAAAAACTAAAAAAAGGAGTGGGGCCAGATTAGAACCCTGAGGAAAACCAGAGGGATTACTATATGGTCTAGAGTTTACACCAAAGTACTTTACAGAATACAGGCTATCTGTAATATAAGAGTACAACCACATCGCCAAATCAACACTAAATCCAGCAGCAATTAGTCTACGGGCTAATAACCCCAGATCGATGTGATCAAGAGCTTTACTAAAGTCAGTATAAATAACATCCAGTTGCCTCTTGGTTTTGATAGCATCAATAATATCACTGGTAAAACCAGCTAAATTAATTAGAGTTGATCGCATTGGCATAAACCCATGCTGGTACCATTGCTTAATTTGGGAAAATATCCTTTCATGCATAACACATTCAAAAACTTTGGAAAAAGGGGGAAAGAATGGTAATAGGCCTGTAGTTAGTAATATCATGCTTGTTGTCCTTCTTATGTACAGGAATAACTTGACCATATTTCCAGACATTGGGAAAATCCTAGTTTTAATTGAAAGATTAAACGAAATAAGCAGGGGGTAAGTTAGAGAGTCAGCACAACCCTTAATAATAAATGAGGGAACATCATCACAGCTTGTAGACTGGCTGGATTTTAACTTCTTTAGGGATTTGGCAACATCATTATAGTACATTTTCAGATATAGCCACATTTTCAGAAATATATTTAACATTAATTAAGTCAATATTATTGAGTTCACAGTACTAGGTCAGCAGTTCGAAATTACTAGGTTGGCTACTCTTGATATAAACAGATTCAAAGAAATCCGCGAAGCAGTTAACAATATCATTATCAGTAGTATAATCAGTATTATTATAATTCATTGTTGAGATCCTATGATTACCAGAAGAATCGCCTTCACAAAAATTCCAGAAGGCCTTAGGGTTCTTGTTGAGTTCTAGTTCCATGATAGCAACATGATTAGTAAAATCAGATTTAATTCCATCCTTAACGACCCTGCGTAGTCTATGAAATTCCTGCAAATCACCTTTATCACCACCTCTAATTGATTTATTACGATACCTTCTTTTTAGTTTAATATTATGGATAGTACTAGAAGAGTACCAAGATTTATATTTACGCTTAGTAGGGATATATTTAGGTATACATAAATCAAATATCCCATATATACAATCATAAAAACTCAATAGAGCATCGTTGGCATTTGTATATATATTTAAAAAGTTCCAGTCAGTATTATAGAAATAGTCATATAGCATAGGATAATTGGCCTTTCTAAAGTTATATTTCATATTATTATTAATTCGATGATTTCTGCTCACCGTTTTAATCAAGATAGATCCCTCCAGAGCAGAACAGTATGGATCCTCTTTAAAGAAACTGAAGGTAGAGTATTGGATGGAAGGATAATTGGCCTTTCTAAAGTTATATTTCATATTATTATTAATTTGATGATTTCTGCTCACCGTTTTAATCAAGATAGATCCCTCCAGAGCAGAATGGTATGGATCCTCTTTAAAGAAACTGAAGATAGAGTGTTCACTAATGACCTGCTTATAGTTAGTTAAGATAAGATCAAGAATTTTACCATATTTATTACAAACAGTGTTTAATTGATCAAGATTAAGGAACTTCATAAAATTAGAAATGGAATACTCAACTTGAGTGTGGCCAGACAAGGTACTAGTATTGGGATGGTTGAAATTTACAGAAGGAAGATTAAAATCTCCAAATATAAATATATGATCAGGTGAAGTACAGAATTTTTTTTCAACGCTTTTAAAGAAACTTTCATATTTATCAACAGTAGTATTAGGCACAAAGTAAACGACACAAATATAGAATTTGGAGGTATAAGAAGCACTGACACGGATCCATAAGCACTCGTTTTCAAATGATACATCAGTTTGTTCAATAAAATCAAAGGTTTTTTTTTATGGCAATAAGTACACCTCCGCCTCGATATAATCCAGGAGTAACCGAATCTCTATCACACCTAAAAACATTATATTTATTATCGAATATTTCATAATTATCAATATCACTATTTAACCATGTTTCAGTTAGGCAAATGATATCAAAATCATATGTTAAAGTATTGACTTGTTAGTTTTAGTTCTCAATCCACGTACATTTTGGTAATAAAATTTGATCTCCTTTTTTATATCCGTCATTAAATTGGCATGATTGCAAGGCACAGGAACAAATGTGTAGTTGTGTTCATTTGAGTAATTAGCTGTTGGATTATCTGATGGTCACTTACTTTCTGTTGAGCTATTACCAGTAATTTGATCACGTACATCATTAGGATTATATTCAATAGGCTTATAGTTTACCGTTTCCCCAACAGTTTGTCGTGGACGACCTAAGAATTCAGATACATTAAGTCCAATTGGCCATATACTGGGATCAGAGAGTTCACGGTAACGTTCCTTATTAGCTGACAGTACAAAAGAAGCATATTGGTCTATATTTCTAGTCTTTAGTTTAACACAATCAAATCCGAATTTTAAAAAGTTTAGGCTCTCCGTGACATCCGTGGGCAGCGTATCTGGATGGTAGAAACTTACAAGAACTCGTCTCATCCTGGGGATTTTAATGGCCCGGTTAGCTGTACCCTCACGCAAACCCTCAACTGGAGCCGGTCGCCTTTTCAACATGGTATTCTACCAACTAGATTGTTTCCCACAGGTGGCACATTATGTTGACAGAAAATATCGTTTTGCATTTTGTAACCCTCAATGTCCCTTTTATAATTATGTGATTCCAGTTTATGATCACTCGTATTTCTCATTACAGCAGACGAAAAATTCATCAGATTACGAGTTTTATCAGTTTCATAATTAAGATCACTGGAAATTCGTGGAAATTCTGATTCAGTAAGATGAACGTGCTCCTCAACATCCACAGCACCACAATTCATATATGTTTCCTTAACGTTTAAATCACCATTAATCACATTCCTCCCTAAACTGTGTATCTTTGCATTCAAGGATTCATCAATCTGCGTCTCAATCACATCAAGTCTACTGAGTACACTCGATTGAAATAGTTCAAGTTTCTCCATAACTGCACTTACAACCCTGTCAACACTTGTAATATTTGCTCTCACAGCATCCGCAGAGACAGCCCCTTTACTACACCCTATTTGAGCTTGGTCATATAGACTCAGCAAGTCTTTACCATAGTTTTCGAAATTAGTTCTTTCCTGCTGTGTAACGGATTTCTTATCAGCCACCTTAACAAACAATAGCTTCATATTGTTTAATGTTGACATAAAACTCTTTGACTCACTTTCCAACACATCGCTAACTTTCCGATCTGGCGGGCTGTCGCCATTTCTTTCAAGAGCTGTCATTGGTGTTAGTCACAAAAATTCCTCTCACAATCACATGAGTGCACCTCAATCAACACAGAATGTAGCTAAATACAATTAAAGTAACAAAGCTAACTTGATAAAAACACTTTAAAAGAGATAAAACACTTTAAAAGAAGTTAAAAACGCTTTAAAACAATTTTTTTTTTATATAGGGTGAATAGAAAACTTGTCACCCTCTAAAGTTTCATTCGCCCCCCTCCCCCCCACCCGGGCCAAAAAGTTTTGAAGGAAACACTGCAATTGTTTAGACTATATTGTGCCAACTGTGTGGGTTTACACGGATTACAGAATTGGATTGAGTGGATGTTAAGCAGCCACTTATTAAGAATAATAGTGTGGCGGCCGAAGCGCTTGCACAGTACGCCGAAAACATTTATTTAGGAAGTATCACGCCCACTACATGGGTGTACTCGGATTGCATAAGTGGATTATGCGAACGCTCAGCAGACGCAAAGGGCGGTTAGCAAACGAAGTGCACTGCATCCGTGCAGAGGCCAAATACGCTTATTATGGAGTATAACACCTGCTGCGTGGCTGTAGCCGGATTTCAAAAGTGTACCGATTGGTCTATCTCTATATGGATGCTAAATGGCTGCTTTAACATAAACAACATCGCGGCCGAAGCTGAAGCACCTTACAGTGTGCCAAATTCGTTTATTTAGGGTCTATCACACCCGCTGTGTGGGTTTACCCAGATTGCATAACTGGATTGATTGGTTTATGTGCATGCTAAACGAAATACGTTTACTAGGACTCGCTGCGTTGGTGTACCCGAGTTACAAAATGGGACAGACTGGAGAATATAACTGCTAAACACCAGCTTTGAATCGCCCGCATCTGTGATTATTTCAACCTGTGATTGAACTATTTCAGAGCCCTTTTTACTTTCCCTGCAATACATGGTAATGTATAGGGAAAGTATTGGAATCATACCGAAAATCACAACTGGAGTTTTCGACGGATCTACACGTTTCGAGACCTCTAGAATACGAAAAAACTATTTTTAGCGTGACGTCTGTGTGTGTGTCTGTCTGTGCAGATTTTGTATCCACTCTAATTAAAAAACTAATGGTCCGAATTTCACAAAATTTTGTAGGTAAGTCACTTGTGGGCGGGGCTAATGCTGATTAGTTTTGGGTACGATTCGGAATAAAAGAACCCGCCTTTTTTGTGAAATGGCCCGCAAAAGCTTGTATCCACTCTAACTGAAAAACTAATGGACCGAATTTCACAAAATTTGGTGGATAAGTCGCTTGTAGGCTAACCTGGTGCTGATTAGATTTTGGTACGATTCGGAAAAAAATAACCTGCCTTTTTTTGCAAAATGGCCCGCAAAAATTGTCAAAATCTAAACTAAAGAACTAGGTATACTCAAATATATCCATTAAATGCTCGTTCAATACGTAATTTTTAGCGAAGAAAAGAATAAGACCAACCCCATTACAGTAGGACTAGCCGTTCTCGAGATATTTTAGTTTTTCGTATTTTCTCTACACCACCTTTGAAAACAAGTCCGGTTACCGAATGAGAACGGAAATTGAATTAAAAGTGAAATGAATTTAATAAAAATAAAGAGAACGTGGATATAAGTCTGCAGGGAAAGTCATGTGCTGCCTACATCAGATTTTTACTTTCCCTGCAATACATGGTAATGTATAGGGAAAGTATGCGTGACGTCTGTGTGTGTGTCTGTGCAATTTATGTATCCACTTTAACTCAAAAACTAATGGACCGAATTTCATAAAATTTGGCAGGTAAGACCCTTGGGTGTGATCCTGTTGCTGATTAGTTTTTGGTACAATTAGGAGAAAAAACACCTGCTTTTTTTTTTGCGAAATAGACAGCAAAAATTTCATGTATTCACTCTAGCTGAAATACAAATTGACCAAATTTCACAAAATTTGGTAGATAAATCACATGTGGGATACTCTGGTGCTGATTAGATTTTGGTACGATTCAGAAAATAACAACCTGCCTTATTTTACGAAATGGCCCGCAAAAATCGCCAATATCTAAAAATAGACTACGTATGTTCAAATGTATCAATTAAATACTTGTTTTATACGTAATTTTTGACAACTCTATTACTCTAAGACTATAACCGTTCTCGAGATATTTGAGATTTTTCGCATTTTTTTATGCAGTCTTTGGAAAAATGTCCAATTACCAAATAAAAACAAAAATTGAATTAAAAATGCAAATTTAGTGTTATTTTGGGCAATTAAAATCAATTTAATGAGTTCCAAAAGAAATAAAGAAAAAATGAATTTCAGCCTGCAGGGTAAGTCATGTGCTGCCCACACATCAGATTTTTACTTTCCCTGCAATACATGGTAATGTATAGGGAAAGTATTGGAATCATGTCGAAAATCGCAACTCGAGTTTTCGACGGATCTACACGTTTCGAGACCTCTAGAATACGAAAAAACTAATTTTAGCGTGATGTCTGTTTGTGTGTCTGTGCAATGTATGTATCCACTCTAACTAAAAAACTAATGGACCGAATTTCATAAAATTTGGTAGGTAAGTCACTTGGATGTGACCCTGGTGCTGATAAGTTTTTGGTAGGATTCGTGAAAACAGAACCCACCTTCTTTTGCCAAATGGCCAGTGCAAATGTCATTTATCCGCTCTAGCTAAAATACTAATTGACCAAATTTCACAAAATTTGGTAGATAAGTTACTTGTTGGATACTCTGGTGCTGATTAGAATTTGGTACGATTCGGAAAAGAAGAACCCGCCTTTTATTACGAAATGGCCTGCCAAAATCTTAAAAAGAAAACTAAATAGTGTATGCTCAAATGTATCAATTCAATTATTGTTTTATACGCAATTTTTGACGAGGATAAGAATATAACACACTCCATTGTACTTTAGGACTAACCATTCTCAGGTCATTTGAGATTTCTTGCATTTTTGTTATGCAGCTATCGGAAAAATGTCCAATTATCAAATAAAAACAAAAAATGAATTAAAAATGCAAATTTAGTGTTATCTGGTGCAATTACACTCAATCTAATGAATTATTAAAGAAATAAAGGAAATATGAATTTGAGTTTGCAGGGAAAGTCATGTGCTGCTCACATCAGAATTTTATTTTTGTGCTTATTTTACATTTTTAGTGCCTATTTTAAGCGCTTATTTTATCGTTTCAGTGCTTATTTTACTGTTTTAGTAACTCTTTTGAGACTTTTAGTGCCTATAATTCAGGGCTCTAGTTATAAGTTAAACCATGCTGCTATAATTCCTACGAAACTTGTCTTTCAGTGTGATATTACGGATTACGAACTGTACCTGGCGTTACCCGGGATGTAAAGCAGGGATTCATTGAATTCATTTATTTAGTCTGTATCATTACAAGATACAGACTAAATGTACACCTAATCACACTTGAAACCCACTTTACCAGTCCAGAGCTCCTGCTTCCGAGAATCTCCGGCTGTCCACTCGCTACAGCATTGTCCAATAACCAGTTCTACTCATCACTTCCTGAGTCTGGGAGTATTTGATCACGTGACAAGTTCTACTATATGTTGGATAGCAGAAGAAACTCCCCTTAGCGTGTCTAAACCAAAGAGTTAGTATATCACAAACACCAAAAATAGAGCAAAACTTCTAATAATACAGCATTAAAAGCAATGAAATTAATAGCCGAATGGAATGCACCACGCTAAAATCTAGCAAAATTACTTCTTAACTATATTTGTAAGATATATAATGAAAAAAAAAACTTACCCATGAAAAGAGTAAAGTCCTCCTTTTACATGCTTTTTCTTGCAGCCGTAAGCACAACAGTACATAACCATTATTTTACCTTTTATATTTCTTATGTACGCTTTCGGTCAGAAATCTCCATTGAAATGTACAGGGTGAGTCGGAAGAAAACGGGTTCGGAGGAAATTCGTCCTGACTACAATTCCCTTTATCTTTGACGACGATTGCAACCCTTAAGCTCTCTCCATATATACATATACTACCTCCATGGTCTAAACTAAGATCTATGTCTTGGACGGGGGAAGGGGACCTGTTTTATCATTCGTCCCGTGCGCTATTAGAATTATTTTGAAAATTCATGAGGTTTTACATAACATTCGTAATTAATGAAAGGAATACAGCAGAAACATAATTTTTTGATCGGAGCAGTGTTGTTGTTGTTGAGACCCAGACCGTCCGACCTACCAGAAAGGTGTAAGGTAACCGTTTGGATTGCCGGGAAGTGCCACCCAATTTAGACCGGAACCCAGTGGGGGAGGCATCCACAGGAACCGTATCCTCCTTCCCCTACTACCAACCTCTCGGAAGAACTTTCGGACCCACATGTTTAACGTGATCGTACTCCGCATGAACACGGCGGCAGTTGTGGCAGCGTGCAAACCACCGGGCTACCGAGCCCGAAATGTGCCAACAGCACGCGGTGTTCTCAGGTGGTCAACCACCCAAGTACTAACCGCGCCCGATGCTGCTTGCCTTCGGTGATCTAACGAGAACCGGTGTTATCAGCACGGTAGGGCCGTTGGCTGATTGGAGCAATGTGTAATATTCAAAGAAACATCTGGTAAATTATATGTAGATGGGATTATCAGTCAACTATTTTATATTGCAATATAAAAATCGGAGACGTTTTAAACACACGAAAAGTACAATTTTTTTAAAAAATTCCTCTCTTAATCGTATGGATTTCATTAAAAGTTTGTCTGAAAGAGAATCTTTTGGATGGTCATGGTGTTTAAGATGGAAACTCTACGATAATATTTGTAATGATTAAGGAACCGATTTGTGTGAAAATCGCTCAAAATCATGCTAAAACATAAAGTAGCGAAAAAACTAATTAGAATTAAAAGAAAAATCACGCCGAGGCATATCGTCGCGGGTCCTTAAGTATTTGTGCACAAAATTTCATGTCCGTAAGACAGATTTTCAGCTACAGACGACACAGACAGACAAATGCACATAGATCCCTAAGCCTAAACCGGGAGGGATATTTACTGTTTCTGATAAAAGTTTTGGAATTACAAAAACTAAAAATCTGATAGAGATAAAAATAAAATACATTTATAGACTTGTATGATCATGTAAGACTTCACGCGGAGTACAAGTATGTTAAATTTGTGGGTCCAAAAGTCCTGAGAAGTTGGTGGCAGGGGAAGGAAGGTACGTTCCTTGTGGATGTCGCTCCCACTAGGTTTTTGTCTAAATTGGGTGACATCGTCCAAACCGTCTAAACAGATACCCTTACCTTCGGGTAGGTTGGATTGGACGGTCTGGATCGAATGAAATAAAATAGTCAATGTTCTTCACTGAGGTGAGTAAGTAGATGGCACATATTTCTATATCAGATGAATTCTTTTGAACGGCTTCGCAGATGTACATTGAAAATGATACCATAATTCTTGATATATGTTTGCGTAGCTTTGATAGCTCAATTTATCTTTGAATTCTGAAATGGAAATTTATATTAGCTGCTTGATAAATAACGCTAGACACAATTTTTTTTTCTTTTTTCAAAGTAGGTGAAATCATGCATTTTGATTCCTGGTAAACCATCATGATTGGACTGAAAACTTTCCTAGATGTCGGAAGTTTTAAACTGAAAGGATGCACGAAAAGATGTATATTATCACAGATACATCTTTCGTAAAAGTATTTACTACAAAATAGTGTTACAAATTTCGTGTAAAATCGTTTTTTTTTTACGCACTGACCTATTGGTGTTCATAAATTACGATAGTCTTAATATCGAAACTGTATATTTCCATGAAAAATGTTCCAAATTCTGCTTAAACATTAAATATTTAAAGGAAAAAAAAATTCTATTTGTTAAATTTTCATTTTCACAATTTCTTCCCGTGATCCGTACCTCCCTTTTAAAACAAACCACTATTGTTTATACCAATGATTAGCGTATGAAATCTTCCCAGCTGAAGGTTAAGATGTCTTTTTATGTAATTAAAAATCGACACTTTTTTTAACTTTTATTTTCACAACTTTCATTCAGAAAGCTGTGCCTCTCACGAGACAAACCTTTAACTTCTCTATCTAGAATTTGTAATTTAATATCTAAGGCTACAAAATTTTCGGGTTTTAGAAAATTATTAAAAATCTAATATATATTTTTAATTTTTGCTTTGATAACTTTCAAAGATCCAAATCTCTTATTTAAGACCAACCTATAGTTTCTATATCCAGGAATCGCACGTTAAATCCTGGAATATGTACGCATGGTAGGAAGCATTTTAATACTGGAAATGAATGGTTATGAAGACTGCAATATATTAATGGTTGATTTCAGTTATTGAGCACTGGATTTTTCAGTGCAGAAACGAGGACAGAGATGTCATGTTGGAAGTGTTTGGTTCCAGGATATTCCAAATGTTTAAACGTCCGGAATCTCGATTTCGGGGTATTGGAAAAGTGACATGACAATCCTTACAGGAGTTATAAAATAGTAAATTAAATAAAACGTACTATAGAAGTAGAAAAGGTATTCGCAGGTAAATGGATTTCCCACATCTTAGTGGGACAAACAGGGTGTGGTAATCTTAATTTCATTAATTCAAAATAATTCCAAATTTGGAAAGAAACTAATTAAAAAAATAGCTTCGGATTTTAGAATAATTTAACTAAGACACTATTTGACTCATCGTACATATTCAATCAACAAGGGGTGCATAACCAGTAAAGTGGTTCTATCATGCGAGGAAGTTTAGTAGGCATGTCAAGACAAATAATTACCATTTAAATTGCATATACAAACTTATTTTATTTTAGTTATTTTATATTCTTGATTATATGTTACTTTATCAATAAGTTGCAACTAATTACTTATATATCAAATTGTATGTTTAATATTATTTTATATAAATATCTTTATTATCAATTTCAAAATAATTCATTATCAATTTTGGAATATCTCCATTTTAAATTCAATTCAATATCAAAATAATAAATTATCCCTTGTAAGATTACCATTATAAATTCAATAAATTATACTATACACTTTAATATTATTCATTTAATTTCATAAAAACATAATTCATTAGCACTTTATGCAATTAATTTCACTTATACTTTTGTGGACCTTTCTATTATTTTATTAATTGCCATCATCAGGTAGTTATAATTTGTAAGAAAGCATTCATATATATACTCCATAATTTTTCTTAAATTTTATTTAATCTACATTTTAAAGTATGTTTCACTTACGTGTCATAACCAGGCACTGCAGTCAATATCGTTTATATTTGCACTTAAATTCAGAGTTCTCATAAATCACATATTAGTTGATATGCACTATTGTTCATTGCACAATTCACTTCCATTATACATCAACTCTGTTACAGATCTTAAGCGCAGATAGTTTTTTAGAAATAGCAGTTATCACTCATTCAGGCATTCCTCTGCTGATTTCATATTTAACCAATTGATGAGTTACTTATTGTACACATCTTATCATAGAAATAGCAGTCATAATTTATTCAGGCATTCCTCTGCTGGTTTCATATTTAACCTATTGATGGTAGACATCTTATGCACACCAATTGGGCTGAAAGTTCAATATATTATTGTATATTCATTCATAAAGGGGCGTCCATTTGTACGCAATTCTGTAGACATCTTATGTTATATACAATTCCTAAACGGCACATAATTCTATCGATGTCAAAGCTATCAAAATCTCATTATGATGTGGACATTACGTCCGCACTACCCTCAGGATCCTTTGCATTTGAGAAAGTTCCTTAGTACCAGTACTGTATCATATGCTATCTTGCCCACTAATACAGATGTGATAGGGTTCATGTTTTTCGCCTCTGTAACCTTGAGCTGGATATCTGTGTGTCATGTAGTCCAATGCACCAGTCCCTGGAATTCTGTGTGGTCTCAAACATTTCCACACACACAAAAAAAAAAAATAAAAGAAGCAAAACTGTGCTATACTTTCTTTTGCTCTGTCTTGATCTTGGGCAGCACAAGAAAGATAATAGGCATTACTGTCAGCACTAAATATCCTTGCTTGATATTTTAAACTGCTCTTAATTGACACTTTTGCACAATTGGTATCGATTCCCTATTATATAACAAATTCAACATCTTTTGTGCAACTCTTGGCACTGGTTCTCTTCTTGGGTGGGAATACATCTGGTATCTCCTTTAGGCATTTTGTAAAATTGTGCAGCTGCATGAGAATAGCCTTCAAACATTCTTTCTCGCGGGGAAGTGTTTCTCTTGGAATGCAAGTAAAAGTGGTGTTGCTATGGCCAAAATTCAGACTTCCATTTTCAGACATTAAGTGCTAGTAACTCACTACATTGCAGAATTATAAAAATACACAAATTTGTCCAGTAAATCTTAATTTACTGTGACAAAAGGCATATTTAAAATACTAGGTGGTGCCATTCCCTATTTACAAATTGTTGAAATAAACTTGTCAATTTATGATTTTTCTTAATATAGATATTTATTATATTTATATAGGAATTTATGAAGTATTATTTCCAATTATATGAGAAGATTTACCGTTTTAGGTAATAATTTGGAAAATCAAGCAGCTTGTCAAGCACTACTGGGTAAAGCTCTGATGAAATTTAACAATGATGAAGAAGCTTTAAAGGTGTTTACTTTGTAAGCTTTTTTATTCCAATGAAATATGCAGTATTAATATCACATTTTCAAAACTTTGGTTATTTCTATAACAGAATGTATTTATTACATCAGATTTCATAAAAAGTTTGTGAACTAAATTAATAAAATAGCCCCTCTCCCCATCTTCTAAGAGCACGCCTATTATTGCAGATTTGATATCACATTGACCTTTGGATTTTTAGATACTGGTTCGGATCACAGGTATGAGAGGACAGAACTCTATGCATATTCATGGTCACTTGAAATTCTCTTTAAACTGTAGGTTGAATCAATTTAGCCCAAGTGTGCCCTATATAACATCAAAACAATCCAACTTCATCACTAAGGAGCCGGAAGCCAACACATGATCTAGTAGTTGCAATGCTGAATCCTGAATTTCAGGAAGTGATGGATGTATTATATAGGCTACATTTAAGTAAAATTATTTTTTTCCTAGTACATAAAGTGGCTTCAACATTAGTTTAACAATTAGGATACTAATGATAATACATAACATCTTCTGTGACTTAGAATATTAGTAATATAACATGATTAGATGTTCTAATAATCATGATATATTACTGATATTAGAAATCATGAGAAATGTTATGTATTAAACCATGCTCCCAGTGCAGCTACCAACATTGCAGGACTAGTTTCATTTTAATTACAACTCATTAGTATCAAAAAAGCTGTTAAGTGTACTGGCAGCAACTAGCATTAGAGAACTGTTATCATTCCAGTCAGAGCTTGTCAGAATCAAAGACACTTAACTTGCTATGTTCTGCAAATTTTTGTGAAATTCTTATGATGAACAAAATTAGCAATACTATGCAGCTAGATTAACCTCAGACTCAAAGGCCAGGTTTAATTTTAAAATATGATGAAAAGATATATTTTACAGTTTGGAATCATGCTCCTAGTGCTACAGTAATCTGTTATCGTTCAAGTTAGAGCTTATCAGCATCAAAGACACTTAACTTGCTATGAGCTGCTATTTTGTGAAACTCTTGTGACAAACAGCTTGGATTCACGTTCCCAGTGCTGTAACCAGTATTGAGGACTGCTTTGGCTTTTATTAGAGCTTATTAGCACGCTGAATAGTTAACTGCACTGTCAGCAAGGAAACTCCTAATTTTTAAATACTATACACATCTGCGGTTACTAATAGTCAATCATACCATGCAGCTCAGATCAAATAGAAAATTGAATTTAGATTGCATCAGTTGGTCATCAGAGGTTTGCGAAATCATGGCACACTGCAGGTTTTCCTACTGCCAATGCAATTAATGGCTATTCAGTGCTGATGAGCTCTAAAAATAGCAAAAACAGCCCACCAATGCTGTGATTACTGCACTATGAGCATGATATTGGTGGGTTTTGTGACCATACTATACTTAGTCCAGTTTTACAAAATGGATAACAAACAAGAAAGATCAATCATGCTTAAAGCATTGATTATGAAACACTTTCCAACTTCAATGCAATTTTATTTAAACATGTCTAAAATGCAATACATTCCTCGGTAATATTTTAAAACTTATCACAATACTACATTAATTTATTATATTTGAAACCTTAAACCTTCATCGAAAAAAATTAACTTCATTCAAATGACGGCATTAAAATATAAATTGCCTGGTTTAAACATCTCTAAAATGTGATGCATTCCTCGGTAATAATTTTAGAATTATCATAATACTACGATAATTTATTATATTTGAAAACTTCATCGAAAACAACTGAAATCCATTCAAATGACGTCATAGAAAAAAAAAATAACACGCCTGGCTCTATCTATAAAAGCAACATTTCATTCATAAATAATTCCCCCATTCATGTCATTCATCACAATACTATAATAATTTATATTATTTAAAAATTAAGACCATGGAGCTACAAGTAAGTAAAACTCTATGCGTAAAACTTCATCGAAAATTATCGTCCTTCTCTTTCTAAAATCAATGAATATTTCATTCATATCAGCCATGCAGACTCCATGGACTAAATGATTTTGTGTTAAAGAATTACAGCGATTCTAATACAACTCATTCTACATATTTTGCTGTTTACATTTTACATAGGTGAAAAATAGGCTTAATAGTAGAAATAATCAAATTTGTATGAGCATTTAAACTGAAATATATTGTCATTGCGTTGTTAAAGTATGTAGATGCACAGAATTTAGGCCAAAATAAAGTAGTTTTAGGATGGATACAACACTCAATATGAATTAGAAAGAACTTTAAAAATCACGATTTTGAGACAAGATGGATGCCATATATCATTTTGAAGTGGGTCATGTGATCGTTTCATATCATGGACACGTGATCGCTTCATATAAGAGGTGTTATTATTATTTTAATTTTTATTTAAAAAACTACTGAATATATTTCGCTGAATTTTTTTTTATATATTTTATGGAACAATTTGAATATTGCCTAAAATTTTCGAAGCAATTTGTGAATTTTAAATCCGCTTAAAAAATTAGGTCCCATAGGGCTCAATGTATTCCATTTTTTCAACCCGGGTTCAATCCAAAACTAATTGGGTGATATTATTCATTTATATTCCCATAGGTCCTATAGACCGTCTGAACAACATACTAAAATTTCATTTTGATTAAGTCATTTTTACGGCAGTTATCGTGCTAACGGACAGACAGACAGAATGAACAAAGTCATAAACACTTTTCAACTTTGTTGTAAAGTGTTAACAAAATGTAATTTAGGACTACAAAAAATGTTTTTTTTTTCAAATGGACAGGCACTTTGACCTTTGTCATTCGCCTTTATTACAGCGGCTAGACTGCGAACCATTTAGCGTCCATTGACGTTGCCCCAGGCGCACCAGAGGGGGGCGGATCACATTGCGCCCACAACACAAACATCCATGCCTTACGTGGGGCTCGAACCCACAACGTGGCGGTCGAGTGATTGCTACGGAAACGCTTGCCTTGACCACTCGACAACCACGTCGGCACCACAAAAAATGTAGGCTATATATGCTTAAATGTTTTATAATACAAAAACTAAATAATGGATAACTAGGGTTTAGTATGTACTCATAAAGGCAACTCTCCTGCCTCCTTCACAGGTAAATGTGCAAAATTGATATTTATGAATTTATTTAATAGAAAATGTTTAGTCTTAATTTTTTGAAATCATGTATATCAAACATAATGTGCAAGCATTTCTACTGTAAATCATTAAATTGCTAGAAAAGCAACTAATGAACACAGGAATGATATTTTCCTATAGGTTTACCTATAAGAATACAAGCGTAAGAAGTAAATCTATGTAGATAAACTAAGTTTATAAGTTTAAAATAAAGATAAAAGAATGCAAATTGTATAGTAGAACTATATATTTTCAGAGTTTTGAGCTGTATATAGCATTGAGTAAAGAGAAGGATGACATACATGGTATATGCCAAGGCCACTTTGCAGTGTCTGAAGTCTTTAAGAGAAGTGGTGACTTAGAGAAATCAACAGAATCTCTAAACATCTGCCTAAAGCTTTCAAAAGAAAATCACTTGGATACAATATTCATATTTGCTTCAATAAGTTTAGGACAAATCAAAATAGCCAAAGTAAGGAAAATTAAACTTAAAATTGTATTTTATGCTATTAAGTGTTACAACATGACAGAATACTGTAAAACACATTTATCTGCAACCATGAAACAGTAATTTCTTTAAAGCTGCCGACACTGTAATACTGACAACTTAAGCAGCTTGGCTGTTGAATGTTGTGGGTACTAGATGTGATAAATAAAATTGTTATTCCAAGAAATGCATAACTGGGGGCAGTAACACATCATGTAAATTTTAACTGGTATACAATTTGGGAGACAACAAGTCATTGAGATTGGCCCAGCTACTGCAAAACTACGATTTTGGACATATCACTCCAGATTCAAAAATTTATATTTTCCTTGCAATACCTATTTTTCACGATTGGCTATAAAGCTTAAATGATGCCTAATATGGATTCAGCATCACATTTTCAAGGACGTTAGGGATTTACTAAGGATTTCTACTTTTAGTTCCAGAGTTGCCACTTGTATGCATATTAGTATGTATATTAAAATTTTACATTTTCCTAGCAACATCTATTTCTTAGAACTGGCTATAGATAGAGCTTAGATGACTATATAGATTCAGAATTAAATTTCGGAGGGGTTGGGCATGTACTAAGGATTTTTACTTCCTGTTTTTCAAAAAATTCATATAATTGTACAAAATAAGTGTACGAAAGAGTATAAAAATGCTTAATATGAGGGATATCCAGTAACTTGTTTTCAAATATTGTCACTGCAGTCGCAATGATGTGAATCCATGCAGAGTCAGTTGATTCTTTGGCAAGGTACTGATGACATTTTTAGACATATCGTGGTGTGTGTGTTTAAATTTTTTAAGAAAATAGAGATGTCCACCATGAATGCAGCTTATGATCTGTTTCTTGAATGTGAGGAACATTAAACGGGCTGAAATTCATTATCAAATTTGGGACATTTATGGATAACATGCAGTAACTGATTTAATGGTACAGAGATGGGTGTGACTTTTTAATAAAGGATGCATTGTGACCTTCGGCTGGGAGCAAAGCGATCATCCCCCCTCCGATAGCCCAGACATAGCATCAAGCAATTTTCATGTGTTTAATCATCTCAAATTCTTCCTTGCTGGCCAGCGGTTCCACAAAGACAACAAGGTCAAACAAGCCATTAATGTGCAGTTTATATCGCAGGTGTAATCCTTCTATAATGAAGGGATACAACACCCAATGCCCTACTATGACAACCACTTCAACAATTGCAGAAACTATGTCATAAATTAGCATAAGGTGTGTACATAAAAGATGTTACAACTGAGAGTCAACCATATAACTTGCAAATATTATAAACATATTCCCAGTTTCTTTTCAGTGATTCAAGGAGGTTTTATAAGTATAGAAACCTCCTTAAATGATTCCACTGGAAAAGCAGCACTTACCAGAACAATTCATTTGACAAATGCAGTGTTCGTAGACAGGTGGATGTTTCAAAATTTGCTCTCATATCCCGGATCATGATGTCATGCAAGTATAAGGGGTTGGGGGTAGCAAGCATTGTAACATAAAGTGGATAAAGAGCAAATTTTACATTCGATTACTCTCTCCACAAGCTTGTATTTTACTCCAGCTTTTGTATTTGTTTTGGCATTGTCCGGTTGTTGTAATTGCTAACTGTCATTTAAGATCTTGTTGTACTTGGTAACATAAATCCACATGCCTTGCAAAGTTAAAAATTCATTGTGAAACATATATAAATTTTTGTTATAGTGGACAAATAAAACCTCAAAACGAAAAACTTGTCCAAATGATGAAGGGCAACATCAAAAAATATTTTGTCATTTCAACGAAGGGTTTGAAAACTAATCCAATAGCTGGGATTTAATGGAAATGCACATACTTTTCCTTACAGTAAAACAAATGTTTTGAAGGAGAAAATAGATGAAAATAGTAATATTTATGTAATATTTCATTGTTCTATTATATTTAAAAATAAATCTGACTTTTTTAAATTGACTCGTATTTTTCATTGACTGACTCACATTTTTTTTTTTACAAACGAAGAAGGTTGATTCATAAAATTTTAAGTGAAACCAAACCATGAGTTCCACTGAAAATGAAGTGTAGATACCACTTGCCACTATATGAAGGCTCTTTCATAAATTTCTTGTATTATAAGTGGAACCTTTTGGATATGCAATAATTTTTTTGATGCCATTATATCAAATGACATCGCTATAACTAATAGTTTTTCAACATTTCAATTTGGAGTTAATAGCTAGCTACTGTTAAAATTCACTGCTTAATGCAGAGAAATCGAAAGAGGTAAATAGGTAAGGGCTCATTTACAAATTGAGGCTTAAATCCACAACTTGGAAACATCTGACGAATGGCACAATTCCGATATCAGCTGTATGTAATAATTACTGTAATGGATTTAGAATCCTTTAAAGTGACAAACATATACTCTTTCTGGGAAATTTCTCAGGTTTTAGTGAAAAAAAAAAATTAGGTACTTACGTATTATCGCAACCATGACAAAACGTAATTGATGTATCGTCCAATAAAGGTCCCGATCGATTCCAAGGACAACATGCAACAAAGTGATCTGTGTGAGGACCCACGTTCGAGCGGGCTCGAACTGTTTGGGGGACGTACGCACCGCTGGGACTGTGTCGTCAGACAGGCCGGCTTCGCCGGACCAAGTCACAGAGCATACTAGACTCGCTTCTGGGACCGTCGCACGGCACAAGGACCATGACAACATGCAGCCAAGTGATCTGTATGAGAACCCACGTCGAACTGCTTGAGAAAAACCCAGAAGCGAGTCCCAGAAGCGAGTCTAGTATGCTCTGTGACTTGGTCCGGCGAAGCCGGCCTGTCTGACGACACAGTCCCAGCGGTGCGTACGTCCCCCAACCAGTTCGAGCCCGCTCGAACGTGGGTCCTCATACAGATCACTTTGTTGCATGTTGTCCTTGGAATCGATCGGGACCTTTATTGGACGATACATCAATTACGTTTTGTCATGGTTGCGATAATACGTAAGTACCAAAAATTAATTTCCTTAAGATTCTAGGGTATTTTTTTTTTTTTTTAAGATTTTTTTTTAACCAAACAGCAGTATTAGTATGTGTTGAAATTCCGGTTTGAATCAATTTTGGATACTTAATGAGATAAGCATAATTTGTCAAGTATAGTATTTCTCTGACAAATAACTTTTGTTCTACAAATCAGTATGCAGTTTAATTCAAATACAATTTTTTACAGATGCAGTATTTTGAAGCTGATCAACACTTTGAAGAGGCCTATAAAACTGTAACTACATCCAATAAAGATTTTGTAAATAAGAAAACGCTCAACAAGTTATGTAAAATAATGTATGGTATTGGAAAAGCTCACCCCAGTTTCAGCCACCTCCTTACAACACTTCAAAGTCCTAATAATTTGAGTCTACCCAAATTATTTAGTTGGAGAAATACTGGGGGCCGTTTCACTGGAGAAGTGATCGAAAGGCAAGATCATTTGATTGACTTAGAAGAAACTGAAAGAGATGAAGCATCTGAAATTTCAGTGATTATTGAAAAATTAATGAAAAATGAGTTAAATGGTCAAGATTAATGTAACACCATGGTTAAAACTATATTTAAGTTTAGCAATTGTTTACGAACTTAGCTTGACTTTTTAAATTCATTATACATTACCCATTACATGTTTTTATAGAAAATCATACAACGTTAAATCATACAAAAGAAAATAAAGCTTATGAGTTTTCATTTCATGTTATAAATAGAGTACTTTGAAAATGAGTAAGGCTTTTGAAACAAAATTATTAAATATTAATTCAGATTCACAAACAAAATAGATTGAAACTGCCAGCATAATCTTTACTGCAATGCAGAAAATGTTACTGGTTTATACATTTAAGTTTTGTGACAGTGAAATAGCTACACCCTGTCTACATGGCAACTCATGAAACTTTATATCTATTATTCTTGCACATTATTTGGCACACTTTTCAGAATTTGAATATTTTTGGTTTAAATGCAACTAACATTACGTTAACTTTTTTCCTTTTCTATTCTGTTTATCCCAGTCAGTGTTCTCTAATTAAACAATTTTTAGTGTTAAGTTCAGGTGAAAAATATAGAAAATATGAACTGGAACATGTTAGAGATATATGTTCCTGCATCTTCAGCAATTATTTTTGTTAGTCTCAATAAAGGATTTTTGGAGCAGAGTTTCTTAAACCCTTACAAATAATAATTTTTTAAATTCTCTAAGCCAAATGCATAATTTATTTTAGGATAAATTTTGTGTGTATAATAGGCAGCAAAATGAAAAATAAAAGCATATTGTACGCAGATAATCACCTAATCTACTTTTAAGGTGGTGTAGGATCTTAAAAATGAGAAAATAAAGAAGAACAATACTTTTTTTATGTGCTTTTTACAGGTAATGTTTCTGTACATGGTTATAATACATTAGTTTAGATCTAGACAAATTTCTCACCAATCTAGAAGCGAGCTTTTAATTTACATTATTTTGCATTTGATGACCTTTGTTAGGAACAGCTGATGACAAAGAGTTATAATGGTTTAACACATGGAGGTTATCGTTAACACGTAAAAAAGTAAAGTGTATATATATATATATATACATTATAAAACTTGAAAAATTTATTTTCAATTTTAGTGAACAGATTAAAAAGCTAAATGCAAAAAATAATTTATAATACAACTTGTAAAGCGCTATGCTGCAATATTTACATGTGTAATACAACTTGTAAAGCGCTATGCTGCAATATTTACATGTGATGCAATATTTACATTGATCTTAGACCTATATAATAAATTACAAAGTTACGTAAAAAAACTACAGAATTTTATGAAATTGATAATTTTCAGGGGATTAAATTTGAAGAAATACAAAATTAAAATTTTTATACGGCCCTCATACAAAAACATTTCCAATGAGTAAAATGTGCCCCATACACTAATAAGGTGATGTACAAAATTTCGGCATTTTATCATAAAAAGTTCCAGAGATATGTTCACACAAAGTTTGTGAGGGATTAATCAGAGATTAAAATGCAAATGTTTACAGCAAGAGTGCAAATGACGCAATGCAGAAATGCATCATAGGCAAATAATATCCGTCTCTTATCTTTAATGGATCTTTGGCATGGATGGAAAACATTTTGATTAACCTTTGTGTGTAAAGTTATATTTCCACACAGTGTAGATACTTTTGTACCAATAAATAGCAAAATTATTATTTATTTATGTAATCATTGTTTTCTTTCGTAACTTGTGTATGACCCCTGAAATGCGATCTGATACAGACTTGATTTTTCTCCCGCTGAGAACCCATTTCATTCAATGCATTGAAAAGTGGTTTAAGTCAGCATTTTTGTCTTTTTGTATCTCTGGGACTTTTCATGATAAAATGCTGAAATTTTGTGTATCACTTTATTATGGGACACATTTTACTCATTGGAAATGCTTTTGTATGGGGCCGTATAAAAATATAAATTTTGTATTTCTTAATATTTAAGGAATAAAAGCTGAGGTCAATGTTTTTGGGACACCCTGTATATATATTAAAACATAGTTGCAAATTTAAATTTGTAAAAGAGGCAAAAAATTATCCATTTATCTTAAATAATAAAAGGCAATGTCTGTGTGTCTGTCTTATACACTATAGGTTCAGTGACCGCGCATTGGAGAACTACGAAATTTGGCAATCGGAGACCCAGGGGGGAGGCGGGAAGGGGACACGTGAAAACAGATTTTTAAGATTTGAATTATTTTTTTAGTTATTTAATGTTTTATGCGATTTCGACCGTTTTTTCCCCCACCATCCAGACGTCGTAGAAAAAAACAAATCACACCTCCAGAAAGAGCAGACAATTGCGAGTAAAAATATATCAATTTCAAATCTTAGGGACAAATTCTAATATTTTTTAAAGATTTTAAAGCAAAAGTCACTTTCGGTTCAAAAAAATGAAATTTTGTTTTTAAATCCTTCCATCTGGAAAAGTTCCGAGAATTTCGACTAATAATTTACATTTTTAGAAAGCTCAAATATCTTCATTTTTACAAGTCCAATCTGGTTAAGAAATATTCCGCATTGCCCACAGGATCGGGATTTCAAGATTTTCCGAATTTCAATTTCTCGGCAATCAGCTAAAGCAGTTCTTCACCGGTGTTGAGTTTTTTTCCCAGTTTCCATGGAGACCGCACTTCCGGTTTTAAATTAAGAGCTTAGCATATGTATTGTATACATCGGGTGAAATTATTATATTTATATGATATTTTAATTTATGGATATATTTTAATTTTATGGATATTTTAATAGAGCTTAGCATGTGGTCATTATAAAATTTAAATTAGCACGCGGGAATTGCACTCTGTAGGCCCACTGCCTAAACTGCCGCCGTGTTCAGGCGGAGTACGATCACGTTAAACATGTGGGCTCGTAAGTCCTTCCGAGAGGTTGGTGGTAGGGGAAGGAGGGTACGGTCCCTGTGGATGCCTCCCCCACTGGGTTCCAGTCCAAACTGGGTGAATAAAAAGAAAGTTATGGAGATTGTCACGGAGGGCGCGGTAGCCCAGTGGTTAGCTTGCAGGAATTTCACTCGGTAGGCCCGGGTTCCATTCCCGTCATTGCCAAAACTGCTGCTGTGTTCTAGCGGAGTATGATCACATTAAACATGTGGGTCCGTAAGTCTTTCCGAGAGGTTGGTGGTAGGGGAAGGAGGGTACAGTCCCTGTGGATGCCTCCCCACTGGGTTCCGGTCTAAATTGGGTGGCACTACCTGTCCGTCCAAATAGTTGGTAGGTCGCGCCAGTGAGTTTGCCACAGTCAGAATTTTCAAGGGTAGCGAACAGGCTGGTCGCCGAAGGCGGCTAGTTTAACATAATATAAAAAAAAATTAAAGCACATTTAAAATTAAATTATACTTTATTTCGTTTGCGCTGATACACCTGCTGAAGCCTTAGAACTCGTTCTTATTTTTTTAAATAAGGGCCCTTATGTTATTCGTTTTAGTTTAGAGTCCTGGAAATCACTAGATATTGCTTCTTTTATTTGAATATGATCAATAGGTGCCATTAAAGAACAAAAGTAGTTTCATTATTTTAGTTAAAATGCATGAGTTTAGCACATTTTTTCATGAACATTTCTAATTTAATAGTTTTTGTTTTTTTTGTAATTTTAAGCATTTTTCCTTAAAAAAAAAAATGTGAATTTTTGCATTCTTTTGTAAAATGTTGAATCAAAATTTGAATATAACAAAGCTGTTTGTAAAATCAGGAACTAACTTTTTTTTATAAATATTTTAAAGTATTTTAGTAAAAATCACAAATTTTATAGATTTGTTTTAAAAATTGTAAATTTAAGCAATCTTTTATAAAATATGAATGTTAATGTTTATTTTTCATAAAATTGTGACAGCACTTGTAAAAATAGCTCCTGCCTCTTTTTAAAAATTACAAATTTTAGTGCTCAGTCACAAAAATTGCAAATTTAGGCATTTTCAGGGATTGTGCTCAATTTTGCTCAAAAAAGAGGAACAAAAACAGGAATTTTGATATAAAAAAAATAGGAATTTTAATTTCCATCCCCTTATAATTAATTAACACTCCCCCCCCCCCTCTCATAAATATAGTGCTGAAATATGCATAACACAATCAAACAGTGCTTTACTAAGCAAAAAATTCCATTTTGTGGGAGTTGGCAAATAAAACCTGGAATTTGGAGTAGAAAAATTTTAAATTTGTAACAAGAAAATTTTCATATTGTATGTTACTCTATAGAAATAAAACTTTTTTTTAGCAGTTTGTACTAAGGAAATCGGCATTCTGAAAATTTCAGGAAAGAAAATATATACATAAAAAAATTAAATGGGCTAAATATATGCTGTGCTGTATAATATTTCATGCATTATTACATTGTTTAACATTTTGTGTGTTTTATGTGCTTACTGAAAATCAAAGTTATCTAAATAATAGCATAATTTGGTAATTTTTTTTCGCAGTGCTAAAACTTATTATTTTAAAAGACCAAACTTAAATAATTGTAATTTACCGAAATTTAAAAGTGCCAAAATTCAGTATTTAAACATGCTAAAATGTATGGTAATTTATTTAAAAGTGCTAAAAACAGGAAAAACTGCCTTATTGATCTCAGATTTTAGAATCTTTCCATTAAAGAAAAAAAAAATGAAAAATTTTAAGTTCTTTGAAAAATTAACAGGAGTGGGGCTCAACAATTAGTACCATAATCCATTTTTAAGTATCTTGCGGGTCTTCTTTTTCAAATTTTGCAAGAAAACTTTAAAAAATATGTATTATTGGTCCAAATGATAATTATATTAGAATGTTATCCTTCACTTTAAAGGCCTTGAAAAAGTACCCCAGAGGGGGAAGGGGATCCCCCTCAGGAGGCTATAATGACATTAAGAACACAAAAATTGTATCCCAGTATTTTCCACAACGATTAAATTATTAAGTGTCGAGTTGATTGAGTTATAAATAACTCTTCATGGATGATTATGTCAAATTTTGTCCTATGTTAAAAAAATATAAAATTTCAAAGTTTTCACCCTAATATTAAAAAATTCTACCTAGTTCTAGATTTTTTGATAACAAATGTGTATATAAAGTTTTGTAAAATTCCATTAATATTTGTGACAGCTATCGCGAACAGAAAAAAACACACACCACAGACTGACAGATATCACTCCAAAAATAGTCAAAACATGTTCAGAAATTCCTAAAACATATTGGCATCAAAATCTCGACTTCAAAAATTTTTGCGAATCCAATACTTTCTCTATACTAAGTTACATAGTATGAGAATGTAAAAGTTATGAATTTTAACATTCTTTCTCAAAAATCTCGATTTTTTTTGCTTTTGCATAAAAATTGAAAATTTTAGCACTATTTCATAAAAATCTGATGTGGGCAGCACAGGATTTTCCCTGCAGACTTAAATTCATATTTTCTTTATTTCTTTAATAATTAATTAGATTGAGTTTAATTGCACCAAATACCACTAAATTTGCATTTTTAATTCAATTTTTGTTTTTATTTGATAATTGGACATTTTTCCGATAGAGGCGTAACAAAAATGCAAGAAATCTCAAATATCTTGAGAACGGTTAGTCCTAAAGTATAATGGAGTGTTATATTCTTTTCCTTGTCAAAAATTGCGTATAAAACAAGAATTTAATTGATACATTTCAGCATACGTAGTCTTTTCTTTTTTTTTAGATTTTTGCGATTTTTGCAGGCCATTTCGTAAATAAAGGCAGGTTGTTATTTTCCAAATCGTACCAAAATCGAATCAGCACCAGAGTGTTCCACAAGTAACTTATCTACCAAATATTGTGAAATTTGGTCAATTAGTATTTTAGCTAGAGTGGATACATGAAATATTTGAGGCCATTTCGTAAGAAAAGGAGTTTTCTTCTTTTCCAAAATCATACAAAATTCCAATCAGCACCAGAGTATCCAACAAGTAACTTATCTGTCAAATTTTGCGAAATTTGGTAAATTAGTATTTTAGCTAGAGCGGATAAATGAAATTTTTAAAGGTCATTTCGCAAAAGAAGGCGGGTTCTGTTTTTACGAATCATACCAAAAACTAATCAGCACCAGGGTCACATCCAAGTGATTTACCTACCAAATTTTATGAAATTCCGTCCATTAGTTTTGAGTTAGAGTGGATACATACATTGCACAGATACACACACACAGAGATGTTAAGTTAAAAATAGGTTTTTTCGCATTCTAGAGCTCTCGAAACGTGTAGATCCGTTGAAAACTCAAGTTGTGATTTTTAGCATGATTCCAACACTTTCCGACTAACTCCTTGAATAGTTTTCCTGATATGCTCACGATTGGTCACACAAGCAAAATATGAGTTTTCAACTGCGGAAAAGTAGGAAAAAGAAGGGGGGGGGGGGGGGGGGGGGAAGGAGGGAAAAAAAAAAAAAAAAGGAAACTAGTAATTATTTTTTAAAGTGGGAAAAGTAGAAAAAAAAAGAAAGAACCGTGCAATCCCTGCATTTTTTATAAAATTTTCGAATTTTAATGGTTTTTCAGGTGTTCAAAATGTAAACATAGTTCAAATTTTTTAAATGTATAAAATGAGTTAATTTTTAAGCAAGTGTTAATGCTTTAAATACAGGAAATGTTTATACATTGCTGATATTTAATAAATTTTAGAGTGGAAATCCGCAGGTATTTTCTATTTTCCCTGCAATACATGGCAATGTATAAGGAAAGTATTGGAATAGTGCCAAAAATCACAATTAGTTTTCGACGGATCTACACATTTCAAGCACTCTAGAACCTGAAAAACTATTTTTTATATGATGTCTCTGTCTCTCTCTGTGTGTGTGTGTCCGTGCAATGCATGTATCCATTCCAACTCAAATCTAATTGACCAAATTTCATAAAATTTTATAGATAAGTCACTTGTTGTGGGATACCCTGGTGCTGATTAGATTTTGGTGCGATTCGGTATAAAGGATCCTGCCTTTTTTTTATTGCAAAATAGTATGCAAATATATGTATCCACTTTAGTTAAAAAAAACTAATTGACCAAATTTCACAAAATTTGGTAGATAAGTCAGTTGTGGGTTAGTCTGGTGCTGATTTGATTTGGTACAATTTGAGAAAAAGAACCTGCATATTTTGTGCAAAAATCTAAAATAAAAGATAACATATGCTCAAATGTATCAAGAGCTTGTTTTATACATAATTTTTGATGTTGACAAGAATAAGACCAACCCCATTACTCTGACTAGCTGTTTTCGAGGTATTTGAGCTCTTCTGCATTTTTGCCATGTTGCTTTTGAAAATGCATCCAGTTACCAAATGAAAACAAGAATTAAATTAGAAGTGCAAATTCAGCATAATTTCAAACAATTATGCATGTTATTTTGTACAATTATGAATTATTGAAGAAATAAAGAGAAAATGAAATTGAGTCTGTAGTGAGAGTCATGTGTTGCTCACATCAGATTTTTATTTCCATAATCTTTGTTATTTTTATCATTTCTGCTCAATTATTGTGGAATAACAAATAAACTTATTAAATGTGATTACTACCTGGTAAATTACATTTAATTTTTTAATAAATTTTACAAATATATGAAATCAAGAACTTATAACACATTATGAAGGGTAAATTGTAGTTCAACTTATCTACAAGCATTTTCCCCCCCGAGGCAGGCCACACATTGAGGATGCAGGACAAATTGTACATCATGCACACAGTCTGATATGTTGTTCAAATATGTACTAGAAACAAGAAGAAAAATTGGTTTTCTGCATCTCTAGCACAGCTTGTAACTATGTGTCTTTAGTGTGTGGACAGTACATAGCAATCATATTGTTTTAACCGAACAGCATTTTGTATGATGCAGTGTATATACTTAATGTGTAGTCTAAATGTGTATGGCACACACAGTTGATGCATGTGTTAACTCTTGTCCATGACATGGGTGGTCAGCGTAAGCTGCTCTAATGTGAGAAATAAAGCTTTTCTCCTTGCCTATCATTAGAGCAGAACATGTTGTTCATTTACTTCCCTTAAAAATTCAACTCTTTGACTTGTTACTCAGTTCAGGAGTTAAATTTTTCCTTGTAGCTAAACAGAAGTTGACTATAAAGATATACATTAAAATGTGCAATAAACTTTAAAATGCATGATATTTAATATGGTAAAATATACACATGGAAATGTAAAATACAAAGTTTATGGATACATCTACTGTTCAGCATCTTCAAACTGTTCTTCAGCCATTTCTTCATCTCCAACTGCTTCACCATTTCCTTTAATTTAATAATAATTAAAATAAATTCATATGTTTCAGGTCAAAATAATTAATACATAGTAAGTAACAATTACAAGTATCATACTCAAGTTTGTGTTAAAAGAGTTCTTAACCATAGCAATTTTTTTAAAAATAAATTTTACAGGATGGCTACAGGATCTCATATAAAAAAATTTCCCAATAAGTATCACCATCTACTCTTACTGAATATCAGCTTAACAAGTATAAAAATGTCAATTAATAAAATTGAAAGTGATAATTAAGAATAAACATTTAAAATTAATTACTTTCAGCATTGAAAAGCACAATAATCAAAGCATAGTATTTATGCAAGAATTATATAAGAACTGTATTATTACAAGAATATTAATCTTTCAAACATTAAAAATCTAGATAAGTTATAAAACTCAGCTATAAACTCAATGTTATATAAAATCCAGTTGAGAAGTCATATATATTACTTATTGCAAAATAAAATAAGCAGAAACAGTATTCCTTTAATCTGCTTTTCTTGTCATTTGAAATATCTTGACAGCTTAAAATAATTTAGATGAAAGGGATCACTGAGAAAAGTTAAAATTTAAACACTTTCTTTTCATTGAGGTATCCATTAGGCTGTCTCCAGTCACATGAAATGCGAATAAGGTATTCTATACATGTATATTTTTGTGAATCAGAAGAAAGCTGCAATTAAAAAAAAAAATTTCAATTTTCTTGATTTTACAGTTTTTCTAGGAATTCCCGGATTTTTCCAGAATGTTGATATTCCCCGAATTCCTGGTTCTGTAGCAGCCCTGTGCATTGCAAACTAGTTTATTATCTATTGTGTGTAACATCATGTACTTTACATATAAAATTATTGGAACTGAGAATTAGCAATAATAATAAACTGAGTAAAAAGCAATATAATTTCTAAAAGGCCACTTCTAGCTCTTCTTGTATATGTCATGCTGAATTTTATCTTGATAATTTATAATGAAACTTATCCATTATTAAAAGTTATTGCAAAATGAAATTATTTTTTTACGTTAACCATTTCTGACCAATGTTCCAGAAGTTATTTTGTATATAAATAATCTACCCTTTTCTTTGTTTAGCTTTTGAATAGTTAATGGTCTTCCTAAAAACAAAACAAAAAAAAAACACTTTCTCATTAGACACTGTTTGGAGAGCCCAAATTGGTTGAGAAAAATGCTGGACATAAGATATACAGGTAGATGCTGTTACGAATATCTAAAGTAGCCTTGAGATTAGTAATCCTATCAGTGAAAAAAAAAAAAGAGAAAGTGATCATTATTGTAAAGTTTTATCAAACGCATAAACGTGTGATATAAACTCCTTGAAGGAAAATTTAATTATTGCCTAAATTTAGCTAGCATGCATAGTTAACACCTTCAATAACGTGTTGTACAAGACATTGGCATTATAAATCTTAGGTTTGATTTCTATTTAAACTAAATCCCTACCTCCCTGTACAGCAAAGAATCCGATGAGCAAACAAAAATGAGGGACGATAGAACACTGAACAGGGTTCACACAAACTTGGCAATGAAATCCCTGAGCTTGTCAGGTTTTCCAAACTTCCATAGTAGGAATTACAACATTTTGTAGTATTTAACAACTTTATCTAGTGAAATGAATTTAAAATTAACAAAACATAAAAAATCTAAAATGAAAAATTAGCTAATCTGATAAAAATCTGATGTAGGCAGCACATGACTTTCCTTATAATTTCTATAATAATGCAATGAATTTACTTTTTTAACAGTGAAAAAGTGATGAAAAGATCCACAGCACAGTGTTTGTAATGTTAAATTGTACATTTGGTGAGGTAAATTGTACATCCGGATGACAACATCTAAAACTATTTCGTACCTAATTAATTTATACTTTACGCAACTCTAAATTAACAATTATCAATATTGATAGCATTCCCAATAAGCAATATAGTCCATATATTTAAATATTTTAATAAATTTATCAATTAGGTGTCATTTTTATTAACTTGGCATCATTTTTGCAATTTTGATAATATTTCCGTCAATGTAGTGCCAAATATCGCTAAATTGGCAATATTTAGGAGAGCTTTTCTTATATAATAAAAAGCATGCTCATCATATCACAGAATTAAAAATTTGCAAAAATCTTGCATTCTATTTGGCATCATTTTAATCAATTTGACGACATTTTTATCAATTTGATAACATTTTATAAATTTGGCAACATTTAAAAAAGTCAAGTTGGCGATATGCCGCTAAAATTCGTTGCCAGAATTTTGCCAAGCATTACAGAAGGATTCTTATGGTAGAGTCATTCTTTCCAAAATATTGAATTTTTATCAATTAGCAGTCATTTTCATTGATTTAGCGTCATTCTTATTAATTTGGTGATATTTTCATCAATATTATGACAATATTTCAAAAATTCACCAAGTTGGCGATATTCCGTCGTATCAGTCACTAAAATTTCGTCAAGCCTTATGGTCAGAGAAATAGGTTATTCTTTTAGCAGATAAACAACTAATTGTGTCCAAATACAAAGCTATTACCCAAAGTATCTTCTCTTATAGTAGATTCTTATTCTTTCTAAGATATTGAATTTTTATCAGTCTTCACATTGATTCAGCATAATTTTTATCAATTTGGTGATATTTTCGTCAATTTGGCAACATTTATAACACTCGCCAAGTTGGTGATATTCCGCCAAAATTTTGTCAACATTGTTTATGGAGAAATAGGTTAGACTTAAGGTAGATAAACGACTAATGACATCAAATTACAAAGCTATTACCCAAGGTGCCTTCTCTGGTGAATGGAATGAGCTAGATCTACGAGAATGATAATAAATTTATAGCATAATATTACGTATGAAAAGTGAATAGATTTCACAATAGTTAATATTTTTTTTAATTTTATGTGAAATTTTGATAAATTTATTTGAAAAATGTGCAATATCTCAAGAACGGTTCATGCTAGCACTCTAAAGTTTATGTCAATCGTTTTCTAATGAAAAATTACATAAAAAATGATTATTTACATAACTTTATTGAATGTTTTAATTGTTTGATGATTTTTCTAAAATTTCATTTCAAAATCTATGAGGGTTCTGAACATTCGATTGCGTGTGAAAACAATAGGCTTCCAGTATACACAATTGTGATTTTTGTACCAAATTTTGTTCGGATCGCTTGATTTGCTAGTGAGATATCGTCTTCACAGACTCATTGACACACACACACACACACACACACACAGACAGACATAACCTCAGATACACCTGATTCATGTTCAGGGATGTTTACAACGTGTTCTCCCGTTGAAAACTCAAATTTGAATTTTCGACTCCGACACAATACTTTCCTTATACGTTATACTATGTATATAAGGAAAGTAATATGAAATTAAATTTTGAAAATCAAAACTTTGGTTTCAATTACAATGAGGTAAAAGAATCCTTTTAATAAAGTATGATTTTTTTTTTTTTTAAATGACAAAACAATAGCTTATATCCAGGCTCAAATAAAATTTTTCAAGATTTTTAGTGAAAGATCACAATTTTTCTTGTTCGCCCTGAGGTGTATGAATCCTGATGTACAAAAAGTCAAGTGCTGTTCTCTTTTCAAGCCTTTATTAACTGGTCACTGAGTTTTCATGGTATAGATTTAGTGTACTTTTTATAAGTCTGTATCTCTATCTGATATTCCCTATTTACAGGAAGAACATTAAAAAAACAAATTGTACTAGTTGTATTTTTATGTATGCATAAAAAGGAAGGAATCTTAACATATTTTAATCTGAGCAAGGATTCTAAAAACCCACAATTAATGGATATCATAAAAATCTACATAATCAGAATGCTGCAGATGATTCAATAAAGGATTGCTGTTTGACTTACGACAATTCAAATCGAAAACATGTGTAATGAAAAAATTCTTTAGAGGATGAGTAAAAAATCTCAATAGCCGTTCTCATGGACAGGTTAGATTTTGCTGATTTCTGAAGACTATTTTGAAGCATCCTGTATATTTACAGAAATGTAGTATTACCATATGTACAAATAACAGATATGTAATAATTTAGTTTCTGCTTATATGATTTAAAGTACAAGTATTCACTTTGGTCAAAGTTTAACTTTTCACTCATGAAAGCTTGATTACTTTTTTTAAATTTGAAGAACTATATAAATCATTAGAACGAGATTGTCTGAATTTTTTAGAACAAAACAGTTTATTTAATAATTGTTTTTTTACACATGTTCTAAATAGTTTAGGTTCCTTAAAAATAGTACCAACATTGATGGAAATAAATGTATTTATGTTCATAATATTCCATGAATTTACATTGTTATCAAATAGCTCAATTATTGATTCCCAATTTTATCCACTTTGCATAGCTGCCAACACCACAAAAATAAGATTCAGTAGATAGTGTAAGTATTTTTTGTGTGCTTAACATGCAAACATGTAAGCCGTTTATAACTAAGTAGGGGGGGGGGGGGAAGAAAATAAATTTTTGCACAGAAAAATGCATGACAGCAATATGATCAATGGTTTGAGCTTTCTAATCCCCACACATTTAATTACATGGTTCTAACTTTTTAAGCATATAAAAAAAAAAAAAATAGGCCGGTTACAGGAAATATTTCAAATTTTAAAGATTACTTTTAACAGGTTTGACTAAAATGTATGCCCATGACAAAATTTGTTTAAAGTCAATGTGCTAATTTTATTAATTTTAGTTCATTTAAGTGGGAGATCGATTTCAGTTACAAATATTGATTTTATTATATTTTTGACATTGATAGATTGAAGTTAAAATCTATTACAAAAATTTTTTAAAAATAATTTCAGTTAGAACACACACACACAGATGCTATAGTCAAGCAAATACATTAAGCAATACAAAATGAATTTAAAGACCCCCCCTCTTATAATTTACATTCCATTTGTTATGATTTCATGAGATATGTGCACCGACTTGGATGCTAAAATGAACAAAACATCAAAATAGCCATTTGTTTACATTCAGAACAAGATTGTTTTATTTTGCTTGCTTATTTATTTATATATTTATTTTAGATAAGGAAAGACTAAGAATAATTTTGTTCTTAGAGATCTCCCCCCCCCCGCCCCTAGCAGAAATTTAATTTTAAAATTATAATTTATAAAGCACTTGTATGTTGTAGAGCTCAATACTAACAAACCATCAAAGTTTATTATAAATAATAATTTTAAAGAATGTAAATGAATAAGAAACTTCTTTTTTAAGTTGCAAAAAATTAACTACTTCAAAACTTAAGTATTTATACTTAGGTTTTGAGCTAACTAAATTTCTTGTCAATATCAATCAAATACAAATGGTCAGAATGGAAATTTATACCCTCTACAGGCTTTAAGCACCCTCCCCTCAAAATTAGGCATTTTAAAAGCTTAAAATGAAAATTCAGAACTTATTAAAACCTTTTAAGGTCTGTGGGAACAATGAATTTATTAAGAGAAGGACGGTCTTGCCCAATACAGTTTTCCGTGGAAGGGAAAGGATTTTATTGGGTTATGCTGCTAAAATTACATTAGAGAAATGTTACTTAAATACTACCTTCATCCAAATCAAGGTCAAATCCATTTCCTTCATAAATTGTGAAAGATGGCTCAATTACAGCATCACCTAAAAAATAAAAAGCATTTTTGTTCCAAAATAATGATAAAAACATAAATTGTTGAAAATACTTGAATCAATAATGAAAATATGAAAACTAGTTTTTACAAAACAAAATACTACTCATGCCTCCTTCTCCTCCTAAAAATGATGTTCTAAGTGTGATATAGATGCCTGACCAATCATAAAGTTAGAACTTTTTAATAACAAAAATATAGCATGTGCACTTATTTAAAAGAAATTATTTATTGTGACATTAAAGTGTACCTTTTCATGAGAATAAACTATTTCTAAAATCAAAAACAAGCAAACAAAAGACAAGTTTTAAAATTTTGGGAAGTTTTAAAATGTACTAAAATGAAAAAAAAAATGTTTTTCTCACATTTTTATCTCATCCAATAAAAGTGGGTTGTTAGAAATTATACAATGGTTGCCATAAAGCATGAACGAGACTGGGGGGAGAAGGAAAAAAAAAAAAAAAAAAAAATCCGAGTAAATTATACGTGAAAGTTGTTTTAAATAATAAAACAGTGTTCTCCCTTCCTATCTTTTGAATGGGCGGGCCGCCTGGCTGTTTTTACGAGCCGCCCGGCCGACAATCTAAGAAAAACATATGTAAAAAGTAAAAAAAAAAAAAAAAAAAAAAAACCCGAACGAATGTGAACAAATATAAAAAATAATTTTTGATTAGCCTACATAAATTTGCAAAGCCACTAACTTTAGTAAAGAACTTTGGAGCCGAATTAAAGAGCCACTGACAGCATAATATTTTGCTTACCATCTGAGCCAATAAACCCTTTAAAAAAAAAAAAAATTTAGTTCTCGGATCATTCCGTGATGGCGTCATGCCAATAAATAAACATAGCGGCTGGACATCAGTAAACATGGACGCTGTGCAATTTTCTCATAGAGGAATAAAATAGTGAATAATTTGCCAAATAGTCTTGTTCTATGCTATGTGTTTCTGAATATCTCCTAGGGTAATTTTGCTTTGTGTTTTTTAAAATGAGTAGAAAGGTAATCCAGGGAAAGAACCTATTTAGTTATTTTAACAAAATTCATGAAAATAATGTGCGTGAAAGTGATACTACGTCTACAGAGATGCCAACTTTTAAGGATTTTCCGTAGTTTATACGGATTTTTACTTCATCTTACAGTTTTACGGACTCTCAAAACTACGGAAAATCCTGTGAAATGCATGCATCCCACCATTCAATTCATATTCCCTGTTTTGCTGAGAGTCCAAGATTATCAGTTTGCATCTATTTTCTTCTAATGATTTCATATCAGAAAAATAGACCCAATTTATTTTTATAGTGTAAGTAAAAATAAAGAAATATTTTACTAAACAAATTATATTTCGCTTAAATTATAAGATTGAGCAATTCAGTCTTACTTTTCGGGCTTTGCTGAAAGTACACAATTGCCTTTCTTCATCCATCTCCATCCCCGTATTATTGCATATAAACTTGACTAAACTAGCTTATTTTCATATTTTAGTTGATTATAAAGGTTAATTTTAAAATTATTTTCATATTATTAGTACAATCGTGAAATTCAGTTTTTTTGTTTCACCGGCATTGCCGAGGGTACGCAATTATCCTTTTCCATCGATCTCCATCTCCCTATTGTTGCACATTAACTTGACTAAACTAGCTTATTTTCATAGTTTGGTTAATTATAAAAGTTAATTTTTTAATTACTTATATAAATAGTACGATCGTGAAATTTAGTTTTAATGTTTCTTTTTGCTGCCTTTGCCAAGGGCACACAATTATCCTTTTCCATCGATCTCCATCTCCCTATTGTTGCACATTAACTTAACTAAACTAACATTTTCTTATTTTGGTTAATTATAAAAGTTAATTTTTTAATTATTTTCACATAAATAGTACGATCGTGAAATTCAGTTTAAATGTTTCTTTTTGCTGCCGTTGCCGAGAGCACGCAATTATCTTTTTCCCATCGATCGCCATTTCTGTATTGTTGCACATTAACTTAACTAAACAAACTTATTTTGATATTTTGGTTGATTATAAAGGTTGATTTTTTAATTATTTACATATAAATAGTACGATAGTGAAATTCAGTATTTTGTATCACGTGCGTTGCCGAAGGTACGCAATTATCCTTTTTCATCGATCTCCATCTCCCTATTGTTACACATTAACTTGACTAAACTAGCTAATTTACATATTTTGGTTGATTATAAAGGTTAATTTTTTAATTATTTTCACATAAATAGTACGATCATGAAATTCAGTTTTTTGGGGTTTTTTCTTTTTCTTTTTTTTGCAGGCGTTGCCGTTCTTTACTAACGCTTTCTGATATTTTACCTCATTAAGCTGCTGCTTTATCTAGGGGTTGACAAAAGCAAGATATCGGCTTAACAGAAATAGAACCAATTTTGGAAGCCATAAAACTGACCATAACAGAACTTAAAGAATCTCTTTGGTTGTCACTTTCAAAGCATCCACCACAATCTGACTAGCTTCTAACCTGATTTTCATGTTAAATTTTTAGCTGAAGCAGCTACATGTAAAACTGAAATCTATGATAAATACATAGAGATAGTTGTTGATCACCTGGAAGCCAGAGATGCCTATTATTACATCTTTCCCTAGACTTCTTAGTACAAACACCTCCAGTCATGATGAAAATGAGGCCGTGGAGAGTCTCTTTGATCATTATTCCCAAAAAGGGAATCTACCAATATTAAACTGTGAAGCTTCTAAATTAGAGTGTGTAGTTGCCTCCAAAATGATCAAAGGGTAATCATATAAAAATATGAGTATAAAGCAAATACTTTTGAAATTGGCTACAACACCTGAGCTCAGAGAATCATTTCCAAATTTATCAAAGCTGGCTACTGTTGCACGCTATACCTGTCAGTACAGCAGAATGTAAAAGAGAACTTTCATCTCAAGGTAGAATTTAGACCTGTTTACGAAACCAAATGAAACAGTCAACTCTGAATAATCTCATGGCTATTTCAATAGAGGGGCTAGATCCAGATGATTTTGATTATAACAAGGCAGCTGATGACTTTGCTTCTCAGAAGAAGAGAAAAATTCAGGTGTAGAATTATTAGTATTTATTAATACTAATAAGTAATTCTATTGTAATATTATATATAATATGTGTTGTAATTATTATTAAATGTAAGTTACATTTACAGTTAAAGACGTTTGCGTTTCTGAGCATCGAAAAAATTTGTAAAACATAATACATCTGCTTTGACCACCCGGCTGTTGATTCACGCCACCCGGCTGGTAAAATTTTCAAGGGAGAACACTGATAAAACATTCGAGAATTTCCCATAATTAACAGAAATACTACATTGGAAAAATAATGATTTAATTCATATTGTATTTAGTATAAAATAAACTTGGCAATTGCATTTAAATATTGTATTATTTATGTGGAAAGGTAAATTTTTGAATCACTAACCCATTTTGCACACAAGTACATCAGGGGACTCAGAAAAATTAAAAAAAAAAATTTAGCTTGTGCTACTGAGATTTCACAACATAGAGGTATAAGAGTGGACATTAAGTAGCCATTTGATAAAATTAGTAGCTTTTTTGCTAAAGAATAGTTGAGTCTCCTACGGTTGAAAATAATAGCAAATAGTTTCCTTATAGTTGTCTGTGATAGTCCTGATAAGTAAAGATTATTAACACTTCTAATAAAAATATATTGGAGTTCTTTACTTCAAACTTCTTATACTTTATACTTGCACATCTTTCATTGTCTTCTCCAGTTAGTCCTACCACTTTGGATTTTTAACAGTGCTATCGATAGAAGAGATATCCAATTCATGCAAACGACACACAATATCTTTCCTAACAGTTGCTATAATAGTTACAAAGTAAAATACAAAGTATTCAAAACTAATAAAACATATAAATTGGAAAGAAAAAAATAGAAAGAATTGAAATTAACCGATAAAAAATGAAATTACTAATACACATGTGGCATGGTGGGCGCGGTAGCCCATTTGTTAGCGCGCTGGAGTTGCACTCGGTAGGCCCGGGTTCGATTCCAGCCGCTGCCAAATCTGCCGCAGTGTTCACGCGGAGTACGATCACATTAAACATGTGGGTCCGTAAGTCCTTCCGAGAGGTTGGTGGTAGGGGAAGGAGGGTACGGTCCCTGTGGATGCCTCCCCCACTGGGTTCCGGTCTAAATTGGGTGGCACTTCCCGGTCGTCCAAACAGTTACCTTACACCTTTCTGGTACCGGCCACACAATTTGTTACCATAAACCCCTGGGTTGGTCGTGTGGTCTGGGCCTTCAACACCTTTCTGGTAGGTCAGACGGTCTGGGTCTCAACAACAACAACATGTGGCATGGTGAAAATTCACAACTTCAGGTATTCGAGGTAAAAATGGAATGAATGAAAAGAAAAAGGGTAAACACAGAAGTGTGTGAAGCAATAAAACATATAAGAATACGTAAATTCACTTTATTCCACCATTTCACATATTATAATTTTGAGTGAAATGTTACAGCTTTTAAACGTTGCCAAATTCCATCTCGCATTTACAAACCGGAAACAGAAAATCATATGGTTCTTGAATTGAGATTATCTCGCTGCCCATGAGACAGAAATGGTTTTCTGAAAAGCCCTCTTATTAGCCATATACTCACTTTGAAATGGCTTCCGACATTATAGAAGGTAAAATAAAAACTGAAGGAATTCTGCGTTCGCTCATTTGGCATGGGGTGTTCAAATTATTAATGTAGGGTGTTGTAGATGAATTAACGAATGAAGGGTTTCGTAGAGCAGACAGAAGAAACTTCCGGATTTCTTGGAGATTTTCTTTGAAAAGCAAAATCTTGTTGGAGAAGACAAATTTTATTAAAATAATAAAAAAAATATATAATAATAAAAAAGAATCAACTAAAATTTTGGAGAAAAGTGGAATTAAGCCGAAAAGCAGAACAATTTTATTACTGGTAAAGAGAAGAAAAAATCTTGGGAACAATAGCAGGAAAATAGTAAGAAGTTGCAAGCTTGCTTGCTCACAAACAAGTGTAAATTTTATACAATTATTAACTATTTGAGGCTTAATAATGAAATATATTAGACCTCCTGTTTATTATAAGGAAGAAGTGTCAAGAATGTTTTTGAGGTCTAATTTTCCCTTCGAGATATGCAAAACTACAAAAAGTGTAACCATCCCCAATTTTGCTTTAATGAGGTATAATTTACTATGAGAAATTAAACAGTTCATTTTACATTTTAAATAAAGAAATAAAATCAAATTTTAATTAGAACTTTATACTATACCATCATCAGATATTTCCTCTGGGTCAGGATTAAGGGCTTGGCAATCTGATAAAGCTCGAAACATAACATCCACTGAAAAAGAAAGAAAATAAGGAAAACCCCCAAACATCATGAATACATATTTTGAATGTTTACATGGTATGCAGTAATTTTATTTAAAAAGTGAACATTCTTCATATAAGGATCACATCTTCAAACAGAACTATGCTTGGCAGTCACTCCTGGCTACCTTATGGCTTGTTTACAGAAGATGGCCTTGGAGAAAGGACAGAACATTGAGTGAGAGTTCTCAACCTCAGAATATGGAAGGTCTTGGAAGATTACTGCAGGTGAAAAGCGTGTACATATAAGGCTTTTTAGTTTGGAAAGTGAAAGTGTGGTGGCACTAGAGAGGGATGTATAGTTGAATTTAATTGAAAATGTACATGTTGAGTGATGATAAAAGATTTTAGCTTGTGCTTTTTATGGCAGAAATACACCATGGGTAGAAGTGTGAAGCTTAGTGGCATACTCGGTAGGATTGGAAATTAATTGAGATTTATCAGTAGGATTTGAAATTCATTGTGATTTTCCAGTATAAGAGGTCTTCTCAGGTCGAAAATGAGTCTAAATTTCTGAATAATTAACATTTTTATTTAAAAGCACCAATAAGCATAAATAGGAACAATTTACAGTCAATATCACTATAGTTATCCTACAAAACAAGGTTACAAAACAACTGACAGGTACAATAAAACAGCAATTAAATGCTCAACTAATTCACAAAATAGCAGAATCTGTTCTAAAAACACTGATGTAGCTCAATTCTATATGGCACATATTACGTCCATTCTCACCAACTGAACGATGACTTCCTTATATACTTTTCACAGAAATTTCTAGAAAAAGGGCGGTATCATCGAAACTACAGGACACTTCATCCAGAAAGCTCCACAAAATTCAGAAATTCAAAGTTGGCAATATTTTACCAAATTGGGCACACAGATCACAAAAAAGTCTCCATGGTTGGGGAATTCTATTTTCACATAATAGCGATGGTTGCATGTAAAGGTTACCTTGGAGATAGGCAATATGCTGCAAAAGCATTGGTGTGTATATTCGTAACCAGAGATCGACAACACATCTATATGACTATTCAATGCTATAAGAAAGGCAAATAAGTTTTATAAATTTAGTAATGTGTATTTTTATAGATTGATTTTGTAAAAAAAAAAAATATTATAATTTCCAATCATTGTAAACACAGGTCCCAAAAAGATTGGTTACGAATTTCCAGAACATACTATGAATATGCAAACAAAATTATGAATTTTGAGATCCGAGTTTTAACGTTCTTCTTGTAAACCATTTCCCCGCAATTGTGAAATTTGCACTCGCAAGCAACAATTCCCACTGTGCCAAGAGATAGATGACCAATGATTATCTTTCTCCCACTTTGAAATCTATGTGCAAAGACAAAACATTTTATAATAATTCTGTGTTATATACGAGAAAAAAAAAACTTTCTTTCACATGTATTATTAATGAAATGAGGAGTTATTTTGCAGCAGTTTTGTGAAAAACTGCATTTGTATGCAATGCAATCTACCATATATTTCATTTAATTAAAAATATTTTCCACTTTTACAATCTGTTTGCATTAACGAATATTTTTGCGATTATTTAGTTTTTGTTTTATACAGAAAAACCATTTTTTAAATGTATTATTACGGAATAATCCTGCTGCAGTATCATGAAAAACTGCATTTTTATATGATCCTTCATTTATTTTGTTTTAATTGTGAAAATATTTTTCAATCTTGTAATCTGCTTGCATCAGTTAAAATTTGTGAAATTATGTCTCTTATTTTAACATGGCAATGCCACAGTTGAGTGGTTTCTTGATAAATAAACGTCTTCTTATAGTAAACCTATATGAACAAAGTCTTATTTCACAGAGAAAAGTGTATGATGCAATCAGATACTATGATTCTATATAGAAGGTCCCCATAACACAAAAGATGTTGACATATGTCAGAAACTCTTCAAGATGCTGAAAGTGCTAGACTAAACCAAGCTGAAGAAGATAAAAACGACAATTAAAAGGAATTAGAAGAAAAAAAAACAAGAAGAAGCTATTGAAGCTCGTATTAAGTTTTTACAAAAGCAAGCAGTGGACTAAAAGGAGAATTTTTCATATCAAATGTGGAATATGTTCAATGACAAAGTTGTCATACAAATATATTTGATGTTTTATTATGCTAAAACTGTATGATTTTTTCCCTTGTCATTTTTTCTTGTTACTGTTATAATTTCAATCAGTATTATTTATGATACGATTATACCAACTGTAATACTTATATTTTTGGAACTGTCGAAAGTAAAACAAGATTTGTTTCATTTCCTGTTTAAAAAAAATGTAAAACTATTTTAAAAAATAGAGGAGAGAGATGGACGGCTTTGGGGATGGTGGAGGTTATTTAAACTTTTTTAAAATTAGAAAACAGTTGGTATAAGCTTATCTCGAGTGGTCAGGGAAATTTTGGAAAGTTGGTCAGTGAAAATTATTTTTATATTCCTGTGGGAACCCTGAATAATAATAATAATAATAATAATAATATATATATATATACACAATTTTTAATTGAAATAATTTTAAACTAAACTGGATGGGAATGAATTAATTCAATCTTTGTTAAGTAGACGTTCAGCATAGAAAAATTTGCAATTATTTTTATCACAAGCACTGTAATTTTGCTATGTGAACTGTGTGTTTAAAACTATTGAAGAATGGTATAAATTGGATTAAAAATGGTTCAATTTGATGAAGGTGCACAGTTCCCGAAATCCCCCTTCACAAGCAAATTTTTTTAATTGAAAAATCCTATATTTTGAGAATTTAAAAAAAAAATTTAGCAAAAACCAAAGATTTAATTAAAATTGAGAGGTCGAGAAAAAACAAAGCATACTAAAAATTCTAACAAAGTGGGAGCTATAACAATGTAATAAAACAGTAAAAAAAATATATACTTTAAATATTTTCTTACACATATTTCGATTATCAGGGACAAATCGCATTTCTGTTGTAGGTTCATCATCATCTTCATCAGCTGCTTCATCTTGAGCTTCATCAACAGATAAGTTATTAAGTGCACTGGAAAGTTCTTGCGGCTGTTCTATATCTGGATGCATAGTAAGTTGGTCTGGATTAGTAAGTTAGAAAGGGAGGAAAAGCAAATTAATTAAACCACATTTACATAACCTAAAATTAAATAATATATACAAACTATACCAAATTTATGTCAAAAATGTAACAATCTTTTTATTTTTTTTTTTAGTTTTATAAAAAAAATCTCAACTATAACATAGAATAAAAATTAAGGGTGTTATCTGGTTTTGAAAGCAAAAAACAAACTTCTTCAGGACAAGCTAAAAATATGACTTTATATATTCAAGCAAGTTCGGCATCTGCAACAGAATAACACACATAACTGAAGGTAAGAGAAAAGTTAATGTTACTGCAAGGACAAATGAAAAGATGTAAAACCAAAGAAGCAGGATACTACAAATGAGTGTTATAAACCACACAAGAAAAAAAAATAGTAGAAACTAAGGCAGTAAGAGAAATACAGAAATAAACCAAGGTGGTATTTTCAATAGCCATATGATTATTTTTACATCTAATTCATTGAACTAGACTTAATTGAAAGATTCTTTATTATTTTTAGAATGAGAGAAACAACTGATGAATGAGTAAAAGTAACAATTAAAGGTAACAGAAGTAACATGAGGTGATTAAATCAACTGTAAAAAACACAACCAAGAAAATTAATTAGAAAATAACAAAGTGATGGCAAACAACTAGGAAAATCAGGAATAATAATAAAAAACAAATATGAAGGAACCAATTTGTTTCAGAGGTTATATGAGTTAACGTCATCAAATATTGCTTTAAATAACTAAACATCCAGACATAAGACAACAAATAAAAATGAAGGAAGCAGATCGAAAAGAAAATTAAACCAGAGATTTCCAAGTGGAAAGAAAGAAGGGCCAATTATCGTTAACAAGGAAGTTTCCCTGGAGAAACAAGAAAGTCCAATTCAAAAATTGAATTAGGTGTAAAAATGATCTTGATTTCCAAAAAAATTAAAAAAATGATTCGAGTCCCAAGAATGTTCAGCAACAGAAGACTTTGATAATTCATGTTAAAAACAACTCGTGTATTAAGACAGCATTCTCATTTCCATGTGAAAACGATCTTGGTTTCAGGGGTTGGCCGATGTTGGCCAAACAAAAAGGACTCTTAAAATTTTTTTATTAAGGAATACATGACTTATGTTTTTAAACACGAGGTATTCTTACAATTGCTGAACATTTTTGGGAATTCATGTTTTTCCTTTTTCAGAAGCCAAGATAATTTTTACACATACTTCTATTTTTTAATTGGAATTTCAAGTTTTTCAATCAAATTCCTTTGCTAATTATAATTGTCCCTTCTTCCTATTAATATGGAAAACTCTGGTTTAATTTTCCATTCCGGTTTGCTTTGTTAATTCTTTTTGTTTATATGTCTGCATATTTTCAGAATCTTAGTTATTTAAAGTAATATTATTTGACAAAACTAGCTCATATAACCTCCAATCCGAAACCAGTTAGTTCTTTCATATTTGTTTTTCAATTATATTTCTATTTTTTTTGTTCTAATTGTTTGCTGCCATTTTCTTTTTTTTTTTCTTGGCTGTATTTTTTACAGCTGATTAAAAGTCTCATATTACTTCTATTACTGTTTTCAGCTGTGTATTCACGACTCTGTTGTTTCTAATTATTTTGCTAACCGTTTATATACTGACTTTGTCTCTTTCAGTTCATTAATTTATTGTTATTTCATTTTTCCATGGTTTGCACTGATCATTCGCAGTATAATGTCATTTGTTTCTTGCCTCTTTGGTTTAACTATTCATTTCTCCTCACAACGATGGAAAACTTTTCGCCTACCTGCAAATATGAGTGTTATTCTACCATAGTTGCCAGACTTGCTGGAATATAGAGGTTGTGCTTCTTGCTACTCCTGAAGAAGGCTGTTTTTCGTCTATGAAACTGGTTGATACTGGTTCTTTTTTAATTGTATACTGTAGATATTCAAAGAGTTTCAAAAAATCTCTAACAGCAGTTTTGAGTATATTTTCATTGAATCATTTTGTGGTCAAAGTATCTTTCATTCATATTAGATACAACTTTCTTATGCTTATCCTTAGCAATATAGTAGAAATTAATTGATCATAAAATTCTGATTGAAGAAATTAAAATAAACGATAACTATCATAAATTTGTATTTTTAAAACTGTGAATACTATTCAAAGATTTCTATTATTGATATTAAAATTCTAAATATTTCAATATAAGTTTTCTTGTTTCGTTACATATCAAAATATGTTATTTGATGAGGAAAAAAAATGCTTCTCCAAAGGTAACTAAATTAATTTCTTGATGCAAGTAATTTATCAAAAAGTATTTAGTTTTTTGTCCAGTTATAAAGTATTGCAAGTTGAAAAGTACACAAAAATTTGCTCAAGAAAGGTATTTATAATAGTATTTATGTGCATAAACACACCTATGAGGGATGTTTCCAAAATACAGAAGACACTCACATTGCAAATACCAGTACCCATAGACCAGTTTCATACTTATTAGGCACTCGTTAGCACGGAATAATTGATATCTGCAATGGCAGCAAGAAACTTGTCATTAGCCACAATTTTTTGTGAACTTTTATGGGAACTGACAATTTCAGTTTTCTCATGTGGTTAGCGCATAAAACTACTTTATAATTTAGCTCAGGCCACATGAAAATGCAAAGGCAAAGGTCATAAAAACACTAAATCTGCTTATATGGAGTCCGCCAAAATATGGAAGACACTTCCATTGAATATACCAGCAAAGCTTGCAAAAATTGTGGCTTATAGCAAGTTTCTTGCTGTCATTGCAGATATCAGCTATTCCATATGCACATAACAAGTGTAAAACTGGCGCATGGATACTAGTATCAGAAATGTGAGTGTCTTATCTATATTTCTGTCTTCCGAGTATTTATGTAATTGCAGTTCCTAGTGAGCAATGTATTTTTAATGAATGCTCACTAGACATACTTTACCACATGTCACATGACCTGTTATTGAAAAATTATTTAAATTAAATGCAAACCATATTTTAATGATCAAAACATAGAATGGCAACATACATTTAATAAAATTAGTTTGATTTAAGATCCCCCCCCCCCCCCCACACACACATAAAACAATGAAGAAACAAAATTTCTTCAAACATTTAACAAATTTAGTTAGTTTGACAAAATTCTTTCTAGATGTTATAGGTCAGGGGGTCAGCAACCTTTTTGTACTTGAAGGTCGTATTTGGCCCCTGAATGCAAATAATGGGCTGCATATGCAAAACAGTCGGGTGATTAAACGAGGGTGGCTTTATATCACGATAAAAATTCCTTTAACTCACAAAATGGAAATAAATTTTCATAATGTAAATAATGGGCAATTGTTACAGGGGATTTTCTACAGAGAGAAATAACCTAATACTGTCTGAATATTTGATGCAAAATGTGCTCTGAATTAACTTTCTGATTGGGTCATTATTTGTTCTCTAAATTCTTTAGCAATATTTTAAGAGAATTTCCCATTTGTTGACATTTCTGTAACCTTTTTCTTACAGATGCCATTTTGAATAACTGTACTTAACCATTATTTTGTCTTTAAGTTCGTTAGTCTTTTAGTACTGATGATGCCTCAAAATTACTGTATGCTGCATTTATTTCAATTTGTAAAACTGGAGATTTCAGAAACTTGTATTTTAATCATCTAGTTGGGTCGGCACCAGTTATCTGAACTTCGTGACTCTGCCAGTTCTCAGAATCGTCAACAAGACTGGGAATCATTCTTTGTTCAGAATGGATTCTTTTGTGATTGTTAAAAATTTGTATTAAAAAAAAAAAAACTATATCAACTTTATAGAAAATTCGGGCTCTGAAGATAGATTTTCCACACATCTTTCTTTTTACCATCCTAAAATGAAAGTTTATGAATATTTAAAAATCTATTAAGTTTTCAAAAGTCTGAAAACCTTCTTTGGTTTGATACAGACAAAAAAAAAAAATGTTTACTTATAGGCCAAGTGGGAGCTTCACTTTTGTGTTCACATACATACTTAAGTGATCAGCTTTTAATATTATAGATTGTAGAACATGTTTCTTACTATATGTTTAAATAAGAAAAATATATTTAAAAATAAAATCATTGAAAATGTTACAATATTAGCAATTTTTGTTAAATTGTGCATCACATGAAATGCTTCTGCGTACAATGGAATGTTCTGGTGCAACCTGGATTGTATTTAAAAGCTGCATTTCCATTGCAAAAATTCTTATGCATATTATAGACCTTCTCTACAGTAGCCCCTCGTTATATCGTGCTTGTCAGGAGACATGGCAAAATACGCGATATATCGGGCGATATGATAAAAATTATACTTTTATGAACATATGTAATAAAAATTTAGGAACGAAAGTACAAGAATAAAAGAGAATCACTTGCATAATAACGACGGAGAAGTTCCATTTATCTTTTAATTTTATGTCCAAATGCACATACACATTTAATTGATTATTGTACACACTTCATTCTCTTGCAAAGAAGGTACATACATACAATCTAATATCAGCTGCTTCGCTCTGTCCAATGCCATGCCGCTTTTGCCACCACCAAAACCAACCATCGCTCGCTTCAAAATCTGTTTCTTCGTATGGCTTCAGCTTTTTCACAAAGATTTTTGCCTTCTCTTTGATGATGGGGCCTGATAAAGGAACTCCTAGTGCATGCTCTTCTTTGAACCATAAGAATAATGCGTTGTTCAGCTCATCATTATTTACAAATCGAGCTCGTTTTCTCTTTAATCCTTCATCTTGATCAATGTTTTACACAATTTTTTTTTTTTAGAGGGCCAACGGCCGTACCGTGCTGAAAACACCGGTTCTCGTTAGATCACCGAAGTCAAGCAGCATCGGGCGCGGTTAGTACTTGATGGGTGACCACCTCGGAACACCGCGTGCTGTTGGCCATCTCGGGTGCGGTATCCCCGTGGTTTGCGCGCTAGATTTGCACGCTACCACAAATGCCGCCGTGTTCATGCGGAGTACGATCACGTTAAACATGTGGGTCCGTAAGTCCTTCCGAGAGGTTGGTGGTAGGGGAAGGAGGGTACGGTCCCTGTGGATGCCTCCCCCACTGGGTTCCGGTCTAAATTGGGTGGCACTTCCCGGCCGTCCATACAGTTACCTTACACCTTTCTGGTAGGTCGGACGGTCTGGGTCTCAACAACAACAATTTTTTTTTAATTTAGGTTCTTCTTTCAGCCATCCTCTTACAGCAGAAGCTCCAATGCCTAGCTCGTTGGCGACCGAAATTTGCGTTGCACCTTTATTAACTTTTTCAATCACGTCCAATTTTAATTTTACAAACAGACCGACTCGTTTCTCGTTCGAACTAATAATGCATGAACTCGGCACTCTTATCGCTGAGGGGGATCCGCCACAACAACCAAAAAAATTCCAACATGGATTAGCCAATGACATGCGGTTTACCCACCTGCTTTCTTTTCACACTTATTCACTCCCGCGCTACCGACAACTCATGTTGTAACACTTCAATCTTGGGAAAGCAAAAGAATGTAAACAAAAAATCAGGAAAAAAATTGGGAGACATAGCAGAAGTGCGATACATTTGAATGCGTGATATAACGAGGGGCTACTGTATCGGCATATTAAATTTCGTAAAAATCAAACTGGTGGTTTTTCTGTATTACATGATGGGAAAAATAGATTACAATTAGTATGTTTTATAGGATACAAACACACCCCAAAAAATACTAGTGACATGTTAACCATTTATTGTGTTGTACAGATAAATTTCAAAAACAGAGTTTCCCCCAGGCACTTTTGGAAGGGCGCAGCACCCTCCCTGCCCTTTTGTTAGTAGATTAGATCCTCTGCTTAGCCTTTTGTCAAGAGAGCAATGTTTGTCCTCAAACGAAAATCAACCAGTTCTTGTATTACCTCAGAAAAGTCCCAGAGCCCTTTCTCTGCATTCATTACCGTAAATTTTGATCATGTCTATCTCCCCCCCCCCCCCCCTCCTCCTTCAAAGAAAGAAAAAGGGTGATCTAGTGCCAATAAAAAGAGGATTGACAGCCCATATCACTTCTTTCCTCCACTGGAAGTAAAAAACAAAATGGAAAGGGGAATAATAAGCACGTACATTCCTTCTTCCATCTGATGAAAACTTTCCAAACAGTTTTCTTTTTCAACTTAAATTTTTCTTAAATTATTTCATGTTTGATATGCATTTTAGTTATAAAGTTCTGTAAATGTAAACCCTGTAAGCATATTTGCTCTAAAACAAATATTTAAAAATATAGATTCCCGGACTAGGGTTCTTTGCACGCCATTTGCGGGAAGATGTTTACGCCGATTCCACCGATTCAGTCAAAACCGGAGGATGATAGAAAGAGTGGGGGAGATAAATTGTTCGATTAGCGCAGTGATTTTAGCCGGCTTGAATGAAATATGGGAGAGCTTATTTTTTTTATATTGTTTATTAATTGCCTTTAGGTACCAGTCTAGTCGCGCTTTGGAAATTCTCTTAATACGCTTTCTTGCTGTAGACTGCGTATCTCCGGTACTCACGAAAATCACAGCTAAGCGCCTTTTTTAACAATTGCATGTAATCCGCGTACAATGCATGCAATAACGATATATACCTTAAGACGCGTGCAAATCGTGTGACATGTTATGAACACGCGCACTATGCGGGCTTATGGATTAACAGATTAGCCTGTTGCACGACATCCTCATAGCAGATTTGAAACACAAAATAACCCCCTCATATTAGCGGACTCGTCTTTCACCCTCTCTGCGGACACATGCAATAATAATAAAGCTCATTTAATAACGATACGCCCGCTTTAGGGATGTATGCAGTAGTTGAATTCGCGTACTCGCTCGTTACGACTAAAGATACGGATGCTGCGCAGACACATGAACGTATGTTGCTCGCACTATTAATAACTCTGCTCCATGGAATAATGATTAACTTAGCAGCTAAACATTTGCTAATCCATAGTTCAAAATTTTATAAGGTGATTTTATGGAGCTTTCTGGAATTTTATTTAGTTATTTAAATCAGGGTTTTTTTTTGTAATCAATATATAACAACAAGCAATTAACAAATATTTTCAACATTTAAATATATCTTAGCCCTTAAAATCATCAAACGTCATTGACTAATGAGAAAATACTAAAAATCAAAATTTAATATTATCCTTTTGAAATTTAATAAACTCTAAATTTATATAAATTCAATAATTATAATTGCTAATAAACCCAATTGCTCAAGACTATAATTGCATTTGATGTAAAAATAGCATTTATTCAATGATAAATTTGTTCGCAACAAAAGAAACATTTTCATACCTTAGTGATGGTGGCTCCAGTCCGATGAAGCCAAAATGGTTAGGAATGAATAACATTTTGTAAAATAAAACTTCAGTAAAGTTCAATAAAGTTATTCGATTTTTTTCAGATGCATTTATATTGTTTACAGGATTTCAAAGTGCTACAAATGATTCACTAACTGTTTATAGCTAGTTAGTACTTTAGTTTTCACAATGATTTTATCTGGATGCTTCGACCATAGACTTCAGGTTAAAATATAAAATTATTTTACGAACTTGTTTTTCAGTATATAAATTAAACTTATCTGACCTGAAATCAACCTGACCTATAATCTACAAACTTTGCCTGGTGGCACATAAATATGTACTTGAATATGTATATTTTCATTTCTTTTGTAAAACCTAACCAATCATTAGACATTTTTAGAATCTCCCAAGTTCATTTAATGCTCTGATTTTTTAAAACAAAATAAGATTATCTCATGCACAAATATTTCACCAAGGAGTAAGTAACAGATTCAGCTGAAACAATAGTAACATTTTAAGTAAATTAAAGCTTTCCCACACATTGGAAAACCCAGGTTAAAATACTAAAATATCGAAATTATAACCACTATACTTCGCAAACAAAGAGTTCATCCAAAATCCAATTATATACACTTGTAGGGATTTCAAAGAGCTATATTTTTGCATAATTGTTTACAGGTTTAGTTTTTGAGATAGCATTACAAACTTGAAAAAGGGGAAATTTTCACTCTTCAACTCGACAAAACGATTACTCGAAAACTATAAGCACATTTTTAAAATATAAATATAGATTTAGCAACTAAATTTTGTAATACATATTTTTATCCTTTACTATTTATATCTGTCTTTTATGGTTTCGAAGATATTTCGAGTGAAAATAAGCAAAATGAAAAAAACAACACTTGATCGGACAGGTACTTTTTTAAGTTTTTCAAAAAACAAGTTTAAAATATTAAAAAATTGAAATTAATTTTATATATTCACAATCCTGATCCTATTTCCTACAAAACAAGGAAATATATTTACATTTTTGTTTATTAGACTTAGAGGTATACGTTTACATTTTTTTGCAATGCTCTGATTTTCGTCATAAAAATCCCAAGCATAAATGTTATTCAAACATAAAAAATATGTGCCCTTTTCCTGGTAACAGCGCCCTGCCCTTTTTTAATCCTGGGGGAAACTCTGCAGAAATATAGGTGCTGTTGCTGTAGTGAAGGAAATGCTGTATAAATGCTATACAATACTAGCTATCATAACAATTTAGCTAAATTTAATGTTTAGCAGAAGTTTAAATATAGGTTAAGTATCACTTAAGGATTTAGAGAAACAAAGATCCACAAATCATAACCTCTAATGACCCATGTTTTCAATGCTATATTATTTTGCAAAATAATTCCTTTATATGCATTTTGATCATAAAAACATTTACATCTTTACAGAATGTTTCAAAATGCATGGGTTTGCGAATCAACAGTTAGTGGTAATTTTACTGCTATTTTAAACATATTTCTATAATTCACATACTTATCTTTCCATCTAGCATGAGATAAAGGCAGTCTTCAGGAAAATTGCTTAAATCTCTAGATATAGCATGGATATATATTGAAGGGTATTCCAGAGAAAATCCTTGGCCTGAATTATTGATCCAACACAGCACACTACAATGATATAAAAATATATATAAAATAAAAATGGCTACTCTATTATCAAAAATATTAAACATTTTGCCTAAATATAAATCACTACTACACTACAAGCAATGACCAAGACTTTTATTATGCAGTTTATGAAAGTTAAGTTTAGAACTGTGATTCATCAATCCATTTATATCATAGAAGTAATTCCCAGTATTTTTATTGTTTCATTACAGACTATAATAATATCTTTACAGATGAAATATTTTTTCAGAGGCATTTAACAGCATTAATGTTTCTCAACAGTCATTTTTACTGGCTGGTAAGAAATTACAATTGGAAAGAATGTAATACAGATAGCCCAGGAATGAATTTTTTAATTAAAAAATATATTTTCTGACAGAAAAAATGTTCATCTGAAATCACATAAGGTTTTCAAAATAATATAGTTTATGCTAGGAATAAAATCAAATTATTCTTAATCTCTTTCTCTACAATGCTGAATATGAAGCTTTAAGTATTTTATCCTAGAGCTGTAGATTAGCACTTTCCAATTAGCGAGTATTACCATTAACGATTATTTGTTGAAAAATAATTTTTAAACAATTTTCAAACAGTCGTGAAGAAAATATGCAACAATCGTCAAAACTAGAGAGTTAACTATCTAGAATAGAGAGTTAGTATATTTTTCATAATTGGCAAATTTTGATACTAGTAAAACTAAAAATGTCACCATCTTGAAATTTCAGAATTAACTGGTAGCCTTACAGTGCTATGCCACTCTCATTATATTGAAAGAAAGCACTAAAAGAAAAAGCACCAAAATTTAAAAATACAACCCTCTTCAATTGAAATAAGTTTGAAAATCAGAATTGGCCAATTATAAAATGTAGAAAAATGTAAAACTAACTGGAAATGAACATAGAAAAGAAAATTTAAAAATAGTAATCTAAGTCATAGGTCTAATCTTGATTTCAAAGTGCATTTTGATATGCTTTAACCAAAATTAAACACAGTCATATCAGTTTTGAAGAAAACCCATAAAGGGAGTGTAAGAGCGGATCCACTATTACATTTTTAAACAATTTTAAACTAAATTAACATAACAAATTTGGGGGCTCACGAACACAGCTCCAGAGGCCTTTTGGTACATGCAGAGAACTTCCAAACATTTTACTTTATAAATAAATATATTAAGACTTTAAAGGATGTATAATATCTAAAACTAAATAGTTTTAAATATTTAAAACTTAATATTAGAATTTATTTTAAATTAAAAAACTATTATCAGTTTTAAATAAATTAAAATTTCATTTCTGTTTAAAATTTTTTATTACATACAAAATGTAGGGGCCCTTTAAAACCTGGGGCCCCAGGGTCCAGTGAGTTAATAAGGCCCTGTCTATGAGAGGTTCGTTTTACATGAATGTCTCGATAATCTCTGGTCCTAGAAACTTGAGACATGGACTAAATTTTAAATGGGGCTGGGTGATTTTCAAATGAATTGCCTTTTGCAGCTTTACATCACGTAAAAATGTCATTTAGATTATAAATAAAATTATACTTTATCAATTTTTTGTAATCTTTTTTATGCTAGATAAAAAGGAACAATATGGCTTCCATTAGCTTTGTTACCAACTGCAGAAATCAAAACCTATTTCAAATAATAGTAGTAACACTCCTGAGGTAACACTTATAAGATGTACAGGGGATACATATTAAATTTAAATTTTAAAATAATAATTATATTTTAAAGGAATCACTTCCAATTATGTTAATTAAAATATAAAACCATATTTTTTAATTGATATACAAAAGCTAATCCAGTTTGAAAGCATAAAAAGAGACTTCCTTAAGTGTGGTGTTTTGAGTTGAGACATGCAAATTTATTACTTAAAAACTAAAAATAATAGAAAATAGCTAATATTTTTAAAACAAACACTTAAAAAAAACAATTTTATTAGCATGAAATATGGGTTCAAAGATTGGGACATCAAACAGGCGGTCATTTTGAAAATCACCCGGTTATTTTATGACTACTCACAAACTTTCATGAAATTCAGTGCACCAGTTAGTTCTCCCGTAATGAGACAAACACACAGACAGATTTTTAATTTAATTTATATAGATAACAACTTACAATTTTTTTTCCTCGTAACATTTCCCTCTGTTTGCTTGTAATTAATACATATTCTTAAAAACAGTGTATAGATCGAAATATAGCTTACATTCTAAAATTAATATCCTATTAATTGCAGAGTGCTATCTTTTATTTATTTTACATTCTAAACTGAGTTATTAGTATTCGAGATTTCTGATAATAGATAATGTTACAGGTTTGGATTATTTTAAGGTAAAGGTAATTTTGCAGTATTTCAAGTTGGCAGAAAGCGTTTTAACTGTGGTATATTTGAAACATCCCCAAAAATACAAACTTAAAAGTAAACTTTCTAAAACATTGTTAAGGCCATAAAATAAATTGTAAATGTGTAGTTATTACAATTTATTTTATGTGCTTAACAATATGTATATTCTCATTATTTTTGTGATGAAAGTTATAGATTTGAACTTCACTGCAGGAAAATATCAATCAAGAAAATAAAATCTAAAAATATATTATAGATAATGTTAGATTTTAATACGTTCATATCCCAAAATTCAATTCTTAGAGATGAAAAAGAAAATTAACACTGTTTGCATTTTTTTAAATTTACTTTCAATACGAATGAAATACGTTTCTATTGAATGAAATATTATTTTCAAACTAAAACATCTATTTTAAAACAGAGTTTGATAATTGAAAAAAAAAAAAAAGCAGAGAAAATTTAGAGTTTTTAGGTTACGCAATGTGCAATATTCGGCGGTACTATTAGCAGTACATTCCATTTCCATCCCGGAAAAAATGCCATCCTTTACTATGGCGTGTCTCCTCCTATCTAGTTTTAATGGGAAGCACACATGCAGCTGTGCCACGCTTTCTTTAAAAAGCTCATTGCCACAATAGTCTTGCAGTAGCTTTTGCTCACTTATATAGCTATTCTCACTGTAAGAGCATGGCCATATAAGTGTATTTTTCTATGTCTAGAAAATTGCTTTCTCTCCTCCTTTCAAAGTTCTTTTTAAAATTTTGTCAGAGTACAAACTTTTTTGTAAGCATAGTTTTAAAATTTTGAAAGTACAAACTTTTTTCTAAGTATTGTTTTTTTTAAATTTTGTTAAGTACAAACTTTTTCTAAGTATCTTTTTTTTTTAAATTTTATTAAAGTACAAACTTTTTTCTAATTATCAGTTTTAAATTCACAAAATGTTTTAAGTATCGTATGTTTTCTAAAATTTTCAAAGTTTTTTTAAATTCACAAAAATCTTATTTTGTAACGTTTTTATTAGTACTATTCATTTTATAAGTTTTTTATTCTGCAGTTTTACAAAGTTATGCAATTTTCTTAAAATTCACAAAAATCTTATTTTGTAACGTTTCTAAGAGTATTAATCACTGTTTTTCAAATTGAATTACACTGTCATTTACATTAAAAACTCTTTAGAACACAGTAGCAAACTCATTTTAGTGGGAGGAGCCTATTTCTAAACATGGAAGAATACATCACTTAAGATTGGTGGAGGCAATTTCAAAACATGGGAGAATGCATTAATTTGGCGCGATTCATACTTGAAAAATATACGTGTGGTGGACTACCATTCGGATTTATCAAAGGCAGATTATGCCAACAATCCATATATTAAAGCTGTTCCGAATAAACATTAATAAGAACAAATTTACCTCTTCAAAAATAAAACAGAGAAAACTGCAGATTCACAGCATAGCAAAGGAATAAAAACTAAATTGCACTATTTATGTGAAAATGCCTTTTACAATTACTAACCAAAATATGGAAACAGATTTAGAAACTATATGGGTAGAGCATGCAAGTATGTCTATAAAATATAGCCATGTTGTCTACCAAGTATTAATAGTGATATACAATAAAAAAACACATTTCTATATTTTTTTTTATACAGTGCAGTTTACAAATTCAAGGACTTAAATATACAGAATATATGATATATAATAATACATACCTTTCTGATATATAAAGAGTGCCTTTTCCAAGATTTTTGTCTTTAAAATGTGCTGAGACATCAGGTTCTTCATGATGAATACCTTCAGTTGGAGCAGGATAATTAATCAAAACAACCATTATTTTGATGAGGAAATTGTTTCCTACTCTCCTTATGGACAAATTGTTATCTCTGAAAATTAGATATATTTAACGTTATGTAATAAATAAAATATGCATAACAAGCGGCAATTTATAAAACGCAAATTTGCGTTTTATACAGTCAAATCCTATTTTAACATAAGTACGCAAAATAGTTACAAATTTGAATCAAAGATAAAAATTAATGGCTTTTATTTCCCATGTCTGGGTTTAGAAGTATATATAAATTCGTTATCCCTGAAAATTAGATATATTTAATGTTATGCAATAAATAAAATATTTATAACAAGCGGCAATTTATAAAAGGCAAATACAGTCAAATCCTATTTTAACAAAAGGTACGCAAAATAGTTACAAATTTGAAACCAAGATTGGAATTAATGGCTTTCATTTCCCCTGTCTGCGTTAGAAGTATATAAATTCCTATTTCAAATATGTTCTATCTTTGCCCGCACACATGGGATGTCCATTAATAAAATTGGTTTGTTGTCTAACTGCGCTTATATGTATGTATTTAATTCTAATGAAAGACTGTCAGCAAAACCAAACAAGTATTCTCCGGAAATTGTACATTATACACACTAGATATGAAATTACAGAAGCGATAGTTACAGAAAAGAATAACCTATAGTCAAAATAATATGATTACATATTTTACAAATTTAATAAAAATACATTACCAAATGAATGAATGATTTCAAAAATTAGAACACTTCACTGCACTTTACTGACGACAACGAGACCGAAACGTGCTTTAAAATGAAAATCAAAGGAATAAAATTTGGTTAGAGGTAGAAAAAGAGAATTTGGTTCTGAGTTAGGGACAGAGAAAATCACTGACTGACTAATTTCTTTGGATTCATTTCTATGCATCATATATTTTTCTCAATTTTATGCAAAATAATTAGTTCTGTGTGAAATGGATTTTACTGAATAATATCCTGAATATATATTATTGATTTTTTTTAATGGATTTAACTTATTATTTTTTGCACTGCAACTATAACTGCTATGTCAATATAAACAAAAAAAAAAGCCGCTCCAAACATCCGAGATGCATTATTTGTCCCTGTTTTTAGTTTTATACCCTTTTAGATATTCACAAGAGTGAAATAAAACATATTCCTCCAATTTTGAGTTGCACACTTATTTTTTGTGCTTATAAGTTACATAGTGAGAAATATTACAATTAATGAAACGGCAATTTATTTGTGACCTGTTAAAAAAGATTTTGGCAGATTTAGCTGTTAACATAGAATAGTATACATACAATTATTTTTCTTTATTGATTTTTATTTTTGTATTTTTCATTATGAGTTCCAATTCAAAAGTATCTGTTGATGGAGTAATCATCATATCATGTAATGGACTGTCGTCAGAAAATGTGATTCAAAGTAATTTGAGACCAAATATTTTACCTACAATTTATTAGCTACAAGTTTTTTTAACATAGTGCTACTCGTCTAGTAAAATGTTATACTTTAATTGTTGGATTTTATTTATTTAGTTTAAAACATATCTGTATTTTCTATTGTTATCTTACGTTATTTAAATGTAAACTTAGTTTTGTTTATAAAGTGCAAAAGTAAACATTTTTAAAAATTTTAAATATTATTGTGTGCATCTTCGAAAACATCTGAAAATAAGATTAGTGGCTAAATTTATTTAAAACAAATGTTTCTTATTTGTTTTAAAATAAGATTTCACTCTATTAGAAAGAAGATTATTTGCTTTAAGTTAGAAAAAAAAAAGTAAATCACAAATGCTACTCATTTTATGGTGCATATACGTGATAATGTAATATGTAAGAAATGCGAATGAACAATATAATGATTGTGTTCTCCCCAGGAAAATTTTGAAGTTGGGTGGTTGGAAAAAGTTTCCGAGTGGGGTAAACATGGCAATAAAGTCCATAAACTCATATCTTATGTAGCATAGTTTATTTTGGGTTCTGTATAAAAAAATCATCCTTCTTCTTAATCAACATATAAAAATTCTAATTCTATTAGGAAGTGAGGAGTTGAGTTTTTTTCAGGTCTTTATATAGCTTTTATGGTCAGATTTAATAATCTTATAAAATTATAATTTCAGAAAAATGCATTCTAAATGCAAATGTTTGCTAGTAATATGGTTTGTTACAATTTCCTTTCCTATTGAAAATGCTCAATAAAATTAAATACAGAAAGCATGACAAATAATTTTTTAAAATGAAAATTCATGCTTCTGGAAATATTTACAGTGACATTATTGGGTGTTCTTGAAACTAAAAGGGGATAAATAGGTAAATTATTTTTACTCTTGACTTATGAAAATGCAACCAAGTAAAATTTTTATGTTTTACACAAAAAAATGTTTTTCTCACATTTTCCAAAAGACACCACTCTAGTTTTATTATTATGGTAAGAAGGTTATTGTTTAAAGAGCATGCAAAAAATTATCAGGAAATTTAAATGTGGAGTTCATCTTGAAAAAAATTGTTTTTGCTGATATTAAAAAAATAATTTTTTTTACATTTTTTTAATTTTGAGGCAAAAAACAACAAGGTTTTAATTAAAATGTTATCAAAATGCATGCTGTTTGACAATAAACATATATTCTAGAATATCCACAGAAAAAATTATGTGTTTCTGACAATTAGGTGCAGAGCAAGAAAGGATTTTATAAAGCACAAGGTTTTCATTTCATGCATCCTCAGAGCAACACCTAGTGAATTCTCCACTTCTTTGGAAATTATTTGCTAAAAAATTAATGCATGAAATCATCTAAAATTTTGTACGGTATTATAACTGTATTATATGTAGCTTTAAAAAAATTTTGAGAAAAATCTAAGGGGGTGGGTGAAATTTTCACATTTTTTTTGTATGAATTGACATAGAATGACCTGGTGTAACTGATCTAAATTTTGTTCACTTTAGAAATTCTATCTGTGGACATTTTGCCTACTGCATCTGTCTATGGTGATTCTACCAAGGGATATCAATGGAAAGTTGATACAAAATATTACTCAGCAGTTGTTAATTTATATTCAGTTCAAGAGAAGACTGATTTTGTTTCTGATTTTTGTGATACTATACAAGCCATAGTATTCTATTTTAATGGAAAAGAGGTATTTTATAGATGTTTAGTTTATTTTCACAATTTGTAATTTTTATTGTTATATTGTTTATAATACATGTTATCTATTTTATATTACTGTATATTAGGCTGGGCCAGAAAAAAATATCTCTTTTAATTTCATTTATGGCTAGTCCTGAAAAGCTGCCTTATATTGTCTTATAATACGCATAAAATGTTTCATCAAAATAGTCCAATTTTGTGAGCCTTTGGAGGCTTGAATTAATTCTTGAATAAATTTTTAAAACTATGATGAAAATGTAAATTCAGTGGGGAAAAAATTAGATTTATTTTAGATTTCAGATACTGCGAAAGTACTGAATTTACTTTATAGACTCATTATACATTTTTTTTTTAATCTAAATTATTAAATATTTTACCACACTCCTTGTAACTCAAATTTCAGAATGCTTTCATTTAAATATGATTAATAGGATAAATTATGATTTTTTTTTTTAATTTTAAGTTTTGGATAGTATAGAAAAATTATATTATGCCTGTCTTATAATATACAAAAGTATTAATTGAAATATTTAGTCATCTTTCAGCCCTAAGCATTTCTACATGTTCTTAAAAATGTTTGTTTTAATGCAGCATTTTGAAAAAGCTGCAGACCTAAGTACTTCTCTTTAGATTTGCCACATAGATTGCAAATGCTGTATTATAAGAGTTAAATTTCATATATGTTGACAAACCAGCCTTCATGATAGATAAAAATATTAGAAGTGAAATATTTAAAGTAAATAAAGTGTGATACTATTAGAAGAATTTAGAAATAGTTATAACTGCCACATATCTCTAGTATTAGGAATAGCATGAAACATGCTGCCTCATGAATTTTTTACAATTCAAAAGATGATGTTTTAAATATTGGTAAACTTACTGTTATTGGATGTAATGGAACAAATGTTAACACAGGTTTAATAGGTGACATTATTTGATTTATTGAACTTAAATTTCATAGGCATTTGTAGTTGTCTCCACTCCATGCTAGTGAATTATTTTTGCTTCATGCATTGGACTTTTTTGTATGACTATACATCAGGCTTTTTTTAATTAGTATACCTATTTACAAATCTCTGAAACCTAGAGAAACTTTATATTCTCTGCATTTTATGGTAATTCCTTCAGATATAACGTGTGCAGACATTTTATTGTAAATGCCTATCAACATTTTTTATATGAGATATGCTTGTATGTTCATACAAGTGTCTATGGTCTAAGAAAGTTAAATCATACCTGGTGGTTTAAACAGCATACAGGATATTATGACTATATATTTCCACAGAGAAATTATTAAAAGAGCTGTTTATATTGACAGATTTCATTATAAAAGTGTATATGTCCATAAAGTTTAAAAAACAAAACAAAAGAACATGGTTTAAATCAGCCAATCCTGCTAATATTCATTGTAATTTTTAAGACCTAATAGAAAATTTAGGGTACTTAAATGACTAAATATTTTGATTAATATATTTGTATGTTATAAGAAGAATGTAGTATCATGCTTGCTATCAAAATCCTAAACTTAATGTAATAGAATTTTCATAATTTATCACTTCAATCACATTTTAAACAAATTATCCTGAAATTTAACCTCTAGGGGTACAGTAAAATATTTAACAGTCTAGCCGAGTTTTTTTAGTATTATAATAGGTCTATAAAAAAAAGTAATTTTTCCGTATTTGGTGAAATCCAAAATCAAGTTCATTTTTTACCACTGAATTTTTGTTTCTATCATAGTTTTAAGAATTAAAAAGTTTAACCCACTAGGGAATTAGAAACATTTTTGTCTATTTTTATTAAATTTTTTGTATAACATATGTTGCCTATAAGGCAGATTTTCTGCACTAGCTGTAATTGAAATTAAAGTTTTTATGGCCCAATCTACTGTATATTTTGCATTTAATATTATTGTGTAATGTTATTTTCAATATAATTTAAAGCCATCAAATTTTGAAGATGTCATGAATTGGATGCCATCATTGAAAGGTATTAATTCAGAAGTACAATTACTAGTTTGTGATACCTGTAGCAATGAAGGTAATTGTAATAACTTTTTTTTATATTAAATATTCCTTTCATTGTTTCAACTTTAAGTTATCATCTTTAAAGAATGAATTGAATCCCATTAAAACAAACTTCACAGTGCTGCTAAAATATTTCATAAAAACATTTTTTATAAAATCTCAATCAATGTTTACCCCATAAAATCTTGTTAATTTTATGTACCCTCTCTATGACCCTCCTATGTATTTGTTGCTGTGTTTCTAAAACACTGGAATGGTTCTGAAAAATATATCTATTAACTTTCTATAAGGCTTTTGAAGTGGATTATACTTTTATTAAATGCAGAAGGGTGTAATGTATATGAGGTAAGTGTCTAGTTAAGATAGAATTATAAAAAAATATTTGTAAAAATTCTGTAACTGAAGAGTGTCCGAATATGTCCCACTCACACCTACAACAGTATTTTGGGGAAATTTTTACATTGTTAAATTTGTTTTAGTACATTTAGTATTGTACATAACAAGTACATGTGCATTCATAAAAATCTAAATTTTTGTCTGATTTTTACATAATATATTGAACCAAGGTGTTTTAAAGTGAAGAATTTAAATATAATATTAGATTCAGTATTATACAGGGTGTCCCTCAAAAATTGACTTCGGCTTTTATTCCTTAAATATTGATCTTAGACATATATAATAAATTATAAAGTTGCGTAAAAAAAGGTACAGAATTTTATGAAATTGATAAAAATTTTCAGGGGATTAAATTTGAAGAAATACAAAATTTAAATTTTTATACGGCTCCCATACAAAAACATTTCCAATGAGTAAAATATACCCCATATTCTAATAAGGTGATGTACAAAATTTCAGCATTTTATCATAAAAAGTTCCAGAGATATGTTTAAGAAAAGTTGGTGAGGGATTAATCATGAATTAATATGTAAATTTTTACATCAAGAGTGCAAGTGACGCAACACAGAAATGTATCATAGGCAAATAATATTTGCCTCTTATCATTAATGGATCTTTGGCATGGATGGAAAACATTTTGAACAAGCTTTGTAATCTTTGTGTAAAGTTATTATTTCTACACAGTGTAGTTACTTTTGTACCAATAAATAGCAAAATTATTATTTATTTATGTAATCATTGTTTTCTTTTGTAATTTGTGTATGACCCCTAAAATGCGATCTGCTGACATGATTTTTCCCCTCTGAGAACCCATGTCGATGTATCGAAAAGAGGTTTAAGTCAGCATTTTTGTCTTTTCATATCTCTGGGACTTTTTATGATAAAATGCTGAAATTTTGTACATTACCTTATTAGTGTATGGGGCACATTTTACTCATTGGAAATGTTTTTGTATGGGGGCCATATAAAAATTTAAATTTTTGGATTTCTTAAAATTTAATTCCCCTGAAAATTTTAATCAATTTCATAAAATTCTGTACTTTTTGTTATGCAACTTTGTAATTTATTATATATGTCTAAGATCAATATTTAAGGAATAAAAGCCGAGGTCAATGTTTTTAGGACACCTTTAAAAGGTATTGGCAATTAAAATAATCTAAAAATTTTCCATTCAATCCAAATTTTGAGTTTTCAAAGTATTTTTTAATGAGGAATTTAAATATGACATTACATTTAGTTCATTTGTTCTTAAGTTTTTAAACGTATGGAAGTTGACTGGTGTATTTTCTTGTAATTTGTGTAAAATTCAATTCAATTCAATTTTCTTGTAATTTGTCAAAATGATATAAAATTACAAAATCATATTCTACATGAAAATGTAAAGACACAATCCTGAGAGGAAAAAAAAAATCTAACTTGTTCAACATCTCACTCTCTACATTAGCAAATGAATTTTTATTTTGTTGAAAAGCAGTTACAAAAATGAAGTTTGCTTGTGATTCAATTTTACCACTGATTAAAATAATTACAGTGAATTTTATTTCAATTGCAGGTTTCAGAACCTTATGTTTGGTCTGTTTGCTTGAAGATGCCAATAGTTTTTCGTACTCTGTACTTGCTCTAATGCTTGCATCACTCTAGCATTCAGTCAGTGACATACCAAATATAAAACTGGTATCTTTCACATATAATTATGATATTGACATGAAACAAATGTGGCTTGATTCCAGTGTTTAAGTTTTTTTATATCTGCACAATTTTTGTTCATTTTTAAGTGTTGAAATTGTTTTCGGCTTCTTGAGTAAATAAATTATGTCTGTGTGGGTTTGTTTGGAAAAGATATCTTTTAAACAAATTGAGTGATTTAACTGAAATTTTTGGTAGAATGATTTAAATTGGCAAACACAAGAGGCTTATTGAATTACAGAGTGATCAATTGAAAGAAATATCCTGTTGTTTTTAAAATGGAAAAAATAAAATCATAAACATTATTTATGACAAAAAGTTTTAATGAATATTTACCATATGTTTTTATGTAAATGTGAATTGTATCATTTAAATGATGTTTAATGTATTATTTAGCTAAAATGTCAAAAATAATAAAATGAAATATTCTTACTATTAGCATGTAAAATGTTTCATGCATATTTATTACTAGAAATTGATTGACACCATTGCTTGGCAGTTATCACTTACCATTCTTAAGATGTTACAATTTTTACTTTCCCTGCAATACATGGTAATGTATACTGAAAGTATTGGAATCATGTCGAAAATCACAACTCGAGTTTCCGACGGATCTACACATTTTGAGACCTCTAGAATACAAAAAAATTATTTTTAGTGTAACATCTGTGTGTGTGTGTCTGTCTGTGCAATGTATGTATCCACTCTAACTCAAAAACTTATGGACCAAATTTCATAAAATTTGGTAGGTAAGTCACTTCTGAGTGGTCCTGGTTCTGATTAGTTTTTGGTACAATTCAGGATAAAAGAACCCACCTTTTTTTGCAAAATGGCCTCCAAAAATTGCTTGTATCCACCCTAGCTGAAAAACTAATTTATCAAATTTTACAAAATTTGGTATATAAGTCACTCATGCTGATTAGATTTTGGTATGATTTGGAAAAAAATAACCTGTCTTTTTTTGTGAAATGGCCCGCAAAAATCGTCAGAATCTAAAATAAAAAACTACGTATGCTCAAATATATAAATTAACTGTTTGTTTTATACATAATTTTTAAGAATGAAAATAATAAGACCAACCCCATCACACTGGAGCTAGCCGTTCTCGAGATATTTTAGTTTTTTTGTATTTTTGCTATGCTGATTTTGAGTTCATTATTTATGTGTGTTATTTAGTGCAATTAAACAAAATTTAATGAATTATTAATGAAATAAAGAGACAATGACTTTGAGTCTGCAGGGAAAGTCATGTGCTGCCCACATCAGAATTTGAAAATTTTGGGTGATGAGGTTGACATTTGGTGTGTTTCAAATTGTTTTCTGTAAGATCAAGTTACAAGAAGTCTTCAATGTTTTTCATTGTTTCCCCACAAAGTCAAAACTTATTGGTTTGTAGGGAAATTCATGTGGGCGTGTCTTGGATATACTAGATTTTTAAAAACTTTTACTCATCATATTTAGATTAACTGTTTATTTAAAGCTGTAATTAAAAAATAAATATTTTTAGTGCAAGTTATTTCTATAGTAATAGTTTGATTAATAAAAGCTGATGTTTCATTACTTCAAATAAATACCATAATACCATCATTACTTTAAATAAAAATATCAAAGATAATTTTTTTTAATACAGACAGATGTTTCTCAAAATTATAACAATCACATACTTCTTTGGAGATTTATTTTTATCTGCATATCCTCATTGAATAGTTTGAGTGAAGTTTTAATACAGCAAATTTTATCTGCAGGTTGTAGTAGATTAGTACACAGTTTATTAATATATTGTAAAATTTTATAACAATTAATATCAATATGCATATACACAAACAATAATTAAAAAATAATATTTCTAATATAAAGAAATATTGAATACCTTGGTGGATACAAACCTGTCTGAAATCAAAAGTGACTTTTAATTTTTTTTTATATTAATGAAATAAAATAAAGTTTTTTTACTTATAACTATTTTTTTACTTCAAACTTTTGAGTAATCATATGATGTATATCTTTTATTTCTTAATATTCTTGTAGAGGAGCATAAGAAAAATATTCTCAATTGGTGTGTGGCTAACCAGTTTGAACTTATAGAGCTAGATGAAGTGGATGGAAGTGACAGCGAAGGTGCTTATATTTTTTCTATTTTAATTTATCAGTGATAATGCAACTGTATGTTGTTGTTGAGACCCAGATCAACCGAACTACCATAAAGGTGTAAGGTAACTGTTTGGATGTCCAGGAAGAGCCACCCATGCAACTGCATGTTGTTGTTGTTGAGACCCAGACCGTCCTACCTATCAGAAAGGTGTTGTTGTTGAGACCCAGACCGTCCGACCTACCAGAAAGGTGTAAGGTAACTGTATGGACGGCCGGGAAGTGCCACCCAATTTAGACCGGAACCCAGTGGGGGAGGCATCCACAGGGACCGTACCCTCCTTCCCCTACCACCAACCTCTCGGAAGGACTTACGGACCCACATGTTTAACGTGATCGTACTCCGCATGAACACGGCGGCATTTGTGGCAGCGTGCAAACCACGGGGATACCGCACCCGAGATGGCCAACAGCACGCGGTGTTCCGAGGTGGTCACCCACCAAGTACTAACCGCGCCCGATGCTGCTTGACTTCGGTGATCTGACGAGAACCGGTGTTTTCAGCACGGTACGGCCGTTGGCCCTATATATCAGAAAGGTGTAAGGTAACTGTTTGGACGGCCGGGAAGTGCCACCCAATTTAGACCTGAACCCAGTGGGGGAGGCATCCACAGGGACCGTACCCTCCTTCCCCTACCACCAACCTCTCGGAAGGACTTTTGGACCCACATGTTTAATGTGATCGTACTCCGCATGAACATGGCAGCAGTTGTGGCAGTGTGCAAATCCAGCGCACAAATCACCTGGCTACCACGCCCAAAATGTGCCAACAGCACGCAGTGTTCCCAGGTGGTCACCCACCCAGGTACTAACCGCGTCCGATGCTGCTTGACTTCAGTGATCTAACAAGATCTGATGTTTTCAGCACGGTAGGGCCGTTGGCTCATGCAACTGCATGTTGTTGTTGTTGATGAGACCCAGACCGTCCGACCTACCAGAAAGGTATAAGGTAACTGTTTGGACGGCCGGGAAGTGCCACCCAATTTAGATCGGAACCCAGTGGGGGAGGCATCCACAGGGACCGTACCCTCCTTCCCCTACCACCAACCTCACTGAAGGACTTACGGACCCACATGTTTAACGTGATCGTACTCTGCGTGAACACGGATGCAACTGCATGTGTATTTGTTGTTTAAATCTTTAAAATTATAATAATATCTTTAAACAGTTCATTAAAACCACATAAGCACACGTGAATTGTCTTCACATTTTTGGAGCAAGGGCTTATATTCATATACAAAGGTATTAGAATTCTACAATAGGGTCATTCTCTAAAACTGCGATATCCCGGTAGTTATAAAAATGAAAAGCGAAAATGACTGATTTGTTTCTGCTGGACAGATATACCAATATAAAATTGAAACATAATGTCAGTTTAGGTGATTGTATGATTTTTTAATAAAAAATTTATTGAAAAATTACCTCCCATTGAGTTAAGGATAGAAGATATTATGGAGTTGATACCCATTTTTATTTTTAAATCAAGAACTCTGGTCTACCTGCCGTAGGTGCCAATTTCATTGTTTAATATATAAACATATGAGAAGAAAGTTCAAGAAGAAATGTAAGTAAAACTGGTTGTTTGATTTCTTAAAAATAGATTCAAACCCGCAGAAAACACTTCTAATTTGCTTAAACCATGTCCTTCATTTTGTATGCTACAAAATTATTTCATTTTTTAAACATCATATTCTTTCAGAAGACAGTCGATAACTTCTGAAAACCTTTACAAAATTATCTGCTAAGTTGAGGTTGCAGAACAGTCACCATGGAATATATCTTGGCACTTAAAATAAAAACAGATCTGTACATTTTAGCTTGCCAAAAGAACATCTAAAAATAATTTTATACATTAGCAGACACAATACCCATAAAGTTCACATTTTGGAAAATAAATAGACATGTACCATTTTTTTTTTTTTTTTTTTGACATAATGCAAAGTTCTTGAAAGACACATTCTTATTCATGGCCATTATTACTTCAAATAGAAATATCTATTCAGGTAATTTTTTTAGTATAGATCAATGTTTCTCAAAATTACAACAATTGTGCACCCCTTTGGAGATTTATTTTCATCTGTGTACCCTTGTCAAATAGTTTGAGCAAGTTTTAATAATGTAGAAATAATGGAGAAAAAAAAAAAAATTTATTTTAGAAATAGTTTTAAGAAATAGGAGGGGAGGGGGTTACTTTACAGTACAATTTAAAAGAAACCACATTGCAATCCAACTAAAATTACGCCCAATTAACAATAAAAAACATCTATGGTACAATAAAAATTTCCATTGACACACCTGTTAAATAATGCAAAATAAAGTTTGATTTTATGTGCACATGATAACAGGTACTTCCCTATTTCCTGCTATGAAGTCACACATTTATGTTTCAAATGTAGACGAGGCAATTGTGTTATTTAATAATGGATGAATAGGGCAACAAGTATCATGGAAAAATTAAAGCTTGAATTTGCATCGTTCTTGCTGCTTTAAATGCTGCTTTAATTGTGATTTCATATGTGTGTAAATGACTAAGATAAAGGCAAAATTATCAACATTAGATGCGCTTAGGACAAATAGAATGAGAGAGAAATAGAGCTGCACATAAACATTATCTTTAAATATAAGGTCCTATGTATGTAGCAGGGACTTTTTGAAGAAATATTTCTTCTGTAATATTTTGAATACATGGAATTCAATCCTGAAATTGGTTTTTCTCAGATCCAAATTTTTCTATTTACCCACAGGATTAAGAAAAATAATTATTATTTCATTGCTCTGAAATTTTATGTGATCTTTGTTAGTGAGTTTTTAGTCTGTGAACCAGTATTTTATCATTTGGAGGGATCGTTTTAGGCAGACAGTAAGTTCATAAAATTGTAGTTATTTAAAAAATTTAAAACTTTCAAAATTTATTTCTTTGTTTAAAATTTGGTTTACAGAATATAAAAAAACAATATTTTAGTTTCAAATATCAAAAAATTGTTTCATAGTGGGATGTTGTTTTTAAAAATCATCTTGTAGTAACTCATGACTAATATTATTTTTAAATTTAGTTTTTCCTTATTTATTTTAATTATAATAAATAAACTATGATATATATATATATTAAATTATTTAAATTGTTTTTATAATCTGTAGACTTTCTATTGCATGCTACAAAAATTCTGTTGTAAAATATACATAACTGATTATTTTTTACCATATTGAAAACAACATGCAATATTACTGATTTTACAGTTGAAAAGGTACCGTGTCCCATAAGGTCTGATCAAGGAGTTGACTAAACTGTTAGTTACATCATTTTTACAGACATTACCTTTTTTATTTTTAATATTAATTCATATCATTATATGTATAATTTGTTATATGCTGGTTTTTTACATTTTTCATTGAAAAAATTATTTGATGCCTAGTTTCTATTATTATATCCCCAAAATTGCAAGCATTTTGATGGTAGCCATATGCCATGGAGATAATAATTTTGATGTAAAAGAATTTTTTTTCAAGTGTACTTTTTTTTTAACTTTATGCTACTTGTACTCAAAATAAAGTGGACGTTTTTTTTTTAAATAGCTAGAAACAAAATATTTTTCCTATCCTTTGTAAGCTCTGGTTATAGGAATTGTCTTGATTTTGAAAAATGGTCAAGTAATCTTTTAAATTGTATTAATTAAATTGTACTAAGTATTCACTAGTTGTTAATTTTTTTTTTAAACTACTTTATATTTTTACCTTTTAGCTATTAAATACTTACTTTGTATGAGCTAAATTGTTCTACTTTTTTTTTTTCAGAAGAAAATGCATTTCCTAAAGCAAAGGGTTATGATAGAATTATAGAAGCATTGCAGTCTCACACATGGTCCAATCTTGTTATGAAAAGTAATTTTGGAATATATTGATTTTATCAAATGTAATACTAATCTTAACACTAGAGTGATAACATTGAGTAAAATTTATTCATAAATTCTTATGGTAGAAAAATTGGAATTACCATTCTAGAATTAAATACAATTTAATTTTATATATTATATTTAAATTACCTTAAAATTTAATTTGTTAAAAGTTATAGCTTAGTACTATTTTATGTATGCAAAGTTTTTAATTTTATTTTGTATCAACATAAGTATGTAGTAGCAAATAATGTCTTGTCGATTGTTAATTGACATCATAATATAGATGCTTCTGTTTAAGAAGTTTATAGAAGTCTAAGAGAATACAGTCCTTAAAAATCATAGTTTTTAAGTAAAAATGGCAGTATGGCATACAGTGCTTGAAATTAGAAAAAAAATCTAGTAGCAATTGTTGCTCCTACCTATCAAATTTTAGGTGCATTTTTTTATATCTAGGTGCATTTTTCACTGAGGACTACTGTTATGTGACATACTATTTATTGTATTAATAATACGGTACACACGAAAGTACATTACGATGGTACAGATATTTTTCAATATTAACTCAAAGAGCAATTAATACAGTAAGAAAATGAAATTGAATTAACTAACCAATACACATTTAATGACTACACGTAAAGTCTGGTCTTCTAGTACGTGTTGCATGGGTCGACTTCCGCCAATGTGCCACTGCATTTTCTGCCTTAAAGTCTTTCAGTTTTGGACCATTTAATTTTATAACTAACAAATCATCAACTGTTGATACTAGAAGTGAGTTCTGTTTTTCGGTTTTAATATTGTTCAATGCACTGAAACCTCTTTCACATATTGATGTGGAAAGAGGTAATGCTCGCACAAAAGATACAATTTTGAATAAATTTTGATAAATGTTTCCTTCTTGGGCTTCACTGTACAGACGATCCCACAGAATTTTGCTAGACTGACCCTTTTTACCGCTTGCCCACACTTTCCAACTCATGTATTCATTGAAAATATTTTCTTCTTCAATTTTTATAAAAGGTGGGATGTTTTGTAGAACACATTTTAGTTCATATTCACCATATGTGGATAACTGGTCATCATTTTCAGGTAAGTTAACAGCATACAATACGATGATATTTTCAAATAAAGGACTTTTTTTGATATCGTTAAATCGTACACTGATATTTTCCATCAAGTCATTAAAAATCTTGACACGATCTGATGCAAAGCTTTGTAAGCTTATATCATCACTTGTTAATTGAATGTTTCTGAACATTTTGGTGGTGATGTTGAATTCGTTTTCGAATTTTGCCATTTCAGCACCGTTTGATAAGCGTAAACTTTGAATTTTCAGTTTATAAGCCAGAATGTCACATTTTATTTTTTCCACTGAAGTAAGATCACTCTGTAGACTTTTTGATAGCACAGACAAAATGTTTGTGACATCTAACATGAAGAACATGTACCTCAAAAATCGTACACTTTTTATAGTTTTTAAATACCCTAGTATTTTGGAGGCAGCACGATAGTCACTCGTCGTCTCATGGCAAAAATCCTGAAGGTGAGTAACTGTGACATTGTAATTATTTAAAAGTGCTCTAATAGCTCTATTTTTGGATGAAATCCACCTTCTAGAAATAACAGTCAAATGTTTCAACACATGTTGTTCCAATACATCACTTAATTCATTTAACTGCTTCTGCATTTTTGGACTTTTGTTGTAAAATTTATAGACACCCTTCACCAAATCTTCACATTTCTTTGCATAGTCTATGTCTTTAAGTGAAGAATTAATAGCAAGTTCCAAATGGTGTGCAACACAATGTACCGAAATAATAGCAGGACATTCTTGTTTGAGACTTGCTACTACACCACTATAGCATCCTTGATTTACAGATGCACCATCTAAGCATATCCCAACTAATTTAGTTTTCTAATCAGGAAGAATATTATCAAATGTATCCTTAATAGCCTTTAGCACACCTTCAGCACTTCCACTTTCCAATTCTACAAGTTTAATGTAGGAAACTTTTTGAATACCATTTTTAACCGACATTATATAAATAATTTCACTTTCTAACGTGGATCTATCTGTTGATGAATCTGCTAAAATGGAAAAATACTCGCAGTCCTTTAACATTTCTTTCACTTCTTCTCTAAATGTTTCAGCAATATGAAATATTAATGTTGCACATGCATTATTATTAATGTAAGTATCACCAAAATTTACTCCATTCATCTTCTGACACAAACAAAACATTGCAAAATTAGAAAAAGGAAAGTTTCCATGCCCTACCAAGTATGCTATATTAAATAATTTTATCATTTTATCTTTGATAGTATCTGACATGGATGCAAAGCTAACAATTATAGGACTTTCACCTTTATTTGCCCTGGCTCGTTCTGCAAAACAGGCATCAGTATGAACTTTGCTTTTGTTGTGTTTTTCCAAAGTCTCACTTTTCAGTGTGGTGCATCCAGCATTAAAACTCGTTAGACCTTGTAAAGCTTGCTTCTTGCAAACACTGCAAAAAAATTTTTTAGATGATTCAGAATTTTCCACTACCAACCAAGGGTATCTGTCTTTCCATTGCTTAAAGCGTGTTCACTGACACTGGGTATTTTAATCTTCTTTGGTTCACATGTTTCTTGATTTTCATCGTTGTTGTCACTCTTTTATCTACGGTCTGACTAGATTTGGTCGCCGGATTTTTGAGAAAGAAATCGCCGATTTTCCTTTTCTGGCCTAACATCGCGTGCATTTTCGCTTTCTCAAGTGTCACGTGACGTGATAAAGCGAGATTCCACGCAATGCGGCATTTGGAGAGGAAACAGATGGCCTTGGAGAGGAAGGGGGTGAACTCCTATGTGTGCCGTGTACTCAGTCGATGCGCATACACGGAGATATATGGTAGCGATCTGGTCGCCGGGGATGGGATGTGATGGGGGGAGGGGGGAAACAGGAGTTCATTTTTTTTTTTCAGGTAACTTCTGTTTTTGTGGGTTTTATTTAATGAGTTTGATAATTTTTTAAATTAAAAAAAAAAATAGAGAAGTGATGAAAAGCTGGGCGCATTTTAGTGCACCTATGGAGTAATCTGTAGTCGCAAATTAGGTAAATTCGATTGCAAAATGTGACTAGCGCCCCCTAATTTCAAGCATCCACGTTTTTGTTTTCTGAATATTCATCTTTAAAAATTAATTTGTCTGGATATTATAGGATTCTTTCTGCATCCACCACTGCCTGGAGTCTTGGCAAGGATTAGCACACATTTACTCTTTCTTGCCAAGTTTGACATTGATGCATGCTGCCTGACTGTGAATGGCCATGAAATAAAAGAGTTTGTGTCAATTCAGTGCAAGATTCAATCCCATTAGGATTTGAAATACTTTATATTTGAGATGTACCTGTAACAAGGTATAAGTTGTAAAATTACTGTAGTTTTCAGATGAAAAGTCACATTGTTTAAAAGTTAATTTTTTACAGTGTGTAGAGTTTGGAGAGTTGTGCCATATAAACTGAGATTTCATTTTATTTTCTTTGCCTTAATATGGTAAACTTTTAGTTACCTAGATGAAAAAGAAGTCTCAGTAAAATTAAGGCCTACTGTGATGATCTCTAATATTTGATAATTCTGTTATCATAGTTTCTCCATAATTACTGTAATGACAACATTAATATTATCATGTATTGGCAACAGCTATGTTTCTGTCATTTTATGTATGGTTCCAATCAGAGATGTGGATTTTCCAGAAAATTTTTAAAGGGAAAATTTTCCTGAAAATTTTGAGATTACACTAAAAAAAATTACATATAAGTTAGAATAATATATCCAGTGACTTTTAAAAGTATTTACTTTTATATTACAGCTACAGTCATACATATATTAATTAACGTGGCTAAAAAATGTTTAAATTTTGAATTATATATAAAAAATTCTGTACATAAAATTTTTTTATACCTGTATATGGCAGTTAACCAATGCAATTTAATGTTTCATTAAGTATATGTGCTTTTGTTAAGTTATAAAAATAATTCTATTTTATCTATAATAAAAAAAATATTTTTCTATATCGCAAATTTAAAATAATGCACAAAGTAAATAACAATTAAATGAAAACATTTAAAAAATGCCGGCCAATCGAGTTTGGAAAAAAATTTGGCAGTGGCTCCATTCTGATGAAACAGAAATGATTTTGCGTGAATAACATTTTTCTTTACAGGTGGTTTGTTTTCTGTAGACAGCTTAAAAACAGTTCAAAATATTAAAATATCGAATTAGAACCACATCAAAATAATAAAATATCAAAATTTAAATCACCTTTTCAAAATAGTTGAGAGTATAAAAATATCGAAATTATAACCACTATATGTCAAAAACTAAGAACCTTATCCAAAATAAATTATATATCTTTATAGAGCTTTCAAAAGGCTACAAATTACTTCTTATGATTCATTGCTTATACTTTTAGTTTTTGAGATATAAGCATTACAAACTTAAAAAGCTGAAAATTTTCAGTCATCTTGAGTTTGACAAAATGATTCTTCAAAAACTATAAGAGTTTTGTAAGATCAAATTATTTATCTAGAAACTAGATTTTCTACTGAATATTTTGGTTGCTTACTATTTATATCTATTTTTTATATTTTAGAAGATATTTTGACGAAATGAGGCAAAAACTCGTCAGAACAAAAAGTTTTCACTTTTTTTCAAATGTTCAAAATATCAAAATATTGAAAATTTTATATATTCATAACTAGAATTATATTTACAAAAGAAATCATTAAAATTGTCTACATTTTTATTTATTAGGTTTGGCAATATAAATATCCAAAGTGTTTACATTCTTCGTAACACTCCAATTTCAGCCAGTGAAGATACCCAAACGATAGATGTTATTTGAATTAAAAAAATGGTTTACTTTTTTTACATAAAAAAACCATGGTTTAAATTAAACAAGAAAAGTCACATTTTAAATCAATGGAGTTTAAACCAACCAACCTTACTGCTGATAATTGAAAGAAAAATCGGAAGGGCTTGTGTTTATACCCTTTAGCATACAAATTACTTTAATATTTTAAAAGGAACTCATTTTAAGTGTTATCATTGTGTTAGTGAGACTCAAAAAATTTTTCTGGCAAAATAAAATAATTTAATACAGTTTACATTTTAATAATGTGAGGAACTTATCATTTTCTAACCATTGTCAAAAGCGTGCTGAAAATTATGTAAATGCACATTATGAATAGAATGTTTCCTACGCTATGCCATATTTGACACTATTGATAATAAAGTATTTTAATAGTTTTAGCACGTTTGAGACCACTGATAAGCAGTATTGGGTTCTTGTTTCACCTATCTTTTGTGTGTGTGTGTATGCATGTATATATATATATACATACATACATATATACATATATATATCTAAATGGATCAATAAAAATGCAAGTTTAGTACCACTAATTGGCCGGGGGGACGGTGACCCCCAGTCCTTGGTTAAGTGGGGGTTATACCCCCTCCCCCGGCCAATTAGTGGTACTAAACTTGTTCCATTTTTATTGATTCCATTTGGATATATATTAGGTATGCGATGTATAGAGGTTGCATAGCACCTAAAAGTTTCTTTTGTAGTTTGATTTCTATGTAAATATTTTGATAAGGCATATAGGTTTTAGAAAATAGATTTTAACATTTGGTGAATATATATATATAATTATATATAAATATATTAGAAAGCAGTAATAATAAAAATAATTAATTCAAGTAATCGTGAAATTTTAACTTCACTATTGTATCAAAACCACGGCCATAATTCCGATAATAGAAAAGATCAGCATCGGCCCAAATTCGAAGATTAAAAAGAATTAAATTCATCTTCAGGTCTGAGTATTTAATTCTAATTAACCCAAACAAATGCCTGTTTTAGATTGGACAATGGAATACACATAATGTGTCATTTAAATATCTAAACATCTGCATATTATGTAAGCTTGGATTAATGTTCTTTTCGCCCCCCCCCCCCCCTTGTGGGACACCAAACTGTTGCTTAACAAAAGTACTACCATGTTGAATATAATTCTCATAGAGAGTGAAATTAAGTAATTTTTTAAAAAGGAAATTTGAATATTTTAGGTTGATATTATATATTTCAAAAATTCGTAAAGTAATTCTATACAGATCATCTATATCAATATTATTAAACACATCTTTGAAATCAAAAGTGTAAATACTATGAATATTAGTAAGAGTTTTTAATTTTTTAACTAATTCAAAACTGTTTTTCTCAATATAACAATATATATATATATATATATATATATATATATATATATATATATATATACATACACACACACACATATACAGGGTGTCCCAAAAAGATTGAAACACGCTTTAATTCTTTACCTGTTGGAGATAAGTGGGCAATGTAAATTGCAAAAATGTTGAAAGTAAGGTAGGAAATAAGACTACGTTAATGAACTAGTCTTCCCATTAATTTTCAAAAAGTTACACTTTTTAAATTTTTATACGACCTCCTTAGATAAATTTGGTCAATTAAAAAAGTTTTATTTTTAATGCAACAAGATCATTAAAAAAAAAAACACATATCTGTATCTTTAAAATCAACTGAATTGTGATAAAGGAAAAAATCTGAGTTATGCCACATTTCTGTACCATGTGAAAGACTGTTTCATCAGTGAAAATAGGGATCATAAACAAATTATTTAGATCAAAAATACATTGATATGTGTCAAAATTTTTTATCGCAAATGCATCTAAATAAAGCATTACACAGACAGAGATCATATAAAGCAGTGGCACTCACTACGCGGTTAGGTATCCTATGCATTATTATCGAGTTTTATCTTTTTTTGTGATATGTCACAAATTTACATTTCTAATTTGATATATGGTCCCCATTCACAATGTTCAATTTTCAATTAAATATAACTCTCTCAATTTTAAAGATACAGATATGTGGTTTTTTTTAATGATCTTGTTGCATTAAAAATAAAAAAATTCTGATTGACCAAATTTGTTTAAGGGGGTCGTATAAAAATTTAAAAAGTGTAACTTTTTGAAAATGAATGGAAGCACTATTTCATTAATGTAGTCTTATTTCCTACCTTACGTTCAACATTTTTGCAATTTACATTGCACACTTATCTCAAACAGGTAAAGAATTGAAGTGTGCTTCAATCTTTTTGGGATACCCTGTACATAAGAAACTTTTGTAAAATTAAATGTATCGTTTTAAATGAAATCCAAATTTCTCTATACCTAGTGTGAATCTATCACTTTCTGAAATAACTAATAATAATAATAATAATAAAAGAAAAAATAATATTTCAATTACTTATATGTATTAAAAATATATTAAATTTATAAAAGCATTAAGAATTGTTTTAAAAATACCCATTTATAATTGAATATGTGAGTATCATGAGATAAACGATACAAGTTGGTAAAACTTGAGTTAAACATATATGTAGTTCTATTAAGACATTTTCCATCAAGAGAATCACTTGCAAAAACATCCATATTTTTATAAATTTTACAAAACTTAATGCTGAAATAATAGTCCTCTAAAAATTTCACTTGCTTTTTTTTCAGCCACTTGTACCTTTCTTGTTCCTTTTTCTTAAAATAAAGCCTTACAACTCTTTTTTTCCTCAAAATTAGAAAACTAAATGATCAAAAACTTCTTTCAAAGTTACTTGGTTTTGAAAAAGCAGTGTCGAAAACCCAGACCACTCGACTGATCCGAGGGCTTGAAAAAGCAGTGTGGGAAAAACTGTTACATTTCATTTTCAAATTAATTAAAAAGAAAAAAAGCGGAAAATTTTCCAGAAAAACATAGTGGAAAATTTTCCCGGAAAGGGAAAATTTTATGACCCACATTTCTATTTTCAATAAATATGTTGTCTTGCAACATGGCTGTGTGCTATTAATTTTACTGTTAATTTTAATAGGTTATGGGTCCAGATATGTCTCTCTGACCTTTCTTTAGTAAGTTTTACTTGTAGATATGTTCTACATTTAGTGGTAAAAAGTGAACTTTGTGTTCTCGCCAACTCAATCATGACCTAACTAGGTACTGCAAAATGTCTGACATAGAGATTTAGTGGGGAAAATTATTTGCAATGAAAATTTAAAATAAACTGTGCTTTTAAAGCAAAAGGCATCTTCAAAATTTCTACTTGTGCTAAAGCAAGATCTGGAGAAACTAATATAAACTGGAGAAATGTATTAAAGATAACACAATCACGATGTTTATTATAACTGCAGCTATAGAACTTTCTTAAATAACTGATAAAGCAATGTTCATCATCTTTGATAAGTAAGACTATTTTTCAGCAGAAATCAGATATTAACAAAATGCTGCTGTTAGATAAGTTCTATCAACTTAAAATGGAGTGCAATGATAATGTTGTATGACACATAGCTAAAGTTTTGAAAATTTAGCCCATCAAATCAAAGATTCCAGCAAAAATATAAGTGATGCTACAATTTTGACCAAAATGTGGGGGAATTTTGTTGCCAAAACATCATAACTTCAGACAAGCCTGGTTATCAATGGATGAAAGTAAACAAACTTTATCCAATTTAACAGTGAGATTGCTTGATGAAGAAACACCGCTAAGTAATTTTGAGCAAAATGATTCAACTTCGGGAAATTACAACAAATTTAAATCAAGGAAACCAGCTTCAAATTATATTATCAGTCAAATGAAACAAAACATCGATCAAATGAAAATGTGTTTGAAAATAGATCTAATAGTCAAAGTGGAAGTGTTGACAAATCAAAAATTACATGCTGTAATTGACGTAAAAAAGGATATTATGCATGTGATTGTCACTCTGAAAATTGTGGGAAACCATAGCAATAGAATTTTAAGTCTGAGATTAGTGGTAGTTCAAGTTCTAGCTCTTTCAGTGCTGAAACATCAAAAGCATTGAAATGTAATGAGGCGTACAATAATTCCTTATTTATGTCAAGAAATGGCTTTTGCTTAGTTCTCGAGACTTGAAAAGTGGCATAAGTCAGATTTTGTTTGGCTCAATAACTCCCCTTCCTAATTGCATTTTTATTTTATATTTGCATGAGCATGGGCTGAAATTTTATGAGGATTAATATTGTCATTGAGATTTTAGCTCTAGGGGGAATATACAAAAAGTTATTTTTTTAATTTTAATTTTTATACGACTATCAAGTTATAAATTCATTTGAAAAAATTCTGTTCTTGATTTTCTATATTTCTACACCAAAGATATTTGTCTAAAATATACGGTTTTGGAGTTATAAACTTGCTCTCTATTTCTGAAACATTCTGGTATGTTGTTAATATATGCTCATTTGACCTACAAAGTTGTTAAAATCACTAATAGCCTAAAAACCACAAACTGCTGATTTATAATATGTTTGTATTTGCTTTTAAGAATCATTTTATTTTTTAGGAAATAAAAAGCAGCAAGCAGATTTAGTGAAAGATGAAAATGAACTTAGTGCTAAAAGTAGCAGTGATTTATCATGTTCTTCGATATCAGAAAAAAATACAGATAGTTCGAGAAAGGTCAAAGTGGATGATGAAGGTATATTGTTATTATTTTTTTAAGCATAAAATTATTTGATACAAGTAAGGAAGTGTTCAATTGGTTATCCCTTCATCACTCTTGGACTATGGTTTTGCAGTCTTTGCCATTTGTCTGTATGGAGTAAGCCGTGAGATAACCAGTTAGTACAAAACTCCATAAATTAAGGATTTAAAAAAAAATTCTGGTAGACGTTTATAAAACTGTCTGGTAGAAAATATTTACTGTAAATCAGCAATGATAAACATTTGAAGTAAATATTTTAAAACCTCTATCAGGAAAATTCTAAAATCTTTTCATTAAGAAATTTTTTGCTCACTGGTCATCACTTTGCCTTAGCTTGCCTTGAGGTTTGAAGAATATGCTGGCCACTGCATCTGAACAATACCTTTGCTCTCAATGTACTAGTCTACCAGCCCTGCTGTGTTGAAGACCCAGACCACACAACTGACCCAAAGGTATACAGCAATTTAATGTGTGGCCGGCAGCCCTGCTGTGTGGATGAGTGTTAAAGTCCACCAATGAAAATCTGAACCCACTGCTGCAGCGTAGAGTCTCATGAAGGGTTCAAGGATTTGATACCGATATCTTTCTGCTGTCACAGTACCCCACTATGAACATGCGCAGGTCTCAGTGTGATATCCCAAAGAGAATCCAACCCACACCATCACATTACAACTAAAGGCGTGGTGTTCAATGATGCTGTTGGGTTGTTTGCATGTTCCTTATTCTCTTCAGACTCTTACCAGAATCTAGGACAAATCATGACTCATGTGTGAAGAGTACATTGAACCACTGTGCTTCTGTCCAAATCACATGCTCACAACACCAATTTAGTCATGCTCCTCTGTCCTTAGCATTCGAATTGACACAAACTTGTGGTACCCGAGCATATAGTTCTTTAGTATATAGCCTTTGTCTTACAATACTGGTGAATATTGGCTTTCATATTGTGGTAGTCATTGATCGACGAGCTGGTGCAGTCAGTTGACAATTACGTTTTTCCAATAATGCACTGTTCTTACTGGTCATCAAAGGGAGTTGTAGCTATAGTTCGACTTGGAATGGGTTTCTGGATAACTGTCCCACTTATTTGGAATTGTTTCCATAAACAAGAAATGGCAGAATGGTCCATAGGAATGAAATTGGTGACTTCCCTGATGGATTTTCCTGCCTCGAGCCTCTCAATAGCATGTCAATATTGAGAATCTTGCATACGTATTCCTTGTGTTATAACAAAGCTAATCTAATCCAAAATTAATTCTAACACTTTTCAGAAAATTTTATTTTAAACTCTTAGGCACAAACAAGTCATTTTCATCCCAATTCTAATTTTTGTATTATTCGAGAAGTAACTTGCTATTGGACACATCATTTGATATTTGCATATCCCCATTGATGGCAACAGTAAGTTTCACCTGATAAATTCCATGGATCTGCTCACTATTTGCCATTTGCATTGGGTGTTTAGCTTTTGGAAAACAGTGTAAATACCATGTTTTACATATCTTGAACATACTTCAATTTTGCTATTCTGTTCAATTTCTTTGATCTGTTTTTTTGTCTAGAAAGTTAAAAAAAAAAAACTGTAAAAGTTATAAATCCAAAGTTACCACTTAAATAGTACAATAAAATTTTCTAAGTTATATTATGTGCTTTTATGTGTATGACTTTTTTTATTATAGAATTATTGTTGGAAGAACATTTGTTGGAAAAGGTTTTGAAGCAAGATGATCCTGATGGAGAATCCTTTGAAGCATTGTTTTCAAAATTTGCCAGTATGAAAGGTAATTGCTGTTTAAATTTTTACAGCTATTTATCTGATTAACAACTTTTATCTGATTTGCAATTAGAAGGGTAAACCTATTACATGATGGGATGCATAAAGTTGCAAAAGATTTATCTCCTATCTGCCCACATGCAGCATTTACACTCCTATTCATGGGCACATGCAAACCCTGCACTTCTCCCAATCAATATTATTATTTCTTATATGACTTCCTATTGAAACATACACACTATACCATCCCCTAACAAATTACAATTAATTTATGACACCCTGAACAAAATGTACTTGCTCCACGAACAGTGAAATTCACTATGTTTTTTTATCAAGAATACTAAATTAATAATTCCCTCAAATTGACAGGGATTATTAAAGACATTAAACATGAGTTATAATTTGGTGACATTTTACAAAAGTCTCTAAATGCATCACCACACAGAGCAGTCAGACAGACAAACCCTACGCAACATAATTACAATGGTATCCTCTAACAAAGAGTAATTATTTTATGACCCTCTGGATTCCATTGAAAACACCGAAATTTGCTCACTGATGCAAGTTGCTGTGTGTGCTTGGAGCGCATTTTCAATAAATGCACCTTTTCTTTCTCGCCAGATTTTTTTTAGTCTGTCAGTTTTCAACCTTTTTGAGTCCATGGTGCCCTTAACCAGCTACATTGTTTCTAAAGCTCCTTATGACTACAGTAATGGCCATCACAAAACTATTGTTAGTTGAAAAATTGGAATATTTAATATTTTTTGGGCTATAAGTAATAATTGCATCCACCTACCACACACTTGACCATCATTCAAGGTATTTCAGTGCACCACTGCACATCAGCAGAAAACCACTGATGTATGTAATAAAATAAATGTTCACACCATCCCTAAGCAGAGCGAGGAATTTTAGTTTGGTGTTGATAAAGCTCTCCAGTATTAATTATTTCAGTTGCAATATAAAATATCAGTATGCGTATGTGAAAAATTGCTAGAGGGCAAAATACTTTTGTAGATGCTTAGATTTTTCCTTCCACTAAGCTCTCCCCTAAGTTAACCTGTATTACCATGATTCAGATGAAAGGCATATTATAATTTAAAAGTTTCATTTACTTAGCTTCACTTTATAGTGCATGGATAATTTCAATAATATGGTATAGATTTAATTAATGCAATTTGATGTAATTAATACAGCATAATTGATTGTGATAGAAGTTTAAGAAACAATGGGGGATAGGAAAATTGAGTGAAATCTTTCATTCTAGCTATTTTTAATTTTCTAAAAATAGGAAAAATATATTTTTCCTATAAAATTTTCAAATTTGAGATTTTGACAGAAAAGCACATTTTAAACTTTCCTGAATACATTTTAATCACTTTTGTAAAGATTTTCATCTATGTGTCTGTAAGGTGTGGTTACTAAAACCCAAGAACAAAGGGGTATGTAATGGTATAAAATTTTGTGTGTAAATACATTATGTAAAAACTCAGAATTAAAGAGAAGTTTTATAATTTGAATGACTAGAACTCGAATTATTCAAAATTTAAGATTTCTATAGCATTATTACCAATGGAAACACAATTCTCGGAATAATGGTGATCAGTGGCATACCCTGATTCTAAAAAGTGTGTGTGTGTGTGTGGGGGGGGGGGGGGGCAACTGCTTAACATTTGCTTATGCCAAAGGGTTATTTTAAATGAAATATACGTATAACATTCGAACATTTTATTTAGCATAAAACATTGTTATATTTAAACAAACACAGTTATTTTAAATTAGTTAACAAAGTTATTAGTAAACAAAGTTATTTTAAATTAAACTACATAAAACTAACACTGAAAACAAAACAATTCTTAGACATAAAAAACAACACATTTTTTTTTCTACTTTTATAAAAACTGTTACGAGATCTGACATAGGAACTTAAAAAAAAAAAAACTGCAAATAACTATGCAATGAAAATAAAAAGAGAGTTTCAAAAGTATACCTATAAATTAAATATGGTGGTTACATTTTAATCGAAATCTAAAAGAACATCATTCTCCGTGTATTTTGGGAAATAAAGGTATTGAGCAAAATATCTAAGGAAGCTCCACCAGTCAACATAGATGTAACCAGTTGATGGATTTGCATTAAAGCCAACCCAGTTAAACGTTCCTGACCCATGGTGCTTCGCAAATATGTCTTTAATCTTTTGAGAACAGAGAAACATCTCTCTGCTGAAGCCGAAATTACAGAACAACTTAAAATAATTTCGAACATTTCCCATGGAGCAGGAAGCATGCTAATTAAGTCATTGTCCAAAAATATTTGGGCACATGTTTCTACAGTATCCCCTTTCTTTAAAAATTGTCTATAAATTTTTATTTGATTAATTAGACTTTCATCTGAGACAGTTATTTTGTAAAATTTATTAATTTCAATTACTTCTTCAACATGCAAATCCCCCAGAGCATTTAAACACTGAACTATTTTATTTACCATAAAATAATCATTTTACGAAAAACAAACCTTAGGATTACCCACAATTTGATCAATAGAAGTATAGAATAGACTGATATACGGACCAATTCTTTGGCATTAGAAAAATGAAATGCGGCACTAGAATCATGATCAAGTTTTTTCGGAATTTTTCTTTGCTGATGTAATGCAATTTCTTTGATATGATATCCCTGACTTTCAATTTTGCCGGTAATGTTTTCCATTTTTTCAAAAATCCAATTGAAGGTGGTATCATTACGGGCGTCTTCAATTGTTTTTATTACTGCACTTGATTTTTTATAAACTGATGAAATGTTTAACGTGGGAGATTGTAATTCTTGTGATAAGTGATCTGTAGTTTCCAAAATTAATTTTAAAACTAAAACTGATAAAATAAATTCCTGTTGTAGAATAGACTTCAATAAACCTGATGCTACTGCAGCAACTTTAGGGTTATTTGTATGTGTATCCTCATTTATGGTTGCAAGAGTTGAAACAATAGCAGGTAATAAATCAATTACCGTCATAACGGCTTTATGGCGAACAGTCCATCTAGTTTGAGACAAACTTTTGAGAGTTTTAATATTTGAGTAGGGCAGAATTTTTATATAATGTTTTGAAAAAGAGAGTGTCTTTTTGCAGAGGCTTCAATTAGATTATACAACTCGTTAATTACATGCAACGCATTTCGAAGAGGTACAATATCTTCACAAAATCGAGCAACCGCTAAATTTAATAAATGAGCGTGGCAATGGAAATGTAATGCCCTTGGCTCATTTTTTCGAAATTGTGCTGCCAGACCGTTAAATTGACTGCTCATATTACTTGCGCCATCATATCCTTGCCCCCTCACTTTACTTAGCGGTAATTTTAAAAGTTACTTTATTTAGCAGTTTATTTAAAAAGTTACTTAAGACTAGGTGTAACTCTTCACCACTAGTATTTGGACAATCTAAAAATCCCAGAATTTCTTCTTCGATAATAAATTTATTCTTTTGGACCTGACAATATCTTATGCTCACTGCTACTTGTTCTTTGCTCTACACATCCGTTGTTTCGTCTACAATGAGCGAATAACATGCAGCAGCATTTATTTCATTTACAATTTTTTCAGTAATAAAATTTTCAACTATTAAAATAATTTCATTTTGGATTGGGCACCTAGATAAAATTTTTGATTGATACATATCTTCAAAGTCTGTTTCTTTATCGCGACACCGTAATTTAATTAATTCTATAAAATTACCTCTATTAAAAGACTCTGTTGTCTCATTGTGACCCCTGAGAGTGACGCCTTGTTTTTCTAGCCATAAGATTGTTTCAAATATAAATTTGCAGTATTTTTTATTTTTTTCGATAGTTTGTTGATGAAATGAGGATATCTGTTGAGCAACTGAAGAAACACAGGTTATCTCCAATGACCGATTCTCAGCAAAAAACTGCATAACTCTTGTATGCAAAACCAATTGATCATGTTTTTTAAACTTTTCTAAAGCTTTTTTCCAGTTTGTTAATCCATTTTTGACCAAACTATAATCAGCACAGCCAGGTTTGTGAGCACAAGATGCTCTACAATAAAAAAAACCCGCAGGGTTCAGTTACACACTATATTCCAACCAGGAATAGATGTTGTACCAAGATGATTGAAAGCTTCTGTTTTTCTTTACTTTTCCATATTCACTTTTTTAAAAATCCAACATAGGTTGATAAGGCCCTTTTGATAGATCTATAGTGGTATTTCCACTTGCAAGATCTCTAGTATCAATATCACTGGATTTGCCACTCTTAAAATCACAATCAAATTTTGTAGACTGTAATATTTTCCAATATTTTTAGTATGGTCATTAGACTCTTCAGGTTGAAATGTAAGTGTAGCTGTTGACACGGGTGTTATGTCTTTTCCAAAAAAATGTAATATATTTATTTGCTTCTTATACATGGTTCTAAAAATTAAGAAAAACTAAATAATAACTTGAAATAATGAACAAAACACTCTATAAAGTTATCGTCCATTCCTACTAATATTCAGTGGTCATTCCATTATTAACATTCTCCCGTTACTAAAAGTCCTGTGATTAACATTCCTGTTACAAATAGTATCATTATTAATATTCCCGTTACTTATAATACCCGTAAATTATATTGACAACAATGCATAAAAAAGAAAAACACACTCAGAGTTTGATAATCATAATATAGTTGAATAAATAAGCATTTTCAGCTTCGTTATTTGTCCATGGCAACAGAAAAGAGAAATAATAAAAATATTAACCACATGCAATAATGTTTAATATTAAAAATTACATTGTTTCAGAAAAATGTCTTTTTCAGTAATGAGAAAAGGAAATTTGATAATAAAAATTCAATATTTAAATAACGATGTATATTTTACGCGCAATAATTCATCGGGAGTTGTGACTTGAATAAGGGGAAGGAGGGATTAACGCTAACAACGTAATTCACGCTCCAACCACAAGCCGATCTACGGCCATCCATCTAAATTTTCGTTTCATTTCCGGGTTCAGAAAGTCGACCGGAAAATACGGTATTTGTTTATAAAATATAATTCCATATAAATAATCTTACCCTGTTGTTTTAAATCCGAGACTTCATCAGTCCGGGAACCCCCCACCCCCCCCGAAAATTTGGAAAACGTCCGGACTTTGGAGGTTTCCGGATTTGGGATGTCTGGATTTTCGAGGTTGTACTGGATTAAAATTATGTTTCAAATTATTAATTTTATTTCAGTTAAAAAAAAAGTTGAAAAATCAAAGTACTTTATACAATTATTAAAAAGGGCCTTGAAAAGTGGGGTCCCCCCAGGTCCCCCCCCCCCCAAGGGCCCCAAGCATACACTGTTGATGGTGATGGTATAGTCTATGCATAAAAATGATAGTTTGAGTGTCTCTAGCGATGTAAATGCTATTAAAACAGCTCTTATTAAGATAAATCAGCCAAATTTATCTAATTCACTATAAAATATACTCTGCCGTAGAAAATGCTGCTTAGGTTCTAAATAAGCTCCCATTACTTATTAAATAATACTGACAGTAAAACTTAAATAAAGCATACCTTTGGTATACTCTATAAACTCTTTTTGATAAATTTTAAATAAGCACCTTGCAATTCGCCACATATGCACTCAAATATCTGGTTCGCTGAGCATTGGCAGAATGGCACAATAATATCTTATATACTTTATATGCTATATCTTTTTAAATCATGAAGTTAGAAGATGGATATTCAAAATGTTAGACTTTTGGATTGCTTTAAATAAGAATTAATAAATGAAAATACTTGAAGTTGCAAAAAAGAAAAATGTTCCTTTACCCCAGAAGTTAAATTTGCAAAATTAATTGCTATCTCAGTGAGTTTTTATTTGATTTAAATCAGAATTTCAGAGCATACTTGTAATATTGAAATAATTTTATGTTCCAGAAATTGAAAATTCATCTTTAAATTTTATGAATTTGGAAAATTGCAAATTTTCTTGCAAACTGTGTCTAGATAGAAAGTCTGAGACATACATCATTTACAGACCACCTGTGTCTGGAACATGAGCAAGAAATATTGTCTGCAACTGCAATGGATAAATTGATTTGTGAAAATGCTGTTATATGGTGATTTTCGACTCAACGTCATAGCTTGATGAGGTCTGTTTTTAGTAGGAGTTCAGCTAACTCTGCACCGAATTTTGAAGCTGTTTGAAGCTTACATTTTCTGCTACACTAAATACACACAGACAGACATTTTTTTTTAAATTTAGATCTTGTTGCCAACTTAAAAATGAATTATTTTAGAAGGTTTTAGAAAAAAATTGAAGAACATTTTGAAAAGAATAATTTGTGCATAACAGCTCATGAAAAGAAAAATACATCTTAATTCTGATACTAATTATGACATAAGTGGTCCTAAACAATATGTGGAATAGAGAATGTATGGGAAAGTAGAGTAAAAATTCATAGTTTAAATGCATTAATCTTGTAAAAAATCAGTTATCATATAGTTTATCATAAATTTAGTTTATAAAAAGTTATTATTTAAGGGATATAACTGGCTACACACAGTTGAAATTTAGATAATCAAGTTTATGGTACATGTTAGTGTGTGATGATAATTATTATTTATAATCAATAAGTAAGAACACTTTGTGCAAACTTGAGCAACATGTTTAAGCATAAATAAAGTAATAATGCAACTGTGCTTCTCCCCCCCCCACCCCTTTTTTTTTGATTTGCTAGTTCTCTTGCACTGATGAAGGGGATCCAGTATATTCTTGAAATAGCCGTGTACTGCATTATTATTTTGTGTTTAAATATGTTGCTCAAGTTTTCCTTAAAAATTCCCCTTTAAATGCCCTTAAATTTTTGTAGTTTGAGTTTTTATTTCTGTATTTTAAAAGTCTTTTTTTTTTAATAAGTTGTTTTGTCTTTAGACAAAGCTACTGGTTTAAATGGTGAAGACAGGAAGAAGTATGCTGAAGAAGTAAGTTTGCTGCACAGCAAATTTATATTTCAAGCGCTGCTTTTTATACTTTCAAATCTACAAATTCTATTTTTGTTATTCAAATAAACATAAATTTTTTCTGTAATATATTATATTCTGTATAGTATTATAATTTTTTGTTTATGCGAAGTTGCCATTCATTATTTTTCCATTATTTTATTCCTACATTTAAAATGATTGAAGTTGATTGTATTCTTCTATTTTAATTACAAAAAAATATATCAAAACTAACTGCACTATATTTATAAATGTTACATTGTATATAATATGTTTATAAATGTTACATTGTTACATAATATGTTACATAGTATTGTGTTTATTTCCAGGTCGCCATTGCTTTCTGGAGGGCTATGGGAGGTGAAGAAGATGAAATTGAAGGTCTAGATGATGAATAATTGCCAGGAGATCTAAATGATCAATTTAAATGATTCTTGAAAGTATAGATGATGAATGATTTTCTTTCATTTGTTAAAAAGTATTGTGTACATAAAACTTTTATAGTTAATTTGAACCCTTTTTTTCTTGATAAAATTGGATATACTAAATACTTGTAACCTTTGTATAGTTAGCTTTTGCTATTTGTTTAATTTAATGTGAAAGCTAAAAAAAGTTGTAAAGTTTACTGCTTAATTTTGTAACAGTATTTTGTAATATACATTTGTTATAGTAAATGAATCACAAGTTCTAATATATTTTTTGACTTATACAAGAATAAGTTTTATTCTATTTTTCTATTTTGCAATTCCAACATTTGCTGTTATTATGCTGAATGTTCAAGAAGGACCATTGATGTATGAGAGCCTTATTATTTAGATACTTTTGGGAAGACCAATGGCCAAACCAAGCAAATTGGTATTAATTTAACATTATCTCAAACAAACATGTTTGCTTATTATTTTCTGATTATAATATAACCTAATCCTTAAATCAATATCTTTTACTGCCATATTTCCATATTTGAATGCAGTAAAGGCATACTATGTGTCTCTTCACACGCCCATTTTCTATTTTATTGGGCAATCTGAGGAGAGTTCTGCTGACAGTGAGCACTAACTAGCCCTAATGTTCCAACACACATTGAACTGAATATGTTTTTTTGAAAGTGCTTTTTAGTTTTACTTTTATTTATTACCCAGGACATCCATCTTGCCCAAAGGGTGTAGAGCAGTTACAAGGTATGACCGGAACACACACATACACACACACATAAATACATAAAGGCATACATATTGGTTGACATACATACATACATACATGCATACATATTATTTGGCATGTATGTTATAGACATACAGTTATGATATTATATTTTACTCAGGGTTACAAGTTTATGATTAAGTATAAACTTGAAGCAAACAAAAAATAAAAAGGAAAAAGAAAAATCAGGAAAATATACACTAATAGAACAGTGCAAAAAGACTCTGTAGTATTGATCGAGAAAAATGAAAAGCATAAGTTCTCATAAATTAATGAGTTAACAGATACCATTATTGATCTTCTTTGCAATTAAAATATAGTTTTTTATCCGGTTAATAGAAGTTTTATTTTTACACACATTCGAAAACCAAATAGGATAATTCTTTAGAGAAGGTTTAGTTAAAAATGAGAATTTTTAGTCATAGGACAGGAAAATACATAGTGATCCAAAGTTATTGCACAAATAGTTTTATGTTGATTTAATTTTGATAAAGTGTAAATAAATTCAAGAAAGGACCACACCCAGTGATAAAATGAATTAAATATTTATTGAAAATGTGTAATTTGAGATCAACCCGAGGTAAAAATAGTTTAATTCTAATAGAGTTATGAGTTCTAGGAGAGATATATTAATCTAAAAGGGATTGTGAGTTTTGATTTTTTACACAATCTTATAATGCATGAGTAAGGAAAGGGAATATTAATGGGGTTGCTAGAAGAGGCAGCCATTTTGTCATGGTGATCTGCAGTTTCATTACTTATAATTTCACTGTGTGATTTTACCTAAGAAAGGTTAATTAAATTCCCAGATTTAAGTTCTTTTTTCAATAATTTTAACATAGTTTGATTTGTTGAAAATTGTATTTAGAGTGGAAGTCGAGGATTAAGTATCAGTATATATAATTACAGGCGTATTATGAGTCAAAGTCCAATCCATAGCATACCCTGAAGCAGTTAATTCTGATTGAAAAGCTGTATTTTTTGCATCCAATTTATAACAAAAAACTTGCTTAAAAATGCAAACAGCTAAATCCACATTTTCATCAATTTTAGACTCACCAGTATAAACTTTATAGATAAAGTCATTAGAATGTGGACATTCAGAGAAAGAAATAATACAATTAGAAAGAAGAAAGAATTTCCAAAATTGGACTGTTATAATCAAAGTGAGATGACAGGGGAAAATTGGAACTAGAAAACATATCTATTCTTTCTTTTTAGAACATATATTACTTTCCTTATATACATATAATGTATAAGGAAAGTATTTTGACGGGATCAAAAATTCGAATTCGAGTTTTCGATGGGAAAGCACATTTCAAGCATCCCTGAACACGAATCAGACGTTTTTGAGGTGATGTCTGTCTCTGTGTGTGTGTGAAAGTATGTGTGTGTGCATCAGTGAATCTGTGAAGACGATAACTGATGAACGAATGGACCAATTTGAACAAAATTTGGTACAAAAATCACAATCCTTGAATACTGGAAGTCTATTGTTTTTAGACGTAATCAAATGTTCAGAACCCCCCTAAATTTTCGAGTAAAATTTTGAAAAAATCATCAAAAAATCAAAGCCTTTAATAAAGTTACGCAAATAGACATTTCTTATGTAATTTTTCCTTAGAAAACGATTGACATAAACTTTAGAACGCTAGCATGAACCGTTCTCGAGATATTGCACATTTTTGAAATAAATTTATCAAAATATCCCATAAATTAAAAAGAAATATTACCTGTTGAGAAACATGTTCACTTCTCATATGTAATATGAGATAAATTTGGTGACATCATTCTCGTGGATCTAGCTTGTTCCATTCATGAGAAAAGATACTTTGAGTAATATTTTTGTATTTGAACGCCAATAATCATTTATCTGCTATAAGAATAACTTATTTCTCCTGGTGACTTTGGCGACGAATTTGGCGAAATGTCGCCAACTTGGCGACTTTTTAAAATGTTGCTAAATTAATGAAAATCTCGCCAATTGAATAAAAATGACTCTAAATCAATGAAAATGATGACTAATTGACGAAAATTCAATATCTTGGAAAGAATATAAGTATTTACTATAAGAATAACTTATTTTTTTTTTTACTGTAAAAGTAGTAAATTCATTGCATTATATAAGGAAAGTCATGTGCTGCCCACATCAGATTTTTTTTAATGTAGAATATCAATAACAAGATGCATAAGGGGAATACCAAAAAGTGAGAAAAGTGAAATGTTAGAAGAAGTTTGATAGCCTGAAGAGATTTTTAAAGGAAAGCGTCTTTGTAAAGAAGTTGATTTTATGATTTGATCCGATTTTAAGATTATAACCCCGGAACTGTAAATAATAATTTTCTCAATAACTATACCTGATACCATAATTTAAAATCTTTTTTGACATCCCAATTAGACCCTAAAATTTTACCAAAATTAAAATAAAATTTTAGAAAATTTTCCTTTAAGATAATAAATATGTGGTTTACAAGATAATTTATTGTCAATAATTAATGCTAAAAATTTGAGATGGTTAGATTTTATTTTGTAATTTGAATATAGGATTTTTTGTCTGGATTTATTTTTGCCAAAGATAATTGTGTTACACTTTTCAACAGATATTTCTAGCTTTAAAGAAGATAAAAGAATCAGATATCAATTTCAAAATCACATTGGTATTAGTTTCTACAATTTTGTGGGTATTTTCACCACCGCAAGGTTTTCGGCAAATGCTTCTAAGTAGAATAAGTCATTATTGAATAATAATATTTCGTTCAAATATGGGTTCTAAAGAATATGTGCTATGATAAAAACTTTCAGTGATTCTTTTGATGTGATTTTAGATAGAGTAAGATTACCCTCAATATGAGAAATAGATGGGTTATTTAGATAGGAGAAAATAAAAATTTGGAAAGGAATAGGAATATTTAATTTTTCAAAAATAATTGGGAGTATATTCCAGTTCAGATTGTCAAAAGCCCCATGTACATCTATTAGTAAGTGATACATGATTTAAATGTTTGAAGTTCTGGATTACACTAATCAGTTTATGAGAGGTATCATCACAACTATGGAGTTCCTTAAACCCAGATTGATTACCATGAAGAATATCTTTGTTTTGCAGAAAATAATTTGATCTTAATAAAATAATTTTCTAATGTTTTACCAAGAGTAGGTAAACGGCATTGGACAAGAGGAGATACAAATGGTTGGATCACGACCAAATTTATATAAAAATATAACTTCGACATTTCTTAAACGTATTGGGATATAATATTTAAAGTAAAGATTGAAAATTTTTATAAGCATATTTGAATTAAATTTAAAAAGGCCTTTCCAAATATTATAGACAATACTATCTAATCCAGGAGCTTTACCATTTTTTAAATTATTGAAAACCAAGGACACTTCTTCTTCAAAGACCACACCCATACCATCAAGAGAAACTCAGAGAAAATACATAAAAGTATTATCTTGGAAACAATGGCATAAAAGTCGTGAAACATTTCAGGGCATGTTAAATTAAAAATATCTTGGAACTTTAAATTAATGCTATATCTTTTGTTTAATTTATTAAAAGCAGAAAATTTCTTTCCACGTTGGCCTGTTATTAGCGCGTTCTTTTGCGGATCAAGATTGGCTCAATATCTCGGTCTTCTCTTTCAGCTCGAGAAAGTTCTTTATCACTCCAAGAATCTGTGGTGAATTTGAAATATGCTCGGTGATTACTTGCCGGATAGTCACTGAAATTTGGCTTCTAAATTGTTTCAGCACTAGAGCAATATGCACAGTTCAAAGGTCAAGGTCTTCTCGAGAATGCATTAGCATTTCCATAAGACCTTTGAGTGCATTAGCATTTTCATTCACCCTTTCGGTGTCGAATGTGTATGTCGTATTCTTGATTTTACTGAATCCATCTTGCGACCTTCAGGATTTTTCAAAATTTTCCTGGTTGTTCATTCAACTGTTCCATACTCTCGAGTGAGCTGGACGGTTTGGATTCTCAGGGTTCTTCTGCCAGCTCAAAGCAGCGTGATCAGTTCGCAGCAGGAATTTCATTCCGTAGACATAATGATGGAAATGATCTACGAATTTAACAATTGCCAACAGTTATCTCCTTATTATGCTATGATTTATTTCGTGCTTCGACAAGCACTTGCTAAAGTATGGGTTGACATGTTCCTATCCCCCATTTCTTGGGAGAGACTGCTCCTATTCCTCATTTACTGGCATCGGTATCTAATATAAAGCTCTTCGAAGTTGAGAATATGCCAGAATGGGAGTTGTAACCAGCATTTCTTTAAGCCGATTGAAGGCGTTTTTCTATCCCACCGTCCATTCAAATTTCTTGTCTTCTTCTCGTTAACCGATTTAAATATCTGGAAATGTTTGAGAAGTTCTTTAAATCGACGGTAATAGCTACACAAGTCAAGGAAACACCTTATTTGATGAACATTCTGCGGTCTGTACCATTCTTTTACAGAACTGATTTTTTCAGAAGCTATCTTTACACCCTTTTGAGATGATATATCCCAAACATGCAACTTCTTTCTGAGAAAAGCTGTCTTTTCTCGATCATCAGGATGGATTTCTACTTGCTAGTAGTCACTCTTGAGATCTAGAGACAAGAACCATTTGCTCCCAGAGAGGTTATCTAAAGTGTCGATAATTCTTGGTAGTAGATAATTGTCTTTGTCACGGAGTTGAGTCTTCTATAGTCAGAATCTTGTAGAACCATCTTTCTTCTTCACTAAGACGATACCCAAGAACTTGATGAAGGTTTGATCGCGTCGCTTTTCTGCATGTTTTTTAAAAGCTTAATTACTTATTTTTCTTTTTTAGCGAGTGGGAGTTTTTGAGGAGCTTGCTTAATCGGGAACTGGTTACGGCGTCGATTCTGTATCTGGTTAGTCTGGTCCATCTCATGTATTTCTCGATCGTTGTCAAGGAGATTGCACTGAATTCAGAAACGAGACTCGTGTTCTGCTCGATTCAGTCCTCCGAGATTACTCAGCCTTTTGCTTACGGGTGGGACAGCGTCTATCCCAAACGGAGAACCTCTCAAAAAGACAGGTATTTGACATACCCTATCCTAAACAGTTCCTTTGCAGACATTAGCGTCCAAGGACGCCAATGCCTGCAAAGGGGGATCGAACTGTGCCACCCGTAAGTAAAAGGTTAAGATGGTGCTTAGATGTTCGGGATTGCTGTTTGTATCTTTTAGATAATCACGCATTACGCTGGTTACCGCAGAGTATAAAGCTAACTGTTCCCCTTTATGAATTATTTTGGTTCTGTCGTCCAACGCCGTCTTTCATGGCTTCAATCAAAACCATCATCTCTTTCAACTATTTCCCCATCGTTTTTTTAGTCACTACCATATACGCTTGTCAAGTTTCCAGAAACATAAGCGCCGATTACGGGGGTGGAGGGGGGCAGAGGTGCACGAGCCCCCTCTGGGAAATTTCAAGATTTATTTCTAACTTCATATATTACTAAATACCAAAAAATGAAATTTTTTAAACATAAAATCAATTGAAATAAAATCCTATCAACGTAAATGTCACATTTCAGTTCAGTCTTATTTACATCTTCCTTACCATAGCTCCCTAAATTATCTCGCACACAAACCAAGCTCCTCTTTACTCCCAGGAAACATTTTTGCTAATGACAAAAACATCTGATTACTAGAACGTTTTCGACTGACCACCTAATTCAAAGAGAAATGGAATATTTACAGCCATATTATTGGCATTTCCAAAAAATAGCTGTTTCCCTCCAGTAATAACTATAAATGATTACCACGAAGTAGAGGTGACTTATTTTGTCTACCTAAAGAGATCTTATCTGTTACTTCTCGATTCTATATACCAGTGCCAGTTATACAGGTGGCATCCATTCCGTTTGAAGCTGCATACCCTGCGGGTGGCATCCACTCCGTTTGAAGTTACAAACCCCGCGGGTAGCGTTATTCCTGGTGAGCACCGGACGTTTGGCACAGCCCCGTAGTCAGCAAGGGCCAGGGGGAGCTAAGTCCCCCTCTCCCCAAGAGATATTCTCTTATTCTTATAGTGATGATCAATTTATTTACATATTTAATTAAATATTTAAGTATTAAGACAATAGTATTTGGATACTTTTGTATTATTGCTGGGTTTATTGTTTTAATTTATTGTGTCAAAATCAACTGATGGGTATTTGAAAGTTGATATTAAGCGTTAACTTGTATTAACTTTCAGATTTTTTTTCGATTAATTAACAGCTTTGCTACTAGTTAATGCTTATATTAAAATCCATTGTAATTATTATGTATTATAATATTGATGTATAGTAACTATATGGATTTTCCTAATCAATTCTTAGTTTACAAAAATAAATATGCAATTATTTGTAAATAATTTATATAGATAAAATATATAATAGTAACTGTTATGGTTAATAAATGCTAATGATTAGCTGTGTTTAGGGTGAGTTTCTCCTTCAAGGCTGTTGAGCCCCCTTGAATTTCATTTCAGCCCCTCTTGAATATCGCGTCTGGCTACTGCCCTGGTTTGGCAGCCAACAGCACCAAGTCATTTGAGACCAGAAAGCTAAAATTATAAATTATGAGAAAATGGAAAATATCGAATTCGTTGGAACCTCGTGGAAAAATGGTTGCATTTTGTAGGAGGACTTGCATATGTTCAACTGGTGTGGTCTCAGATGAGTGATGTTTGTGGTGTTGAAGGCAGTGTGATATTTTGATTCTTTTAATAAAGGTTTCCTTTTGGTTTGTGATGAAAAAAGAGTGCAATATTTTTGTGCTATTCATGAAGGTTATATTTCGATTTGTAATTAAGTATCAATATACTTATTTCTTATGGATAAATTTAAATTAAAACAGTTAATTTTTTTTTTTTTTTTGCGTGAGAAATTCCTCAACTGCTGAAAGACCTGCATATTATATTAAACATGGAGATTTTGATTTAAGCGCAACACTGGTAAGTATATATGTTATAATGGCATCGCATTCTATGAAATTGTACTGATAGGTGTTTTTGAATTAAATAATATTATTATATTAGACCTTTTATTTAAAGGGATTGGTGAAACATGACAATGCAATGATTTTAGCAAAAATGAGATTTTTCCAGAAATTGCTGTATACAGTTAGGGATTATTTGACGGAAAACTTCCAGTTTGGCGAAAAGTGTCATGTTGGTGCTTCAGCTCCTCATTTACACGTTTATGTTTTCTTAATGAAATTTGTTTTTACATATCTTACTCACATGATGGTATGGACATCCAGATTCATATAAATTTATATGTAACGAAATTTTAAAGTTTCGTTGCATATCATAACTACAGTTTTTTATTTTATTCTTTTACAACTTTATCATTTTTTACCCTCAAGTAGGTGTGGGGCAGGCCCGGATATTAGCTCCGAGATTGGTCGAGGAAAATCGGGGCATGATCGCCCTTTTAGGCCCATCATACACATTAAGGAAAAAATTAAATGCTATGGCCCCATCCAAAGGGAAATTTCTATAGAGATCCCACCAACCATATCTGGGTCTGGTGTTTAGAATCAACAATATGCTGGAAAACATAACGTAAGGGATTCTTGCTAGGGGGAATACAAGCTTTACCTCTATCGGTGGCAACTTTACAAGGCCTTGTAACCCCCTCCTTTTCACTCTCAAGCCCTAATTGCTCATCGAAGGAAGAAAATGCAATGCGTAGACGATGTCATCTGGTACACCAAGAAGTGAGTTCAGGAGTCAAAGTGCTCAAGTTTTATAAGTGGTAAACTAGAGTGGCGCAGGCCTAAAAAGATTAAAAATATTTCTCGTACAATAAATAAAACTGTTGATTTCTTTCTTTCGACGCAACCATTCCGACCTACAAGAAGGTGTTGTTGTTGAGACCCAGACCATCCGACCTACCAGAAAGATCCCGACTGAGTTGCAGCTTGACGACGCGTTGGGAGGGGATCCGGCTGCCCCTTCCTTATTGAAATTCGACCCAGCTTCTCGATCGTAGATATCCTATCTACGGTCTCACCAGGAAAGACAGTGTATGGCGGGCCAGCAGCATTGCATCACTCACTGCTACGAGAGACGTCCCCGATTATTACCTCGGCCTCAAAGACTTCTTTTGGGCCTGATGGCATAGCGCGCGATTAGCAATCTAAAGGTTCCGAGTTCGAACGTATCCCCCACCATGGGGAATCTGCTGCCCCTCACGAATTTTTATCGGCAAATGCAAAAGGCCTATTACTTTTCGCGGTTAACGAGACAATTATACACTTTCAATTTTTAAAATATATTTTTTTCCGAAAAATAAGAAAGACTGTACAAATAAGTATATATGAAAAAAGTTACAGAAGTAGCTGTTTATATGTGGTATTTGTTTAAAAGCGAATGCCATAATTTATAGGACGTTGACCTGTTGTTGTTGAGATCCAGACCGCCCGACCTACCAGAAAGGTGTTGAAGACCCAGACCGTCCGGCTCGTCAGCAAGGACTTGAGCAACCATTTGGACGGCCGGAACCAGAAAGGTGTAAGGTAACTGTTTGGACGGCCGGGAAGTGCCACCCAATTTAGACCGGAACTCAGTGGGGGAGGCATCCACAGGGACCGTACCCTCCTTCCCCTACCACCTACCCGAAGGTGTAAGATATCTGTTTAGACCACCGGGACAATGCCATCTAATTTAGACTGGAATCCAGTGGGGGCGATATTCACAGGGACCGACCCTTCTCCCTTTGCTACCAACCGCTCGGAAGGACTTTCAAATCCACAAATTTAACGTGCTCGTACACGGGGACAGTTTAGGCAAAGCCGGAAATCGAACTCGGGTTCTCAGAGTACAATAATCCCCGTGACTTAACCACTCGGTTATCTCACGCCAAAACTGCTGCTAGTAAGATAATAACTTACAAAGCTTCCCTGAGGAAAGCATATATATGTCTGTTAAGTGACTACAGTTGCTTCGATGGCATTATATTCACCCCTTTTTCGGACCAAAATAATACTATGTGCTCTTAACAACCACTACTGCCGTTAGTTGGGCAGTTCGTTCTTGGCGGTTGTTACAGGCGCATACTGTTCTTTTGGTCTGAAGTAGGGACTTAAAATGACCTTCAAACAATTGTAGTCACCTAACTGACATGTGCTTGCTTTCGTCAAGGCGGCCTTGTAAGTTGTTATATCTTTATCGACTTTGTAAATCTTTTATATAACTTCATCGGATTGTGCCGCCCCCCCCCCCCCCTGAGATTTTGAAAACTCGGCGCCTATGTCCAGAAACCCCACTTCTGACACCAATTTCTTATGACGTATTCTGTAGAATCTTGGGTATACTTCTAGGGTACAAGAATGCGTTCAAATTTCCGAATAATTAATACGTTTATTTACAAGCATAGAGTAAAAAGGAAGAATATACAGCAAATTGCTCGATAACTGTTTCACAAGATCACCAAATAACTGTCAGGTACAGTAAAACAACAATTAAATGTTCCACTCATTTCACAAAACAGCTGATACTATTCTCAAAACGTTGACGTATCTCATAATTCAATGAAGCACGTATCACGTCAACTGCCCTCCAATTGAGCGATGACTCCGTTCATATACTCTCCGTAGAAACGTCCAGAAGGGGATGGTATTTCCAGGTATATTCATTATTTCGAGAAAGTTCGAGCATATTTGAAAAGTCGCCAATGTGACGATAAATCGCTATATCTGGCAACCCTGCTTCGAGTATTCGAATATTGTACTCTTACATTGACGTAATAGGAATGGCTGCCTGTAAAGGTGTTTTTTCCTTCTGGTGCTCAAAAGAGCCTCCAATGAAGCCATTTTACATGTTCGTAACAATATGCATACATATATGATTCAGGCTACCTACATTTTGTGCTTCATGTCAGACATTTATGCAATGTTTTATTTATGCAACTTAGGAGAATATAATTTGGTTCTTAATACGTTTATTAAATTTTAATATATTAAAAACATTGTCTTACCTTATGTATTTATGTCCCTGACAGATACATCAATTCTCCATGACATATATTTTGATATTGCAGCAATTAAAGTTTCTTCCTATTTAAAATTTTTGAGAATGGGAGGATTTTTGATCGCTAAGGAACCGATTTTTTTCAAAATAGCTCAAAATTGCGCTTCATTAAATAACCAAAATACCAACTTGAAATAAAAAATAAAAACAAGAAAGATCAACCATGCTTAAAGCATTGATTATGAAACACTTTCCAACTTTAATGCAATTTTATTTAAACAAGTCTAAAATGCAATACATTCCTCGGTAATGTTTTAAAATATCACAATACTACATTAATTTATCATATTTGAAAACTTAAATCTTCATAAAAAAAAAAAATGAACGCATTTAAATGACGGCATTGAAATATAAATTGTCTGGTTTAAACATCTCTAAAATGTTATACATTCCTCGGTAATAATTTTAGAATTATCATAATACTACAATAATTTATTATATTTGAAAACTTTATCGAAAACAACTGAAATTCATTCAAATGACGTTATAGAAAAAATAACACGCCTGGCTCTCTCCATAAAAGCAGCATTTCATTCATGAATAATTTCCCATTCATGTCATTCATCACAATACTATAATAATTTATTTTATTTAAAATTTAAGACCATGGAGCTGCAAGTAATTAAATTCTACGCGTAAAACTTCATCGAAAAAAATCGTCCTTCTCTTTGTAAAATCAATGAATATTTCATTCGTATCAGCTACGCAGACTCCATGAACTAAATGATTTTGTGTTAAAGGAATACAGCAATTCTAATACAACTCATTCTACATATTTTGCTGTTTACATTTTACATAGGTGAAAAATAGGCGTCGTTGTAGAAATTATCAAATTTGGATGAGCATTTAAACTCAAATATAATGTAATTGCGTTGTTTCAGATGTAGATGCACAGAATGTATGCAAAAATAAAGTGGTTTTAGGACGGATACAACACTCAATATGAATTAAAAATAACTTTAAAAATCACGATTTTGAGACAAGATGGATGCCATAGATCATTTTGAAGTGGGTCACGTGATCTTTTCATATCATGATCACGTGATCGCTTCATATAAGAGGTGTAATTATTATTTTAATTTTTATTTAAAATACTACTAAATATATTTTGCTGAAATTTTTTTTATATATTTTATGGAATAATTTGAATATTGCCTAAAATTTTCGAAGCAATTTGTGAATTTTAAATCTGCTTAAAAAATGTTTGAAAAATTAAATTTTTTCGACCCGGGTTCAATCCAAAACTAATTGGGTGATATTATTCATTTATATTCCCATAGGTCCTACAGACCGTCTGAACAACATACTAAAATTTCATTTCGATAATTCATTTTTACGGTAGTTATCGTGCTAACGGACAGACAGACAGGCGGACAGAATGAACAAAGTCATAAACACTTTTCAACTTTGTTGTAAGTGTTAAAAATCTCAACGTGGTGTTTTCTCTCGAGAGCCGAGGTACCCGCATACCTGTTTCATTATTGTGGCTTGCTAACAGACAGGCATACATCTTGTATTATTATTACGTACAAATGGTTTTCTGAATGAAAAGCCGAGTAACAAGGTTGAAATGAGAGACGCATCTCGAAGGGTGGATATATCTCTAATGTTCCAAGAAGAAAAAAAAAACCGCAAAAATTTTAATGACTACCATCGAAAGTATTCAACATAATTCTTTGTGATATTTATAATTAAGTGACGCTTGTCCATTTAACAGTATTTTGTTCTGAGGAAATTCATGTGAAAATTTCTTTTCCTGTTTTGAGATATTTTCAGATTTCTGTTAAGTGCTATAAACACAAACTAACGTGACACATGCAAAGTAACGTGGCACACGCACTGGCAGATAGTGACTGCAAAGACGGCAATTTACTAACCTCTGAATGAATATAATTTTATGAGTAACATGAGTTATTATGAGTGATATGGACTGTCCGAGTGATAGAGTAATAGTTATACGACTGTAAGGAGAAAATATAACAAAATTAATGAACAATATTTTAAAAGTGCATTGTCTCTGCGGATTACATCGGCATTTTGTGAAGTCGACATAGTATAGCTGTTTTGAATTTTTGCATTTGTTGAAGATGGGCAGTTTTATAATTAGGTTACAAATGGTGATTACATACGTATGTTCTACTTTTGAAACACATTTCTACATTTACTATTTTTCAAAATTTCACTCGAAAATTTAGCGGGGTTCTGAACATTCGTTGCGTTTAAAAACAATAGGCTTCCAGTATTCACGAATTGTCATTTTTGTACCAAATTTCGTTCGAATCGCTCCATTCGTTCGTGAGATATCGTCTCCATAAACTCACTGACAAGCACACACACACACACACAGACATCACCTCAAAAATGTTGGATTCGTATTCAGGATGCTTGAAACGGATTTCCCTTCGAAAACTCGAATTCGAATTTTAGACCCCGTCACAATACTTTCTTTATACATTATACTATGTATATAAGGAAAGTAAAAAGGACATTGTTCAGAAAACAATTTTAACAAGTGATTATAATTTTTTAAATATTAAGTTTCTTAATAAAAATTATCTGCCATTAATTTATATCTGTAAGAAGAAGAAACAGTTTGATATATTAACAAATTGTCATTATAATCAAATTTAGTTTTGTAAAAAATACAAAACAACATCCGTATTTTGAGCTGTGACAACTTTCTCTTTTTTCCTATCTGAACGCTATATTGCATCTGATGGTGACACAACTCCAAAAAGGTTATCGTTTAGAAAACGAAGAAAATTATTTTAACAAGTGATTATAATTTTTTAAATGTTAAGTTTCTTGACCTTAATTAACATTCTTACCATTGATTCATATCTGCAAGAAGAAACTGTGAGATACATCAGCAAATTGTCATTATGATCAACTTTAATTTACAACCCTTATAAAAAAAAATCTGTGGTGGGCAGCACATGACTTTTCCTATATAATCCAATGAATTTTCTACTTTTACAGTAAAAAAAAATAGGTTATTTTTATAGTAGATACTTATATTCTTTCCAAGATATTGAATTTTCGTAAATTAGTCGTCATTTTTGATTTAGCGTCATTTTTATCCATTTGGTGAGATTTCCATTAATTTGGCAGCATTTAAAAAAGTCGCCAAGTTGGCGACATTCCGCCAAATTGGTCGCCAAAATCACCAAGCGTTATGGACGGAGAAATAAGTTATTCTTATAGCAGATAAATGATTATTGGCGTTCAAAAACAAAAGTATTACTCAAAGTATCTTTTCTCATGAATGGAACGAACTAGATCCACGAGAATGATGTCACCCAACTTATCGCATGACATTACATATGAAAAGTGAACATGTAATTGCTAATATTTTCTTTTAATTTATGGGATATTTTGATAAATTTATTTAAAAATATACAATATCTCGAGAACTGTTCATGCTAGCGTTCTAAAGTTTATGTTAATCATTTTCTAAGGGAAAATTGCATGAGAAATGTCTATTTGCGTAACTTTATTAAAGGTTTTAATTTTTTGATGATTTTTCAAAATTTCACTCGAAAATTTAGGAGGACTCTGAACATTCGATTGCGTTTAAAAACAATAGGCTTCCAGTATTCACGGATTGTAATTTTTGTACCAAATTTCGTTCGAATCGGTCCATTCGTTCGTCAGTTATCGTCTCCACAGACTCACTGACACACAAACACACACACACACGCATACTTTCACACACACACACAGACATCACCTCAAAAACGTCCGATTCGTGTTCAGGTATGCTTGAAACGTGCTCTCCCGTCGAAAATTCGAATTCGAATTTTCGCCCCCGTCACAATACTTTTCTTATATATTATATGTATGTATTATATGGAAAGTAAAAATAGAAAATAACATCCCCATTTTGAGTTGTGACAATTTTCTCCTTTCATTTTTACTTTCCTTATATACATAATGTAATGTATAAGCAAAGTATTGTGACGGGGTGGAAAATTCGAATTCGAGTTTTCGACGGAAGAGCACGTTTCAAGCATCCCTGATCACGAATCAAACATTTTTGAAGTGATGTGTGTGTGTGTGCGAAAGTATGTGTGTGTGTGTGCGAAAGTATGTGTGTGTGTGTTGAAGACCTAGACCGTCCGACTCATCCTGAGGATTTGAGTAACTATTTGGACGGCCGGATATGTGTGTGTGTGTCAGTGAGTCTGTGGAGACGATAACTAACGAACGAATGGACCGATATCAACCAAATTTGGTACAAAAATCACAAACGGTAAACACTGGAAGCCTATTGTTTTTATACGCAATCGAATGTTCAGAACCCCTCTAAATTTTCGAATGAAATTTTGAAAAAATCGTCAAAAAATCTAAACCACTAATAAAGTTACGCAAATAGACATTTCTTATGTAATTTTTCATTAGAAAACGATTAACATAAATTTTAGAACGCTAACATGAACCGTTCTCGAGATATTGCACATTTTTCAAAAAAACTTATCAAAAAGTCATATAAAATAAAAAAAAATATTTCCTATTGAGAAACATGTTCACTATTCATATGTAATACCATGCGATAAATTGGGTGACATCATTCTCATGGATTTAGCTCGTTCCATTCATGAAAAAATATACTTTGAGAAAAACTTTTGTATTTGAACGCCAATAGTCATTTATCTGCTGTAGGAATAACTTATTTCTTCGTCCATAACGCTTGGCGAGATTTTGGCGGAATATCGCCAACTTGGCGACTTTTTGAAATTTTGCCAAATTAACGAAAATCTCGCCAAATGGATAAAAATGACGCTAAATCAATGAAAATGACGACCAGTTGTCGAAAATTCAATATCTTGGAAAGAATATTAGTATCTACTATAAGAAAAACCTATTTTTTTTACTGTAAAAATAGTAAATTCATTACATTATATAAGGAAAGTCATGTGTTGCCCACATCAGATTTTTTACTTTCTCTGTAATAAATGGTAATGTATAGGGAAAGTATTGGAATCATGTCGAAAATCGCAACTCGAGTTTTCGACGGATCTACACGTTTTGGGACCTCTAGAACACGAAAACGCTATTTTTAGCGTAACGTCTGTCTGTGCAATGATGTATCCACTCTAACTGAAAAACTAATGGTCCGAATTTTATAAAATTTGGTAGGTAAGTCACTTGTGTGTGACTCTGGTGCTGGTTAATTTTTGGTACGATTTGAGATAAAACAACCTACCTTTTTTTACAAAATGGCCTACAAAAATTGTCCGTATCCACTCTAGCTGAAAAACTAATTGATCAAATGTTACAAAATTCGATACATGAATCACTTGTGCATCACCTTGGTGCTGATTAGCTTTTGGTACAATTCGGAAAAAAAATAACCTGCCTTTTTTTTGCGAAATGGCCCGCCAAAATCTGAAGTAAAAACAATGTATGTTCAAATGTATCAATTAAATGCTTGTTTTATACTTAATTTTTGACGATAAGAAGAATAAGACCAACCCCATTATGCCGTTCTCGAGATATTTCAGTTTTTTCGCATATTCGCTACGCCACCGTTGAAAAAACGTCCAGTTATCAACTGAGAACGAAAATTGAATTAAAAGTGCCAGTTCAGTGTTATTTTAAATAATGGGCGTTATTTTGTGAAATTAAACTCGATATAATGAATTATTGAAGAAATAAAGAGAATGCGGCAGCAAAGACATCTGAATTGCGGGGTTTTATGTTTGCTTGTTTGTGTGGGCTGAACCTGACATGCGCTATTAATGCCCAGCACAATTCCCCGACATTTGTTGTTGTTTTGTTCTCTAGACAGAACGTTAACTTGCGTGAAATAACATTTATTTACATTAAATTTTAAAAATATATATACAGCATACTAATACTTTGCAGAGAGATTCTGCGGCAAGCGGATAAATCCTGATAGTTAGAACGTTGAGTTCGAAGCATGCGGAAGGAGGTTTCGACTGCGTGGTTCCAAAGTTCGAAAGCAAGTCGACCGATCAAGTCGAGATTTCAGGAGCGAGTCTCTGTCCGAAAAGATGAAAGTTCTTTTCTAAACTGAATTTTGTAAACGCCCCAGAAGGAGTGACCGACCATCTTATTGGTCGTCGTCGGTCTGGGGCTCATGAATGGGGGGTGCCCCCCATGCACGCCACGTGTTTTGGGATGTGCACCATCGTATTGTTTTTCACACATGCCGGTGACGAAAATTATGGCTTTCACATGCCAACATACTGTCACCGGCGTTAAAGTTATGTGTAAATCCCCATCGGGAATCTTTGGAAGTCAGGCGTCCCAAAACAGGAAATGGTATGCGGTTTCCTCAGTTATCAGATACATAGAGAAAAGCCGCTTCTAGTTCGTTTTGGTGCAGGTGGCATAAATGGCGATAGTTAACCGCCACAAGAACGTGAATATGGGTCTGCAGGGAAAGTCATGTGCTGCCCACATCAGATTTTTTGTATTTCTGTGAACGAAGGCCAGGTGAAGAAAACACAGTCTAAGGCTCCTCTATATACGAGCTGACTCATCAAGCATATTGAAGCCCACCCTAGTTGGAAGCACAATTTGTTAGCATTAGCTCTATTCGTATTTTCACTTTAGGAAGTATAATTGAAATAATTATGGGTGGTTGTTCTGCACCTAACTGCTCTAATCATTCTAGAATGGGTTTTGGGCTATTTCACTTTCCTAGAAACGAAGAAAGAAGAAAACAATGGCTAATAAATAATTGGATACCCGGTACTGAAGCATACTTGTGCGAGCTAAGTTATACAATATTCTAATTGAAACTTCTTATTTTTATATAAAGTATTTATCTTAAACACTTATTTTATAATTTCTGTAACTGTAGTATGGAACCCTATGGGCTTCAATATGCTTGATAAGTCAGCCTGTAGTAGAGGAGCTCTAACACAGTCCATGACGTCAACATGATCTGAGGATGACGTGAGCCCAGGGTTGCCAGAATTTTCCGAGTTAGAAGAAGGGTTGTCAGATTTGGCGATTTATCGCCAATTTGGGGACTTCCGGAATGTTCCAGAAACTTCTCGATAGAATGATTATACTTTGAGATAGAGATGTCCAGAAGTTTCTATGGAGAGACTATAAATAGGAATCATCACTGAATCGGAGGGTTCTGTTGGAAGTTAACGAATGGACTTGACACGAGCTACATTGGACTGTGATTTTTGTCAATGTTTTGAGAATAGTAGCAGCTGTTTTGTGAAATTACTTTCGCCAATATTCTGTGAATAATATCGCTTATTCTGTGACATGAGTGGAGCATTTAAGTGCTGTTTGATTGTATACTATTACTGTTTACTTTATGCTTGTGAATAAACGTAAATTATTCAGAAACTTGGACTCGTTCTTGTATCCTGCGTGTACACCCACGATTCTTGAGGATACGTTCGTAACAAACTGGTGTCAGAAGTGGGATTTCTGGAAACTTGACAAGCGTATATTGTAGTAACCAGAAAAGCGATGGAGGAACAGATGAAAGAGATAGATGATGGCTTTGATTAAGGATATGAAAGACGAGATAAAAACCGGACAAGACGAGATGATGGCTTGGATTGAAGCCGGACGAGACGCAATGAAAGCCGGACATGACGAGATGAAAGCCGGACACGCCGAGATGAAAGAGGCGACGAAAGACGAGATGAAAGAGATACATGACAGCCTCAATGGAGGATATTTTGGGATCAGTAAGACGCTGAACAAAGTCCGTGAACGGTTCTTCTGGTGCAATGTGGTAATATTCGATGTTGAGCGCTGGGCAAAGAATGCACGAAATGCGGTGCTCCGAAAGAACCGAAGAAGAAATCACGTGGGCATCTGTGTTATAATACCGGAGCTCCTTTCAAGAGTATCGCACTCAACGTTTTGGGATCACTACCACGAACTTTTGGACAGTAACAAATACTTCTTAGTAGTGGACTACTTCAAAAAGTGGCTAGAAGCTTACGTAATCCATGATCAAGAGCCTACAACTGTTAGTGAAGTTCTAACTCGGGACTGGATATGTCATTCCGGGGTTCTTTCTCTCATCCATTCTGAACAGGGAATGAACTTTAGCTCTGACATATCCACGGGACTGAGCAAAGTACTTGGAATGGACAAAACTCGAACTACTCCTCTTTATCCTCAATCGAACGGCATGGTAGAGAGACGCAACAGAACGGTACTTAATCATCTCTCGATATTCGTATCCTGAAATCAGCAAGACTGGGACTGTCACCTACCGTTATTCCTGCTGGCCTACCGTTGTTCCTGCTGGCCTATCTTGAGTGCTGTCTACGAATCGACCTGTCATTCTCCATCAAAAATGCTTTTTGGCCGGAATTTACGTCTACGACTACCATATGGCCTAATGTTTGGAAGACCATGTGATGCTTCTTTATCACTTAACGAATATGTGCAGGCACGGTTGGAGGAGGTTCACCATTTCGCTCGCGAGAGGATCAACGTTGCTACTGATAGAATAAACACCCGGTACGATGTAAAGACTAATGAATTACGATTCCAGGAAGGCGACAAAGTGTGGCTGTTCAACCCTCGGCGACGACCAGGATTTTCGTCAAAACTACGACACAATTGGGAAGGACATTACGCCATTAAGAAAAAAATAAACAGTATCATTTATCAAATCCAGAAAACGTCTTCAGCCAAGCCATAAGTTGTCTATGTCGACAATTTGACCCCATATTTTGGACTACAGTAGATTGATACTGCCCGGGACGTGCAGTCTTAAAGAGAGGACAGTATATTGAGAACTGGCAATATTCCCTTTGGCGCCTCCTCTTTCGTCTGTCTCGAAGGCCAGGCGAAGAAAACACAGTCCATGACATCAGCATGATGTGAGGATGACGTGACACAGGGTTTCCAGGATTTCCCAGTTAGAAAAAGTGTTGCCAAATTTGGCGATTTACGGAATGTTTCAGAAATTTCTCGATAGAACGATTATTCTTTGAGATATACAGATTTCCAGAAGTTTCTACGGAGAGACTATAAATAGTAGTCATCACTGAATCGGTGAGTTCAGCTGGGAGTTGACGAATGGTCATGACACAAACTACATTGGAGGGTGAGTTTTGTCAATGTTTTGAGAATAGTTGAATTGTTTATAGAATTGTTTTGTGAAATTACTTTCTAACATCTCTAAAATGCAATACATTTTTAAGTAATATATTTTAAAATTTAGCACAATACTACATTATTTTATTATATTTGAAAACTTAAACCTTCATCGAAAAAAATGAACTTCATTCAAATGACGGTATTGAAATATAAATTGCCTGGTTTAAACATTTCTAAAATGTGATACATTCCTCGGTAATATTTTTAAAATCATCATAATACTACAATAATTTACTATATTTGAAACCTTCATCGAAAACAACCGACATTCATTCAAATGACGTCATAGAAAAAATAACACGCCTGGCTCTCTCTATAAAAGCATCATTTCATTCATAACATTTTCCCATTCATTTCATTCATTACAGTACTAAAATAATTTATTTTATTTAAAAACTTAAGACCACGGAGCTACAAGTAATTAAACTCTATGCTTAAAACTTCATCTAAAAAAATCGTCCTTCTCTTTGTAAAATCAATGAATATTTCATTCATATCAACTATGCAGACTCTATGAGCTAAATACTTTTGCGTTAAAGAAATAAATACAGCAATTCTTATACAACTCATCCTACATATTTTGCTGTTTACATTTTACATAAGTGAAAAATAGGCTTCGTTGTAGAAATAATCAAATTTGGATGATCATTTAAACTCAAATATATTGTCATTGCGTTGTTTCAGTATGTAGATGCACAGAATTTAAGCAAAAATAAAGCTGTTTTAGGACGAATACAACACTCAATATGCATTTAAAAGAACTTTAAAAATCACGATTTTGAGACGAGATGGATGCCATATTTTATTTTGAAGTGGGTCACGTGATCTTTTCATATCATGGTCACGTGATCGCTTCATATAAGAGGTGTAATTATTATTTTAATTTTTATTTAAAATACTAGTAAATATATTTTGCTGAAATTTTTTTTATATATTTTATGGAATAATTTGAATATTGCCTAAAATTTTCGAAGCAATTTGTGAATTTTAAATCCGCTTAAAAAATGTTTGAAAAATTAGGTCCCATAGGGTTCAATGTATTTAATTTTTTCAACCCGGGTTCAATCCAAAACTAATTGGGTGATATTATTCATTTATATTCCCATAGGTCCTACAGACCGTCTGAACAACATACTAAAATTTCATTTTGATTAAGACATTTTTACGGCAGTTATCGTGGCAACGGACAGACAGACAGACAGACAGACAGAATGAACAAAGTCATAAACACTTTTCAACTTTGTTGTAAAGTGTTAAAAATTAGCCACCATCAATTTTTATTTACAAGAAACTGTTAGATACATTATAATATTGTCATTATGATCAACTTTAATTTACAACTCTTATAAAAAATATAGAAAATAACATCTCCATTTTGAGTTGTGACAACTTTCTTCTTTCACCTTTCCGGACGTCATGTCACACCCGTGCTTCAAACTCAGCACGACTCTAAAAAGAAAGATATTGAGAAAACGTTGCGTATAGAAAGTGAACATATTTGGTGATAGTGTTTATGAGTTTTGTTCATTCTGTCTGTCTGTCCGTTAGCACGATAACTGTCGTAAAAACGACTTTTTCAAAATGAAATTTTAGTATGTTTTTCAGACGGTCTGTGGGACCTATGGGAATATAAGTGGATAATATCACCCAATTAGTATTTTATTGAACTCCGATTGAAAAAATGAAATAAATTGAATACTATGGGACCTAATGTTTCAAACATTTTTTAAGCGAATTTAAAATTCACAAATTGCTTCGAAAATTTTAGGAAATATTCAAATTATCCCATAAAATATATAAAAAAAAATTCAGTAAAATATATTAGGTAGTTTTTTAAATAAAAATTATTTAATATAGGGAGAAAAACAAATTCAATTAAATTCTGACTCTCGTTATATCCTCCAAAAAGAAAAAAGAGATATATTATATAATAGATATCTTTCCAAGAGTTTAATTATTTTATATATGAGAAAGGTTTCACATTTTAAAATAAATATGGTAGATAAAATTTTTCAAATGTTTAAATAAAATAAATTATTATTATAGTATTGTGGTGAATTAAACGATTGAAAAAATGGTTATGAATGAAATGCTGCTTTTATATAGAGGCGATTTATATTTCGATGACGTCATTTGAATAAAGTTCATTTGCTTTCGATGAAGTTTTCAAATATAATAAATTATTGTAGTGTTATGATAATTTTAAAAATATTACCGAGGAATGTATCGCATTTTAGAGATGTTTAAACCAGGCAATTTATATTTCAGTGCCGTCATTTGAATGAAGTTCATTTTCTTCGATGAAGTTTTCAAATATAATAAATTAATGTAGTATTGTGATAATTTTAAAAATATTACCTAGGAATGTATCGCATTTGAGAGATGTTTGTATAAAATTGCATTGAAGTTGGAAAGTGTTTCGTAATCAGTGCTTTATACATGATTGATCTTTCTTGTTTAGAACTTTTATGAAGTGTGCAGGTGTCATAGTTAGTGACCACTAGCCATTGGAAATGGCTTGTGGTCTATAGTATAGTTATCTATAAACTATCCATTAGAAATGGCTAGTATGTAGATAATATCTGTGTATTTTCCGTGTAAGTAAATAAATTAATGACGCAGTCTCCGACGCACTTTGCGTGCAACAGGTATTGTGTTGTAGGATTAGAAAACAAATGAGAAAAATACTAAATTATAAACATTAGGTCAAGGCCCTTTCATTTTGCGATGCCCTTCGAGTTCTGAAAAGGCAGTCTTTATTTAAATGGTCCGAAGTTTTCCCTAATATTTATATATTCTACACAATAAAAGTCTAACTATCTGTAACAATGCTGAAGGACATGTATCAGTCATTCTCTGATCGTTCGTTAAATCAATTCAGATGCTTCCAGATATGTAGTAGCCCTGAAAATTAGAAATGATGAATGATTAGTGGGTAAAAGTAAAAGGGAAGATAAAAGATCTGGCGTATAAAATTACACTCGACTTTTTTTAACACTTTACAACATAGTTGAAAAGTGTTTATGACTTTGTTCATTCTGTCTGTCTGTCTGTCCGTTAGCACGATAACTGCCGTAAAAATGACTTTATCAAAATGAAATTTTAGTATGTTTTTCAGACGATCTGTGGGACCTATGGGAATATAAATGAATAATATCACCCAATTAGTTTTTAATAGAATCTGGGTTGAAAAAATGAAATACATTGAATCCTATGGGACCTAATTTTTCAAACATTTTTTAAGCGAATTTAAAATTCCCAAATGGCTTCGAAAGTTTTAGGAAATATTCAAATTATCCCATAAAATATATAAAAAAAATTTCAGCAAAATATATTCAGTAGTTTTTTAAATAAAAAATATTTAATATAGGGAGAAAAACAAAGTAAATTAAATTCTGACTCTTGCTATATCCTCCAGAAAGAAAAAAGAGATATATTATATAATAAATATCTTTCCAAGAGTTTAATTATTTTATATACAAGAGAGGTTTCACATTTTAAAATAAATATGGTAGATAACAATTTTTCAAATTTTTTAAAATTTTATGTAACTCTTCATGATATACTTATTTGATGGCATTTTTAATGCACTTTCCTACGTCCTAGAGAGTTGAAATTTGGTACACAGCTTAAATATGTAGAACATTTTATTTTAGTATTGTGATGAATGAAAGGATTGGAAAAATGTTTATGAATGAAATGCTGGTTTTATAGAGAGAGCCCAGGCGATTTATCTTTCGATGACGTCATTTGAATAAAGTTCATTTGCTTTCGATGAAGTTTTCAAATATAATAAATTATTGCAGTATTATAATAATTTTTTAAAATATTACAGAGGAATGTATCGCATTTTAGAGATGTTTAAACGAGGCAATTTATATTTCAATGCCGTCATTTGAATGAAGTTCATTTTTTTCGATGAAGTTTTAAGTTTTCAAATATAATAAATGAATGTAGTATTGTGTTAATTTTTAAAATATTACCGAGGAATGTATCGCATTTTAGAGATGTTTATATAAAATTGCATTGAAGTTGGAAAGTGTTTCATAATCAATGCTATATGCATGATTGATATTTCTTATTTATACGTTAAAATTCCCCATTCAGATTCATTAGTGTCAAAATTAATTATCAAATAATGGGATATAGTTGCATCCATGTATCAAAAGACATTAATATCATGTATTGTATCATGATATTAATATCGTATCATGACATTATTATTGATTAATATGATGTATACATATATATTAATATCATGTATCGATACATCGTAGCGCTGCACTTGTATACGACACTTGCTGTGTATCGAGTCAACTGCTTTCCTATACGTATAGTATCGATCATTTTCTTTATTTTTTTAACACTTTACAACATAGTTGAAAAGTGTTTATGACTTTGTTCATTCTGTCTATCTGTCCGTTAGCACGATAACTGCCGTAAAAATGACTTTATCAAAATGAAATTTTAGTATGTTGTTCAGACGGTCTGTGAGACCTATGGGATATAAATGTATAATATCACTCAATTAGTTTTGGATTGAACACGGTTTAAAAAATGAAATACATTGAACCCTATGGGACCTAATTTTTCAAACATTTTTTAAGCGAATTTAAAATTCACAAATTCCTTCGAAAATTTTATGAAATATTCAAATTATCCCATAAAATATATAAAAAAAATTTCAGCAAAATATATTCAGTAGTTTTATAGATAAAAATTAAAATAATAATTACAACCTTTATATGGAGAGATCACGTGACCATTATATAAAGATATCAAGTGACACACTTTAAAATAAAGTGCGGCATCCATCTTGTATTAAAATCGTGATTTTTAAAGTTCTTTTTAATTCATATTTAGTGTTGTATCCGTTCTAAAACCGCTTTATTTTTGTTTAAATTCTGTGCATCAATGTTCTGAAACAAAGCAATTACAATATATTTGAGTTTAAATGATTATCAAACTTTGATTATTTCTACAACGAAGCCTAATTTTCACTTATGAAAAATGTAAACACATCGAGCTGTAAGATGAGTTGTATAAGAATTGCTGCATTTCTTTAGCGCAAAATTATTTAGCTCATGGAGTCTGCAATATAGCTGATATGAATGAAACATTCTTTGAATTTACAGAGAACCAGACGATTTTTTCGATGAAGTTTTAAGCATAGAGTCAAATTACTTGTACCTGCATGGTTTTAAGTTTCTAAATAAAATCAATTATTATAGTATTGTGATGAATGAAAGAAATGGGAAAACGTTTGTGAATGAAACGCTGCTTTTATAGAGAGAGCCAGTCGATTTATATTTCGATGACGTCATTTGAATAAAGTTCATTTGTTTTCGATGAAGTTTTCAGATGTAATAAATTATTGTAGTATTATGATAATTTAAAAAATATGTATTGCATATAAGGAATGTATTGCATTTTAGAGATGTTTAAGCCAGACAATTTATATTTCAATGAAGTTCATTTGAATGCCGTTCATTTTTTCCGATGAAGTTTTAAGTTTTTAAATATAATAAGTTAATGTAGTATTGTGATAATTTTAAAAATATTACCGAGGAATGTATCGCATTTTAGTGATATTTAAATAAAATTGTATTGAAGTTGAAAAGTGTTTCATAATCAATGCTTTATGCATGATTGACCTTTCTTGTTTTATAATATTTTCTTTTTAAATTTGTTTTTTGATTTTAGAATTATGGGTGGCGATTTTATTACATTGATAAATTCAACGAATTACCATTTTTGTTAAAATTACTCTTGAAGAAATTGCAGCTTGTTCTAATGCAAAAAACAGTGGAAATATTGAAAATAACTGCCGTTAATATTAGAATCATTGTGCTCTCAAATTGTGTTATAATTATCTTATGCATGTGTAATTTGTTAAACAAAAATTATAAATTAGTTTTAAATTTAATCTTTGCATATTTTACTGACCAAAACATTACGCCCACTACAGTGGAGCGACATTGTCGATCATCTGCAAGTAAAATCTACATCTCAAATGGTCCGACAATTTCATATTCGATGTGGAGATGAGCGTCTCTGACGGAGGGACCCCGTAAGCAAGCGTCTTGGTCTTGGTTTGCATATTCCACCTTGAAATTTGTAAAACGAGATTCAGAAAATATAACTGTCTTCATCAGAATATTAATGACGTCGATACGATACAGTGTCGATACAACGGGATCAATATTAATGCAATATCGCTAAATATCACTATTCACTAAACGATACGTATAAATACGCAGTATCGTATATATGCACAGCGTAAACTTGCCCATCAATAATAAATTATTATTAATGAAAGTTTTAAGAATTGTAAAATGTTCATAAAATTTCGTTGAATTCACCTTATGTTCAATAAATTATGGGAAAAAACAAGTTTTTTAAAGTGTTATCCTACACAACAGTGGCGCATGGAAAAGTAGAAAATAAACTTGGATCAAACACAGGATTTTACCGAATGGAGATTGTAGGCAGATGCAATTTAAAACAATACTACATAAATTTTATCGTAATCCAAAATTGATATGCAAAATTGATGAAGGAATATGGTTGTAGGCAGATGAAATAGTTTGGACCATTTTGCATAATATCAATTTTGAATAATGATAAGATTTATATAGTATTGCTTTGAATTACATTTGCCTACATCCTTCATTTGGTTCAATTTCGTGTGTGTCTCAAATGTATTTTCTACTTTTCCAAGCTCCACTGTGAAAGTTTTAAGAATTGTAAAATGTTCATAAAATTTCGTTGAATTCACCTTATGTTCAATAAATTATGGGAAAAAACAAGTTTTTTAAAGTGTTATCCTACACAACAGTGGCGCATGGAAAAGTAGAAAATAAACTTGGATCAAACACAGGATTTTACCGAATGAAGATTGTAGGCAGATGCAATTTAAAACAATACTACATAAATTTTATCGTAATCCAAAATTGATATGCAAAATTGATGAAGGAATATGGGTGTAGGCAGATGAAATAGCTAGCCATTTTGCATAATATCAATTTTGGATAATGATAAGATTTATATAGTATTGCTTTGAATTACATTTGCCTACAACCTCCATTTGGTTCAATTTCGTGTGTGACTCAAATGTATTTTCTACTTTTCCATGCTCCACTGTTGTGTGGAAGAGAATGTTGAAAAAACTTGTTTTATCTTATAATTTATTTCTTACTTTTTAGTTTTCCATTTTAGCTTTAGTTTTTCTCCTTCACCTCTTCTTATTATTATTATCATTATTTTCTAACGTAATTGACGTTAAAATCTAAGTAGTATTATAGTATATGGATCGAGGCGTTAAAACCAGAAGAAAATTTTATCGGAAGCCATTGAACCATAATTTGGAAAGACAATGTATGAGAAAAGCAAAAACATATTCATGATGTACGTAAATGGAGATAAGAAGTGTTTAAAATTTGCATACATATGGACATTACAAGCACGTTTATTCGTCTTCACATGGTCAGTTTCCAATAGGTAGAAGTTAGTTTGGTGGCGCTATGACACACTCGATTTAAGAGTAATAATGAGTATACGCATTTTCTTAAGAACCTTGTACTTGCATAAGAGGTCTGTAAGGTCCGAAACTTCGGATTTTCACACGATCTGGCCCGACTATACCAGTGCTGAGTCCGAAGAAATCTATAAATGTAAAGCCCGGTCAGGCTCGAAAACCATTGAGTCTCGGCCCGGTCGGCTCTGCATGATGTGTATTCAAATGTGTAAAATCATGAATGTGTGAAAATTTTCTACGGAGAATTGAGATAAAATTTTTTTAACAATTATTTCTACATAGCTGTAATAAACACAATAATTTTATGTACTCAATTAAAATTAATCTAAACTTTTTTAAAATTTAAATATGTTCAACCTGGTCGTACCCGACGTTTAAAAAATTTAAGCCCGAGCCCAGCATCACCCTAAACAGTGTTACAAAACTGAGGTAAGGTCCTGCCCGGCCTGCAAAGAAAAGGAGAGATTATCAAGTAAAGATGACCAAGGAAAAAATCGGACAATAAAAAAATTTGAACTCAGGAAAGATCTTTCCCTTTTCCTTGCCTGAAAGATATCCATATTGAGCACATTTCTACATTGACTAATGGGATAATAAAAGTTACTTGTGAGGGTGACTCCTCCGCTGATCTGATTTCTAAATTCATTGATTTTGGCATATAGGACAAATTTGATATTTCTAAACCCGAAATTAGAAAATAGGCTGTATTTCGAATTTCTTTATCCTAGCAAGAAGGTAATGCTAAGCTGATCATTAAAAAAAAAAAACCAAAAAACGATCCAACCTTGAAAATGTGCCAGCTAAAAAATTGCTCAAAAATAAATTAGGCACAGTTAATTGGGTTTTTCTACTGGATTTCAATAGATCTCGTATTTTTAGTACAGAAGAAAAGGATTAACCATAACTTCAACTTTTTATTTAATTAAAAAATATATTACAGTGCAAATGTGTTATAAATATCAGGGAAGTGGACACGTTTTAAAATTTTGCCCATATGTGACAGGATACTGTAGAAGATGTGGAGATATCCATAATTTCAAAGACAGTAAATCTGAGGAACTACATTGCATAAATTGTCACACTGCTAATAATAAAGGGCATAACTTTCCAGTCAACCACACAATGCAATTTAGAACAATTTGTCAGTCCTATTAGGCTGAAAAAGTATAATCTTTACAAAATGAATCTCGATTGGTATATTTTATTGTATTTTTATTCATATATTTGTGTTTTATTTTATGTTAATTTTTTTTATCCCCACTTTTCTGCTCTTATTTTTTTTTTGTTTCTATTTTGTTAATTTTTATGATATTTAAAGATTTCAAATTAACATGAATAACCAATTCTCTTGGGTTTAATAATATGTTCTTTTTTTAAGTTTGACCCTTTTTTGGCTTTCAATTTTGTTTCACTTTACTTAAAATTTCAATTATCATTAGTAATTTACATTTTTACTTAGCTTTAAAATTAATGCTCTTTCTTTGGCTGTCGTTGAAGTTTGGGCTCAGATGCGGAGAAATTATATACAAATTATACTTTTTATATTATTTTATTCACCAGAGAGATTACAACGCGAATTTTTTTTTTTAATAATTTAGGTAACGTTGATAACGTTTCTTAATTAACTTATGATTGGCTACTGCTCCCAATATTTTTCTGGTCAATGATCCTCTTAATTTCTTTTTCTGCACAGTTCTATTTTGTATCTGTTTATTTAAATTATGTGTTGCTTTCTCTATTCTTACTTCTTTTTAAAATCTTTTGGCCATTACCTTTTAAAATAAAAGAAAATTAAATTCGTTAGTATTTAACTTTCTTTTATGCTTTTCAATTTTGTTATATTTTAGGCTTTTCTTTGCCTTAATTTGCTTGCGTCTATGCACAATATATTGTCTATGTTCATGTATGTATGTGTATTGTCTTCTGTGTTTTTCCCAGCCGTCCATGGGCGTGTGCAAGATTATTTACAGGGGGGTGCTAAAATTGATTGCATTAAAAATTTAACAATAACTTATCAACCTTGAAATTTGTATTGCTATAAAGTAAGTTTGAATAGATAGTACGAGTATTAAATTTTAAAAATTAGTATGTATAGCACTTTTAAAAATTAGTATGCACCAATTTTTAAAAATTAGTGTGTACCACCTTTAAAAAATATCGGCCAACAGAATTCTAACCTTCTTGGAGACAGAGCAACTAAACTAACACATTGGACATTCGTTCTAAGTCTTCGGACGAGTCGGGTGGCCTGGGCTTTCGACATTGGACATTCGTGAACATACCAAATGCAATAATCCTAAGTTTTCCATTTAGGTATAAATTTAAATTGTTTGTATTAATATACATGTGAGAGAAAACACACAGTTGTGGTTGAATGTTCTAAACCCAAATATCATTTTCCTTATTTTTTTTCCCTCTTATATTGGCTTTTAATTAAATTAACAATTTTCCAGGGGGTTGCTTTGGCACCCCTCTGACCCCCCTTCCCCAAATACGCTCATGCGGCCGTCCTTTGTAACTGCTCTACAACCTTTGGGTGAGCTGGACATCCTGAGTACAAAAACAAACAATATGGTTGTATTAGATTCTCATACGATAGTATTAGAATTTCGATATGATAGTATTAGAAAATAAAATATGACGTAATGCTTTACACGTAGAATGAGTTTTGAAAACGGAATACAAACAAATATTATGTAAGAACAGTCGTTTAACTTTTGAGCATTTTTCCTTGTAAGAAAGAAATGTATACGAATGGAGAAGTTTCCTCTTATTTTTTTGTGCAGCAGACACTTTTTTTAGATCATTAAAGAGAAATATAAACATCGGATCAAGGCCGTTCATTTTAGGATGCCCTTGAAACATCGTAAAGCCAGTCATTATTTAAACTGTCTGACATTTTGGAATGGATCTCTCACAAAAGTTTTCAATTCTGATAGTGTTGGGCAAGCTTATGAGGTGCATCGGTACAGCGTATCGTTAGTGATGTATCGATAGTACCCATCACTCATTGCATTGATATTGTATAGTATCGACGTTATCAATATTTTGTCGTTAATAAATCTTCTGAATTTTGCGTTTTTCTATTTAAAACCTGGAATATACAAATATTAATTTGCAAATTTGTTAAATTAGAAATTTTATTTTAACAAGCTATTTGAAAATCTTTATAACATGAACTGAACTGACAGAATGAGTGAGAGGGTGAGGTATCAAAGTTATTGAGCCTTCCACTCTAGCTATTAATCTTGGTTTTGATCTCATTCCACCCATCTCAGTTTCCAAGTCAGCGAAAAATTATACTATTTTGAAAATTCGAATTAGGGATGACGATGCAATGGAATAATTAATAGCTTTTATTAATTTTTCCCCATGATTGAGCATTTCCACTCGAGCTGGAATTTGGGCTTGGGATTCATCTGCATAAATATGTATGTATGTATGTGTAGGTGTGTTTGCTTGCTTGTCTAGTCATCATGGGAGAACGACTTGGAATAGACTCACTTTAAATTTAATCCATGTTTCGAGCTTCTAGAACCAGGGGTTGTAGAGATATTAATAGAAAACACACAATTAAACTTTTCATATAGTATTATGAAGACGATATTTTTTCCGCCAAATTATTTAAAGAAAATTATATCATGTCGCTTAGCAACGGAATTAAATACAATGTGTTAAAAACGCAGACGACTTTTATTAAATATTTTCCGATTTAAATAATAAAGAAATGTATATATAAAATAAATTTGATCGAAATTTGCATTTCTGACTAGATTATATCAATTATTTATCTTTGGGTTTAAAGATTACTGGGATTATTTATATTTTTAATTTATGGCGTCTTCTGTTTTATTTTGGCAAATATTTTTGAAACTCATATATTGTAGTACGTGTAATCTTCTACTAAAATGCAAGGGTATATCTTCTACGAGAATGTAATCCTCCCATATATATATCCTCCCATACAATTTTAGCGCTCATTTTGGCAATTCATTTTGGCAAATATTGATTCAATTTCATATTTTTTGTAAATTTGTTTACAAACGGGACTAAGATGTTTTATTCTTCAGATCTGCCTGTGAAGATAATTTTGTACAGCGAGAACAGAGATTCTTAAACTTCTTTTTAAGAGCATTAATTTAAACATTTTAATAGAATGTTTTGAATAACGATGTCATTTAGAATACTATAGGAATTTACACATATGATTGTGAAAAGTTTCTTTATATTGTATATTCCATACGAAGAACGGGTATACTGCTAGTACTATGTATATAAAAAAAGTAACATATAAATCGCTTTTTCATACACTCACGGACAATGAAAGTTGAGCACCAAGAAGGAAGCATAGGATGGACCTGAAATTTTATTGATGGAAGGATACTGATGAATGATATACATGATCACAAAAACTGCCCAGCAGAACATGTACAGAGGGAACTGTGGTACACAGATCGGTCATCCTCAATAGCGCGTCGCACATCCTTGTGTTGCGATACTATAGGAAGAAGAAATTCAAAAGAAAGAAAATCCTAACCTACATCTTTTAGCCAGAGGTGATAAAAAGATCAACCCCTGACTAAGGTAAATAAGGTAAATCCAATTGAAATAAACTGACATGGGAATCAGTCAACGAAGATTGTGGCCGTCTAGCATACCTCTCTCTGCGTCATTATCTAGAATTCTTACCTGTAGTCATACTCAATATTATTCCATAAATTATAAACAAATAACACTCCAAGTGGGGTACCAATTCAAACTTTATTATATGTATATCAATAATTCTATATTTTAAAATAAATGCCTTCTTGGGCTAAATGTAATTTCACTTATTTTTATCAACAGCAACATTTTGTTTACCTCTTCATATCAATCCATTTAATAATATCATCTATTTAATTTCATAACATGAATTGCTATTTTAGCATGTATTCTAGAATTTTTTTTATTACCATTCAATTTACCATTTTACTTTTAATTATCATTGACACTTTTAATTAGACAAACACCTTCATTATAACCCTAGATATTTTGTTTAGGCACATATTATATTTTCATATTTCTCAAAACCTTTCTTAAAAAAATTATTCAAATTCAAATGAATCAAAATTCATCAAATTTCTCATTCAATATCTTCTATGTAACCAATCTTATGTAGCTCATATCCTATATCAATTTCTTATATTCATAACTTATCATATTCATTCAATCTCAAATTATCTCTCATTACATAATTCCTCATGTGACCTCTAACTTATTTTGTATTCATTAACTCTAATTTAACAAGGTAATTGTATTTATTTTACTTTTGCAGGATACATTTAGAATGTCCTTGCAAAGTACTGTGGCTATAAATACTTGTCTAGTGGGTGTTCTAGGCAGAGGTACTTGCATAAAGCAAAGGAAGCTATTTCTCCTGCTTGATAAATCAATGTTTTTTATGCGAAAATCAAAATTAATTAATACTTTTAAATTAATGTTTTAAATTCGTCTAAGAATAAAACCAGTGTTTAATACCAAATTTTCCTAATTATAGTGAGGTTCTATAATTTTTGCAAACCAATTCTGGCATGTGCATTCTGTTAGTACATCATCACCCTACACAGTACAAATATTTTTGTGTGTATCTATGCTAAGCATTGTATGCTAAAACATTTTTTGTCTTGTGTTCCCTAATTCATGAAGACGGCTGTTTGACTCCTTTGAGTGACATTTAGACAAAAGGTGGGTGCCACGACATTCAGTACTTTTATCTATATACTATAAACAAAAAAAAATTGACGTGGGCAACACATGACTTTCCTAATGTAATGCAATGAATTTACTTCTTTCACATTGAAAAAATGATGTATAATAGTCCAAGAGTCAACAACGATTTTACTTACCCCATCGTCCATCCAGTGAGCATTGCATGTGGCAGAACTTCGCGGGATCAGCGGAGTTTCGTGAGTCTGGTAGTCCTCTCAGGTGGCCCCTCTCTTGCGGGGATCGGACCCGACACCCTTAGAATGGTCTGCAAGAGCCATTGCGGACTTGGAAACTTTTGCGATCTAGGAAATTTTGGTATCCAATCACGGATTTCTTGCGTTCAGGGATTGTCTTAGCTACATAAGTTTAAGGGGCAATATCCTCTATCATTGAGAGCGGAGCTAGGGAGAGGCATCAGTGACACGGGGCGCCAATTTTGTGGTAAAGGGGGCACCAAACTCTGGCTTTGCCACAAGTTAAAAAATCCTAGCTCTGCTGCAGGGATAAGAATAATTAAATTTTAATTATTTCTTTGAAATTTCGCTGTATAAATATTGTATTAAAATCCTAAAATTGATATTACAGAAAACATAACAGATTTAAACAGAAAATATTTACATTTTTATAACAAAGATCATTTGTAATGCATTGATTAACACATGACAATTCTTTCTTAACAAAAATGGCATGCAAATGAATAAAAACATCATGTAAATCAAACAGAAAGTCAATAATGAAGTATCAAGTTTTGGGCAAAATGTTTTAGTTTTACTACTGTTAATGGAAGAAAACCTGTTTTAGATTTACTGATGTTATTGGAAGAAAACCTATTTTTGGAAAATGTTTTTGAAAACCAAGAGTTTTTTCCTTATCTCGAAAATCAATAAGGCTTTGAAGTTCATTGATTAAAATAATCGTATTAAATTTCATTCAATGTGTTCAAGAGATATTATTTCCACAGAATTATAGACACAGGGCCTTTTTCACCGTAGACGAAGTAGGAAAATGCTGGAGCCGTGAACTTCTGGGGGCCCATCTTCCATGCTTAAAGTAACTTTTTTAATATAAGCTTTATAGAGGGCCCTAGAATATGCTTTTGCTTTGAGGCCCCAACAAAGACTAAGGCGGCTTTGTACAGACAGAAATATAGACAGACATATAAGTATATTTTAAAATAAGGTTGATTCGTAATCAGAGATGTCCAAAACGTATGCATCTATCAAAATCTGAAAGTCGGATTTTTGACTCAATCACAATACTTTCCCGCTTTATACAGTGTTCCCAGGAAAGCCCTTAACCCAATAACTTTGTAAGAAAAGGTCTATGAGTGTGCATTTTAGGTCTATCAATAGTACAGTGACCTTGCCCGATCGAATAAGAGATATTAAAGCGCCCCCTAGTGGATAATTAAAAAAAGTTAGAATACTGAATTCGTCAACAAAGCAAGATAGACGGAAAATGACAATTGCGAAATGGCAGAGTTACCTAATTAGAAAGAAATTAATATCAGAAACGTACGAAATGTACTATATATGGAAGGTCGTAAATACCCGTTAAATAATCGTCACATTAGGGACTGTAACACGGTGACACCTGCATTGTCAAAGTACACGGTGCTATTCTTTCTCGAATTCAAATGTGCATCGTTGCTGGAGGGTCTTTTGAACAGACTGCGCATTACATTCCTGCGCATGTAAATGTTGTTTATTTTTAGAATTTCTCATCAGACCAGCTATTCGTCATTTACCCTATTGTGTTGAAGGCCCAGACCACTCAACTGACCAGGGTTTACAGTAGCCGTTTGAGTTGTCGGATTACCCTATTGTATAAAATGAATCCTTCTGTAACAGTTTTATTATTGATTCCTACTCATTACACACTACAACGTTGTAATTGGCTTTTTTCGTCTTTCTGGCTTTGTTGCCGAGTTTGTTATCTTAACTTTTTAAATTATCTGCTAGAGGCGCTGCAGTCACTTTTATTCCATCGGGTATGGTCACTTTACTACAGATCGAGCTGACGTATGTATTCATGTATCTTTCTTTAGGGGGTGTTACGTGTTAAGGACATTCCTAGGAAACCTTTATATGGTATGGGGAAAGTAAAAGCGATTGACGTTAGGAAATGAAGACGAGTCTGATGTAACAAAAAGTGGCAGTAGAATTTACAGGGGGAATTTCCTAGGGTATTATATTAATTTTTGAGACTTTCACTTTCACTTTCATGAAGGAAAGTACAGGTGCATTTAAACATGATTTTCTGTGGTTTGAAAGTTTTCTGTCTTGATAGTTTTTCCAAACTACAATGCGCACTTTGTTAAATATACCCAACAAGGAACATAAATGTTTTTTTCAATTCTCTTGAGCAAATTTTACATTTCTTTTGTTTCAATGAAGTTTCGGAGAAAGCGGATTTTTTTTTTTATTTTCGTAAAACTTCATAAATTGTTTCGTCATTAGGTGGAGGAAGTTAGTTTCATAAAAAGATTTTAATCACCGGATTCATTTTTCATTACTATTTTTTTTTCTCAAATCGCAGCGACATCACATCGTTTTAAACAGCGATGTTTTTACTTTCCCCACATACATAGTAATATAATAAGGAAATTATTTTAACGGGATCGAAAATTCGAATTAGAAGTTTTGACAAATTTACACGTTTTAAGCAACCCCAAACACGAACATTTGGAAGTATTAAGCATTTATAATCTCCTTCTCGTACTTATTTTGTACAGTATACTTTTTACACTTATTTCGTATTTTCGGAAAAATCGGAAGTGGCATTTAAAGAACTGGAAATCTTTAGTGAATCCCTACTATTTTTGTAATTCGATACTGATTCTATTTCAATTGCATCATCTAAGCTCTATATAATATATATATGGCTAATCCCGAGATATAGATATTTCAAGGAAATTTTTTAAACCGGAAGTGATAAAAAGTTTAATATTTGTGTTTATGGCTAAAGGGAAATCCATTCAAAGGTTTGATGGTTTTAAAAGTTTTGTAACTCCTAACAGAAAACATGAACTTTTTGTTTTTAAAGAAACCTTCATTTTTCTTTATAAGTAGGAAGCTTAGCCTCCTGCTCACTACGTTTTACCAACACCCCTACTCGCTGGCGTCTGCTGAGATCACTTAGCGAGCTGTTTCAAACTAAACTAACTTTTAAATCGAAAAACAGTTTATTTCAGCGTATTCCCCTATAATTTCTCTACAAATGTGCTGAATTTTATATTTCATGATATAGTTTTTGCGGTACGAGACAGAGAAACTCGATGAATGCGTTGGCATGGAAAACCATTTTTTACTTCAGAAGTGCATAAAAAGTAGAATAACTCGTAAACTACATCGAAATAAAACAAGAAAGATCAATCATACTTAAAGCATTGACAATGAAACACTTTCCAACTTCAATGCAATTTTATTTAAAAAAGTCGAAAATGCAATAATACATTCCTCGGAAATATTTTAAAACTTATCACAATACTACATTAATTTATTATATTTGAAAACTTAAGCCTTCATTGAAAAAAATGAACTTCATTCAAATGACGGCATTGAAATATAAATTGCCTGGTTTAAATATCTTTAAAATGCGATACATTCCACGGTAATATTTTTAAAACTATCATAATACTACGATAATTTATTATATTTGAAAACTTCATCGAAAACAACTGAAATTAATTCAAATGACGTCATAGAAAAAATAACACGCCTGGATCTCTCTATAAAAACAGGATTTCATTCATAACTTTCTCCCATTCATTTCATTCATCACAATACTATAATAATTTATTTTATTTAAACATTTTGTTTAAGACCATGGAGCTACAAAAAATTAAACTCTATGCTTGAAACTTCATCGAAAAGAATCGTCCTTCTCTTTATGAAATCAATTAATATTTCATTCATATCAGCCATGCAGACTCCATGGACTAAATTATTTTGTTTAAAGAAATATAGCAATTCTAATACAACTCATTCTACATATTTTGCTGTTTACATTTTACATAGGTGAAAAATAGGCTTAATAGTAGAAATAATCAAATTTGGGTAATCATTTAAACTCAAATATATTGTATTTGCGTTGTTTAAGTATGTAGATGCACAGAATTTAAGCAAAAATAAAGTAGTTTTAGGACGGATACAACACTCAATATGAATTAAAAAGAACTTAAAAAAATCGCGATTTTGAAACAAGATGGATGCCATATATCATTTTGAAGTGGGTCATGTGATCGTTTCATATCATGGTCACGTGATCGTTCGTATAAGAGGTGTAATTTTTATTTTAATTTTTATTTAAAGAACTACTGAATATATTTCGCTGAATTTTTTTTTTATATATTTTATGGAACAATTTAAATATTACCTCAAATTTTCGAAGCAATTTGTGAATTTTAAATTTGCTTAAAAAATGTTTGAAAAATTAGGTCCCATAGGGCTCAATGTATTTCATTTTTTCAACCCGGGTTCAATCCAAAACTAATTGGGTGATATTATTCATTTATATTCCCATAGGTCCTACAGACCGTCAGAACAACATACTAAAATTTCATTTCGATTAAGTCATTTTTACGGCAGTTATCGTGCTAACGGACAGACAGACAGACAGACAGACAGACAGAATGAACAAAGTCATAAACACTTTTCAACTTTGTTGTGAAGTGTTAATAAAAAAGGGGCTCCTTCCTGCAAAAATTCAACCATGTAGGTACATGCCTGTAAATATCCGTGGCGTTGCTATTGTTAGTCTGTCCAGAAAGCGAACTCGCAGATCAAATATTTTGTCTTTGAAATTGAAATTAAATATTTTCTAAATTAAATACTAAATTATATAATTAAATATTCGAAATTAAATATTATAATTAAATATTCTAAATTAAATACTAAAGTTTAAATCGAAAAATGGTTTATTTCAACGTATTCACCAAACATTTCTCTACAAGTGTACTACATTTTATATTTTTGTATGCTGTAGTGTTTGTGCGGTATATGGAGCAGAGAAACTGGGGGAACGAGAAATTTGTTAAACAGCAGCGGCGGCGCCAGTTAGATGTAAGTGTGACTTTAAGTTTTAACTTATATATGTTCGAAGTATTGCAGTTAACTTTGCACCCTGCAGTTAAACTTTGTCCCATGGTTGATTCAAATAAGTGCAAATAGTTTTTTATTCTTTGGAATACTTTGTTTTGCTTTTCGTATCATATTCTATTACACAATCTACACCCTAATTATCGCTATATTTTTTATCAGGGATTTCAACAGGGAAGTCGTTCTTATATGCAAGGCATCCATTCCGGCTGAATTGGGTCATTCCAAGAATTATCAAAACGTTTCATTGGCAAATAACTTTTGATCACCAAAACAGAAAACGAAAAGAAAAGAAAACGGCAAAAGGAAGCAAGTTTTCTGCCTACAAATGGAAAACCTACACTTGGGACAATTAGCCGTTTATCGATTCCTGGTTATATTCGATTTCGTCATTCCAGAAGCAGTGAAATGTGAAGAAAATTTGTTAGGTACCAAGATTTTTTGTTAGTTCTTCGAGGAATATTTGGGATTACGAATTTGTTTCTTAACTTTCTCGCCTACCGCTACCTACCACTTGGGGAATCAGCAGTGATTATTTTCAGCGTTCCTGTTTTTGTTACAGTTGCAGTAAGGGTTTATTTAAAAGAATCTTGCGGCGTATTTCAATAATTCCCAGTGATAATCACAGTTATATGTATAAATTTTACAACAAAGATTCCTTTGACTCTTTTGGTGGTCACGCGGTATGTACAAAGGAATCCACATTATGATTCTTAGCAGCAATAGGCTCATTATTATTTAGCACTTGTCGGTTTAGCGTCATCCGAAAAGTTAAAAGTGTTCATCATTCCATAATAATGTTCAATTTTGGTTGGGTTGACATAATAGGAATTGTAGTACTTACGGCTATTATTGGGGATTTTCAATGGCATGAGTGTGGTCTTCAAAGATTTTATATAATTATTCTTGGTATCGTTAGATTTGCAGGCCAGTGCTTATTGACTTTGTCCTTACAACTGTGAACTAGCTGGCCCTGTTTTAACAATGAGAGCTGCGTCTGACATTGTTCTCGCTTTCGTGTTGAAGTCCCAGGCCGTCCGACTGATCCAAGGATTCGAGTAGCTGAACCTCGCTTTCTTATTCAGAGGCAGTCCTGATGTGTACAGTTTTATTGGTGCTATTTTAGTAGGATTATCAGTAATATTTGTAGGTGTAAATAAATGGGTGTCTTCATTGGTGCTATTTTAGTAGGATTATCAGTAATATTTGTAGGTGTAAATAAATGGGTGTCTTCATTGGTGCTATTTTAGTAGGATTATCAGTAATATTTGTAGGTGTAAATAAATGGGTGTCTTCATTGGTGCTATTTTAGTAGGATTATCAGTAATATTTGTAGGTGTAAATAAATGGGTGTCTTCATTGGTGCTATTTTAGTAGGATTATCAGTAATATTTGTAGGTGTAAATAAATGGGTGTCTTCATTGGTGCTATTTTAGTAGGATTATCAGTAATATTTGTAGGTGTAAATAAATGGGTGTCTTCATTGGTGCTATTTTAGTAGGATTATCAGTAATATTTGTAGGTGTAAATAAATGGGTGTCTTCATTGGTGCTATTTTAGTAGGATTATCAGTAATATTTGTAGGTGTAAATAAATGGGTGTCTTCATTGGTGCTATTTTAGTAGGATTATCAGTAATATTTGTAGGTGTAAATAAATGGGTGTCTTCATTGTCAAGGGATTCTACATATCACCAAAGACTCAATTGGATTCTGAAATAATTTTTATTGTTCATGGCGATACATTATTTCTTATACATTCGACTCATGGCAGATGATTAACATTATTTATGTATATAAAAAAATATAAATTTGGAAATTTGTGTTGAAGAAAAAAAAGTTAAATTCTGCAAAGGACAACAAATTTCGTGAGACATGTTTTTTATTACGGATTTTCGTTTTTTTTTTTTAAATCTTCTACTTGTGTTTGAAAATCAGAGTAAATTTTAAAGTTCAGATTCATACACAGTTAACATGGTAAGAATTTTTCATATTTACAATTTTTTCATTCATCCACTTATCATTTAAAATTTAATCTGAGAATTTTTGAAGGTTTCTATTCGACCAGTCCTTACAAGCAAGCCACTTAACCAAAAACTTTTGATGTAACCAGTTTCTTACCGCTGAAGTGTATTAAGGTGGGGTTCCACCTAACTAAAACCCCACGTGTGAGAGCATTGTCAAGGGTAGTTCATCCATAAAGTCAGAAACAACACTGTTTAGAGCAGGGGTGCACAACCTTTTATCACCTGCGGGCCAATTTCATATAGACTAAGCAACAGCGGGCCGTTAGTGGGGGGGGGGGGGGGCTTACCACCCAACAATATATGTTTAGTAAATACCGAAACAAAAATTAAAAGTGAAAATTAAAAACAAATACAGAAATGAACAAAACAACTCGTTTCAAAAACGTACAGACAACGCTAAAATCCTTTTATTTTTTGGTAGAGCTAGTGGAAAATTTGACATAGTTTGGTTTTCATTATTCTTTCAATGGCTGGTTCAATGTTGGATACAGCGATCCGTAAGTTTCCCGCCAAGAGTTCAGCAGTTAGATGAGAACGACCTCTTGATTTCACTTGTTTCATTAATGAAAATGATTGTTCACATAAGTAGGTGCTCCCGAATAATGTTATCGTTTCTTGAGCGTGGATTTTTCCATTTCACAAGGCAAGTAATTTCTGTAAAATTCTAGCAAAGAAACTTCGGAAAATTTAGCTTTCAATTAGGAGTTACTCTGAATTGCGATAAGCTCCATCTGAAAATTGACGGCCGCTGTTTCAATATTTGTCGCAAATGGTATTGCAAACACTTCCAAAGATTTCTCAAGTTTTCTGATATCTTGAAATCGACGACTGAACTCATTTTGCAGATTTTCTACTAGTTTTAAAGAAAATTTGATATCAAAAATAATTTTTTATAAAATGTTATGATGCAGTTGTTCTTTTCTTTTTTTTCTCTTTTTTTTTGTGTGAAAATCTTGGAATTTATTTTATGTGTTCGCGAAGCTGAGGGTGGTGGTGGGCCACACACAATAAGGCCGAGGGCCGCATGTGGCCCGCGGGCCGCGGGTTGTGCACGACTGGTTTAGAGTAAGGGCCAGCTGATAAATAAACCTCCTAGAAGGAGGTCGAGAATTCGGAAATCGCTTTTAAGCCGAACTTACCGCTATCTCCTTTGCTATTGACTGGGCTTCCTCTAATAATACCCTTGTTAATATTTTTTCCGGTAGCCTCTCTTCCATTCAAGCTCTTAACTCAATAAAAAATAAATCTAATTATCTTAATTCCATTAAATCCAAAGCCCTCCTTGCCAAAAACCTTATCAATATTTCTTGGCTCACAGTAATATATCTGGAAATGAAATTGCTGCTTACCATGCCAAAATTGCTGCTATCTCTGGTTTACCTCTTACTATTCCCTTTCTTTACTCCTCCTCTCAAAATTTTGTAAATCTCATATATCTTTAATCTTTGGCAAAATTATCTTAATGATTATATTTCCACCAGGACTGGTGATCTGGCTAGAATCCTGTCTTACCTTCCTATCGTGAATCCTAATTTACAAATTTTTAATAAATACCTTATTTACTTTCTTACTGGTCATGGCCCTTTTCTTGATTACCTATACTTTTCAAAATTGTATTTAACTGTTCAAAATTGTATCTAACTGTATTTGCAATAAATTCGGTGACGTTGACCATTACATTTTCGATTGTCTTTCTTCTAAAAATTTTCATCTCTGCAAACCCTCCCCCTCTAATAAACCAATTTGGTTCTCCAAAGTTCGTTCAAATCCCTCTTCAGTAGATAAAATTAAAAACTGTATTCTTGTTGCCATGGAAATTTCTAATAAATTGACCTAAGCCTATAAGTAAATTCTGCTAAAAGCTATGTTAACTGTTTTCTCGGTTTTTTCTTTTGACCCTTTTTATTGGTATTTTTTGCAATTTTTCTTTTCTGAATTTTATTCTAAATTTCTGTTTTTGTTTTTCATGTGCCTAACTTTTTTTTCCTGTTCATATATTTTCTTTTTATATATTTTCTAAATTTTACTTTTAAAATTTTATTATTTTCTTTAATTTTAATCTATTTTTCATTATGTTAATATACCTCACTCTAAATTTTATTTATCAATGTTCTTTTTTCGCAATAACCCTATTCCCATTTTGGAAAAATGGACGTACTTGTCAAGTTTAAATATAATGTAAAACTGCCTGTTTAATCACACTATTTTTCATCAATTGTTATCTTTTTAAATCTAAATAAATGTTCGTTTGGCGGAATGGTAGACCTTGGGTACCTCCTGAGTGCAGGAGGTATCCTTACCCGGCCGTGCAGCTAGCTACTCTAAACCCACTACGTGAGTCGCACGGTCTGAGCGCTTCAAACCCTCAATATCTTTACACTAATTTACAGGATTCATGTGTTCGGGTGCCATTGTAAAGAACCTTGCTGTCCCGACCAGGAATTGAACCCTGGATCTTCTAAGTGGCCAGCCGACGCTCTACCGCCAAGCTACGGGGGCGAAATTAGAAGCTCTTATCGTGGAAGTGGACTCTGCAAAGCTTGTGAAAAGCCTGTTTAAAAAGAGCCGAAGGGACACATTTTTTCTGATTCGGCAAGATTTCGCAAAGTGAGATACTTGAAACTAGAATAGGAGACAAATGACTGAATTATATGTGTTCGGTTTTATATTTAAAATAAGGATTTTGATGCATATAGTAGAATTTAAAATTTATGTTAAGTCTGCTGTGTAAAAGGAAATAATTTGGTAAGAAATGAATTTGCTCAAGTCTTCCATTGCTGAAATATTTCCACATACCTCCAACTATCCTTTCACATACCCTCCAGGGAAACTCGTATCCCAGGTTAAGAAATGCTGATCTACGGGATAGGATCTTCAAGATCCGAATTTTCGATTTCCTCTCCGAAAGCGGAGAAAATGGGATTTTTCGAAAAAAATTTCGAGAGTCCCTAGGAACTCCCCAGTGATTCAGAAGGTTGAATCTTTGCACACGTATAGAATCCGAGAGACAGAACCTAATAGAGCCGAATTTTCGATTTCGCCCCCGGGAGACAAACAGAATAGGGGTTGGAGTCGAAATCGCAAATTGCTTCCAGATCCTCCAGAAATCCCCCGGCGATCTCGAAGATTGAAACTTAGCCCATTTATAGTATCGGCCACGATATAACACTCATCTCAGCTAATTTTCAGTTAAGGGGACGGTGGACGTTGAAATGAGCAAAAATCGATTAAAATTTTTTTTTTTCTAATTTATAACATCATTTTACACATTTAACCTATTGCTTACGGGTGGGACAGCGTTCATCCCAAACGAAGAACCTCCTAAAAAGAATCCCCCAGAGAACCCCCAAAGTGACCTGCTGCAGCAGGTGCAATGTTTCTGTCGGCGATTTCCATGGACGCCAGTGCCTGCAAAGGGGTTTGAACTGTTTGGGACAGGGTATGTCAAATACCTGTCTTTTTGAGAGGTTCTTCGTTTTGAATGGACGCTGTCCCACCAGTAAGCAAAAGATTAAATGCATTTTTTTTAACGGAATTTTCAAAGGTTTTACATTTTTAAAATGTTCCATGCGTCTTAATTTTCGTTTGAGATGCATGAAATTTGGCAAGAAGACACCTTTCATACTTTTTAATGAAACTGGGTATGCATTTTACAATTGGACTTTATTAAGATAATTAAAAGTAAATAAGAACCTAATTAAATGATGAGAATTAAGTTTTAATGCAGAAAAATATTTAAAAAAAAAATTAACTTTCTAAGGGATTTAAAAATGAATACCCAAATTTGTTTATAATATGTTTTTGAGTGATCATAATGTAAAATTAATCAAACATGTGAACAAATGGCACGCAAGGAGCATTTTTAAAATTTTCGTTAAAAAAATTAAATTAAAAAAAATACAAAATTATAACAAAATTGGAAAAAATTTATTGGTATTTTATATAGTAATGTTAAGAGGAATATCTATACAAATTTTCATGTTTCTAAGTCAATAAATAAATAAAAAAATTTCACCATCCACCGTCCCCTTAAGAGGATCATTTAAGACGCTAAGCACCGTATATTAAAATAAAATAAAATAAATTAACAACAAAATGAAATTAAACCCCATTCAAAAAGTTGCAACTCAATTTAAGAGTGTTAGTTTTCCTGCCTGTACCAGATTTATATGTGATCCCTTTTAATTCGAAAACGGCTCACCCTATTTGCATTTCTTTTTTGGCGTGTTTGTTAAGCTTGTATTATCCCCCTATCCCAGGCGACGTTAAGTATTTCTGCTAGGGTATAATAAATATTTAAACACCTTCCACAGTCATGGATATGTATAAAGAAAAATTCAACTTTCAATTGATAAAAATCAGTCCTTGTGCATACATTTCGCGCCAAGTCTCACGAGTCAACCTGAGTGGGAGGTGTCTGTATAAATTGTGACAGCGAGTGTTAAGTACCCAAGGATTTTCACAGAAGAGCATGTATCGAATGAGGAAACTAGAAATTATTTTTTCATTTTTTTTCTGAAAAAAAAAGTATTCCAAAGCTTTATTTCATTACAAAAACCACCATTTACACAAAGAAAATGGCATCATGTGTCTCACGCAAGAGCACATCCTTACATTAGCGGTGCGGGGATTCCGTGTCACGTGACCGAGCCGTGAAAAAAATTACTCTTGTGTTCAAAACTTTCTTTTGGTACAGTTGAGTGGGCAGAATAAACATAGTGAAAAATTGTTGCCCAATAATGTGGTGGCACTTTAACATTCTATCGAGAGTATTGCGGTTCCGTCAGCTGTTCTGGAATGACAACATGCTGGAAATTGTGGATTCATTAATTTGGAAACGATTATCATAGGTGCGTATGGAATTATTTACTATTTATTGATTTATTATAATTTTTATTTTTGTGTATGCAGTATTTATGAATGAAGTTTGATAAATCAAAGACGTGTTTTAGTTTTTATCCCTTTATAATGTATGGTTATGTATAGGGAGAGTATTGGAAAGGGGTTGAAAACTGGAATTCGAGTCTGGCATAGATTTGCACATTTTGGGAACTCTAGAATTCACTATTTTTAGCAGGACTTCTGTGTGTGTGTGCCCTTGTTTTTGTGCTCTGATGCGTGTCTGTCTGTCTGTCTGTTAAATATCTCAACCGGGATTCGAACCATGGATCTCTACATTGACCAGTCGGCTATCTATCCATTAAGCTATTGGGATGAAATTCTTATCATTTATAGTGGAAACGGAGCTTAAATTCTTTTTCAGATGTTCGATCGAAGTGAAACTTCCAATCTAAATGACCTCCTGCTTTATTTCTTTGATACAGGTTAGCATTATGTGGGTCGTAATATTTGTGAATTGCTGTTGTAAATTATCGCTGTAGTGTCCTAGGGAAAATCGTAATTTTGTCTTTGTTAGGTCACAATGATCACTGCATTTATAATCCGAAGGATTAAGTTATCCGGGCTAGGAATTCGAACCACGAATTTTCGAATTGGTCAGACGACACTGTAACGATTTAGTTACCAGGATCAGTGGTGGATCTACTATGAGGCTTAAGCTTGGGGACCCATCGATCCAGGTTTAATAATATTTTGGATGAAGATACTTACAGTTACATTTTTTTTAGGGGAAAAATTGGATTCAGTCGTCAAGATTGTAATATTCATGTTGTTTTAACATTTTCCTTCATTACAACACAAAAGCATATTATTGATCTGATGGGTTATTTCATATCAGACGATAGTCTGATTGATGCCACTCTCTGAACACTCAGATTCAGCAATGAAAGAGCGAGAAAGTATGATCTGTAAAAAATATCTGAGTGATTTGGACAGACACTTTTGCAGATCACAAAGATTCCTTTATTTGAATGCGGATTCAGCATTTTTTTTACTATCTAAATACTAGAATTTATAAATTACGACTCAATATTATTTTCGGTCAAGCACTGGTAGAGTTGATTCTTCGGAAGTCCAAGGGCCTTATGTATAACCTAAATGAATAAATAAGACAGAAGGGTTAAGTTTATTTTAATAATCCAATTGCGCAGGATAAATGTTATGTGTGGCAAAAATAAAGTTAATTTTGAAACCATAATTTTAGAATGATATCAAGTTATTGAATTATTTCTAATATTTTCGTAGATTTTAAATCTGAAATATTTTATATGAAATTGTTATATATCTGATTTGGGTCAAATTTTAACGATAGTTGCAGGGTCCGATTTAAAAATGATAAGGCCTTTAAGATCAATCGTTCTCGAGATATTATTTTTTTTTTTTTTGTAATTTTTATGAGCTTCATAATTTTTGCAGGCTTCGTAATTTTTGAAACGTTTCATAATGCAATAAGTCGCCAGATGAAAAAAAAAATGTGTTTTAAAACTGCATATGTAATTGAATATAATCTCAAACAAATATGCGTGTCATTTTGTGTAATTGAACTTGCTTCGATGGATTATAAAAGAAATGAAGAAATAATGAATTTGAGTCTGTAGCGAAAGTCTTAGTTTGCTCACGTCAGGTCTTCCTTTTATATTTTCAAAATAATTAACCTATTAAACTAATTCCTATTTTATATTGTAATGCCAAACAACCCAAACAAAATGTGCACCATTTTCATCTTCAAATGAAATTTATTATTAATTATTAATTATGAAATTCCTATTTAAAAAAAAATTGAATATAAATATGGATAAATTTTTATGATAATCTATTCAGCAGTGTCCGAAAACTTGATGCGCAAAATTTCAGTTCATTCTTTTCTAATGCAATAATTTCAGTTCATTCCTTTCTGTACTTATTGAAATATACATATATGTATATACGTATATTCACAACTGCATTATTCTCAAGCTGTTTGGAGTTCATCTTATATTAACATATTGATGGTTAATAATGTCATTCACACTTAAAATTTACGAGTTCTGGACCCTGTATGCCTTTTGATAAGATGTTTTTGTAAATAATGTGCTGTATAAGGTTCATTTTGAAATTAAGGGGAAATTTGACAACTAAAATTTCTTGGAAAACACCCCCCTTAAAGTTTTATTATTTAATTTATGTTTTTGTGTTCGTGTTAAGTCAATGAAGTTGTACGAACCTCGAACAGATGTCAAGAAAGCATTTTATATCAACTTATATTTTACATCAATAAAGACTATAGTGTCACCTCCATGTCGCAATATTGACATGGAGGTGACATATTTGGTGTGTATCATAAAAATTCATAACTTATGCACACAGCAATGTCATGCTGCTTGAATAACATAAAAATACACAATTTCGCCTTTTGCAGAACTTTCCACAGAGGGTATGGAGTTAAGTTGAGTTTCTGATGTGGTACGAGTAAAAGCACCTGCCGAACTCAATATAAAATCCAATGTATAATTTTTTTTTTCTGATTATATATGTACCTTAACCTTTTGCTTACGCACCCGTAAGCAAAAGGTTAAGATGTAAACATGAGATGTAAACTTGAGTAACATAAAAGTTATAGAAATAATTATTTTTTATTTTGGAAACTGGCATAATTAATGAGGACATGGAGGTGACATTAAATAAAAGTCCTCTCCATTTTTATAAGTACTTTGAATTAAAACTAGGAAATGATAGCTTACCTCTTCAAATATATAGCTAGACAACAAGATGGTTAACTATAGCTTCATCTCACTGTAATGGTTTTTGTCTTTGCTGCCATTTAGGGTATTTTTGTGGAATTATAGGAATTTTCTATGGAGGGGACCAGAATTCTAGGGACTGAAGTTTACGAATCCACAAGATAAAGGTTTTCATTCTTTTTCAACCCTTTCTTCAAAAAATGCAGAAAATAATATTTCTTAATTAACTTTGATTACTTTATTTAGTTTTTTTTTCTTATATTTTAGAAGAAATAGCTGCAATATTATGCAAAAACAATCATGGGAACATACCATGGAGACGATATCCAGTACGTTTCGAAAATTTTTTAAACAGTGAAACCCCATAATTATCCTAAAAGTCAGTTGAAATAAAACAATTTGATGGTCCTTAATTATTTAAATGAAAATTTGATCATTTATTTAAATAAAGTTTTGGAAAAATTTGCCAGAGATACACATTTCCACTTAATTTCAGAACGACCCATCCACGACACAGAAAAGATATAAAAGCAGAGTATGCTTGACCTTCATTTTACGAACTCAAATATGGAGACGAATTCCGAATTATTTTTTTCCCACGTATCTCCTGTATTTATGGTCGGAATAGTACACAAATTTATATTTAGAATACTGCTGATATGGGACGTCTTATAATGCCATAAAAAATGAGTGTTGCCGTTTGAATTTTCGGAAGTAATGAGCAACTAAATATGAAGACGACCCTTCATATAAATTAAATGTACATTTATTTTAGTTGACATACCAAATTTAATAATATTATTGGTTTTGCTGTATGATCTGAAGAGACCATATAGCGAAACCAGTAATCGACCGATTAACGAGCTATGTTCGAATTTTCTTTCTTTCTTTCTTTTTTTTTTGAGGGAGGGGGGGGGGGGGGCGACTGTACCCAGGGAAAGGTGTTGATATTTTGTGGTATTCTGAAATTTTTTGAAATATTTTTTATACAGTTTCTATAGATTAATAGGATGAATGTAGTTTCCTTCGAATCTGTCCACAAACGACGAAATGATCAACAACGAAACGTTTGGATGTAACGTTTGGAGTCACTCCACCAGGCGACTGTGCGGTCCGTGCAAACGAAGATGTCGATGCACAAATGCTGCAGATCTAAAATTTAATTTTTTTTACGCCTTTTTACCAGTATTATTTTATAATACATCTTAAGGGGTATATATAATCAGAAAAAAAATATATATATTGGGTTTTATATTGAGTTCGGCAGGTACTTTTACTCATACCACATCAGAAACGCAACTGAAGATGGTGAGATTACATATCATATCTTCTGTGGAAAGTTCTGGAAAAGGCAAAATTCGAGAAGTTTCTAGAACACGCCAAGAGAAGCCAAATTGGTGATATTTCGTCAAATTTGTTACCAGGGTCACGAATGTGTCGCCAATCTCAAGCAACCCAGACCTTCAAATTATAACAACGGTTTTCTGTTATGTATTCGCAACAATATGTGATGGCACTTTCGTTACATACTTCCGTTTTATCCAAGTTATATATTTTTTTCAATATTTACTCTATGTCCTAAGATGTTTCACATCAAAAATATTTCGTTAATCACAGCATAAATATTTAATTAAAAATCTCAAACTGTTTTGGAAACAAAAATAGTTTCCTACTTCAGGATAGAGAGACAGAGCGACTACACTAACAATGACAACGCAATACAGATTCGTTTTTGGCTTTCATATGTTTCAAAATCCTGAATGACGCTATTTTTTTGTCATCGAAGCCGGTTGATTAAATTATTTATGTATTTTGTTGAAAAAAAAAATAATAATACAGCTTTTAAAGAGTAAAATGCTAAATAAAACCTTATGAAAAACCCAATTTATTTTTACAAATCGTTAAATCTGTCTAAATTGGGTGGCACTTCGCGGCCGTCCAGACAGATATCTTACCCAGTCGCGTACATGGACGGTCTAAGTCGAAGAAGAAGAAGAAATCAAAACTGGGTGTTGTCATTGAAAATTTTGAAGTTTGCACGCGATTTGATGTGAAGACTGCTCCTTCTAAGCATATGAAATTTACAGAATCCACATCGACGATGAGAGCTTGCAATTTCGCCCCAGTAGCTCAACGGTAGAGAGTCGACTGGCCAGTTCGGTGATCCAGGGTTCGATTCCCGGTTGGGGCAGCAAGGCTCTTTACAATGGCGTCCGAACAAATTAACCCTGTAGGTTAGTGCAAAGATGTCGGAGGTCTGAAAATGACCCTAGTACGACTACTACGGATTCGATGGACTCGATGGAAGATTGAGCTCCGATTTCAAATTGAGAGGATAACGACTACACAGGATACTAACCTGGATAAAAATAGTTGTGGCAGGAGGCTAAACTGAGGTAAAAATAGCAGGAGGTGATCAGTCAGATGGTCAGTTGCCCGCCAATCTGACATTAGAGGGTGGAGAATTAAGAATTCACTTCGATAAGAGCTTGCAATCTCTGTAGTTCAACGGTAGAGAGTCGGCTGGTCAGTTCGAAAATCCAGGGTTCGATTCCCGGTTGGGGTAGCAAGGCTCTTTATTTCTTATCGAAAGGTAACTTTGAATTTTCTCTACTATGACTAGTGCACTAATAACTAGGGGGTGGGATTTTTTCTCTCGGAAGCAGTACATCAACATGGACTTGAAGTTAAATGTGTACTGTGGTACTTCGGAAAATTGCATTTGAGATGATTTTGGTAGGGTCAGCAAAAATTTGATGAGGTACAAGTGCTGCTGACGTTTTTTCTTGATTTAAGTAGATGACTTTTATAAGAGATTTTCCTTTATTCTATACAAAAATTATAAAAAAAAGAATTGTAAGATTTGAAGACTGAAATTTGAATCGCCTTTTCAAGGTTAACTGCTTCCTTGATGCCAAATATATCATTTTGATGCACCAAAGCTGATAAAAGTAAAGTAAAAGCCAGGTTAATTTAGAGGCCGCAGTCAAACCCTAAGAGATATAATCGTACGGTACACCTTAATTTTCGACGAGAAGCAATTGTTTTCCAAGGAAGTTCGCGAACCTTTTCGGGTACATTAAAATACCGTCATGTTCACTCCGGTGCGTCTAGATATTTTTTTATACTGATGAGGTTGATCGCATGTACACGTGGTGAAAGAAGGGTTCCTGCCTCATGGTAATACAAATTTTTCTAATGTTTCTTCAATTTTTCATCTTTTGGTGTCTGTAGTCTGAGTTTGAGTATTTACAGTAATGTACTATTGCTTAATCTGAAACAGGCATTTATTTGGGTTAATTAGAATTAAATACTCAGACCTGAAGATGAATTTAATTCTGATTAATCATTGAATTTGGGCCGGTGCTGTTCTTTTCTCTTATCGGCATTATGGCAGTGGTTTTGCTTCTATGGTGATGTTAATATTACTTGAATTTTTTATTATTACATTTTTCTAATATATATATATATATATATATACCGTAGCATACTTAAAAAATTAAGGATACTTTGCAAATATGCAAATGCAAAAAAATGAGTAAACCTTTTATTTTTTCTTCTTTATGTATGTTGTCCAAGTAGAAATTGTTTATAGATATAATCTATCTATTTCTTAAGAAACATACATTTTTGTGCTTGCTTCTACAAGTCACTTGGACTTGAGAAAGAGTTTTGAAGAAGTGAACAAATCCATGATTTAGGCTTAGACCTTGCCCACGTGTATAGCATTTGTGCTTGGATTTCATCTGGTTTTCTTTTATCGATTCCATACCATTGCTTTTTAATGATTTTCTTTGACTTGATGATTCGAAATTTGTATTTTTTTCCCAATTGCTTGAAGATTTGCTCATTTATTCTTTTATTTTGTAAACTTGTTAGAAAGTTAGGTTTTTCGAGTTACAGTTTCTCACTTTTCTTTCATTGGACTTTCAAACTTCTATTATATATATATATATATCAAGGGGATTAGTACCTTAAGTACGTGCATTACATATATGGTTTATAAAAATACTTTCATCTAAATGTGTAGTTAAACATTTTTTTCACCCTTCTTTACAACATGTATATCTTCTTCCATACCTTAACTTATATATGGAACAAGGAGAAAAGGGGGTATTTTATACTAATTTAGTGCCTGCTTTATTTATAATGTTTACTGATCAAGTTTTTTAAAAATATTCAACAGCTTGTCGTATAGTCTTTTTGATATCACATTTACATTTCAGTCTTTCTTCTTTTCATCTTAGCTTTACAGAACATTTTCGATTAATGATCAATCTCATGTATATATAATACAAGTAAAATAAAAAAATTTCAATTATATATATATATATATATATATATGTTACCGGCAATGTATGAAAGCCGGCATTCTATAAAATACCTAGGCATTTTATAGAATACCGAAAACTGGTCGGCAATCTGTGAAACGATTAACATTTCACGCATTTGCTGGGCATTCTATAGAATGCCAAATGACAAACCGGCAAAGTATAAAATACATCTCCAATTCATTTCTTTTTCATACTTTGCCTAAATAGCATTTGTCATTCTATAGAATGCCTAGGTATCATATACAATGCCTAGGTTAAGTATATGATAATTCTCATATGTCATACTTCATATTCTCATATGTCATAAAAACGGCCGGTATTCTATAAAATGCCGGCATTTCATACATTGCCGGTAACATATATATACATATAAATATAACTGCTATTCTAACATAATTTCATCTTTTCTTTTTGCAGTGTTCCCTGTAACAGGCGAATGCTTCCAAGATTACTAATGCTTGATCATCCTATTTTAATCAATATGCTACGTCAGACTAAAACTTTTACATTACCTGAACTTCCTAAACAAAATGAAGCCCAGCCGAAAGTTCAAAGCGGAAAATTTTCAATATATAAAGGCCTTTTTCTGGCAATGTTCTCTGGTGTTTTCTATTCAACGGTTGCTGTAATAGTGAAAGGAATGAAAAACATGCATCCAGGACAACTGGCTGTCTATCGCTTTATTTCTATACTTGTATTCTCTCTGCCTTCAGCTGTTGGATGCCAAGAAAATATTTTAGGACCAAAAAATCTCCGTGTGTTACTTGTTTTAAGAGGCTTATTCGGGGCTACAAATCTATTCCTCAATTTTATTGCTTTTAGATATCTACCATTAGGGGAAGCAGCCGTCATAATTTTTAGTGTGCCTGTGTTTGTGACTGTTGCTGCAAGGATATTTTTAAAAGAACCGTGTGGGCTGTTTCAGTCTATAACTGTTTTTCTTGCTGTTATTGGAATCATCCTTACAACCAAGATTCCTCAAAAATTATCTGAAGGTTCTCCTCCATATACCAAAGAAACTCTCTATGGCATTCTTGCAGCTATCGCTTCACTTCTCTTCAGTACTTGTCGGTTCATCGTTATCAGAAAAGTGAAAAATGTTCACCATTCCATCATTATGTTCAATTCAGGCTGGGTAGCCACTATCGAGACAGTTATTCTTACATTTATCTCAGGAGATTATAAGTGGCATGATTGTGAGATTCAGGGTTGGTACATTATCATCCTTGGTCTAGCTAGTTACATTGGACAAACATTGTTAACTATGGCTCTACAATGTGAATTGGCTGGTCCAGTGTCCACCATGAGAGCTGCTTCTGATATCGTATTAGCTTTTGTGTGGCAGACTGCATTGTTCCATGATGCACCTGATATTCTTAGCATCTCAGGAGCTGCTCTAGTAGGAGTATCTGTAATATTTGTTGGTCTGAAGAAATGGGCTTCTACTTTACCACCAGAATCATCTCAATTAAAATACATCAACTGGATAAACAGGTGATACATGTTAAATATTAGAAATCAATTTTTGTATTGGCTCAAATCTAAAACTGAATTTGTTTTCATAGAAACTGTATAAAAATATCATTTCCAGCTGTCTTTCTTTGTATTAATAAATAAATATTATACTAAAGAATGATTTGGAATAGACTATGCATGGTAAGATTGGGTTTGAACTTTAACCTTCCTTAGTCATATGCTACGATAAATAATACCAAATGTACCAAGCGTGGTGTTAATACTCGTACTTTGATTTAATGTTAAAATGACCAATGATTGGTACAATATAACACCACACGTTCGAATACCGAACGTATCCCGATAAAAATAATTCTCCATTAGATATTATGGATACTTAACACATAAATGATGAAAAAAAATTAAAAATAGTGTATTTTAAATAATTATTCTTGATTAAATATGGAATATTATCATTTAGTACATCATCTGGCTTCTTCTAACATTTTTAAAGTGTTTAAATACAAATTTCTAGTCTGCCCTATGGTTAAACTCTGCATTTTATTCACTTACAATCTTACTATGGCGTTAAGCTACGAGTTTTGTTCTGATTGTGTGACCCTATTGAGATGGTCTCTCTTAAAATTCTGGAGCAAAATCATAGTTACTACTACTTTTCTTAGAAAATCTGATGTGGGCAACACATGACTTTCCTTATATAATGTAATGAATTTACTACTTTTACAGTAAAAAAATAGATTTTTCTTATAGTAGGTACTAATATTCTTTTCAAGATATTGAATTTTCGACAATTAGTCGTCATTTTCATTGATTTAGCGTCATTTTTATCCAATTGGCGAGATTTTCGTTAATTTGGCAACATTTCAAAAAGTTGCCAAGTTGGCGATATTCCGCCAAAATCTCGCCAAGCGTTATGGACGAAGAAATAAGTTATTCTTACAGCAGATAAATGACTATTGGCGTTCAAATACAAAAGTATTACGCAAAGTATCTTTTTTCATCAATGGAACGAGCTAGATCCACGAGAATGATGTCACCCAATTTATCGCATGGTATTACGTATGAAAAGTGAACATGTTTCTCAATAGGAAATATTTTTATTTTATATGACTTTTTGCTAATTTTTTTGAAAAATGTGCAATATCTCGAGAATGGTTTATGTTAGCGTTCTAAAATTTATGTCAATCGTTTTCTAATGAAAAATTACATAAGAAATGTCTATTTGCGTAACTTTATTAGTGGTTTTGATTTTTTGGCGATTTTTTCAAAATTTATTCGAAAATTTAGGGGGTTCCGAACATTCGATATCGTATAAAAACAATAGGCTTCCAGTGTTTCCGGATTGTGATTTTTGTACCATATTTGGTTCGAATCGGTCCATTCGTTCGTCAGTTATCGTCTCCACAGGCTCACTGACACACACACACACACACACACACACACACTAACAGACATCACTTCAAAAATGTTTGAATCGTGATCAGGGATGCTTGAAACGTGCTCTCCCGTCAAAAACTCGAATTCGAATTTTCGACCCCGTCACAATACTTTCCTTATACATTATGTATATAAGGAAAGTAATAAAAAGGAATAGCGTCTTTATTGTCTTTCCACGAAATAGTAGCTGCACCGGAAGGATATATTACAGTGGTGCTAAAAATGCATCATCCGAAAAATTCAGTACTTTCAAAATACATGTTTAATAATGTCTAACAAACTTAAATGTTTCATCCTATCTGTATGTACAACGATGTATCTTTTGATTCTTATTTGAAAATTTCAAGTGTTATCACCCTCTAGCCATTATTATGGGACAGTAGTCATTACTCCATGTCATTTGACTTTTTGCTTACGGGTGGGACAGCGTCCATGCCAAACGAAGAACCTCTCAAAAAGACAAGTATTTGACATACCCTATCCCAAACAGTTCGATCCCCCTTTGCAAACGGAGTCTACCTGTCTTTTTCGGAGGTTCTTCGTTTGGAATGGAGGCTGTCCTACCCGTAAACAAAAGGTTAAAAAAAATTAGCAAATTATATATTTTTTAAATTATTAAACATTTAAAAAATAAAAATAGCAGTGTTTAGTTTGATGGTAATAGCTTACAATTCCGCCCCGGTAGCACAATGGTGTATCGTCAGCTGCCAGCACGAAGACCCGTGGTACGATTATCAGTTAGGGCAGTAATATTCTTTACAAAATGTCACATTTTCTCATTACTTCGAAATATTTCACACATACATATTCCTAACTAATGTTTTTACATCCCTGCATACCCTTCTCTTCAAGGTATTAATCAGTATTAAACACTTTATCGCCTTTAAATGTGTCACTGTCCTGCTTCTTCACCAAAGTCATGGAAATATGTGGATGATGCCATTTTTGAGCAGCACTTCAAATTGGACCAATAATACCGAAAATAGAGAAATAAACGGGGAAAAATCGGGAGGGGTGCTTTCAAAAATTGAAAAGCTGGACTTGAGTAAGATCATTTTTGATGATTTTTACTTTATAATGTTAATTTACAGAGAAAAATACGGCCTTTAATTTGATGCAAGAACAACAATGTATATGCGTTTGATTTACACTGAGATACACTCGTCAAAAGTGAAATTGCAACACCATGAAGGAATGAACGTAGCCATATGCAAATCACATTACCAGTAGAAGAGAGAGTCTTATGCAAATGATGAAGTTTTCGTGCATATCGGGTCACGTGACACCCTGTTTCGGGTGATAAAGACCAGTAGATGGCTCGTCCCGTAAATGCTATCAGCGACGATTTGCAGCAGCCGAACTTTCGAAAAAATGAAAAAGCAATGCCTTGAAGACGTCAGCGACCTATATACCAGCAGTTAACGGCTCGGGAACGAGATTGTACCCTGGAGTTGCCTGATGTGGGTTTATCGATGCGTGCAATTGCCATGCGTGTTGGGCACGACGGGAGTACCATCCTGCGATGTGTAACACGATGGACGCAGGAATATCAGAGAACGCGTCTAAGAGGGAGTGGATCGAACAAGCGTACGACAGAGCGCACAGACCGGCAGATTCGCCGAACGCCTCGTCGAGACCCGTTCGCAACAGCAAGTGACATCCAAAACAGCCTGCCAGCATCAACGGCTGCACTTAACCACACCAGTGCACCCAAATCATTCGCAACAGGTTGTATGAAGTGCAGCTGCGCGCACGGCGGCCAGCCACTGGGGTGCCATTAAGCGCTCGACACAGGGATGTAAGTCTGGCGCCGTGTCGTCGTCATCGCAACTGTACCAATGAATGGCATCAGGTATTTTTTAAGGATGAATCGCGCTTCTGCCTATGGAGGAATGACAGCTGTAGACGGGTGTGGCGGCTTCCCGGGAAAGCGTCACACCAGCCGTACACTGAGCATCATGGTTTGGGGCGGTATCATGTTCGATCAGCCGTCAGCTCTGGTGCACATTGCAGATAATCTGACATCGGACCGCTAAGTCACACAAGTTGGGATGTCTGTGGTTCGATCACTGGTGCAGGCCGTCCCCGGCACGATATTCCAGCAAAATAATGCCACACCACACGGCGAGCTCTTAATAGCCTGGGCTGAATTCCTGTCCTTTCTTGGCCGGCAGCCTCGCCGGATCTCTTACTTTCTCATTGAGCACATGTGGGTCCTCATCGGACGTCAGGTGCACCGGGGACAACCAGTATGTACCATAGACGAACTGCGTGCCGCAGTGGACGCTGCTTGGCAAGGATTGCCCCAAACAAACATTAATACCCTCATCGATGATATGCCTCCCCGTTTAGAGGCCTGTATAGATGTCCGTTGGGGCCGCATTTTTTACCGAATAAACAGGTCTCTTTTGCATATCTTTGTTTTTCCTTTTATTCATTTGCATATGACTCTCTCTTCTCCCGAACCGCGATTTGCATATGGCTAAGTGCATTCCGTCACGGTGTTGCAATTTCACTTTTGATGAGTGTATATACAAAAATCAGTTACGGCAAACAACTCACGATTAAAGAGAGAGAACAAAGATGTGGTAATATCTGCAGATACATGTACCTCCAAGTGACATTCGGTTCTGCAATCATGTTGGACCAGAAACATAAAACAATGAATGTCAGACATGAGAAACCGACGACGAGTAACAATTGTATTTTGCTCCTTATTAATGTCACTGTTATCTAATCAATTATGAATCAGAAGAATAATTTTCTTAACTTGTCTGACTAGAATGAGAAAAGGAATGTTCATGTCTTTTCTGATAGGCTGCTAGAAATTTTGCTTAGTTCAAGGCTTCGCAATGATTTTTTTAAAATAGATTCTGATTTTTTACCGTGACAGATTTTTATCGATACAAATTTTTAGAATAATATTTTTAAAAATTTTTAAGTATATTTTACATAATTATAAATCATTGGATGTAATTGTATACAAACAGCGACGTCTTAAGCCAACCATTTGTTAGAGTCAAGTATTCACAGAGTTATATTTTTTTCAAGTAATTGAAAGTCTATTAACTGCTTTGAATTTCCTAATTTAGACCAGAGCGTTGGGAATCGAATTTGGGTTCTTCGAATGCAATCCCCGTGCTCCCTCCCCTGTCTTAACAATCCTTGTTTCTAAAGAGGGATTGTTTTGAGGAATACATCATTTTAAAGGCAATTTGTTTGAAGTTTGGTTAGAGTTCAAAGTATATTACAAACATTTTATTCTCTTTGACCGTCTTTCAAAACTTCACCATGATTGTCAGCTTTTTTATATGAAGAACAATTCGTTTTCTTTTAACACTAATTCTATCCGCTTAAAAATATCCTTACGATGGTGTGATATGCACTGTAGTGGAGAATGTCTAATCGTACACCTTCTTACCTATGTTACGCCATCTGTACTAGAGAGGAGGGGGGGGGGGAGAATCAATTCTAGAAGAAACCTAAATACATCGATATACTAAATGCCTTGAAAATATACTTAATATAAACTTTTTAAATAGCCTGGAAAAAAAGCCTCTATTTGGGGGAACATAGGATAGGAGGATACAAGAAAGAAAACGACTGACTCTCGCCCTGTAATGGGGGAAAAAATCGGAGCTCGGATGGCTGTAAATCGAGTGTGATGGATGATGGAGTGTTGGATAAACGGGAGTTCACTGTACTACGTAAATGAGTCACATGCTGTTCTATAATGAGACGACAGATGATTCTTAAATGTTATACTTGCGGTATACTTAACTCGACAGTAAAGAAATATAGGTAAACTGTAAACCTATATAGTTTAACTATTTAATGCTATAATAATTAAAAACTAAAATTTTGCTGTATTAAACCGTTGGTTTGAGTTCAAATCAACCGATTACTGTTATTGAAATTCAAAATTATATACTTGTTCCTTCATATTTTATTCATAAAAGTATTCTAAGTGGATATTCAAAATGATTTATGCTGCTATCAAAACCATCTAGTTAATATGCTCATAATGGGCGTAAGAAGACAAAATTGAGTTCAAGTCAGCATTGCCGCGAGTATAGATTTAAAGTCCCGTAATATGGCAGGGTGAGTAAAATTATGTATATTACTCACTAAAGCCCGCCTGAACATCGGCCTAAAACCACAGGTGGTCATTGCATCATTTGCTCTTCTAAAATCCCCGGTTACACACAGGCCATGTATTTTTCTTGATCATTAAAATTCACTATTATACGTTACTCCCTAATGAAATATTATTTCTATATAAACTTCTAGCAAAATGCAATTATTTTATGACCCCCGAGATCCCCTAACAAAACGTAACTGCCTCGCAAATAGTGAAATTCACTATGTTTTGAATATAGCGATCTTTGGGGAATTATAATTTTAAATTAACAATTTCCCCAAAGTGAGAGTTTATTTAAGAAATTATTTAAATTTTTAAAATACCGAATTATCATTATCTTGGTGATATTGCCTCACAGTTGTCAAGTTGGCGATATTTCTCCAAATTTGTGACAAAGGTCGCAAAGGTTCGACGTGATATGTAAAAGGTATTATCGTCAAATTCAGTCTCCTAGTGAGGTAAGCAGATAAGTGCAGAACCGAATTTTAGACTCCTTTATATCCTAAGCACGAAGATTTTTTGCTGCCCCGTCATTATTGTTTTAATTTTTATTTAAAAACCTATCGAACATATTTTGTTGAAATTTATTTTTTATATATTTTATTGAATAATTTGAATATTTCCTAAAATTTTTGAAGCAGTTTATGAATTTTAATGTTGCTTAAAAAAACTTTGAAAAATTAGGTTCCGTGGGGTTCAATGTATTTCACTTTTTCAACCCGGGTTCAATCCAAAACTAATTGGGTGATATTATTCATTTACATTCCCATATGTCCCACAGACCGTCTCAACAATATGCTAAAATTTCATTTTGATTAAGTAATTTTTATGACAGTTATCGTTCGAACGGGCATACAGACAGACACATAGAATGAACAAAGTCCTAAATCCTTTTCAACTATGTTGGAAAGCGTTAATAAAGAGCACATGGGATTTACAGCAGGCAGTGAAATATTTATATAGCTATTATTAAATTGCGCTATACAATTATGCAATTGGCTTTTTATGAATTGAGTGTGGGAATGTTTTTTGTTCAAACCAGGCATTTCGGAAATTGAGTAGAGTTATTTCCATTGGTATTGTCAACTTAGAATTGCGTGAAATATAAGTTAATTGGGTACTTTGAAACAATTCTACATGTTGCCATCCGAAAAAGCACAAATGTGCAACAAATTCAACATTATAAACTTTGTGCCGTAGACCTTATGCATCATTTTTTAACTGTGAAAGAAGTAAATTCACTGCTTTATATAGGCAAACATTGTTATACGCTTTTAAAAACAAACATTATTATACGATTTCCCCACTCCACACTGTTTTTTCAGAGTTGAAGCAATTGCTTTTTCTAACATTGAAAATAAATGTTATTAATAATAAACACTATTTTCGGAGAAAATTTCTATACTACATACTGCACAAATTATACACGTACCAACAGTCATCTGTCGTGTAGTGGTACGCGTTTTATTTGTTGACAACCACTGATCTAATCTCTATCCACAGACAGATGTTGTAATATTTTGTAATAGAAAAATGAAAAATGTGTGTTGTAAAAGAAAAATAGATGTTGTAATATTTTGAATAGGAAGTGACAGCTCCTGAACTTGAAGCAAAAATTTCTTCGTAAACCTCTCTTATACCTTCCGAAATTTGATGCTTAATCATTCCTTAATTACGCTCTATCTATATAGCCATAGAAGAAATAGATGCTTCAAGGAAAATATTTGAACCTGGAGGGGAAAAGGAAAATCCCTTTCAGAATTTAATACTGAATCTATATCAGTTATCATTTTATACTCAGTCTAAAAAAAATGTGTTAAGGAAAATGAAAATTTTTGAAAATGAACCGAAAATGGGAATTCTTAGTGAATCCCTTCACTTCCTTAAAAATATGATGTTGAATCCATATCCATCGTCAAGCTCTATCAGTGAGAAATAGATATTTAAAAAAAAATATATATATATTTTGTAGAAACATAGCTAATAAATTTGCTTGCCACCAATAAAGCATTTGTTTTTGTGTCTTTTTAGTTTCCTAAATTTTGATGTGAATAACATCTATGGTTGGAGTTTCTCTAGTTGAAAAACGGAGCTTTACGGAAAATTCAAACATTTTGAACGCTTATACCCTCGAACCTAATAAATTAAAATGCAAATAATTTTCCTATTTTGTCGAAAATAGATTGCAGATTATAAATTCTATATAAAAAATAATTTCAATATTTTAATATTTTGAAATTTTTTATTTTAAAAGAACTTTAAAAAATAGCTTTCCGAGCGAGTGTTTTTTTCATTTTTCTAACTTTAACTCGAAATATATAGTAAACTATAAAATATAGATATAAGTAGTGAACGATAAAAATGTGTACCAGGAAATTTTGTATTAAAATATATATTTATTATTAAAAAAGACGCTTATAGTTTTCAAGTAATCGTCTTGCCAAGTTGGAGAAGTATGAAAATTTTCAGTTTTTCACGTTTGTAACGTAATGCTTATATCTTAAAAACTAAAAATGATAACTATAAGCAATGTACAAGAATTTGTAGCTCTTTGAAAGTCCTAAAGGGGATTGGGTTCTTTTTCTTCTTTCGATATTACAAAAGTTGAGTTTTGTTTCACAAAAAGTTATTCATATAAAATCATTTCGGTTCTATCGGAATGTAGCTATCGCTGATTTTAATTTCACAATTTCAGTTTGAGATATCACATCGTAATGCCCAGTTACAAAATTGAAACATCGCTGTTGCATTATTGTAGGATTAGATTCAATTGGATGCTTATAAAGAATTGATTAAGACGTTGGCGAAGTTTGTATTTCAGCATTCTTTTTCATGACACGGTTCTGTCATTTAGACAATTCAAGGTTACATAAGAATTCAGCTTTTTATAATATGTTAAGCAAATTTTGATATTTTTTTACATGTTTTAGACAACAGGTTAAACTTTTCTTTTCTTTGCTTTGTGTTTTCTATCACCAATTACTTTCACGCTTTTTTACATTTTAACAATTGTCTTTTTTATATATAGGAGTATCACTTTTTGTAGGTAAATGTTAGTATATTTCTTCATCTTTGTGGGATGCATAACCAAGGATGTTTAAACAAAGAAGAAAATTCTTGTTGAAAGGCGAATCATTTTTCATTTTTCCTTGAGTTTTTTTCATAAGAATTTGGATTACAAAAAACCCAGCATTAAATATAGCTGTAAACTTTGTTGCATATTATTTAAAAATTGTATTTTTATATGAAAAAAGTTAGCCTTCAAGCTAATTGAAAGTATTTTCTAATTATAAGTATTATAAGCGCGTTAAAAGCATCATGTCGTGGATCTTACACATTTTTTTTTTTTACTGTGAAAGAAGTAAATTCATTCGATGATATAGGGAAAGTCATGTGTTGTCCACACCAGATTTTTTTTCTCTGAGAATATGTTAAGAAATATGTCGATGTACTTACTCTAAGGTATGTAAGAAAAGATGTTCCCAAGGTTTAAAATTCTGATGTGGGCAGCACATGACTTTCCCTGCAGACACAAATTCATTTGCTCTAATTTCTTTAAAAATTCATTAAATTGAGTTTGATTACACACACACACACAAAAATAAATAAAAAAAGATAAATAAAACACAAATTTGCACTTTTCATTCAAATTTTGTTTTTATTTGTAACTGAACATTTTTTTTAAAGGCGGCGTAACAAAAATACGAAAAAATTCATATATCTCGATAACGGTTATTCCTAAAATAATGGGGTTGCTTTTATTCTTTTTCTCGCAAGAAATTAATTGATACATTTGAACATTTAATCGATACATTTCAGCATACGTAGTCTTATTTTAGATTTTGACGATTTTTTCGGTCCATTTCGTAAAAAGAGGCAGGTACTTCTTTTTCGAATCGTACCAAAATCTAATCAGCACCAGGGTATCACACAAGAAATTTATCTACCAAATTTTGTAAAATTTGTTCAATCAGTTTTCCAGATAGAGTGAATACAATCGATTTTTGCAGGCCATTTCGAAAAAAGAAAAATGTAATATTTTTATCCCGAATCGTACCAAAATCTAATCAGTATCAGGGCTATACACAAGTAACTTACCTATAAAATTTTATGACATTTAGTCCATTAGTTTTTGAGTGAAAGGGGATACATACATTGCACAGACAGACACATACATAGACGTCACGCTAAAATTTTTTTTGTGTGTGTTCTAGAGGTCCCAAAACGTGGAGATCTGTCGAAAACTCGAATTGCGATTTTCGACAGGATTCCAATATTTTCCTATACATTACTATGTATTGCACGGAAAGTAATAAAAAGAAGATACCGTGTCAATCCTTCAGATTTATGCATTAACACAATATTCAGAAAGCTTTTTAAAACCATCACACTAACTTTACGGTAAAATATCATAAAACTACCGCATCTTTAAAAGTTTTAGTTCTAGTATCCTAAAAGTAGTCGATCTCATTTATTGACTTGTGTGAAAATGCATATAAATTGACTACTCGCTTGACATAACTGAGAATTTTAATTATTTTCAATATTTTTGTGAGGCTATCAAAATGCTTGCCAGTTACGTAGTATAGCCAGTTTGTTTGTTTGGGAACATCATTAAAAATTGTGAGCCATCTATAAGGTATAAAAAGAAATGTAAGGTGTGCAGCACATGATTTTACCTACAGGCTCAAATTCGTTTTATCTTTATTTCTTTAACAATTCATTAAATTCAGTTTAATTACACACAATAACAAGCATAATTGTTTGAAATGATACGGACTTGAATTTTTCATTCAATTTTCGATTTCATTCGGTAACTGAACGTATTTTCAAACGCGGCGTAGCGAAAATGCGAAAAACTGAAATATCTGGCGATTACTCCATTATTCTAGTCCTAGAATGAGGAAGTTGATCTTATTATTTTCATTGTCAAAAATTACGCGCAAAACACAAATTTATTTCAAACATTTCAGTGTACGTAATCTTTTATTTTAGATTTTTACGATTCTTGCGTACCATTTCGCAAAAAATGGCAGGTTCTTTTATTTAGAATCCTACCAAAATCTAACAGCACCAGAGTCACCCACAAGTAACTTACCTATACAAGTTTGTGAAATTTGATGACTTAGTTTTTGAGTTAGAGTAGATATATACATTATTTAAACAGACACGCACACACACACACATAATTACACTTGAGTTACGATTTTCGTCCTGATTCCAATACTTTCCTTATACATTACCATGTATTATAGGGAAAGTAATATAGCATTCAAAGCATTCCTGGATTTATTTTTTATTTTTTAATAATGAAAACTTAAATAGTTCATATATGTATTGTAGTCATGTATGTTGTTCATGTCATGTATGTCATGTATATATTGTAGGGAAAGTAAGTATGCGTTCCGAAGGACCAGATAGAACGATCTGTTTGGGGACTCTCAATTTTGGTCTATTATTACGTCGATGATTTTTTCTTCGGCGACGCTCAGAATTATTTGAAAAAATTTCTTAAAATTCAAATTTATTGAAAATTATTAAAATTATTAGCTCTGGCATTCTAAAAATAATGTAATACATTTTCTTGTGTGCAAATGCATATAGAAAGACTAATCGTTTGACATGAGCAATAATATAATATCTTTTTTTGACTTCTAGGTAGGCCAGTCAAAATGGATGCCTTTTTCGTATCATAGATGGTTCACTTGTGTAAAAAAACATCATATAAAAATGTCAGTAGACTATAAGTTATCCAAAACATATGTTCCTAAGGATCAAGTGGGGGAGAACTTCTTCATTTTGAACTTGGTAATATTCGGAGTGCTTTTGAATGATACCAGTATTCTACCGAAATTACAAAAACCTTTCTATATCTGTAAGCATATCTGCATTCGTGGTATTCTGGAATTCTATTTGATTTCTTGAGTAAAATTGTAATGAATCAATTGTTAGACTCAGTATTGTTTTGAATACTATCTGTATTCATAAGGAATTCCTAAAAACTGCAATTGTCGTCGAAATGGTTTATTTTAAAATCTTTTTATCATAACCAAAATATAGAAATTCTATACAACTGGTCCAAGCTTAGATAGAAAAGAAATTAAGTATTGCGTATTTCTAGTGCAAATATTAATCCGTTTAATATATTTAAATTTGATGTAAAGGAATAAAGAAATTATACATTAAAATCTGTGTTTACTTTAGCACTGTTCGAAATATAAGCAAAAAAATTGCTGTAGCGTGAATAATCTTCAAAAATAGTTTTCAGGTGATCATAAAATTTATTTTGTAAACAATTCTAAAAGATAAAAACAATATTTTGATAAAATGAAATTCATATCTTGTAGTTACAACACCATATTTAGAATCAAGCAGCCATCCATTTCAATTTTTTAAAGTAGGGCGACTCCGGTGGTAATGTGGATACCCATTTTTTCAAACCGATTAAAACGACTGAAAAACTCACTAGAACTGCACCAGATATGCTGAAAATATCAGGAGTGTCAAAAAATAAAAACGTCTGCCATACGAATCCCAAAATAATGTCAGTTGCAGCTCTGGTTGTGGATACAGTAGCCGCATGTTCAAGTTGCAGTGCTAAAGTCAACGAAGTTTGTCCCAAATAGCTCACTACTCCAAGTAGAATTATGTACAATTTTTCAATGCCGCAGTTATGCCATTGACAAGATCCCATTAAAATTGTGAAGCATAATGACACTATGAGGGCTATGCAACCAGATGAAGAAAGAAGAATGGAATGATGTGTACCTTTCAGTTTTCGCGTGATAATGTAGTTGCCGGTATTGGTGACTAAAGATCCACTTGCAGCTAAAAAACCAATTATAGTATTTTTGGTATAAGCTACCCCGGTTTTTGAAAACTGCAGCGGAAGTCTTGTGGTTAGAATAATGCCCACAACAGTAAGTAAAATCGCCAAAATTTGAACGAGTCCAACAGGTTCTTTAAGAAACACCCTTGCTGCAATTGTAACAAATATCGGAACGCTAAATATAATTACTGATGCTTCACCCAGAGGAAGGTATCTGAAGGCAAAGAAGCAAAACAATGTATGTCCCGCTACGAAAAAACCACGGACAACAAGCAACAGACGAAGTCCTTGAGGACCCAGTAAATCTTCACCACTCTTCACTGCTTCAGGGAGTGAAAATGCAAATATACCAACAAAACGATAAACAGCAAGTAATTCCGGAGGAAGGTGAGATATATGTTTCACGATAATTCCATTAAAAGAGAAAAGTGTTCCAGAGAGTATAGTCAACACAAGTCCTATATATGTAAGATATTTGTTGTTTTTTTTCCTTTTCATTAAATCTTCTGTTTCTTTACCATTTTTAATAGAATAGGATTTTTTTCGTTGAATCATTTCAAAAGATATTGTTAAAATGAGTAGAAGAGCTTATTAGATATTGCTGGGCAGGATCATCTGTAAAGAAAAAAAAACTATTAGCACTGTCATACAAAATCAATTTCAAATCAATAACAAATGAGTTGTATGAATATAGCAAACGAAAAGGAACTTTCAAATATTATATTTATTTAGTGTGCAATTTTTGTTCAAAGTAAATATTTTAAACCATTCATACAACACCTTTTTATAAGAATTTTAACATATTCTTTTCAATTTCTGATGGAGGTCTAGTGGCTGTAATTGGAAATTTCTGATTTATTTCAATGAAATTTAAAAGAAACTACATTAAAGATAATTAAATTGTATGATTCTTTTTACAAATAAATTTAAACGGAAAACTAACTCATTTGTCCACAAATTAAAAACTGTAACTGATTAACGATTTTTAGTTTTCTTGTTTTGCATGTTTTCTCTTTCTTGCAAGATGATTGTGTTCCAAAATATAAAATATCCCTGTTTTCATTTGGTTGGAAATTATCCAACCAAAATTGTTGGAAATTTAAATAAACGCAAAGAGCATAAAGATTCAAAACTGGCAAAACTTCAGCGTCTAATTATTCACATCTTTGTAGATTCGAAAAAGCAAGTCAACCGTTATCTTGCATATTTCAGTTTTGCCATATTATGGAAAAAATTCCCCAGTCTCTGGTTCATACATGGAGCTTTTTCCACTAATTTTCCCCTAGTATACATGTTTGATAGAAAACATTATGCTTTTTAAAATATTCAACGAAATAATAATAAAAAAAAAAAAAAAAAAAACTGTACTATATCCTTAAAGTTTGTCTGTCTGTTTGTCTTTCCAGATATACAAATCCACATCGTTCAAACAAGCTTTACCAAATTTTGCATGCTGACTGAAACGGTGAACAAGAATCCCATAGTTTTGATGTTTTGGAAGCGGTAAGCCAAAGAGTATCCTACGGCAGAACCCTTCTTGCACATCACACGTCAAACGCCGTTTTATCGCCAGTTCTAGTACACTATTCTTGCAACTACTTCAAAAGCGGAGGGAAAGACGAATTGTTTTTAATCCGCGATATTGTTCAGGAAGACCGATTAGATACATTTATATCCGATTATTTAAATCATGTATTATGTACTTTTTGGTTTTAAAGTAATACTACTATGAAAATACATGTATTTAAGAACTTTTCGTACTGCACACAGATTATTTGCAATGAATTTAAGAAATGTTCCACACACACGTATATAATTTATTATTTAAATAAAACGATTATATGCGAGATTTCGTAGTAAATATATGTGCAGGATAAATATGTTGTTAAATACTTATATAATACAAGAATTAGAGACGAAAATTGAAGATTATTTGAAAGGAGGGAATATTTGTCATTTTAAAAATGCAAAATTTGGGACATTTTAAGGAAATTTGTTTGACATTTTCGGTTTGTGGGAGCAATAATTGTTACTTTTCTGACATACCTAGTATAATGCAGCGTATTTCAAGATGTGTTCCGCGGAACCCTTGGGATTCTGCGACGTGATAGCTTCATGTAAATTGTCTTAAATTTAAAAACAAGTAAAATTTTGATGCATAATTTGGATAACAAGGGATTTTTCTTATTTTGGGGTTCTTCCATCAAAATAAATTTCTAAAGGGTTTCACGACAAAATAAGTTTGAAAAACACTGGTGTAATGTATAGGAAAAGTATTATGACGAGGTCGAAAACTTGAATTCTAATTTGTGTTTTCGACGATAGAGCTAGTTTCAAACACCCCTGAAATCGAATCGAATGTTTTTAAAGTGAAATCTGTGTGTGTGTGCGCGCGCGCATGTATATTAATTTATGTGTATGTATATTAGTGTGTGTATGTGTATTAGTGTGTATGTGTATGTATTTGTGTGTGTGTGTGTGTGTGTGGGTGTGCGTGCGTGCGTGCGTGTGTTGCAAAGAACGTTGCAGTCCCAACCGGGAATCGAATTCTGGATCTTCGAATTGGCCAGCTGATGCTCTATCACTGAGCTACTGGGACGGAATTGCAAACTCTTATCTCCAAAGTAAACTCTGCAGTGTATGTATATTAGTGTGTGTGAATTTTCGAATGAAATTTTGAAAAAAAATCATAAAAAATCAGACCTTTTAATATTATTACATAAAATATAATTTTTTATTTAAATTTTCATTAGAAAATGAATAACATAAACTTTGGGATACTAGCATGAGTCATTCTTGATATATTGTACGTTTTTCAAATAAATTAAAAAAAATGCATGAAACTGAAACTGTGCAAACTACTGTGAAATATGTTCCCATTCCATGTGCAATATTATGTGACAAGTGTGTTAGCATCATTCTGGTATATTTCATTCAGGAGAGAAGACACTGTTTTGCAATAGTTTTGTATTTTGACATCGAACAATTCGCCAAATGTAATTTATTCGTTTGTCTGTCTGTCTGTAATGTCTGTCGATAAATTAACAAAATATCGTCAACTTAACATTTTATTTAAAATGTTGCCAAATTGGCAAAATTGACACCTTTAACTTATTTGATAATTCCTGTCCCTTTGGGGAAATTAATATTTTTGATTTAAGATATATTGAGTTTCACGGTTATAATTGTTTCAAATATAATATTTGCGCAAAATGAAAGTTAATTCGGTTAAGTTGTGAAGGACGCAAAGTCATTGACAAAGTATTTTTGACACTCCCACCCATTTTAGTCGCCCTCGAGAAAGAAAGAAAGAGATTCAGCTCCGTTAGGTTCTGTTCCGTTGTCGATACTATAAGCATGGACACCCATAGCACTTTTTCCTGGGGGTAAACTCAAGAATGATATGTACAATATCGACAACCTTGATCCCCATATTTGGGACCTTGAATGTCCAGGGGAGCGGAAGTGCTTCCTTTCCCTCCCCTATGAGAGGCCATTGAAAAGGCTCCCTGCTTATACTAGTAACCTCAGGACAGAACCTAAGAGAGTCAAAGTTTCGATTTCCCCAGTGGTGGTAAAATGGATTCGATTTCGATTTCGATGATTTCGATTTCCCCAGTGGTGGAGTCTTTCCAGATCCCACAAAAGTCTCCGTGAAGTCTGAAGCTTTACACACTTATAGCCACTACAGTAAACCTTCGGGTCTGTCGTGTGGTCTGGGTTTTCAACACTTATAGCCACATCTTCCGGACACGCAAACAACTGCTGTAAGCCCTAGGGTCAGTCGAGTGGTCTGGGTCTTCAACACTTATACCCATGGGTGCCCATAGGGGCGTTCAAAGTCACAAATGTAGGTATCAAGCTAGTCAATATTGTACGTCTCATTTATGAATTTGCGCTCTGAAAAATGTTCTATGGGAGTCCATAGGGAAACGCGAGGGGGGCACTTTCGCTCCCATGAACGTTCAGGGTCAGAAATGTAGGTATCAAGTTAGTAGATATTTACCTTTCATCCTAGAGTTTGGCTATCCCAGGAATAAGTTTTATGGGTGCCCTTGAATCCTACTCGTTCGTAACAAGGTCGACCTCTCCTGAAGTTACCATACTATATTTTGATTGTACTATATTTTGACACACACACACACTCTTTCGCTCTCTGTGTCTCCCTCCCTCCTCCCTTTCATCCGTGTTTTAATCACGTTAATTACATAAAGATCTACCTAATTCTATTTTTTTTTCAAAATGCAGCTATATATAGAATTTCGTGGCTGTACGTATTCTATTTTAAAATCTCTAATTTCGAATAATGTTTTAATCCCATTTATCACAAAATATTCTACCTGTTTCTATTTTTCTACAGAATGCATCTACATAGAAATTGTCATAGTGATACGTGCATTCGCACCTCACAGATACACACACACACACTGATGGAAATATTTCCCAAAATGTTCGAAATGTGTCCATGATGTCTTTAAGTGTATTTTTTTGTCTAAATGTCGTGATTATCCGTGAACTTCCTCTATACAATAGCATTAGAAAGTAATAAAATTATTCTTTAATTTAATCAATACTGAATTAATTTAGTTCTAATCTAAGAGATAATGCATTTAAAAAGTGTCTATATTGCTTAATTGTAAGTTATATATCCGCTTCTTTAATTTAGTCAATAATGAATTAATTTAATTCTAATCCAAGAGGTAATGCATTTCAAATGTGTCTATATTGCTAAATTGTAAGTTATATATCCTATAACAAGAAAGATCAATCATGCATAAAGCATTGATTATGAAATACTTTCCAACTTCAATGTAATTTTATACAAACATCTCTCAAATGCGACATTCCTCGGTAATATTTTTAAAATTATCACAATACTACATTAATTTATTATATTTGAAAACTTCATCGAAGAAAATGAACTTCATTCAAATGACGGCATTGAAATATAAATTGCCTGGTTTAAATATCTCTAAAATGCGATACATTCCTCGGTAATATTTTTAAAATTATCATAACACTGCAATAATTTATTATATTTGAAAACTTCATCGAAAACAAATGAACTTTATTCAAATGACGTCATCGAAATATAAATCGCCTCTATATAAAAGTAGCATTTCATTCATAATCATTTTTCCAATCGTTTGATTCATCACATAATACTATAATAATTTATTTTATTTAAAATTTTGAAAAATTGTTATCTACCATATTTATTTTAAAATGCGAAACCTTACTCATACGTAAAATAATTAAACTCTTGGAAAGATATTTATTATATAATATATCTCTTTTTTCTTTTTGGAGGATATAACGAGAGTCAGAATTTAATTGAATTTGTTTTTCTACCTATATTAAATATTTTTTATTTAAAAAACTATCTAACATATTTTACTGAAATTTGCTTTATATATTTTATGGGATAATTTGAATATTTTCTAAAATTTTCGAAGCAATTTGTGAATTTATTTTAAATTTGCTTAAAAAATGTTTGAAACATTAGGTCCCATAGGATTCAATGTATTTCATTTTTTCAATCCGGGTTCAATAAAAAACTAATTGGGTGATATTATTTATTTATATTCCCAAAAACTAATTGGGTGATATTATTTATTTATATTCCCATAGGTCCCACAGACCGTCTAAAAACATACTAAAATTCCAGAGAGAGAGAGAGAGAGAGAGAGAGAGAGAGAGAGAGAGAGAGAGAGAGAGAGAGGGGAGAGAGAGAGAGAGAGAGAGAGAGAGAGAGAGAGAGAGAGAGAGAGAGAGAGAGAGAGAGAGAGAGAATGAAAAATATTCCTGCGTATTCAAAGTTATTCTATCTTTTAATTTATTTTTATCCTCATATATTCTGTATTTTATCGTACAACTATGTAAAAATACAAATACTGGTTAATTATACTCATCATAAAGGAACCTTTAATCCTTTAATTTTAAAAATAATCAAAAATGCATATAAAATTTCACATTTAATAAGTTAGGGATTTGAAATTTATTTGCAAAATTAGATTATATGAGAATTGCAATGTTAAATAAATGTTGTTTTCAAATATTTATCACTTTATATGGTGTAAAAATGTTCGAAGTATTAAGTAAAATTGAAACTCAACGTCTATTGAAGTAGGGATTTAAAATTTCGTGCAAATAGATAATATGATTAAATCAACATTGATAAATGCCGTTTTCAAACATTTTTATTACAGGGGGTATCACAATGATTGAAATTTCGAATGAACGTGAAACTTGGTATAAAATTATATCTTATGATAAAATAAACATGGATAATTGCTGGTTTCAAATATTGAATACATTGGGGGGTGGGGGTGGGGGAGGGTACTATAAGCAAAAATGTTCAAATTTTTTAATCAAAGTGAAACTCCAGGTTTATAAAACATAGGGCATAAAATGTGTTACAAAATTAGATGATATGATAAAATCAACATGGATTATTGCTATTTTTAAATCTTAATTAATTTAGAGAGGGGAGTTTCATAGGTATATTATATGCCCTTGTGGGAGATAATATAGTTTTTGAAGGTAAAATTGCATTTTCTCTTATACAAATGTCCAGAAAAAATAGTTAGTTGATTGATGGAAATGAGCTGGTAGATTAGTGAGGAAATAAACTTGTTTGTTCTCTGGTGCATCATAACATAGAAAAATAAAATATTATTGTCGACTAAATATTATTAATTGATTTTAAAGATTCAAAATCTTATATTATGCATTTATGGGAAATATAACGTCAAATTTCTGAATATAAATTTACAATTTCGTACAATTCATGCAAATTAAAAGAAAATTATTTATTCCGTAAGACATCTATACTTATCGCTGGAATGGTGTAGTGGTTAGAATCTCTGGATGCAATCCAGGATACCTTGTTTCGTAACCTCATCCAAATTCCGCTTCGATACAAGTATCTAAAAATTCTAATACCAATTTATTAGAGCAATGGGTATAAAAATCTTCTACAAATTTTATTCATTACTAGCTGAACGTGTTAAGAAAATTTTGCAAATGGGAGTGTGGAGGGGAAGTTTGATACATTTATAAAATTTTCCAACAGATGGCAAAACAAACAAAACTGGCTAATTGCACGAGAAGGAAATGAAACAGCTTGTTGCGATTTTATTAGGAAAAAAAAAGAAAATGGTGCATTGCTATTCCACGGCTTTCAATTCTCGACATACTTTAGCACATAAGAATACATACCTCACAAATTTCCATATTCAAATTTCTTTTTGATGTATTCAGCGACGGCTGTGCTTATTTTGAATCGGGGATATTTCGAAAAATAACAATTTCGTAAAAATGAACTTCAATTTCATTAATACACATCTTATGTGATGCCGAAAAATCTAATTTCTAAAAACTGAGCTGCTAACCCGTACATTGAAAAGTCTAATTTCTAAATCTTGCACAACTTGTTATTACCTAAAATACATCAATTCCATTGCAGGATATTGGAGAATTAGAAATTTTGTTCATCTAAATACGACTTATATAATACACCATTCAAAGAAATTGGATTATCTGAATGCAGCTATGCAATTTATGGTTCTGCCTTAAATACGAACAATGTCAGCGCGGGGAGGTTGGAAGAGGAACACAATGTACCAGTACATCTGTAAGTGATGTATATTGATCTATCTATTGTTTTTGACTTTTTTCTCATCTTTAATTCTTTTGTTTAGTATGCTTACTTTACTGCTAGGTGATTTTTCATTTTCGTAGCTTTTGAAGGCACTTGCGTATTACGTCTAACTCGACCTTTATAACATTGACTGGATTTTTAATTCCGACGGCTCAGAATCGTGACGTACGTCATTTGGAATGTTTTTACACGCACGTTATTGTTGTCGCTGTAAGGGATGCATCAGTCAGAAGAATTTTTAATGAATAATACATTCTAGCATAAATTAACAAAGATTTATTAAATTGCATCGCATCGTGATAATCCAAAAATATATCGTAGCATCGAATGCGGGCATCAAGCGTCGAACATACGTGAACATCACGTGACGTGAACATACGTGAACATACGTGAACATCACGTCGAACATCACGTGACTCACTGCGTGCTGATGGCGCACGGTTAAAAGGATAAAATGGATATGAAAGAAAATAGTTCCTGGTTGATGCTTACAATCGGCTATCCTGCAAAATAGGCGCCCTCGTCTATTTTGCATCGGCGGTAGGCTTGCCATCTACATCCTCGAGGTCATAATGCTTCTCATCGTTCACTAATTTGAGCAACTTCAATTGCGAAGCATGTGCAGTAATTTCATAACTTTTACGTCGTCTCCGTCTTTGTCCAATATTCCGCAGATCAGATTCTATATGTGTCAGAGGGTAAAACAGTTTATATCGCTAAGGGTCCACGGTATCGTTCTTGTAGTTTCGTTAGCTGCTACCAATGTGCTCTAGCAAGCCCTTCATAAGGACAACATTACCGACTTCCTACTTAAAAGCAGGATAATGTCGTTCATCGTAATTTTTCTCCAATTAAGTAGGAAGTCAATAGACTCAGAAATGGTGTCTTTTGCTTTCGTCTGTAGGATTTTTGGTTCAAAATATCTCCCTTCTTCCGGTAACAGGTCAATTGGAAAATCATTAATTATTTCTGGTACATAACCATACAGCAATTCTAATGCAAATTTGCCAGCGAATTTGCTTGGTGTCCAGTTTATTTGACGTTGGGCTTCTGTCATAAATTGTCCCAATCCTTTCGGTTATCTTTATTACAATTGGCAGGAATCAAAATTCGATTTATTCTTTCAACTTTATCATCTGCTAGGGGTCGTTGACTACAAATTAGTGTGTGTTTAATTTTTCTTTCACTGCAGTATTCCGTAAATGCTTTTGAAGTAAAGCATGTTTCTCGATCAGAAATTATTCGCGCCGGAGCTCCAAAGTCTTTGATAAATGCATCTAAACATTTGATCACATTAGCTGTTATGCATGTGGAACAAACACGTAAAAGTATGAACTTCGTTAAGTTACCTATGATGACAATAAGTTCCGTGTTTCTGCGAGAACTAGCTGTAAGGGGTCTAAGAAAGTCAATATGGATAATTTCAAACGGTCGTCTCCTAGGGAGACTTGGATTTAATTTACCTTGAATTTTTCCAGCAGGAACTTTGTTAAAAGCGTATCTAACACATTGTCGTATATGCTGTTGTATGTAACTCCTCATATTTGGAAACCAAAATTTTTCTTAAATTAGATGTCTAACTTTATAGACTTCAAAGTGTCCAGCAAAATCGTGATAGAGGACAACTAAATATTTCAGCATGGGTCGAGGCATAACAAACAGTTTCTTGGTTGCATTACGATTTGTTATTACTATAAAGAATTCCGTTATCTAAACTATACTGATTGGTAAGTTGACGTTCTGCTGAGTTTCGGTTAATTGAGGGTTTAGTTATTGCTTTCAAAATACTTTGTACTTCCTTATCCTGAGATTGAAGTAAAGCTACCTGATCGTTTTAAGTAGCAACATACAATGTTGTTAGTGAATCTGTTAGTTCAACAGGACTTGTTAGATCGAATTCATCATTTGATGTAAATTTTTGTTCTGCTATACTAAAAGCATCAACATGGCACATTTTATCCCCTGCATGTTGTTTTACTTCATAGTCGAACTCGCTCAAGAATTCTACCCTCCAAGCTATCTGAGGTTTGAGATTCCTTTGAGTGGCAAGGAATATTATTGCTGAACAGTCCGTTACTAGAGTAAAATGTTTACCAATAAGAAATGGTGGCAAACATGCCATTGACCAAACAGCAGCAATTAATTTTAAAGGATTGGAGTGGAACACTGCTTCATCGGGACTCGTTCGACTGCTTACACAGTATACTAGACGTACATTTTTATCTTTATCATACTGCAGGAGCGTTCCAGATAATTCGACTGAACTTGCAGCTGTGTGGAATTCAGTTTAATCACGGTTGTCATAAATTTTAGGACTGGTTTTAGAAGTTAGGCGTAACTTTAATTCCTCGAACACTTTTTGATGATTCACAGTCCAATCAAATGTAGAATTTTTCTTCAACAACTGGGGTAAAGGAGATGTTAATAAAGCATAGTGTTCTATAAATCTGCGAAAGAAACTAGAAAGTCTTAGAAGTCTTCTCAAATCTCTTATATTTCTTGGTGGTGGAATTTCTAAGATTGCAGCAAGTTTTCAAGATTCAGGTTTTATTCCTTCGTTTGATATTAAGAGCTCTAAATATTCTATTTCTTCCATCGCAAATTCACATTTTGATAGTTTGAGTGCCACTCTTGCTTCATGAAGTTTCGTCAGAACTTTACGTAATCGAGTTATCAAATCTTCAAATGTTTTAGCGCCTATGAGCATATCATTGTCAATGCAAGTTACGATATTCCACAAGAGATTGCCCAGCGCCATTGTCATGGCTCTTTGGAAAACAGCAAGTCCATATGTTAATCCAAAAATTAATTTTTTTGGCTCATAATGGCCATCGGGTGTAACAAATGCTGTCTTGTGTTTTGACTCTGGATGTAGAGAAATCTAGTTGAAACCTTGTGAAGCATCAATAATACATAAAATATTGTATCCAGTCAATATATCAAGTAAGTCATCAATGTGCAGCAAAGGAAATTTATCTTTTACCGTTTGTACATTTAAACTGCGATAATCAATGACCATACTGTAATTTTCTGTCTTCTTCTTTACTAACAATACAGGACTACTACAATCCGAAGTACTGTTTTGAATTATACCTTAGTTTTTCAGTTCGAAAATAATTATTTGTAAAATTTTACGTTCGTGATATGACATACGATATGGAGCATATTCATAGCTGCGGCTTTGATGCATCCCAACTCATTGGTTTTCACTGAAATACAGTCTCTTAATTCATTTGAAAGATCACGCACCTTTTGTGCTTCTGATTCTGTGAGCTGAGATTTGACTTTAATTAACATTTACTGTTCACGAAATGATGGTTCCTGTTCTTCCAGTTGGATATGTAAACTTTCACAAAATTTAAAAGAATTATCAAACGTTTCATTTCCCTCACAATTATTTTTTGTAGTTTTTACGTAATTGTCATCAAAATTTTCTTTTTCATTGTTCTCTACTACTGTAATTGGAATCACATTTCCTCTAAGGATGACATGGTTTTCTTTTATGCGAATTTTACTGTTGGCACAATTTATGACTGGAAACACATGCTACCCCATTTCGAACATATATTTCATTATCTTGAGAGTTCCGTTCTTTAATACTACAGAAATATTAAAATATATCGCCATTTACAGAATTAACTAACTGTACACTATGAGGTTCCACAATCGGAGCTTTTTCATTTTTAAGTATTGCTTTGTAATTCGAATCATTTTCAAGTTCAAAATTTTTTTCATTTATTAACATGGAATTAACTTGTTTTCGTTCTAATGCTTGTTTTCGTACTAATTTGAATTTTTAATTCAATTTTCGATTTCATTCGGTAACTGAACGTATTTTCAAAGGCTGAGCAGCGAAGATGCGAAAACTGAAATATCTCGACATTACTCCATTGCTCTAGTCCTAGAATAATGGAGTAATGACTAGAATAATGGAGTCTTCCACTTCGTTATTCTAATCCTAGAATAATGGAGTTGATCGTATTATTTTTATCGTCAAAAATTAGACACAAAACAGAAATTTATTTCATACATTTGAGCATGCGTAATCCTTTATTTCAGATTTTGACGATTTTTGCGGGCCATTTCTTAAAAAAAGCAAGTTTATTTTTTCCAAATAGCACTAAAATCTAATAAGCACTAGAGTAAACTACACGTGACTTATCTATCAAATTTTGCGAAATTTGGTCAATTATTAATTTAGTTAGAATGGATACAGATTTTTGTGGACCATTTCGCAAAATATGGCAGGTTATTTTATTTCAAATCCTACCAAAATCTAACAGCACCTACACGTGACTTACCTATAAAATTTTGTGAATTAGTTTTTGGGTTAGAGTGGATATATACATTACATAAACAGATACACACACGTCACGCTAAAAATAGTTTTTTCGTATTTTAGAGGTCCTAAAACGTGTTGATCCGGCAATAACCGAGGCCAACGTAACTGTTTACGTTGGCCTCGCAATAACTCGAGTTGCGATTATCGACCCGATTTCAATATTTTCCCTATACATTACCATGTATTGCAGGGAAAGTAATGTAGCATTTAAGGGCTTCCTGGATTTCTTTACTTTCCCTGCAATACATGCCGATATATAGGTAAAATATTGGAATTATGTCCAAAATCGCAACTCGAGTTTTCGACTGATATACACGTTTTGAGACCTCTAGAATACGAAAAACTATTTATAGCGCGACGTTTGTGTGTGTGTGTGTGTTTGTGTCAGTGAGTCTGTGTGTCTGTCTGTCTGTGCGATGTATGTATCCACTCTAAGTCAAAAACTAATGCACCAAATTTTATAACATTTGGTAGGGAAGTCACGTGCCCCTGGTGCTGATTAGATATTTCTACGATTCGGAATAACAGAGCTTGCCTTTTTTTGCGAAATGGCCCACATAAATTTTGACTGTATCCACTCTAGCTGAAAAACTAATAGACAAAATGTCTCAAAATTTGGTAGCTAAATCAGTTGTAGGTTATCCTGGTGTTGATTGGATTTTGGTACGATTCGGAAAACAAGAACCTGCATTTTTTTTTCATTTTTTTTCAAAATCATTAAATCTAAAAATTAAAGACTACATATGCTCTAATATATCAATTAAATGCTTATTTTATACGTAATTTTTGATGACGAAAAGAATAAGACCCACCCCATTACTCTAGGAGTTGCCGTTCTCGAGTTATTTTAGTTTTTTCACATTTTCGCTACGACACCTTTGAAAATAAGTCTAGTTACTAAATGAAAACAAAAAAATCTAATGTGGGCAGCACATGGCTTTCCCTGCAGACTCAAATTCATTTTCTCTTTCTGTCTTCAATAATTTATTAAATTGGATTTTAATGGCACAAAATAGCATGCATAATTACTTGAAATGGCGCTGAATTTGCGCTTTTAATTCAATTTTCATTATCCTTTAATAACTAGTCGTATTTTCAAAGGCAAAAATGCAAAAAACTAAAATATCTCGGGAACGGATATTCCTAGACTAGAGTAAAGGTGTTGATCTTATTCTTTCCATCACCAAAAATTACGTATAAAACAAGCATTTAATTGATACATAAGTACACGTAATCTTTTATTTTAAATTTTGACGATTTTTCGCAAAAGGCAGGTTCTTTTATCCGAATCGTACCAAAATCTAATCAGCATCAGGGTAGCCTACACATGTTTTACCTGATAAATTTTTATGAAATTTGGTCAATTAGTTTTTGAGTTAGAGTAGATACATACATTGCACAGACAAACAGAGACAAACAGACAGACAGACAGACAGACACACACACACACACACACACACACTCACACAACACACAACACAGACGTCGTTTTTTCGTGTTTTAGAGGTCCCAAAACGTGTAGATCCGTCGAAAACTCGAGTTGCGATTTTCGACACGATTCCATTACTTTATTTACACATTACCATGTATTGTAGGGAAAGTAAAAAGGCAGAACATGACTTTCCCTGCAGACTTATATCCACGTTCTCTTTATTTTAATTAAATTTATTTTACTTTTAATTCAATTTTCGTTCTCATTTGGTAACTGGACTTATTTTCAAAGGTGGTGTAGAGAAAATACGAAAAAGCTAAAATATCTCGAGAACGGCTAGTCCTAGTATAATGGGGTTGGTCTTATTCTGTTCTTCGTTAAAAATTACGTATAAAACAAGCATTTAATGTATATATTTAAGCATACGTAGTTTTTTATTTTAGATTTTGACGATTTTTGCGGACCATTTTACAAAGAAAGGCAGGTTATTTTTTTCCGAATCGTACGAAAATCTAATCAACATCAGGGTGACCCACAAGCATTATCAATCGATTTTTGTGAAATTCGGTCCATTAGTCTTTCAGCTAGAGTGAATATATGCAATTTTTGCAGGCCATTTCGCAAAAAAGACGGGTTCTTTTATCCCAAATTATACCTAAAACTAATCAGGACCAGAGTCTCCGACAAGTGACTTACCTACCAAATTTTACGAAATTCGTTCAATTAGTTGTTTAGTTAGAGTGGATAAAAAATCTGTATAGACAGACAGATACTCAGACAGACATACAGACACACACATAGACGTCACGCAAAAAATGGTTTTTCGTATTCTATAGAGGTCTCGAAACGTGTAGATCGGTCGAAAACCCGAGTTGCGATTTTCGGCACGATTCCAATACTTTCCCTATACATTATCATGTATTGCAGGGAAAGTAAAATGAATTAAAAATGCAAATTCAGCATTAGTTAAAGTAATTATGGCTGTTATTTTGTGCAATTAAACTCAATTTAATGAATTATTCAAGAAATAAAGAAAAAATAAATTTGAGTCTGCAGAGAAAGTCATGTGCTGCCTACACCAGATTTTTTGCTTTCACTGCAATACATGTAATATATAGGGAAAGTATTGGCATCATGCCGAAAATCGCAATTCGAGTTTTCGACTGATCTACACGTTTTGACACCTCTAAATTACGAAAAAAATCACTTTTATCGTGACTTCTGTGTGTGTCTGTGCAATGAATGTATCTACCTTAACTGAAAAATTAATTGACCGAATTTCATAAAGTTTGGTAGATAAGTCACTTGTGGGATACCCTGGTGCTGATTAGATTTTGGTACGATTCGGAAAAGTAGAACCTACCTTTTTTTTTCGAAAAGGCCCGCAAAAACCGCCAAAATCTAAACTAAAAGACGACGTGTGCTGAAATGTATCAATTAAATGCGTGTTCTATACGTAACTTTTATCGAGGAAAAGAAAAAGATCAATCCCATTAATCTAGGACTAACCGTTCTCGAGATATTTGAGTTATTTTGCATTTTTGTTACTCCGCCTCTGAAAAAACGTCCAGTTACCAAATAAAAACAGAAATTGAATTAAATTAATCCCATGTTATTTTGTGTAATTTAACTCAATTTAGTGAATTATTAAAGAAATAAAGAGAAAATGAATTTGAGTCTGCTAGGAAAGTTATGTGCTGCTCACATCAGATTTTTTCATTTTTTAATAATGAAAACTTAAATAGTTCATGTATGTATTGTAGTCACATATGTCATTCATGTCATGTATGTCATGTATGTATTGTAGGGAAAGTAAACATGTATTCCCAAGGATTAGATAGAACGATCTGTTTGGGGACTCTTAATTTTGGTGTATTATTACGACGATGAATTTTTTTCGTCGGTGTCGCTCAGAATTATTTGAAAAAATTTCTTACAACGAAAATTTGTTGAAAATTATTAAAATTATTAGCTGTGGCATTCTAAAAATAGTATAATACATTTTTTTGTATGGAAATGCATATAACAAAACTAATCGTTTGACATGACCAATAATATGATTTTTTTTTTAAACTTCTAGGTAGGCCAGTCAAAATTGACGCCTTTTTCGTAGCATAGACAGTTCATTTGTGTGAAAAAACATCATATAAAAACGTCAACACACTATGAGGTATCCAAAACATATAATATGATGGAGTATATTGCTTAACAGATGTTAGCAATATTTCCAATTGTTAAGTTATAGTTGCGAGAAATATAAGATACTTTGCCAATGTTGTCATTTAGAAAAGTATACAATGTCAGTATACTTTTCAATGTTAAATACATTGTGTCGTGAATCTTGTCTATCATCAGTTAGCATTGAAAGGAGTAAAGCATTTGCATTATTTAGGGAAAGTCATGTGCTGCCCACGTCAGTTTTTTTTTTCATTTTTAGAAGCTTGAAACTGACACGGATTTCGCTACAGCCGCATAAGCTGCGTTTATCACCAAATAGCTATGTGCTCTTATGATTTTGGAGACGTATAACCTATGTTGAGATGCCCCGTATTTAGTTTCAATTGCCCCAGATGAAATTAACCCATATAGAATATAATACTTGAATCACAATATTCATGATACGTTCAAACATACTGTTTTATTTGGAAAGATAAATATGTCGTAAGATCATATACAGGATGCCAATTGTGTCGTTCTGTGTCATATGTAAGGACCAAGATATAGAAATAGGACCAAGATATAGAAATTCTATAGAAACTATATATGCCATAAGCAAAAATGTTCAAATTTTTTAATCAAAGTGAAACTCTAGGTTTATAAAATAAGGGGCATAAAATGTGGTACAAAATTAGATGAAATGATAAAATCAGCATGTATTATTGCTGTTTTTGAATCTTTATTATTTTAGAGGGGTGGGGTCATAGGTAATGACTAGTATATTACATACCGGTGTGGGAAATACTATAATTTTTTAAGGTAAATTTGCTTTTTTCCTTATACAAATATCCGAAGAAAAATAGTTAGTTGATTGATAGAAATCAGCAGGTAGATCAGTGAGGAAATAAATTTGTTTGTTCTCTGGTGCGTCACAACATAGATAAATAAAATATTATTGTCGACTAAATACTATTAATTGATTTTAAAGATTCAAAATCTTATATTATGCATTTATGGGAAATACAATGTCAAGTTTCTGAATATAAATTTACAATTTCGTACAATTCATAGAAATTAAAAAAAATTATTTATTCCGTAACGCATTTATCTTTATCGCTGGAATGGTGCAGTGGTTAGAATATCTGGATGCAATTCAAGAAACCTTGGTTCGTAACCTCATCCAAATTCCGTTTCGATGCAAGTATCTCAAAATTTTGATATCAATTTATTAGAGCATGGGTATTAAAATATTCGGCAGATTTTGTTCATTATTAGCTGAACTTGTTACGAAAATTTCGCAACTGGAAAGGTGAAGGGGAGGTTTGATGTATGATACATTTATAAAATTTTCTCATAGAGGGCGAAACAAAGTAAACTGGCTAATAACCCGAGAAGGAAGTAAACAGCTTGTTGCGAGTTTATTAGGAAAAAAAAAGAAAATGGTCCATTGCTATAGCACGGCTTTCATTTGTCGGCATACTTTTGCACATAAGAATACATATCTCACAAATTTCCATATTCCAATTTCTTTTAGTTGTATTCAACTCAGCGACGGTTGTGCTCATTTTGAATCGGGGATATTTTAAAAACTAACAATTTCGTAAAACTGACCTTCAAATTCAGTAATGCACATCTTATGTGGTGCCGAAATATCTAATTTCTAAAATCTGCTAATCTGCACACTGAAAAGTCTAATTTCTAAATCTTGCACAACTTGTTATCACCTAAAATACATCAATTCCATTGCAGGATATTGGAGAATTAGAAATGTTATTCATCTATATACAACTTATATAACACACCATTCAAAGAAATTGGATTATCTGAATGCAGCTATGAAATTTATGGTTTTGCCTTAAATACGAACAACTTCAGTGAGGGTAGGTGGGAAGAGGAACGCAGTGTACACCTGTAAGTGGTGTCTATTGATCCAGCTATTTATTGCTTTTGCCTTCTTTCCGTATCTTTAATTATGTTGTTTAAAATACTTATTTTACTCCTAGTACATATTTCATTTTCATTAACATAGCTTTTGAAGAAAAACATCTAACTCGTCCTCAGAATATGACATTGTATTTTTAATCCCTATACGGCTCAGAACCGTGACGCATCTTATTTCGAATGTTTTTACACGCACGTTGTTGTTGTTACTAATCTTATTTGTCTGAATCTAGGCCAGAACAAGTCTGTAAAGCCAAAGTTCGTGGTAAAGGGAGAACGATTGTAGCTTCTGTTGATCTACAGACCCCAGGCATTTTAAGGTAAGATTAACTTCTGCCTAATGCCACTCAATTTAGACCGTAACCTATTATTGGGGGATGGTAGCAATAGGGACCGTAGCCTCCTAGAGCTTTTGAACCTACATATTAATTTGGTACATATGCATACTCCGCGTAGACACGGACATAGTTTTGGGCAATGGCACGGATCGAACTGCCGACCACCGTGTGCGATCCACTCAATTTAGACTACTCGCTATAACCACTGGAATATCCCGGACCATTTTACCTTTAACAATCGTTTCTCTCGAAGTCGGATCAAAATTCTGCCAATTTTTTTTTTTTTGCCATAAAGTTGAATCAAATGTTTAGTAATACAAAGGTGATGTTCGATAGTAATGTAAACGTAATGTTTGAAACATAGTAATGTAAAGGTAATGCTCGAAACATAATAATGTCTTAAAAACTGGACCTACATTGGAGATAAAACCAGCTTATCTATCCTTCAGAAAGTAAAAATCATCTCCCACCAGCATGAAATACACTTTCAGTGGATCCCGTCCCATGTGGATATTCACGGAAACGAACTGGCGGATTCCCTTGCTAGGGAGGGACTGGATCTTCCTGTTCCTGCTGCCGAGGAGCTTACTTACCTGCACAGAATACTATATTAGTCTGTGCTTACCTGGAACTATTCTCGAGGCAAAAGGCCCAAAACAAAGAAAAATGGCTTCTGCCTCCCTCTCACTGCTGGTATAGGGGAAATAGACCAGGACTTTCTCTGTCTCTTCCTTGTGACAGGCAACTCAACACTTGTCTATCCCGGCTAGACAGTGGACACTTGAAAGGCCTGTTGTATTCTGGAGGCCAAAAAATTTTTCCCATTTGCACTAAGTGCCGGCAAGTCCAGGCTTCGTCAGAACATATTTTGGACTGTCTCGGGCTAGACAGGGAGGACATTTATGGTTCTCCCCTTTTGGTATCGGATTTTATTAAAGTCAACGGTTTTACTGATCTGATCTGACTCCGTCAGACCAGATGGGAGATTAGCAACAACACAACATAATAATGTAAAGGTAAAGTAAATGTAAAGATAATGTTCGAAACATAATAATGTAAAGGTAAAGTAAATGTAAAGATAATGTTCGAAACATAATAATGTAAAGGTAAAGTAAATGTAAAGGTGAAGTATTGGGGCAAAAAATCCGATCTTCGGATATTTATGAATCAACGCATTTTGAACATCTTTGAATACTAATCAACCATTTTTTCAATATCTGTGGCACGATATCTCACGAATAAATTGATAAATCCAGTGAAATTTGGTGTGATTATTTTAATCTGTTAACGTGAAAAGCGTATTGATTTTTTGGGTAAAGGACCTAAAAAGGTTCTCAAGTTTTCGAGCATTTTTTGTTCAAAAATCATAAAGATTAGTAAAACAAAATTATGTATAAATTTTTGCTGTAATAGTTATTTTGTATATAATTCTTTATTTAAAAACAAACGCCATATGTCACGAACCTCTCTCTCTCTGTTCATGCCAAGACGACTGGAAAAAAGTTTATTATCAGTCTGCCATCTTGCTTCTTCGATTCGAGGTTTGTACCGCTGGCCCCCGCAATTTGATAGTACGGAGGTCAGGTGGCGGAAACTGGAGGGTTTTATCCTTCGAGAAGCAATCAAGTAGAGAAAGCCTCGGCAACCCTAACGCAAGACCGGAAAGAGAAGTCATGTGACTTCAGGAACTCTTCCCGCCCAGAGCTTTCCGTTTCCCCTGTAGTTCAATGGGAGAAGGTGAATGGCAAAGCGTCCTTGAAAGAAAAAATACATGTTTTTAATTATTTCTGCTACCCTAAGCTTTGGAGGATAGAAAAACACTGTAGGAGATATTCCTGAGCTTAGTGAAGAAATTATTCCATCAATGTATTTATAAAAAAATATTCATTAAAACATCTTAAACTGCGTTTTTCTACATTTTGGCGATATTTGGCGGTTTTGGAAAAACGAAACTGAGAAACCGCGCGCTTTGGATGCGTGCAAGGAATTGTGCTTCCTAAGATATAATTTTAAGGTTGCAATCCGGGGTATTTTTTATATCCCGGGATATCAGAAATTAAATTTTTTCAATTTCGGTATCCCGCGGGGTTAAAAATATCCTTTTACTTCATTTTATAGATATATAGATATATTTTAATTATCTTGCGTTCTGATTTATTTGTCTATAAATATTATGTGTATGTGAACGATAATAGCATGTTGAGATTCTTTATGACAAACTTTTGGTATAACGGAAATTTGAATATAATGAGAACATTTTTATAAAAAAACAATACCTTTAAGTACTTCTTCGCATTTATAATAAACATTGATATACTACTTATAAAGAGCATTAGACAATAGTTAACCGTCTGAAATAATACACCTTTAATTCGGCAATACAATATATTAAAAAAAATCTAGTATAATAAATGTACATGTGTACTTTGACATATGTACTGGAAAATGTAACTCATTGATATCGAACAAATTGCATATAAAATTTATAGGTAAAAGCATCCTAAATTAATAACTGCATTGCATTTGGCATACTGTATACATTTTATTATAAAAGAAGTTTGTATGCAGTACGTCGCTGACTTCCCTCGCGTTTTGACGTCTCTATGGAAAAAAATTCCAGTTTTCAAATCGTAGTTTAGGCATATCACATTGTTATCAAAATCATAAAATAACTTAATGAGTTATTTTAATATGTTTTTATTTGGTCTGAATCGGAAACAGAAAGAAAAATAAGTGGTAGGAAAAGTATGTTTTAAGACCTACTTCATTAACACAATTCAAACACTCTCCGCAAGATGTTTGTGTTGTGTGCATGTGTGTGTGCGTGCGTGTGTGTGTGTATGTGCAGTGCATATATGTATATGTGATTGTTAGTGTGTGTGCTTATATGTATGTGTTCTTGTGTGTGTATGCGTATTAAAAATAATTTGCTATGACAATTTGAAAAATAAAGCTAAAACAGTCGTAACAAAATTTGAAAATTAATGTGTAAGAAAAGAAAGTGTTCCAGAATCTTAATCCACGCATTTTGAAACTGTATATTTTAGAGAATTAAAAATACGTAGTTTAAGATTCTTAAAAAAGAAAGTTGCGTCAATGAACAAACTACCACAATGGCACACATTTACAATTTTCTGGAACTGCTACAATCCGCCGTTCTAGCGCGAATGTGCCAAATCTGGTTCTCATTTGTAGCAGCGAAGGGGTCATGCTGGTCAGGCATTTCAGATCACCAAACAATGGAAACGCTACCTCTAGTGATTCTAGCTCTTTGGTTCTATCCTTCGAGGAGTAATCAAGTGATTTTACTAGCTCTTTGGTTCTATCCTAAATTGGCCCATAATGACTTTCACACTTCCCGACCCTAATTCATCATTAAATGACACCCCGTGTGTCTTCGAATTTCATTCCCAGGCAAAGAATATACATATATATATGTCCCAGGTTCAGAAGAAGACGAAGAAACAGGAGGGATATTTCCCCTATGTTTTTGGTCCCTTTGGTCAGTGTGTCACTAAACTCTTCACAGTTTTTGTTTGGACAAAGGATTTAGCATATTGGACGAAGAAAATAAATAATTAAAACAAGGGTAAACATGACGTCCTAAATAGCATACATAAAATCGAGTCTTCTGGGTAAATTGTCATCTTTTTATGTCATTCTCAATTTTTGTCAATTGCTCAAAAGTATGTTCTCTACTGATTAAGAAATTAAATTAATTGTGTCTATCTTAAGAAATGAACGAACGTATTAAGGGATGTTTATAACATGCAATGTCTATAGACTTTAACTCGGAAATCCGTATTTGTACGTAATAACCAGAAATCCATCTTGAACGTGTGCCATCTTAACAAGAGTCCACTATATTTCATCTTTCTTTTATTTTTGTTCTAAGAAAACAAGTGTTTGGTTTTCGAGATTTCCTTGTATGTTTTGGTATAATCTCTACTAAAAATCCCTATATCTGAGCTCAAAGGAGATGGCACTCCCCCCCTGAGTGGTAATGTTTCATGTCATTCTGGGACAATGGAATGGTGGGGTGGGCGAATCGTCTGCGGTGCCAATAGGTAGGAACACCAACAGGAGGGGAGGGGGATAGCGGCTGAAGAACGAGGGACTTGCTTTCTGGACTTTCAACTAAAAGGACGATGGGACTCTAGGAGTCCAAGTATTATTATGTATGAATAATCAAGAACCTGTGTACATGTGTGAATATTCAGGTGTAATAAATGTGTTGGTATGATTCTAAGAAAGTGTGCTTAAGAATGAAAGAGGAAAGAATACTCGAGCTGGCTCAAGGCGATCAGCATTAAAAATAGAGTCACACTCATCATTTATAAAACGCTAACGTGAGCTGTTACCAAGATATTTTGTGTTTTTGATCTAAAATGAAAAAAATAAATAAATATCTATAAATTTTTTTTTGCAATCATGTTGAGAAAAGAAGTTTGGTTTTGAACGTTGACACTTTTTTTAGTGTCAACGTTCACACTTTTCTAAACGCATCGTACAAGTTAAGATATTTCAGATTTCCACGTGTTAGTAGTAGTAGTAATAGTACTAGTAGTGTGGCAATTGCCCGCATCTAGTTTTTGGAGCACAATAACTAATAACTATATTCGTAAAAACGGTTTTGTGATCCGCAATTCCCAGGTTTTCTTCAGCTACGTAGTTCGACCTCACTTTTCGATAAGGTATGGCTCCTAAATAGTAAATATATATATATATATATATATATATATATATATATATATATATATATATATATATATATAATATATATACATATATATATATATATATCCATATATATATATATATATATATATATATATATATATATATATATATATATTATACATAAATATAGTACATTTAGGAGTTTTAAGGTACAGCGTCCCAAAATCAGAGTGCTTCCAAAACCTATTTTCAAAATTAATATATGGGATGAAAAGAAATGGCTTAATTAGACGTCGTTAGACTCCAGAGAAAGCTGTGTGATAATCACATCCGATTTCCTCTTTAATATATATAATGTTTTAATGATATGTCGAAATTAATGTCAATCATATCGTATAGCAATGAGATGTTTTTCACACTCTCCGAGCGATCTATCATTGCAACATGGCAAGTAAACAAACTGTTTGTCGCCATCGAAGGTTTGCTCAAAGTTGCTATATCATGCTGCGCAAATATCATTTGTCTGTAGAATGATATTAATTACGGTTATGTGTCAGGTTATGTGTCAGGTATGCCATAATAAACCTGTTTACACTAGAAACTTGAGCGTTTTTTTTCATTTATGTATTCCGAAACGTGCTGGGATCACTCAGATCATAGAGCCAGTGACGTCGCCAAAAGTGGAGTTTTGGGGGCCATAACCCTTTTCAGAGACCCATCTGAAACCATTCAAGTTCGTAGAAATGATATTTGAAGAAATAGGAAACAAGATATTGGATTACCAGAGACCCACCTGAAACCATTTAAGTTCATAGAAATGATATTTAAAAAAATAGGAAACAAGATATTTGGTTACCAGAGACCCACCTGAAACCATTAAGTTCGTAGAAATGATATTTAAAGAAATAGGAAGCAAGATATTTGATTACCAGAGACCCGCCTGAAATCATTTAAGTTCGTAGAAATGATATTTGAAGAAATAGGAAACAAGATATTTGGTTACCAAAAGCCCTCCCAATATTATTTTCTGACGACGTTTCTGCACAGAGCATTGAACTGCTATTCAAACAATCCAAGTTCGATTCCTGTTTCCAAACGTTATGCGCTCTCGTAAAATATAGATTGCGTACAGGCTCATATATGTGTGAAGCCTTTAAAATGAACAGGAAAAAATATCCGAAGTGAGAGTCTTCACTCCACTTTCTCATACATCGTATTGCGTGTTTATCACGCTCTTACTCCCGTTTGTATCGTCATTAATATTAGCATAAAACCGGAGGATCGGGCAATCAAGAGACTTTCCACACGAAACAATTGGGCATTGGACTCTAAGCCAAACTATAGATATATATATTTCAAAATCAAAGACAACCAAAAAAAGCTTTAAAAAATCCTTTAATAAAATCCCCTTTCCACGATGTACAAAATGTATACGGTCAAAGCGCTTTCGGACTATATCGATATGCCCTGGCCTATAGGACATAGTGATGTTCGAAAGAGTTTTGGCCGTGTAAATTTTGTAGGAAAGGAGCTTTTATTAAAGGATTTTTAAACCAATTTTTGGGTGTCTTTGATGTTGAGACTTAATTAAAGTTGACGTGTATCCATACTATATATATATATATATATATATATATATATATATATATATATATATATATATATATATATATATATATATATTAAAATAACAAAAACTAAAGTGCAGGAGTGTGAATCAGTAACCACAGTATCAAACCGCTAGCAATATAAAAGCGTGTAGTAAATAGCAAAAAGGAACGAGGAAGGGCCGGAAAAGTAGAGCTCGGTGAGGCCAGGACAAGGAAAATATATTAAAGAATGGTATATCTGCCAGAAACGTCTTCAGGGGCACATTCTAGACAGACATACTAAAATCCGTTGTTTCTATGATTGCATAAAAACACGTGGTTAAAAATATTATGCATATATATATATTAAAATATATATATATAATATATATATAATATATATATATATATATATATATATATATATATATATATATATATATATATATATATACATATATATATATATATATATATATATATATATATATATATATATATATATATATATATATATTTTAAAAATGCGTTCACATTTACACAATATACACAGTTAACCACCCAAATTGGGTCCAAATTCCAAATAGTTTCAGTTATTTTTTAGATTAAAATGGGTCGTGGCAAAATATCGTTTTTCTGTGTTCACATCTACACCCGTGATACTCTTATTGTGTTTCAACAATTGGCTAAACGCATTGTATGAGTTTAATGGCTAAACGCAACATGTAAGTTAATTGTCTAAACATAGTATATGAGATAGGAAACTCTTTGCCAAAATAAAACGTATTATGTCAGAAATTGAAAATATCAACAATTCCCGTAATCTTTAAACTCGAAGTCCGTAATTAATATAATTCAGTCAAAAATACAACAATACCGTTCATTTATAAGATACAATACCGTTCATTTATTAAGTTTTATATTCATTTCACCATATTTAATCATCAAATCCGAAAAAAAAAATATAAAAATCGTCTGCTGTATAAATATATTAGCAACTGATTTAGCAATTGCTAAGCAACACGATATAGGAAAGCGTCTTTCTCATAAAATGCTCATAATTAAATAATTAACTAGTTTGATTTTGTAATATTCTCCATTGTTGAGTAAGAGTCTGTGAAAAATAACTTATGGTAATAGAGTTTCCATTTACCTTCACGTTTTAAAGCAACGATTTCCAACCTTTTCAGTTTGGAGTAACCATAGAGTTAGAGAAGAGAGGAAACTCTTATAGAAGGTTCGCTTTTCATTCATATCTCTAGAACCCCTAGTTCTAGAAATTCGAAAACTAGATTAAATTTTAAGTGAGGCTATTTCCTTCCTTATACTCGTATAATGCAATGAAATTACTTCTTTAACGGTGAAAAAGTAATGAAAAAAGTTCTTTTTAATTAACATTTTACAACATAGTTGAAAGTGTTTATGACTTTGTTCATTCTGTCTGTCTATCCGTTAGCACGATAACTGCCGTAAAAATGGCTTTATCAAAATGAAATTTTAGTATGTGTTTCAGACGGTCTGTGGGACCTATGGGAATATAAATGAATATTATCACCCAATTAGTTTTTTTATTGAACTCGGGTTGAAAAAATGAAATACATTGAAACCTTTGGGACCTAATGTTTCAAACATTTTTTAAGCGAATTTAGAATTCACAAATTGCTTCGAAAATATTAGGAAATATTCAAATTATCCCATAAAATATATATAAAAAAATTTCAGTAAAATATGTTAGATAGTTTTTTAAATAAATATTATTTAATATAGGGAGAAAAACAAATTCAATTAAATTCTGACTCTCGTTATATCCTCCAGAAAGAAAAAGAGAGATATATTATATAATAAATATCTTTCCAAGAGTTTAATTATTTCATATATGAGAAAAGTTTCATATTTTAAAATAAAAATGGTAGATAACAATTTTTCAAATTTTTAAATAAAATAAATTATTATAGTATTGTGATGAATGAAACGATTGGAAAAATGTTTATGAATGAAATGCTGCTTTTATATAGAGGCGATTTATATTTCGATGACGTCATTTGAATAAAGTTCATTTGCTTTCGATGAAGTTTTCAAATATAATAAATTATTGTAGTGTTATGATAATTTCAAAAATATTACCGAGGAATGCATCGCATTTTAGAGATGTTTAAACCAGGCAATTTATATTTCAATGCCGTCATTTGAATGAAGTTCATTTTCTTCGATGATGTTTTCAAATATAATAAATTAATGTAGTATTGTGATAATTTTAAAAATATTACCGAGGAATGTATCGCATTTGAGAGATGTTTGTATAAAATTGCATTGAAGTTGGAAAGTGTTTCATAATCAATGCTTTATGCATGATTCATCTTGTTTATATTTAATATTGCATCCGTCCTAAAACTGCTTTATTTTTGCGTATTTTCTGTGCATCTATATTCTGCGCCAACGCAATTACAATATTTTTCAGTTTAAATGATCATTAAACTTTGATTGTTTCTACAACGAAGCCTAATTTTAATGGATGCAGAATTTATAAATAATAATTTTACAATAGTTAATATTTTTAACACTTTACAACATAGTTGAAAAGTGTTTATGACTTGTCCATTCTGTCTATCTGTCTGTCTGTCTGTGCGTTAGCACGATAACTGCCGTAAAAATGACAACAAAATGAAATTTCAGTGTGTTGTTCAGACGGTCTGTGGGACCTATGGGAATATAAATAAATAATATCACCCAATTAGTTTTGGATTGAACCCGGGTTGAAAAACAGAAATACATTGAACCCTATCGGACCTAATTTTTCGAATTTAAAATCCACAAATTGCTTCGAAAGTTTTAGGAAATATTCAAATTATCCCATAAAAAATATGAAAAAAATTTCAGCAAAATATATTCAGTAGTTTTTTAAATAAAAATTAAATAATAATTACACCCTTTATATGAAGAAATCACGTGACCATTATATAAAGAGATCACGTGACTCACTTCAAAATAAAATATGGCATCCATCTTGTCTCAAAATCGTGATTTTTAAAGTTCTTTTTAATTCATATTTAGTGTTGTATCCGTCCTAAAACCGCTTTATTTTTGCTTAAATTCTATGCATCTACATACTGAAACAACTCAATTACAATATATTTGAGTTTAAATGATCATCAGACTTTGATTATTTCTACAACGAAGCCTAATTTTCCTTTATGAAAAATGTAAACACCAAAAGATATTGAATGAGTTGTATAAGAATTGTTGAATTTCTTTAACGCAAAATTATTTAGCTCGTGGAATCTGCATTATAGATGATATGAATGAAACATTCATTGATTTTACACAGAGAACCCAGACGAATTTTTCGATGAAGTTTTAAGCATAGAGTTAAATTACTTGTACCTCCATTGTTTTAAGTTTTTAAATGAAATAAATTATTATAGTGTTGTGATGAATGAAAGGATTGGAAAAATGTTTGTGAATGAAATGCTGCTTTTATATAGAGGCGATTTATATTTCAATGACGTCATTTGAATAAAGTTCATTTGTTTTCGATGAAGTTTTCAAATATAATAAATTATTGTAGTATTATGATAATTTTAAAAATATTACCGAGGAATATATAAATCGCATTTTAGAGATGTTTAAACCAGGCAATTTATATTTCAATGCCGTCATTTGAATGAAGTTCATTTTTTTCGATGAAGTTTTAAGTTTTCAAATATAATAAATTAATGTAGTGTTATGATAATTTTAAAAATATTACAGAGGAATGTATCGCATTTTAGAGATGTTTATATAAAATTGCATTGAAGTTGGAAAGTGTTTCATAATCAATGCTATATGCATGATTGAACTTTCTTGTTTTTAATTTTATGTGATTTTTTGATAAATTTATTTGAAAAATGTGCAATATCTCGAGAACAGTTCATGCTAGCGTTCTAAAATTTATATCAACCGTTTTTTATGAAAAATTACATAAGAAATTAATTAGTATTTAGGTAACTTTATTGAATGTTTTAATTTTTTGATTATTTTCTAAAATTTCATTTTAAAGTTTAGGAGGGTTCTCAACATTCGACTGCGGGTAAAAACAAAAGGATTCCAGTATTCACTGATTACGATTGTTGTACCAAATTATGTTCAGATCGTTTGATTCGTTCGTGAGATATCGTCTCCACAGACGTGTGTGTGTGTGTGTGATATCGTGAGATATCGCACACACACACACACTCTCACACTCACATACACACACACACACACACACACACACACACACACACACACACACACACAGGTTGGTTTTTGGTGGAAAACGAGGACGCTACGGGGAACCCACCAAACTGAGGACCTGCCAAATTAATGATTTTTCTGATATAATTTTCACATTTTAGGCATCGTGGGAGGAAGTTAATGACATATGTGGCAAGAAAATTTTAAAAATAGTTTTATTTCAAGTATGTATTTTTGCAAGGTAAACGAGGACCATGTTTATACACCGTTAGAATGCGGACCATGCATATACACCGTCAGAATGCGGACCATGCATATACACCGTCAGAATGCGGACAATGCATATACACCGTTAGAATGCGGACAATCCATACATACCGTTAGAATGCGGACGATGCATATACACCGTTAGAATGAGGCCCACGCGTATACACCGTAAGAATGAAGGGTAAGAACCTGTATATCAATGCTTGGCATTAGATATACAGATTCTTACCAAGGGTAAACGCACGTATATCTAATAACTAAGAAAATGAGGGTACGTATATCTATTAATTAGGGATCGTGAATACATATTTTTACTGAGGACACTGTATTTAAAACTGATAACTGTGTAATATTTATATATGTACGCTACAAGTGCTGCAACTTCTTTCATTCGAAACTAGTTGAAAAGTGAACTAAAATTACCTAAAAAAAAGATGCGTTCGTTCGTAGTTAGAAGAGAAGAAACATAAGAAATTATACATTCTGTAACACATGGCCTAATACATAACCGAATGAATGCAAAATTGAGAAAAACAGATTAAACATATAAAAGTGTATTATATACAAAATTCACTTATAAGGGGTGCCCCACAAAATAAGGATGGCTCTCCCATTGCATATACCGGCATCCATGGACCTGTTTCACGTTTATTATGCTCTCGTCAGCATGGAAGTTACAGCTCGTCAGCTGAAATGGCAGTTCAATGACAATTTCAGTCCTTCCATATGGCCCACATAAAATTGATTAAAAATTATGGCTGGGGTGTCTTTCATATTTTTGGGAACGTCCCTTATAGGCGGATTTGTGTTTTATGGAATTTGCCTTTGCAGCTTCGTGTGACCTGAGGTAAATTGCAAGCAAATGTTATTGCAACCATGTGGAAGGACTGAAATTATCAGTTCCCATAGAAACTCGCAAACATTATGTCACGTTTCGTACTATCATTACAGATTTCTGTTATTCCCTGCTGACGAACGCATAATAAGAGCGAAACACGTCCATGGAGGATAGTATCTGCAATGAGAAGTGTCTTCTATATAAAAATGTTTCTAAAAATTTTTAACTTATTTAAAAATCGTTATTTTGGCACGACAAAATTTTCGTTAAATGCTCTATATACGTATTAGTATTCATGAACCCGGTGGATTTTGCTGTATTACATACGGTCTGAAGGACAGATTAATGAACTTCGGGGTGGGATAGTCCAGTGGTTAAGGCATGGGGATTGTACTCGGAGGACCCGAGTTCGATTCCTAGCTCTGCCTAAACTGACCCTCTGTTCACGCAGAGTACGGGCACTTTTAATATGTGTGTTTGAAAGTTCTTCCGAGAAGTTGATGTTAAAGGAACGAGGACACGGTTCCTGTGGATGTCACCCCTACTGGGTTATGGTTGAAATTGGGTGGCACTATCCCTGCCGTCTAAAGCGACCGTCCTACTGAATATTTTGCAGCTAATATAGCAAAAGATAAATTTATATACTTGCGTATGTAATCAGACACTGTATTCTATTTATATTCCAAATCATTATAACACCTGTCATTTAAATACCATAGCCTCTGCTTCATCCATATGGGTTATCGTATTCTTTAAGCAATTGTATATTTTCGGTTTCTTTTACAGATCAGCATAATAATAAAAACTATTTTAATATATGTCATTAAGGCATTCAATTTTTCTGGATTATTATATAAAGAATATTTTATTTTGCCCTCTTTTCTTTTATATATTTTTCAAAATTATATTTTTGCCCAGAAACAATTTGATTAGTATTAATATATCATTTGTTTTTAAAAATTATCTAATCAAACTATCAAATTCAGTAACTGTCTTCCGTTTGGATATTTTCCATCAAAATTTTGAATTCGAAAATTCTCAAAACAATACCTACTCTATACAATAGTATGTGAAAATAAAATATATTTTTTGTATTCTGATGATGATTGTGACAGAAGTAGACTTAACCAATGCGATATTACGATATATATAAAAAGTCCCGTGAATGCTTAAACTTCATATCCTGTATATTTAAAAAACGGAATGAATCTTCTATTTGAAATAATTTCCTTTGAAATGACAGATTTTTACTTTCTCGTATTAATTGTATAGAAACTGTTTCTTTCCCTCGAGATTATTCGAATTCGAGATATTAACAAATAAGCAGGTTTCAAAACTTTCTGAGCCCAACTCGAACACTATTGAATGTGTGAGGTGAGATCACGATAATAAGGAATGCACCTACTAATATCAAATTATTATATGAAATCTGATAGAATGCTTTTTCAACTTTCCTAATAAAATCTTTAATTTTTAGGACTTTAATATTTTATAGCAATATTTTGATTGGAATATAATTGTTATTACCGAAATTATACTAAAAGTATAAGTTGCATATGTTTAAGTATTACACAGATAAGCGTACATTTATCGGCGTGATTAAGCTGTTGCTAATTTAAACAAACAAACCTTTTAAAGTGCTTCTACGTTATATTTTAGAAGAATAACTTGGATACAAAATTTGAAATATATATGTTTTTCTTTACCTACATCAATATATCTCCACGTTCCAGATTTTTTTAATTGTAACTTTCTTTTTAATTGTAACAACCAGATTGAAAAAATCTGTTAAAGAGTTTCAAGTGAAACATTAAAATTATTGTTTCTTGTCAAGAAAACGTCAATTACATTGCCCTAACAACAGAATTCAATTGGAACTCTCGTTACAAATGTTTGATTTTTATTTTCTGTATCCTTCACGAGCTTGTTTTCAGTTTGAAATGTAAACTTTCCATTAAATCCTATGAATGCCAATTTTTCTCATGCAATGTCGTGATGTCATTAACGAACATTTCCGGTTTCAAGGAATAAGGTGCTGGAACCCTTCGAAGAGTAGACCTAATCCATTACTTCTGCAGCACTGCCTTCAGGTAACGCATGCCTTCAGGCCATAGTCCCCTTAGGAGATGCCTGCGTGAACAATACTGCTGATAACATATCTAGTATCTGGCTCGCAGAGCCATCACCTATACCCATACCATACGGTTAGAGATTCTTTTCTTATACTTCAAAGGAATCCCAAACTTTCTTGCTCGCTCTGTGACACCAGAAAATTCAAACCATGCATCCATCTTTCATAAAAATAAAACTACCATCTACAAATCTTGTTGTAAAGTGCAAAATTTCATTGCATTACATTCACTGTATAAGTAGATATAAAATAGTATCCAACATTCAAATGATGAAATTATTTTTATTAACACTTTACAACATATTTGAAAAGCGTTTATGACTTTGTTCATTCTGCCTGTCTGTCCGTTCGCACGATAACTGCCGTAAAAATGACTTTATCAAAATAAAAGTTTAGTGTGTTGAGATGTCTGTGGAACATATGGGAATGTAAATGAATAATATCACCCAATTAGTTTTGGATTACACCAGGGTTGAAAAAATGAAATACATTTGAACTCTATGGAGCCTAATTTTTCAAACATATTTTAAGCAGAGTTAAAACTCACAAATTGCTTCGAAAATTTTAGGAAATATTCAAATAATTCCATAAGATATATAAAAAAATGTCAGCAAAATATGTTCGGTAGTTTTTAAATAAAAATTAAAGTAATAATGATATCCATATTATATGAAGAGATTACGTAATCCGCTTCAAAATAAAATATGGCATCCATCTTGTGTTAAAATCGTCAAATTTTTAAAGTTCTTTTTAATTTATGTTTAGTGTTGCATCCGTCCTAAAACAGCTTTATTTTTGCGTTTTTTCTGTGCATCTGTATTATGATCCAACGCAATTAAAATATTTTTTAGCTTAAATGATCATCAAACTTTGTTTTAACAACGAAGCCTAACTTTAATGTATGTAAAATGTAGAGAAGTAAGATGAGTTGTATAATAATTGCTGAACTTTTTGCAAGCACAATTATTTAACTTAGAGTCTGAAATAAAAATGTATGAATGAAATATTCGCTACTTTTACATAAAAAGCCAGCCGATTTATATTTCGATGACGTCATTTGAATAAAGTTCGAATGCATTAAGCATGGAGTTAGAAAGTACTTTTACCTCCATGGTTTTAATTTCCAAGTAAAATAAATTACTGTAGTTCTGTGATAATTAAAACAAGAAAGATCAATCATACATAAGGCATTGACTATGAAATATTTTCCAACTGCAATGCAATTTTATTTAAACATCTCTAAAATGCGATAATTCAGCTGTAATATTTTTAAAATGATCACAATACTATAATAATTTATTATATTTGAAAATTTAAAACTTTATCGAAAAAAATGAACTTTATTAAAATGACGTCATCAAAATATAAATCGCCTGGTTCTCTATGCAAATGCAGTAAATATTTCATCCAAACACTTTTATTTCATCACAATACAATAATTTATGTTACTTAAAAGCATAAATCCATGAAAGTAAAAGTCCTTTCTAACTCTATGCTTAAAACTTCATCAGAAAAAACAATTCTAAAAAATTGTCTGCATCTGTATGTAAAATCAATGAATATTTCATTCATATCAGCTTTATTTCAGACTCCAGAACAGAATTTTGCGTTAAAAAAATTCAGCAATTCTTATGCAACTCATCTTACTTTTTGATGTGTTTACATTCTAGATACGTTAAAATTAGGCTTTGGTGTAAAAATAATCAAAGTTTAATGATCATTTAAGCTAAACAATTTTGTAATTGTGTTGGAGCAGAATACAGATGCATAGAAAAAACGCAAAAATAAAGCGGTTTTAGGATGGATGTAACACTAAACATAAATTAAAAAAAACTTTAAAAAACTTTTGACACAAGACGGATGCCATATTTTATTTTGAAGTGGGTGACGTGATTTCTTCATAATATGGATGTAATTATTTTAATTTATTTTTAATATATTTTTTAAATTATTTTTTATTCTGAAATTTTTTTTATATATTTTATGGGATAATTTAAATATTTCTTAAAACTTTCGAAGCAATTTATGAATTTTAAATTCGCTTAAAAATGTTTGGAAAATTTGGTACCATAAGGTTCAATGTATTTCATTTTTTCAGCCCGGATTCAATCCAAAACAAATCGGGTGTTATTATTCATTTACATTGCCATATGTCCTACAAACCGTCTGAACATCATACTAAAATTTCATTTTGATAAATTTATTTTTACGGCAGTTATCGTGCGAATGAACAGACAGACAGAATGAACAAAGTCATAAAGCTCTTCAACTATGTTGTAAAGTGTTAAAAATATCGCCTCTGAATGTATCGTATTTTAGAGATGCTTGAATAAATATGCAGTTGGAAATTGTTTTATAATCAATGATTTATGCATGATTGATCTTTCTTGTATTTATATTTAGTTGTGCATCCGTCCTGTAACTGCTTTATTTTTGCATATTATGTCTGTTTCTAAATTCTGTGCCTACACAATTACAATATTTTTGATTTTAAATGATCACTGGACTTTGATTATTTCTATAATGATGCCTAATTTCAACGTAATCGAAGTGTAAACAAACAAGCAATTGTAAGATGAGTTGTATAAGAATTGCTGAATTTTTGAAAGCATAATTATTTAGCTCTGGAGTCTGCAATATAAGTGATATGAATGGAATACTCATTGATTTTACTTAGAGACGCCAGCGATTTCATAGCATTGTCTTCTTTGTTGAAGTTCTAATTTTCCAAGTAAAATAAAATTATTGGACTATGAGAATTTGAAAAATATCACCGCTGAATGTATCCCATTTTAGAGATGTTTAACTAATATTTCATTTCAGTTGGAAAGTGCTTCATAATAATGCAAGATTAATCTTTCTTGTTTCTATCACATTTTTCTCATAAGATGAATTCATTGAGAGAGAGAGGAAAAAAAATTTAATAGTAGATAGAATAAACTCAACAGTAGCATAGTAAACATCAAAGACAAGTATCTCAATATAATGAAGTATGACATAAAGCCGAAAATTTCTAAAATAGTTCATTTTTAACACTTTACAACTTAGTTGAAAGGTATAATAGCAAAAATTAAGCACATATCCACAACAGAAGGTCTTTATTTTACTTCCTATAAGACGTACAAATTTTTTTTAAAAAAGGGCCAGAGCGCTTTCGAGCATAAGTATGCTCTTCATCAATGGCTGCATGGAAATAAAATTTGAATCGTTCATATATAGACCAGATATAGCGACAAAATTTGCATAAATACAATTTACAAAATAATCTATGTTTACGCAAGGATGAACTGAAAACTATAAAACAATTTTTTTAGAGTTTAAAAATTTCCAACAACAAAAGAACAGCATAGTAAATTACAATTTAAATACAGAAATCGAAAAGGGGGGGTAGCAACCATGCATAATCCCAAAGATGAATCCCCCATCTTTGGGATTATGCTTGGTTGCCCCCCCCCCCTTTTTTTTTTTCGATTTCTGTAATTAAATTGCAATTTACTATGCTGTTATTTTGTTGTTGGAATTTTTGAAACTCTAAAAAAATTGTTTTATAGTTTTTGATTTATCCTTGCCTAAATGTAGATTATTTTGTAAATTGTATTTATGCAAATTTTGTCGCTATATCTGGTCTATATATATGAACGATTCAAATTTTATTTCCATGTAGCCACTGATAAAAAGCGTACTTATGCTCGAAAGCGCTCTGGACCTTTTTTAAAAAAATTTTGTACGTCTTATAGGAAGTAAAATAAAGACTTTCTGTTGTGGATACGTGCTTAATTTTTGCTATTATAACATCAGACGTGATGCCAAATTATCTATTATTTATTAGTTGAAAGGTGTTTACTACTTTGTTCATTCTGTCTGTCTGTGTGTTAGCACGATAACTGCCGTAAAAATGACTTTATCAAAATGAAATTTTAGTATGTTGTTCAGACGGTCTGTGGAACCTATGGGAATATAAATAAATAATATCACCTGATTAGTTTTCGATTGAACCCGGGTTGAAAAAATGAAATACATTGAACCTTGTGGGACCTAATTTTTCAAACATTTTTAAGCAAATTTAAAATTCACAAATTGCTTCGAAAATTGAAGCAAATATTCAAATTATTCCATAAAATATATAAAGAAATTTCAGCAAAATATATTCAGTAGTTTTTTAAATAAAATTTAAAATAATAAAATTACACCATTTATATGAAGTGATCACGTGACCATTATATGAAGAGATCACGTGACCCACTTCCAAATGAAATATGGCATCCATCTCGTATCAAAATCGTGATTTTTAGAGTTCTTTTAATTCATATTTAGTGTTGTATCCGTCCTAAAACCACTTTATTTTTGTTTAAATTCTGTGCATCTGCATACTGAAACAACGCAATAACAATATATTTGAGTTTAAATCATTATCAAACTTTGATTATTTCTGCAACGAAGCCTAATTTTCACTTATGGAAAATGTAAACACTAAAAGATGTAGAAAGAGTTGTATAAGAATTGCTGAATTTCTTTAACGCAAAATTATTTAGCTCATGGAGTCTGCAATATAGCTGATATGAATGAAACATTGATTGATTTTACACAGAGAACCAACCAGACGCTGCTTTCGATGAATTTTTAAGCATAGAGTTAAATTACTTGTACCTCCATGGCTTTAAGTTTTTAAATAAAATAAATTGTTATAGTATTGTGATGAATGAAAGGATTGGAAAAATGTTTATAAAGTAAATGCTGCTTTTATATAGAGACGATTTATATTTCGATGACGTCATTTGAATAAAGTTCATTTGTGTTTCGATGAAGTTTTCAAATATAATAAATTATTGTAGTATTATAATTTTAAAAATATTACCGAGGAACGTATCGCATTTTAGAGATGTTTAAACCAGGCAATTTATATTTCAATACCGTCATTTAAATGAAGTTCATTTCTTTCGATGACGTTTTAAGTTTTCAAAGATAATAAATTAATGTAGTATTGTGATAATTTTAAAAGTATTGCCGAGGAATGTATCGCATTTTAGAGATGTTTATATAAAATTACATTGAAGTTGGAAAGTGTTTCATAATCAAGGATTTATGCTTGATTGATCTTTCTTGTTCTATTTCCATTTTTCTGAAAATAAAATTAATTTCCGTGTTCAATTAAAATCGAAGTCAATTTAAGCTACCGAAAAGTCCTCTAGACTGTTAGAATTATTTGCAAAATTTTTGTAAAATTTCAATAAAATATATATATATGGTATATTTCTTTGTATTTTGTTCAAGCTGTTAATTGAAGGAGGGGCTCAAGATTTTCCAGAACCTCAACTGCATTTACTTTCCAAAATCTATATTTTACTGTGTTTAAGTGTTTAAGTGTTTATGTTTTAAGTGCTAAAAATATTATTTGTATAAATATGCTGATAAAATAAACAATACATGAAATAAAGTATACTCTTTAACATATATACGAGCTGCGTGTTTGAAGAGGAGACCGAGATTCCTTAGTTTCAATCTTCATAAAATCATGTATTTTATTTTATTTTATTTATTTATTTTTTACTTTAGCAATGGAAACTGATACCCAAATTAAAATTATTTTCAAATATTTTGATAAATTATATACTGTATACTACATTATTTATTTTGAGTAAAAGAAAATAGTCTTGTACTATCTTCTATCACTTTCAGCTGAATGGCAGTCTGTAATCAGTCTGTAATCTTGTTTTGCAAATATGTAGGTTGCCCTATGGATCACTTAGTTTGCATTTCTAATGACAAGTTTCAAGCAGGACTAAATTTTTAAGATTTGAAATTTTTATTTATTTATTTTTTTTTGACACCGGTACATAAAATTCTTCAACATTTTGAAGTTGCTTGTTTCTTTTATATTCTTTTTAGTACATAGTACACAATTTTCTAGTCGATTATTCATAAGTATTTTTATAATTGTTTGTGCCTATATATTGTTTTAATTAGTTGATGATGGGACTCAAAATGTGTTTTCCGAAACAGATTATTTTATATTTATTCCATCATGGCGTACTTAAATTTGTATTCTTGGTCATGAGCAAGTTAATCCTTCTTTTGTTTATTTACATTATTCTTAGTTTCTTTCTTTTCATTTTCTCCAATTTTCATTTAGCAATAATTTTGTTGGTATGAATTCTCAGTCTTTTCTTTGACGAAAGGTGGCTGTTTTTTGCCTCCGAAATTGGTTGACACCTTTAATTTGTTCAATGTTAATATTAATGAAAATATATAATATCAGTTTCTTTTCAATAGCGATTTGAAACAATTTTTATTTTAATAAATTTCTTCACGTTTGATCAAAGTCTTCGAAAAATACGCTACTTCGGAAGAATGTGAGATTTTAGAATCTCTATAACCAGCGAAAGCGAAGTTCGAAACATACAAAACATTTTATTACCCATATTAAGCACCAGTATTCTCAATACAAGCAAAGTATTACTAGAAGCGAGTGCATGTAAAGTGACACGAATAGAATCTGAAACGAACGCAACAAAAGAAAATATCACCTAATGCAAATTTGATGTATTGAATGACCAATTGATCAAGATATATTTTATGATTAATAAAATTTTTCATAGAGACAAGGGGGGTAGGGGAGGTTGGGAGAGTAACAACTCTACTGCTTTTATGTGTATTATCCCCATTACTTTCATAACCTTTCCTAAGCATTAATTTAGGCATTTAGCTCTGTTTCCACCAGTAGCTTGTCAACATCTCATGATCCTTCTTCAAATCTCTGGATGTGTTTACACAGAAAGGTCATGCACTAGAAATAGAGCCGACCATTTCTTTTAAATTCTCCGCAAATTCTCTATATATAGAATTCCAAATTATTAAAAAAAGTTATATCGCCATAAATCAGCATTGCACTTTAGTTTTCACTTGATACAGAAATTTTGATACATAACGGCCTAATTTGTCATAAATAAACCTCTAATCTGCTCTAAAATGTAATTTATATTAAAATTTACATTTTTAATAAATTCATATGCACAACTTATTGATATAAATTCTCATATAACTTTTTGGGTCCAGAAGTACTTGTGTACAAAATGCAATGAACATTTAAAAAATAATAAATTAAGAACAAATGTTAATGTTTTCGGATATTTGAATGCTAATGTAAAATTCTGATGAAACATTACCTTACGATTAGAGGTGGACATTTTATTTATTTATATTTTCACGATGGCACTTAACTACTTGAAATTCTTGCAACTTTAAAAGTAACTGCTTTCTAAATAAGCAGGAGTTTTATCTTAATGTTACGAAGGAATAAATTAACATACAATTCACTATGTTAAATATTTGGAAGAATTAAAGTTACTAATTGGCTTTATTATTAATATACGATATGTCCATGCACTTTGAAAACTAACAAGAAAAGTGTTAGGCAATTAATTCCGGGACAAAATTAATATCGAATATCTCGACATTTGCAATTTTCAAATCTGAGACTCCAGTATTTTCGGCTTTTCAACTATGAAAACTTTACTCACATAAAAAATTGTTGAAAATTTAATGAAAAACTAACTATAAAGTCTACATCGTAAAATAGTTTTAAAGAAATGGTCTTTATACCTATGTATTTAAGCATGAACATACTAGAGAATCAATGAAATGAAACACCTAATGTAATAAAATAATAATAATAGCGTTAGAACCTGTCAAAACTAAATTACTGGCTGAAAACAAAAAATAAATTCAACATAAAAATCCCCTCATGACAATAGGCCTATTATATTTAAAGTAATGAAAAAAAATCTGAAAAATACAAGATCAAAGAAATTATAACGGATTAATAACTTTCGACGGATAGTAAAACATAATTATATTTTGGGAAAAATTACTCCTTTACATATAATTCTGTATTTAAAAGCCCATGACACAACTTTTAGTACCGAAATTTACGCTGTTCTTGGGATATTACACGTTTTTGATCCAAAATGGAGAAAACTCAAAACAATAAATATTTAACTATTATCTTATGACAAAATTATTTTTAAATACAGTTAACCAATAATTATTGGACATTATCTTTTTGTAGTTATCATGGGCCGTTTTCGAGATATTATATATTTTACTTTTCCACCGAGTGCACAATATCTAACGAAATATTAAAGCAATTTACATGAGATTTCTTATGCATATTTTTTTGATTAGCAACTGCAATAAGTCTATTAATTTTAGTGAGTTCTAATTGTAAACATGCACTAGATTGTGTTATTTCTCCCAACAAAATAGAGATTTGTTAATCTGTAGAGAAAGTCATATACTAAACAAATAATTTTTTATTCTTTTCGTTTTATTTAATTATTTGAAAAAAGAAACGCGTGATTTGAGAAACATTCTGATGTATATTAGATGAATCAGGATATTATGGATGATGTGTCTAAAATAAAAATCCTTTTTCTGGAAGTCCTTTCTTTCCTGTTCCAAGGTGTCCCTCTTTTTTCTTTGACCGACAGCCTACGGATAAAGGGGCTGTCTATTGTGCGATACTGTACCTAGAAGGTGGATTTCAGCCGACTTCAACCAGGGTTCGTAAAATAATAGGATTTGGAATGGACAAAGAGCTACTATCGAAGGAAATGGGTTCAAGATGTTTGGGATAGTATATGTTATACACCTGTCCTTTTAAGAGGCTCTTCCTTTGAGATTATCGTTGTCCCACCAGTTATCTATACCGATTTTTTTAAAGAGATCTTCTCTTTGAAAAAGCGATGGTAAAATTTAACATAGGTTCCCAGTTACATAGAGTAGTGCAGAGATAGATTGGTGCGGACACTCTTAAATACGGTAATGGCTGACTTCCGTACGCGCGACTTTCGCAGAACTAAAATTTTGTGCCATTTCTTGCGATTTAAGTACATATGAAGAAAAATTTTGCAACATACGAGTTCCGTACAATTTAATTTTTCAATAATGTGTGAGTTACGAACAAAGGAGTAGAGGGAATTTCACGTTTCAAATATAAACGGTTGAGTAATGAAATAGTTTTAATAACAAATTATGAAATAGTTTTAATATTTTTTTTAACTTTAAAAAAAGAATTCGCTTTTCTTTTATAACTTTTAACTTTTTGAATTGTTATTCACATTTCTTCCTTATACCAATAAGAAAACACAATCACTTTGTGGAAAGGATTGGGAAAACAAAGCTAAGATATTCAAACAAAAATAAAATAAAAGTGTGGCTGACAACTGTTTCGAGAATACGCTGAATCTCCTTCGTCAGTGCTAAAGAACCAACAAACTTAAAATAAAAAAGACAAAATATGCACAAATAGGAGAAACATAGTGGTATATCTACACAAGTCGTGGATTGAATAATGCCAAACATTAATGCTAAAACTTGCAGCAGGGTAAAGGTGAAACATTTTCTTTTTGGATTTAAAAGAAAACTGCTTTCTTTTATGAAAGTTACAACCAGATTCCTGAAAATTCTTATTGCAATGTTTTTCCTTCTATATGCAAACTTCCTATCATAGGCATGGGGCATGCTGGGATCCCAAAAATAGTCTATGGGAGTGTAGACGATCAAATAGGGTTACAGTTCTGAATCTGATCTATCCTCGAATTATAAAATTATAAATTGCTCTTGTAGGGTCGTAAGCTATATTTTATTGGTGCATATAATGCGCATTAAGAGAGTAGATGTGTTTTAACGGTATAGGTCACACGCATAAAAAGCTGACAACCACCGGTCTACATAATACTGATTCTCTATTTATAACATTCATATTACGGCAGATGGATATAAATGAATGCTTTTTTAGGTTAATTTATTAGATTGTAACCAAAATATTATATTCAGCACTGCAACCTCCATTTGATCGTCAACCCCTCAACACACACACATACTCTAAGATCCTTACTATTTGCCCATGATAATAAATTTACATGAGGTAGAAAAAACCTTTAAGTAAGAATTTTCAGTAATCTGGTTGTAAGTTTCATAAAAAAAATTTAAATACAAAAATTAAATATTGCAACTTTTCATTGATGTAAGTTTTATCATTGACTTTGAACATTATTCGATCCATGGCATTGACATATGCACACTTCTGTTTGTGCCCATTTCGTCTTTTTGACTTCAGGCTTGTTGGCTCTATAGCACTAACGAAGGGGATCCAGCATATCCTTGAAACAGTTGTATGCTGCTTTTCCCTTTTATTAGCGATTGAATACGTTGTTCACGTTTCCCTTATCCTTTGCACGAAGAATATTTTGCTTATTGATGTCCATATTGGCAAAACAGTATCCAACATTGTAGTCCCATTCGTTCCTTGAACCCTCCCCTTCCCGCTCCCTCTGAGATTCTGGCAATGCCTATGAGAAAGGCTTGTATGTGACAACGAAACATACTGGGTCTTTTAGAACCAGTTGCTTATGATCGGATTTAAAATATAGAATCATTCTGATTAAGTGTTACGACTTTTTTTTTACACCTTTAAGAGACACAAAATTTTGAAGGATGTTCCCATGTAGCTATACTACCAACATGGCGGCCAGTTTTGTAGCTATTGGGGATCATTCAGCTACATGATAAGAAAGGCATTAAAATATGATTAACTATGCATTTCTGAGTAAGTAAATTTCATAGTTTCAAAAATTTTAGCACATAAAAAATATGATTCTTGATGAATGCACTGAAACTAAGTGTATGTCGGTTTAGCAAACCCAAGTCATCTTGTGTTGTTCATTTATAAACACGTCTCTTACTTTTGACAGGTTCAAGTGTGTCATTTCATCATATCCTGAGGCGAGGCAAATCCGATATTTTTGGTATCCAAAATAAGTATAAATACAAAGGTTAAAATACAATACAACCCAATACGGTTTAAAATACAAATAATTAATGTATATCACAAAAGTCAACGACAAGCTAAATTTGGGCTTTCTAGCTGCTCCGGTTCTTGTGTTATTCTAAACAAGAAAGATTAATATGTATAAAGCATTGATTATGAAACACTTTCTAGCTGAAATGCAATTTTATTTAAACATCTCTAAAATGCTGGATGACAGGAAGTAGATTTAATGATAATAATATCACATGCAAACAGTTATAACATATTTCAGAAAAAAATACATTAACTGGATTTGAGAAAAATAAAGAAATTTTTTAAATCTTCTGAAGATAAACAATAATTGATATACAATTTAAATTTAAAAGCGCATATTTTACCAAACCATTGCAATAATAATCATTAGTTACGTAAAATCTGATTTGTTAATGAATTAAAAGTTTCTGTCAAGGTATGTATTCAGAATCTCGACTCGACAAATGAAAATGTCCCATCATATGTAATCCATTGCGGACTAGTTTCGATACAATAGAAATGAATGATTTTTGTTTAAGGGATATTCATATGTCAAAATAATTATTTTATGGGTAGTTGTTAAGTGTTATTTTACGGATATGTCTGTTAAAAAAATAATTTATAATCCATTTAAAGTGACACAATTACCCCTAGTTATGTTAAAAGGATTTTTTTTTAATTTGAAGCTTAAACCCGTAAACATAGAAAAATTTTCGAAAACGATTTTTAAACTATTTAGTTCTCTGTACTATAGGGTCCAAACAGAAAATCAAATCCGACATTATGAACGTTTTGATTGTCATCCTCATCTTTCCAAAACCATGGCTATTGTCTATGCTTACAGTTTTCAATCAGATATATCTAAAAATATCTTGTAATAATTTAACAATAAAGATTAAAGGATCCAAACTTCTGCTGCCAAATGCTAAAAATTAATTTATTGCAAAAACTCGATGTTTAATAAGAGCGTATAATTTCCCTCTCAATAGTGCTTGCTGATAAGGCAACCTTGGGACAAACAAAAGAGAGCCTTTTGACAAAAAATATTGATATTTTTTTGCCGACAGTTCAATGAAATTTATGAAAATCAAAAATTTAAAATTTTTTAAAAAGTGTCAAGATTTATATATAGGTGTCGTCATGATCTCGAACAGGGGAGGGAGGTCGACGATCAAATGTGGTTGTTTACAGTGTTGGATTTAGTACTCCATTATAGGCTCTATGAAGAACATAATACAATTATACATGGAGAAACAACGTAATTATTATCAATGGATAGTTATGACGCCCCCTACATAACTGCCGATACACGATATATCTCATTCGATACTACATTAATGTCGTAACTAATATATGCACTAAAATTTGTCAAAATATGCATGAAAATATGCACCTAAAATTCAAGAAGTAATCAATTTTAAAAGAAAATACATGTATTTATATATTTTGTTCGAATATCATTTATGCATCTGAAAGCATTTAAAAACGGGGAATTTCATCCAAACTCATGCAAACTATTACTGAAAAAGTTCTTATGTCATTATTCAAGTTAAAAGTTTCATATTATTGTAAGTAAATTTCATTGCTGTAACCAACTAATGTGCTTTTCTGAGTTCTTGACGCGTAGACTTCGTTCATCATCTAAAAGCATTTTAATGCTAAAAATGTTCTTTTAATATCAACTGATATTATTGGACAGTACTTGTAATCTTTTGAATTGAAAGGGATATTTAGTTCTTTGATATTCCATTCTGAAAACAACTTAGTTATAATTGAGTATCCACTCTCCTCAGTTTTTACACGCTGATTTATCGGATATTTTTCTGAATAATTTTTTCTCGCATATTACACAATATAATAACACCACATGTAGTCAGATTTTCCTATGATTGTAAATACATGATTTTACTCGGGTTAATTTACTAGATTTAATTTTAGGCATTTTTACTGACAATGCTTATACAGAAAATTTTACATAACAGCTCTTTGAAAAAGGCGTTTGTAAAACGTTAGGTTTAAGTTGACTTTCCATCTCTTTTACCAGACCTGTCTCTTGTTATTTTATCCTGGAAGGATTTATCTGCATTTCTTGTGATATTTGCATGACCTTAGTAACTCACGTAATTTGAGTGTTGTATGAGAAATATGTTTAGCTTCTTCCGATGTTAACTTATCTAGTTATTTAAAAAGGGTAAAAAAATAGTTAAAATATAAAAAATACAAGCTAAAAGAAAATAAAGTACTTGAAATATGAGATTAAAGGCCTTTTATGCATTTATATGCTCTATAATTAAGTGTTCAAATATGCAATTGCATGTATATATATATATGCGAAATTGCATATAATTCGAGTTTTAGTCATTATCTTAAACAGCATATTTATTTTATAAATTAATATTTTTATAAAATATTTTGACTACTGTGATTGTTCTTTAAACGTGTTTTTAAAAATATTTTTAAATGGATTTTTAATAAGGCATTTAGTTCAAACTATCATATTTTGTAAATGATAGGAACTGCAGAAATGCATTAATAGTTGCCGAATTTTGCTCTTGAAGGATCCCATCACATTAACTATTTTTCAAAATGTCTATAAGTGTATGTATAAGTGTATTCTAAATGTCTATAATAATAAGTCCTACAAAACAGCCAGTTCTAGCATTCTAAAAATCGGCACACTTATTTTCTTGTTAAAAATTGTGCATAAAGTAAATTTTTACGAGCTAAATATAAGAATAATAATTTTTTTAATTTTGATGTGAACCGGCCAAAATGGACGCCACTTTTGTAGTTTAGTCAATTTCTTTCTGTGAACATCTTAAAAAATGATCAACACCTTTAAGACTTACAATAGAATGCATTCACAAGCATCTGAGAGAAAGAACTGTATGGATACCTATCGATCGCTAAAAGTCACAAAAAGTTACAGCAGTATTTACAACCAAATGAGTGGTAAGTGTAACTGAACACCATTAGCGGCATCCTTCGCCCTTTGTTAGGTTCCTCCCCCTCGTAGGGTGAAATCGCATTTCTCTGGGCTTGACCACTCAAGATAAGCGATACACTCCGTGTTATTGTAAAGGGTTTTCATTGTTCCCCATGCCTGGAGTGAACATTCATTTCTCCTGTCCCCAGCCCAGGTATTAAAATTCCCACGTGGCGATTCAATTTGAAAAACTAGCGGCTAAAGAAATGACCGGGCAAACTCCGTAGATATCCCATCCTTAGACCTTTCGTCTAATATATCCGTTTTATACTTTTTAGCCGTTTAACTCCGTAGATATATAGGAAATCTACGCCAAACTCTATTATAGCCTAGAATGATTTTAATCCTAAACAATCCTTTCTGTGGAGCGAGGAAAATATGTCAACAAACTCTACCATACTGCTACGGATTTATTGCACTTGTAGCCGAGAATAAGTGCAATCCACATTCCAATTTTCTTCCTACTCGTGATTACCTATGTGTTTTGATACATGACCGATGTGTTTTGATACGCGGAGGTGACGATTCTATCCTTTAACCCAGCGCCCTACCGAACTTTACACGCTGTACTAAGGGCTTTCATCATTCTTACAATTGCTTCAAGTTTTAAAGGGTTTTCGAAAGCGGATGTGTAATCGGAATAAAATATTGTGCATCAAAATAAAAATGCTACGCGAAACTCATACCCGCTAGTTCCGGCTTGTGAATTTATTTTTTGGTTAAATATTCATGATAAATTAAAAAAAAAATTAATCCATATGCAATAGTTTCGGGCAAGACTCCTATATTCGAATAAGGCTTCTTATTAGGCTTCTTCATGCTGCAGCTGACGAAGCCTAAAGCAAATAAAGGACATCAACTTTGGGAATGTGTGTGGTGGGGGGGGGGGGGGGGTGAGTTTTTCGGAACCAAATTCCTGATATTGCGACGACGTACTGTTGTTCTACTTTAACCTACATATGTACTGCCCATAAACGACTATACGGTAAATGTGAAGGAGGGTACCGAACATAGATCGTTTAAAGGTTACTATTCCGTCCAACCCAGCCATACTTTCTATTTATTTTGAAGCTATAGATCGTAAGAATTTCGCATTTTTTTAAAGTTTCGGTGTTCGACAGTTTCTCCCTCAGAGAAATTTCAGCAATTGAAAGTTAAATTTGTCCGATTTTCAACTTATCCGTAGACGCCGACAAAGTTGGGTTACGCCCCCCACCCCTCTCCCATTCTGTTGATCCATAAAATTCGAGTAAATTAGTAAAATGTCATATGTGTTTAGCGATACAAAGTGATATTTTTTAATTCATAAGCGTCGAAATATTAAGGAAAATAAAATTCCTTCAATGGGATAAAGAATTTAATTGTTATGAAATAAACATATTGGGGAATTTTTACAAGAAAGGGTTGCTCAATTCATAATGTCCAACAATATAACGGAAAAAGTATCGAAATATCGAAATCGCGATGATTTAAACGTTATAGAGTAAGTGATCAAAAGGTATAAACAAGAATTTAAAATAATTAAAATTCGCCAAAACTCATTAATAAAATCCCATAAATTAAAAGAAAATTAGTGACAGGCCTTCTTAAAAATAAGAAAGGAATACATAATAGTAAATGATTCAGCTTAGAAAAGTAAAAAAAAAAAAGAAAGATGAGAAAACTTAAGAAACAGCCATATTCGGAAATAATCTGTAATTTTGACATACAATTAAAGTTGAAATAATTTTGAAAAATTATATGGGAGGGGGGATGACTTTAAAATTGCCCCCAAAAGAATTTGAATTCTTCATGGTAAATGAATTTTTATGATGACCTTGAAAAAAATTATAAAATACTTTTAAATAGGTCTATAACAAAAAACATTGATAAGATTTAGAACAAAGTTAAAAGAATAACTAATAATAAATGTTCAAAATATTCAGAAACTGGATAAATGAAAAATCTTAATTCTGAAATCTTAAGAAATAGAACAAGAGAGATCAATCATACATAAGCATTGATTATGAAACACTTTCCAACTGAAATGTAATTTCATTTAAAAATCTCTAAAATGTGATACGTTCAGTGGTGATATCTTTTACATTATCACAGTACTACAGTAATTTATTATACTTAAATATTTAAAACTGTATCGAAATATAACTCATCTGATTTTCTATTCAAAATCAATGAATATTTCATTCACATAACTTGTATTCCAGACTCCAGAGCTAAATAATTTTGTGCGAAAAAAATTCAGCAACTCTTATGTAACTCACCTTACAATCGCTTGAGATATTTGCATTCTGCATAAGTTAAAATTAGGCTTCGTTGAAGAAACAATAAAAGTTTAGGGATCATTTAAAATCACAACTATTGTAATTGCGCAAGCACGGAATTTAGATACACAGATAATACACAGATACATAGATAATATATGCGTGTGCGTGTGTATGTATTCAAAGTATTGGAATCATGCCGAAGATCGGAACTCGAATTTTCGAAGGATCTACACGTTTTGGGACTTCCAGAACACGAAAGAACTATTTTTAGGAAGACCTCCGTGTGTGTAAGGGTGTATCTATGTGTGTTTCTGTGTGTCTGTGAGGATATTGCATTCACTCTAACTGAAAAACTAATGGACCGAATTTAATAAAATTTGGTAGGTAAGTTTTTGTGGGAAAGCCTGATGTTCATTTGATTATAGTACGATTCTTAATAAAATAATCTTCCTTCTTTACGAAATGTCCGGCAGAAATTGTTTTTTTTCACTCTAGCTAAAAACTAATGGACCAAATTTAACACAATTTAGTGTATAATATTTCAATAACCTACAAGTGATTTCTATACCAAATTCAACAAAATTTGTTATATAAATTACTTGTAGGTTATTCTAGTAAGATTCGGGAAAAAGGAACGGGATGTTTTTGCGAAATGGTTAGCAAAAATCGTTAAATATAAAAATAAAAGACTACGTGTGCTCAATTATATCAATTAAATTCCGATGTTATACTTGATTTTTGACAACAAAAAGAATAAGAATCACCCTATTACTCTAGGAATAGCCGTTCTTGAGATATTTTAGTTTTTTTGCGTTTTCGCTACGCCACTTTTGACAATAAGTCTATCTATCAAATGAGAACCAAATTTAAGTTTAAGGTGCAAATTCAATGTCATTTAAAATACTTATGGATGTTATTTTGTGCAGATAAACTCAAATTATTATTGAAGAAATAAAGAGAACGTGAATATGGATCTGTAGAGAAAGACATGCACATCAGAATTTTTAACAATATTACAGCAATGATTTATAGAAGTGAATGTGCAGACAGTGAACGTGCAACAATGATTTATAGAAGTGATTATATGCAGGCCATTTCGAAAAAAATGTTGGATCTATATTTAAAGATCCACAAAATTGTTGTAGAATAAAATGTTCTACAAATTTAAGAAGTATACCAAATTTTAACTCTCTAAGACGTAGGAAAGTGCATTAAAAACGCCATTAAATAAGTATATCATGAAAAGTTATGTAAAATTAAAAAAAAAAATTGAAAAATTATTATCTACCAAATTTATTTTTAAATGTTAGGCCTCTTTCATATACAAATTAATTGAACTCTTGGAAAGATATTAATTATATAATATATCTATTTTTTCTTTATGGAGGATATCGCAAAATTCAGAATTTAACTGAAATCGTTTTTCTTCCCATATTAAATAATTTTTAATTACAAAACTACCTAACATATTTTACTAAAAAATTTTTCATATATTTTATGGGATAATGTGAATATTTCCTAAAAATTTCGAAGCTATTTGTGAATTTTAAATGTACTTAAAAAATGTTTGAAAAATTTGGTCCCACAGGGTTCAATGTATTTCATTTTTTCAACCCGGGTTCAATAAAAAACTAATTGGGTGATATGATTTATTTATATTCCCATAGGTCCAACAGACCGTCTGAAAAGCATATTAAAATTTCATTTTGATAAAGTCATTTTTACGGCAGTTATCGTGTTAACGGACAGACAGACAGACAGACAGACGGACAGACAGAATGAACAAAGTCATGAACACTTTTCAACTATGTTGTAAAGTGTTAAAAAATGATGGAGAAACTTAGATTTAGGAAAAAAAACTTAAAGTAAGTTTTGAAAAATTATTTAATTTCATAATTGATAAGATACCAATAATAAATGCATGTTGACAATATTGCTAATTAAAATATATATATATATATATATATATATATATATATATATATATATATCTGAGAATTTATCTGTCTTAACAGAAAAAATAAGTTTTGTATTTTGCCAATGTCTTAAATTTTCTCTAATTTATGAAAATCCCCCCCCCTTTGCCTCAACAGCCAAATAATAGATCTTACAAAAGTAGATCCACTAAGAGTTTTCCTTACTAATATACATTGTGGTGCCTCACTCTTAATTTTTTTATAAATATATGAAATAGATAAATTACCTGTATCTCTTTTACATTCTACCTGTGGACTACATTATATAATGCAATGTTTTATAAACAAATAGCTTAAATCCGAAATGAACGGACATCATTATTTAGAAATTATTCCGATCTGCTCTCGAGATATCAAAACATTTATTCATCTATATTTTCTTTCAATGTAGTGTCATATCTTTCGAACAAATTGAATAAATCGAATAAAGTTTGGTGAGCATTTTTCAATCGATGAACATCACTCAGACACCTATTAATTTTCGGAGTAAACGAACCAAGTAGAAAGCAATCTAGTTCTAAATATTTCTTTTTTTGAAAAATAATTAATTTAAAAGGTTTAAACGTATGGTCCGCGTTTTAAAAGTGTATATGCATTGTCCGCGTTTTAAAGGTGTATACGCATGGTCCGCGCTATTTTCAAATGAGTGAATGTTTTATAAACAAAGAGCTTAAATCCGAAATGAATGGACATCATTATTTAGAAATTATTCCGATCTGCTCTCGAGATATCAAAACATTTATTCATCTATATTTTCTTTCAATGTAGTGTCATATCTTTCGAACAAATTGAATAAATCGAATAAAGTTTGGTGAGCATTTTTCAATCGATGAACATCACTCAGACACCTATTAATTTTCGGAGTAAACGAACCAAGTAGAAAGCAATCTAGTTCTAAATATTTCTTTTTTTGAAAAATAATTAATTTAAAAGGTTTAAACGTATGGTCCGCGTTTTAAAAGTGTATATGCATTGTCCGCGTTTTAAAGGTGTATACGCATGGTCCGCGCTATTTTCAAATGAGTGAATGTTTTATAAACAAAGAGCTTAAATCCGAAATGAATGGACATCATTATTTAGAAATTATTCCGATCTGCTCTCGAGATATCAAAACATTTATTCATCTATATTTTCTTTCAATGTAGTGTCATATCTTTCGAACAAATTGAATAAATCGAATAAAGTTTGGTGAGCATTTTTCAATCGATGAACATCACTCAGACACCTATTAATTTTCGGAGTAAACGAACCAAGTAGAAAGCAATCTAGTTCTAAATATTTCTTTTTTTGAAAAATAATTAATTTAAAAGGTTTAAACGTATGGTCCGCGTTTTAAAAGTGTATATGCATTGTCCGCGTTTTAAAGGTGTATACGCATGGTCCGCGCTATTTTCAAATGAGTGAATGTTTTATAAACAAAGAGCTTAAATCCGAAATGAATGGACATCATTATTTAGAAATTATTCCGATCTGCTCTCGAGATATCAAAACATTTATTCATCTATATTTTCTTTCAATGTAGTGTCATATCTTTCGAACAAATTGAATAAATCGAATAAAGTTTGGTGAGCATTTTTCAATCGATGAACATCACTCAGACACCTATTAATTTTCGGAGTAAACGAACCAAGTAGAAAGCAATCTAGTTCTAAATATTTCTTTTTTTGAAAAATAATTAATTTAAAAGGTTTAAACGTATGGTCCGCGTTTTAAAAGTGTATATGCATTGTCCGCGTTTTAAAGGTGTATACGCATGGTCCGCGCTATTTTCAAATGAGTGAATGTTTTATAAACAAAGAGCTTAAATCCGAAATGAATGGACATCATTATTTAGAAATTATTCCGATCTGCTCTCGAGATATCAAAACATTTATTCATCTATATTTTCTTTCAATGTAGTGTCATATCTTTCGAACAAATTGAATAAATCGAATAAAGTTTGGTGAGCATTTTTCAATCGATGAACATCACTCAGACACCTATTAATTTTCGGAGTAAACGAACCAAGTAGAAAGCAATCTAGTTCTAAATATTTCTTTTTTTGAAAAATAATTAATTTAAAAGGTTTAAACGTATGGTCCGCGTTTTAAAAGTGTATATGCATTGTCCGCGTTTTAAAGGTGTATACGCATGGTCCGCGCTATTTTCAAATGAGTGAATGTTTTATAAACAAACAGCTTAAATCCGAAATGAATGGTCATCATTATTTAGAAATTGTCCCGATCTGCTTTCGAGATATTAAAATATTTATTCATCAATATTTTCTTTTAATGTAGTGTCATATTTTTCGAACAAATTGAATAAATCGAATAAAGTTTGGTGAGCATTTTTCAATCGATGAACATCACTCAGACACCTATTAATTTTCGGAGTAAACGAACCAAGTAGAAAGCAATCTAGTTCTAAATAATCTTTTTTTGAAAATTAATTCATTTAAAAGGTTTAAACGTATTGTCCGCGTTTTAAAAGTGTATATGCATTGTCCGCGTTTTAAAGGTGTATACGCATGGTCCGCGTTTTAACGGTGTATATGCATCGTCCGCGTTTTAACGGTGTATATGCATCGTCCGCGTTTTAAAGGTGTACACGCATAGCCCGCGTTTTAAAGGTGTATATGTATTGTCCGCGTTTTAAAGGTGTATACGCATGGCCCGCGTTTTAATGGTGTATATGCATCGTCCACGTTTCAAAGGTGTATTCGTATGGTCCGCGTTTTAAAAGTGTATATGCATGGTCCGTGTTTCAAAAGTGTATAAGCAAGTTTAAAAGTGTATATATTAAAGTCAGAACAACATTTTTGCTCTCAGACCGCTTACATTTAAAATAAAGTACATCCATTTTTCCGATTTTAAGAAGTCTTTTTAAAACTCGTATTAACAGCATCAAATAAACTGTTGAACCATCTCAGGAGCGATGTTTTTCTAACTCACTGAAGAGAAAATGCAGTACCAAGAGTCTGAGGATTAAAAGAAAATAAAAAAAAAGTTTTTGAAATATAAGTTTTAATTGAATTAAAAAAAAGTGCTCTTCCCGGTTTGAGTTAATCGTGTTTTGAATTCCGAACCTGTGCTAAATTTATTACCAGGCAAATGCGTACAGAGATACAGAATATACATATAGAGAGAATGACTGTGTTATTAAATTACACACAACTCTTCAAAAACTGAATCACACTGTATTTCTATAAATGCTATGCAAAAATATGCTGTGGAGATGGTTGTATATACTTAATTTCTAAACACTTTTTGCTTCCTGGACGGGAATAATTCTTGACATATGGGAAATAATAAAAGACAGTCTGGCTAGAATCTGTTTCTTATAAGATTGGTTCCCAAACTATAAATGGGACCTCAAAAGAAAAAATAATTACATTAGTTTCAGAAGTGTAATATTTTTCTCTTTTGGCGAGTTAGAAATATATTTCAAAATCAAAATTACAACAATTTGAGAAAGGATTGTGCCAGCTAAAAAAATGCATGCATATGTCTTTGGGGGGGGGAGTCCTTTAGGGGGGCTCTAGTGGTTCTAGGGGCTCCCAAGATGCTAATACCTCAATTTGATAGTTCTATGAGTTGTCCTCGGTTTCCCTCAAATACCAACACGGGTGTTTCGCAGATTTAGCTAGAGGGCAGTTAACGCCTTCCCTCTGAAAACCAGTTCCGCATACACACAATATGTTGCAATTCTGATAAACCGCGGACGTGTCTTTTTGCATGACACACACAGATATTCGCGAGCTATACACAGTTATACACAGACTATATATATATACTACCTAACTGGGGACCTATGCCAAAAGTCAACCAAACTTTTTTCAGAATATTATCTGTCATTAAATAGCACATTTCTGCAAAAATCCAAAGCGAGGACGTCCCCACTTGCCGGTGCGTCCCCACTTGGAAGGTGTGTAAACATATGAATGTCCCCACTTCCCACCATACGCCAACACACACACGCACGCACACATACACACACACTTGGCCATCAAGAGGATTTTCATAGGGTCTTCAAAGACGGCACGAGTTCCCTCCATTTTGTCTGCTCCCGTTGTCGATATCGGAAATCCAGTTCCGTTAGGTTCTGTCCTATGATTGATACTATAAGTAGGTAAAACACAGATTTCTATGTCATTTGGACATCTTCTGGAGGAATTGTAAAGGCTTTCAGAAATTTTTCTCCGCCCCCGGGGGGAAAATCGAAATTCTGGCTGCATTAGAATCTGTCCCGTAGTCGATACTATAAGTATGCCTTCTAAATCATTAGGGACTTCTGGAGAGTCTGAAAATACGTTTCGAAAAGCTCCCCCATTTTATCTGCCCCTGGAGTGGAATCGAAAATTGGGCTTCTTTAGCTTCTGCTCCGTTGCCAATACTGTACATGTGCAAAAAATCAGTTTTCTTGGTAACTGGAGGGCTTTTGGAGGATCTGGAAATACAAAAACACGTTAGAAAATTTTTATATAGATAATGTATTTAATTTTCGGTGATGCACTGCAACCACCATAACAGAAGTTTAAGAATACATATGCCAATTTTCAGGTTAATATTCCATTGTTGAGGACCACCAAGTACTAAAATAAGACTGGGATATGAATATTGGACTCCCTATCTTACTAATTTTAATGCAATTGTATACAAAATAAGAAATATTTATGTATGAGATAAGTAAGTGGATAATAACACTCCAGACATATTTTACCAACGATAATGGTTTTTATGCAAATGGATGTACAAATAATGAATCAAAATTTCAAGAAGATACATGCTAAATATTTTTCTTATTAAAACATTATAAGTATCTATTAAATAGTGTCTATTATACTGTTTATGCTTTTTTTTTCTGTTCTTACATAAATCAAAGCTCATTTTCATTTGTCACCTGCTTTAAATGCAACAGATATGAAGCTCCCACTTTCATTTATGTAATTACATTATCATACAACTCCTTTTTTGTTTCACCTGCTCTTTTTTAGTTCACACTATTGTTGATAGTTGTCATCATCAACTGTTTGTTCGAAGTTTTGTGTGGGCGCTAGTACATGAACCATTTAAATTTTGCTGAAGAAAGAGTTTTGCACAGAACAATGGTTTGTTTTCTTGATAACGAACATTGCAGGTTAATTTTCCCTTTGTAATGCCTTTTTACTAATGCTTTTCCTTTTCTTATGTCTTTTGTGGTTTATCTTTATTGTATGATTATACTTACACTTTTTAAAGATATTTTGAATTTCTGATGATTAAGATTTATATTTATTTAACAATTGGAACTGCTTTACTTTATTTTAGAACTCGTATAATACAAAGTAGGTAAGTAAATAGTAATTGTGTAGTCTAAACTATATAGTTCTTTTATATATAAAACTAGTAGCAACACGTAACGTTTCCTGGAATATATACAATTCAAAGAAATAGAATTAATTTTTCAATGATTTTGTAGCTTTTTGCATTGCATATTATTTCATTTGCAAGAGGCCAAAGTGCTGAAGATGTTATCATACTTTAATTAAATACATATTAAAGAACTGAAGAATTTATTTAGTATTCTTAATATAATTTGTATATTTTAGAGAAAATATATTAAGTATTACATAAAAGTATATTATATGAAAGTATATTGTATAAAAGTATATTTAGCAAATTATATAATAGTATATATTTCAAGGTATTTCTGTTACCAAAACGAGTCACTTCACAATAATTTGTCTAATTATGACTTTAGTTTATTGAGGACAGTGAAAAGAAAATCATAGAAGCATAAATATTTATTTAATTAATGTATAACATTTATCTATATACTTGTATACAAAATATTTAATAAGTTACTTGTCTAATACTGAGTTGTGTTTCTTGAAAGAATTTAGCCTAATTTAATTGTTCTCTTGGTGAAGATTTAGCATACTGCGCTCTCTAATAGTGAATCCCTAGTGCACTTTCTAATTGTAAATCTCTAGTGCGCTGTCTAATTGAGAATCTTTAATGCGTTCTTTTATTGTAAATCTACAGTACTCTTTCTAATAGTGAATCTCTAGAACGTTCTAAAATTGTGAGTATACAGTATGCTGTCTAATTGCGAATCTCTGGTACGCTCTCTAATAGTGAATCTCTAATGCGCTTTCTAATTGCGAATCTCCAGTACGCTCTCTAATGTGAATTTCTGATGCGCTTTCTAATTGCGAATCTCTAGTACGCTCTCTAATAGTGAATTTCTAATGCGCTTCTAATTGCGAAAATCTAGTACGTTCTCTAATAGTGAATCTCTAATGAGCTTTCTAATTGCGAATCTCTAGTACACTCTCTAATAGGGAATCTCTAATGCCCTTTCTAATTGCAAATCTCCAGTACGCTCACTAATAGTGAATCTCTAATGCGCTTTATAATTGCGAATTTCTTGTACTCTCTAATAGTGAATCTCTAATGCTCTTTATAATTGCGAATTTCTAGTACTCTCTCTAATAGTGAATCTCTAATGCGCTTTTTAACTACAAATCTCTAGTACTCTCTTTAATAGTGAATCTGTAATGGGCTTTCTAATTGTGAATCTCTAGTACGCTCTCTAATAGTGAATCTCTAGTACGATCTCTTTTAGTGAATCTCTAGTGCGCTTTATAATAGAATCGTCGGTTGCCATTTATTCAACGAATATCGGTTAGGAGAAAGCAATAAAAATATTTTCCAAGTGCTGATTGTAAACGGATTCGGTTGCCATTGTTCAGCCGTTATCGGACATTTCAGCCACCTTATACATTATACATCTTTCCATCTTTCCATTGTTTATGATGCTACAAAATATTTTGTAGTCTATTAAAGCATTTCACTTCCACCAAAACAGATTTAATGTACAACAACGATAAAAGAATACAATGAATAATAAAATATAAGTTGAGGCATACATATGGTAAATTTAGAATTTGTTGTTTTATGTTCTTATCTTAATTAGCTGTTTATTCTCATGCTTTATTTACTTGCTTGGTTACCGCTATTCTAAGTACCCGAACTCGCGGTCTCAAGTTATTATCGTTGTAATTATTTCGATTCCATGTATTGGTTGTTGCGTACTTGATAGCAGTAATTGTATGCTTCATAGTTATTTATTGGTGAATAAAATAAAATAATTTTGCATAAAAATGCAAAGAGCGGATGAAATGCAGGAGATTTTAAAATGTTACCTATGTAAGATGAATACATACCATATATAACATTTTAAATGTTTTATTATTTCTAAATTAGATGAACTTTTACAATCATTTTATTAAATATGAAGTCACGGTCGCCCATAGGGGAGGTAAAGGGGGGGGGGGGGTCACACTGCACCTTGTACATTCAATATAACAAAGGCGAGCATCTAATCAGTCGATGTTGTACATTATGTGCTTGAGTTTGCTCCCCCCCCCTCCCCCTGGAAAAAGTTTTACAAGTGCCTATGTATGAAGTAGAAATATATTAGAATATTATTAGCAAGTGATAGAAAAATATATCAGTTTTGTAAATGCGAGTATAAACAGCTAGAACTAACAAAATAAAGCAATTCAAAGGCGTGAACTGAAAATGGGTGAGAAATATATCTGGAACATAAGCTTAGTTGAAAATCACTGTAGTCAACAATGTTCTTAAACACATTTGTATATTAATTATTTACAAGTACTATACTTTGAAAACTTAAAAATATCTTAACCATAATATGCTAAAAATCCGCTAGAAAATTATCAATGACTTTTGTTTAACTGAGATTCTCGTGTAATGTAATTTTTAAAGGGAGATCTGATTTATTCTTTCTAAAAATCCCAAATACGCATATGCACACTGACGCTTTGCCATATTATTGCTGTGATTAAATCTACTTCACGAGCTTCTTAAGTTTAATGGTAGTCATTATTAGTGTGTTTCTTTGTCTTGATATTGTTTAAATTTAGGTGAATGTCATGTTATTCGTGGAAAATGCCTCATATTTTTTATGACTTTTTTATGTGAAGATTAATTAATAGGGTCACCTTTGACACAAAATGGCGGATCCATTAGCCTTGCTCAAAAAATTTTCATTCATGAACGTCACGTCTCATATCCAATCATTGTCTTAAGTTATGCTGTTTAAAAAGGGTTGAAAATTGGGGAAGCAATAGCCCCACTTTTCTAGAAGCTAGCCTTTGATTCTAGCTTATCAGGGAGGGCGGAGTTTAACAGTAGGCGTTTCTAATACTATGCTTCTTTCAGAACACCGTAAAAGTTAGATGATTTCAGTTTCTAGATATGCTTTTTAATGGGAAAAGTACTTTGAAAGGTCTCATTTTAAGTAAGTAGAGTGTAACAGTTTTCTAAAAAAAAAAGACATATATATTCGCAAAGTTATTTTAAAAAATATAATAAATAAAAGTATCTTTAAATTAGATTTTAAACAGGGGAGGATCAGCTTTTGAGCTTAAATGGACGCTACGCTACTGCTTGATAGTGATGAAGGTAACGTTACTGCTGTATCGATGTATCGATACATGACCTGCCAATACATCGATATTTAGCATTGAAACATTTTTGCACCATATTTACTGCGTATCGACACAATAGCTTTTTGTTATTGTATCAACAACTATTGCATCAACAAACTTTCATAATTTGTGATATTATTTCTAATATCTGTCGTTTTTACTGGGCAAATATATTTTTTACTTAAGCTCAATTTGTTGTGGATGGTATGTTCATAAGTAGAATGTGGTGTAAAATTTGGAACGCAATACGAAAATGATTCGACTGAAGATAATAAAATTTTGAAAAGCACACATCTTTAATGTCAACGCAATAAAAATGTATCACTCATTAAAACCGGGAATTCGTGAGTAACGGACGTTAAGAGTTATCTTCCTCGATGGTTAACTTATAGCGAGGATGGAAGCTAGAACCGAAAGCGTCCGCTTTCTGTGATGAACAATTGGAGAAAGCGGAGAGGAGATAGTGTTTTCTCTCCATGTGCTAACTCTTCCTCTTCGGCTACTGCCTCTCACCTTCTTGACAGCATGGGATCCCCTTAGATCTTCCAGTAGCAGGAAAGGACAGCCTCATTGCTTTATGGGCGCGTGATCTTTTGGACTTGGCCTAGCATCTTCTAGGACAAGGGGCTTAGCAACAACATAATTAACAGAACTGAAAGGTGCAGAAGGAAAACCAACAAAATCCCCAAAAATGTGAAAATGAGATTATGATGGCATTGCCATTGCTTCCATGGGTAATTTGAATATGGCAAGTCGTAAAGGGAACAGTCTTCTGAGCGATAAGCTATTGAATATTTAAAAATACCCGAATACATTGGAAAATACAAGAGAGTCCAACAAAAACAGGATAATAATTAAGTAGTTAACTGTACAGGAAAATTAACACCCAATGTTATTATAGTTTCAGGTGAAAACAGTAAGAATTAAACTAACGTTTTAAAATGTTTTTACTTGGAGATGCACAAAAGTTTCTGGTTTTGAGTGTTTCAAAGTTTACTTTTTTTTCTTGGGGAATTTCAGTTTTGGGAGTCTGTTGCTGTTTCTCTGCATCCTCCAAGTGTAATTGCTATCTACAATTACTTCTCGCAATTGCCTTTTTTAATCGTTTGAAACGACCCTTATCTTTAGCGTCGAAAAATTTCATTCTACACAACTGAGATCTTATGACACAGAGCAGAGTAATTTTTACTTCCTGAACGTTGGTTACTCCACCCGTAAATCCTGTTTTAGGGTCCTGTTTTTGCCAGTACTTTGCCACTTATTTGCATTTAGCAAGTTTAGCATCAGGCCATGTAAATGCTAGAATCTCATCAATTTCCCTGCACAAAACATTTCTAAGTATTTTTATAGTATAATTGTGATCTTTATATTTATGTAATTAGATAAAAGTTCGTGGCGTAGTCACTCCATATCCGCTGTTCACCATAGAGCTGCATTTATTCATAGCTGCCAACTTTAAAGGCGGAGTGGTGTGACGTTAAATTGTGTCGTCTTCTGATTGGATCACTCTCAGGAATTAATCAATTTTTCTTGCTGTGCACGAAAAGATTACGGAAATTTGGCGACAAATTTGCTGAATGTTTCCTTCCCAACGGAGGGCATTATAGCAAATCTGTCACCAAATATCGTCTGTCACCAAATATCATCTGTCACCAAATATCACTAAATTTGTCTACAATATTATGGATATGTATATCATCAATTTATATCATTTTTGCTCCAGAAAGTTTTTCCATGGCAACAAGACTGTCGAAGGGGGAAGCGACCCCCCCCCCACATAATAATGTTAAAATAACTTTATCACAAACGTAATTTTTAGAACAAATTGGTTTTACGGAAAAACCTTTGATTCCGCAATTTTAATCTTAACGTATTTTGACAGTAGTTGAAATTAACTTTATTATTTCAGTATATCTTCTTTTAAAGAATTGAATTTTAATAATCAATTTTGTTTATTTTTTTACAGATTTGAAAAAAACTGAGTCCGTCTTTAGCATTCCGCAATCAGTTGGAGAACTAAAATGGCTTCCTTGAATAATTCTTCCTTGAATAATTCTTCCTTGAATAATCCTCGTTCTGTGGACAGCAATGACCGCGAACAGAACGTTCAGAAGGAAACAAAAAGTAGCAAATATCAAGTATTCAAAGGACTTGTATTGGCTATGCTATCAGGAGTATGTTTCTCGTCAGCTGCAGTAATCGTAAAAATTGCATATCATCTTCCCCCAGAGCAGCTTGCTGTTTATCGTTTCGCAGCCATATTCGCGTTTTCCCTCCCAGAATCAGTAAAGAGTGGACAAAACTTGCTAGGTCCTAGGGAATATCGTGTGTTGCTTATTCTCCGTGGTCTCTTTGGGGCAACAAACATTCTACTTAGTTTCTTTGCTTTCAGATATCTTCCTCTTGGTGATGCATCCGTAATTATATTTAGTGTTCCGGTATTCGTTACAGTTGCAGCAAGGATATTTCTCAAAGAGCAATGTGGAATCGTTCAGAGTATAGCAGTTATGCTTACGGTTATAGGACTTATTCTTACGACAAAACTTCCTCTGCAATTTTCATCAACCACAACAATCTATACCAAAGAGTCAATAATTGGTTTCATAGCTGCAATTGGATCACTGTTTTTTAATACCTGCAGATATATTGTCATGAGAAAAGTGAAAAATGTTCATCATGCAATTGTTGTTTTTACATCAGGATGGGTAGCTCTATTAGAGACATTAAGTTTCATTCTTATAATGGGATCGTTTCAGTGGCATAACTGCGGACTTGAAAAACTTTATACGATTCTCTTAGGATTCGTCAGCTTTTTGGGGCAAACTTTACTGACAATGGCATTGCAGTGTGAACAAGCTGGTCCTGTATCCACCGTGAGAGCAGCGACTGATATTACTTTGGGTTTTTTTTGGCAGACGTTTTTATTTTCAGACATCCCTGATGCGTTCAGCATATCTGGTGCTTTTCTTGTAGGTTTCTCTGTAATTTTTCTAGGTTTGAAGAAATGCGTTTCAATTTTATCACCGGAATCACCCCACTTTAAACTGTTGAAATGGATGACTTTGTAACTCACACCCTGATGTATTTTTGTAAATTGTGGAATTAATAATTTTTTATGTAAATAGATCCATTGTTTTAATTATGAAATTAAAACGCATAAAAATATTTTAAAATCGCACTATATATCTTTTTTTGAACATAATCTATGTATGTATTTGTGTATATTTGGAGGTTTTGACGAATATTTTTCCTAGAAAGTCTGTACTTATATTAAAATGTAAATATGCACTTGACATTCAGAAATTCAAAATAGCACATATTACTTTAAATTACGATCACAAATTTGAAACAGAGAGCCATTTATTGCACTCTTATACCTTTCCTGTGGGCTTTTGCATTAATTATGAAGGTTTTAGAAGGTAAAATGGCGTATAACTGTGACAGGGGCTTCACAGTGACAATTTTTCGCTTGTTGGAGAGTGAAGCTTTCCTCACACTAAAGCCGATTCTGTGCACCTTCAAGGTTTTTACTCTTATCTCAAAGCACCGAAAAGATTACTTATTTTTATAGAACTTCACAGTGGAATTTTACACTCACCATTAAAGTTCTATATATAGCAGAGGTGCTATGTTAAGCAAAACAGTGTATAATTTTTCTGAATTGTTTAAATTGTGTTCAGTTCATAAAATATGCTTTTTGTTTTTTGTTAAAATATCGAATTAAAATTTTTCGGCAAAATAATATTTCTTCTATACTACAGTATGAGAAAATATAAAAAAATCTTTTGTGGGTAGCATATGATTTTCTCTATAAAACGCAATGAATTTACTTTTTTCACAGTGAAAAGATGATGGTCCAGATCCGCGTCACAATGTTTTTAATGTTAAATTGCACATTTGCCGCTTTTCCAGATTACAACATTATACAACTATCTCGAAGAACGCAATTAATTTATATTTCACGCTTATTGTACGAGTAAATTGACAATTGTCAATATCGATAGCATTCGCAATAAGCAACATAGTACATATGTTAGACTATTTAAATAATTAATTCATCAATCTGGCGTCATTTTTGTTGTCAGTTTTGCAATTTTAACGATATTTTCGTCAATCTGGGGTGAAATATTGCCGAATTGGCAATATTTCTCTAATTTAGTCGCCAAGTGTTGGAAACAGACGGAAATTCCCGCGATTCAAACGGCCTAGTGGTTAAAGAATTGGACAGCGAATGCGGAGATGTGTTGATAGCGAGTTCCGTCCTCCTGCCGAACGAGGTTTTTTTTTTACAATAACAGTTTTAAATAGTAAATAAACAATGTTGTCAGGGTAACAGTTTTATTAATCTTTAACTTATCTAGAAAATATCAGTTGTTAAACAACAACAAAACAATCGGTTCGATAGATCCTCTGATATTGAGTTGAAGACCTAGACCGTCCGACTCGCCCAAGGGTTTGAGAAGCTATTTGGACGGTCGGACCTCCGAAATTGAGTGCCAAAGAAACTGTTTTTGTTTTAAAAATAGATAGAGGATCCAGATCTTTTAAAATCTTTATTAATTTCACAAAAATATGCAAATGTCCTCCATGCTAGCTAGATCCGAACAGGGGACCTTCTGTTAAGAAGTTTGCGCTTAACGAGCTCTGAAACTTGTGTTACTAAGCTGATGCTTTTTCGACTGTGCCACAGATATCATCCACAGACCATCCATTTCATAAGAATAAAAAAATCTGATGTGGGTAACACATGACTTTCCTTATATAATGTAATGAATTTACTACTTTTACAGTAAAAAAATAGGTTTTTCTTATAGTAGATACTAATATTCTTTCCAAGATATTGAATTTTCGACAATTAATCGTCATTTTCATTGATTTAGCGTCATTTCTTTCCATTTGGCGAGATTTTCGTTAATTTGGCAACATTTCAAAAAGTCGCCAAGTTGGCGATATTCCGCCAAAATCTCGCCAAGCGTTATGGATGAAGAAATAAGTTGTTCTTACAGCAGATAAATGACTATTGGCATTCAAATACAAAAGTATTACTCAATCTTTTTTCATGAATGGAACGAGCTAGATCCACGAGAATGATGTCACCCAATTTATCGCATGGTATTACATATGAAGAGTGAACACGTTTCTCAATAGGAAATATTTTTTTTTTCATTTTATATGACTTTTTATTAATTTTTTTGAAAAATTTGCAATATCTCGAGAACGGTTCACGTTAGCGTTCTAAAATTTATGTCAATCGTTTTCTAATGAAAAATTACATAAGAAATGTCTATTTGCATAACTTTATTAGTGGTTTTGATTTTTTGACGATTTTTTCAAAATTTTATTCGAAAATTTAGGGGGGTTCTGAACATTCGATTCCGTATGAAAACAATAGGCTTCCAGTGTTTACGGATTGTGATTTTTGTACCAAATTTGGTTCGAATCGGTCCATTTGTTCGTCAGTTATCGGCTCCACAGACTCACTGACACACACACACACACACACACACACACACACACACATACTTTCACACACACACACACACACAGACATCACTTCAAAAATGTTTGATTCGTGATCAGGGATGCTTGAAACGTGCTCTCCCGTCGAAAACTCGATTTCGAATTTTCGACCCCGTCACAATACTTTCCTTATACATTATGTATATAAGGAAAGTAATAATTTAAAGAACGTTCTTACCACTCCATTTAAAATCTGGAGTTTTGGAAGTAATTCTATATCTTTTCTCGTGCTGATATTGCTCATCATTAAAAAAAAGGGAAAAAAGGAACCAGGAAGTCCTCAAATGCTACATTTCAATTTAGAATGTTATATGTAAGAGGTCAAAATTTGGTGTAATCTTTGCAAATTTTCTATTATAAAGTATAATGAAAATTGACTATAACATCTGATTTTATCCTCTTTGTATAATTTTAAACTAAAATATAGCATTCAAGGGCTTACTGGCTCTCTTACTTTATCATAATGAAAATTTAAATAGTTTCTAGTTTCATTCGCTGCAGCGATTCAAATGGTTTGGTGGTCATAGCGCTGGTCAGCGATCGTGCAAATCTGTTGATCGCGAGTTCTGTCCTCTCCTCAAACGCAATTCTTTTTCGATTATAGTTTTAAGTCATAAATAAACAATGTTGCTTAGGTAACAGTTTTTGTGGGTTCTGCCCCAAATTTATTCAAATCGACAATCCAATTGAAACTTTATATAGTTAACATAACACGAAGTTGCAAAGCCTTTCGCGGCTCAGTGGTAAAGTGTCGCGGTGGCAGCGTGATGCAAATGTTTTGTCGAGAGTTCTGTCCCCGGCAATTTTTTTCAAATTATTTAAACGGACATATTAAAATGTTAAACTTAAATAGACCAAAATCGAGGCTTTGGTCGTCGCCCTCTTGGCCGAGAGGCTTGGGGCGTCAAGTTGCGGGGCTTTAGGCTGGGGTTCTATTCCAGCGTGGTAAAAAGAGTAAAATTGAGGGTAACGGGTGTGGAAGGGGGATTAGATCGGTCATCTTAGGTGTTTTCTTTCTAAACTTTCTTCTCTTCTTAATATAATTTCTTGCTTTCTTTACTAAATTATCTGCACGATATGGAGGACGAGCGGTGTGTGTGCTCTACCGTTGCTGGCGGGGTTTCTCTTCGGGCCTGCCGGCTTCGGTGTCGAGCGCGCCACCCTTCCTCGTCCAAAGTTCGCGCAGGGCTTGTTTTGCACTATGTGACTCCTGTTAACGAAGTTCCAAAATTTATTGAATTTTTTAAAACAGCGCTTCTCTTTTTTCCCCCCCTTACATTTTGCTGGCCGAACAGGAAATGACGTACCGGAAGTGACACCACAGGAAATGACGTACCAGAAGTGACGTCACTTCCGGTACGTCATTTCCTGTTATGTAATTGTCAAGTATAGCAAAAACATTTTTATTAAAGCTAGTTTAGAAAAATGTGTGGTTGAGAAAAACACAAATGGACTCGAACCCACAGCCTCTAGAATTGCAAACAGACAACATGTCCACTGAGCCAGCCAGTTCATATACAGTGCCTTCTAATTAATCTATTTAAACGTAACGGAGAAACAGATCGAAAAAAGAACAGATGCTAAAAACGACTCCATTCTCTATATTTAATGCGAGTGGATGGACTCGAACCCACAATCTCTGGAATTTGAAACAGACTACAAGTCCACTGAGCCAGCCAGCTCATACAGCGATTATCCTAATTAATCTATTTAAACTTAACGGAGAGACTGATCAAAACAGTATAAATATCAAAAATATTAATGCGAGTGGACGGACTCGAACTCAGAGCTTCTGGGACTTAAAGCAGACAACATGACCACCAAGCCAGGCACCTCATAGACTAAAGATCCTAATTATTTAATTTAAACTTCACAGAGAGACTGATCAGAAAAGTACAAATATGACTACAGTCGCTATACTCAATGCGTATGAATGGATTCGAACTCACAGCCGATGAATTTGAAACTGACTACATGACCACTGAGTCAGTCACCTCACACCCAAACATTATAATTAATCTACTTAAACTTAATGGCCAGAAAAAGGAAGATACCAAAATGGCCCAACTCGCTATACTCAAAGCGAGAGGTCGGATTCGAACCTACAGCCTCTGGAAGCAGACAACATGTCCACTGAACCAATCAGTTCATAAGCTGACACTCCCAATTAATTTATTTAAATTTCACGGAGAGTTTTATTAAAAAAATAAGCGTATAAACCGAAAGGACACGATGTACTCGAACTCACAGTTTCTGGAAATGTAGAAAGCAATATGACCACAAAGCCATTGAGTTCTCATACAGACGTTCCCAATTAATCTATTTAAACTTAACACAGAGACTGATCAAAAAAGGAAACGTGCCATAAGCAGAAAATCCACGAAATTCTGCTGTAGAAAAACATTTCGTGGAAGGGAAGGGCAAAACACGGGATTAACTGATCTGCTTGATCGCTGCCCAACACTTTTACCACTAGGCCGTTTTAGCTATGTGAAATGCTGAAATTAAGAACATGTACCAAAACGACACAACACGCTATACTCAAAACGAGTGGATGGACTCGAACCCGCAGCCTCTGAGATTGGAAACAGATAACATAACCACTGAGCCGGCCAGTTCACAACCGAAAGATCTTAATTAATCTATTTAAAACTTAACGGAGAGGCTGATCAGAAAAAGCACAGATATCAAAACGACTCAACTCTATACGAGTGGATGGTCTCGAACCAGCAGCCCCTGGAATAGGAAACAGAGAACATGAACATTGAGCCAGCCAGTTCACTTGCTAAGGAGCATAGTTAATCTATTTAAACTTGACGGAGAGACTGATCAGAAAAGGAACAGACACCGAAACCACTCACTCGCTGTACCCAATGCGAGTGCATGGATTCGAACCCACAGTCTCTGGAACATGGGAAAAAAAAACAAGACCAGAGCCTGCCAGTTGACGTACTGGAGTTCCTAGTTACTCCATTTAAATTTATACTCGCTGTATGAGGCAAAAGGATTAAACTCGCTAAATGCGCTCAAACCCACAGCATCTGGAATTGAAAACAGATAATATGACCACTGAATCAGCAAGTTCACATACATAACATCTTAATTAATTTAAACCCAACTGAGAGACTGATCAGAAAAAGCACAAATACCAAAACGATTCAGCCTCATGAATTGGAAATAGTCAACATGACCAATAGAGCCAGTCAATTCATACATCGAAGATAATAATTTCTCTATTTAAACTTAAAGGAGAGATTGATCAGAAAAAGTACAGAAAACAAAACCACTCAACTCGCTATACTCAATGCGAGTGGAGGGACTCAAACCCACAGCCTCTTGAATTAAAAACAGAATACACGCCCACTGAGCCAGCCACTTCACATACCAAGGACCCTAATTAACATATTCAAACACAAAGGCAACGCCGATCAGAAAAGGTACAGAAACCAAAACGACTCAACGCGGAATACGCAATGAGAACGGATGGGCACGAACTCACAGCCTCTGTTATTGGAAACAAACAACATGACCACTGAGCCAGCCAGATCGTCTACCAAAGGTCCTAATTAATCTATTGAAGTTTAAAAGAGAGACTGATCAGACGAAAAGAAACCAAAACGACTCAACTCGCTATACTAAACATGAGTGGTTGGACTCGAACCCACAACCTCTGTAATTGGGAACAGACAGCATGTCCACTGAGCTAGACAATTCACGTACGGGACATATTAATTGATCTATTTAAAGACAACTGATCAGAAAAAGAACCTAAACCAAAATTACTCAACTCCCTGGACTCAATGAGAGGGACCCGTAATAGGAAAAACTATGAAAACATGCCCTTAATAGATAACTATGAAAAGGGGGGGCATAGATATAGTTGCACGCGTTGTAATAGTGAAGAAAATAGTATAATTTATTACAAAAATGTACCAAATTTCATAAAAAATAGCTTATATGCCAAGAACAAGAGATGAATCATATGCAAATTTGTGTTAAAAGCTAACACACCTATTTCGTGGTACGTAGTACAAATCTCTTTCGAAATATTAATTCTCTTATATAAGTTGGATTTTTTAAAATCCCTATTATCACAAGCAAGTACGATTTAATTTTTTCAAATAAAAATTCTTGAATAAAACGTTATTGAATATTTTCCTTGATCAATTTAATATGATTGTTCCATTAACAAAAAATGTTAAATTTTATCATTTTTGAAGCATTTTCTTTTATTGCAGCTAATTTCTGTAACGACCACGTACAGTTTCGTATTTACTGAAGATTGGATGAAATGTTGACTTGCAAAAATTTTAAATTGCAAGTGAATTATAACAGCATTATTTGTTACCTTTCATTTCGGCGTGAGTCTAACATTAAGATTTGAAACTTGTTAAATTAACTTCAAAAGAAAAAAATAAATTATATATTTTGTTTAGTTTTGAATTTTTTTTTCATTTAAATTTGCGTTTTTGCAGACCATCACCCAATGTTTTCCAGTTGTCTTATTAATTAAGTTTTTCTTATTGACATCATAACTAGCCGCTCTTCGAGTTTTGAGACCATTGATATGCTTTAAAAGTAAAAACGCTAGTCAAAAGTAAAAAAAGCTTTTTATTAGTTGTATAAATATAGAAAATTCAATTTACAAAAGATTACAAAACTATCTGTACAAGTATGAAAGTCGATTGTTTGCAGTTGCTGTATAGATACGAAATCAGTCATAAAAGAGGTAACAAAACATTCTATGGGGTAAAAGAGAAAATAGTTTTTATGCAAAATAAAACAATTAAAAATTCATTTCTTCAAACGCTTTATACTGATAAAATACTTTATTTCAGTAATATATTTTTAAAAATAAGTTTACGTTGTTTTAAAAGTAATAAAATATTCAAAATAATAAAATATTCAATCATCTAAAAACACTTTATACTTCATTTTCTTATATACATAATATGCACAATTTTTTTTTCATTTCATAGCGTATAAAATGTTATATAATTTTATATTATATTTGCATATATAGAATAAAATCTTTTCATTAGTTTGCTAATTGCATTTTATTCATTTTCAGCAAAATCGCTGAATACAAATTGGACCAGAAAAGAAGAAAAAAAAAATAAAAGTTTTAGTGCAACCTACGCTTTGTTCTTCCTGAAGTTCTAAGTTCTTCAAAAGGAAAACATAACAATTCCTGGCTTTCGAACAGTTTATAAAATCGTAGTTAACAATATGGAAATAGGACATTAGTTTCTTAATATTGAAATATCGCTTTAAAGGATCTCCAACATCGCTTTAAAGGATGTTGGAGCAATATCTTTCAGATATTGCTCCAACATCCATCAAACTACTATTAAATTAGTAAATTTATTCATTCATTTAAAACTTTCAATTTATATTATTTCAGTTTTTATGCAAATCATTCTATTTTCATCACACTTATAGGCCGTGAATTAACATAAGAACCCAATAAATACTTTTAAGTTCATTCGAATTTTAAATTTTGGGGAAGTACACAAACATGGTGAGAAAAATATTTTGGGATGAATCCAAAACTTAATAATAATATTGTGTTTCTTTAACATTAGTACAGTGGTTAAGGCAAGCGGATTGCACTATGAGGTTCTGAGTTCGATCCTAAGCACTGGCCAAAACTATCTTACGTGGAGTATGGGCACGATAAATATGTAGGTCCGAAAGTTCTTCCGAGAGATCGTGGGTAATGGGAAGGAGATTATAGTCTCCGGAGTTCGTACCCTCACAAGGACTTCCGGTCTAAATTGGATGACTTTCCCGGCAGTCCAAATCGTTACCTTATATTTTCGGATAGTTTGGATGGTCTGGGACAAAAGGAAAAAAAAAATTAGGGTAAGTGCAACATGTGTGTACCTTTGGAAAATATGAATTAAAAATCATTGCACTCACTTTTTAAAAATGTTTTTCTGACAGTTTTTATTAAAGCGGACATTTACTGTGCAATAATTTCAGATATATATATTCTTAATATATTTATTTCTCTATTAACAACTTTAGGTGATAAAGCAATTTGGTTGTCATACTTGGATTCAACAATATTAAAACTATCAGAATCCTAACAGATTTTTTTTTCTTTGCCGACCAGTGTTATTATACTGTTATACTTATAGAATTCAGAGAAAAGACACTTATGATAAAACTTTGTCACACAGCCAAAACAATCTCGAACAATCGACACTTAGCTGCAGGTTCTTAAAATGAAAAACCCGATACCAGCTCAGGTTGTAAACAATAAAAATATCCAGAAATATACATGTCAAAACCTATGTACAACTAATACAAATCGTCATTAACAAACGAACGGTGGCCAAATACTCTGTTTTCTTCAATGCGCATAGTACGTCCGAAAATACAGCTATAAACAAATGAAGAACGACTTGAAGAATATTGCACTAAACTAAACAGCAACTGGGATTTGTCACTTTCTGTATGAGATAGAAAGTGGAGTGAACCAACTTGGCCTCTTTCTTTATGACGTATTTCGGGAAACAATATTCCATGAACTGCAGTCTTAAGTTCTTTTTTCAGACCTAATTCATTTAGAGAAAAGAAAATATTATAAAATAATTTATTAAGCATAAAAATTATAAAATAACTTGGAAAAGAAAATGATTACAACACTCACTCACATACACACATACATATATATACAGGGTGTATATAAACTGATGGTAAAATAGTTTCCATCTCCTCATATATATATATATATATATATATATATATATATATATATATATATATATATATATATGTATACAAGATATATATATATATATATATTAAATAAATAAATAAATAAATAAATAAAAACAAGATTTCTTATAAAAATAAGCATCTCTCTGAATCTAAGTGTACTCTTATCGCAGTTATACAATTTTATTGTGAAACATAGACATGGATAAGTTTCTTCGATTCTAAGGTAAGCTCAACAGTGCCGATTAAATATTTCAGAAAATCAACTTGCTAAATATTTTAGCATATTGTAAATCATAAGTATAATTTATTAGAATAATTCTAAAAGATATAAACACTCCAATTTCTATATATAGATAACCCTCTGTCTTATTATAACGATCTTTGTGTAGAGAAATAAAATTGTTTATTATGAGAACACATTTGACAATTTTATCAACATGGCTGAACTGCATTAAAGAACTAGCCAGACTACAAAACTGCATTAAAATGAACGAGAAAATTATGAACGAAAAAATTATAGAACACAAATTATAGAATAAAACATTAGATGTGGTGATCACGTGTCTTTCTCTACATACTGAGATGCATTTACATATTTAACAGTCTAATACTCATGTGCAGCATCCATAGAACAATGTTAAAGTTGCTTCAATAAATCTTTAATTGCAAATTGACACTTTTCGGGCTATATTACGCAACACTATTACTACGAAGAATCCAGGTTGATTCAAATGAATTTATTAATTAAACTTATTTATATGTACGTGTAATTGTTATATAGATAGAGAGAAAGAGATGACATTATTCTTTTTAAGTGTTTTGACATCTGGCACCTTTGTTGGCGTTGGCACTTAACACTGTTGCAATGAATGTCACATCTCGGGAACAAGTTCTGTTTGCAGAAGAATGACCTTAATCAATTTAATGCATAATGTTTAATATAATAAGACAGTTTTTTTAATAATATTATAAAGTCTTATAAATATTAGTACATCAAATATTTATAAGACTTTTAATGAATTAATTTCAAAACTACAATATATCGGGAAACGATGAGTACTAGAATCTTAAGAGTGGTATAATTTCTTTTGTAACGAAAAATTGAGTATAAATTAATTACATATTTGATTTAAATTTTATTTTTGATCATCATTATACAAATGAAAACGTTCATAGACTTTAACGGAGGCTTCCGAACGTTTGATTTCGACCAAAGTCTAACGGCTCCCAGTATGTAGTTTGTAATTATCCTATCAAATGTACTTCGAATCGCTCAATACGCACTTGAGCTATCGTGTCCACAAAGTCACAGACACACATGCATCACTTCAAAAATATCCGATTCGAATTCAGGGATTCTTAAAACGTCATAATCCTTTTGAAACTCGAGTTTAAACTTTCGAACATCTTACTATAAGTTTCCCATATGTTATACTATGTACGTGGGAAGGATTGAAGGTATTTTATCATAAACTCCTTTTGTGATTAAATTCATATTTAAAAGATAATGTTGCTCTTTTATTTTCCTTTTATAGGCTCTGTGGGCTTTTATATATTATGGCTCATGTGTATATGTTTAAAAAGTACAATACAGTGTGAGTGAGATGCAGTGTCGTCTTATTTTCAGCTTTCTACTAATTTCTTTTTCAAATATTTGACACTCAAATCCGAGGGTTCACATACCCCTTTTTCATCCATAGAAAAGCAATTTCTTTTACGCCTCAGTTTCTGAGGCAATTAATCGCGTAAGGGATACATATAATGGAGCATAATATCGTACCTTGCTTGGGTATTTGTCACTTCGTCAACTACTAGACTACTTCCGCCAAGTCTGAGGGACGAAGGTTGGAACTGGCTACCTCCATCATACATATCCAGAGGATACAGGTCTGTCGCTTGCACCTGGACCGATCCAGATCCACTATCACTCGTTGTTTCATCTTCTGACGTAATAAGAGCCATGCGAGATGGAGCTGTCCTGTCTAGTACTTTGCCAGTCAGTCCGACTAAACGTGCACCTGTAAAAGATTATTGCGAAATGAACTTGAAATAGACCAACTTCAATTTCGAATTAGCTGTGACAAAGGTTCTCTCTAGACATTCGCCGTCTTACAGGTGGAGTTACATGTTTTTAAATCGCTTAGATATTTGAAAGCATTTAAAAAGTGTAATTAATAAGAGCCATGCGAGATGGAGCTGTCCTGTCTAGTACTTTGCCAGTCAGTCCGACTAAACGTGCACCTGTAAAAGATTATTGCGAAATGAACTTGAAATAGACCAACTTCAATTTCGAATTAGCTGTGACAAAGGTTCTCTCTAAACATTCGCCGTCTTACAGGTGGAGTTACATGTTTTTAAATCGCTTAGATATTTGAAAGCATTTAAAAAGTGTAATTAATAAGAGCCATGCGAGATGGAGCTGTCCTGTCTAGTACTTTGCCAGTCAGTCCGACTAAACGTGCACCTGTAAAAGATTATTGCGAAATGAACTTGAAATAGACCAACTTCAATTTCGAATTAGCTGTGACAAAGGTTCTCTCTAAACATTCGCCGTCTTACAGGTGGAGTTACATGTTTTTAAATCGCTTAGATATTTGAAAGCATTTAAAAAGTGTAATTAATAAGAGCCATGCGAGATGGAGCTGTCCTGTCTAGTACTTTGCCAGTCAGTCCGACTAAACGTGCACCTGTAAAAGATTATTGCGAAATGAACTTGAAATAGACCAACTTCAATTTCGAATTAGCTGTGACAAAGGTTCTCTCTAAACATTCGCCGTCTTACAGGTGGAGTTACATGTTTTTAAATCGCTTAGATATTTGAAAGCATTTAAAAAGTGTAATTAATAAGAGCCATGCGAGATGGAGCTGTCCTGTCTAGTACTTTGCCAGTCAGTCCGACTAAACGTGCACCTGTAAAAGATTATTGCGAAATGAACTTGAAATAGACCAACTTCAATTTCGAATTAGCTGTGACAAAGGTTCTCTCTAAACATTCGCCGTCTTACAGGTGGAGTTACATGTTTTTAAATCGCTTAGATATTTGAAAGCATTTAAAAAGTGTAATTAATAAGAGCCATGCGAGATGGAGCTGTCCTGTCTAGTACTTTGCCAGTCAGTCCGACTAAACGTGCACCTGTAAAAGATTATTGCGAAATGAACTTGAAATAGACCAACTTCAATTTCGAATTAGCTGTGACAAAGGTTCTCTCTAAACATTCGCCGTCTTACAGGTGGAGTTACATGTTTTTAAATCGCTTAGATATTTGAAAGCATTTAAAAAGTGTAATTAATAAGAGCCATGCGAGATGGAGCTGTCCTGTCTAGTACTTTGCCAGTCAGTCCGACTAAACGTGCACCTGTAAAAGATTATTGCGAAATGAACTTGAAATAGACCAACTTCAATTTCGAATTAGCTGTGACAAAGGTTCTCTCTAAACATTCGCCGTCTTACAGGTGGAGTTACATGTTTTTAAATCGCTTAGATATTTGAAAGCATTTAAAAAGTGTAATTAATAAGAGCCATGCGAGATGGAGCTGTCCTGTCTAGTACTTTGCCAGTCAGTCCGACTAAACGTGCACCTGTAAAAGATTATTGCGAAATGAACTTGAAATAGACCAACTTCAATTTCGAATTAGCTGTGACAAAGGTTCTCTCTAGACATTCGCCGTCTTACAGGTGGAGTTACATGTTTTTAAATCGCTTAGATATTTGAAAGCATTTAAAAAGTGTAATTAATAAGAGCCATGCGAGATGGAGCTGTCCTGTCTAGTACTTTGCCAGTCAGTCCGACTAAACGTGCACCTGTAAAAGATTATTGCGAAATGAACTTGAAATAGACCAACTTCAATTTCGAATTAGCTGTGACAAAGGTTCTCTCTAAACATTCGCCGTCTTACAGGTGGAGTTACATGTTTTTAAATCGCTTAGATATTTGAAAGCATTTAAAAAGTGTAATTAATAAGAGCCATGCGAGATGGAGCTGTCCTGTCTAGTACTTTGCCAGTCAGTCCGACTAAACGTGCACCTGTAAAAGATTATTGCGAAATGAACTTGAAATAGACCAACTTCAATTTCGAATTAGCTGTGACAAAGGTTCTCTCTAGACATTCGCCGTCTTACAGGTGGAGTTACATGTTTTTAAATCGCTTAGATATTTGAAAGCATTTAAAAAGTGTAATTAATAAGAGCCATGCGAGATGGAGCTGTCCTGTCTAGTACTTTGCCAGTCAGTCCGACTAAACGTGCACCTGTAAAAGATTATTGCGAAATGAACTTGAAATAGACCAACTTCAATTTCGAATTAGCTGTGACAAAGGTTCTCTCTAGACATTCGCCGTCTTACAGGTGGAGTTACATGTTTTTAAATCGCTTAGATATTTGAAAGCATTTAAAAAGTGTAATTAATAAGAGCCATGCGAGATGGAGCTGTCCTGTCTAGTACTTTGCCAGTCAGTCCGACTAAACGTGCACCTGTAAAAGATTATTGCGAAATGAACTTGAAATAGACCAACTTCAATTTCGAATTAGCTGTGACAAAGGTTCTCTCTAGACATTCGCCGTCTTACAGGTGGAGTTACATGTTTTTAAATCGCTTAGATATTTGAAAGCATTTAAAAAGTGTAATTAATAAGAGCCATGCGAGATGGAGCTGTCCTGTCTAGTACTTTGCCAGTCAGTCCGACTAAACGTGCACCTGTAAAAGATTATTGCGAAATGAACTTGAAATAGACCAACTTCAATTTCGAATTAGCTGTGACAAAGGTTCTCTCTAGACATTCGCCGTCTTACAGGTGGAGTTACATGTTTTTAAATCGCTTAGATATTTGAAAGCATTTAAAAAGTGTAATTAATAAGAGCCATGCGAGATGGAGCTGTCCTGTCTAGTACTTTGCCAGTCAGTCCGACTAAACGTGCACCTGTAAAAGATTATTGCGAAATGAACTTGAAATAGACCAACTTCAATTTCGAATTAGCTGTGACAAAGGTTCTCTCTAGACATTCGCCGTCTTACAGGTGGAGTTACATGTTTTTAAATCGCTTAGATATTTGAAAGCATTTAAAAAGTGTAATTAATAAGAGCCATGCGAGATGGAGCTGTCCTGTCTAGTACTTTGCCAGTCAGTCCGACTAAACGTGCACCTGTAAAAGATTATTGCGAAATGAACTTGAAATAGACCAACTTCAATTTCGAATTAGCTGTGACAAAGGTTCTCTCTAGACATTCGCCGTCTTACAGGTGGAGTTACATGTTTTTAAATCGCTTAGATATTTGAAAGCATTTAAAAAGTGTAATTAATAAGAGCCATGCGAGATGGAGCTGTCCTGTCTAGTACTTTGCCAGTCAGTCCGACTAAACGTGCACCTGTAAAAGATTATTGCGAAATGAACTTGAAATAGACCAACTTCAATTTCGAATTAGCTGTGACAAAGGTTCTCTCTAGACATTCGCCGTCTTACAGGTGGAGTTACATGTTTTTAAATCGCTTAGATATTTGAAAGCATTTAAAAAGTGTAATTAATAAGAGCCATGCGAGATGGAGCTGTCCTGTCTAGTACTTTGCCAGTCAGTCCGACTAAACGTGCACCTGTAAAAGATTATTGCGAAATGAACTTGAAATAGACCAACTTCAATTTCGAATTAGCTGTGACAAAGGTTCTCTCTAGACATTCGCCGTCTTACAGGTGGAGTTACATGTTTTTAAATCGCTTAGATATTTGAAAGCATTTAAAAAGTGTAATTAACTGGGCCGTGGCTGAACTCGACTTTATCATACCAGAATTGCTGATGTATCAATTCTGGCATGAGAATGTCACAAGCCTATAGGTTTGGATATGTAATTTCAAGTATAGTTATACGTTTGCAACGCTAAACCTTCGAATGAGTTGGATGATTTGGGTAAAAAAACAAAAGTATAGTTAGTTGCATTTGAGATTTTAAAAGTAAATTGACTTGAAATCAGTTTAGAGAGTATCTATCACAAGAATATTTACCAGAATTGTAGGCTGTGACGGGAGTAATGTTTGGCGTAGCCCGTGTCAACGTGCCGTACATGTTGGGCATAGGTGGAAGAGATACACTTTGCTTCAGTTTTGCTTTGTTCTCTTGGTCTTTGGTGAGCTTGTTGTAGATATACACCTTCCTGAGATACATGCACAGCATGATCACTGTTGCGCAGACTAAATTCGCAACGGATATTGTTAGGTCTCTGTAGCGGTGAAGCACCTGCGTTGATATTACTGTCCAAGCGATCCAAACCACAGCAATAAAGAAACAACAAGTAAAGATCCACCTGTGGAAGATACATATGGTAAATTTGCTTCAAAATAATTAACTATTGGTGGATAAAACAGATTACATAATAATGCATTTTCAGTAGATATCGCAGATCCCACACATTATATTATCACTAAAAAAAGTTGAATTAAAGTATTAATAACTATGAAACATTTGAAGGACTTAAACAAATTTGGAATTACCTAGATTCATTATTGTTGTCTTTGCTGCCCCATGTCAAAACAGAGAATAAGATGGTGATGGCCAGGATGAGCATTACGTATACCAGTGATATAACCAACTCATCCTCGAAGGTAGTTGCTGGGTGACAGCGCCACTCGCCCACATGTATTCCAGTCGTAGGAGGTATCAGTATGAGCCAAGCAGAAGAAAGTATGACCTAAAATAATTGTATTAAAATTTTAACTTTAACCATGTTACACCCTTGTATGTTTACACCAGCATGTCCATCGGAAAAGAGTTAAGTATGAGTTAAGCGAAAGAACGTATGACCTAAAAAAAATGCAGTGTAATTTTCAATGTAAATATGTTACACATGTATACACTTACACCATTTAGTCTATTGCAAAAGAGTGAAGTATTGCATACTACACCTTTTATAATAACAGAACTAGAGGGAAATCGGGGCTAGTTGGTACAATTTTCAGGATGTATTTTTTTATGATTTTAGGCATTGGATAAAAACCAATAATGTCATACAGTCATAAAATTAAACTTTCTAAATGGTGTGGTATTTTTATTTAAAAACTTTTAAGAAAGTAGTAGAAGGTGTTTTGTTGGATTTTTTCATGCCCTAACCATCCTCACTCATTGAATACGTTGACGCACATCTCGGAGGAGATTGGCAAAGAAGTTTTCAGATTTTAAAAGGTATAAATGTTCATTTGAACGTAATTACATTGACGTTCATAAAGTAGATTTCAATTTCAATTTGTTTTCTCAGAATTTTTACTTCTATTTAACTAATCATAGAAATTGTGAAAATTAAGGGAAAAATAAATAATTAAATGGTTTTACTGGTTCAGTAATAAAAAAATAAGTATTGCACAAACAAAATTAAAACATACATTATTATTCAGTTCAACTACTTTTCCAATACTATTTATTTTTCATTGTGGTACCAACTTTTCTTTATCACCAATACACTTTAAGCTCACCTATGGATTATTGTTGTAGTTTATGCACCAAGGTGGATTGTCAAAACTTTCAGAAAACTTATTAATTTCATCTAGCATAAATACATAAAATATTTGATTTTTTTAATGTAACGTTTGCTTAATGATCAAAATATGTTCAATATTGCTCATATCTTTATATGCTAAATTTACCAATAATAAAAGTAAAATGCTGAATGACGATGAGCATTGATAGATAACATTATTTTTCAACTGTGGAACATACATCGAAAAAACTTTATATCAAATCTTTATATTTGAATTAATATTTGTAGGAAGGAATGCCACGTTGTTAAAAATATAATGTAGCTGATAGACAAAAGTTCATCTTTGAGTTACGGACTTTCTAAAAGTTCAGACATTGAAGCATCCATACATTGAAGCAAATCCTCATTAAAGTAGAATCAAACACATTTAAATAAAGTCTGGCAAACTGAAAAATAGGAAAATAAATTTAGAAAATTTTGGTTTACAAAGGAAAATAATAACAATAATTACATACATATTGGTTGCCCTATTTTGCCCCTATACAATATATTACTTTCTCAGTATATGAACTGGTTGGAACATTCGCCAAATGACCTCTAAATAAGTGCGCTAACCAACCCCATTGCATACTTTCAGATTCATGTTATTTGCATGTACCACAGTTATAATAAAATTGCTGAAAGTAAGGTAGATAGTATTTCCAAATTATTTGCTGTGAACAACATTATATTGTTTATTTTGAAATATGGAACATAAGGACAATGGAAAGAAAAATGTGTATTTAATGCAATTAGTGGTTGAATTGAGATATGCTGGCAACATCTTGTGCGAAAAAATTTAAAAAGTATTCATCTAGTGGTTGAATTGCTGAGAGTACAAAGATACTGAAGCATCGTTCTGTATGACTAATTGCATCCCCTTGCTATTAAAGTGTCCCCTTTGTTAACGATTGCCACTTCAAGCTGCAGTTTATATTAATTTTTATAATGAATATAAATTGTAGTGATAGACTAGTATTGCTACCATTATCTAAAACCGTAATGTCATATTTATATAGAACAGATATAAGTTGAAAATATATAGATTATTAAGAAATCCCTGTTTTCTTTAAACATGCATTTTTAATTGACAGCAATGCCAAAGAATACTGATTGCATTCTCACCTGTATAATGACTAAACCAACAGCGACAACCAACAAAGCAGCCGGACTTGTTATATGGTAAGTGTCTCCAAAATATTGGTTTCCTCGATATCCCATCATCCTCCAAATATTCATAACTTTTACAAGCATTCCTGCGAAGATTATGGCGTAAGCAAGTCCTAGTCCGAACCTTCGAACACCACAAGTGCCTTCTGTTGGAGCCAGGATGAAAGCAAAATTGACTGCGTACAACAGCAACAAACCAAACAATATCATGTAGCCCAGGACTGTAGTACCTGTGGTGACCTTCGAAAAAAAAACACAGTTTTACTTTATGGAGCAAATATTAAAAATGTATTCGTAACTTAAAAGTGAATCAATGCATCGATATTGATATTTGATCTTTGGAAAGTAAATTATTACACAAAACTAAGTCAAACATTGAAATCAGTTTTGCCAGGAAAATCGCACCTAGTGACTGCATCAGAAGTAGACAAACATTTCTTAGTATATAATTATTTAACGAAATCTATAAGAAAGAATATTATTTCTACAGCATCAAAACTAAAATTAAGAAATAAGAATATTCCACTGTTTTACGAATCATTTGTGAACTGAATTTCATTATGTATAATGAAATGCCCAGCAAGAAGAAGTTGAAACGAAAAGTTTATATTTAAATGCAATAATGAATGGAACTGACAAATTATATATAGATGAAAAATCCTTAATCTTTGTTCTGAAAAGCATTGATTGCCAATTGATGGTTTGTGAACCACCTGAGGCTTCAGGTAAAAATTTCAACAATGGCGGCTATTTTCTATTATAAAATTTATAGCAAATTAAAATGCACATACAACAGAAAACTCTTCAGAATGTGTGAGATCTGTAATATTGACATCTGAACAAATTGGTGCTAAAATTGTTTGAGAATTCATAAGAAATTTCTAAAAGAATCACATTATTGTGCAAGATATTTTCTGATAAAAGAATTTTACTGGAGTTTTGAAACCAAACGGAAAGCCATTTGTCAACGTATGAATTAGTTTAATCTCTTGATATTAAGTAAAATATTTTCTATGCCTGTAATTCAACCATCAGTGAGTTAATTAATGCAGTTAATTAATGAAGTTAATTAATGCAGTTTAAGAGTGTCAAAACACCATTTATAAAAAATATAGATGTAGATTGTTAATATAAAGACTAAATCGCAAACTCATTAATATTGTTTTATGGGAATGAAATTACCTGGAAAGATATCAAGAAATACGCTGCACAGCTGATAACCAGTAAAACTCCAAGCAAAGATAATGCAGATACAATCACTCCCCAAAGAGTTCTAAAATTTGAATAAAACCCAGGCTTTGGTAAACTGTACTCCACTGGATCCAATGATAGCTGGTCAAGACATTTTTTGCAATTTATCTTGCATGCAGATTCTACTTTGACTCCTGACAAGAATTCAACGTCCTCCAGTTTCAGAGATAATTGTTCATTCTTCCACAGTCCAACCTGAATGAATTAAATTACATTTTTAGAAACTGAAATAAAAATTAGATTTTTTAAATGTATTTTTCATTTAGTATGTTACTAAAACATTTTAAAAAGAATTATTGACTTACAAATACACATATGATTGAAAATATATAGCTTGTATGATAATCAGCATTAAGTAGTTCATAATTGGAGTATTGCAAACGATCATTTGTTGAATATTAAAAAGGATAAGAAAAGGCGTGAAGTTAAACTTTTTATGACGTTGAATATCACTTAGTGATTAAGGAAATCGAGAATAAAAAAGTTAATAGTGACTCTATTAATCAAAATCAAAATTAATGAGCTCACTCATTAACTTTTGAGTGGTTCAAAAAATTTAATAACTTCATTTTAGCTTTTAAAATGCAAGTTTTCATCAAGAAAATCATCTGAACAGCATAATCTGGTATTGATAAACTTGAGAAACCTATTATAAAACAGGGTAATAATGTAGCATACAGCTGTTTCGAGGATCCCCTGGATTCCCTTTGTCAGTGATAGACAACCAATGAACTTGAAGTCAAAAAGTCGAAATAGGCACATTTCGTCTTTATGACTTCGGATTTGTTGATTGTTTAGTGTTTTGTTGAAAATATTTTTAGGTGTACGTTACTGGATGTACGAGGAAGAAATCAACATCTCCACATGAATGAAAATAAATTTGTTTTGATCTAATATTTCAGAAACTGCAAATGTATATAATGCTAATGAGTAAAACGAAAACATAATTTGAATTTTTTTCCCCTGCACACGTATTTCTTCCTGCATCAGTGGAAATATGTACAGTTCATCTTATAATCTATGAAATGGACTTATATAAAAAGAAATAAAAAGTTTTATTATAAAAATTGGACAAATCATTTATCAAACTTTGGTGTCTTGATAATCACTGTTTAGAGTCATTCTCGAATGATATCATGTTAAAATTGATATTTACTTCAATCACAAATGGACTGGATGTTTACGATGTATAAAATAAAGATAAATGTATAAAATTCGGCTTCAGAAATACTTAAAACATACATATTTCCTTGTTTCCAACAGAACATTTTCCTATTAATATCTAAATGCATAATATTATGTTTTATATGGCGAATAAAAAACATAAATTTATATATTTCTAATTGAAATAAAAAGTAGAGACGTGATATGAGAAATTTTCAGTTTCACACACAATGCAGAATAATGCGAAAAAGCTCAGCTATACCTGTTCATAAACTTGATGTATTTTAGCTCTTTTCAACTTAAATATCTGATAGCCCATAGACATCTTAAGTGGTCCACAGTCCTCGTCGACACAAGTTATGGTAGGTCCTTTCATAAACTTCCTCATTTCTCTCCACAGAATTTGTCTGGCATCAACTCCACAATCTTCAAGATTAGTCGCGGCATCTCCATGGACACAGTACCGTCTTAAATAATCATGAAGCGCTTCTGCAACAGAAGTTACTGCAGACACTGTGTGGTATACAAATGTATCTTGGCTCAAAGGTCTGGATGACAGATTCTCTGTACCTAGGCAAGGTTCCGGAAACAGTTTTGTCAGGGGAGATGTACTTTGTGGCAAGTGGCAACGGAAATGGTGTTGCCAGAATTCTTCAAACCATTGGTCAGGTATCGGACCGTGCTTGTTCAGATTAAAGGTGGAATAATACTCACGGAATCCGGGAACCTCGTAAGTTTCTGGGCGCACGAGGAAGAAATCGACATCTATACCTAAATGTAAGAAAAATATTTTACTTTATACCCAAACGAGAGGATAGTAAGGATTATTAAAAATTAATATAAATTTTACAGAATTCCTACAATTTAATGTCAATATTCTAAAATTGATATACTTGATATTGAGGCTGTTATAATATAAATAGTATAAAAATGACTTTGAATCAAATTTGAGGGGCACATTTGTTTAGTGATATAAAGATATAAAATTTCTTTACTGTTAACAGATCTCCATTTTTTTTTTCGTGTATGTATTGTAAGGACGTACCTCATGCTATTGTATTTGTAGTCTTTTGCAAAAATCATCTACCCTATTTTAAAAGTGAACTGTCTTGTCAACGTGAACGACATTTAATAAAATTAAAACTCAGTCTGGATTCAGCCGGCACCTGAGATGCCGCGTTCTTTTTGTTTATGTTTAAAAATACGTCTTTGCGTCCAAACGAAAGAGGTCCGGTTTACATGTTATGTAAAGTTGTTTTTAATACAGTTATATGAAATTGTTGTTATGCAAAATTGTTATGTGTAATTGTTATGTAAAATTATTATATAAAACACGTTATGTAAAATTGTTTTTGTCAGTATGCACAGGTGTTAAAACTTCGTATAATTATGGAAGATCCACATATAATTATATATGTAAAACTAAACTTAGCATACATTCTCTTGGGTTATCATTAAATACATACACTTTTGCCTACGTAACATATACAGTATTATACCTTGCAGTATTTTGGCGATGCTTCTTCCATCTTTTTCAGATTCCATTCCAACCCAAATTAAATCTTCCATGAGAGCCGTCTGTTTAGCAGCCTCCAGGACATTTTCCATAGATTGCGGATCGTCTAATAGAAGAACAACTACTTTAGAGTCGGAGTTCGGATCCAACTCTTCAGAGAATAAGTGAGACAACTCCGAAACAGGCATTTCTGGTTTAATCACGAGAGACTTAGCGATGCAAATTTTTCGTTCTTTTGCTGATTCTATAAAATTCCAGAAGAGGCTTCGATCTGTTTCCGAACCTGAGTGTAACAATGTGACGTACTTCCAATCAAATCTGTGAAGCAAAGAATAATTAAAATGTTTAACAGATATGGCATTTTAATATATATAATTTTCAGAAACAGATGCATAGCTAAAACCTACGATAAACAGTGCATGAAGCAATATTTTTCTTAATACATAGACCAAATCAAGTAACTGACCTTGCCAGCGTGTCTGCTACTGCCTTAACTTCTATGTTCAATGGAATCTCATCTGCAGATGCCGGTGACCTTCTTTGACGACTGGGCACCATTGAAACGAGTCCAGTTGGTGTGGATATTTGAGGAATGAGTACGGATTCGAAAAGGGGAGAAAGATCATCAGCCACTTGTGGATCGTAAGTCAGGGCAGCAACCATGGCTCTCGATCTGAGTCCAGCTTCACTGTATGGAAAAGACCCATCGCTTGCTATGAAACTAAATATCTGCTCTTCAGCTTTCTGACGTCGTCCACAGTGGTCAAATACCAATGCTCCTATAGGAATACGTGAAATATTTTGAATACGTATATATGTATTTTAATATCCGAAAATAAATGCAATTGGAATAGACAGAGGCATAAAAATATGATATTCTATGATGGGAATCAAATAATAATAATTACTAGCGGACTTTGCTCGCTAGCGGCAATTTCGAATCAGTTTTAAATGTGATAAATAACAAATTAGTTATTCTTAGGTAATAAAATTACTCTGAGTATCTGTTGAATGTACATCAAACTATACAACGAATCAGTTTTAAATGTGATAAATAACAAATTAGTTATTCTTAGATAATAAAATTACTCCAAGCTGAGTATCTGTTGAATGTACATTAAACTATACATTTCACATATTCACATCTTTGGAATTTAATTAGTCATCGTAAAAAAATACAAAGAAAAAATTATTCTTAAATTGTAGAAAACGATAACATATAACTCTGAACTTTTGCAAGCTTTATGTTCTATTGAATTTTGAATATTTATTCCATGTCTGTTATCTTGCAGAATTCAAATGATTGAAACATGTATTTATAATGCATATAAAGGAACTATATAAATAGTTCGTTTATATGCCCATTTATAAAAATGTGCAAAAATAAGAATTATTTTCCCGTATACTTCAAATTTTAAACAGTTTCCGAATTGTTCTTTTTTTTTAAATGAAATTAGCAATTTGCTAATCTTTTTCACCTGTTAAATTGCAAAAGTCAAAATCATATATCATGGCAAACAACTTACCAAGTTGAATTTCAGGAAGGATTGTAGAGTTTCCGTTCACCTTTTCCAATGCGTAGCTCAAAGCTAGTAGATTTTGAATAGAACTTTCTTCCACAACTCTGCTACAAGTGAAGAAACTATCTCCAGGTTGATGTACAGGAATCATGACTCCAATAACAAACTCTTGATTGGTTGGAATCTTCATGAACGGCATCGACAGTGCGTTCGAGTCGCTTTTCCCCGAGCAAGACTCGCTATTATTGCAGGCAGAATGAATCTCTGACAAAGAAATTAGTTCACCGTGGTCACCATAGCCCCTGGTCATCGAAGCATTGATTGATAATCCTGTTGTTTCATCGTACATTCCAATCTGAAATAATATTATAAATGAAGGTTATTTCAATTAAGAATGGAATATTTTGGTCGTTATAGTGGTCATTTTAATCTTATTGGAATTTTTGTTCTACAGCATTTGGAAAGCAGAAGGCCGTGATCAGACTGTCCTTGCCTCAATAAGTCGGATTTAAAACTTTTATCACGCATTTATAAAATTCAATGGTCATGTTCCGTAACTCGAAGCAATGTATTATTTTTAGCTGCAATGTACGTTATACACTAAGATTTTTTATATATACATAACTGCACTGGATCGTTAGTTTTATGCACAACTTATGTAAATAAAAATGTTTTAGTAAAACAAAGATTGTAGGTCTCATTTGAAGTATGAATTTATGTAATTTATTTATTCGACTTAATATTTAATACAATAATCTTACAACTTTTCCCACTTTATTATCTCCTTTTCAACAAGTTCTTTTAAATTAAGTCCATTAAAACACTAACATAAATGTCACAGACCATTTAACATTAAATCAGGACAAATCACTTAGGGATAACACATTGAGATGACAATATACGTATCAGACTTAAAATAGAATAGAAGTAAGGGGTGCGTGTGTACCAAGGACTATGCACTTCGACCACAGGTCTTGCAACCCCAATTGGTAAAACAGTGTAACGCAAGTGTAAGGCAACGTTACAACTTTTGCCTTAAATTTTATGTGCTGTTATTATTTAATTGCCATTTTACTCACAGGAAAACACTTGAATAAGAGTTATAGATATATTTTAATAGCAATTTAATCATAAAGAGAAACAGACAAACACAAAGAGATGTGAAGCCAAACGTCTTAGAAAACAATCTAATGAAACGCAATAAGCTGCTTGGGCGGCACGTATACGTAACTCGAACGCAAACACGTTGCTAATCGGAGTGAAGCCAACTTCATTTGGCAGCCAAGAACATTACTGCCTGGATAGTTAGTGCTTTCGGAATTATACTAGAGATAAAAAAACTGTTTCGTGCACACATACTTTAGCCCTAGCTCTTTCTCGAATGCTTCGCTTGAGGAATTGGGGACGAAAACAATTTTAAAGAAAGGTGTTTTGAAGACGAAATGAAGTTATCGATTGATTTTGCAGAAAAAATTGCCATTTCCATTAAAAATTTATGTAAAATACTTGAAAATTAAGCTTGAATTTATTTATATTTTTATGTTTTTGGTGAGTGAAGCACTGCTTTCTTTGCCTCCTACGTACGCCATTGGGTTTCATTGCAGTCGCGACAAGGGTAACTTGAATAAATTGTGAACGCTATGAATGTCTAATTACCAGTCTTCATACATCCATTAAGTATACATAAACTAGATGGCCAATATAACGAGAATTTTTTTTTTTTTTTTAATATCAATTTAGAATGCTATCAATTTAGAATGCTAGTTTTCTAGCAATATAAAAAAATAGTAGAATTTAGAATGCTTATTTTAGATATAGATTGATTTAACCTCAAAAGTCAATTGGTTTTAAAAAGGAATTTTAGTTTTAATTGTTAATAGCGTTTATTAGATAAACTATAATTTAGCGGAGACTAACCGTTTTTCTTGTACAGCTTTACTGTTAAATTAGATTTGCTGCAAGTATGGAGAAGCCTATGCCCTCTATCCTTCACCCATAGTCTCGAACATGAAAAGAGAACATAATATATAAAACGCAAACTTACATGCAGGAAAGCCTTCACATCTCCAATATCTCTAAAATTATACACGTCTAGTTTTCCGCTGACGTAATTCTTTTCATCGAACTTTACGGGACTTCCATCAAGTCCCATAAACCTAATTTTCCTGGCAAAATCGAAGAGTTTTTCACGAACGACATGCTGATTTTTCATGGCAGAGCAATAGCCTCTTCCTCCCGGGCACAGTTGTTTCTGCAAGCTGTCCAAACCCAGAGCAATGGAAAATATACCATTCACCGTGCTCGGGACAGATGAGTCTTGTATGAAGCCAAAATGCTTCACATCTTCTTGATCAATGCTGGCACATGAACTTCCGCGGCAGTTGAATATCTGTAGAGAAATGTAGCAATTAGGAACACACATAAAACTAATAAATTAGGAACACAGCTATATGGAACACAATGTGAAACAACCTGTGTGAATTATCAATGGTGATCAAATTTTTCCATTGTTTGAATCCCGTAGATGTTAATTCTGAAAGTGTATAGTACGTGGTATTTCTAGGATACTATATTTATATTTATGTGTGCCTTTAATACCACGCACATATCTCCATACTGTTCCAGTTCAACCTTGATTGATATAATATGATAAATATTATACAAATCAGCTGAGACCAGGAAGCCTTGCTTTATCAGCTTCATTTAATTTGATGTTGAAATATTTGTTAACTTAATGCAATTTGTTAACTGGTGCTTAATATAATACACCAGTATAAAATTTCTTTGATTTTAGTATTTATATGTATTTTTTGTCTACTATTAGAAGACTCCTGTAAGTTCTGCAAAGATTTCTAGAAACATAATATCAATTACCTGTTCCCAGTACTCTCTAAACCAAGGATTTCTAGTGTTGTTCTTGACGTCCAAAGCGGCAAAGTAGTCCTTGAAAGCAGGGATGTCTCCAAATTTGGGCTTCATATAAAATTTCTTTGATTTTAGTATTTATATGTATTTTTTGTCTACTATTAGAAGACCCCTGTAAGTTCTGAAAAGATTTCTAGAAACATAATGTCAATTACCTGTTCCCAGTACTCTCTAAACCAAGGATTTCTAGTGTTGTTCTTGACGTCCAAAGCAGTGAAGTAGTCTTTGAAAGCAGGGATGTCTCCAAATTTGGGCTTCAGAACTACAGCACTGGCAGATTGATCAGGAAACATCTGGAAGGGTTCTAAAGAGTCAATGGCTATCCAGACAAAGTCTCCCATTCGAGATCGTCCCACATGCTGAAGTCTTTTAATAGCACTCAGCAGGTGGCCCACATGAGATGGTGAGAGCAACAGAACGACCACTCTGTAAAATACGGTTACTTATATTATGATCAACTTATATTATCGTGGCAATGAATAAATTAATAATAGTTTCAATTACCCACGGTAGGATAATTACATATTTTAGAGTGAAAAAAGTACACGGAGAATAGAAGCAGAAATGAAATCCTTGTGAACAAGCATTGCACTGTACTAGAGAGGAGCATGAGCAAGAAGAAACGCCGTGTTGTGATAAGTATCGAATTACTTTCCTTATATACATATAATGTATAAGGAAAGTATTGTGAAAGTATTCGAAAATTCGAATTCGAGTTTTCGACGGAAGAGCACGTTTCAAGCATCCCTGATCACGAATCGAACATTTTTAAGGGGATATCTGTGTGTGTGTGTGAAACTATATGTGTGCGAATGTGTGTCAGTGAGTCTGTGGAGACGATATCTCACGAACTAATAGAGCGAATCGAATGAAATTTGGTACAAAAATTACAATCCGTAAATACTGGAAGCCTATTGTTTTTAAACACAATCGAATGTTCAGAATCTCTCTAAATTTTCGAGTGAAATTTTGAAAAAATCATTAAAAAATTGAAACCACTAATAAAGTTACGCAAATAGACATTTCTTATGTAATTTTTACCTTAGAAAACGATTGACACAAACTTTAGAACGCTAGCATTAACCGTTTTAGAGATATTGCACATTTTTCAAATAAATTTATCAAAAAATTCCATCAATTAAAAAAAATATTAACTGTTGAGAAACATATTCAATTTTCATATGTAATATCATGCGATAAATTCGATGACATCATTCTAGTGGATCTAGCTCGTTCCATTCATGAGAAAATATAATTTGAGTAATACTTTTGTATTTGAAGGCCAATAGTCATTTATCTGCTGTAAGAATAACTTATTTCTTCGTCCATAACGCTTGGCGGGATTTTGATGACGAATTTGGCGGAATGTCGTAAACTTGGGGACTTTTTTAAATGTTGCCAAATAAACGAAAATCTCGCCAAATGGATAAAAATGATGCCAAATCAATGAAAATGACTACTATTTGACGAAAATTCAATATCTTAGAGAGAATATAAGTATCTACTATAATACTAACCTATTTTTTTTTACTGTAAATGTAGTAAATTAAGTGCATTATATAAGGAAAGTCCTGTGCTGCCCACATCAGATTTTTTTTAAATGAAGATTAAGAAGAACAAAAGGAATAGAAAAAATACGTTGTTTATTAAACTTATTCTTAAATAGTTGCAGAAATATTAATTTAAGTGTTTTATTCGCAAATATTGCTAATACGTTAAATACAAATATAGCTAGTATTTAAATCTGTAAAAGACTGGGCAACTAACACTTTTAAAACGTAAGTTTCAAATTTTTACTAAATTTTATTTTGTTTACGATGTATGGGCGTTTGGAGTCTAAGTAAAAAATTGGCTCAGTTAAGTTCTGTGCCTCGGATCACACTATAAATGGGTAAAGATTCTGCCTTCTAGGTTATAGGGGAGCTTCTGGAATGTTTGGAAATACTTTTTGAACCTCCCCTACCCCCTTTTCTCTTTCCCAGGGGGATTATATAGTAGATATCCAAGTAGAACAGATAGATAAAAGCTTGGAAAACGGTTCATGGATGTTTCTTAGGTGGGTTGGACCTCAATACAGTATGTTTTTGCTTTGAATGACCCCCTACTTCCGCGATGAAATCAATAAAGTGCATCGGCACTTATAATACTCACAGGTGGTCACTTCTAACAATTATTAATGCTCAAGTTGGGTGGCCTCCTGTAGAGTATGGACACATGAAGAGAGCACCAGCAGTTGACGAGCAGAAATAGCCAATCAGAGGCAGATGTTTGATACCTTCTCGTCAAACCACGTGGTCAAAGTGGGAGTTAAAAGTGAGATGCTACCTCTAGGACACCAATGGGTTAAATCGAAATTTTAACTCCGTTATATTCTGTAACGTAGTCGCTACTATAAATGAATAAATATTTAACATTCTAGATTAGTGGGATCTGGAAAGGCAAAAATACGTTAGACTTGTTAGATAGTTATATATAATAATTATTAACTGTGGATACATGATAAAATCAAAGGTACCTTGCTCCAGCATTTTGCTTGATTTTAAGCCTGTGTGCTATTATATCCATTGTTGTTGGTATATCTTCTGAAGGTCCTATCTTCTCGGCCACTGCTATTTCGATACCCTGCTGCTCTGCTTGACGTTTAAATTCATTAAAAGCTTCATTTCCCATCAGGTAATCATTACTATCCTCAGTATAAACTACTGAAACATACTTCCAATGAAAATACCTAAAATAAAAAAATATATCATTAACTAAAATCTAAGTATATTTTAAAATACAGCGAAACAAATATTCGGTAAAATATATTCAACCAATTTTTCTTGAAACATTAAAATTATCCTTTAGGAATATTTCTTCCTTTCAAATGTTTAGTTAGTTTATATAGGCTCCTGAGGAAAAATGTGTTGTTCTCTTAAAGCATAAATAAGTTTTTGGTAAGTCGTTTACAACTAAATATTTTTTCAGTTTAATGTCTGATAAACTAGCTAGTAAATTCCTTAAAACTACACGAACAAACAAACATTTAACAAATGTACATAAACATTTTTAATTTACTAATTTGGTTGTAAGATACAAAGTAGTATTGAACTTTTTTTTAAAATAAAAGTTTTAAACTTTTATTGAACTTTTAAATTTTTTGTAACATTGAAGATTCATTTTAACCGACACATATGCAACAATTCATGTTGAATTTTAAGGATATTTACAATAAAATATAAATATTTCAGTTGTTGTCAAGAGTGAGAGGTTCATAGTAAATTAAACAAATTTCCTCTTATTTTGATCCTTCTTAGAAATAGGGTAAATTTTTCTATTAATATTTTTTTAAAGTTAGAAATTGTTTTAAAATTAATTTAAAACTAATCTACAATTAAGATCAAATTATCATTTGAACTATTATCAGTTGCAAAGATGATCCAATTCAATTAACATTAACATTTACGCTACAATCTTTGATAAGATTACGTATAATATGGCCAACATCAAGGTTATTTGGATTATTTTCAATCCATTAAAATAGATCATTAAAACATTATTAGAACTGATTCAAAGAGAAATATCAAAAATTTAATATTTTTGCATTTCTCTTTAAAAGGAGACGAAAATGTCCAGATATCGCTTTTGATGAGAATATTAGTTACAATATTTATTTAAAACTGATCTTGGAAAAAATACGAGAGGCAGTATTGCATGAAATAAAAATATATACATATATTAAAAACGAGTTATTTTGGGGGGACGTCAATTTTGATTAATAAATTTAAGACACATAGTATGCACATTTTTTAATCTAAGAGTGTGCTTTGCTCACACTACATCTTTGATATTAAATTATTAATATTAGTAACACTGTTCTTACTAGGTATTAAATATAATAAATTCAAATTTCAAAATACTGTAAAAACTTTCTTAACCTTCCAGTTACTGTAATTTTAAAATTTGAGCTCTTGGAAATCATCTCTCTTACCTCAAAATGTCCACAATAGAGCTTGTAACTACACTACTCGGCATGCTCATTTTCAACAAGTGCGAATATTTTTTGAAGTTTCCAAACTCAGGTGCTATAACTGACGGCGCCACAGTTGTCATCAAAAGAGGCATGGTGACATCTACAACTGGTTTAACCACTTCGTGATTTCCTTCTGACAAGAACGCTATAACTTGCTGTGGGGACGGCAGGAATTCTTTCTTGCCCGTCAAGAAATTAGAAACATCCATGGCTGTTTTTTCTCTGCTGTCGCATGTATCAAAGACTACAAGACCCAAATCTGTACCAGGAAGTATGCCTGGATCAGAATTTATTGTATCAACTGCCCATAGAAGGGCTTCCAGATTCTGCAATCCGCGTGTGGGCCTCAATGGACCACAAGCCAATGGATTAGCTGTTGGTTCATGAACCCCAAGAGTGACAGCAATGTAAAGATCTTTGGATGATGGAATCAAAGCATAGTTTGGAGAGGAGGATTGGCAACGATAGCACTCAGTTATACACTGCGATGGAATTGAATCTAGAGCAACTTCCCCATGCTGGTTGTAGGTGAGCATGTTTGCCAACTTGATGTAATGTCCATTGTAGGATCCAACCTAGACGAAACATTATGCAAATAAAGTTAATTATTCTGAGTTATTTAAAGTAATTCATCTCAGGCAATATTAAAATATGAATAAGTAAATCAAAGATATAAATTTGGTTCGATATAAAAGATGGTCCAAAACTATGTTGAACGAAATGTATTTTTTAAAAAACAGATAAGTTTCTTTCATAAATTTTAATTAGCTATTATAGATTATGGATGGCATAAAAATGTAATCCCTGAAAGGTCATTTCTAATAAAAGGTACTTTGTTATTATAGTACCTCATTCAATTTAAGTATGAGAACAACTCTGCAAAATATTGTAATTAAAATACTATTTTAGATAAATTATCAAAATTATTCTATGTAAAAGCCCACTAGAAAATTACCTTCAGATAATTCAACGCTTGGTCATTCATTCTTCTTAAGTTGAATACAACAATGGGGGTATCGCCGTGTCCCTCTTTGCTAAACTTGAATGTCTGGCCCGGATGGTCTAACCGAGGAGAAAGACTACTTGAAATATGCTCAACAGCCATTTGCGGCAGATTACTATTTTGTACCATATCAGGACACATACCCATATCCAGCTGAAATTAAAAGAATACGGAAAAATTAAAATATCAGTGAGTCAATTCAAAATCAAATCAAATCAATCATTGTCTTCTAATTAATTGCGTATAAAATTAGCGTTTATTTGGCATGCTTGAATGTCTTAATTTTGTTAGGGTATTTTCAAACCATTAATCATAAATTGGGTAAAGGGAGGGGGTAACTTCCCAACGTTTCTCTTGCTTTTAAAATTTATAGGGTACTAATATTTCACAGATTGTAGTAATTATGCCATATTTCATTCGAAACTCTATATTCGTTCAAGACACATCACGTTTAGGGACATACATATACTCAAACACCCCATCAAAAACGTTTGATTCAAGTTTTGGGATACTCAAATCATATAAGTCTATCGAAAACTATATTACTATAATGCAAACATTATACTATAATGTAAATACTGTACTATAGTGCATCCTTATAGTGAATTATCAATTTCCCAATATACTATATACCACACCCTCATTATTGAGGGAATTGACATTTCCCTATATAAAATTATGCTATGGAAATCTTAAAATTTGAATAATTGGAGTTCAATGGTGAGAATGACTAAAATGTACACCTAGTTCTATTTTTTTACGTTATATGTTATTGTTCCTATAGCAAATGCTGAGCCTCAGCTCATCATTTTCCCCTAGCATCCCAATAAAGCTTGGAGAGGTTCAGGGCCTGTTTTTGATAAGTGTCCAGACCCGGGCAGACTAGAAGGTGATCTTCATCCATATTGGAATTGAGAGTTCTGTAAATTGTGCATTCCCTGGAGAAATATATTCCAATTCTTTCCTGGTATGCAGCTAGGCAATCATGTCCAGTTATAAAAATTGATACTGCTTCTTTTCTTGGTTTGTTTTTGTTGTCCTGTAACATTATCTGTATATTGTTCCATTTATTACTTTTTGACTCTTGGGTGGCTTCTTTTTTATTATTTCAGATATTTTCTGGTCTAAATCTAAGAAATCTATTAACAGTATCTGTGAAAGATGTTTCTCATTGGTATCGATTTTAGTACCCATTTTGGTCAATCTGTCAGACAACTCGTTTCCCCCCGGTCTTACGTGTGAGGGAACTTACTGAAAAACAACGTGTTTGCCGAGACCTTATAATTGTTTAAGTGATTGCTTTATGTCACGCATTATACTTGAAAGTAGTTGTTTATTTGAAGATATAGCCTGTATTGTTGACTTGGAGTCAACAAGAAAATTCACTCTGTCAAATGATCGGAGTCTGTAGAAGCTGCTGGAGATGCAATACGCCAGCTTTTACTTCTCCATCAAATGTTGTCCTATTGGAACTCAGATACACACATTAAGTAAAAAATCTTCTACAGCCTCCTACTCCGGCAGTTCCTTCCATTTGAAAACCATCTGGCTAGACTTTTAGCTATTCTTCTGCATGATAAAAGGTATCAATTGTTTCGAGAGCAATTTGTTTCAAAATCGTTTCATGAGTATCATTTTTCTCAAGATATTCCACCAGCAACGATTTAGTTTGAACAGCTATAAATTCTAATGGTCTAATAGGCGCACCGAGCACTGAAAGGTTCAGCTTCAGCTGGGATACTTAGATTGTTCAAGAAGGTTCAGCTGTATTCTACCGGCATTCGTTGAGTTTAAAGGGTTTACTCGGTGTTTTGTTAATTTATTCAGCTTGATGATTTAGACTCTTACCCTTAAATGCTTACATATTGTTGTATAATATATATGTGTAAAATTTGATAACGGTGGATGTTGAATTACTCGTGAGGTTTTTCTTCTTGAGTTATCGTGTTCACACACACACACACACATAGACGGTCATATTTCCGCAAGTGTTCGAAATGGATTCAGGATGTTTTGAAACGTGTTTATTTGTCAAAATTTTAAATTGGAAAATTTTCAGTCAAACATCATTTTACCTATACAATAATACGAGAAAATAAAATTTAATTAAAATAATGATGTTAGTACCTGGCATAATTCATTTCTTATGGAGGCAACTCCAGCAGCAAAGGCTACAATAGCTTGTATAGTTGTCGTCGTTGATTGGTAGACAGATGAGTATTTCAATGGATTATCTAAATTGCCTTCATTCTTCAAGCTCATCTCGGGATCTTCTTGTAATAGCATTTCCTTCAACCAAGGGTTACGGACATCCGACTCCGTTATCAAACCTTTAAAGTAATGTGAGAACTCTTCAACTTCTCCTAAAATAAATAAAAAAATAAATCCGAACATGAAAAGATGATGATTTAACATCCAATTTATCACAATATTTAGTCATTTTAGTTAGGAATGTTACAATTTGTCACGTTAAATTACTGAGAAGAGCTGCAGGCACAATTTTCTTTAAATATATTAAACATTGCTACATTCACACTGTTTAATCTTCATTTTCTTAATATCCAGAAATTATTTGTTAAACATTTGCACATGAATTTGTGATCGCAACAACATTAAAAGTTGTCGATGTCACAAAGTGTTAAAACCCCTTTAGCTCTAACAATTTCAGTCTCAATGCAAAATATTAGTATATATACTAGTATATATTTTTTTCTTTTCAGAAGTCTATTAATTGCATCTGAAGGAGTTGTTTCTCTTTGGTATCGATTTTAGTACCCATTTTCGCCAGTCTGTCAGACCACACGTTTCCTTCGAGTCCTACATTTGAGGGAATCCACTGAAAAACAACGGATTTTCCAAAATCTTTTAATTAAGGGCCGTGGTGCTTAACATGTCCAAATCTTTCCTTTAACTCCATAAGTAAATAAACAAAACTTGGAGTAAATAGTTGCATTCGAAGAAAATATACGGTCAGTAATGACATATCACTTAGAGAGGAAATGTAGTTGACTTCAAAATCTGGTAACGAATCCAGATATTATCAAATATCGAAAAAATATCGTATTTCAGATGGGAGTTGGATAATATTAGTATTTGTTTAAAAAAAATTCGAACTTGCTTAGCACACTCGAAACTTTCCTCTAAGTCTATAAATAAGTAAACAACATTTGGAGTAAATAGTTGCATTCGAAGAAAATATACGATTAGCAATGACATATTACTCACAGAAGAAATGTAGTTGACTTCAAAATCTGGCAACGAATTAAGATATTATGAAATGCCGGGAAAATATCGTATTTCAGATGGGCGTTGGACAAAAAAAAAAACACACACACAACAAATGCTGTAAAGCATGGGATATTTTATTCAGATGCGTATGAATTTCAATTTACGATGTTTGCATTTGCTGTGTTATGTCTAAATTGTTATTTGAAATTGAATGGCATAATTTATAAGAAGCTAACATGCAAAGTTTTCGAGAACTTGCAAGTTTTACATCTAAAATAAACAAAAACTTAATAAATAAATAAATAAGGAACACCATTACTAAATGAGTGAATGATTTCGAAGTGCCAGATTTTTACTTTTCTAAACGAAGCCTGATATATTTTGATAAAATCGAGAGATTTTTTTAAAATTTTGATATGTAGTTTTTAATTGGAAACGACACTAATCTTATTTATTGATTTTGAACAAGAGTTTTTGAAAAGCTCTAATTAGTATTGTTTAACCTTTTGCTCACGGGTGGGACATCTTCAATCCCAAACGAAGAACCTCTCAAATAGACAGGTATTTGACATACCCTATCCCAAACAGTTCGATCCCCTTTTGCAGACATTGGCGTTCATGGACACCACTGGGGGATAGAACTGGTGGGGATCGAACTGTTTGGGATAGGGTATGTCAAATACCTGTCCTTCTGAGAGGTTCTTCGTTTGGGATGGACGCTGTCCCACCCGTAAGCAAAAGGTTAACCACAATATTAAAAATTAAACCAAATTTAACGTTCGGAACGCCCCCTTATAGAATGGCTGTGATTATAAAAATTAAAAATTTTTAACATGTAGGGAAATTCATGTCTTTTATGCGGGTGTTTTAGTCAATCATCATTATTGTCAGTGAAAACTGATTAATAAAGTGTACTCACCATGCTCTTCTTTGAAGACTAAAGATCCTAGAGCTATTTTCTCCAGACCGCGGACCACGCTCAAGTCCTTGCCCCAAGCACCCAGTCCCACCAACACCATTTCACCAGGCTGCAGCACTGAAGCTTCGTAGAAACGGCCAAACTCAGACAATAATTCTTTCACCGAATCAGCATTATTCAAAAAGACCACCACATTCGATCCTTGAACTTTTGCCTCAATTATGCGCTGCATCGCCTTACTCATCTTGTCACTGTCCAAATCCTGAAAATCAAAATATGAAATTTTGTTCCAGTCATTTTTTACCATTAAACTATCAGGATACAATATTATTTAACACGTTGGTTGACAAAACCAGTTGAATGTTTTCACAGCAAGAAATTATCTTTTGTCACGGGCCTGACGCGTCGCGGTAAGCTACCTACTTTATTTCTTGAGAAGCTGTGCCAGATGCATTGGTAAAACCATGCAAGTATGATTCATAAGTTCTGAAGAACTTTTCTAAACTAACGCGTAATACGATAGGTGCACCATAAGGAGCCACGTGTTTCAAATATAATTTGAATTCTTGTATGATCAGCGCTATATGGCTGACATAGATTCGAGTGAATGAATTAATGCCAGCCATATGTCTGACGCGAGTTTAAGGAAGCAAATAGTGTCAGCGTATGTGGTTGGTTTACCATTCAAATTGTCGAAACCACTGTAAATAAAATTCAATAAATTTGGTCGAAATTTTAATGGATTATGTATGAATATAATAAATGACCATTTTGGAGATGGATACAAAAATTACAAGTATATATTAAGAACACAGAACAACATATCTTTAAAAAAATGTGCAAACTTTTGTTGCACTTAAAACACAATGCTTAAAGAAGCATATGTTTAATATTAATTGCATATATTAGCTGGATAAGCTATCAGTTCGAGAAAAATTGATTTTATACAAGAAATTGATTTTTATACAGATACTAAATTTTATGATTGAAATTAAGTTTTCAATTTACAGTATTATCTGAAATTTATTTGGCCGACATAGGGAATATAAAATTGACATTTTTTCTTCTACGTTTGTAACTATCTAATTTTCATGAATGAATGGGACATTTAATATGAAGTTTCAGGTCAAAATTATATTTCAGTGTTTTACATTTCTGTATGTAGTTAGTTGGTGGTATGTTTACAGTATTCAACTTATAGTGGGAGAAGTTTTAATAGATGAGTATCATACCTCATTGACAGGGTGGACAAGATGGATTGGACTGTCTTCATCTTTGGTTAACGTTATCGTTGAATTTTAAATATTTTATTATTATAAACAGGTACCTAAAATTTACATATTTATATAAAAAACTTTGAAAGTATCTCTATGTTAAAAAAATAAATGATTGATACGAAAATTTTACTCTTATTTAAGGCATACCTAGGCTATTGCATGGGTGTATATGAAGTGCATAAGTGGAATGAGCGGCCTATGCATCCGAATTATCGATTAATTTCTGATTTTTTTGGGAGGGGATAGGGGGAATATACTAGTGGCATGAGTGAGCGTATCCTCTAACTAAGCTCTTGAAGCGGGCTCCTTGTGAATTTCTAACTGGTTACGCCTGCTTTGCAGGTAGAGCTCCTATAGTACAGGCTGGCCCATGGGCGCTATGCTGAATCATAGTGAGGAATGCCTTGGCGACAAGGAATGAGAACCAACACCACTAACCTCCGAAATCTCCTTGTACTCTCACCTTTTGTGTTACTGATCTCATAGGATTGCATCTACTTTGACGCACTTACCGCTGATAGCGGTGAAAAAACAAAATTCTTGCATTAATCTCTTCTACAATTTATCCATTTTTTTCTTCCTCCGGGAATTCGTATCCCTTTTCAGGAATTATTAGAACATTTTACGACCGAACATCGTCCCACTTTATTGCAAATTTATACCACAAGACACGATATCGAGTGATTGCGCAATAGTAAACCAATGTGCAAGTAGAATTCAAATTGTTCGAGTGGGACAGATGGACAAAAGCCCAATTGAAATATAATTAATATACCATCCGTTCATTAATTAACTCGAATCCATTTCTAAAATTTAAAATCAAATTCCTACTTATGTTTTTATTTTGTTTTTATCATTCTGACCTCATTTTTGTTAATTAGGCGTCATTTTCATCAATTCGGCGAGATTTTCGTCAATTTGGTGACATTTTGAAAACATCTCAGCATTCGTTGCCAATTTTTTCACCAAACGTTTCGAACAAAGAGATAGATAGAGAGATAGATAGATAGATCTGGGTTTTAATAGTATTATTAATTACAAATCAATACTCACCCCAGTATCTACCGCAATCTCTGCTCCGACGCAAATACCTTGCTGTTTTGCAGTGTTAACAAACTTCTCACGCATTTTTTGATACACGGGGGAATCGTCATAAACCACCGTGATGAAGCGATAGCCAGCGTCATTGAAAAGTTCCACAGCAGCTCGAAATATGGCATCAGTCGAGGTCTCAATCTGCAGCAAATGGTGTTCCAATCCCAAACGATCTTCGTTGCTTACGTGAGCAGTTAGGTCCGACGCGGACAATAGACTTATGTTAAGTGGTCTGAAAAAAAAATAGTTTATTAAAACATACCTATGATTATTTGCAGTTAAAACTTGTTATGAATTTCTTACTATAAATAGAAAAAAAAGTTCCTGAATGATTTATCACCATGGTGTTTGGAAGCTCAGTCAAATGCAACACAGTTCAAGTAGCAGCACAAGGTTTTAGTTGCATAGATATCAAGTTATATAAAATAATCTATGTGTAACACCAGCCTCGCATAAGTCTTATCCTGTCGTCTAATTGTAACGATTTATCGTTTCTTGGGATTTGGAGTCAGTGAAAGAAGTTCAAAAAATTTAGATAAAAATTTATCGTATTGAAGCAGTTTATTGATGCTGGCTGAACCATTCACCACAGTACGGTTTGAAAATATTAGCCCCCACTTGTCATCGCTGGATGGGTAGCTAGATATGAACGTGCTCACATCTTTCCCCTTTCAAAATGAAAGAGACCGAAGCAGTGGTCTCTGAGAATAAATGTAATCTAATTATTTTGGAATAAAAGGGAACAAGCACACGATGTTTATATCATGTGGTTCTTAGTCCTCTGCTACATAGATAAACACGCAGTGTATTGCTGAAGAAATCTTAATAACATTGTTTTCTGTGAATAAAGACCTTAGTTCCCCAGATATTGAATTGTGGCATCGGTGCGTTATTGCGATAAGCCTATTTAAAATTTAATGATGTTATCTCTAAGTTTAGTGGACGGTGCAATACTTAACAAAAAATGATGAAAATCAGTCGTGTTAGTTAGACTTAATATCGACACGTGACTCCGCTATGATATATGACTTCAAAGAAACATGAATATATATGAATTTAGAAAAGCGGTGGTTTTCAAATGGAGGAAAATATATTCTATATCATATATATTCTTACAATAGTAAAATGAGAGATTTACAATGTAATTTGGCTCCAGAGAACACGTGAAAAAATCCTGATAGAATGTGCATCAATATCATTCATATTCAATAGACCTACCAACAATTTGGGGACATGGTATGTATTTGAAATTAATTGATAACTCAAACTTACAGTGTCATCTTAGTGAAATTTGCCTAATTATATTTAATATATCTTTATATTATGTACAATAAAATTAAAATAATATCAAGTAACAGTATAATTTACATCATATTAATTACATATGTAACAAGATATAAGAAGTAACATTTTAATCGCATAAAGAAATCCTAAATTTATAATGTACAAAAAAATTAGCATTTAAAAGAATTATTAGACTACATATGAAAATATCTAATAGATCTGCCAATAGAATAAGGTAAACAACAATTTTACCGACTTTGTATAACATATAATGCATTATGAAGATGAAAAAAACTTGAGTAACTTATATAAGTACAAATAACACAATAATGCAGCATACAGTTGTTTTAAGGAAACACTGTATCCCCTTAGTTAATGCAAGAGAACCAACAAACCAGAAGTTTGAAAGAGGAAGAACGAAGGGGATCCAGCGTATCCTCGAAACAGATGTATGCTGGATTATTGTGTTATTTGTGTTTACACGTTGCTCAAGTTTTCCTTATCTTTCGCATAAAGTGTATTTTACTTACTAGCATTATAAAGAGTTTTAAAACAATTTTTAAAGGGTGGAAATTAAAATCCAGCACTGAAAATTAATATATTGTTTGAGCCTTGGAGTAATTTAAGACCTTGGAGTAATTAAAATTTGGAACAATTATGGTGATGAACATTTCATAGTTTTTAGTACGTTTTTGTCATTTATATATCCAACAGTATAATTACTTGTATGTCTGTCCAAAGACGACCCTCTCACACACGCACATATATATACACACACAGAAATATGCATATAGATACCTATACTGCATACAGTCAATTATTTGCACTTCAAACCCATAAGAAATGTATATAATTTTATATTCATGAGATTAATATTCATTTTATTGAAAAAATCAGGGTAAATGTAATACATTGCTTATATTGGAATAGAAAGTTAGACGACAGATGAAATAAACTTTTGCATTTATTATAATGGTGAACAAAAAATATTAAAATGATTTCGTTTTCCCGCTGTTCCCAGAAAGGGAGGAGAATTGAAGACCTTGCATGCGAATTGAATGCACACATGAACAACGCAGCTGAATACTGCGTGCTACGTACCAATCTTTTTTTATTTTATTATTTTTTTTAAAAAACTGCCCACATTCGTGACAAGATCGATATAGAAAATTTCTGATTATGTACTGCTATTTCAAAAGTGTACTTCCACAGATTCAACACGGAGTTCTAAAAGGTCAAAGGAAAACGCATCAGTTGATTGCTAAAATTGGTGGTTGGTTACCAATTTATGGTAATTCAGAGATCGCGCGGTAGGGAGATTTATTCTATTAGGAGTAGCCCATTAAATACAAACTTTAAACACTTACAGTTTTCACAAATTTGCGTGTCTTTCGGAAAGGGTTTTGAAATGCATGGTCACTTGATGTGACCAGAAAGTTATTCCCGCTGTAGTCAGACAAGACAATAGAATGAAACTTTTAAAAAGGTTTGTATCTTTAAGACCACTGGTTGGAATTGCGTGCATCCTTTTCTAGGGAGTTTAAAGCAAAATGTTAAGCGAGTTCTAGTAATTCATGCAGAGACAAATCCGTCGTTCAAAAGTTGCATTTTCGACACAATTCTTAAGCCACAAATTAATAAAATCATTTGAATGCATATAGCTAAAAAATCTCATGTGGCCAGCATAAGACTCTACAGGGTGCAATGACTTTACTTTTTTTACAGCGAAATATATGGCATTGAATAAACATCACGTAAATTGAAATTTTTTTAAACTTGACATTATTTTGAAACTTTTATCTTTGGCAATCTATTAGACGGAGCAGAATGATTTATTCATACTCAAGCGCGAAAATCCTTATGAAAATGGAATTGATATTTAATTAATATACCATGAAATAAAAGGACTAGTGGTGAATTGTTTTTCTTATATATAAGGGACTCTTGGCGAATTGTTGGATGTAAAAATACAAAACATTACACAATTATCTTCTCTCGTGAATGGAACGAACTAGATTCACGAGAATAATTTTTGTAGATTCGTTGCATACTACTGCATATAGAAAGTGAGCATATTGTGCGATACTAACTGCGTTTTTAATTTTATGCAATTTATTTCATAAATTTATTTGAAAAACGTGTTATATCTCGAGAACCGTTCATGCTAGCGTTCTAAAGTTTATGTCATTCGTTTTCTAATGAAAAGTTATGTATGAAAGGATTATTTATTTAATATTATTAAAGTTTCTGATTTTTGAGTAATTTTTTTTACAAAAATTCATTTGAAAATTGGAACGAGGGAGGCTTCCATACATTTGATTGCGTTTGAAATCTATAGGTTTCCAGTTTTCACTGATTGCAATAATAGTACCAACTTATTTTCGAAACCCTTCATTCGTTCGTAAGATATCGCGTCCATAGACTCACACACACACACACACACACACACACACACACACATACACACACACACATTATCTCAAAACGCTCGATTCGAGTTCAGGGATACTTAAAACATGCAGCGCTTTCGTCGAAACCTTAAATTCGAATTTTCAACCCCGGCACAAAATATTTTCCCTATGCATTACACTATGTAGGAAAAATAATAATTAAGGCTAGTGTACATTATGATTCTTTATATATTTTTGGAGAAACAATTTCTAATATTCACCCACCACTTATGAAGCTAAATTTAATATTTTATTACTAAAAATTTACACTGAAAAATATGTTCTTATTTCATTTCAATAATTTAAATTTAGGCAAATGGGCTACACGGGGTGACAAACTTCTGTTTCAAGTCTATGTAACCCATGAGTCACTAAATATGCCTTCAGGAGTTGGATTCGACTTTCATGCCATAATTGCTGATCACTGAACTAGAGATTGAAAGGCACAGATTTGATTCCGACTGCGGGAAACTATTTTTTTTTTAATTGAAACCCAAACATTTGAACTCCTAATTTGTTAATTTATATATGACGAGACTGCAAACACTGTAAGGGGTAGTTAAACACGATTGAGGTGTAGACTTTTTATACAATTCGTGTATAATTCTTGAGCTCAAATTAGGGTGGAATTGTTTTTGTTTCTAATGTCGCTTTATTCACACGAGTTCCAATTTGGAAGAAACAGATTAAAGGAGATTACGAACCTTGTTTCGAACATTCATACATACCAGAGAATTTTCCTCGTTTCATGATTTTGAACTTTGGGCCGAAGTCAAAAGTAGCTTAAATTAGATAGAGGATTAAATAAACATAAAACTCTTCAAGAAGTCCGTTGTTTGCCTTAAATTAGGAAAATTAAAGAAAACAAGCGAACATAGTCAATTCTTGGTCACAAATCAGGAGAATTAAAAAAAATCTGATGCGGGCAACACATGACTTTCACTACAGTCCTAAATTCAATTTATCTTTCTTTAATTATTAAAATTCGCTATTTTACCCCTCCTTTGCATTTGGTGTAAGTTTTGCTACACAAAAAGTCTTTCTTGTTTGATTCAGTTCATTTAAAATTTGCGTTCATTGTAAAGTTATTGGACCTATTCAACTTACCTTAATATCCTACTCGCAGCTAGTGTAGTTTCTGCATCATCAGAAGATACCACAGCCAAATTAGATAAACCACTTCCATGCATAGTCAAATAAGTTGTCAATCGTTGTGTGGCCAGCAGTGGGGACGAACAAGTGTCAATCACAGAAATTCCCAGTCGTGCTCCTGAGAGAAAAGCTCGGTCTTCATTTATTTTATCAACTGTCCAGAGAGCTGCTTCTAAGTTTTGAATAGCTTTGGGATTCAATTCGGATCCACACTCGACGAGGGACAGTCCTTGACGGTGCAGTGGTAAAAGCAGGGGGATCATGATGTCACCCTCTTCTTCACTTTCTTCCTCAGAACTGTCAAAAAAGTCGTTATCGATTCTTTGGATAGGATCATCAAAGCGGGATTGCCGAGGTCTGTAAAGAATGTGTTTTAGTAAGAACAAATCGAATGAATAATTTTAATGGAAAAATTATAACAAGTTTTAAAGGTATTTAAAGAATGAGAAAACCAGAATGTTATATTTTTATATAGGTTGATATTTCAAATTAAGTATTTTTGTTATATATTTAATCGTGTAAAGAAAATTAAAGCAACAAGTAGAGCAATTCCACTACTACAAACAAACGAATTTGCAGTACGTCGTAAAATGCAGTTTATGTTATGCAACGAGTGTAATATTCAATCAGCTATTACCATTTCGTCAGATTTAGAACAGCTAGAAATTTAAAAGGAAGTGCCATTAGATAAATTTATTTATTTATTTATTTGATAATGGCCAGGTATTTGATACATGAATCAATAGATAGCAATGCAAGAGTCTAAACATAAGAGTTTTATTCCAAAAACGAAGTATAGCGTGTGATACACTTTGTACAACTATAGTAGAAATTACTCAGATGTCACACTTTGTTCAGACGATGGATAGCCAGAGGATAACTACAAGTAGGGTAATCGCACATTACGGGTAGATGGCTGAATGGGAATCGTTCTGTTGTATCCCCCTTGTGGAATCGATATCAGCTGACTGGAAATATCTTTCGACAGTTCAAATAAATTGATCGAAGCTACTTAACACCATGATGAGCGGCCTGATATTTGATTTACAAGCAAGGAATAACAGAAGAAGGTCGACATACTAACTAGTTGATGAAATATCTCTGGTTCGCGTAATGACACAATCATGCCAACCAATTTACAAAATTACAACTTACAGTAGTTTGTATACAAGGTGTCCTTTTTGTGTATCTTCTTCACATTAACATAAAGGTGCGCCTTGTATGTTCCACCGCCCATCAACTGGACTGGATAATAACTGGCAAATGTGCTCTTTACTGATGAATTGCAATTTCTTCTGCAGGGTGATTGACTACGTTTCATCATGATGTTGACCGGGTTTAACATCAGTACAATTAAATTAGTGAAATCTAGTTATAGTAGACATTGATTATTTTGATGAAATTTGTTTTAAGGGAAGCAGTCAACTCCCACTGACGTAGGGAGACGCTTCCGAGTTTGCTTTGGCAATTAAAACATTGTACCCCTATTACCTTCCTTTTCCACTTAACCCTTAAGTTATTCCTTAACACTGCATCTCTAAATCACCTCTGCTCTTTTCTCGCAGTCGTAGGGATCGCGGATCTGCATCTCCGCCACTGGATGCATCTTGGATCTAAAATTAGGCTATCTCACCCACACCCAAACACTGTAAAAGTGTTTATATAAGTTATATATTATACATTATATATTACCTAACTACTTAAACTTTTATACTGAAACTTCTAGTGGGTTGAGTGTTGGGTGAGATTGCCTAGTTTTGGTTTCAGGTTACGCCACGGTCCAATCCGTATAATTAGCAGAACAAATCAACAAAGTTTAACAAGTATTTGATTTATGGGCGAGATCTCAGATTAACATGTTTTCATTTGAAAAAAGTAATGAGTTCGACCTTTGTGCTAATTAATAATAACGCTTTTCCTTATCGATTGACGCTCATTGACGACTCTTAACTTCCAAAGACATCACAAGCATGGATTGGCCACGCCAACATACACATCTTATCCCATAGAACATGTATGGGATAACTTTGAAGATTAATTAGTAAACTTCCTCCATCCACTCTTCAAGGACTTGAAACTACTCTTGAAGAAAAATAATTACTGTCCCATACACATACATCTCAAACTATTTACAGCATGGTGAGCAGATGTCGAGCATGTATAAGGGCTTGAGGCAATCACATTCCCCACTAAACGTCATTAGTCTGACGTTTGCAATTTTTTCACAAATGTATACCATCGCTGGATACATTTTTCTCACCTTTGTCACTCCTATGAGGACGAATACTTAAACCTGCTGTATTAAGCATTTTTATTTTCTTCATAACCGAGTATATCAAGTTTAAGCACACAATAGACACTGGTGTATAAAAAAGTTAAGCATCATCGCCATATGTGTAAATATTTCACGAACCAAAAGTCGAAATAGAACGAAACTTGGTATGCGTGTGTAATAAGGTAACGTAAGTGCAACAACAGCAAAAATGAAAATTAAAAATAATTTTATGTAGGAATTATGCATTTAAAAATATGGTACATGGGCATTATTAAGGGATGCGGTCACCTCTTGCAATCACGCTATCGTCACAACTATTTTTCAGGCTTTCTATGAGGTTGGGAACGAGCTGTGGGAACAAAAAATCCCACTCTTGAAGTAGAGTTGTTTTTAGCTGCGGAATAGTCCTTGATGGAGGCTAACCTGATGCCATTCGCATCTCTCGCATGTTCACTGAAATTCATATCATCAAATTTTGATGTCCAATGCATTCGCTGGATATATTCACTTTGAAGAACATCATCGACTGGCTGAAAGCCATGTTGTGTTCTTTAACGTCTATGAATATGAATACGAATCGTGGATCTAAAGCAACTAGAAAAAGCATAATGGAACTGGGGTTCCATTATGTCGTCTCTTAGCAATAACAGAACCACTGTCGAAGATATGGAGCTTTCTGTGTTCGTTCAATATCATGTCTACACATACCAAGACTCCACTACCTCTAAATTGGCCCCTTTTCAGGATTGTAATGTGTTTTTCACGCTCTCTACGTAGTAGTGCGATGAAAATCAATCTGCAATCTGAATCTGGACTAATCAGTAAAATACGTTTGAAGTACCTCTGTACGTTTTATGAATTATGCTTAACTTTAGAACACCAGTGTATATTAAAGACGATGCTTTATGGGCATAACTGTACATTATTTTGATGGATGGTCATGATATGCTTCAACTTTGAATATTTGTATATATATTTAAATGGATATAATATTTTTGACACATTACCTTACACATCTACGACATCCGGTACCAGAACATGCAGAAGGCAAGCTAACGAAACTATTATCAAGAGGACGTGATCCCAATCCTTCGAAGACAATTACCTAGAAAAAAGCAAAGCATTGGATATGAATTCGATATATTATATACAGTATAAATAAATAAAATGCAACAGAGTGATTTTATTGCTAACATAAAGTACTGATAAGTAAAATTAAGTGTCTCCCAAACTGGAGTACACGGAAAAATTCAAGGGATACTTGGCACTTGGAAAATTGATTAATTTATTACATTATTATGACAAAAATATGTATAATTACATAAATTATTATTTTTTTCTAATCAAAAAATTAAGTCAAATAACAGGAATATCCGCTTTTGCTCTGGATTTAAGATTCAAACCTCTGAATAAGCGCCCGATGCATAAATGATACTTATGACACCAACTTAATAAAAAATAATCCCGTATCTGCAGCAATATCAACCATATATTGTTCATTTTTAAAAATCTACATAAAAATATCTACTGATATATATATTTTAAATTTTTGACTTTATCCTGTAACTTTCCACGCATTTAGCTCACATTGAAAAAAAAAAGCAAGATTTTAGTTAAAAACCAACAGACGAAATAATGTTTTGATAATGTGTAGTTTTTGTCGATTTGTAGGGTTATTTTTTCCGGATTTTTTCTTTTTTGCAAATATTTAAAAATCCATTTAATTTTTTTGAATTTTTGAAAGTTATATTCAACTTCTAAAATAGTTAGCTAAATTATAAAAAAAAAAATGCTGCGAGGTTCTTAGGTTTGGAATAAGTGAGGTATACATATATAGGCACATAGAAACATGATTTACAGAATTTCATATAAAAAATTAATAAAACAATATAAATATATTAATAAACAATGTCTAACCTATAATATGCGCAAAAAATAGAAAGTTGTGTTATTGTACATTTACCTCGAACATTTCGACGGGGGTACGCCGATGAGATTAAATAACAGACGGGGTACGCGATAAAGGGTACTCCATCGCTGTAAGTATGGGAAATACTGGTATAATAACACTAAAACTTTTTTTTCAACAATTGTTTTAAAGCAGTTTTTGCATTTTAAATATCATACCAATCCGTTATTTTTTGTGTGTTATTCTCATAAGCAGCAGTTTTATTTTTGTGACTGGTATAATTGATAGAACAAAATTTTTGGTATACTGTAAACCAAATTAAGAAATTAAATTAATCTTATTCAACATGAATCATGCATTTAGATTTGTAAAAATTGTTAGTTCTCTCTCATTGGCGACTTTTTGATACGTAAATACGTAGATATTTCCCACAATTCAGATTATCTTAAGTTGCATATAGTTGTTATAATATTTTTAATGGAAGTCTCAAGAATTTCAGAATGTTAAATATAATTCAATATCTATTACCTATGGGGATTTTTCTTTGAAATTTTTCTTTATTAATTTTTAATCCCCGGATTTTAAATATAAAAAGTCTTATAATACTTATTTTTCTAATGTGAAAATAATATCTATGCGAGGCTTATAAATTAGATTCATTAAATCAGGAAGCATTAACCCTTTGCTTACGTTCAATCGCTGTCCCGCCCTTAAATAAGCGGTTAATGACACTATTTCTATACATAATGCGCTAAAGGAACGAAGTCGAAATTAAAATAACAAAGGCCTATATAGACCATTTCTTTAAACTAAAGTGATAAACTAAAGTTTCATTTAAAACTAAAGTGATCCGATATCTGAAAGTGGAAATGAAGACAATATAGCACGCTGCCCTCACTTTTACAGTGAAAATGAGGACACATTTCTTTAAAAATGAGGTTACAAAAGTATGTAAAACGCATAAAATATCAAATAAAATTTTAGTAAAATATAACAGAAAAGCACACTTTGTAATTTTTATTTTTTGTGTAAATAAATGTTATAAAGTAATATCCAAAATTTGCGTTCTACTTAAGCATCAGTCACGAGACACAGTCATAATGCTGAAACTCGATTTTTCTAAAAAAGTAAAATATAAATTCCACGATTGTTGATCTTGGCAACGGTATTATTTTGATACAACACTTTAGACACATATTTCTTTGTAATCTCATTCTAAAAAACTCAATGAGTTAAAATTGCAACGATTCATATCATTTTTATAAGATGAATATTAAAATTATTAAAGATAAATTAGATAAAGAAAAAAAAAAGCTTCTAGATGTTTTACTTCCCAGCAATACATGGTAATGTATAGCGAAAGTATTGGAATCATGTCGAAAATCGCAATTCGAGTTTTCAACGGATCTACATGTTTTGAAACCTCTAGAATACGAAAAACCTATTTTTAGAGTGACGTCTGTGTGTGTGTTTGCACTGTTAAAAATGGGTATTAAAAAAAAAAGTAGAATGTACTCATTTTCGAGCACTTTGCATGCTTATAATAGCTCCGAATAACCATATTTCAATTTTAAGAAAAGGCATGTACTCATTTTTGAGTATATCAAAGAATTAAATTTTAAGCATATTTAGGTTCAAATTGTAAATTCTATGTACTCATTTATGAGCATGGTAGAATTAATTTTAAGCATAATTGTAAATACTACGTACTCATTTATGAGTATATGGGAGAATCACTTTTAAGCAGAATTGTAAATACTATGTACTCATTGAGTATATGAAAGATTCAATTATATTTTTATTTTTTAATTATATTTTTAAACTATAAATAAATGACAGATGACGAACAGCGTATATGCATAAGACAAACAATGCTTATTGCGTGTCCGTATTCTACCGCCGCATTAGAGAAAAATCACACGACCGCATAGCACCGCACACGATATATACATCCGCCATAGTAATTCTTATGATATAGTTCTTTAATTTGAAGGCTATAACTTTTATTCTTCGAACTATTTGCACAAAACATTTCAGAAATATAACTGCACATTTATTACACGATTTTTAATGAAATCAAAATGGAATAATACGTTTATTTATTGAAGTACTCATTTTCAAGCCAGTGCGGTTACTTATATTTCAGCATGTCACCTACTCGTTTATGGTGCCATTGTACTCAAATGAAAACGAGTACGTTGAAATTTTCGTTTTTAAGTACTTTATTTTTTACAGCGTGTCTGTGCAATGTATGTATCCATCCTAACTCAAAAACTAATGAACAAAATTTCATAAAATTTGGCATGTAAGTCACACTTATGGGTGACCCTGGTGCTGATTAGTTTTGGGTACGATTCGGGATAAAAGAACCCGCCTATTATTTATTTATTATTTTTTTTTTTTGCGAAATGGCCCGCAAAAATTGCCTGTATTCACTCTAGCTGAAAAACTATTAGATCAAATTTTACAAAATTTGGTAGATATGTCACGTGTAGGTTACTCCAGTGCGGATTAGATTTTGATATGCTTCGAAAAGAATAACCTGCCTTTTTTTGAAAAATGGCCCGCAAAAATCGTAAAAATCTAAAATAAGAAACTACGTATGCTCAAATAGATCCATTAAGTGCTTGTTTTATACGCAATTTTTAAAGATAAGAAGAATAAAACCAACCCCCACTCGGACTAGCCGTTCTCAAGATAGTTCACTTCTTTCGTATTTTCGCTAAGCCACCTTTGAAAATAAGTCCAGTTACCAAATGAGAAGGAAAATTGAATTAAAAGTGAATTAAATTGAAATAAAAAAAGAGAAAGTGAATATAAATCTGCAGGGAAAGTCATGTGCTGCCCACATCAGATTTTTATTACTTATAACTTCACATTTTTTCAATACTATACACACATTTGTCAGATGAATGTATTTCTCTTTCACAAACTCCTTCTTTTTCGCAAATTTTTAAATGTGTAGTAAAAATCCACACGTGAGTAATTTAAATTTGTTTTAACAATCAATATACTTCTCAATACCGATATAAGAAACTGATTTCTATGAAACTTTTATGAAACTGTTTATTAAGTCCATATTCTATTCATAGGAAAACACTTACTCAGTGGGAGCATTTGTACAATGGCTTCCAAAAGTTAACCACGGACGGTAAAATCAGCAAAAATGGAAAAGTAAAGCTTGATTAACTCAAAATTGTGCATGAAGGTAGTAAATGTATTTATGTACTTAAAAAAAGATAAGAATTATGTACAAAGATAAAAAAATATTTAGTTTTCGTAAGTTATATGATGATGTCACATTTGGGTCATTAACAAAATAATGTTTAAAGGTAAACAAACCAAACAAAATTTACATTAATATGGTATATGACCACCCCGGACCTTTACATAAACTTTACAACGATTTTCCATGCTTTCAATGAGGTGATCACTGATCAACCATCGCAGATGCGAGCAATGGCCATTCCTTCAATAGGACAGTTCCCAACTCTCTGACACTGGCTGGAGGAGGTCAACTGCAGGGACAGCACGCCTGAGGTTATCTTTAAGGTTTTCAATGAGATTAAGGTATGGGGGAAATACGCCGGTCACTCCATAAGAGAAATGCCCTCACTTTCAAGATATTCGTCAACGATGTTAGGTCGATAGGGACTGGCATTATCGTCCATAAGGAGGAAATCAGGACCAACTGTGCAGCGTAGAGTCTCGCAATGGAGTCTAGAACTTTACTCGGATACCTCGCAGCCGTCACAGAACCACCTTTAAAGATGTGCAGCTTTGTGCTATATCCCATTGAAATTCCAGCCCACGACGCTGCCACCTCTGAATGCGTGATGTTCTTGGCCTGATTGCGTGTGCCTCATTCTCTCCAGACCTTTACACGCTTATCATCGGATTCCATGGCAAATCTGGACCCGTTCGTGAACAACACGTTGCACCCATCTGAGACAGTCCAATTGACATGTTGACGACACCACTTTAATCTTGCCCCTCTGGTTTGGACGATTAGTGGAACACAAAAACGTGATACTTGGGCGTATAGTCCTTTCACGTGGAGCCTTCGGCGCACAGTACTGGCGGATATTGTCTTACCAAGTGCGACTGCAACCATGGATGTAACAGCTGTAGAGGTTGCTCGTCGATTCCGCTTGGCTACTATAGCAATATACCGATCATCAGAGGGGGTGATAACCCTTGGACGAGCGGGCACTGGTCTCCGGACAACTGTTTGACTTGTTTGGGATTGTTTCCATAATCGAGAAATTACTGCATGATCAACGCCAAAGAAAATAGCGACATCTTTGATTGACTGTCCTGCTGCAATGCGTCCGACAGCACGTCAGAGCTCACTATCTGTCATTCGTTTTCTTTCAGCCATAGAAACACGAATATCATAAAAAAATCTGATGTGGGCACCACATGACTTTCCTTATATAATGCAATGAATTTACTACTTTTACAGAAAAAAAAATAGGTTATTCTTATAGTAGATACTTATATTCTTTCCAAGATATTGAATTTTCGTCAATGAGTCGTCATTTTCATTGATTTACAGTCATTTCTATCCATTTGGCAAGATTTTCGTTAATTTGGCAACATTTAAAAAAGTCGCCAAAATTGGCGACATTCTGCCAAATTTGTCGCCAAAATTTCGCCAAGCGTTATGTATGGAGAAATAAGTTATTCTTATAGCAGATAATTGACTATTGGCGTTCAAACACAAAAGTATTGCTTAAAGTATCGTTTCTCATGAATGGAACGAGCTAGATCCACGATAATGATGTCATAAAATTTATCGCATGATATTACATGTGAAAAGTGAACATGTTTCTCAACAGTTAATATTTTTTTAATTTATGGGATTTTTTGATAAATTTACTTGAAAAATGTGCAATTTCTCGAGAACGGTTCATGGTAGCTTTCTAAAGTTTATGTCAATCATTTTCTAAGGAAAAATTACATAAATGTCTATTTGGTTCTGAACATTCGATTGTGTTTAAAAACAATAGGCTTTCAGTGTTCAAGGATTGTAATTTTTGTTCCAAATTTTATTCGAATCGCTCCATTTGTTCGTGAGATATCGTCTCCATAGACACATTGACACACACACACACACACACACAGGCATCACCTCAAAATGTTCGATTCGTGACCAGGGATGCTTGAAACGTGCTCTCCCGTCGAAAACTCGAATTCGAATTTTCGTCCCCGTCATAATACTTTCCTTATCCATTATACTATGTATATAAGGTAAGTAATAATCCTATAAAAATTATAAACACTTCGTATCAGCATTTAAATGCTCCTCAAACCCTTCAGAATGCTGGCGTCTTTAATGACTGCCTAATTAGCATATACCCGGGCAGTCAATCGTGATTGGATGTAACATACGATATTTGCATACTGCTATCTACATCCGCTGCGATTTTCAGCCTCTCAAATTCAAATGTGCTTTCGGAAAATGAAAATTTGCATTGCGTGATTAACTTTCGGAAGTCAGTGTACTTGACAGATGCAAAATGAATTTCCTTACACTCTGTGCACTTTTGTAGGGAATATTTTTATTTTGAAAATGGCAAAACGTTTTCACTCATAGCTTATCAACGCTCTTCATATACATTCTGAGCTCTTCCGCAAGTATTCAACCCAAATTAAACATTGTAAAATTACGAAGAAATGGCAAAAAAAAATCTATTTTTCTTTTCAAAATGAAGAAAATTTTGAAAAATGAGAATAAAGTGTGAAAATGTGCCCTCATTTAGATAAAAAAAAAAATGAGAACAGAGCATAGAAATTGAGGACTGGCCTCATTAAATGACGACGTCTAGTGTTCTATATAGACAATTTTCTTTTTAATGTTAATAATATTATATGTTGACCATTTTGTTTTCAAAATTAACACAGTTATAAAATACCTAATTGTGAAAAGTACAAAAAGTTGTTTCTATTTCTAGAGTGTTTTTAAGTAATCAATCTAAATTGAAATATTAAGTGTCACGACACTAATACGGAGCGAGGGCACGGCAAGACGCTATATTACAAAATTGTTTTCAAGCTGCATACCTTAAACCTGTATTTCGAAAGTTACAGTAGTTAAAAACTACAGAATTTGAAATGGCCATTTGGGAAGGTCTATGGTAGTCTAGAATATTATTCTAAAATCGCATGGTTGTATCTTCAAAAGCGAGAAAGATGCAGCTTTATGCAGAAAATTTACAGTTTTCTTCTTATTCTCCCCCCCCCCCCTCAAAACACTTATTTAGACAGCATATAAAAATTCACTTCATTTTGATGGAATTTTCAGAAATGGTCACAAATAGGGTACCACAGGTCTCCCCAAAAATTTGAATTTCTGAGTCAAATTTACATTTCCTTATTTAAAGCCATAAATCTTTAATAACTCATGTTGACAAAAATGTAGCCCTCGCATTGCAAAGCTAAGAAGTTTATTCAAATCTGCGTTCTCTCATTGCCATACTAGATACACATTTTTACGTTATATATATTAAGAAATGGCCAATAGAACATTAAGTTTGGAAAATGTTCTGTTGCTTTAACATAGCCCCTTAAGAAGGATAATTTAATCACCGAAACTTATCGAAAAATTAACGAAAATATCACTACATTGATATAAATGTCGTCAAATTGATGAACACGACTCTAAATCGTCGGAAATGACGCCAAATTGACGAAATTTTGAATCAAAACATAAGTAGGAGTTTGATTTTAAATGTTATGGATGGATTGGAATGCAAACTAATTAATAAACGGATAGGATAAAGAGTAAGTTTTAATAGAGTATCAGTCTGACTGTTTGTCTTACTTGACGACCTTGGTTAATTTTTCAACTGTTGACAAATTGACGAAAATATCGCCAAATTGATGAAAACGACATTAAATTTTACGAAACTCCCGCTAAATTGATAAAGTTCAAATTAAAAGCATAAGTAATTGGGATTTTAATTTAATTTTAAATTTTATGAATGGATTGAAAGTCAAACTCATTAATAAACGGTATTAAGTATATTTCAATGGGATCTATCTGTCTGTCTGTTCGTCCGTTCCACTTGGTGACAAACTCGGCGATTTTGGCGACTTTTGAAAAATGTCGTAAAATTAACAAAACGCCAAATCTACAACAACGTTGTCAAATAGTTAAAAATTTCAGTAAACCAGTGAATCTTTAAATTTAATTAATTTGATAATTCCTGTCGCTTTGAGGAAATTATTAATTTAATATTCTTTATTCAAAATATAGCGAGTTTTACTCTTTATGAAAGAGTTACATTCAGTTAGGGTGTATAGAAGTCTAAAATTAATTGTTAAATAATGGTATAGTAAATGACAGAGTCTACCCATTCCACTTTACACATGCATTCACGAATATCTTTTCAAACATTGCCAAATTCTGAATTAATAATGTTGAGGTAAACGCTACTTTTTATGACTAGTATGGAATTCCTAAAAGCAACGATTCTTCGTAAATATATTTGCTTGCAGAGAAACTTTTACACAATCAACTACAATATGTGGGTGTATGGTTTCACTGACCAAAAGGGTCTTGACATTATAGATTTCTCTAATTCTAGCAATCTAATAATTTTTAATGATTTAAACAGTGGTCCAACATTCGTTTCCCATTCAGGTACCGGCTATCCGGATTTAACTCTTGTAAATTTCAGTTTTTACGATTTTATTCAAAATTGGGAGATTATTTCAAGGGATTCTTTTAGTGATCACCGCTTCATTCAAATCATTATCGATATTAACTTGCCTATTAATAACTCATATTTCTTAAAAACTAAATACGGAGTCGGTAAATTTATTTTTAACTTCAAATCCCATATTAATTATCTAAATTCAATCATTTATAAAATTTCGGATACAAATTCTTTAGATAAATTCTTTATTAATCTTATTAAAAATTGCACTTTCTCCTTCATAAGGAAGAAAAAAGTTAATAAATTTTTTGGTTTTTCTTGGTGGGACCAAGAACTTGCTAAGTTTCGAAATTTTATCACCGCACTCTATAAAAGATTAAAATCGCTTAAGTCTCTGCCGCCCCTGAAATCATTTCTGCGGCTAACATTAAATACAAATTAAATAAAGCGAAATACAAAAAGTTAATAAATAAAGCAAAATCCTACTCATGGAAAAATTATTGCTCAAATTGTAGTACTAAATTCGGTTCCATTTTTAAATTTGTATTTCAAAAGATTAAAAAAATCAATAATATTAAACTGCAATTCCCCGACATTAATTTAGGTTCTCATGATAAAATTACTCGTCTTTTGGATCACTGTTTCAAAAGTGACAACAACTTCTCTGGTTTTCCTTCAGATGGGCAGGAGGTCGTCACTGATGAAGAATTGTTCTCGGTCTTGAGTGGCCTTAAGAATGGAAAAGCCCCAGGTATTGGCAATATAGATTACTGTATATGGAAAAACATTTTTAATTCTTTCCCCACTCTCCTCTCTAAAATAACTAATATGTGTTTTAAGTTCTGTCATTTCCCCACCTGTTTTAAAAATGCAAATTATATCTTCCCTTATAAATCTGGAAAGGACCCTTCACTTTATTCATCTTACCGTCCAATATGTATTGTGCCTACATTTGGAAAAATTCTTGAAAGATTATTTGTTAATAAATTGAATTTTTGGTTACGAACTGAGAACGTTCTTCATCCTCTTCAATTTGGTTTTAAAGAATATAACAGCTGTGAGGACGCTGTTCATAAACTAATTAACACCATAGATAATTTTAGACCCAAAACTCACGTATCCCTTACCCCCGTGGATATCAGTGGAGCCTTCGACAGTTTAAATTGGAATATATTACCATAGACTCTTAATAAAATCAATCTCCCCTTAAATTTTCGTTCCTTTATCTTTTCCTATTAAAATTCCAGATATATTTCATTTTATGATGGCTCAACCTACTATTCAAAATTAATTTCTATTGGTGCTCCACAGGATTCGGTGATTTCACCAATCCTGTGGAACAGCTATTTTAACGATATTCTCTTTTTAAATAATGACTTATTTTATTTACAAGCCTTCGCTGATGATCTCCCGATGGTTACCTTTGGTTCTACCATCCGCTCCCTGGCCGATAATACCAATTTTTGCTTTCTTCTATCTCTAAAACTTTAAATTTTCTAAAACTTCAAATTTCCCCCGATAAGAGAAACTCTATTATCTTTAATAAAAATAGATTCAAACTTACTAGGAAACCTATCTTCAAAATTCAAAATAAGAAAATAACTATTAATAAAAATCTTAAATTTCTAGGTATAATAATAGATGATAATTTAAAATGGTCCTCACACATATTTTATTTAAGGGAGAAATGTTTTAAAATTTTATCTACTTTTGAAAAAAATTAGGGGGAAAAACTGGGAGGGCTAATAAATTTTGTTAAAAATTTGGTACTTAACCGTCATGGAAGAAATTATGATCTATGGGGCAGGAATCTGGGACAAAAATTTAACTGGGGCCCAAATTAAAAAACTTATTTCACTACAACGTATTTTTCTTTTAAAAATTTCTCCCGGTTTTCGCACCACTTCTAACATTTCTCTCTTTTCATTAACTGGTATCCTCTCAATTCATTTTGTTATCAACTTGCAACATAAAAAAAAATTATTTCTGGAAGCATAGATAAACACTTTTTCCGACTCTACATTCCTTCACCTTCTCTTTTTGATTTCAACTATCCTACTTCAATTACTCCACCTTCCCAAAGTATTGTACTTTTTAACTCTCATACCCCTTCTAAATTCTCTATTCATAATTTTTATACAAATGGATCTTTAACTAATGATAATATTGGATTTGTTGTTTGTCATTTCATTTATGATAAACTTGATCAAGTCTTTTTATTTAAACTCGACAATGGAAATGCAGTTTTCCAAGCAGAAATTTGCTCCAATTAATTTTGCTATCAATTGGGCTTTAATAAATCAAAAATAATCACTAATAATTTAAAAATTAATATATTCTCGGATAGCCTTTCTTCTATTTTGGCCTCAAAATCTATTAGAAATAAATCCAACTTTTAAATAAAATCAAAACTTCAGCTAATTTATCAAAAAATTTAATTAATATTTCTTGGGTTAAAGCCCATTCAAACAATTTGGGAAATGAAGTCGACGACCAACAAGCTAAACTTGCTACCGTTATTGGTAATCCTTTTTTAATGCCTTTTCCATACTCATTTCTGACCAAATTTTGTAAAAATCAATTACTAAAAAACTGGCAAAAATATTCTAACGATTATATTTCATCAAGAACACATGACCCTGCCGGAATCCCAAATTATCTTCCCAAATTCAATACTCAATTCCAAATTCATAACAAATATCTAATTTATTTTTTGCCTGGTCATGGCCCGTTCTTGGATTATCTTCATTACTTTAAACATGAATCTACTAACTGTAACAAGCTTGGCGATGTTGATCATTATGTTTTCTCTTGCTCTTTTACTAAACATTATCACCTAACTAAATCTTCCCCTTCAAATTGTGTGACTTGGTTTTCCAATGTTTGTAGAAATAATATTTCAATTTTAAAAATCAAAAACTGCATTTTCATTGCGAGGGACATTTCCAATAAAATAAATTGGTTTATGAGCATTTTCTGCTTTTAACTTTTATTTTGGTCATTGAAACCAGCACTGCTCCTTTATCTATTATATGATGTTTTGTATATGTATTTCCTTTTTCTATTGCGTTCCTTTAGAAAAATTTGTCATCATTCTTTACTACCTATTCTATTTAGGTTATCTCTCTAAATTCATACTAAATGTAATTGTGTTTTCCTTTTATTTATGTTTCTGTATATAGTCTAAATTTCTTTCCTTTCGGCTCTTTGGTTTTCCCGTTAATTTCCTTTTCTGTACATACTTTAAATTTTATCTTTCTGGCTTTACATTAAAATTAAAAAATATTGGATTTACCACTTAACAGACAAATCTTTCTCCTTTACACTTATCAATTTCGTTAAGTCCTCCCAATACTGCGTATTGGTTTAACAAATTCTTCTCAGTAAAACTGTCAGTCTATGAGACTATATATTTCTCCAATAATTACTTTTATTGTTTCAATAAATGCAGTACAGTAGTATCGCTAACCATGGAAGTCGGTTTCGGCTAACTTCCATTCCCGGCCACTCAAATAGCTGCTGTATACCTTAAGGATCAGTCGAGTGATCTGGGTCTTTAACATTCTTTAACAATCAACTACAATAGAAAATTGTGCAGCACGAGAAATTTTGTTTCTATGGACGTTATCTTTGAAAAGTTACCTTCCTACCGGACTCCCACTCTACGAATTCCCACCCATTGCATAAATTAACCTTCTGAATGTCGAGATGCTATTACTTGTCAAAAGCTGTTATTCCTATTCATAAATGAGGCATGGATTCTCTGCAGTCAGTGAATCTTCAGCCCCATTAAGTTAATTTGGGGTCATAGAGGGGGGGGGGAAGCCGTCCAGCTAACTAAATGAGGAATTACATTCCCTCTCTCTGAAATAAATATGGTTCTTATCAATACTAAAATGTCATTGACTGTGTTGTTAACAGGATATTTTATCAAGCTGATAGGTAAGAACTGGCAAAGTCTACATTCTGCTATACATTCCTCTCCAATGTACTTTGAGAAGCGCATTACTGTCTTCTACTGTTACGTATATATGGGTTAGTTGCTGGTGATAGTAGAGGGATGACTTCGCAAATGAATCAGTTACGGGTTATGTTGATTATATGTTCTCTCACAAACAAGATTCACGGCTTCTGATGACCATGTTTACTGGCAAACATGCCTCTACTGACAGGTACGTTACAAAATGGCCAGACCGTAACTTGTGCGCGTTGGCCTGAAAAATATTGCAACGAAGAAAGATACACGTACCTGCTTGAAATTAATCTTTTTGTTTTCATCAAAGTGATACATGGTCAAAGCGAGTTTATTTCCCTCTAGCCTCTCAGCTTCTCTTGGTGCTCGTTTTCTTGTTTGTTCCCCGATTTCATCGTCATCCCGTCCCACGATGTATTCTATTGGCTCCAGGAACTGCGATACAAACTCCTTCCTCATCATAGCCCTCAACTGTGGACAGATGCCATGAGTGCCATTGCATTTGGATTCCCACGCCTTATGGAATGCCGTTGCCAACGTGAAGATGGATGTCAAAGCAGGGATAGCCCTGGAAGTCCTCAAAAGGGTGTCCATTCGACTGTTTCTGAATTTTCTGTCGCTGCAAAGTGGCAAAGATCTGTAAATGGGATCAACAGGACCCGAAATCTGTCAAAAGATCATTGCATAAATATCAAAATGGTATAATATTGCATTACAAAATGAAAAAAATATTCACATTAGTAGGTGGTGAAATTATCTAGTAAATCAAGAGTAGGAATCCTTTTCGACGGTCAACCAGCTACATTAAACATATAACAGAAGTAAAAGATGTTATTAGTTTCATAAAACCGGAAACAAAATTAATTTCAAGAATTTACGCACAAAGTTAACTTTGTTCGGAGTATATGCTATTGATCTTACAATGAGTGCCCAATTTTTGAAGCATTTTTAAGTGCAAAATGAATATAATAATGAATTGACATCAATCTTATTCAGACCTTTTTTTTGATGTAATATAAATTATTGCTAGGAAGTGTGTTGTTTCAAAGTAACAATAATGACGTCTTGTAAAAGACAGTACAGCTAGAAAATCAAGTCTTTGCGTCAAAAAGAATGCAATTTGAATATTGTTGACGGCCGGTTGATTAAAATGCGAGATACTATTTATAAAAGCATTTTAGACATGAGTTCTGTCCAAAGAAACAACATTTTTGAGTGCATCTGAATTCCTTTAAATGAATACTTGACATGCATCATTGACATCTTACCTTACACCGTTTCTCCGCCATGAAGTATTCTAAGAACCAGCGATCATCCGTGTTAGCAAAATGGGCAGTTCGAGCCAGGGCTGACCAGTAGTCTTCGAATTGGGCCACTTTCTCTGGGTAAGGAGCTATGGAGTACAGTCGCACGTTTTCTGTCAGAAAGCTCTTCATTTCACTTAAAGGCGCTGATGGCGGAATCCACGAAAACAACCACTGAATTCTTTGCAAGACATCAGGAAATTCTGCCATCACCTGTAAGTAGAAAGGTCAGTAATAATGTCTTAAAATGAAAAGTCAAGTGCTCTACCTGCAAGGAGGTCATTTTATGCATTTAAAACTGCTGAAGCAAATAATTTATCAGTGCAAAAAAAAAATTCTTTTGGCTATCTTTTCTTCATTGGAATAAAGTTTCTGTGTTGATAAATATGTCAACATATTTCTGTTAACTAAAATACCCACTCCATTAACTACTAAATTACATTAGTTCTCCATGGGGTTCATATTGGAAAACAAAATCCAGTCTACTGTAAATCCTACTATTCGATTATACTCTTCACTTGCTTGATCCTGGGTACACCTATGACTACAAGGACAGCAAGAAAAGTGACTATAATCCCCTTTTTCCTTGATCTTGGCTACGTTTATGACTACAAAGCTCAAGCTCAATTGAAAACTCTTATCGTTGAAGTGAACCTTGCACATTTTGAGGCTGAGTGTTTAAAACTAGGGGGGTCTAAAATGTCCAGTTCTAATTAAATCTGTACTATATTTCTGAAAAGGTAGAAGGTCTATATTAATGTGCAGATAAATGTAAAGTAGGCAGGGGGAGGGGGGGGGGACTCCAAGGACTTCATTAAGGATATTGAACCCCTGAAATGCATTTCTGCTAAATGCCTAATTTAAACAAAGTGATTTTTTGTACCATGTGCAATTATCATCATAGTATAAGCATCCTACGAAATAATAAGTACAAAATGTATATTTGAAAGTTGAGGAAATACAGAAGATAAGAGCCAGAAAGCAAAAATTAACATAAAAAGCACTTGCCTGCAAGAATCTTGTAGATGTTTCACTACTTCTGGTTATTAATATAACTGCTGACCCATCGTTCAGCCCATTTGTTGCTGCTCTAAATGCCTTTCGAAAAGGCCTCAGTTCTTTTCGGTTAGATTTTACGATATTGGCAACACGAGGTAGAGATTGAATATTGATGATGCAAGTAGCTCCCCCAATGGGAGCAGTTTGAGTAAGTATCTTAGTCACGCTGATGCTGTATTCTTCATCTTCATGGAGTATTGTTACATGAGACCATTTTAAATCTTTGACAGCAGACAAAATTACCTGAAATAAGAGTTATAGTTATTAAAATCGTATCTAATGCTAATGATGTTTACGAAAAGCAATGACATTCAGATTTACTGTTTAGTACATAAAATATAACTCTATAATAGTTCAATTTTTTCTTTTGGTTTAATGTTGAGAGAAAATAGGGTCAAAATTAAAGAAATCTTTCGAATTATTTCAACCGAATAATTGATTTTTTAATAAAGGCGAAAAATGTGTTATATTACTTTCTCTATAACAGATGGCATGCATGTAATAAGTATTGTAATTGTGTCGAATATTGGATCTCGAGATTTTGAAGGATCTACACGTTTCGAGCACTCTAAAACATGAAAAACCTATTTTGAACGTGACGTCTGTGTGTGATGTGTCTGCACAATGTATATATTACTCTAACTCAAAAACTATTCGATAGAATTTCACAAAATTTGGTAGGTATATCTCTTGTTGGGTAACCTGGTGCTAATTACATTTCGGTATTATTCGGGAAAATATAATCTGATTTTTTTTTTTGCAAAATTGTTTCTTAAAATCGTCAAAATATGAAATAAAAAAACTAAATATCCTTAAATGTAATTATTAAATGCTTGGATTAATATTCGCATTTATGCGTTATTTTTGACGAAGAATAGAAATAAGACCACTCTTAGATAAACCGTTCTTTAGATATTTCTGTCTTTTCTTTTCTTGTATGGCCGGCATTTAGAAAGTACAGCCAGTTGTTAAATTTAAACGAAAATTGAATTAGAACTGCAAATTTGGCGTGATTTTAAATAAGTAATCATATAAATTTGGCAATTAAACACATTGCATTATGAAAGAAAGGTAAAAGTGTATATTCATCATAATTATTAGTCTGTAGGGGAAAATCAGATACTGCCCCCATCAGATTTCTCCTTATTGAAAATAACTTAAAATGTCGAACTTCAATATATATAATTACTTATTCAAAAACCCTCGATTCGCGTTCAGAGATGTTTGAAACGAGCTTTTTCATCGTAAACTCACTCATTCGAATTTTCGGTCCCGTCACAATTCGCATTTTCCACAGAGAGCGTGATATATCTCTATAACATCAAGCAATTTCCAGGAAATTTGGTCTGCTTATTTTAATCGGTAACAACATTAAACATATTGATTAACAGTCATAAAAAAAACCCTCTTATTTTTTTAACGTTGTCAAAATATCGAAAATTGCTTATTTAAAGAGAAAGTCAAATTTTTTCCCCATTTTACCAACTTTCACAATTTTACATATAATATTCTCTCTAGTAAATTAATGGTTGAAGGAAATGGAAAAGTAAAATATGAACTCTTTAATGTTCTTTCGAAAACTATACGAGTAGTTGATTTAGGATTTACTCACGAAATATCTAAGCCTATTATACTGATTCGTTGATCGAAATTATGTGTCTATAGTCTTGTTACCTTCACGTTTAATATTCTGCATTTAGAACTGTTCTAAGTAATAGTGCTGCCATCTAATGCGAACAAAACAAACTATTTAGTGTATATTCTAAGAAAAGCGTGGTGCTGCCATCTATACACAAATTAAATATTAAAAGAAATTTGGTTTTTATATGGTTAAAATACAGTGCATTTTGATTGACGAAGTTCTTAATGTTCATCCTTCTATATCGTAAATGTTTGAAATTTATTAACAGATTTTTGAAATAATTAAAAAGCTTGTTTTAGCATACAGGACGTAAATTTGTAATAACGCCTTTAAACGTAAAGCACCCTTCATAACGAGCATATGTCATGGTGTACAAGTACAATGGAGTTTTATATGCATTATGCAACCAATCCTCAAACTAATTTGCATATTTCAAATAGCCCATCTTTAGAAATAACTATATGGAGTGAAGAGGCATAAAATAGATATTGAAAGGAAATCGAATATAAAGTACAATACAGAATAGTGGGATTGCCAAAACCTTAATGTTTAAAACAATAGATATGGTTTCTCTTCTACGGAATCCAAAATGAAACCGGTTGTATATTAAATTCCAATGTGTTCGTATCATGATATATGTTCCTGATGAAGAGTGTTTTACGCTCGAAAGCGCTCAGGCAAATCTAATGTAATTTACGTCCTGTATATGCTGAAATACGGTTTTTAATTACTTTAAAAGAGAGTATGTTAATATTGTAATCTTAGACATGTCGTAATTCTAGTCGTTTGAAATTTGAATTAAAAAAAATTAAACACCCAATTATTTTAATTCCATTTACCACAGTCTCTAAATTCACGTTAAATTTAAACTATTATCATTTTTAGCAAATAGTTATTTTGCAAATTTTGCTGAAAAAATAATTATTTCAATATTAATTTTGTTGAAGCTCCTATAATAAGAAAGTAATTATTTCAATATTAGTTTTATTGCAGCTCCTTTAACATGAGAATATGCTATTACCATTTTTCAGGAAATATAACAAGTAGGTTTCTCTGCTTTGCATCATTTAGGTATTAAGTTCATTATTTTTACCATAAAAGACAGGAGTGAGACATGTAGTGTGAGACATGATCGACATGTGAGACATGATCGCAAAAACCAGAGGGCTGCTGTGGCTATGACTAATAAATACTGTAAACGAACTACATATAAAATTTTATATAATATGCGTTCAAACTTCTAAAACTATTTATTTTTAATGCGAATGATTCATTTTTATCATATTCATCATTCCCCAGAAAAGAAAATATTGTCAAGCGATTTTCTTTTACACAGTTCAAGCAAGTCTGTTCTAAATTTGATATCCATATGCTTTATTCCACGTTGATAAAATATCTAAAATTGCAAATTTGGACACGTGATTAATTGCAAATAAAAGTTTCCAACCAATTTAAAATTTCTATAACTTCTAATAAAATACAGAGATAAATATTCTTAATTTGTAACTGCTCCTAAAAAACAAAAATGATGAAAACTTGTATTTCCAATCATCACTGCCACGGGATCTTCACTATTAAAACCTGTCCGTATATCTATGTTTGTATATTCTGCGTAAAATTTCGCGAGTACTTCGCATAGGCAATGACCATTTGAAATGAATTATCTGGAGATATTCAAAATACATTCCAAATTACAGGAAGTTGATAACATTTTAATTATAGCAAAAAAGAAATGGAAATTGTACCAAAAAGGCTTAATTTTATAGAAAAGTAACTCCAGTTTCTTTTCGAAAAATTTTCCAGACAGTCAACATGTCCAGGGTTACTATAGCAAAAGATTATCGTGAAATGTTCATGATTTTTATGAGGGAGACTAACCTTTTGCTTACGGGTGGGACAGCGTTAATCTCAAATGAAGAACCTCTCAAAAACACAGGTATTTGACATAGCGCCTGCTGCAGGAGGCGCCATGTTTCTGTCGGCGATTATGGACGCCAATGCCTGCAAAGGGGGATCGAACTGTTTGGGATAGGGTATGTCAAATAGTCTTTTTGAGAGGTTATTCGTTTGGGACTGACGCTGTCCCACCCGTAAGCAAAAGGTTAACACGGGTCGAAATTTCAGACTTTCACCCGGACAGGCCCATCGATGCCAGTGCCCGGACCCGTTCCGAACCCAAAGAAGCTTTCGACTGTAACTATGAAAACCACAACACCTGGAAAACCATAGCTCGACACCGGCTCCAGGGCACTTAAGTCTTCGAACTGAGCTGAAATGTTTTTTATTCAAATGTGTCAGATATGTGAATCAGTGCAATTATTTTTACAAATAATTAAGGAAAAAAATGTTTATTTATATTTACATAGTCAACTATGTAAATCAATAAAAAAAAATTTATTGTACTTTATTAAAAAAATTAATATATATTTTTTTCAAACATTGAATACGTCCAGTCCGGTACGATTAGAAATTTTAAAAATTAAGTTCTCACATGGCCTGACCCGAAACTACTTCAGATAAGTCTGGTCCGACTCGGTTAACGGGCCGGACTAGGACAAATCCTTCGGACAAGAACAGAGTCCGTGCAGACCTCTAACTGATGTGAAACGGGACAGCAAAGTGGTTAAAGGGTAGGGATTGCACTCGGAGGACCCAAGTTCAATTCCTGGCTTTGACCAAACTATTCCTGTGTTCACGCAAAGTATGGACACGCTAAATATGTGAGTCTGGAAGTCCTTCTGAGAGGTTGGTAGTATGACAAGGAGTGCACGATCTCAGTGGATGTCACCCCCATTGGGTTCCGGACTAAATTGGGTGACACTGTTTTGGTCGTTCAAACAGATACTTACACCTTGGGGTAGGCCAGACTGTTTGAGTCGAAATACTTCTAGCTGAAGTCATGAACAATGGACGGTGATTTGACCGCCGTAGTAGATGTTATAATGTCCTTCACTTGCATATTGTAGAACGTGTTAGTTGGGGGTCCTGCGTGAGGACACCGGTCATGTCATCAGCATTTTTAATTAACTAAAATAAACAAACTACAAGCGAATTGGGAATACCACAGAAAGTAATTGGTTTCAAAACCCCTAAGTGCTATTTGTAAAATTTTAAGTAGAAACTATTTTATCTGCATCCTTAAGGACTTCTGTCACCAGACGAGACGCATGCACATTACTTATTGCATCACTTCAATAGCAGATGGGAATTAATTTGGGACACGAAGTAAGGGGGTATTAAAAGACATAGGGAAAAATTCCTTTTGTAAATTTAATATGCAAATAGCATACTACTTCTGAGAAAAGTAGTACTGGCGAAAGAAAATGGATGTAAGAATGTTAGAGTGAAAACTCACTTGGGCCATTTTTTCCGGAGGTACCAGAGTGGAGAGTGACAGCTGGATGCTTGGAATGAGGTAGTCTCTCATCGACTCAGACACCTCAGGGCGACTACTGGACTGGCTCATGTCCACGACACCTACAATCACACAACATACACAGGTTAAATATGGCACTCATTAAAGTTCACACTTAATAAGAATGAACTGCAGTCTGGCTCGACATTATTCCGAGACATTAATAGACATTATTCCGAGTCTAATGATACGTTTGGTTTAACAATACGACCCGAGAATCCGTAATAAAATCGGTGTTCGAGTTTTCATTTGGCTGACTGTTCATTTAAAAGAGAAATTAGTCAATTAAGCATAATTACAATAATTTATATTTAGAAATTGAATAAAAATGGGTCTTTTTAACCAGAATACTTATTTTTTTTCGTGACTTTTCGGAGATATTTACTATTAAATCCATGAGTATAACAGGATCAAACAGATAGGTCAAGGCGAGAAGACACACTTATAGGATTTGCACGCTAGGCGATTTGAGTGTCCATATGACAACTTTTGGTCGTTTGGCCATACTAAGAAATTCATTTAATTTTTATTTTTATTAATTTATTTTTTTATTCATTTTATTTTATTTATTTTTATTTTTATTTATTTATTTTTATTTTATTAATTTATTTATTTATTTCTTTTTTTTTGCAACTTCTTATCAATCACTTTGGTTTAGAGGTTCGGAGTGTGCCTGGCACGCGTGACTTAAAAAAGAATAATCCACATGAAGAGCAAACTATATTAGAGTCACATGAACATGAGTGACAACTGTCCGAGAAGGCTTCCCCTTGTCAACATTTCTTCTCTTCACCCTAACCCTCAAAAGCTGTAAATCTCATTCCAAGCTATCCCGTTTTCAGAAGGAAATGCTGTAAACGACTGGTTCGTAATTTATCAAGCAGCCTGTTCAGATATTGCAGAATGTGGGCAAAGCTACACACAAACACACACACACACACACAAACACACACACACACACACACAAACATAAACACAAAAAAAAAACCTTTCTCTACTTACCAATTGTGAGTGAAGAATTTTTGCTCATGGCATCACATGATTTAGGGCCGGATCGCAAAACTGGGAAAAGAGAGGTGAGGTGTTCCACTGCTAGCGCGCTGTGCCCGCAGCTGTCGTACACCTTCAGCCCTACAGCGAATCCAAAAATAAAATAACCAAAGTATACATGAACGCATAAAAACAAATTTGAAAATTAAATAGTCTTGAATCCCATTCCTGAAATCTTTTCCAGTTCCATTTTTTTTTTATTTATAAATATCCTTCATTGAAAATATGTCGCAAGATACATAAATATGAAAAATGTTTTAATTGCCATAATTTATTGTATTTTGATTTTTACCCCCTCCTTCATTTTCACATCAACTTGAAACTTATGAGTTATTTTTACTGTATTTGGGTTGAAATGATATATTTTTGATACTTTTTACCTAATGGTTTTCTTCATTACTATTTCCATAATGAAGAAAAATTGAATAATTTTTATCACCCCTCTGCCCAGTGAAAGTAAAAATGAAATATTTGTTATTTTTCTCTTAGTCACGATGAGCTCAATTTTTTTCATACCTCACTCGAATATATATATTTTTGAATTTTAATTTTGCACCCCTACATTTTAGAACCGCCCTCTTTTTCTAATGAATTAAAAGCACCCGAGTTATTTTTCCTGCACTTGAGTTGAGATAGTGTATCCCTAATATTATTTGCACAATTGCTTGTTTTAACAACTTAGAAAAACCGAAACCCTTTTCTGCAGGTGACTTCCAAGTAAAATAAGATTAGTGCATTTCTCTCAATCTCGATGAACCTGATTTTTCGAAACCGCGTTGAAATATTTTTATTGTATTTTAATTTTCACACATCCATTTTCTAGCATCCCCCTTCTTTTTCCAATCAATATGAAACGCCTGTATTATTTATCCGATATTTGGGTTGAAATGATGTAACTTTGAAAACAGTTTCATAAATGGCTGTACGCACTACTTGTATCGCCTGATTGATCTCTTGGCCTAAAGAAGAGGGCTCAAAACGCCCTCAAAACAATTGCAGTCACCTAACTGACATATGCTTTCTTTCATCAAGGACGTTCTGTGTTTATCTTACAAGCAGCAGTTTGAACTTTTGTAATATTAGGCTTTATAATATATAAGTTTTAGGTTAGTTATTTTATAAGTCAGGTTTTGTAATATCAACTTTTGTAATATTTTATCGTATATGAACTCAACTTACCCATTTTCACACCCGGAATAAGAGATCCGTCTCCATTGTCACTACTGTCGGATATGAGCCCGCTTCTTCTGTTCAAGACGTCCACTGCCCATCGCATGGCTTCAAATACTTGCACGCCATCTGCGGATGCCGGGCCGCATCCATAGACACCTTCTCCGGACCTGTGTATGGGAAGTACGGCTCCTATATTGACTTCAGCATCAGGCTCCACCCATCGGTAATTCGGCCGAATAACACAAGACTCTTGCCCAAAGTGTTGGGAGGATGTTAAGGCAATGGGAAGAATGAGGTAGAAGAGTAAGACAGCAACATGGCTATCCCTAGTGACGATTCGCATCGAGACCTGAAAGAGTGAGAATATAAGTATGAATTTTATGATAAGAAAATATTTATTTGAATATTCTGTTACTTTTTAATACATATGGCGAAAGTATCGTTTTCATGAAAAAATTTCAATTCGAGATTTCGAGGAATAAGCACGTTTAACCTTTTGCTTACGAGTGGCACAGCGTCCATCCCAAACGAAGAACCGCTCAAAAAGACAGGTATTTGGCATACCCTATCCCAAACAGTTCGATCCTACTTTCCAGGCATTGGCGTCCATAATCGCCGACAGAAACATGGCGCCTGCTGCAGCAGGCGCCATGTTTCTGTCGGCGATTATGGACGTGTATGTGTGTGTATGTGTGTGTGTATGTACAAGGGCATATGTGTATGGTGTGCAAAAGTGCGTGTGAGGTGTGGATACGAACTCAAGAATAAATTCTGATTAAAATATTTGATAAACGTGGAACACAATACAGATTCTGTTAGTTTTAAATATTATTTTCATTCATGTCTGCATTATGATTGAAAAACCCTGCGCTCGACAAGAATTAATTCGTTTTGGGGAAATAATTGGAGAACCGAAGCAGCTAGACAGCCCAAATTTGGTATGTCGTTTTTTGTGCTATATTTTAATTCTTGAGATTTTGAACCTTATACCTATCCCGTTCTAGAACCACCATACCAATATACTCGTTTTTTCTAAACTATTCGAGATCATCAGGTGTATTTAGAAAGATCGTATTCAGCACATCGACGCCTTTCGTGGTATCCTTTAATTTTTTGAATTTTGAACCTTACCATCCTAGACCGTGCTATGAATGCACTCGTTTTCGAGGAACAACTCGGGAACTAGAGCAGCTAAAAAGTCCAAATTTGGTATATCGTTGTTTTCCATACATTTAAGTTACAAACGTTTTTAATAAATACATTTTTCATGCATTTAAGTTCCATACAAATACTAAACAGGTGTACTTCTTTTCGTTTTCCTTGCTTCAAGAATGCTATTTTTCTTAAAGGGAGTTTCATTTTGTTTAAGGAAATGCAATGGTTTTTCGAAGATCAAGAATTTTACGCATAACAAAAATCAAATTTCACACAAATTTAAAAAAAAAAAAAAGGTTTCCGTTTGTTACAAGCAGGAAACTGTTTCACCGTCTTCCTGTAAGAATTCATTTCAATAATTTCAAATAGACATGGCCATTACAACTCAACAACCACAGAGCTATCATCAAATTCTATCGCTGTATAGTTATTCATGGATGATTAAAGCAATGGACCCTGAATGAATAAAACCATATCATCATCAATTTTGAGAGAATCATCATGCTGTGACTGCTTATTATTTCGGTGCATAATGATCCGTGGAGTATATTATTGAATTTTTTACTGTGCAAGTCAAAGCGGCATTTCAGGAAGCACACAGTTGTTACATTTGTGAGGCAAGGTAATTTATACACGAGGAAAGGATTTTACAAAATGTATTTGTGGCAGTCGATTCTGCTTCTTCCAATATATCTGATAAACAAGCTTACGTTACAAGAATATTTGATTTTAGTTCCCTTTAAATTACTCACACTTTGATTTTCATGTTTTGAGTTAAGAAATAACCATCAATTACGAAAGTGTAATTTGTAAAATTTTTATTCATAAAAATGTAGCGATCTTGAAGATAAGAGAATAATTGAATGATTCTCCTGAAACGAGTCCCCATTAATTTTAGTCCATTCTTTTGCTTAAACTGGACTGAAATACAGTTTGATAAATTTGAATTGGCACTTAAAAGAAGCCTGTGTTTGTTTGTTTTTTCAGTGATTTCAGATAACAAAGCGTTGAAACTGCTCCTGTTGTAGATAACGCCATACATGCAGCGGTTCCGCAACTTCTTTATTCGGTTCCGCAATTTCTTTATTCGGTTTCGCAACTTCTTTATTCGGTTCCGCAACTTCTTTATTCGGTTCCGCAACTTCTTTATTCGGTTCCGCAACTTCCTTATTTGGTTCCGCATCTTCGCCAACATGGAGAAGCCGATACCTATAATAGCAGCGAGAAAACTTCCTAAGTTTCAAAATTTTGTGAACCTTTATAAAGACATACTAGTTCAATACTTCTATTCTAACCAGTACATAATAAGTACAAAGACAATGGATTTGTGTGCAATGTAAATTACATTTCCGCTTTATGAAAGCTCTATAGGTATAGATTCTGCAAACATGAACTTGGCCGCCCCCCACTGGGTTCTGGTCTAAATTGGGTGGCACTCGCCGGCTGTCCAACAGATACCTTACACCTTCGGGTAGGTCAAACGGTCTGGGGCGAAGAAAAAGAAGAAACATGAACTTGGTAGTTTCTGCCTCCTGCAATTTGATCTCAGTTTTTAAGAAATTCGAAGCAGGTAGCATAGTAGAATTGAATTCTTCTATTTCCACGGAGATCATATAATGTAATAGCCATCCCCCCCCCCTCTATTTCGCGCGGGCTAAATGCCTAGTGACCACTCAACGTGACACCTTCACACTTAATAAAAGTTCTGAATATCGGAAATCGTTTCAAAGTCAAGCATAAAAATGGCGTACATTTTAGAGTTCTGTTAATCTGAAAATTGCGAAAACAGTATTTCATCTCTGGTCACTGCATGTTGCTTTATGTTTAGTGTCAGACATTGTAAGTTAAAAGTTAAGTGTAGTTTAGACATTGTAAGTTAAAAATCAATTAATTATAACATTAGTTTTCAAAAGTTTGATTTACAGAATAACAATGTCAGCTGAATTCATGTCAGTTATTAACTAAGCTACAACCAATCCCGAGAAATAGATGTTTCAAGAAAATTTTTGAACCGGAAGCGGAAAAGAAACAGGAAGTGAAAATTCTTAGTGAACCACCCTATCGCCCACAGACTTTTCTGAGTTCATATCAATTATCATATCTAAGTTATTTTTATATCTAATCTTGAGAAATATATACCTCAAGTAAAAAGAAATTTGTCGAACCAGAAATGGAAAAAAGAACCAGAAATGGAAATCTTTCGTACACTCTCCCACCCCCTCAAGAATTTAATGCTAAATCCATATCAGTCATCAAAGTTCCATCCATAACAGATCCTGAAAAATAGGTGCTTCAAGGTGCAATTTTTCCAAAAACAGTTGTAAGGCACAAAGTTTTTTTTTCCACCAATAAAACCTTTGAACTTGAACAATAGAAGAAAAGGTTGATTCTCTAAGAGCGGAAGAAAATTACTTAATAGCTATAAAACATATTCAAACTTAGTGCCAAAAATGTTAAAAAATCAAAGACCATTTAAAGACGTTTTCACTTATCGATTCTTTATTGCATTCTAATGTATTTTTGGAAAAATAAATAAAGAAATAAATATATAAAAATAAAAATAAATAACATATGCTGTAATCAAGGCGTAGATAAGAAGTCACAAAACGATTCAGAGGGAAATAAAAAAACTAGAACTCGCCATACATTTTCGATCATCACAATGATATAAATTTACGCACAAAAACAATGAAATCGGTAAACACCATCTAAAAAGATTTGCAAGCCCAAAAACGATATCTGATGATTTTATTGTGGATACAAACTGTGTGTAAATGTAGATAAAGACAGTTTTAGCCCCAAGGTAGGCGAAAAGCCCCCACGGCTTCAAATACGAATGTCATGCACTAGAAACAGTTCGTTCCTTGACTGGATGCTAATGGCTCATTTTTGCCTGGATTCAGTTGCACTATTTTCCTACTTGATTTAAAATCGTTTGGCACGAGTCTGAAAATGGCGCGAAAGCTAGTGTTTAGTTCTGGGGAAAATTAGAGGTTTGGGAATAAAAAATGACAAAGGAAAAGGTTGGGTTTTTTTTTTCTTTCTTTCTTTTTTGTAGATTAAAGATCTTTTATTTTTCCTTAAAAATTGATCGTAAATTTCGTTTGTTTTTAAGTTTCGTGTAAAATAAAAAAAATATTATTCTTGCGGTAAACCCAACTTGATCGTAGAGAGGTATAGAAAAAACTGTAAACCTTTGCTAAGTGATCGAAAAGTTGAGCACATCGAATTTTAAAATTTTATAACGTACTGATAAATTAAAATAGTATAATTTTTTACTTCTTCTATATGCACGGTATAATGCATAGGGAAAAGTATTGTGGCGGGGTCGAAAATTCGAATTCGAGTTTTAAATGGAAGAGCACGTGTCAAGCATCTCTGAACTCGAATCGAACGTTTTTGAGATGATGTATGGTTGTGTGTGGATCCGTGAATCTGTGGGGATGATATCGCACGAATGAATGGAGCGTTTTGAATGAAATTTGGTACAAAAATTATAATCAGTGAATATTAGAAGTCTATTGATTTTAAACGAAATCAAATGGTCGAAACAACCTCAAAATTTCGAAAATTTTTTTGAAAACAATCATCAAACAATCAAAACGTTCAAGAATGTTATGTAAATGATTAAAGTAATTTTTCATTATAAAACTGTTGACGTAAATTTTAAAAAGTTTGCATGAACCGTTCTCAAGATATTGCATTTTTTTCAAATAAATTTATCTAACATATTACATGAAATTAAAAATATATATATTAAATATTGTGAAATATGTTCACTTTTCACATGTAATATTATGCAATAAATTTGCTATCATCATTCACGTGGATCTAGTCTCTTAACTTTAATTATAAAAAATCTGATGTGGGCAGCATATGACTTATATAATGCAATGAATATAATGTTTCCTTATATAATGCAATGATTTTTACAGTAAAAAAATAGGTTATTCTTATAGTACATATTTATATTCTTTCCAAGATATTGAATTTTCGTCAATTAGTCGTCATTTTCATTGATTTAGTGTCATTTTTATCCATTTGGCAAGATTTTCGTTAATTTGGCAACATTAAAAAAGTCGCCAAGTTGGCAACATTCCGCCAAATTTATCGTCAAAATCTCGCCAAGCGTTATGGACGGAGAAATAGGTTATTCTTATAGTAGATAAATGACTATTGGCGTTCAAATACAAAAGTATTACTCCAAGTATATTTTCTCATAAATGAAACGAGCTAGATCCAGGAGAATGATTTTACCCAATTTATCGCATGATGTTACATATAAAAAGTGTATATGTTTCTCAATAGTTAATATTTTTTTTAATTTATGGCGTTTTTTTGATAAATTTATTTGAAAAATGTGCAGTATCTTGAGAACGGTTCATGCTAGCGTTCTAAAGTTTATGTCAATCGTTTTCTAAGGAAAAATTACATAAGAAATGTCAATTTGCGTAACTTTATTGAAGGTTTTGATTTTTTGAGGATTTTTTCAAGATTTCACTCGAGAATTTAGGGGGTTCTGAACATTCGAATCGCTCCATTCGTTCGTGAGTTATCGTCTCCACAGACTCACACACACACACAGACAGACATCACCTAAAAAATGTTCGATTCGTGATCAGGGATGCTTGAAATGTGCTCTCAGGTCGGAAATTCGAATTCGAATTTTCGACCCCGTTACAATACTTTCCTTATACATTATATTATGTATATAAGGAAAGTAATAAGTAAATCACAAAAAAAAATGTCCTCAAAATAACTCCCATGAAATAAAATTTCCATAAAATGCTTGTCCATGAATATCCTGAAGAAATAGTCAGCAAGAGGTCTCATTAGCAAAAAATTCACAGCTTCGTAATTTTCATGGAAAGGGAGAACAAGTTATTAAGTGACGTTACCTAGAACTGAACACACCAGGTTATGGCAAAGAACTAAGCCATGGTTCAAGAGGAAAAGTCTGCTTAATAGGCAGTTCATTCATTACGGTTTTAGGGGATTAGTTCAAAAACTACAATATAAAATGAAGCATTTAAGTACCTGAATATTAACTCTCTTGCGGAAATGCAGCAAAATGCTGGAGCAATTACATTTTTTTATAACTATTGTTATGTCCATTATATCACCCCATAATATACATTTGCATTTTTTGCAGCAATTCAAATTACGATTTTTTTTTGCATTTTTTTGCAACAATTCAAATTACGATCATAAAAAGTAAGATATTCAAATCATAGTTTGTAGCTTTTTATACCAGAGTGTAGTTTTACTAAAGTATAGCATATCTAGACTATGGTAGTAGTATACTATACTGTGATAGTACTGGGTGATAAAATAGTACACATCATATTTTAATATCTTATGCACTGGAACATTGAAATAGTAGAATTTTCTTCAATTAGGTAGCGCTAATAAACTCTAAAAAATATCGTCTGTTGATTTTAATATCAATTGAAGAATATGGCATTTTTCCAGATTGAAAGAATTTTTATATTAGTGTAATATTTTTCAGCCATTCTTATGAAACTGTCATTGAAGAGTTTCCTAAGAGTTCGTTGAAGAGTTTGAGTAATGTAGCTTCTATTTCAGACAGTTTAATCTGGGTTAAAATGGAAAATCAGCATGTTCTCTCTTTATCTGTAGCAGATCCAGTTTGTTGACATGTTAGGGGTCTTAGAGCATGGTTATTTCTTCAGAAACTCTTCAATCACACTGTCACAAGAATGGCTGGAAAAATATTGTTCTAGAATGTTTTATTTTCACTTTTGGAAAACACAGTGTTCTTCGATTGATAAAAATGAGGTCTGTAATTATCGTCCGGCACAGAGGCCCGTGACCTGTTGCTCGCGAGCTGGAATTGAATGCTCTTCAGAAGACAGTAAAATAACGCTCGAAAGCACTCAAAACAGACGTTCCTGATAAATCGCAAAATTGTATGTACGAGTTCTCTCTATTCGCACACACTCACGCAGAAAAAAAAAAGGAAAGAAAAATTCTAATCAACTCTTTTATTTTATAATAAATGTTGCTCTTTATTAAAAAAAATTTCAAATATTTTATAATAGGAGAGAAATTTAATAATTTTTTCTTGAGTTTTACTTTTATCTATTAATATTCCTTTGTAGTGTGGTTTTGTTATTTGTGCTAAAAACCGTTTTCTAGGATATGTTCAGTAAATTTAATAATATCAAGTCGAAATGAATGCAGAACTAAAATTAATGTGCACTGTTCTGTAAACAGTATTTAAAATTAATTTTAAATTCCTTCGTAATGAAAGAGTGAAACTTGTTCCGATTCTTAGGGAAGATAGAATAATATACAGGTGCTGAATGTGTGCTATATTTCCAAAGAAATATATAACAATTGACTTTTTTAATTAAAACAGAGAGCGGATGTGAATATTGTGTTCACCTGGGCAGTTGTTATATGAAATATATCAAGAATCACCACTGGTTTATTAACAAAGTATTATCAGAAGCATCATAAGAAAGGATAGTTTTCAAAGAAACATTAATAATTTTGATCTTTCATCCCTAATATATATGTATAGAGTATATTATAACACGATTGAAAGCTATAATTGAAGATTTTAACAACTAAACATGTTTTGGGCATGACTGAATATAAATCGAATGTTTCTCAGACATGAATGTGTGCAGATGAACGGGTAAAAGTTTTGCTTAATTATTACATGTAGATGAATGGACGAAAAATATTTTCTTTGAAAGAAATTTTCAAATAGAATTTTTGCTTGATTATTACAGTTAGTGTAATTGTAATATTTAAGAACCACTTCTGTTTTATAAAGTAATAATCAGTCACTTACAAACAATCCTTTTATATATATAATTTTATTCTGCAAAAGATTGAAACGCTGACTCTGTGCTTATTTCGAGGTAGTCCACGTTTTTTTCCAAATAATTTATCTTATAAATAGATAAAATCTAAATTATGTGAGTAGCACATACATTTCATAGTCAAATTGCATAGATAGGCCCACTGCACAGGCTTATATAAAATCAACTGTGTTTCTGAAAATAGTTGAATCATGTTCTAACATCCATAAAATGTATCAAAATCTTACAAAAAGTTGATTTTGAATACTCGGCTCTGTTGCATTCCTTTTCTTACACAGTGTAATATGTATTGTATAGAATGTAAAAATGTGTTAAATACTGTGAAACTGCCTAAGAATACGTAGCTGACTTTTCAGGTCCAAAAGTGCCGTTAGGAACATATTGAAGCAATTTCAATATGATGCGTATGTAGATGGGGTAAGAAAAATAGATCCTTTAATAATAGTGGGCCTACGGCATCTGCCTACTTTGTGCATGGTACAAAACAACTCTACTGAGATTGCGATCTTCTGGCTTGAGAATTGGTTGAGCATTTACCTAAAGCGGATTTCTTGCGCATCTATCGTTTACTGTGGCTACTAAAAAAGTGGCCCTTAAAAAGTGAAAACTAAAAAATTAACCGCTAGAGACGGGCACCTCAACTGGTAAATATTAAAACACTAGCCGAATACTCGTTGAAAATCAACGGACCCACAACAAGCAACCCTCTAATAACGTAATTTTTTAAATAATTTGCGTTTCATATATATTCGGCAAATCGAATATTTTGGTGTGCAGAACAACCTTAAGAAGAAAACATTGGAAAATTTAAATTGCTCTCTTCTTTCTTTCAAACTATTTACCTGTATGCCAAATTAAAGTCTCTATCTCATCCCGAAGCATGCTATTTCATCATTTTCCTATTCGAACGCTTTTCTGTGGAGCACATCCATAAATGCACATTTTTTAAAAACTCTGTTCGTCTTGGGATTTTTATCAGATGATTGGCGCATATACCAAATGTCAAACCGCTATCACATTTAAAAGGAAGCGTGTCTCATTTATTCAGAAAATCAAACATATTGATGTGCAGCAAACCTTAAAGTAGCAAATATTGAAAATCTGAAATTTCACACTTTCTTTCTTTCAAACTATCTACCCGTACACTAAATGTGACGTCGCTATCCAATCGCGAAGCATGTTTTTCTATCACTCCACCTTTCGAACGTTTCTCCGTGTAGCACACCTTCAAATGAATATTTTTGAAAAATCGTATTCATCTTGGGTTTTTTTTATCAAATGATTAGCCCATATACTAAATTTCAAGCCTCTATCACATAGGAAAAGAGGCGTTTTTTTATTTGTTTGGCAAATCGAATATTTTAGTGAGCGACATCCCCTGCAATAGCAAATGTTGCAAAACTAAAATTGCACACTTTTTTCCTTTGCAACTATTTGCCTGTACACCAAATTAAAGTCTCTATCTCATTGCGAAGCATGCCTTTTCTATCATTTCACTTTTCGAATGTTTTTGTGTGGAGTACATCCTTAAATATACATTTTTGAAAACCTCTATTCTTCTTGGGTTTTCTGTCAGATGATTCATTCATATACCAAATATCAAACCTCTATCACATTTTAAAAGGAGCGTTTCGCCTTTATTCCGAAAATTGAACATTTTGTTGTGCGGCACCCCCTAAAGTGGAAAATATAGGAAAACTGAAATTGTACACTTTCTTCTTTCCAAACTATCTACCAGTACACCAAATTTTAAATCTCTATCTCATCCAGAATCATGTTAATTTATTACGTCACCTTTCGAACGTTTTTCTCTGGAGCTCCCCCTTAAACGAACATTTTTGAAAAACTATATTCGTCTTTGGTGTTTTCATCAAATGATTAGCCCATATACTAAATTTCAAGTAGCTATCAAATTTTAAAGGAGCCATTTCTCATTTGGCAAATCGAACATTTTGGTGTGATGCACCTCCTTAAGTAAAAAATATTGGAAATCTGATATTGTACATTTTCTTCCTTTCGAACGATTTACCCATACACTCAGTTTAAAGTCTCTATCTTATCGCAAAGCATGTTCTTCTATCATTTCACTTTTCAAACGTTTTGGTGTGAAGCACCCGCTCTTCAGAACATTTTTTTGGAAAATACGATTTTTCCAGGGGTTTTTATCGAACGATCGAGCCATGTACCAGATTGCAAGTCTCTATCTATTCGGGCAGGGCCTAAAAAAGCGTGGCAGGCGGACAGACATACAGGCGGAGACTGATATTTGGCAGTTAGCATATATACATGTTTTGAATATAGATTAGAATAAAAATCAAATTGCAGATTAAGTTGGATAATATTTTAGGAATATTTTAGAAATATGAATTGCAATTAAAAACATGCTAAAGCGCTCCTATTAAATGTTGGGCTTAAATATCGTTAATTATGTTCGAACTTAATTCAGAAATGAAATAAATATTTAATTAAATGTGTTTAAAATGTTTTATTTAAAAGAGTATTTGGTTCAAGACTTACAGAACAATTTCATTGACCGAATGCGGCCCAAGACCCAACTGGACAACTCTTACGGAAATACAGACGTATAATATATGCAGTATACATAGTATTTAAAGGTACCTACAAATCAGCGAAGTATCGGTCAAGTGTTCTAAATCAACATTGGCGAAATGTTACTCTCCACACATTTTCCACACATTGGATTTTCATGCCGCGCAACGAAAAGTTAACGCATTTCTTCATAGCCAGTCAATATAGTTCACGATAATTTTTCTGATTGTTTGTTATTACTTTCCTTATATACATAATGTATAAGGAAAGTATTGTGACGGGGTCGAAAATTCGAATTCGAGTTTTCGACGGGAGAGCACGTTTCAAGCATCCCTGATCACGAATCAAATATTTTTGGGATGATGTCTGTGTGTGTGTGTGTGTCAGTGAGTCTATGGAGACGATAGCCCACAAACGAATGGAGCGATTCGAATAACATTTGGTACAAAAATCACAATCCGTGAATACTGGAAGCCTATTGATTTTAAAAGCAAACGAAAGTTCAGAACCTCCCGAAATTTTGAAAAAATCATCATAAATCAAAACCTTTTTCGTGTTATGTAAAGAGACATTTTTTATGTAATTTTCCTTAGAAAACGATTGACATAAACTTTAGAACGCTAGCATGAACCGTTCTCGAGATATTGCACATTTTTCAAATAAATGTATCAAAAAATCCCACAAATTAAAAAAAATATATATTAACTGTTGAGAAACATGTCCACTCTTCATATGTAATATCATACGATGAATTGGGTGATACCATTCTCGTGGATCTAGCTCGTTCCATTCATGAGAAAAGATACGTTGAGTAATACTTTTGTATTTGAACGCCAATACTCATTTATCTGCTATAAGAATAACGTATTTCTCCGTCCGAAACGCTTGGCGAGATTTAGGCAACGAATTTGGCGGAATGTCGCCAACTTGGCGACTTTTAAAATGTTGCCAAATTAACGAACATCTCGCGAAATGGATAAAAATGACGCTAAATCAATGAAAATGACGACTAATTGACGAAAATTCAATATTTTGGAAAGAATATATAAGAATAACCTATTTTTTTTGCTGCAAAAGTAGTAAATTCATTGCATTATATAAGGAAAGCCATTTGCTGCTCATATCAGATTTTTAAAATTTGCTGTGGCTTTATTTGACTCAGCTTTCTGGATTTAATACATACGAAGCTTGCTCGGTAGCCTTTGGATTAAGCGAATACATTTTTATATAAAATATACTTTTGGAATATTATCGGTATACGTCGACATTACGCAAAAACTATTTCACCTCTAATTTTTCATAATCTCATGCTTTTTGGGAAAATATAATAACGTTATCAGTTTTGAGCTTAACTAAGAGCTGTCCCAATGGTTGCTGTCAAAAAAAAAGTATACCTATGAGGTATCAGACTATAAATAATATGAAATGAAATTTATATTTGAAATGGCGGAATTAGTGCCATTATGAATTTCACACCAAAAATTATATAAATTTCCTTATTTTTCCTTCGTCATTTTAGTACCTAAGGAAACAGTGATTTGGAATGAGACCATCTGATTCAAAATTGACCTTCCCTTTAAATTTATTGTAAATGAACACTATTTCAATGCTCCAATAAAACTTGGAAGAAGACAATTAAAGATGGGAGGGGAAAATGTGCATAGCCATATACACAATTTATACATGTCCAGGGTATTCGTAATTAAATTTTGAAGATATATTCTGAAAAAAGTTTATTTTCTATAATTGAACATAATTGTCAAAATCTTCAATTTGTTTAATTTTTAAGGTAAGGCCGCCGCAAACTTTACCTGGACACTTATACAAAAATAAAAAATGACTAAGGTCCCCTTTACAATTATTATAGGGGATACATGCAAATTGTTTATAAAATGTATTAAAAATATTGCAAAAAGTAACAAGAAACTCAAATTCTTTACTCTCCTACTGTGTTTTCTCTTATCTATCTATACATGACTATAGAAAAATTTATTTTTTATTTCCTTTACTATAACATTTTCATGTACACAACAGACAATTAAAAATTTTCATTCTTTTTGTTGAAATGCATAAGTTAGAATAAATGTTAACTGTGCTGTAAAATGTCTAAAACTAATACCACAATTTTATCTATATAAACTCCATTAAAAGCAACTATAATTTCTATTTAAATAAGGGAATATGAAAAAAAAAATTATTCTAAAGGTTGTAAAATACATGAAGAAAATATTAAATCAAAGCAATTTTATCTTTCAGGAACTGTCATTTGAAAGATTGAGATCATATTTTTCAGTCATGCTACAAAACTGATGTCTCAGTATTTTATTTATCACTCCTCTGCAGATGCAGCGATTAACTGTTGTCTGCACTGGAAGAATTTGCTAGGTAACAGTATCTGCATTAACTGTACAAAATCAAATAAACCACGCCACGATGATATTTTGCTGTACATATATTCCCATGTAACCACAGTTAGCGACAAGTCGTTATTGTTGAACTTTAATTATAGCAAACCCGATCCAGTGAGAGAAGAATAGTCCTGTAATAGTAGTAATTCTAAAACTTGATTTCAGTTTCTAAAGTTCATAGTATGTATTTAATTTAAGGTTCGTGAAGAGTGGCGTATATTTACTTTCCCTACAATACATGGCAAAGCATAGGGAAAGTATTGGAATCGTGTCGAAAATCTCAATTCGAGTTTCCGACGGATCTACACGTTTCGAGTATTCTAGAACCCGAAAAATCTATTTTGGGCTTAACGTTTGTGTGTTTGTGTCTGTCCGTACAATGTATGTATCCACTCTAGTTGAAAAACAAATGGACCAAATTTCACAAAATTTGGTAGATAAATCATTTATGGGTTATCCTGGTGCTGATTAGATTTTGGTAAGGTTCCGAAAAAAAAGAACTTGCCCTTTTTTCGTAAAACAGTATGTATCCACTTTAGCTGAAAAATTAAGTGATCAAATTCCATAAAATTTGACAGTTAAATCACCTGTGCTGACAGATAAATGACCCCTGTTCTGGTGCTGATTAAATTTTGGTACGATTCGGAAAGAAAGAACATCCCTTTTTTGCGAAATGACTAGCAAAAAGTGCTAAAATCCAAAATAAAAGACTGCGTATACACAAATAGATCAATTATAAATGCTTGTTTTATAAGTAATTTTTGATGACGAAAAAAATAAGACCACCCCATTAATCTAAAATAAACCATTCGCGAGATATGGTCCATCTTAAAGTAAGATTTTTTGATTTTGAGGAACTGAAGACGCTTTTCACTGCAGTTGAAAATTATTTAATGAAATTTCTTAAAATTTGGTAGTTAAGTACCTTGAGGTTTATCCTGATGCTGATTACATTTTGGCATGATTCGGGAAAACATAATCGACCTTTTTTGGCGAAATGGCCAGCAAAGATAGTGAAAATCTGAAATAAGTCACTGAATATATTGATTAATTATTTGCACTTCATGTAATTTTTGAAAACAAAGCGAATAAGACCATCCCCAAGACTCTAGGACAAACCGTTCTCGAGATATTTTAACTTTCTGGAATATTGAGCAGCTGAAGACTTCAAGGTGCATTAATTTGCCAAATGAAACGAAGATGCATTAAAACTCCAAATTGGATCAGAAAAGTATCCATATTATTTTCTGCAATTAAACGCACCTTAATGCACCATGAAATAAAAAATAACAAGAACATGAGTTTGAGTCTGCAGAAAAAGTCAAGTGCAGCCTACATCAGATTTTTTTTTTCAGTTCACGTTCGTTTATATCTAAGTCATCCGAATTTTAAGTATGCATATATGAATCTATACGCACAAGAATGTATCAATACATATCAAATGTAAATATTTATGTATAATATATTCTATATCGAATGTTCGACAGAAAATTTTGAAGTCTTTAAGTGCTCGCGTGTGGTCAAAAGTCGCGGACCCCTTCTCTAATATGTTAAAAACAGCAGAACAATATTTTTATACATATTTTAGGGTACATTAGTGACACCTAACTGAAATAAAATTCTGTTTTAAATTGATGTGCGCAACTTTTTAATTACTATGTAATATACTGTCATTAGCAACAGAAATGATAATCCAAGGCCGAAAAATTTATTCCATGCAGTTATTTTCAAGTATGGTGTAACTAGAACGAATTACCCGCCATTGCTCAGGCCCTGAATAAGTACCCACTACTTAAATAATACATTTACAGAATTGCTTCGTCAAACTGTCCAATGTCTGCGCTCCGCAACAGTGGAAAGAAAACAGACAAAAAATAATAAATAAATAAATAATAATAATAATAGTAATAAAATAACATTAAATTAAATTAAAAAGAAAAAAATCATAAGATGTGGCTTAAAACTCACCGTGAGTTCCAAGCGCAGAAAAATCCACCGGCTACCAGAGAAAAAAACACTTTAGCGAGCGGAATAAAAAATTCTCAATTTTTATGCGCTAGCTTGCTTCTAAAGTTACAAATAAGTGAAATTATGTAGTAATTAAAAAAATATGCTTGTTAGAATGCGAAGATATACACACAACTTTTTGCCATGCTACAGAATTGTGGTAATTTTACTTTTTTGGATAAGTGTCACATAAACTAAAATATGCACATTTTGATGTTTTAAAAAAAATAAATATGAAAGAATTGTTCTAAGTAGTCAATTCGAAAATTGTTAGAAGGAGCATTCTTCGATTTTTTCCGATGGTGTCAAGATGGAAATTCTGTGATAATATTTTAGGTCGCTATAGAACTGAATCTGGTGAAAATCACTTAAAATCGGGCTGAAACATAAAGAACTTGAAAACTAATTTGAATTTTTAAAACAAATCTCACTGAGGCGCATTTTCTTGAGTCTTGAAGTACCCCTGTATCAAATTTCGTCGTTGTCCGATTCGTCGTTGTCTTAGATTTTCCGCTACAAACGACATACATACACACTCACAGACACACACTCACAGACACTCACAGACACACACATATACATACACTCACACACACACATATATATATATACACACATATACACACACACACACACACAGACAAACATATTCCTTTATTATTTATGATACTTTCTCGGTTCTGTAATTACCCTAGTAACGCATGCTAATATTGGTCCACAATTGGGCCAATATCGTATATCTTGGCATTACATTGGAAACATTTCCAACGTAGCGTCAATATTGGCTAGATATTGACATTACAATATTGCGGCAATATTATAGCGTTACTTTGGAAATATTTCCAATATTTGGAATATATTGGCAACTATCTAAATATTTGGTATATATTGGCATGCCAGATGACTATAAATGGCCAGGCAATATTGAACCAATATTAACATACAATTGTTAAATTATTTTATATTTTGGGCCAATATTGGCAGGCTTCTGTGGTATATCTATCAATGGAGAGTGACCGTCATCTATTTACTGAAGCAAGATTCTACCAGAATTGTATTTAAATGTTGAACATATGGCTAATGTTCTATAATATACAATTTTAATTAGTTGCAATTCTTATCAGTGATATCCGTGCAAAATTAAATAAACAAATATTTTAACATTCTGTTTGTTTTTCTCTTTAACTCTTTTGTCTGACATACTAAATAAGTTGAAGAATCGATTGATGTTTAATGTGGAATATTGACCAATTCGGAAATGATAAAGACTCATCGCAAAAATTCATGAAATATCACTGTAATGCTAAAAAAAAAAAAAAAAATTCACTGGAGAAAATTATTTTAAGTTGCATGTACAAGTCAAAATTAATATTTAATTCCATTAAATATATATTTATTTTATTTATAATAAAACTTACAGTAAATAAAATGCATTTATTAACTTGAGAATTTATGTCTGCATATATGAATTTTACATGCAATGTGTTTAATATTAACGAGATGTATTTACAACTCGCATCAGATTTTCAATTTTATTAAAATTATTTCAAGAATCTTTTTTTAAATATAATAGATTTAAAATTGAATACACTAAAGATAATAATTCATAGAAATGTTTTCAAATAAAAAAAATCTGATGTGGGCAACACATGACTTTCCTTATATAATGTAATTAATTTACTACTTTTACAGTAAAAAAAAGTAGGTTTTTCTTATAGTAGATACTAATATTCTTTCCAAGATATTAAATTTTCGACAATTAGTCGTCATTTTTATCCATTTGGTGAGATTTTCGTTAATTTGGCAACATTTCAAAAAGTCGCCAAGTTGGCGACATTCCGCCAAATTCGTCGCCAAAATATCGCCAAGCGTTATGCACTAAGAAATATGTTATTCTTACAGCAGATAAATGACTATTGGCGTTCAAACACAAAAGTATTACTAAAAGTATATTTTTTCATGAATGGAATGAGCTAGTTCCACGAGAATGATGTAACCCAATTTATCGCATGGTATTACATATGAAAAGTGAACATGTTTCTCAATAGGAATTTTTTTTTTATATGACTTTTTGAAATTTTTTTTTTAAAAAATGAACAATATCTCGAGAACGGTTCATGTTAGCGTTCTAAAATTTATGTCAATCGTTTTCTAATGAAAAATTACATAAAAAATGTCTATTTGCGTAACTTTATTAGTGGTTTTGATTTTTTGACGATTTTTTCAAAATTTCATTCGAAATTTAGGGGGTTCTTAGCATTCGATTGCATATAAAAGCAATAAGCTTCCAGTGTTTACGGATTGTGATTTTTGTACCAAATTTGGTTCGAATCGGTCCATTCGTTCGTCAGTTATCGTCTCCACAGACGTCACTGACACACACACACATACGCACACATACTTTCACACACACATACACACACATACTTTCACACACACACACACACACACACACACACACACACACACACACACACATACACACACACAGACATCACTTCAAAAATGTTTGATTCGTGATCAAGGATGCTTGAAACGTGCTCTCCCGTCGAAAACTCGAATTCGAATTTTCGACCCCGTCACAATACTTTCCTTATACATTATGTATATAAGGAAAGTAAAAATATTCGATTATTAGAGCTGTACTAAAATAACACAAGTTCCCAGTTGCACATAAATCTGAATGCGTGAATGAAAAACCCAACTGACATATTTCAAAGCAAATGAAGTTCAAGTTCAAAATCCCATTGTCAAGCGCTGAATATAGGACGAGGTTTTGCTTCTAACACGATTATACAGATATAACCATTTGGAATAATCCATCTGCATGCTCTACCGACTTGTCTATTTAGATCAGCCTAATTTAAGTTTATAAAGCATACAAAAATTTATACCCGTAATGAACAAAATATATATTCATTAACTCTTCTCTAACATGCATTTCAGAAAAAGATTACGCAGTGTGGAATGGCAACATTTCCGATGAAGTCTGTTGAAAATTGTTCTTTTATCATTTTATGGAACAAAAGTGGTTCAAGCAAAACGCGCCATTTGCTTTTACTACCAAAGGCCGCTTAAATCTTGCGTTGCGCGCCATTTGGACTTAGACGTCTCACGCGAGATGATGTCGATCTTATTATAACATTGGATCGGAGTTAGCATTTTATTTAAATCGGATTAGAGCTTTGGGCGTTTGCAAAGAGCTGTGTGTATAAAATTAGAACTAGGAGACGGATGTTCGCATCAAATCACGCGATTTGTTCAAAGACGTCTCGTATTTTAAACGTTTTTATAACAATTTGAAGAAAATTCCTTATTTGGAGTGATTATTTTGAGGATATTTCTTTAGTCTGACACGTAACTACTTCTCAATTTGATACTTTTTACCCCCTTTAAAAGAAAAGAAAATATACTACTTAAGGTAGCTGCCATGAGAGGATACCATGATTTTTAAACCATGGTTTTTCATTCATTTATTTAACCAAATTTCTTTCCAACCCCGGTTGATAGAAAAATATAATTACTCGGATTTGGCAACATTCAGAGCATAATAAAAAATGCTTCGCATTTAGGAAACATGGCGTTACTTAGATCCACTGAAAACTAAAAAGGGCACAGTTGTTGGTAAAATAGTCATCCAAGTTATCGCAGTAGAATTACCGGTAAATGGGTTATTTTCTTATAAATCCCTAACACATATATTATTGTTATTTATTTTTAATGTTTTAAAAGCGCGCAGTATCTTGGTAACAGTGCATACTAAGTTCATAAACTTAAAAATATGACACATAAAAATAATTTTCATTAAATATTATTTGCTAATTATTTTTATGGTATTTTCAGTTTTCGAAAAATACCTCGGAAAAATTGCACCTTCCCCTGCTCTGAATCTAGCTAAAAATCGATAGGTCTCTAATGTTTTCGAATTGAAATAAGGGCACTAAAATTTTAATTGTTAAAATTTTATTTTGGACTTTCGAACATCTTTCAAAACACGATTAAAAAATGCTTAAAATGTGATACATCCATCAAAATATGAGATTCTAATATTTGATCCCATCACAATACTTTCCCTTTATATATGCTCCTATTATGTATTGTATGGAAAGTTATAACTATATCCAAGTTGGGAACAATTTAAAGGTTGGGATAGAAAGGTTTAACATATTATTAACTATGATAGTCTTGAAAGATTTCAATCCAAAGGAAACACCGTCCGCGTTCCACCCAAAGAGAACTGTTCCAACTCTAAACCTCTATGGTCCCACCCTGTGGTCCAAATTCGTGCTTGTACAACAACGCGGTGTAAACGCTGGAAAAGTTGGAACATTTTCTCCACAGATGGAATTAAATATCTTCAATTGAGGGCACGGTCCAAAAGTTCAAGCTCAAAAGTGTGTCAGCTGGTTTATAATTGATTCAAAGACGGAGTTTTCCTCACCAGCGAGATAGAAAAAAAGCTAAAAAGTCTTAAGGTAAATTTGGAATAGATGGTATAAAATAAGGCAAGTAAAGGAAGATGGGCGGCCTTTCTATGACCCTAAAGAGGAATGACTTCGAAAGTGGTTGTGGGATAAAAACAAATTGCGGAAAGAAAATAACGACGCATGATTCATGCCTTTAGAATAATGATGCTTTGTAGGTGTATGGTTTCAGCTTGGTTATTTTTATGCACTTATGACAGTTTTTGTAACACATTGGTTTGTAACACATTTATAGCAGTATAAAAATTACCTTGTCTTGAAATCAAATACGAAAATACAAAGAAAACGAACATGAGCTCTATTTATATTTCTTATTGACACTGAAGCATAACAAACGTGATAATCCCGAATGAAATTTACAATTGTTAGGTGTGTTGACACCCTTTGAATACGAAAGACACACCAATTGTAACTAATTTGTTCGTTTGTCTGTTTATCCAGCAAAAAACACCAGGTTGAGTTTTATAAAATTTAATAGATAGCATCCATCAGAGGCAATTTTGTCGTTCTAAAAGAAAAGTTTGCTAAATTTTAATAAGTTGAATGCAATTTTATATTTTCATACCGTTGCTTCTTATTGGAAAAAATAACATCTTGAATTGAGCCAAACAAATTTTAATAAACTCTTGTAGCCATTCAATATTTTAATACGTAAAAAAAACTTGCAATAAATAAAAATAATTTTTAAATAATTAAATAACTGATTACTTGACAAATATAGTGAAACTCTTTTTAATCTTTCTTTAAGGCCAGATACTTGATTAAACAATCATTCGCCTATTAGCGGCCTAAGCGTGAACATTTGTCCGTGAGAGCAAGTAGCTTCAGTGCACCATAGAAGATGGATCACATTACTCCCTTATGATGATCACATTACACCCTTTGAACTACCCACTTTTGATCGGAACCCAGTAGGGATGGCAACTACAAGGACCGTACCATCTTTCTGTTACACCAGATACTTTCCAATAATCAGAAATATTTCACCTACTTGAAGCAACTTTTTCAAAATGCAAAGCAAAATATGCATGTATGGAATAGCATTCGAAAAAGGGGATAGCGTAGAAAAGTATTCCGATGCAGAAACTGGTGAGGAGATGACCTTATAACCTGTCGACATTTTGCAGATAATCCGAAATGACAGGCCATCAAATGATTGCTGATGCTATCATAGTTTCTTATTAACTCGAATCTGTGTCACATTTCATCACGATTTTCGTGATGACATTATGAGGTTCATTGATGGCACATTTTAGCCTCTGAAAATATATACAGTGCAACTGAAAGTCGTCAAACATGAGGCTGATAACTTATTCGTTTATGTCTGGACGGTAACTATTATCAGTTTTTAAAAGTATTTGGAGTGTTAATTTCAACTCGACCTTTCTGGGGTTCAGTTTTATTTGTATTACAACCATTACCAGAATGAAAAAATATGCATCTTCTTCAGATTTCGTACTCAAGTTATTTTTTTTTTAATATTTCTTATAAATTATCGAAGATTATTTTTTCAAGGGGGCAACAGAGCTTATTGACGCTAATGGATGCAGCTGTGCCATGAAAACTTGTTTTGTGCCATTAATTTTCGTAGTGTAGCTTAGAGCAAATTATCCATTTCCTTCATATATTATACACTACAATAATTTTCATGGGAATTAATAATATTTTCCATAGAAAATAATGCAATAAAAATCTTAACTCCAAAACTCTAATGATTCGATTTCTAATTAGAATTACTATAAACCCTAGACAGTTCTAGTTTGTAATATAGTGCACCTAGACTTAAAATTTAACAGCAATAAGGATATTCTTTCTTAACTTATCGTGTGCGCATTTCATAGACATACACACATAAGAATATACACTCACACGTACATTTAAACACTCACACACATATATGCCGATATATTTTCAAAAGAATTCGAAATGGATTCAAAAGGTTTGGAATCAAAATAATTGTACCAAATTGCACATCAGTCACTGAAATTCTTCCGCGAACTTGCATATTTTGGGGAGAAAATAAGGATTGCAATAACTCAATAACAGCGTATGGTACTTAATGATAGTGTTAACCTCTTCTAACGTAAGTAGTTATTAAAAGTGCCTTCTATTCGTTCTTATGTGTTAATAAACGTGTAAAACGCAAAACGTGTAAAACTCATTTGATAATACTAAGAATATTTCAATTTCTTGTACTCTGTGTTTTATCAAAAAAAAAAAACATGTAATATCACATTCACATAACCCAGCTATAGGGAGACGTTTAAGATTGCGTTATACCATTGTACTAGATAGCTTTTCCCTTATTATGCGCTCGTAGGCATGGAATAGCCGATTAAGCTATATATAACTTGTTAAATCTATTTTAGAATATTGTATATAACTTGTTAAATCTGTTTTAGAATATTGTATATAGCTTGTTAAATCTGTTTTAGAATATTGTACATAACTTGTTAAACCTATTTTACATAATATCTGGGATCCTTTTAATAATTTGAATCTTTAATACATGGAAATAGTATAAATTAAATTTTCACGTATACTTAAAAACAAAATTTCAATTGAGTATTCTTATGAAATGCCAACTGTTCAACTTCGACAAAAATGTAATTTAACTTAAAGTCAGCATTTGACCTCTGAGTCAAACTATACACATCTTCAAAATTTTCTTTTCTGCATTCACATCTACACAATATATGCAATATGCGACTGAAATTGTATTCAAATCGCTTCAGCGGTTATTGAGAGTACGAAGGTTCAACGGTATGATAACCCCCTCCACATACACACACACAGAGAGAGAGAGAGAGAGAGAGAGAGAGAGAGAGAGAGAACGAAATAATTATATTATGTACAATGTTTAACGTATCTAATTTTTTAATATTTAATTTCATATAATATTTAATTATTATATATTTATAATATTATAAATATTAATATTTATAGTACTTGTATTATAATATGTATAATATTTAACGAAATAATTATATTTCGTTAGAAGAATGTCTAGCAATCAATAGCAGTATATATCGTATAGTAATTAATAGTAGTATATATTACATAGTAATTAATACTAGTATATATTGTATGGTAATTAATATTATTGATTGGGACATGTGAGTGACCAACGTATGTCCGGAGATTTTAGTAGCGTATGTGTACTAAGTGGACGGATGAGATGGAATCTTATTCGTTTCGTAACTTTATACACTTCGTCATATTACGGGCTTAACACCTAGTTTAGAATATTCGAAAATGTGTCTTAAATGTCAAATAAGTGGGTGAATGACAAAAACAGGAAGCTCAAGATCAATCTATTTTTATCTTTTTAAAGTAGCGAAGGACGCTCTCGGGTCCGGAACAAATCACTCAGAACAGTGAAAACTATTAGGAAAAGTTTTGAACCGTGTCTCGATGAGGACGGGCACCCTCTTAACAGTGGATGGCTACGATACACCTCCGTGACTTTAACGGTGACTTAGTTGGAAGTCTAAATTTTGTCTAACGAAGCTGGTGGTGGAGTAAAATAAATAAATAAGTGTTGTTAATTGCCGTAAAGATTTATTTATACATATTTAACACTCGTAGAAAATTTCTGGAACATATCTGAGTTGTTTAGTATTTTTATTAGGAAATAAGTATTGGGTCAAAGTTTTAAAAATAGAAACAGTTAATTGAAATTTATTAAGATATTTACTTTTAAATCTCGGTTACAGTTATTTCATACTTCTCAACTGTACTACATACTGCTGCAACATACTTTTATCTTCTCTCGTGAATGAAACGATCTAGATTCGTGAAAATGATGTTGCATAATATTGCATATGGAAAGTGATCATATTTGATGATACTCATTACTTTTTTAATTTTACATAATTTTTTGATAAATTTATCCGAAAATCGTGCGATATCTCGACAACGGTTTCTGCTAGTGTTCTAATGTTTGTGCCATTTGTTTCTAATGTACAATTATGTCTGAAATACTTATTTTTTTTCATTATTGATTGTTAATTTTTTTACTGTCTTCTCTTTGTTCTTTCAAAAGACGAGGGTCTTCCAATCATTCGATTGCATTTAAAATCAATAGGATTCCAGTATTCACTGATTGTAATAACCATACCAAATTATATTCGAAATACTTCATTCGTTCATGAGATATCGCATCCACAGACTCACGACACACACATACGAACATACACATTAAAATAAACTAACATACATACTAATATATACAGGGTTGATAAAATAAAACTGGCCCGGAAAAGTCTACTAATGATCTCCTTGTTGTTTAGATTATATTTTCACGAAGTTCCGAAAAAACTTTTCCGGGACAGTTTTATTTTATCAACCCTGTATATATATACTATACACACACATACACACACACAGAAAGTGAGAGAAAAACCACCTTGATTCGAGTTCAGGTATGTTTGAAACGTGATTTTCCGTCGAAAACTCGAATTCGAATTTTCGACCCTGTCACAATACTTTCCTTATACATTATGCATGTATAGAAAATAAAAATGCATAATTACACAGCTCCCTCTATAGCTATAAAACTAAAGACGTTGTTTCTTAGCTGTTTCTAACAACTTTCTTTAATAAGATAGTTTAAAAGCAAAATGCGTTTAAATTTATATTTTGAAATTTTAAAGGCATTCAAGTACAGATAAATAGAAAAAGAAGAGACATATATGACTCGTTGTCTTATACAAGACCGAAAATAAGATGATCAAAAGATGTGAGTGCTGTTTATGATACAAGGCGGCCAAGAACATGAGATCATTAAACATACATTCTAAGACACAGTTTCTTTTATGAATCATTTGTTATTTTCCGTGAAGTGTGCATTAAGTATAAAACCATGACAGAAACTTTCACGAAAATGCACTTTGATGATGGAAGCGACACACTGGGGTAAGTACAAAGTAACACTTCCACTGGCACCGTGGCATACTTGTTGCGAAATTTTGATTTCCCGGAAACCTTTACAAAAGGGATGACAAGCCAGGATATTGAAAGCTTTATTCGTTCAGACAAATAAGATTAATATCCTTTGCGTCCATACCCCCCTCCCCATGCATACATATATACATAACGAAGTTTACGGACAGTTGAGTTGAATCTGTGAATGGCTAGTGTAAATTAGTAAACGTTACTTTATTTTTGTTGCATATTGCATAAGTTTAGGTTTCTGAATTATGACGATTTAGTCACGCTTCTGCAATTTAGCAGTTGTTTAGCAAATCCGATACTTTTTTTATTGTTGGTGGCAAAATGCTATTATTTTTACTAAAAAAATTTTTCTTGGTACATCTATTTCTTAGGATCAGCTATAGTTGGAGCTTAGATAATGATTTATATGTATTTAGCATCAAATTCTGAAGGTGGAAGAAGGGTTAATTAAGGATTTTCACGTCCAGTTTTTGTATAATATTTTTTTATTTAAATTTGAAAAATCCATTATTTGGAGGATTAAATACTCTCTATTATCTCCCCTCAAATCAACTTCATTTCTACGATCAGGTACGCTTTGATTAGGATTCCCATTAAGTCTTTCCACGTCGTTTACGCCTGACATGAAACTCAAAAAAAAAAAAAAGATGAGAAAAGTCCCAAGAAAGAAAAAAATGCGGTGTGGCTAGAGAACTTCGTGGAGCGATTGCTCCCTTTTCTACGCGTTTGCCGATACACAATGTCCGACCTCAATAGAGGACTTTTCGGGCTTTGTCCCGGTCCGTTGCCAACAGAGATCCGTCTAATTGAGGACCCGTGCCGGATATTGGGAGGGAGGAGAGAGAGGAATATCTAAAAGTATGTTTGTCGGTGTAATAGGTGAATCCAAGCGTGTTGGTGACAAAACTGTCGTAACCTTAAGTAAAGTGTTTCGAGTGAAAAAACCGAAGTAGCTTGGTGATCGTGGAATGTGGAACAAGTAGATTAAGTTGACAGTTTTGATAAGGTGTTTGTTTTAGTTCGTTTTTGCTGTGTTCTTTTATATGAAAAAATGAAATATCTGGAGAGAGACACCAACCGGATTTCTTATACATCCACATTTTACACTGTAAAAAATGATCACCGATGAAAGGATTTATCTGCCTCAAGGGAAGCAGCACTTTTTATTGTTGAATAACGTATTTAGCAATAAATCCTTTATGGGTCGTTACTTTAAACTCCCGAATTGGACTTATCATTTTGTCATTCTACTGCGATTTTTATGCCACGAGAGATACTGTGATCAGAAACTATGGTATGAAGTGGATTGAAAACCAGTATGCATGTGTGCATACTCAGATCTCCCAAAAATATCAGGATGTGTACCTAACCAGACACTGAACCATTCGTCTACAAACAAACAACGAGAAAAGAAAAAGGTTCAGTAAAGCAACTAACTCCGAGGGTGGTATATGGAAACAAAGTAATTTTTCTCACTTCTAGTTTGTGGATACACTAATGTGATACATCATTGAAAAGATAATATTTTAAACCATTTAAATAGATAATAAAAAGATTTAACTTTTTAAACTACTTACATCTCGATTAGTCACATTGATTAGAGCATAGGCGTGTCTAAGATCATTGACAGGTAAGGGTAAGCACCGAATATGATGCCGATGGTCACAAATATTGTTTAGGCCGAGGAGAAACTTTAGTCCTAATTTCCCTTAGATAGGCTATTGACTTAGAAGCTGGTGTAAACGATAAACCTTTAAAGAATAATTGGTTTAAAAATGCTCTAAAGACGATCGAGAAACGGCGAAAAAATGATCTATAATAGTTATGCAACAACTCCGCGAAATAGGGTGTCATAAACAAATCAGTGACCAAATTATTTTAATTTTTATTATTATAAAAAGTTTGAAAAAGTCCAAACTGAAAACCAAAGAGCATTTTTGTATAATAGGGGCATAAGAAGAATTGAATTGCTAACTAACGATCTGCTTTCTACGTTTTATTTGCATAGCATTTTAAGTTGAGAACTAGTTATTTAATGCTTGTGTAGTAAGTCACATTCTGTATTCACTTTACTACAGGTATTACTACTACTACCAATATGATACATTTTTTTTTACTTTTTATTCAACTCTCCGTGCAAAATAAATTAATTGCAATATTCATTATTAGTACGTGTAAAGAACTTTACTGCCCAAACAGGGAATCGAACACTGGATCTATGAGCTGGCCAGCTGACACTCTACCGTTGAGCTACTGGGGCGAAATTGCAAGTTCTTAATGTAGAAGTGGACTCTGCATTCTTCACTCTTTAATGTCAGATTGGCTTGCATCTGATAATCTGATACACCACCTCCTGATATATTTACCTCAGATTAACCTCTTGATGCTATTTTTATCTTCCATATTAGCTTTTTGCATGCTCGTTATCCTTTCGTATTGAAATCGGCGCACAATATCCCAGAGTCCACAAAATTTGTGCTAGTTGTACTAGAGGTTTTCCAGACCTCCGGCATCGTAAATTTAGTTAATAGAATGGATAAAGACACTGCCATTTACAATATATATACTGATGGTTCAAATTCTTCCATTCAAGCTCTTAACTCAAAAATAAATCTAATTATCTTAATTCCATTAAATCCAAAGCTCTCCTTGCCCGAAACCTTGTCAATATTTCTTGGGTAAAAACTTGGGTTCCCCTCTTACTATTCCCTTTCCTCCACTCAAAATTTTGTAAATCGCTCCACTCAAAATTTTGTAAATCTCATATCCATAATCTTTGGCAAAATTATCTTAATGATTATATTTCCACCAGGACTGGTGATCCGGTTAGAATCCTGTCTTACCTCCCTATCGTGAATCCCAATTTACAAATTTTTAATAAATACCCCATTTACTTTCTTACTGGTCATGGCCCCTTTCTTGATTACCTATACTTTTTCAAAATTAAATCCACCTCTAACTGTATTTGCCATAAATTCGGTGACGTTGACCATTACATTTTCGATTGTACTTTTTCTAAACATTTTTATCTCTGCAAATCCTCCCCCTCTAATAAACATATTTGGTTCTCCAAAGTTCGTTCAAATCCCTCTTCAGTTGATAAAATTAAAAACTGTATTCTTGTTGCCATGGAAATTTCTAATAAAGTGACCTAAGCTTATGAGTAGATTCTGCTCTCAATTAATTTTGATCAATGAATCCCTTTATTTCATTCTTATTAACTTATATGAACTTATTGTGTTCCCTCCGTATTTTCTGTTTAAAAAAAAAAAAAAAAAACCCCTCTGTTAACTGTTCTTATTTTCTCGGTTCTTTCTTTTTCTTTTGACCCTTTTTATTTGTATTTTTTCTAATTTTTCTTTTATAAATTTTATTCCAAATTTCTGTTTTTGTTTTTCATGTGCCTAAATTTTTTTTTCCATTTCATATATTTTCTAAATTTTACGTTTAAAATTTTATTATTTTCTTTAATTTTAATCTATTTTTCATTATGTTAATATACCTCACCCTAAATTTTATTTTTCAATGATCTTTTTATCTATATTCGCAATAACCCTTTTCCCATTTTTGAAAAATGGACGTACTTGTCAAGTTCAAATATAATATAAAAATGTCTATTTAAACACACTATTTTTCATCAGTTGTTATCTTTTTAGTTCTAAATAAATGTTCGTTTATCGGGATGGTAGACCTTGGATGCCTCCTGAGTACAAGAGGTATCCTTTCCCGGCCGTGCAGCTAACTTCTCTAAATCCACTATGTGAGTTGCACAGTCTGAGGTCTTCAGACTTCCGACATCTTTGCACTAACTGGCAGTGTTGATTTGTTCAGGCGCCATTGTAAAGAACCTTGCTGCTCCAATCGGGAATCGAAACCTGGATCTTCAAACTGACCAGCGGACGCTCTATCGTTGAGATTCTGGGACGAAATTGCAAGCTCTTATTGTCGAAGTGGACTTTACACACGTTTAGTTTTTCAGTATCATATATGACATATCTCAATATTTATTAATGTTTGAACACCATATATATTTTACTACTTCAATTTGTCAGTTAGAGCTTTTTAGTCGATACTGACTGTAACTTAAAATTCATATTTTCGGCATAAATGAGAATGAAAGAGAGGAAGATACGTAGAGAGAAAGAGAGAGAGAGATCGTCTCACCCCTTACCTACCGTAACCGCGCATCATTGTTTACTACACCCCACTTTCCATCATGAAAGTTGAACATAATAGAATTAGATCAACTGGAACTCAATGCATTATCTTCGGTTGGAATGTGAAACGGAACTGCAACTAATTTCAATTAAGTCAATGCAACAATTCTCATCTTCCTTTTCAGGCTCAATTAAGCATGGAAGCATCAACAGGGAGCTTCCGAATTTTCAGTTGTTTCAGTCAAATGGGTATAGGTCAAATCACGGTAATTTCCCGCCGAAAACAAACAGGGAAGTGTTTCGGAAATTGTTAAATGATGATCTATTTATTTGGTTTGTACAGGATGGGGTTGGGATGTTTGCTTCCTGTATGTATTGTGGCGTAGGGGGTAAGAGAAAATATCCTATTTGGTCAACAGAGTATAGATTGGTCAATTAGATTTCAAATATAAAGAAAGCCAAATAGAACACGAAATTCAATGTGTTAGATAAGCCTATTATTTATGCCACAGAAAATATTCACATTACCAACCGCATATCTCTGGGATAACTGTGTGACGGCTTGCTTCTAGATAAAATAAAGTGTTCGACGTAATCAGATGTGGAGAAATTGTTTTGCCATTCAAATATGTTAATAGTTTCAGGGTGTATGAAACTATATTAGTTTGCTAATTTTTCCATTATAGCTGAAGATGTATTATGGATAGGGCTTAATATACATTTGCAAATGATTAAGAAGGTGTAGCTATAGGAACTGTAGCCTAGGGTTCCACTCTAAGAAGTGTCCTTTATTTGCAGCTAACTTTTACCAGAATATGTCAAGTAGTTCTAAAGAGCTCGAATCCGTCATTAAACCATTTCAGATCTTAGCATGGTGGTTAATGATAAAACAACTTCAACTTTGTCTCTTTTTGTGTAAATTCTTTGTATCACATTGTTAAGCCATATTTTTTTAATTACATCATATCAATAAAATCATATTCAAGCATAATTCAACCAGAGACAGTGCATGGACTCCCATTCCATCAAACATAAATGTTACATATAAATGAATATCTATTAACTTAAGTTTTAAACCAGGCATGACCAACCCAAGGCCTACCAAGAAGAAATTCTTACACATAGCCACCAGTAGAGTCTACAGAAAAAAATTGCCGGGGAAGAGGTTACTAAATATTGTGTTTCCCATTTCTTCAAATATTATTTCTTCGAACTTCAATCGTCTCCGACGGGTCCTGGGGGGAGGGGACTCACGACACTCCCTCCCTTTAGCAGCGCCACTGCTAGCCACACTTTACATAAAAAAATTTACTTCTCAGGGCTATATATGTTCGCCGTCGAAGGGGTGGAAAATTCTTGCAATAAGTCTTTAAGATTGGTTTTTAATACTTTTCTGTGATAAATTAAAGTTCCAATTACGATGACGAATATAGCTTAAAATGGTCTCTTTAAAGTGGAGCCTGAAGCACCCACTTCATTGTTTTCATGGTAATGCCGGCACTAGGTTCAACACAAAACATTTTTGCAGTACATATATTAAAAAAAAATGTCAATAGACTTGAAATGTACCTAGACTCGTAAGTCAGCTGCTTAATTGTCATGCACAGTAACCTAGATAATCTCCCAAAACGCCTAATCCTTTGTGGTGATTTTGAATACGAAAATAAAATTACCCGGTATTCCTCTTCCTAGCACAATGCATTATTTTCTTCCGTAAAACAACTAAGAGAGAGTTCAAGTTCAAAGTGCACTGCATGTAAAAGAACCTCCACAGTTCCGCCTTGTGTAGTCTGGCCGAAGAAGTCTGCTATGTTATTGAGAGGCATTGAAACGAGTTTTACAAGTCTGCAAAAAATATTTTTGTTTAATTTTGAAGAAGCGTATGAAAATTATCTTGGCTAAATGTAACCCATCATTTTTGGAGTAACGTTAGGTTTATTTTAAAATCACGAAATCTTCAAATATTGACGATTTTCGGTGAAACTAATTTTAAAATTTTAAGTTTATATATTTAAAAACATTCATTTCAGTTACTGCAAATTATTAAATGAATTGCTTTTGACAAAAAACAACATTAAATTTAATTCATATTTGATGTGCAAACCACTAAAAAATTTAAGATATAAATGCAATAATATTTTTTAACTCTACGAATAGCAGTGTAACATAAATGAAACCATTTATTTTAACGCTTTTAAATACATCCTCAATATATACGTTTAAATAAATGGGGAAACATCTTCAGTATGTAAAACAAAATTATAAACAAAATAGATTTCTGCAATTATTTTCAGCCCCGTAGTTCAATAAAAGCTCTAGTTTCTAAAAAAAGAATAAAATTTGGTTCTTAAGAAATAACAGCCTACGCATATAATCTTCTCTACCTTGAACTACTTGGACCTACATTTTCCTTGCAATAGAACATTACTGAGAATTTAGCACAAACTATATTTGGAGTATGAGCCTCACTCGAATGTTTCATATATTCATATTCCCCACTTGTATTAATCGATATCAGAAGACAAGAAAATATATATTTTTATCAGTTTTCATTTACGTTATTTTTTTTAATTGCAAATATTTTTTAAATTATACTTTTAAAGTTGGCAACAGATCTATTACACCGCTTAATAAGGTGTTATTGATGGATATGCGTTAATATATATTATATAAATACCGTAAATATTTTTTATTAATTATACATTTGGAATATTTTAGGAAATATGTTAGTCTGTGGGTATGGTTGTAACATAAATTCAACCGCATTTGGAACTTTGCAACGATATTTTACTACATTCCGCATAGTTGCAAATTTCACAATAGAAATTCGGTATTTTTATGCATAAAAATGATGCACATTTTACAATTCTGTTAACATGGAAATTGCCTTAAGAAAAACAATTTTTTATCTGCGATCCGATATGTTGTCTTATTTTTAACGTTTTTGTACTTTTTAATCTAAAAACCAATCATTAATAAACATTTTTTCAATAGTTCTATTAAAAGAACAACCAGCAGACGATTTCGGTATTTGAGCATAACTCTGTTACTATGGTTGCAATTGAATTATAAAATAATGAAAAAAATTATAAAATAATGAAAAAAATTATAAAATAATGAAAAAAAAATTATAAAATAACGAAAAAAAAATATAGTTATAAAATAAAAAAAAAATCGTCTGCTATAAATATAAATTATAATATCTCGGGAACTGTTAATTGTACACCAGGGAGTTCATTATGAAAATTTAAGATAGCTTTTCTGCGCATGATGACACGTACAACAAGAAAGATCAATTATGCTTAAAGCATTGATTATAAAATACCTTCCAACTCTAATTTTATTTAAACATCTCTAAAATGACATTCAGCGGTAATATTTTTAAAGTTATCACAATACACTGCAATAATTAATTATATCTGAAAATACATATACGTCTGCTTCTCTATGTAAAATCAATGAATGCTTCATTCATATCATCTATATTGCAGGCTCCACAGCAAAATAATTTTGCGTTAAAGAAATTCAGCAATTCTTATACAAATCATTTTACAGCCTAATCTGTTTACATTCTCTCCATAAGTAAAAATTAGGTTTCGTTGCAGAAATAATCAAAGTTTGATGATCATTTAAACTGAAATATATTGTAATTGCGTTGTTTCAGTATGTAGATCACAGAAATTAAGCAAAAATAAAGTGGTTCTAGGGCGGACACAACACTAAATATAAATTAAGACGAATTTTAAAAATCACGATTTTGGCACAAGATGAATGCCATATTTTATTTTGAAGTCGGTCACGTGATCTCGTCGTATAATGGTCACGTGACCTTTTCATATAACGGGTGTAATTATTATTTTAATTTTTACTTAAAAAACTACTAAATATATTTTTCTGAATTTTTTTTTTATATATTTTATGGAATAATTTAAATATTTTCTAAAACTTTCGAAGCAATTTGTGAATTTTAAATTCGCTTAAAAAATATTTGAAAAATTAGGTCCCATAGGGTTTAATGCATTTCATTTTTTTCAACCCGGGGACAATCCAAAACTAATTGGGTGATATTATTCATTTATATACCCATAGGTCCCACAGACCGTCTGAACAACATACAAAAATTGCATTTTTACGGCAGTTATCGTGCTAACGGACAGACAGACAGACAGACAGACAGACAGAATGAACAAAGTCATAAACACTTTTCAACTATGTTGTAAAGTGTTGAAAAAAGAGAAATATGAATACAGGCGGCGTTTAAAAAGTATATCCGGAACTACAATGTGTTGGCTCAAGTTCGAAATATACGAAGAACAACAAACACTACGCCCACTACTTCACGAAAAGGACTCATTCGGTCATGGTTTGAAAGCATGCAAGTGAACTGGAACTAAAAGAAATTCTTTCTGTGAGGTCGCCAATTAAAGAAAGATAGTACATTCAAATTGTCGTTCTGGTATTTAAAATGTTTGCAGTCTGCATTGTGGATGATGGCATGGTCTAGATAGCAGGAAAGCATGATTTGATGGGGATGTTTATAAGTTGATAAATGTATGACTTTATTTTTAAAATAAAGGATGTTCTATTTAAAATTATTTGAGTCACAGTAAATGTTTAAATAATTAATAAAGGAACTTAGAGTGAATTATAGGAGAAACATGGTAAGGACAAACATTTTTTGAGGATAACATTTTTTTTTGTGTGATGGTTTACAGGGAAATGATCCAGTTCTCAAAAATTTCAAAACTGAATTTAGGGTTTTGCTAAATGCATATTTTCAGACTGATTCTATTAAACAAGGTTGCATGTTTTTCTATAATTATAACTCATCTTACACATTTTGAATTATTAGAACATTAAAACAGAGAAACAAAAGCTTGAAAATGTTTGGGTTGATAGCAGAGTTGCATGGTTTAAACCATGTTTATTTAACCTATTTTTTGTATAAACTATGGTTTAAATCAAGATTTAAATCGTAGTTTTACAGGTTTTTTTTTGCCCTAATAAGAAACCCAAGTTATTTCTTTCAACCGTGGTTAATAGAAAATATTTAATTCCTTGGAATTAGTAACATGCAGAGTATAATGAAAACATTTGGCAAATTTGAGAAGCATGCGACACCTAAATTCGCTAAAAACTAAAAAGGTATAATTGTCGGTATAATGGCTTTAAATAACATTATCTCAGAGGTAAAATCACCAACAACTGGACCCTGTTACCCATTGCATTTCCTGTTACCCATTGCATTTTATTTTTTAATAAAATTTTATTAAATGGAATAATTCCGAAATAGTTGCACTGAAGGAAAACCTTAAACAGAGAAATTAAATTAATGAAAACCTTAAACAGAGTAATCAAATTAATGAAACAATGTAACATACAGCTGTTTCGAGAGTACGTGGTGGGCATCCAAAATATCCTCGAAGCAGCTGTATGATGCATTGTTTTGTTATTTTGTTAATTTGTTCTTATTTGTGTTGTTAAAGTTTTTCTTAATTGTGTTGTTAAAGTTTTTCTTTATCCTTTGTTCAAAGTGTTTTCACTTCAACTTATCATCTGTTTTCGTGATAAATTTAGAGCAATTTAGAGCAGAGGTCTTTAGTCTTTCATGTTCACAAGCACTTTGGCGTTCTATTGAGTGCTTTTCAGAGATTCTAAAACCGATGCCTACTGACTTCATCAATATTAATTAAGCTGCGAAATGTTCTTTTAAAAATATGTGACAATAAATGGATCGTGATCTCATTGCTGATACCAGCATTCATGGACTTAGCATGGAATAACCTATACCTGCAACGACAGCAAAAAAATCTGATGTGGCCAGTACATAACCTTCCCTATAGACTCAATTTTTATTTTCTTTCTATTCATAATACATTAAATTGAGTTTAAGTGCACACATTAAAAAGGGAACTTATTTAAAATTGCAGTTTTAATTCAATTTTCCTATCAGTGGGCGACTAGACGTATTTTCAAATGACAATGTTACAAAAATGCCATAAAACTGAAATATCTTGAGAAAAATTCATCCTAGAGTAATAAAGTTGGTCTATACTTTTAAATAAAAAATTACTTATAAAAAAGGCATTTAATCACTACCATTATTTTTTTTTATATTTCAGATTTTGACAATTCCTGCGGGTCATTTTGAAAAAAAAAAAAAAAGACAGATTCTATTTTTTCCGAATCGTACCAAAATTGAATTAGCAACAAAGTAACCCACGAATGACTCGCCTAACAAATTTTACAAAGATGTTACAAATAGTTCCTCAGATAGAGTGGATACATAAATTGCAAACACAAGCACAGATGTCAAGCTAAAAGTAATGAATCCTTAGGTCGCGAGGGTATATCAAAGGGTTGCCGAAATATTTAATGATGAGAAAGATGCTACGAAAACAACTAGTGTTTATTTTTTTTTTAAATATATAGATTTTAACTGAAATTTTGCATTAGGACTGTTGAACATTTTGCATAGTCTTTATTATTAATAGTCAAAAATATCCTACATATTATTTTTAGCTAAATGAAACATTATGATATTTTTAATTGCTAAATGTAGCTAATATTGGTGAATGCAAAATAGATGCCTTTTTAAAAATGTATATTTAATTATAATTTTTGATCCCTTATTTTATTTACATGCCGTCATGCGGTGTCCTAAACAAAATAATACTTCATTGAGGTCGCACCAATAAAAATGTTGCACCCCAGTGTTCGAAACGTACATATCCGTCGAAAATTCGAATTTCAATTTTCTACTCTATTCCAATACTGTAGGGAAAGTATAACATATTTAACATTTTTGTTCCATATTTAACAATTTCAAGGTATGCCGTCAGAATAAAATCATATTTATAGTTCTGTTGCGAACCTGAGAAGATTGGAAGTCACTGCGTTAATGGCTAAACCTGAAGCAGTGGCTAAAGCCATGCTGTTCATAAATATGCCGTATTTAAAATGAGCAAAGAGAATTTTCAGTTACCTCTTCCACCATGAAAAGTTAAACGGTTTTCCTGCTTCTTTTTGCCTTGAAAGATGTTTAACTGCTCTCGGCTGTTACTTTTTATTCTGCTTTGAAAAAACTTTTGACACGCAGTTTTCGGGAAATATTTGAACTAGAAATTGGCCTGCTGGCAGTGATTTTCCGGGTTCACGTGTAAAAAGCAAATTAGGAAGTCGAAAGAAAATCGTCTTAAATAGCAGGCGTTTGTGAATTAAAAAAATTGTATATCCAATATAGTTAACCAACCAATTATTTATCTGCAATACAACCAATTATTTATCTACAATTACTAAGATAAAATACTTGTTTTATAATATTGTTTAAAAAAGTTTAGACTGGATAAACTTGTATTTATAAAAATAAAATCTACACACTATCAGATAGTAATTTAATTCTGCTCAAATAATGTCATGTTTTCAAATGTCGGCCACAATTCAAAGGTCAAAGCTTTCAAACTAGGAACTACTCTATAATAACATCGCGCCAGTAAATGGTAATTTTTTGACAAAATTAAACACATGTATGAGCAAGAAATATATTCATACTTAAAGAAACCGCTTAAAGTTGACGTTTTCGAAATTAGGATCGCAGTCCCATTGCAGATTCCATGGCTGAATCCATGAACCGGCTAAATGCACTCTTCAGCATCGAATATAGCCGAAACCTTAAATGGCAGCAAATTCGGCTTTCTATGTGTCACAATTGTCTTTAGTTCGCAATTGTGCATTATCCACAAATGATTTACATGGTCCATGGATTCTGCTATTTGCAACGAGAGCGTGATTCTGGTTCTATTTTTGAGAACGCTGATTTTATGCGAGTTTTACGAGTAAGAATTTAGCCGTTGCAGACTTAGCTCAGTATTTATTAAATTCGATACTGACTGCTTGGAAGGACTGAATTTGTCAGTCTCAATAGATGTTCATAATATTTTAGCACATAGCAAGATTCCTTGCTGCTATTACAAGTATCGGCCTTTTCATTCTAAAAGGCGCATGAAACGTGTTAGAAAGGTAGCTGTTGTGTATAATGGGTAAATATTAAAAGAAAATTGATGTGGTCAGCACCTGGCTTTGCCTACATAATGCAATAACTTTACTTCTGCCACAGCGAAGTGACACGGCATTACAAGATCCATGGTACAATGTTTTTGGAATTAAATTAACATAACGTAAATTGAAATGGGATGCTTTTGGAAATTTATGAGTGCAAACAGAATTATTCATACTCACTTGCAAAATCTTATTCATACCCACATGCAAAATCTTATTCATACTCTTATTTACACTCACTTGCAATATCTTATTCATACTCCTATTCATACTCACATGCAAAATCTTATTCATACCTTTATTCATATTCACATGAAAAATCTTATTCATACTTTTATTTATACTCACATGCAAAATCTTATTCATATCCTTATTCATACTCACATGCAAAATCTTATTCATACCTTTATTCATACTCACATACAAAATTTCATTCATATTCTTATTCATACTCCTATTCAAACTCTGCAAAATCTTATTCATACCCTTACTCATACTCACATGCAAAATCTTATACTCCTATTCATATTCACATGCAAAATCTTTATCAAAATGCAATTGCAGTTCATATCGCGTGAAATGACGGACTAAAATTCTTTGACGTTGAAGTACAAAACTATTAAAAAAAAATCTGATGTGGGCAACACATGACTTTCCTTATATAATGTAATGAATTTACTACATTTACAATAAAAAAATAGGTTTTTCTTATAGTAGATACTAATATTCTTTCTATGATATTGAATTTTCGATAATTAGTCATCATTTTCATTGATTTAGCGTCATTTTTATCCATTTGGCGAGATTTTCGTTAATTTGGCAACATTTCAAAAAGTCGCTAAGTTGGCGACATTCCGCCAAATTCGTCGCCAAAAACTCGCCAAGCGTTATGCACTAAGAAATAAGTTATTCTTACAGCAGAGAAATGACAATTGGCGTTCAAATACAAAAGTATTACACAAAGTATCTTTTTTCATGAATGGAACGAGCTAGATCCACGAGAATGATGTCACCCAATTTATCGCATCGTATTACATATGAAAAGTGAACAGGTTTCTCAATAGGAAGTATTTGTTTTTTATTTTATATGACTTTTTGATAATTTTTTAAAAAAATGTACAATATCTCGAGAACGGTTCATGTTAGCGTTCTAAAATTTATGTCAATCGTTTTCTAATGAAAAATTACATAAGAAATGTCTATTTGCGTAACTTTATTAGTGGTTTTGATCTTTTGAAAAATTTTTCAAAATTTCATTCAAAAATTTAGGGGATTCTGAACTTTCGATTGCGCATAAAAACAATAAGCCTCCAGTGTTTATGGAATGTGATTTTTGTACCAAATTTGGTTCGAATCGGTCCATTCGTTCGTCAGTTATCGTCTCCACAGACTCACTGACACACACACACACGCACACACACATACTTTCGCACACACACACAGACATCACCTCAAAAATATTTGATTTGTGATCAGGGATGCTTGAAACGTCTTCTCCCGTCGAAAACTCGAATTCGAATTTACGACCCCATCACAATACATTCCTTATGCATTATGTATATAAGGAAAGTAAAAATAGGTTTTTCTTATAGTAGATACTAATATTATTTCCAAGATATTGAATTTTCGACAATTAGTCGTAATTTTCATTGATTTAGCGTCATTTTTATCCATTTGGCGAGATTTTCGTTAATTTGCACTAAGAAAGTGTTATGCACTAAGAAAAAGTTATTCTTACAGCAGATAAATGACTATTGGCGTTCAAATACAAAAGTATTATTCAAAGTATATATTTTCATGAATGGAACGAGCTAGATCCACGAGAATAATGTCACTCAATTTATCGCATGGTATTACATATGAAAAGTGAACATGTTTCTCAATAGGAATTTTTTTTTATGTGACTTTTTCGTAATTTTTTTGAAAAATGCACAATATCTCGAGAACGGTTCATGTTAGCGTTCTAAAATTTATGCCAATCGTTTTCTAATGAAACATTACATAAGAAATGTCTATTTGCGTAACTTTATTAGCGGTTTTGATTTTTTGACGATTTTTTCAAAATTACATTCAAAAATTTAGGGGGGTTCTGAACTTTCGATTACGTATAAAAACAATAGGCTTCCAGTGTTTACGGATTGTGATTTTTGTACCAAATTTGGTTCGAATCGGTCCATTCGTTCGTCAGTTATCGTCTCCACAGACTCACTGACACACACACACACACACACACACATACTTTCACACACACACACACACACACACACATACACACACACAGACATCACTTCAAAAATGTTTGATTCGTGATCAGGGATGCTTGAAACGTGCTCTCCCGTCGAAAACTCGAATTCGAATTTTCGACCCCGTCACAATACTTTCCTTATACATTATGTATATAAGGAAAGTAACAAGAAAGATCAATCATGCATAAAGTATTGATCATGAAACACTTTCCAACTCTAATTTTATTTAAACATCTCTAAAATGCTATACATTCAGCGGTAATATTTTTAAAATTATCACAATACTGCAATAATTAAGTATATTAATTAAGAAAATTTAAAACTTCATTAAAAAAACGAACTTGATTCAAATAACGTCATCGAAATATAAATCACCTGACTCTCTGTGTAAAAGCAATAAATATTTCATTCATACATTTTTATTTCATTCATCACAGTACTACAATAATTGATTCTACTTAAAAATTTAAAACTATGGGGGTAAAAGTAATTTAACTCTATGCATAAAACTTCATCGATAAAGTCTGCCATTAAATAGTCTGCTTCTCTATGTAAAATCAATGATTGCTTCATCCATATTGTCTATATTCCAGACTCCACAGCAAAATAATTTTGCGTTAAAGAAATTCAGCAATTCTTATACAAATCATCTTACAGCCTAATCTGTTTACATTCTCCATAAGTGAAAATTAGGCTTCGTTGTAGAAATAATCAAAGTTTGATGATCATTTAAACTCAAATATATTGTAATTGTGTTGTTTCAGAATACAGATGCACAGAAATTAAGCAAAAATAAAGCGGTTTTAGGACGGATACAACACAAAATATAAATTAAAAAGAATTTTAAAAATCACGATTTTGACATAAGATGGATGTCATATTTTATTTTGAAGTTGGTCACGTGATATCTTCATATAATGGTCACACGATATCTTCATACAATGATCACGTGATCTCTTCATATAATGGTCACGTGATCTCTTCATATAATGGTCATGTGATATCTTCATATAAAGGGTGCAATTATTATTTTAATTTTTATTTTAAAAACTACTGAAAATATTTTGATGAAAATTTTTTTACATATTTTATGGAACGATTTGAATATCTCCTAAAACTTTCGAAGCAATTTGTGAATTTTAAATATGCTTAAAAAATGTTTGAAAAATTAAGTCCCACAGGATTCAATGTATTTTATTTTTTCAACCCCGGTTCAATCCAAAACTAATTGAGTGATATTATTCATTTATATTTCCATAGGTCCCACAGATCGTCTGAACAACATACTAAAATTTCATTTTGATAATGTCATTTTTACAGTAGTTATCGTGCTAACGGACAGAAAGACAGACATACAGAATGAACAAAGTCATAAACACTTCTCAACTATGTTGTAAAGTGTTAAACATATCTTCTCGTGTGAATGGGGCAACTATTGCACAAGTTGTAACAATGGTGTTATTATCCGACATCAATTTTATATTAATGCATTTATGATCACTTATCAATTATTTCCACGGGATCCATAACAGCACCCTTCCATGGTAATTCGCCACGGTATCATAATGATGAGAATAACATCATATATTTCACAAGTAATTTATCTAAAGTTGCAGTTAAAGTTTCTTTTAATGCAACTTGAATTCGCTTGAATGACATTGCCAACTTTATTCGAGCGGATGAAATTGTGTGCTTACTGATCGGAGTCAACGAATGGTATTTCAATATTATTTTCATGTACATCAAAATATATTTTTATTTTCCTGTATAAATTGCTGTTATCATATTTCCGAAAACTTCCATTATTTCTCTCCATAAACAGCAACATCTACGAAATCTTAAAATGTTATCAATATTCAAAGCATGCAAAATCCAAACAAAAATATGTTCTGATATTTTACATAATCTTTTAAAGATAAAATTTCATATCTGACCTTTCGTTCAAATTTCATTCGTTCGAAGCCTTTTTTCGATCTTTAGGGTGGTTTTAAGATGGAAATTCTGTGATAATATTTTCGATAGAAAGAGAAAAAAAAAGTTTATGATAAAATAACTTAAAATCGCTAAAAATTTCAATCTAACTTTAAATAACTTAAATACAGTTTTGAATTTAAAAATATTCTTGCCGGGGTATATTTTTGCTCGGACTCATGTATACCCCTTTACTGAATTGCATACCATTTTGTAGTTTGGATTTTCCGCTACGCCTTCAACAAATGAACAGACAGACAAACAAACAAATATACTACTTTTATTATTGTAGAAAATTTATTTTGCATAAAAAGAAAATTGAAATAGCAAATAATACATTTTCTGGAAGGTATTCTATATGACTCGCACTATATATCAAAAGACACTTGTAATAAAATGTAAATGCCCATGTTTATCCGAGTAGTCATTTTCATTACAGTGTTTTGTCATGCTCAAAACGTTACAACATATTGTCATACGTAGTTTTTAGATTTTAATTTAAATACTAAACAAATTCTACTTGAAAAAGTAAAGGTAAGAAAATTACGAATGTTTATAACGGTGTACATTGGTATAGAAATGCTCTGTAGATTTTTTTTTCATATTTATGCATATAAAAAAATGATGTGCGCAGCATATGACTTTCCTTACATAATGGAACTTTACTCCTTGAACAGCGTAGTAGTGATGTACAAGGTCTACAGTTCAATGTTATTGGAATTGTACTAACACGCAAATTTGGCGCTTTTGGCAACTTACATACAGACATTACATAGGCAACTTATATACTTACTTCCATACAGAGTGACATATTCATAGTAGCTTTCAAAAATTTCATTAAAAGGCAATAGACATTTATTTAATGAAAGTGATTATTAGCGAATTTTTGAGAGCCAAAATATAAAACTATCACAAAAAATATCCTCTCTCGTGAATGGAACAAACTAGATTCATGTGAATAATGTTAATAGATTTATTACATAATATTGTATATAGAAAGTAAATATATTGGAAAATATTAACTACTTTTTTAATTTTATGTAATTTTCTTTGCTAAATTTATTTATAAAATGTGCAATGTCTTGAGAACGAGTCATGCTAGCTTTCTAAAATTTAATTCATTCGTTTTTTAATGAAATATTATGTCTAAAATGATAATGTATTTATTATTAGTGAAAGTTCTGATTTTTTAATGATGTTTTTAAAAATTAATTCAAAAACTTTGGAGGGGGGGGGGGTATTCCGAACGCGTTTAAAATCTGTTCCAGTATTCTCTAATTTCAATAATCGCTCCAAATTATTTTCGAAATGTTCCAGTCGTTTTCTAGATATCGTATCTATAGACTCACGATCGCGCACACACACAAACACACACTAACCACCAACATACAAATACACTAACATGCATGCACACATACTAAGACATACACAAGCACACACAAACATCATTTCAACGTTCAATTCGAGTTCAGATGTGCTTAAAATGTGCTTTTCTGTCGGAAACTCGGAATTTAAATTTTCAACTCCATCACAATACTTTTCCTATACATTATATCATGTGTGTAAGAAAGGTAATGATACGACTTAATTGAATTTTAAATGTTCTCAGATAACTTTGAAAAAAAAATGTGTTTACAAAAAGGAGAATCAAACATGTTTAAAACACTTCTACTTTAACAAAAACATCTCGTTATCTTTAATTGAAAAACCCACAAAAATCTTTATACTTCTGTATTTCGAACCACTATTCTATAACGCTTCCAAAGATGTAATGCAAATATTTTCTGTGAGTCAGACGTTGCCTTGCCAGGCATTCCTCATTACGATTCTTGCCATCTTCTTTCACGACTTGAAGGGCAAAAAAAGAAAAAAAAACCATTGCTTTGTCATCGCGTAAGTAGTATGCTCCTCCGCCTCAGAAACACCATTCGGAGCAGCATCTGGGTCAGGGTAGGTCAGGAGATCTCTTCCGGAAGTTTGGACCAGAGAAGATACCCTACAGGTTGCCCAGACATCCAAACATCCGCGAACCAGCCAGTTTTTTCTCTCTCTAGGTTCCTTTTCTCCTCCTCCTCCTCTTCCGATGAATGCTTCGAATGGACTCGAATGTGAAATATTACAATACAGTCGTTGAAGAATAAATTTTAGCTAAGAGAATTTGCAATTTCTTACTCACAAGCACCTCGGTGTTCTCGCTTCTTGACACGGTGCTCTCTTTGCACACGACATAGCGTTTGTGAATATATGCCATATCCAATTTTAAATTTTATTTCTATTTCATTTATTTGTTTATTTATTTATTTAAATCTTTTAGTAGACTGTTTAACGAATAATCAAGATTGGTATCATGCCTGCATTCAATAGATAAAATCAAGGACAAAGCGTTTTAAAAAACAAAAGGTATTTTATTTAACACATCCCAAAAGATGTATAGAACATTATTACAAACTGCCAGAGCGCTTTCAGACGTATATACGCCTTCATCAGTGACTACATGAATAGTAAAAACATGGAAGTTTATATATAGAGAAACCAGTTTAAAGCAAATTTGCATAAAATATAAAATGGTAAATGAAATTACTAAAAATAATACAAGAAATATACACGGAAATTTCAAAATAAGTTTAAACGCTTACGAATTTTAAAATATTACAAGAAAAGAACTAATACAAATTTTAGAAAAACGTCAAGCATAATGTTTCTGAGAATGACGTCACAGATAACTTTTAAGAGGTTTGAATTACATAGAGTCGAGAATGAGTCGCCAAGCATAACTTAAAATTTGAACAAGATCAAAATTACAAATTGATTCACAGTAAATGTAAATAAACATGGATTCATAAAGAAGGTATTTATACGGTAAATATTCACGGTAAATATACTTCGTGGATTGTTACAACGAACCAAAAGGAAAGTTTTTTCAAAAACGCGCGGGAAGAAATTTATCATTAACCACATATTGAGTAAGAGCCGTAGAAAGTTTACTAGATTTGACATCGCAAGCATGTTAAATCTGGTAATATTTTTACTATTCATTCTTCTTCCATGTTTTTACTATTCATGTAGCCACTGATGAAGGGCGTATATACGTCCGAAAGCGCTCTGGCAGTTTTTAATAATGTTCTGTACGTCTTTTAGGATGTGTTACATAAAAGACCTTTCGTTTTTTAAAAGGCTTTGTTCTTGATTTTATGACTGTTTTACGTTTTATAGTGTTTAAGTTGGTAAATAAGCGAATTTTTAATTAGTAATTTTGAAAAATATATCTGTAGTTATGATAAAATCATATGATACGTACTCGCATGATATCTATAGGTTTTAAAGCAAAAGTAAAATAAAAATAATTTCAACTATAAACTGTGTTTTTTGCTTTAATTGCTAATAGGAAGAATCTTTTCGTTACACAACAGCATATAAAAGTTGAATAAGGTATCAAACTGTTTCAAAACCAGAAAAAAGCTTCTTCATAAAGATGAGTCTTCTTAGTCTTCTTTGTTTTTCTTAAATATTTCATTTTGCTTTTTATTACAACTTTTTAAATTTTCGTCTGGCAACAATTATTTTTCTGGGCCACATGATACAACTATTTTTTGCCAGACGCGTTCTTGCTTTCGCTGGTACTGCTGCTCTGTCTAATTTATGTAGACGAAAAAGTTCTTTGTCTTTAAAAACGCTCGATACCTTTTCGATTTTTATATGCTAATGTCTAACGAAGTATTCACTTTTTAAATTAAAAACTTATCTCCTTGACTCATAATTATCAACATTTTAATCGCGCAACAGCATTTATTTTTATTCAAATTTTGCAACTTCACTTAAGTAAACATATTACTTAAGCGTTTGCATAAACTTCCATTGCAATATTCAAATATTTTCAAACTATATTTAAAGTTATTAAAATATCTACTCAAATTAATATTTTATACATCTGTATGCTACCCAACTAAATCATCTTGAAATTGCATTTCTTCCTTATTAACAGGATAGGACACTTGATTAAATATATAAACCAGTTCACAGAGAGGAAATTCTACAGAATTACTACACACACAGAATTACTACAGAAAACTACGGAATTACTACAGAAAATGCAGGCTAATTTCAATTTCATACTCGACAGAATTTTCTCTGTGTTTGCTATAGTGACTTTTACCTCATCCATTCTGACGCTTTTTTTTGCTTTCGAAATCGAGTGATAAATTTAATCAACTATTCTGTGCTACTAATAACGAAATATTTAAATTTTTAGATTAAGACATTATTTTCATATTTATAAACTATTTTAACTGGGCAAATTTTTTCGGGATTTGACTTCCTGATTTCAAGCAACCTATTACTAAGAAGTAATAAAAGCTAACTGAAAATGCCCTCTCATAAGTAATTGCGGCATTTTAGTATGGTATCTTTAAAGTTCGTATGGCTTCATAAGAAAAAAAATACCAATTTGCAAAATAAAATTTGCACCAGCTATTCTCAGTCCTTCAAGTACTCTCAGTTTTCGTAATTCTAATTTGCCAAAATTTATGTTTCATTTTTTTCAGCTTACAAGTGAGTCACAGCATTTACTTGTGTGTATTGCAATTAGAACATTTTTCTGAGGATTGTTAACAATAAAATTGAAGTTAGCGTTATGAGAAACAGCATATCGTACAAATGAAAATCTGTAGTTTTAGAAAGTATCACATTTTTATCCATATTATGGATAATTTTGCGATTTTAAATAAACTGTGACCTATTCCAAGTAATATCGAATTAAAACTTATTACTTTGTGGGAAAAATCACTGTCACACCAGATATGCAATATTGTGAAAAAGTCCAGCTAGCATACATGAGAATTATCTAATCAAAATTTAATATACTATTTAGTTTACTATAATGCGACTTCTATCCTATGAAAGAACGTTGCATATAAGAAAGATAATTTTTACCTGGCTATATCTTCACCATTCTTAGACCATAGTTGAGATTTTGATGTTAACAAGCCAGAGGTAGATTAAAAGGTACAAAAACTAAATCTTCAACTAGAAATAATTCTAGAATCCTTGCTTCAAGTATTCATAAACTTCTTGGACATCTAATTTTTATTTAGCTTTAATTGGTGAAGATAAATTAATGAGCACTGATAATTGATAGCTAAATCAACTAATTTAATGTGTAGTGTCAATTACTTTCCAATGATTGATTTAATTTGTACAGCAAATGATTAATCGGCATAATTATTCAAAATAATGATCGCAAGATACATCTTCCCCAAAGGAAATGATCATGTTCAATGATCATTAATTTTTGTTTTAAAAGATAAAATATTTTGTATTTTTCATACATTCCGCAGCACTTGAAGATGCAAACATGATAAATATCGCAGAAACGATAAACATATCATTTCTTTCACTTGAAACTTTTTAACTGTGTGCTCTGAATAGGTATATTTTGCATTTTTCACCAGAAAAAATCATTGACCTTGCTTTAAAGTAATTTTTTGCGTCCTCTAATCGTCTAATGGCTTACCTCTTGCTTACAAACGATAAAAACCGTGAAAAAAACGTCCAAAGCTAAAAGGATGACAAGATGTGAGAACTTGCATATACTATTTTCTTATTAGTTATCAGCCTGTATAACTGACATTAGGCTATAATCATCCAGGCTTCCGATAATGGCAGATATAAAATGATGCAGTTAAGTTTTAGAAATCTTAAGATGCAATATAACCAAAGGAAGCAGACTTTACAGTAACAATTCCCCCACCTAAGGTCACGTAGTAAAAACTGCGAAAAAAACACATTCCTTAACACTCTTTGGAAATAGTTAAACTTGAAGCCAACGCAATTGCATACAATTAGGAACATAACTTGGAACACCATTGATTTTACATAATTTCCTTGTCAGCGAATTCCATCAAGGCATGTCTAACTTGTGTTATTCAGGCTTTACAGCGCATCCTCTTTGCTCGAAAAGCTGGAATGCTTCAAAAAGCACTTTCATCACTCGAACAATAGACTGAGTGAAAGTCCATATCATCTGCCATCGCTCAGATACATCGCGATCCGTTAATCCAACGGTCCTTCAAAGCGTCCTGAGGAACGCGCGCACTTATGCTGTGTAGCCATCCGTAGAGAGAGAGAGAGAGAGAGAGAGATGCTTCATTCATCGCACCTTTTCGATACGCGCGCAGTGGAGTTCAGAACAAAATTTTCAATTTTTCACAATGCTTGAGGAATGTACGTTGATAGAAGTCTGTTTTGCATTTACTTGAGCACATAAGTGAAATCACTGAGTTGTGTTAAGAGAGGGAATCCGGCCATGACAGAAAAATAATTCCGTTGTGCTTACTTAAATGTTTTTACAACTACAGAATAGAATATTTTGTGTATAAGTAAACACTTAGATTATTGACTAAAATGGCAACACGTCCGGGAATAAATATATTAAAAGAACTTTTAAAAAGTTTATTTCATAACAAAGGAGGTAAAATTAATTGATTTGTCGAAGCTCTTTGGAGCGTAAATCGCCCTTCATCCGAGGAATATGATATAGTAAAAGCACATTAGAGTTTTATACACAGATAACTCACAAGATAAATTTGCATATTATAAATAACCAATCAGCAAATGTAATTTTCGTACCAAATTTATTTTTGCCAATCGGATATTCGTAATATGAACATTTAGTCTGTAAGTTGGTTGTGTATGAAACTCCAATGTGCTTATACTATGTCATAAGCCTCTGATGAAAGACTTTTTATACAAAAAGGCTCAGTCAAATCAATGATTATATATACTTATATAAATTAAATGTCCTAAATTAATATAATTTAAAAGGTCTTTTAATATACTTGAATTATTGCTAAAAGAGTCTTATAATATTATGCATAAAATAATAATATTTTATACAATATTATTTATTTGTCTTTCAAATATTTTATACATTTTAAAGTAAATTGCATGCATAGGTGAACTATGAGCTGCTCTTTTTTTCAGTGGTTGGTTTTGCAGGAGATATATTTGAAATTAGAAGACACTTAGATTAATAGCAGCTGCAGGATATCAAAAGCGTTCGTAATTTCCCATGTATTCAAATTAGCTTTGCGCGAATTATAAAAAATATTGGATGGAATTTCGACGAATTTTTCAGTAAAAATGTTTATACTTTTTACTGAGTTACTCAGTTTTCCTACATGTAGTGTTCATCCAGCGTAGGAAATAGCTAATAACACTAAAAGGACAAAACAAATATTGTATGGATTAAATAAGATTCATAATTAATTCAAATAATTTCATGTCAAAATTTCAATTTAAAAATAAACTATCAAATTCTAGTTGAAGAATGTTAGTGATTGGCAAAATGATATATCTACTATATCAAATAATGGTCAAATACTTGATATCTTAAAATTCTTACTAATGTTTAATATCAGTCATTTTTTCCATGTCTTCTAATGCGTAATATAAAAGCAATGGAAACTAATTTATTTTCGAAGATGCATAGACTACAATATTTACTTAATACTGCCATTTTTCTGATGAAAATTCATACAATTTTATTATTGTTAAAGCGAAATTGGTGTTATTAGAATAAAATAACACCTTTGAATTTCCAGAAAGGTTAAATTCTCTTATTCAATAAAAAATAAAATTGCCCCAATTTTGTAGATAAATAGTACTTACTATTAATTCATGCCGAAAATGATTTATAAAATATTATATAATTTTCCATATTGACACAGTTTCGTTGTCCATTTAACGTTACTTTATGTTTTAAGTCATACTTAGCAAACCTAATTCATTATTAATACATTTATTTATTCATTAACATAAAAATAAAATAAATTACAGTTTAAGAAACCTTACAGCACATTCACCCAGAACATCATTTCACAACATTCTGGCATTTACTGGAAGCAAATTTAAAACAGTTAAATATTCTTTCGTGCATCTCTGCAGACGATTTTTCTTAATTCTTTCATTGAAAATGCTTTTATCTGTTGCCATATTTTGCGGGTTATTTTACTAATAAATCAAGGTTTTGGTAAAATCCTAAGGAATACTTATATATTTCTTTCAACACTTATAATGTTTGCTGAAAATCTCCGTGTCCATGCATTAAAAAAACCCTTTCAAAATAGCGTTAAGTAAGTAGCGTTTAAAATAGCCTCCTCAGTAAATATTAACGTGGTGAGATTAACCCTATAAAATCTTCATGCTTTTAACACATATTCAATGCTCATAGTATTCTGTTGAACGAACATCATGCTTGTACAGTTTGATTATTATCAAAACGAAATAAGTGTTGCTACAAAAATATGCCATTAAAATCAGTTGTAGTCTGTCATTTATTATAAAACATAAGTTTTCTATTTCAATAAAGTATAAAATTGTATCAATTATATATATATATATATATATATATATATATATATATATATATATATAAATTACTATTCATTCGCACCTATAATGATTTGTATTATATTTTCCTAAAATCCATATTGACAGATCTTCGTTTTCTTTTATACTGTACTTTATACTTTAAGTCATACTTAAAGCATAAAGTACTGTCTAATTCTACGTAAATCTAATTCAACATTAATACGTATATTTTACAGCACTATTCACTCAGAGCATTATTTTACAACACTCTGCCACCAAATTCCAAAGGGTTAAAATATTATATATCGCCCTCGTGCCACCTCTACAGACGATTTTTCGTAATTCTTTCGTTATAAATGTTTTATTCTGTTGCCATATTTTGAAGTTTATTTTATTAATAAACTAGCGGTATACCCGGTCTTCATGCGGAATATATAATATAAAGAAACTTAAAATTCATAATCATGTGCAAATTCTTATAGTATTCTAAATGACGTTGTTATTCAAAACATTCTATTACAATATTTAAATTAAAGTTCCTAAAAAAAGAATTCAGAATCTCTATTCTCGCTATACAAAATTATCTTCACGGCCAGATCGGAAGAATAAAACATCCTGGTCCCGTTTGTAATCAAATTTACAAAAAATATGAAATTGAATCAATATATACCAAAATAAAAGCGCTAAAATTGTATGGGAAGATATGCCCGTACTACTTCGTAAATATCGTACTATTCACAAATATTAGGAGATATACCAGTGCATTAGTGGAAGATTACCCTTACTACAATATATGAGTTTAGAAAATATTTACCAAAATAAAACAGAAGACTTAACAAATTGAAAATATTAGTAATCCCTATAATCTTTAAACATAAAGGTCGTATTTGATTCCAATATATGCCAAAATATATTCCAATATATGTCAATATACCCGTACTACTTACATTCTCGTAGATCAGTATATATACCCGTGTATTAGTAGATAATTACCCGTACTACATACATGAGTTTAAACAATTTTTGCCAAAATAAAACAGATGACATAATAAATTGAAAATATCAATAATCCCAGAATCAACAATCCCGGAAAATATCAATAACAGTCATATTTAAACCTGAAAGTCGTAATCGATATAGTCCAGTCAAAAATTAAATTTCGATAAATCTTATTTCATATACATTTTTTTATTATTTAAATCTGAAAAGATTTAATAAAAATCGTCTGCCGCATAAACACATAGGATTTTAATCCGTTTCTAAGTAGCATGATCTCATTTTCTTCAAATAAATTTACAGGAAAAAATATCGCCCGTATAATGCTACGTCTATGGAAGGGTTAACTGTGCGTTTTTAATGAATTTCTAAGCAACCCCTGATCTTAAAAACTCGAAACATGGATTAAATTTTAAGTGGGCTATTTATTCCAAGGCTACCCACTAAATTTCATGAAATTCGCTTCAGTCCCCTCTTCCGTCATGATGAGATAAACATACATACATACAGACAGACCAGACAGATATTCAATTTTATTTATACTATAGATGAAGCTTTCAGTAAAATCCTAAATATATATTCCTTTTCAGAGTTATAATTTTTTCTGGAAGACTTTGCATGTTCATACTTTAAAAGAAAATTATAAAAATAAATAAATAAATAAAATTGCGTTTGCTATATTCACGTGGGTATGTTACATTCACGTATGCATTCACGTAGTGAGATTAACCCGATAAAATATTCAAGCTTTTAACACATTTTCTCGGACTGTTGCTTCTTAGGATGCATAAAGTGCAACCCCCAATGCCAGAATACAAATTAAATCGAGCTAAGATCTGGGTAACATGCTGTCATGAATTACTTCAAGTTTTAAAATGTCAAACTCCCTCAACTGTAAGCCTGTGTGTCGTTAATATTCTTATAAAAAAACTGATCTTCACTTGGGGCAAAGGTAACCAGACAAACTTCACACGGAGATCACGGGAAAGCTCTAGAGAAAGCAAATTTTCAGAGCGTGGTAAAATGTGGCGTAAAAAATTAATATTTATTCCATAAAATAGCATGAAGAGGTTACAATGTTTGTGGATACAAGTATTGCATTTTTAGGCATGACTGAATGTGTGATCTTTATTAGTATGTATGTTCAACAATGCAAGAATGCTCGTCATGCAGCATGGATACAAGATAAAAAAACAGCTTGAAGACATGTACTGCTATCATAGATGAACTTCGAATTAATTTGACCTTTTTATTCTAGAACGTGTATGAAGACTAATTTGAATATAATAAAAAATCTCTACATTAAGCTTCAGATGCGAAATGCATTATTAAACATTTCTGTTATAAGGTCATCACCTTCCCTACAAACTTTAATGTTTTATATGAATATGGGTGAGATATCTCTGAAAAGAGAGCGTTACAGAAAAATGTAAACACTTTAGATGCTTATATCTGCAAACCTAATAGATAAATATGCAAACAATTTTTCCTTGTTTTGTCAGAAATGTGATGCTATTCATGAATATACAAAATAATTTCAGTATTTTAATATGTTAAACTATTTTTTTTTTCGAAAAAAAACCCAGTTTTTGTTCGAACTACAAAAAAGGAATAGAAAAAGTAATCACTAAGCTGTTCAGCAGAAAATCCAGTTTCTATATCAATAATCTGTTTTTACAGAGCTCCTACAGTTATTGAAGAATCGCACTGTCAAAATTTAAAAAAAATGAGAATTTTCCGTTTTTAAAGTTTGTAATCTTGAAAACTAAAAGTGCTAATTATAAACAATAAGAGAGCAGTTTGTAACCCTCTGAAAGCCCTATGAGGATATGTAATTGGATTTCGGATTGAGTTCTTAGTTTTTTAAATAGAACGTAGTTATGATTTGCATCAAATCCTGTTACTCGTAGTCAAGCATGTATGGCTTCGCATTAAGTTGTTTTAATTGTGTATCTTACTTTAGTTACCATAGGTATCTGTAGTAAACGAAGTAAATGAAATTAAAAACAACTAATAAACTTTTTGAACTATATTGGGACTTTGTTTTACGAAACGTTTTTCACGCAAAATCATTTTAGCTCCATCGGATTAAAGCCACCGCCGATTATTTTTATTTTATTTTTATTTTATTATTCCTTTCATTATTTGTATTAAATAAAGCTAGTTCTCGCCATAAAATAATATATTAAATTTATATATATTTCAAATTTAATCGAATTTACTAAGCATAAATTATTTTCTTTACATTCGGTAATTTGGCGCATTTTTAAATGACGCCAACTCGCCAAACTTAGGAAACACAAATATACTCGTATATTGAGAAAAGTTTATTGCAGCATAGTGGGAATAGTGTTATTTTTTTTTGTTGTTTTTGTTGTTATTGAAATTTACTTATAAAAATATTTTAAAAACTTCTTCATTTCAATTCTTTTTCGACTTTGAGAAGTTGAAAGAGGCTAGTTTTATCTTTTGATTCGCAACAAAATATAACCAGAACCAGAGTAACGTATTCGAAGCCGAATTCTAAACTTCATGAAAATTGAACAAATAATTACTGAGCAACGGCTCATACACAGAGATAGAGACCCACCGCTAAAAACAATTTATTCATGTTCTAGAGCAGTGGTACAGTGCCTATAAGAGACTTCTAGGCACCGTAGCAGTGGTCTTCAAACTTTTTTATCGCGTAACCCCTAAGTCCAACTTTTTTACATCGTCTACGCTTAATAACTACTTTCTTACATTGCGTACTTCTATGGTAAATAAAGATACGGGATGTTATTTTTTTAATTTTTAGAGCTAAACAGACGTTCTAGTAAAATAATATCCATATAATCATAATAATATTCTGTTTATGAACGCGTAATTCAAAAATCCAAGTTAATATTTATTATTCTTTAATGAATTTCCTTATTATTTTTATCTGTCGATATAAAACTTGTCTTCAGGAAAAAATATAAAAATAAAATATTAATTTTTTTCTTGGCGTAACCCCACGTATCTATTTGAGTACGCGTACTACACTTTGGAAACCGCCGTTCTAGTGTGCCTCAAACATGCCAATCCATCAAAAACTCGAATTCAAATTTTCAACTCCATCACAATATCTTTTGTGTACGGTGCATTGTAGGGAAAGTAAAATTATTTTATAAGAATTTAGTATTACTAGGGGGCTCCATCCATGCTCGCTGATGCTTTTCAACCCCGGTAACTCGCTTCGCAAGTAGGGGGGCTTTGCCTCTTATTCGCTATTTAAAAATTCTTTAAAAAGCAAACAAAAAAAAACTATTTTATAAAGTAGCAACAAGTTTTTCCACTTAGATGACTCAGGTGTAATTGTTATACGATACCCTACAACTCAGCTCAATTAATTGTACAACGTTTCTCTCTCACGCCATTCCGAGAGTCCTGTCTAAACCGTTTTCTAAAGTTCATCTACAACCTGAAAGGCATAAATTATTTTTACCGCCGTTGTCAAAAGCCCTTTTGTGGATTCTGACTTTTTATATAATGTATCCACATCACACGTGGAATTTTGAGGAGGCATTCTTGACACAGTGTTCGAAATGTGTGTCAAAAGCATAAATTATTTTTACCGCCATTGTCGAAAACACGTTGTGGACTCTGACATTTTATATAACGTATCCACACCATACATGAAATTCTGAGGAGGCATTTTTGGCACAGTGTTCGAAATGTGTTCAGGAGGTGCTTTTATGATGAAATTTTAAAATCGAAAATTTAGGGGAAAGCAGTACTTTCTATATATGAGAAAATAAAAATGTGTAAAGTAGGATGATTTGTTGAAACTTTTTAGTAATTCAGTTTTATTGTGTAATAAAGTATGTAGCGAACATGATAATGCATGAATATGACGCTCAATGTCATACTTCAGTATACGGTTGAAGTACTGTTAAAAAGTTCTGACTTATTTTTAGTCTATATTTCAATGTTAAAAATAAAAAATGTCACAAATGTAACACATCATTATGTTATGTTATGTACATTGCACCATTTTCCCTATTGTGCTACGTTGAAACCACACAAGGTATTTTTGAAGTTTTTAGCCTATAATGTTGTGTTTAGGTAGTTTAGAATTAGGTGTATTGCTGTTACCGATTTAAATAAAGCTACAAAGTTCCATGCAATTCGGTTGGTAATTTCGAGAGATATCGTACTCACTGTCGAAAAGTAAAATGTTTATCGAGAACGTCTCATAATAATTACTAGTGTCCATTTATTTTTAGCTAAAAATCCTTATAAAATATTTAGTCGCATTTTATAATAGTGAAGAGATTTTATTTTTCATTTTAGATCATGAACGTGCAATATATCAAAAACGGCACAGAATTTTTCTATATTATATAAATAAAATATCTATGCCAAGGTATTTATATTATAAAATCGCAAATATTTGTCTAGTATTTTTGTTTTTTCAGAACGAAATCGGAATTTGTTTCAATGTACCAAACATACTCTAGACGCGAATGATTTCACATGAATAATTTACTTGTACTGAGAAAACTGTAGGTTACTTGCCCTGGTCAACTACCCCATTGATTTTCAGCAGAACTCGCGAACGATTGCTACCAGACCAAATGACAACCAAACAATACTGACATTTCATTTATGGATGACAAATTTAGGAGGCTTATGCGAGATCAAACTCCTTTTATCGATCATTGTCTTAAGTATTCTTGTAAAATCACAATCCGACTTTCGCTGAGACTTGCGTGGAAAGAGATAAAAAACTGCACAATAGACCGTAGTACCCTACAGCAAATAAAACGTTTGAAGTTCAACCACACTATGCTTCAGAAGGAAGAACAATTGTTAACAACATTCTATCTCGTCATGCTTGGGCAAACCATTGAAAACATTTGTTTGCTGCAAATTTATTCGCCTTGCTCAATTTTTCATTTCGGACATTCAACAATCCAATTTATGAAAGTGTTCTTGAGCGGTTCTCTTGAGATATCTATGAAAAAAAAAGTTTCTTAACAATTTTGAGGCACCCTTTGCATTGTTGGAGTGATAAAAGGGAACTATAAATCTTCGATATAGAATTGCTGAAACGATTCTGGGCTTTTGTGTGGAAATTTGAGCTGGAGAAGATCTGTCTCATGGTCAAAACATAGAAAGCTTGTAGACGAATATCTAGCACAGAAATAATTTTAAACGACCCGGAAATATCAACGAAAAAAATCATTTTTACTTAGTGTTTGGTAAGCTTATTTTCACTTTACCATATGCGGCCTCTTATGAATAACTGACTTTCCTAAGTATCTCCCTTTTGTATGTTCTGATCAATGTTGTGTTCTGCTGCTCGAATGGCACCTTTCTGATGATTATGTAACCTATAGGATTAATTTGCTGCACACACAGACCAAGTGCAAAAGGTTAATGAATTTTTTAAAAAAGAAGAATGTCAAAATCAAGTATATAGCAAATTATTTTGTTTTGCTTCGTTTATAATATACTCTCATATCCCGCTATGCGGCCAAAAAACGCTCCTGAAAAGTTGGCCATACAGCTAAATGCTGTAAAATGAATCATTTATTTTCATATGAAGCCTTACAAAATCCATAGAATTCGTTTTAATTTCATAGAAAAATGTAAAAAATCCCTAGATAAAATGCATTTATTGTTGTTTTTTTTCATTTAAAACTATCATTTACATCATAAGCTAAACAGTTATTAATAAAAGCGAAAATATAATATAAAACTACGTAATAAAACACAAATAGCAAATGAACTGTTATAATCAGAAACTGATGAGGAGCATAAATAATTGCATGATACTATGCAGTTAGCATCACCATCCGCTGTCGCAGAAGAACCTTTTATGAAATTGACCCACCGTTCATTGTTTTACTTTACTTTTTGCTTCCTTTTATTAAACAATTTAATATTTACAATACGCACATAAAAAGCAATACCAACTGTATTTACAGTTGAAAGTTGAAACACAACGCAAGCAGAAACGAAAGTTTCTTCTCATGAGCAAGTTTACATATTTAATGCGAATTTAGTGGATGCGGTGCGTGCAGAACAGGTGATATTATAAGGAGATTTCCCGCCTTATACCGAAAAAAAAAATAAGTCGTTAAATCGAAACTTACCCATAATTAGGAAAAGCCGTTATAGAGAAAACCCGTATAAGAGCAGCCGTATAGGAAGGTATGAATATAATTAACAAAGTATTAGAGAGAGAGAGAGAGAGAGCATTCAATGCTACATGCATTCAATTAGCATACTAGCATACGAGCATACTAAAGGCAATGATAGCATACTAGCATTCAATGCATTGCTCAAAGAATTTAAAGGAATTTCAATATATTTCCGCAATGCCATGCCATGTAAACTTTTAACTGACTTTGAATAGTATCTAATGTGTTGCAAATACGAAAACATCAGAAAACTAAAGATGAAAATGAATTCATACTAGCATTCAATGCATTAATCAATGAATTTAAATGGATTTCAATGGATTTCCCCATAGTCACATTGCAAATGTTAAAACATCAGAAAATTGAAAATGAAAATGAAGCTTCGGAACTTTGTAAAGTACCTTTCTTATTCCTGAATTGACTTCACTCTAAATTAAACTTCCAATAACCTAATGACTAAAGTTCGACGAAGGAATCACGATATTTAACAAATAAATAATTTTATTCACAGCAAACTTCGCTGGGAACTCAAAACACATTATAAATACAATTCTATATATTATTTACAAATTATTTACAACACTAGCAGTACAAATTCTACCCGAGACATACTAATCCACAATGAACTTCAACCTAACTTATCACTAAACTGAACCTATGATGATCAAACTACGACACAATATATATACTCACAAGATTGCAGGCTATAGCTCTCGACGCTACCTTCCATGGACGACCAGAACACACACACGCGCGAACTCGGCAGAATGGCAGATCCTTAATTCTAAAGTCTGCCGCTCTTATAGATCTGGCCAATAATGAGTATGCGATTCTTTGGAATGAAAGTTGAGAAGTTTAGGACATAAATTAAAATTAGGAAAAAGTAGAATTAGAATAAAATGATAATAAATAATAGAATCCTCGCAACTTATACTAACATTCATTGCATTACTCAATGGAGTTAGATGAATTTCAATGCATTTACGTAATGTAATGTTATGTACTTAACTTTTAATTGACATTGAATAGTATTTTAATGTGTTGAAAATGTCAAAACATCGGAAAAATAAAGATGAAAATGATGTTTCGGAAGTTATACTAGCATTCAATGCATTACTTAATGGATTTAAATAAATTTCAATGTATTTTCGCAATGTCACATTGTATACTTAACTTTTAACTGACTTTGAATAGTATCTTAATGTGTTGAAAATGACAGAACACACCAAAAAACTAAAGATGAAAATGAAGTTTTCGCACTTATACTAGCATTCAATAATACATTTCTTAGTGAGCAAAGTTGCATTGTACACGTAACTTTTAACTGACTTTTAACACCTTGCAACAACTGACTTTTAACACCTTGTAACAACTGACTTTTAACACCTTGCAACACCTTGTAACAACCTTGCACAACTGACTTTTAACACCTTGCGTTGTACGCGTAACTCTTAACTGACCTTAACTAAACCTTGCAGATGTCAAAACATCAGAAAACTGAAGATGAAAATGAAGTTTCTGAACCTATATTAGCATTCAATTCATCCTTTTAGAGTAAAATGAATTTCAATCTATTTCTTAGCAACGATTCGCATTTCCAAGATATTTCCGTTATTTGTAGCAATTAATTCTATACCATCTATGATTTGACAAAATTTTTTACAGCATTTATTTCTCAGGATGTACTATAAATAGAATTTTTATTATGATAAATATGGATTCAGCATCCAATTTCGAAGAAGGTAAGGGTTCACTAATGAGGTCCGCTTCCAGTTCTTTATTCATTTTCGATTCAAAAATTTTCATTTTTCTTGAAGTATCTATTTAAGATCTATCTATTCAGCATCAAAATTCAGAAGGGGTGGGCCCATTTAAATAAAACGCGAGACAAGTAGAAAGCAATCAAGAATTTCACCGTTTATTTATTTATTTATTTATTTTTTACACACCAAGCACCAATAATGTAGATAGTGTATATTTTGCTTGTAATTAAATGTGTTTACAGTACTCTTAGTAATCTTGCATGCTTTTTATATCAATTTTCTCATACTATTGTACAGAGAAGGTTTTGTTTTTCACAGCATTAATTCCTGTAGTCATAACATTAGTTCCTATAGTCATAGCATTAGTTCCTATAGTCATAGCATTAATTCCTGTAGAAAAAAATGATGGCAGTATACCCGGTATTTAACGAAATGTGTCCGAAGTGAATATAAAATAAACGGCTGATCGTAGAAATAATTTGAAATATGACACATCAGCAACAGGCCGGCCGTCCAAACGGTTACCTTACACCTTTCTGGTATTTCGGACGGTCTGGGTCTCAACATCAGCAGCAGGTTGGAGGTTGGCATCCGCTAACTCTCCTTCCCGGCCGTCCAAATAGTTGCTCAAGTCCTCAGAATGAGTCGGACGGTCTGGGTCTTCAACATTCCTTCAACATCACCAGCAGGGAAGGATTTTTACGCACCAAATAAATTTCTTTTCCCTCAATAAAGCGCAGCGAAAATGTTGCTAATTGACATTTTTTTTTTATGTAAAAAATTAAATTTTGCATTTTATGAAATTATCAGTTCTAGTGGGGTGCAACTATCACAGGTGAATTTTCATCTGTTTGCTGATTATAATTCATATTTCACTTAACTTCTACGATCAACTGTTGATTTTACACTCCTTTGGAACACTCTTTGTGAAACACCCTGTGTATAGTATACTTAAAAAAGCGATCATTTAAACTGCACTAATGTGGCAAATCGGCATTGGTATCAAAATAATTTATACTATTATCACAAATGAGCCAAATGCATGCATCGACGTCATTAACCTGTTCCCAACTTGAAAAGAGAAACTTTTAAAAAAATTATGAAATATTTTAAAAGAATATCTTTGACACACATCTGAAAAAAGTTGCATATATTTTTCATTCTGATAAAGACTGTGATACGAGTGAAACAAAATGCTGTGACATATGAAAGTATAAGGAAAGCGAGTGGGGTATCTTCTTCTAGATATTTTTGGTGTGTATTCATGTGATGTTTCCCTTTGACCTCAGTTTTACGTTTCCCGCGTCGTACGTTTGCGCCAGTCCGCTAAACACAGGCACATTTTTAACTGTAATAAAATTTATTATGTACCTTTGTTTACTATAAAAGTTGCCTGTGGGCCCTAGAATTTACTTTGAACTATGGGTGCCAATAAGGTTTAGATGGGTCCTGTTTGGAAACCGTAAAATCGGGGTTTAATTGCATTACATAAAAATGTAAACGATCCGGCTAAAGACATACGTGTTCATCGGCTACCGCGAATCTGATCAGATTAGGATGGATTATAAGTTTCAGGAAAATTGAACGCCTGACTTCCAGTGATAAGTGGAAAACGAGATAAAACCTTTATTGCTCGCATCCAGATAGCTTTGCGGGAATACGATATATAAGTATAATTTAAGGAAATTGGTCTGTCCGTGTATGTTACAGAAATAGCAGGTATTACAAAGTTTCAAAACGGAAGACTTTCCAATGTTCTACCGCTTCCGCGTAAAATGTAGTCTTGTTTGTATTATATCCCAAGATGGACGATTGACACTTTTCTCGAATTCATACATTGAATTCGAATATTAACTAGATTTCGAGTATTCGAATATCCTGAAAAGTTATACCAAATTTACTTACATTTATCAAATATTATTAATTATCAGTAACTAAATTATTAAAGTAAAATATAAAAATATATCTGATGTGGTCCGCATATGATTTTCCCTACACAATGCAATGATTTCTCCCTAATAAAACGCAATTAATTTACGAAACTCAAGACGTACAACAACAAAACAAAATGTACCTGTCCCTCAAACAGTCATACTCCCTATATATTTCGAATCAATAATATAAATTCCCCAAAGTGATAGAGAATATAAAATAAATTGAGCTTACTATTTTAAGATATTGAAGTTTTATCCATTTGCCGTCATTATTGTTAATTTAGCTCCATTTTTGTCAATTTGGCGTCATTTTTTATCAATTTGGTGGAATGTTAAAAATTTGCGAAGTTGACGTTATTTTGTTAAATTTGTATTGATTCAAAAAGTGAATACATTTGACGATATGTACTATTTTTTTAAATTTTACTTCATTTTATTAATCAAAATCCGAGCAATAACTCGAGAACGAATGACGCTTGTGTCATTCGTTTTCTGATGAAAAATTATACCCAGATTAATTATTTATTAACATCATTGAATGTTCTAATATTCGTATGATTTTTTCAAAAATTTCTTAGAAAATTGGGGGGGGGGGATGTCTTCCTAACGGTCGACCGCGTTTAAAGTCAATAGGATTCCACTATTAACTGATTATAATAACCGTAGTAACTTATTATAATAAGAGAAATTACATTTGAAACACTCTATTAGTTCGCGAGATAACGCTTCCACTAACTCACGGACGCACGCAGGCATACATACATGCATACTACATACATACACATACACTATCATATACGTACAATCACATACATACACATACACTAACATATATGCACAATAACATACATACAGGCATCAACTCAAAAACGTTCGATTACAGTTCAAGAATACTTGAAACGTGCTCTTCCGTCGAAAACTGGAATTTGAATTTTGGACTTCGTCACAATACTTGTCTTAAACATTATACTATGTATATAGGGATAGTAATATACATTATACTATGTACTCAGAGAAAGTAAAAAATAAAAACTGCAATAAAATCATATTAAATTAGGAAATAAACATTTTATTTTAAATTTTAAATAATTTAAAATAGTTTTTTTTTTATTTCAAGTATTTGTTAACTACGACAATTGAATAATTGTAAATGTTTCTAGATTAAGAAAGTATCTCAGCTACCCTACAGTAAAACGTGTTCTTGTTAAATAAAATTTATGTCAGAAATTTGAACTGAATTGAATTGGTTTGGAATTTTACTGTTCACTTTACTGTATAATATATATATATATATATATATATATTTCCAGGGTGTCCCAGAAACATTGACCTCCGATTTTATTCCTTAAATATTGATCTTAGACATATATAATAAAATACACAGTTGCGTAAACAAGGTATAGAATTTTATGCAATCGATAAAAATTTTCAGGGAGAAGAAATAATATTTGAAGAAATACATAATTTAAATTTTTATACGAACCCCATACAAAATCATTTCCAATGAGTAAAATATGCTCTGTACACTAATAAGGTGATGTACAAAATTTCAGCATTTTATCATAAAAAGTCGAGATATGTTTAAACAAAGTTGGTGAGATATTAATCACACATTAAAATGTAACTGTTTACAGCAATAGTGCAAATAGAACAGAAATGCATCATAAACGCAGAAATGCATCATAGGCAAATAATATCTGCCTCTTAACTTTTATGGATCTTTGGCATGAATGGAAAACATTTTGAACAAGCTTTGTAATCTTTGTGTAAAGTTATTATTTCTACACAGTGTAGATACTTTTGTACTAATAAATAGCAATATTATTATTTATTTATGTAATCATTGTTTTCTTTCGTAATTTGTGTATGATCCTTGAAACGCGATCTGCCGACATGATTTTTCCCCTCTGAGAACCACCCCTTGTCGATGCATCGAAAAGTGATTTAAGTCAGCATTTTTGTCTTCTCATATCTCTAGGACTTTTTATGATAAAATGCTAAAATTTTGTAAATCACCTTATTAGTGTACGGGGTACATTTCACTCATTGGAAATGTTTTTGTACGGGAGCCGTATAAAAATTTAAATTTTGTATTTCTTCAAATTTAATCCCCTGAAAATTTTTATCGATTTCATAAAATTCTGTACTTTTTAACGCAACTTTGGGATTTATTATATATGTCTAAAATATATATATATATAAAACCTAACTTTATAAAAAACCTACAAAATAAAAGTATAAAACAGCAAATCTTCAATCAAATAGAAAAAAAATACAAATTTCGAGTCATCAAGTTAAAGAAAATCAACAAATCTTCAATCAAATGGAAAAAAAAATACAAATTTCGAGTCATCAAGTTAAAGATAATCAACAAATCTTCAATCAAATGGAAAAAAATACAATTTTCGAGTCATCAAGTTAAAGATAATCAACAAATATCAATGGTATGGAATCGATATATTTAGCAAGCTTCTAATTATTTTTTTTTTCCATACCTTTGATTTTAAAGACCTATTTAATAATATAGATATTAACGATTTATAGAAAGTTATCATCTCTTTATAATGATTATCTCTTTTCCAATCATGCTCCATTTAAAGTTAATAACTTTCCTATGGTACTGCACTTTGTGTTATACAACAATTATCTTATCCAAGGTGATAACATATATTTACAAACATCTGGGGTGCCTCAGGGGAGCTGCAGAATCAGTATTCTAGCTTACTTATATCTTTATTATTATGAACGTCTTTTTTTCTCTAATTCTTATATTATATATCGATATGTTGACGACTTAATTTGTATTATCATTGATGATTCCTATCAAATTAATATTGATTTTTACCCTTCTAATCCAGAATTAATTCCTAATGAGCTTAGTGTTAGTCAAACTGTCAATTATTTAGATTTAAATTTAGATACACTCCATAATCATGTTATTACCAATCTATTTGATAAAAAAGGTTCTTATATATTTACCATCATTAAGCTGTTATCATATAGTTCTTGTAATTCTATTCAATTATTTAGAAACGTCATTTTAAACCAGTTTTTCGAATACATAGAATTTCTGATCCTCAGTATCATTATCTTCACATCAATAATCTTAAACGCATTTGTCAAAATTATCACTATCCGGATTTTTTGTTAATAATTATATTATTAATAATTTCAAATACACCACGTTGTAATTTTACAATTGCATTATTTATCCTTGCACGGATATTTTATTTTTATGAATTTTTCCCATTCTTTTAACCTGACTTTCCACTTGTCCTGAGTTCTATACTGAATCCCAATTTTGAAGGTTTACTGTCAAAACTTTACCGTTCACGTTCACACAGTTCATTCCGATTTCCATTCACTTTGAGCGGGATTTTTGTGTAATGTGCTGTACGTTCATTTGGCAAGCATACGTGGCCACAGCACAAGTAAGTTTATATACATGTAAGTTTATATTTCTGTTTTTTAATTCTGGATTATATTATTATTATTATTATTTCCATTAGCCAGTATAGTATATACATGCAAGCTTATATTTCTGTTTTTTAATTCTTATGGATTATATTATTATTATTCTTTCCATTAGCCAGAAGACAGTTCCAATGGGATCTATAGTTAAATACTATCCCCATTGTCAGAAACTGGCTATTATTTCGGTTTTAAATCAGATTATATGGCTATCCTGAAGAGTGTTGATGTTGTTGAGACCCAGATCGTCCGACCTACCAGAAAGGTGTAAGGTAACTATTTGGACGACTGGGAAGTGCCACCCAATTTAGACCGGAACTCAGTGGGGGAGGCATACACAGGGACCGCACCCTCCTTCCCCTACCACCAACCTCTCGGAAGGACTTACGGACCCACATGTTTAACGTGATCGTACTCCGCAAGAACACGGCGGCAGTTGTGGCAGCGTGCAAATCCAACGCACAAACCACCGGGCTACCGCGTCCGAAATGTGCCAACAGCACGCAGTGTTCCCAGGTGGTCACCCACCCAAGTACTAATCGCGCCCGATGCTGCCTGACTTCGGTGAACTAACGAGAACCGGTGTTTTCAGCACGGTACGGCCGTTGGCATCCTGAAGAGTGTGTAATTCTGAATTAACCATCATTTTTATGTAGTTTCAACTGATTGTTCGCCATGTCTTGATCTTTTAGCTTGAGCTAATTGCTAATGAATTTTCTTATTTTCGCCATGTTTGTTCTTTCATAGTTTTATCTATTTATTTATTTAATAATGATTTTTGTATACTATTATTTCCCCCATCCCCTTTTTCTATTATAGCGATAAGTTACATACTATTTTTATCTTTAGTATTGGTCTATAGTTACTTATTTGTAACTGATTTGCTAGAGATGGGTTTTCTGTACTTACTATAGTTCATGCATATTTTTCGATTAATATCAATTTCTTAATAATATATATATATATATATATATATATATATATATATATATATATATGCGAATTTTCCAATTATTAAATGCTTCAAGCCATTCATTTCTTGGAATCGATGAAAAATATGCTTTTATAGCCTCACCAATCTCATCTTCGGAATGAAGACGACGCCCACGTAATTTTGTTTAGATTAAAAAATTGCTAAAAGTCATACATAGTAATATCAGGAGAATAGGGTGGATGTTCTATCAGTTTGATGTTTTTTTGTTCAAGAAATTCGACTGTCATTCTTGCCGAATGAGAAGATGCATTGTCATGGTGAAGCATGAGTCCTCTAACATTCACTTCCTGAAGGATTCCTGGAAGACACTTAGTGATGTACCCGTTAGCTGTAACTATCTTCCGTCCCTCTAGCTTTATGGCTTTGATCAGATCTGTACTTCTGAAGAACACGCCATGCATTACTTTTTTCTTTGCTCGCTGTCTTTCACCATTGTTAGTTTGGGGTCATCTTCAAAGATCTATTCCTGACGTGTTGGAATATCAAAAAACTGTATGTACGTTCCATCACCAATTATGATTTTAGAAATAATGCGGTGACCACCATCATTAATTATAGTGTTTCTTTACTGATTCTGACACATTCCCCTTTTTGGTGTTCTGTTAAATTATGGGGCACCCAACGACAAACTCATTTTCTCATATGCAGTTCTTCATGAATAATTTTATGTGTAGCTGCGGATCCAATGTTAAGCTCCTTCTGTATCATTTGGTAGGTGCAGCGATTGTTATCGATTAAGATTTTTTAAATGGGCGTTACATTTTCTGGGACTACAGCTGACAAAGCTCTTCCCGTGTGTTCATCCAGGAGAGAATTTTGACCTCTTCTAAACTCTGTAAACCATCTGAATACAGTGGCACGAGATAGAGCATCATTTCCATATGCTAATTGTAGACGTTGAAGGCATTCTCCTTCATTTAGTCCCACTTTAAAATCATAGAAAATCATAGCTCGATAATGCCCTCGTGTCAACTCTATTTTCTTTTCTTTCAAAATTTATTCTACGATAGCTAAACTGTAATTGTTGCCACAAATTATCATCTCCGGAAGTAAAAGAGTTCAAATTTAAATATCCGACCAATAATTTTCGTCTGCCCCTATTTCAAAAATGTCAGTGTGATCCTCGTATGACACAGAACGGCACAATTGGCATCCTCTGTGTGTGTATATATATATATATATATATATATATATATATATATATATATATATATATATATATATATAATTAATATATATATTAATATTATATATATATATATATATATATATATATATTCTTTTCTACTTTTTTTTATGGTTTGATATTTAAGTTACATGCAAATAATAAAAGGGCGTACTTTAAGAAATAGGAATTTTTCCTGTACTTGTTATACAGACGAAAGCTATTTTGAACGGAAACTGCATGTAAAAAAATACTTCAAATCATTGCGAAAATGTATGCACATTCCCACTAATGCCTGGGATTCAAACCTCCGCACCTATGGATCTGAAGATCAAGGAAGCGAACAGTTTAGCTACAGGTGGCTTTGTAGTTTGGAAAAAGCCCACGATAGATTAAGTACCTATGTTTGAAGTTGTAGGAAATCTCTAGTAACGAGGATGAAGAGTATGTTCCCTATCCTACCGCGTTTTTCCTTTTCTCCATGTTAACCTATGGGAAATAGTCCTAAACCTCTAGCTCGTTTTAAAAAATCGGCAAAATGATTATAAGTATCTTTAATTTGTATCAAAAATGAACACATTCATTTTACAAAAATATTATAATTCTTTAAATTATTTGCACGATTTAAAAAAAAAATCTGATGTGGGCAGCACATGACTTCCCTTATATAATGCAATGAATTTACTACTTTTACAGTAAAAAGAAATAGATTATTTTTATAGTAGTTATTTATATTCTTTCCAAGATATTGAATTTTCGTCAATGAGTCGTCATCTTCCATGTCGTCATCATCAATGAGTCGTCATTGATTTAGCGTCATTTTTATCCAGTTGGCGAGTTTTTCGTTAATTTAGCAACATTTAAAAAAAATCGCCAAGTTGGCGACATTCCACCAAATTTGTCGCCGAAATCTCGCCAAGCGTTATGGACGAAGAAATAAGTTATTCTTACAGCAGATAAATGACTATTGGCGTTCCAATACAAAAGTATTACTCAAAGTATCTTTTTTCATGAATGGAACGAGCTAGATCCACGAGAATGATGTCACCCAATTTATCGCATGGTATTACATATGAAAAGTGAACATGTTTCTCAATAGGAAATTTTTTTTTTATTTTGTATGACTTTTTGATAATTTTTTTGAAAAATGTGCAATATCTCGAGAACGGTTCATGTTAGAGTTCTAAAATTTATGTCAATCGTTTTCTAATGAAATATTACATAAATGTCTATTTGCGTAACTTTATTAGCGGTTTTGTTTTTTTGGCGATTTTTTCAAAATTTCTCTCGAAAATTTAGGGGGTTCTGAATATTCGATTGCGTATAAAAACAATAGGTTTCCAGTGTTTACGGATTGTGACTTTTGTACCAAATTTCGTTCGAATCGGTCCATTCGTTCGTCAGTTATCGTCTCCACAGACTCACTGACACACACACAAACAAACACACACACACACACACACACATCACTTCAAAAATGTTTGATTCGTGATCAGGGATGCTTGAAACGTGCTCTGCCGTCGAAAACTCAAATTCAAATTTTCGACCCCGTCACAATACTTTCCTTATACATTATGTATATAAGGAAAGTAAAAAAAGCGTGAACCTTCGTATTATTAGCATCTATTATCTGCAAAAAAAAAAAGAGAAAAATTTCTAAAAAAATTAAAATAAGCAAACTAAAGGTTAGGAACTATTTTCCGTAGGATAACACAGGGAAAATGAAACAGGTAACAGGAGAGAAAATATCCTCTAAAAGATTTCTAAAATCTTCGTGTTTCATAATAATAATAATAATAATAATAATAAAAACATGGGCTTTTCCTTTGTAACAGAGACATTCGGGGACTTTTTATTAAAATGTAGTCCATGTTTCGATAAAATTAATAAAGGATTATTTATAAAATTTACATCGGATTGTTGAATCAGCAGAAGGGTAAATGTTATAACCAGTTTTAAAAGAAATTTCGCCAAAGTTTAGACTTAAAATCAAAGAATTGAGTTAAAATTGTGTATTCTAGAGTTTGGGGGTCAAACATGGCTGCGCAATCGCATCTCAATAAACCAAAATGTTCATGGACCAAAAAGTCTGGACCAAAAAGAATGGACCAAAGAAAAGTCCAAAATGGATCAAAAGTCAATGGGAAAAGCCACCATGTCCCTACATAGCTATAAATAAAAAAAATTAACACTTGGATCATATTGGAATTTGCAACATTACGATAGTAAAAAACTCACCTAAAATATAATTAATTGAATATAAGTGGACGAACAGGAAAGTACTTAAACACCAAAGTGCTTGCAGTGCTCATAAGTGAAAATGAAAAGGTTAGAATAACAAACTCAGAAACAAAGTAAGATAGGCGAAAAAAGTCAATTACAAAGTTGTAGAACATTGTCTAATGAGTAGGAATCGACACCAGGATTCATTGAAACGCATATACGGAAGACAATAAATACCAGTCACATCCAATCCGCCGCTAGATGCACAACCATGCCACAATACTGTTAAACGTTGCTGAACAATTCTGGAGCTTGTATATATGCGTGCGTGTGTATATGTGTGTGTCTGTCTGTCTATCTATCCTTCTGTCTGTCTAAGCGTATATTTGTGCAATGCATGTATCCATTCTAGATCAAAAACTGTTAAGGGGACAGTGGACGTTGAAATGAGCAAAAATCGACTAAAAAAAGTTTTTTTTTTTAAATATATAACATTATTTTACACATTTAACCTTTTGCTTACGGATGGGACAGAGTGACAACCCAAACGAAGAACCTCCCAAAACGACAGGTATTTGACATACCCTATCCCAAACAGTTCGACCCCCCTTTGCAGGCATTGGCGTCCATGGAAATCGCCGACAGAAACGTTGCACCTGCTAGCAGGTGCAACGTTTCTGTGCAACGCCTTTTTGGGATGTTCTTCGTTTGGGTTGGACGCTGTCCCATCCGTAAGCAAAAGGTTAAATGCATTTTTTTCGAAACGGAATTTTCAAAGGTTTTACATTTTTGAAATGCTCCATGCGTCTTAACTTTTGTTTGAGATGCATGCAATTTGGCAAGAAGACACCTTTCAAACTTTTTAATGAAACTGGGTATGCATTTTATAATTGGACTTTGCTAAGGTAATTAAAAGTGAATAAAAGAACCTAATTAAATGATGAAAATTAAGTTCTAATGCAGAAAAATATTTTTAAAAAATTAACTCTCCAAGGGATTTAAAAATAAATACCCAAATTTATTCATAATGTGTTTTCGAGTGATTATAACGTAAAATGAATCAAAAATGTGAACAAATGACACGCAAGGAGCATTTTCAAATTTTTGTTAAAAAAAATTTGATTTAAAAAAAATACAAAATTATAACAAAATTGAAAAAAAATTAATGGTATTTTATATAGTAATGTTAGGAGGAATATTTATACAAATTTTCATGTTTCTAAATCAATCAATAAATAAAAAAAAATTCAACGTCCACCATCCCCTTACACAAAATTTCACAAAACCCTAGTGCTCTATAACCCCTACCCTAATACTCATTAGATTTTGGAACGATTCGGAAAAATTGAACCTGTTTTTTTTTTTTTTTTTTTAGAGTTGGTCCCTAAAAAATCGTCAAAATCTGTAATACAAAATTAAATATTCTTAAATGTATTGTTTAAATGGTTGTTTTGTATTTTTTGACTGCAAAAAGAATAAGATCAACCCCATTTCTTTAAGACTAATCGTTCTCGAGATATTTATTTTTTTTTTATAATTTTGCAGCATGGTGACGTTTTATAATGCGATAGATCACCTGATGAAAACAAAAACATGTTTTAAAACTGTCTATATAATTGAATTTAGTTTTTAATAAATATATGTGCCATTATGTGCATCAAAATTCAGTTCAATGGATTATGAAAGAAGAAGAAAAAATGAATTTGAGCTCGTAGGGAAAAATCATATGCTACAGATTTTTAATGTGAGTTTTATGCATAATTTCAGAAGTCAGCAGTTTTTATCGGTTATCAACATTATATCAGTTTTCAGGGCACTTTTCATTCAACGATCTTTATATACGTATTCAATGTTATCCTTTTGTTGTATTTTAAAATACTATCTCGTAAAAGCAATCACCATTCATGAATATCAATTTTTGTAGCGAGGCTTTGACAGATTGTAGAACTTTAGAGTCGAGCCCTTGCTAACAGTGTGTGAATGAACGAAAAAAAAATGAATTTATTGAATATATGTTGCACTTGCGTGCACACTTTGACTGTTTCAAGACCTGCTGGTTAGGAACTCATTGGGGTGCGGAATAGTTGGAAAATCGCAGAGCTTCCGAAAAATCGGTCAAAATTTCGTACTGGAACACCGGTCAGCAAAATATTGGAGTCATGTAGCTTACGATTTAATTTTACAGAATCGATTTACATACCAATCCGCGGCACATGATAAACCTGATATATAATCTCTATAAGACCAAGTAGTTGCAAACTAATTCAGTCCTTTTTTATGTTATTTTATTTTATTTATTTATTGCGAATTAATTTTTAAAGCGCAATGTAAAAAAAAAGTTGCTGTTGAAAATATTGCTCTAGGTATAGTGGAAAATGCAAAATATATTTACAAAAGCACTTATCCCACATATAAAAAGACATAATTTATCAGAAGATATAATGAGATTTATTGGATTTAACGGAAAATATAAATAAGTAATTGTCAAATTGATCTTCTAATTACGTTTTTTAAAAGGAATGATCGTGAGAGAAGACGTAAAAAATACAAATGCAGAAAGACTTCAAAATGCATCTTTCTTTTACTGCAATAAATACAATTAATCTTTCACTTACTTTTACAAATAAAAATGTTTACTTACCCCTTAAAAATCCAACAGTACCACAACTGAACAACAAACGATATTCACAGAACGCCGGTACACAAATCCTCGCACATTCCTTGGGAATCCAAAAACAATACCGTTGCAAATATTTTGCTCTCGTCTGTTTCAGTATATAGCCGGAACGATCTCAGGTGAATGAAGCACGTGCAAGCAACGGTTTTCGAACGTAGAATGAAGGCGAGCCGAGAAATGGTGCTTCTCGAAGCGAAACTAGGATGGACGGCCGTCGTGTGCAAGAGCATGCCCTCAGCAGTACCGGTTTGGAGTCAAAGTATGGTTCGGCGGCCACTTTGAAACGATGTTTGTAATGCGCTCCATTGGATAGTATGGCAGATTAAACTAAAAAGTTTTATTGTTTTTAAATGTTTAACGTAACGTGAATTTACCAGAACAAAGATTCAAATCCTAGATTGTTATGTTTGAATTTCCGGAACAGGCGTTTCAATCCTGGATTCTCGAAAACAAATCAATTATTATTTCTTTTAGGGTATTTTAACGTCTCTCTGTTACACTATATGAACATTGTCGGGACCTATTTAGAATATCTATGGAAGGGAAAACACTATGTTGCAAAGAGAACAAAAAGTAGAACGCATTGTTAAAATAGAGCGAAAGTCGCGAAATTCAGTTTGCTTTTCGGCTAAACAGGGGAGTCCACTTTTAGCAATCTCGGATGTAGCAAAGCATAGGCTATTACAAATTTTTGTTTGTCACCTTAGATCTGCTATACTTTTATGATGTTAAACGTATTGCTTATAGCTACTATTGTGTATCTGTACATCGGATATTACGAAGTTTCTAGTGTGGGAGAGGTACAGTAAAATATATTTTTATGGAACTTCTTGGAGTAAAAGCAAAATTCTAGAAGCAGCAATTAATTTAATAATAAAGTGTCATTCCCAGATACGCCGAGCATAAACATTTTCCTAAACACATCCCCAGATGCATTGAAATAGACTAAACACATGAAAATTTCCCTGAGAATCTTTAGATGGTATCTGACGTGATGGTCATCCGCAAAGAAAATCTGCTGGAAACATGCTGGCATTTTAGGAGAAATTCAATAATCCTTCATTTCTGATCCTATGCATGTAGATAATTCAATGCTGAAAGAGGAGGAAGTAGTTTTACTGGAGATCTTACTTTTAACGATTATGTTGCAAGCGATGTTTCTGTTGAAACAGAAGCACAAGAGACTGACAATGACATTATTGCTGCAGTTGCTGATAATACGCCTGATGAATCCGAATAGGAAGAAACCGAAACTGATTTAAAGAAAGAGAGAGTATAACATAAGAAATTGCTGTAGACAGCCTCCAGAATTTGCATGACTATTTCGAAGCCCATAACGGCAGTGACAATTTAGAAGCAATAGAAAAAGTACTAACGTGTTGTAAATTTAAATGCTCAAAAGAAAGTTAAAGATTTTATTTCAACGTAAATAAAGGAGCAATACATTTTAAGCTTACTATAACGATTTTTTGTTTCACTATATGCAGGAGCATAAATTATTCTTATTGTTTTCCTCATGCCTAAACTTCTTATCAGTTACTGCGAACATCGATAATAACTAAAATTTTTTCTGTCCCTTACAACTTTTCTATATGCGAGCTCCACTGTATTTGCAGATGATTAAAATACGCTCTTATCATGCGTCCGGGTATTTTCGGGGCATATGAAAAGAACGTATACTGGGGCCCAAATAAGGAGCGCCTTGCATACGGACGGAAAAATCTTATTGGTTTCGCCGTTTAGTTGCATTACGTTAAAAAGTCTGAAGATGTCTCTACAGTGCATCCGTCGGAAGTATGAGCAACTGGATGAGTTTGAAAGAGGTTGCGTTATAGGTTTAAGACAAGTCAGATGGTTATGCAATCGTGTTAGCTACCATCTTAACCTTAGCTATATTGCAATAAGACAGATAAAAGCAATATACAGAAGTGGATTCCCGGCCACACAGAAAGCTACCATTAGCCTATGGGTTGGTCGTGTGGTCTGGGCTTTCTACAGAAGTGGATTCAGGCGGACACATATAACCTCTACGAGGGATCTGATCATTCCAGGGAAACACATGCATGAGATGATCGTGTGATCACAAGAGCAACCTAATGGCATCGTTGATCTTCATTCAATTCAATGATACATAAGTTTTTCTAAACATCATGTTCAATCAGAACATATCATTCCGTGATCATTTTCAAAGGCAGAAGGTTATTCCTCGCGCAGCTTAAAATTACTACCACTAACAAACCAACATAGTCAGCACCATCTGAAGTGATGTCCAGTCCAGGAATCCAGGACTGCATCCAATTGTAGTATTTAGCGACAATTCCGTTCTTCTCTTGTCGTAGAAGATCATCGTATTCGTGTATGGAGGAGACTAGCAAATTCAGTCCTACAATACAGTCTCTTACTTTTTTTAATGATTAAGTTCAGCTGCACGAGACTATAAAGACCAGGCTCATTCTTATTGAACTCGCCTATAGGTGGAGTTGACAGCATCCCTCTATACTCCAATTACAGATTACAGCTTTAGCAACCTGATCTCAATTTTTAAGAAATTTGAAGTCGGTTGCGTGGCAGGACTAAATTTGTCGGTATCCATAGAGGTTCGTAGCGTTATTGAACATAGCAAGAGTTTTATGACCACATCCAGCTATTGGCCATTCTATGCTGACAAGCGCCTAGACAGCACGAAACCTGTTCATGGACGTTGTTATGCGCAATGGAAACACGATCCTGACTTTGGGAAAGCCCCTAGAAACGGGTTCTGTGAGTTTAAATATCGTATGTATGTTCTTATAAAAATTTATCAAACATGCATAGCACTTGGATATATGTATCGTTCATGATTGTAGTGTGAACACTCCGTTAAAGAGAAAATTGGTATGACCCTCCTTAATATTTCTTATTTAAACATTTTTCATACGCTTATTCTAAAAAATTAAGAAAAGGACCGCCGGTGACAAGGATATTTACGTGGGCGAGATAGTCCAGTGGTTAAGGCACGGGAATTGCATTTGGAGGATCCAAGTTCGATTCCCGACTCTACCCAAACTATCTTCGTGTTTACGCGGAGTATAGGCACATTAAGTCTGGGGGTCGAAAGTCCTTCCGAGAGGTTTGTGGCAGGGAAAAGAGGGGTATAGTCTCTGTGGATGATGCCCCCCCCCCTGGGTTTCGGTCAAAATTGCACGGCACTGTTCCAGACCTCAAGAAATAGATACCTTAGAGGCTTAGACTTTCGAGTAGGTCGCACGATCTGGATCGAAAGAAAGAAAGGGGTTCTGCGTGAGTAATGGTTGGTAAAATGAAACTCCAATAAAGTTCAATTGGTTTATTCACTATTTTCAGTCCCGAATGCTTTGTTTTCACGCGACAGATAATATGGGTCTATGATAACTAAAGAAAGACACATATAATTAAAACAGCTTTATCTTTAGTTACAAATCTCAAGTTTGTGCAAATTTTACAGGATATGATAGAAGTTATACCCACTATACTTCGAAAACTAAGAACCATATCCAAACTACAATTATATATCCTTGTAAGGGTTTTTAAAGGGATACAAATTATTTAATTACTATTTATAGTTAGCATTTATCATTTTCGACTTGACAAGACGAATTGCGCCCCCGTTTCTGACAAAACAAATATAAATTGTTTGCATTTTTATATATTATAGGTTTGGCGATATTGCAGCCCCCGAAGTGGACTGTTCATTCTCCACCCTCTACTATTAGATTGACGTGCAATTGAAAATCTGACAGACCACCTCCTGCTATATCTACCTCAGGTTAGATAGACTCCTGCTGTTATTTTTATCCTACAGGGCAGCCCGATTTGAAATCGGCGCTCAATATACTAGAGTTCACTAAATCCGTGTTAGTCGAACTAGATCATTTTCAGACCACCGACATTATTGCAATAACATTTAGCGTTGATTTTTTTCGGGCGCCACTGTAAAAAACCCTTCTGCCTCAACCAGGAATCGAACCATGGATCTTTCTACTAGACAACCGACAGTCTACCGTTGAGAAAGCGTGACAGCCCAGTGGTTGGCGCGCCGGAATTGCAGTCGGTCGGCTCGGGTTTCTATTCCCACCACTGCCAAAACTGCCGCCGTGTTCATGCGGAGTACGACCACGTTAAACATGTGGGTCCGTAAGTCCTTCCGAGAGGTTGATGGTAGGGGAAGGAGGGTACGGTTCCTGTGGATACCCCCCCCCCACTGGGTTCCGGTCTAAATTGGGTGGCACTTCCCGGCCGTCCAAACAGACACCTTATACTCTGGTAGGTCGGACGGTCTGGGTCGAAGAAGAGGAAGTCTACCGTTGAGCTACTGGGACGGAATTTCAAGCTCTTATCGTCAAAGTGGACTGTGCAATATAAGCGTCCATAGTGTTTATATTTATTTGCTACTCTCCGATTTCTGCCAGATACCCCAACCAGGTCAAAAGTTTAACAATGAGAACTAACTGTTCATGATGTCAGCCATTTAAAATGAAGAACAGTAGCAGGCTAATTAATGTGAGATGTTTATTTATTATAATTTACATTCACAATAAGCATCGACAAATCTTGGTTTTCTAACAATACATTGTAATGAAAAGACATGAATGGCAATGAACTTTTGTTTGCAAGTTTTCGAAAGAAAAAGTTCGCATATGTTTTAAATTTTAAAATAAAATTGAACTACACTCATTGTCATAAAAATTGGCGCACCAAAAAGTAATTGTGGGATCGTAATGAAACTTGGCATAAAGGTACGTGTCAGGCAGATATGCAATTAATTAGAAATATAGCGTGATTGCGCATTGCGTAATGCCACCAGAGGACGTTGAACTTCGTTCTTCCTAGCGCAGAAAAAAGTTACGCAGATGATTTTTACTTGTACTTGATATGTTGCAGAGGGACGCTTTTTCATTAGGGATGCCGCTTTTCATTAGGGATGCCACATTTTCATTAGGGATGCCTTTTTCATTAGGGAAAAATCATCAGGATGATGGAAGCTGGGTGGTCAGCTCGGCCAGTAGTCGGCCATCTAGGCCGTTCTGACTTTATTGTGAGGAGGTGTTGGGACCAGTGGACGAGAGAAAGGTCGCATACACGGCGGCCAGGCTCAGGATGCCCTCAGCAGACCAATAGCCGAGAAGACTGTCATATCACCCGACACGCATGCACAGCGCAAACTGCACCATTGTCTGCCATGCGGACGCAGGCAGCACCTTCACTACGGGCCTCTGTGTCTGTCCATATCATCGCGAGGCGCCTGGATGAAGGACATTTAGTATCGCGGCGCCCATTACGTGTGCTGCCAAATACACCCACCCACAGTCGCCCCGTTTGGAGTAGTGTCGCGCTCGACGAGATAGGGCCGCAATCAAATGGAACCAGGTCTTCTTCAGCGACTAATCGAGATTTAATGTGGGCAGTGATGACAAGCGTGTACGTGTGTGGAGGCTCCGCGGTGAACGCCTCAATCCTGCCTTCGTTTTACAGCGGCACGCCGCTCCCCCAGCTGGTGTGACGCATCGTGTAAAGGTGCCATCGCATACGACAATCGGTCATCTCTAATATTGATCCACGGAACCATGACAGCCCAGCGGTACGTTCGTGATATCCTTCAGCCACATGTGTTGCCACTCATGGCAGGGCTCCCAGGATGCATTTTTCAACAGAACAATGCTCGGCCACACACAGCAAGGGTGTCACAGGAATGCCTACGCATCATGACCGCCCTGCACTGGCTTGCCCGATCTCCAGATTTGTCACTGATCGAGCATGGCTGGGATCACTTGGGACGGCAAGTTGGACAGTCTACGAGTTTGGTCAAACTAGAGGCGCGCTTACAACAACTGTTGAATGAGATGACGCAGGACATCATACGGGATCTGTATGCCTCAATGCCCGCCCGTATCGCATCGTGTATAAAGGTGGCCCAACAGGGTACTAGAACTTCCTTTCATTTGTAGTTTTCTCTGTAATAAATGATCCTTTTGCTTTGATTTTGTATCACTTACGTATATCAACGTTTCACTCACATTATAAAATTTCGTTCGATTCTGACAATTCTTTCTTGGTACGCAAATTTTTATGGCTATGAGTGTATTTTATTTTATTATGTCGATGTGAGTTTTAGCAATGTGAAGAAAGAAATAAAGATTGTGTGAGGATTTATCTCGTTTGTGAGAATAATATTTTCCTAATTGGAATGAAGGTTTGAAGTCGGGTGGGATAGCAATGATATTAGAGCACGGGATTGCACTCGGAGGACAAGAGTTCGGTTGGGCGCGATTTGCTGTTGTCTGCATACTTTATTCGACACTAACTCCTGTAAAATTTAACCATTTTCTTTCTCTTTTTTTTTAATTTGGATATGTTGCGCAAATTAATGTTTTATTGTTCAAGTTCATTACAGAACGTAGTCGGATAAAACCTGGTCTTATTGATATATATTGTTTGTCTCGAGCTGCTGCAGAACCGTATATTTTGGATACGGGGAGCAAATAATTTTTTTACAAACTGGGTAGTTCATTTTATGGTCGGATAAAATGTTCGTATCCTCCCCCCCCCCTTCAACACTGCAAAGCTTCCCATACAAACTGTGGGATCCCTAAAAACAATTATCAAGGCCCCCTCCATATTTGATTTTCCCTTCCTTAAGGATCTTTCATTTAGATATATTAAAAAAAAAAAAGAAAGATCAATCATGCATAAAGCATTGATTATGAAATACTTTCCAACTGCAATGCAATTTTATCTAAACATCTCTAAAATGCGATACAGTCAGCGGTGATATTTTTAAAATTATCACAATACTACAATAATTTATTACATTTGAAAACATAAAACTTGAGAAAATTACTGAAATTAAAACTGAAGAAAATTAATTTTATTCAAATGACGTCATTGAAATAAAGTATAAAGCGCCTGGCTCTCTATGTAAAAGCTGTAAATACCTCTATTTCATTCATACACTTTTATTCCATTCCTTTCATTCATCCCAATACTAAAATAATTTATTTTATTTAAAAACTTAAAACCATGGAGGTATAAGTAATTTAACTCTATGCTCAAAACTTCATCGAAAAAGTCTGCTATGAAATCGTCTGTTCTCTATGTAAAATCAATAAATGTTTCATTCATATCAGCTATATTGCACACTCCAGAGCTAAGTAATTTTGCGTTAAAGAAATTCAGCAATTCTTATACAACTCGTCCTACATCTTTATGTGTTTACATTATCCATAAGTGAAAATTAGGCTTCGTTGTAGAAATAATCAAAGTGTGATGATCATTTAAACTCAAATATATTGTAATTGCGTTGTTTCAGAATGTAGAAGCACAGAAATTAAGCAAAAATAAAGCGGTTTTAGGACGCATCCAACACTAAATATAAATTAAAATGAACTTTAAAAATCACGATTTTGACACAAGATGGATACCATATTTTATTTTAAAGTGGATCACGTGATCTCTTTATATAATATGGATGTAATTATTATTTTAATTTTTATTTAAAAACTACCGAATATATTTTGCTGAAATTTTTTTCATAATTCTATGGGATAATTTGAATATTTCCTAAAACTTTCGAAGCAATTTGTGAATTTTAAATTCGCGTAAAAAATGTTTGAAAAATTAAGTCCCATAGGGTTCAATGTATTTCATTTTTTCAACCCGGGTTCAATCGAAAACTAATTGGATGATATTATTCATTTATATTGCCATAGTTCCCACAGACCGTCTGAACAACATATTGAAATGTCATTTTGATAAAGTAATTTTTACGGCAGTTATCGTGCGAACGGATAGACAGATAGACAGACAGACAGAATGATCAAAGTCATAAACACTTTTCAACTATGTTGTATAGTGTCAAAAATTGGGTCGCCATGTCCCTTTTGGTACCCGGTCGTCTCCTCCGATCGCCACCACCACCAACACGACCACCACTACCACCACCACCATCTAGTAGAGTTCGTCCCCCTTATGGTTGCCCTGAACACCGCTATACATTAACCTACGATAACTGGACATAAAACCAATAATATTAATGGAATTTTAGGTGCAGTTTTGAAACTGGTCGGATTAAAATTGTGCCAGATTTGAGGCAAAAGCCGCTACGCAGATGTCTTGAAATAATCCTTTAAATATGCAACTAATTTTTTATGTTTGCAGATGTGATATTGTTTGATTATTGTTTGATATTGTTATGTATTGATTGTGTCATTGTTTAAAATTCAAAAGGACACAGTGACTAATTTCATTTTGAGGGCTAAATTGATTCGCTTTGATAAGTCTACTTTATTCGACTCTAACTCGTCTTAAACACAAACTATACTTTTTTCTGAAATTTTCAAATTGCGTGTAGATCAAAACTCGCACTATAGACAACTTTTAGAAAAATTGTGAAAGTGAATTGGGCCAGCAAATTTTGAATTATTTCTACCATAACTCTACGTACATGCTGCGTAAGAAAATTTTGTTTTACAGTTCCGTAAAAAATGTTTCTTGTCAAATGAAATTGAAATATTTCTGGCTTCATTTTAAGTCGTATGAACACTTAATACTTTACACAGTAAACTCTGTAAAACATTTCCTCGATTGTGAAGGATTAATAAATTTCTTTATTATAAAGGAAACGTTCATGTTTCCTCCTAAGAGACACAACGTTTTTCGATTTAATAATTTTTCATAACACGGGATAATCTATATTTTTAAAAATATGCATCTATATGTTCTCTAAGATACGTAAATATAATTGCCCTGTAGGAAGCAGCACGCATTTATGATACATAATTAACAAGAAATACTTCTTCTGTTGGTTCTACTACCCTACTGCTAGCCATACTGCTGTTTTATGTATACTTAGCCTATTTTATTAGGTTGTTAAGTCTAAACTGTTCTCTGTTAAGTATGTTGTTAAGTCAAAACAGGACAATTATCACTCAACCTTTATTCTTGGAGGGGTTAATAAAACTAAATATACTACAGAAATATGAAATGATTTTGTTCAAAGAACCATGTCCATATATAAAGACAGCCCATGTTCACAGACCATTATTCTTAAACCTCTGATGAAACTCCCTAAAGTGAAACTAAAATTTTCATTCAAAACTGATAACCTAACCCTCAAAATACTTATACTATTCTTCAATCCTCACAACTTCCTTAAAAATTCATTATCAGGCAGCTAATTTTGGGTCACCAACCTCTAATAATTCTGTTCAATGTTCCTAAGCTATTTAAAAAACTGATACTATCAAATATCTTGAACACAGTGAATAATTCTCACTAACTGAAGAAATTAAAATTATCAAAATCTTTATAAAAAAAGAAAGTGAACTTAAACTGGATTATCCTTGTTCCAAAAAGCAAAGCTTTCTCTGTTCTTAAAGATAATAAAATTTTCTTTGGCTTCAATTACTTTTCTATTAAAAAATTCATATCTCTAAAAATTTGATAAAAGATTTAAATTAATTAATTACATTTAAATTAATCAAATCTAAAAATTTGTCAAAAGGATTCGGTTACATTTTTTTTTGCCTGTCTTTTCAACTACAGTTATTATGAAAAATGCTTTGAAATTACTAAAACTAGAGATTGTTTCTCATCTATCCTTTCGTACATCAACTGTAAATTTGCTAATAATAGAAGATATAGTTGTGATTGTCATCATTCTTAATTTGATAAAAAAAAAACATTGTTCATTTCAAAAAGAAATATTAAGGATTAAAGAATTTCAAACAAGCTCTTGAAATTTCTTATTATATTAGTTCTGATAATACGTATGCTGGAATGTAAATAACTATTACTATATCTTTTTTTATTTAAATTTTATTAAATCATTACATTTACTATAAATTAACTGTACTTGTGACTAGTAGTGGATTTTCAGAAAATTGAGTGCAATGTACATCTGTATAACTATGAAAGCAAAAGATTTGTTTTGTAGTAGGTTGATTTTGATAAGATTTAACTGTAGTAGGTAATTTTTGATTAGATAGTAGGTTAATTATTTGCATTAAACTTGTAAATAACTTTCTTAAAGATAATGAATTCGTTTAATATGGTTTATTGCTTGGTATTTTCAATACACATCTTCTTATTCCTGTTCATTAAGCAAAATATGGGCAAAAATATATTCTTCTGTTATAACCTTCGAAATCATCAAATAAATCTCCCTGCCGTCTAATTGCTACTCTAAACTTTTGGGTGAGTCGGGTGGTCTGGGTAGTGCAATGCAGGGTTTCAAAAGTAAACATTATCCCATCGTGGATTCGAATTCATGGTAAGGGTGGGAAGCCTTGTAAATGTTTACATGATTGTAATATGCTAGTTCGAAATATAATCTAAACTACAGCTCTAGGAGCTTCCAAAATAACCTTCGTGTGCATAAAAAGAAACGTAATAAAGCAAAATAATTCAATCTGAAGAGCTGCAAATCTTCACGAATTTAAATTATTTACTTAATTTAGTAAATTATTTACTTAACAAAAAATCTGTTCATTCCATGTTGTGAAGTCAAGGCATCATTTGAAGCACCTCGTCCTGACTCCTGCCTTGCGATTTACAGGACTTCACGCTTTTCAAACTTTAAAAAGTACTTTTATTAATATTGAACGAGTAATGAACATTTTGTGAAAATTATTTTCGTATTTATCATAAAAATCATCTTAATCAGTTATAAATTACTTTATACGTGTAAGTGTTATAATAACAATAAAATGCTTTTATTTTTAACACAATATGTTTTTAGGAAAAAATTGTTTTGTTCTGAGCGTCGCAAATACCCCAGCTCGTTCTGAACTCCTATGCTTTTTGGGCTCTTGAGCGTCGCTTTACCGCACTTAAAACTAGTTAAGCCACTCGCCATTACTAGGTTTTTGAAACACGATTTGGAGACAAGTTCTCAAATCAAGGTTTCATTTTGAGACACCAATTTCAGGACATTTGAGAACACAAAGTTGAGGAGATTTGGGGCCACAAATTTGGGGACATTTATTTTAGCTATAAACTCATATTTTCACCTACCATAATACATTTTATAAAATCTTGCTTTAATATATAATTTAATATAAACAAAATTAAGTATTTTTCAAATATTTCTAAATTGGAAAAAGCAGAAATTATCATATAATTTTACACTCGCCATCGTCAACAGAAAGTAAATAATCAAAACACAGTTTGCAGCCAAACCTTACTAAATAAGGCTAAACAGAGAAGATCAAATTACAGAATAAATTTGGACTATACTAATATGGACCAATACTATAACTATAATGAATTATCAATGTAACACTATTAAATGATATACTAAATTTTCAATTGCAAACAAGATTTCAGGACAACAGATTTCGAATTTAAAAAACAAACAAAGAAATGTGTATTTTATAGATTATGGATAAGTATTAATTATATCTTGATATGACATATATATACACCAATCATTTACAACAAGAAATGAACATAAATAGTAAATGAATATTTTTCCCGATGTCCAAATTAATGCAAATTCAATGTATTTAGTGATTTTTATAATTTGCATTTTTCAGAAGCATGAAGAAGTTGAATCCGAAATTTAGGGACATTTGGAGAAATTCGTTTAACTTGTGGAGGACATTTTATGTCCTCAAACAGTTTTATATTTTTGGTGGACAAGAGGTGAAATTCGGGACTGTGCAGAGTCCATTTTGGCGATTAAAACTTACAATGCAGTTCTAATAGCTCAACAGTAGAGCATCGGCTGGCCAGTACGAAGATCCGTGATTCGATTCCCGGTAGGGGCAGCAAGTTCTGTATAACTGTCCCCACGATTCTAGAACATCTACTCATCTTACCTAATCAACCATTTTGTCCGTTTATCGGTAAATCCGGCCCTGTTCTCGATTTACAAAACTTCGATTTCCTATAAACCGTTTATTTCCCACAAACGAAGAACTTAACCCAATCTAACAAACCAACATTCATTCTATCACTGTAACCGAATAAACTTTTCCGTCAAATTGTATAAAACAATTTCTAGCTTCGGGCCATTCCGGCCTATTTAGGAAGGCACCCGTTTCGGCGGAGGAGTCTTTCAGAAGAGAAAAATAAAATATGTTCTGTTTGGAGGCCGCGGCTGGGGAAAAGGCCGAAGAAGACTCCCAAAAATGCGATTTACCTGCAGTATTTGGGTTGACGCAGTCACGACGGTGGAACTCCGAGCTTTCAACTGTTTCGGGCTTGAGCCGTACGAGGTTCTGGTTGTGCAGTAGAGAAATTCTTAACATGTCCAAGATGCAAGCATTTCGTAATGGACAGTGTCTCTTTTAGTACTCATACATGGAAATTGCTTTAAGAAATTTGAATCGTCTGCATAAACATAGTCAGCATTTCGAAAGGGGCTCATGATCGAATAAGTACCTATGCATAAGTATGGGAGAGGGAGGTTAAAATACTGATTTCGTTTTCAAATACGAGTCCTGTGGAGAACTAATGTAATTATTCTACCAATGGTGGTGGTGTGTGTGTGTGTGTGTGTGTGTGTGTGGGGGGGGGGGGTGATCTTTAACAGATCCGGATGCGGCCGGCGGGATCTTTGGAGATTTTCCGGTGGGTTGGGCTGGTTGAATTTAAGTTTTCCACTATCGATATCTACGATAGGCCGAAGTTAAAAGTTCTAAACCTCCGGATGAGCCGTGTGGATTCTGGGTGGCGGTAAGAGTTGTTCATGTCCTTTCTCCTGGGCCGATCTCGGACCTCGTATCTGAACCTAACAACCTCCAACCCCGTGCCCCCCTGTCTATATCTATGCCCTCGCGTATAACTCTTCCATGCAAAAATGGACCTCGCAAAAAAACTTTATAAACACCGTTAAAATCTTATAATAATTCTCGTTTTTGAAAGCAAAATAGCTATAATCGAATTTGGATTGATGTAAAGATGTAGTAACAAAGTACTAAATTTAACTTTTAATACCGGCACTCTATATAGGAAGCACTCGTTAACAAATCGTTGCTTATTCATTTAAAGATCTTTTAAGAATGGAAGAAAACTCTGTTCTCTCATATACAAAATTACCAAAGTTATCTGACTTAAAACACTTTGACCCGATAAAAAAAAAGGCACAGGTTTATTCGTTAAAAAATAAAATTTCGTTAGATAAAATTTCCATTCGAAAACTCTCATGTGTACCACGTATTCAGAGTTTCTTTCAGATATACAACCAGGGGGAGAGGGGCTCTCTCCCCCCCCCCCCGAGACATTTTATGTTAACCTAATTTCTACTTATGTGACAGCATTTAGATATATTTATATAGGGTAAATAGAAAACTTACACCCCCCCAAAAAAGTTTTATTCGCCCCCCCCTCCGTACAAAATGCACTGAAACACCCCCATACAGCACACATGGCCCCAGCTATGTTCTCTAGACGTCGCAATGATCCATTCACGTTTTGTCACATTCGGGACGTTTATGGGCTGTCGCGGTATAATCCCAATGGGACGTGGACTTTTTTCGTGCTGTTGTGATGTCGCACGTTTGTCGCTTTGCAACATTGCAGGGCTGTTTCAGTGAGATGTCGATGCGATATTACATATAATAATACTGGGCTGTTTTTTCGTTCTTTTTTGCAATTATTTCTCGTTTCTCGTAGATTATGATTAAAATTCTCCACCAAAGGTCAAAAAATAGTTGCTTTGGATCCCATTAGTTTATAGAGAGCCCTCTCATGTTTATATCACTACATATATTTTGTAGTTCATATTATTAAAATTAAAATTAGCGGAATTACATTTAAATTCACCAAATAAACATTCCCAGTAAAACATAGTCTATTTATAATCAAAATATGGAATTGTTGTTCTTTTAAAGTGTAACACCAAATATGTTTCACTTCAGTTCAGACAAAAAATCACGATAAATCTGAATCTATTTTGCATTCTATTTCGTTCACTATTAGAATTTTTAAAATTAATCAGTTATAATCCTCTAAACGTCTATCATTTTCTCATGTAATCGAAACAATAACGTAGACAGGATGTCATTACATATTCGCATTTAATTTTTATTCTATCAATCGCTATTAGTATTTTTAAGAGTAAAATCGTCAATTATAGACTACTAAATTTGAATTATTTTCTCAGGTCACCGAAATAATAACGTGAAATGGATCTCGAAAAGGTGGGGGGGGGGGGGGGGATGACCAAAAGAGGGATTGTATGGAGAGCTTATTGTGAGACAATGGAGGAGTTATGGCCATGCTCCCCCTCCTCAACATGCTTTCAACTACGCCACTGCATTCCAACCTTTTAAAGATATTCACAAAGACAAGTTTCTTCTTTCAAAAATAAAAGAAACATGCATGCGACATCCCAAAACAATTACAATACTGTACCTATCTTTAGCAGAAGTTTCATACACAGTCCTCAATCATTCTTAGAAAACTTTAATTAATGGTATTTCGGATTTTTATCGAACTATGTTTAACTAATTTGGCTACGTAAGATATTTTTCTAATTGAAATTTTTTTTTCTAGGATTCCGTATGAAAATTTGCATTTTGTCTTTTTTTTACAGAAAGTGTAACATGATCCATCTTTAGTAAGATGATAGTGTACTTTAATTAAAGTATTTCTCAAACTAGTACCATTAATCTATAACCAATCTTTTAAGATATATTTAATCGGGCTCATTTTAACCCAGGTAGCACAAATACGTAATTCTTACGTATCAAGCAATACGTAATCTTTACGTGTCAGGCCATACGTAATTATTACGCAAAAATGGTACGTTAGAATACGGTATACCAACCGTTATAAAAAAGGTTATTATTACGTATCCTTATACATTATTATTACGTATCCTTATACGTTAATATTACGTATATTCACATACGTTATTATTACGTATATGCACATACGTGTTTATTACGTATCCATATACGTTATTATTACGTATATCCACATACGTTATTATTACGTATACCCACATACATTATTATTACGTATCTACATACGTGTATATTACGTATCCACATACGTTATTATTATGTATATCCACATGTGTTATTATTACGTATCCAGATACATGTTAATTACGTATCACATACGTGTATATTACGTATATCCACATACGTTATTATTACGTATCCAGATACATGTTTATTACATATCATATACGTGTATATTACGTATATTCACATACGTGTTTCTTACGTATATCCACATACATGTTTATAACGTGTTCCCATATGTATTTATGCGTTCCCATACGCATTTATAATGTATTCCCATACATATTTATATTGTGTTTCTACATGTATTTATTACATGTTTATATTGTGTTTCTACACGTATTTATTACGTGTTTATATTGTGTTTCTACACGTATTTATTACGTGTTTATATACATATTTATCACACATTGGACAACTCTACAGAATAGTGCATGTTGCAGACATGATATTTACAAAGTTTTATGCAGATTGTGTTGATTTCAATAATGTACTTGAATTTATAAATTTGAAATCAACACAATCTGAAACAGTATCTTTAAAATTTAAAATACATTCATCTAAATCATATTTTTACAAAGATACGATATATCAAATGTGTCATATATGCAAAATTCACAATACTATAGAATCACTCTGTTCATATGTAATAAAATTTTTATTTTAATTTATATTATATATTGTTAATACAATAATTTTAATGCAAAAATGTTTTTTTCCTTTATTTTCAGTTTATATTTAAATATATTTTTAATTCTAATTATTTCTAAATATTGCAAAAATTATAATCTACTACATTATGAAATATAATTTTAAATCTAAAAGATAAGCTATTTTAAATTGAAAATAACTTAAAAATACAGAATAAAATTTTGGGATATATTAAAACACATAATACTTAAAACATTTTTGCAATTTTTAAAGAGTTAATTTTTTAAAAGTAAACTTCAATACTAAAAATATATAAAAAAAAACAATATTAATAATATTGTAATTAAGTTTATAGGCTATTTTAAATTACAATTGTAGGCTATTTTAAATTTTAATTTAGCATGCTAAAACTACACATCTCTGATCAATGGTGGTATCATGCAACTGTGATGATTTTTAAGAGTGAAAACAGTGAGTAAGGGCACAGAGCCCAAGTAGAACATGTTTCTAGATACACAGAACACAAACTGTTTCACAATTATTTCTAAAAATTGAAAAAATTATAATCTACTACATTATGAAATATAATATTGTGTTTAATGTTTTTAAAAAAATTCCCAGAATTGTGTTTTTATTTCTTGTACGTATCATGTTTATTTTCTTTTAAGTATAAGGCTTTTTTAACTTCTTCCAGGTATTTTTTTTTATTTTCTTAAAAGTATCAAATTATTTTAATTTAGTATTGTGTTTTTTAACATTTCACCCCAGTATCAACTTTTTTTTAAAATTTGTCCTAAGTAGCATATTATTTTAAAATTTCTTCCTAGTATATATTTTTTTTTAATTCTTCCAAATCATGTATTTAAAAAAATTATACCGAAATATCGTTTTTTAAATGCTTATAAATGAGACTTACTATTTAACCTAGAGAGCTTAAATTAGTGTTATTTTCTTTTGCTTTTAATGAGTCTTAATTTGATATATAACATGACTATGCTATTTCAAATTTGAATTTTTTGAAAAGCTTCAAATTTTTTTTTTTAAATCTCAAAAACACCCCTTTTAATTTTTTTGAAAAAAAAATATATGCTTTATGGACTACTTGTATGCCAAGTTTCATAATGGGAAGCCAATGGGTTCCTATGAAAATTATTTTTTTTTTGTATTAAACTATAAGTGAAATTAGCTAAATTACAAAAAATTTAATTTCCATAGGAACCCCTTAACGACCGACTATGAAATTTGGCACACAAATAGTCCCTTAATGTCTTTAATCACTGTACCAAAAATGATCGATTTCTGAGGTATCAAGGTTCAAACCATTAATTGATTTGACACGGAATAACATATACTTAGTACATAACTCATTAACCAGTTGTTTCAAACATTCAGCCCACATATGTTCTTTTCAATTTTAACAATTTGCTACACACTTAATATTTCACATATGTCACTCAAAATTTAATTTTGTATTTACAATCAGTTACAAAACGTTACTTTTCAAGAACTTTTAAAATAAGTACTTCTCCAAACAAGTGAAGACAATTTCATCTCTTCCTTGCTCAAGAGTACAAACTCTCCCAGTTGCAGTATCAGGCTCTACTTTTTGCGAAATGGTCTCACCTAGCACATTCAAATATTCAATACGTCACTTGGTTGAGGATAAAAGAAAGAAGAAGGTCCTTTAGGATGTAGGAAGCTAACTATATAGTCGCTCGTCTTTTCAAGAATACATGCAAGCTACCAAGATCCTTTATAGAGTATAGTGACAAATCCAGATTCAATTTTTGCTTAATTAGTTGGTGTAATATAGTCTAATGCTGTCACACGTTCAGTAAATTGGTGTTCACTACAGTAATTATGCTTAACATGAAGTATATTTTCAGAAATTGGGTAGAAAGAATGAAGTTTTTGAGTACCCATGATTGCCTTAAAGTCATTCAACTGTGGCGACAGTATTTCTTTAACTTCTTCATACTCATCAACTGTGCTGTACTCAAAAACTTCATTCTTTTTACCCAATTTCTGAAAATTGGCTTCTTGTTAAGCATTATTACTGTAGTGAACACCGGTTTACTGAACGTGTGACAGCATTCGACTATATTACACAAACTAATTTAGTAAAAATTGAATCTGGATTTGGCACTATATAGTCTATAAAGGATCTTTGTGGCTTGCATGTATTCTTGAGAAGAATAATGTTACGAGCGACTATAAAGTAAGCTTCCTACATCCTAAGGGACCTTTTCTTACTTTCATCCTCAATCGAGTGACGTATTGAATGTGCCAGGTGAGACCATTTTGCAAAAAGTAGAGCCTGTTACTGCAACTGGGAGAGTTTGTACTCTTGAGCAAGGAAGAAATGAAATTATCTTCACTCAGTTTGGAGAAGAACTTATTTTAAAAGTTCTTGAACGTTTTGTAATTATAATTGTAAATATAAAATTATATTGAGTGGCATGTGAAATATCAGGGTGGCCACTCTTCAGACACATTGAAATTCCCTGACTTTTCCAGGTGAATTGAAAAGAAATTCCAGACCAGTAATTTTAACATAAAATGCGTGCACATCCCTATTTAGTTACAAATTTGATTAAAGAATCTTAACAATTACTCCACTATTAAAAAAAAAGTTATATTAAATCAGGAGAAAAAAATACATTTTTTGTTTTTACAAATAAATTTTGACATTTTTAATAAAAAATACATGTAAATGCAGCAAAATTGAACTACTGAAATATTTAAAAGAATTTAATGTTTTTTTTCCCTGAAGAAATAAAAAGAAATAGTCTAAACTGATGTCCTTAAATATGGGCATTGCAAATTGTTCACAATGACAGACATTAAAGATATGCAAAAACTACACTGTAACAAGCTACAGCCATTGAATAATTAATGTCAATTCAGCAATGTCAAAAGAATGTCATTAAAATAGAAAAAATATTGTAAAATGTATATAATATTCTTGGCAACAGTTGTCCAAAATGGAGCACAAACTCTGCATTTTTGTTTTTATACGGAATCAAATGGACACATGGCAGCCTTTATTTAGAAGTTACGAGTACAGCATAATACTTGGCGAAATTTTTCGAAAATGGCATACAAACTGGGCAGTCCTGTTTTTATAAGGACAACTAGAGTTAAAAAAAAAAAAAAAAAACAGAATTTTCACAAAATTCCCTGACTTTTCCGGGTTGAGTGGCCATCCTGAATATTAAGTGTGTAGCAAATTGTAAAAATTGAGAACATATGTGGGCTGAATGTATGAAAAAACTGGCTAATGAGTTATGTACTAAATGTATGTCATTTTGTGTCAAATCACTTAATGGTTTGAACCTTGATATCTAAAAAATTGATCATTTTTGGTACAGTGATAGTACCAGTAAAGTTTAAAAACACCGTAAAATTTCATATTTTTTGCGCTTTTAGATTTTCAGTTATTCACTTTTTTAAAAAAGCCAAATCTGGTAAAGTTTTGAAATCTTTAAACAGTGGTAGATCAAAAACTATTTGACCAAGAGAGTTCAAATTAGTGCAGTCTTTTGTTTTTGATGGACCTTAATTTGATATACAACATGATTATGGTATTTAACTCTTTTTTAAAATTGGAGTTTCTAAAATAATTACAAACTAAAAGAGAAATTGTTTTTAGAGAATAGCATAGTCATATCAAATTAAGACCCATTAAAAGAAAAAAAAAATGACACCAATTTGAGATCTCTAGGTCAAATACTTTTTTTTTTTTTGCCAAATTTCGCTTTTAAGAAAGTCAATAACTGAAAACTAAGAGCCCAAAAAATCTAATATTTACAGTTTTTGTCAGCTTCACTGGTACTACTATTGTACCAAAAATTATCATTTTCCATGATGTCAAGGTTCAGATCATTGGTTGATTTGACACGGAATGACCCTTGGATGAATATTCAATTTGGCAGTATTTTAATTTCTTAAGTTTTACACCATATATGAAATATTGTTTAAAAACAAACTAATTATTCTTTGTAATCAAAGTTAGAGGTAAGTTACGGTACAGGAAAATTAAGCGTTCTGCATTTTCAGGTTGCAGCCTATTACCATCTTTAAGTTTAAAATCTAAGTTAAGTTTAAAATTTAAGTTATACCATCTTTAAGTTTAAAATACATAAAAACATGTAAAAGAATAATTTCTGATTTTACAATATTTGAAATAAACATGCATGCATGACAACAAATGCAATCTCGGACCACGTTTTCATTTAATCTCCGCTTAGATAGTATTAAATGCGAGCATGGATGCACATACCACGATGCATGCACTTTTCCCGTTTGCTTTTAAAGCAATATGTGCATACATACAACAAAGCTAGGAAGATATATAAAATAAAATAAAAGTTAAAGCTAAATATAATTAAATAAGTTATATAAATTAAGCAACATGTTAACCTAACACTAACCTAACACGGGAAAATAAAGTTCAAGATACAAACCTTTCTGTGCTACAAACCATGGCGGGAAACGTAAAGAATGATTACTGCACTCAGTGTTGCCAGATGCACAAAGCTTATGGCTTCGTCCCCTGAGGTAGAAATGAGTCCGTTCTGGAAGCTTCCAGAACTGCGTGACGTCACGGCGGGGTTAGAGCTTGGGAGGGTGAAAATAAACAAGAAGGGATACATGAAAATGCCTTGGGGAAAAGGGTTCGAGAACAAAGCTGAAAGAGGATTTGAGCAAGGGGGAGCGTTAATGGTTATTTTTACGTATGAAAAATGGTAATTTTAATGTAATATAAACGGTATTTATAACGTATGATAAACGGTATTTATAATGTATTTTAAACGGTAATACATAAAAATGCCTTTGGGAAAAGGGTTCGAGAACAAAGCTGAAAGAGTATTTGAGCGAGAGGGGAGCGTTAATGGTTATTTTTACGTATGATAAATTGGTATTTTTAACGTAATAAAAACGGTTATTTTAATGTAAAATAAACAGTAATACATACGTATTTAAAACGGTATTTCTACATACGGTATGTTCATACACGGTAATTCATACGTATGATATACGGTATTTTTATATACCGTTTACTCATAACGGTATTATAACCGATGTATTACCGTTTATCGTATAACACATACGAAAATATAACGTATAAACGGTTTATCAACGGTTATAATACCGTATGTGTGTTACCTGGGAAAGCACCCTGTAAGTTAAAATACGAACGCGACATCCAGTCGATACTCAGTAGTTATAACGAAAGTTTGCAAAGCAATATTACAAATGTAACCGGCAAAATTCATTTGTCTTTGCACAAAAGGAACTAAAAAATCTAAGATTAGGGCCTGAAACTTGAGTTTTAGAATAAATCAGTCACGGTCTTCGTAATCTAATTTAAAACTGTCAACGAAATGGGTTGAATACTTGAGAATGCTCTCAATTTAAACCGAAAGATGGCAGCACTACAATTCCTCTAGTTATAAGATTTTTTCTGTTTATCCCAAGAGATGGCAGCACTACAATGCCTTTATCTATAAGATTATATCTGTTTATTTCAATAGTTGTTATACCTTTCTCCTCCATTAGAAGACTAATATAAGTTTCCTTACTGACTCAAAAGCATTTTTTCTTTCTTTACATACATTAGTTTTATACAAAATAAAATATGATATCGATACTTATTTGAAATTAAACGGCTCCAAATCACCAAAATTCCTAAATGACTGAAATATCTAACGAACGGTTTTTCTAATATCATGGGACGAGTTTCAAGTCGCTTTGTCATCACAAATTAGATACAAAACAAGCATTTAGTTAATACTTTTAAGTATATATATTACTAGTAGTATACCCATTCTTCGCATGGAATATATACTGTAAAGAAACTTAAAACTCACAGTTTTCTGCAAATTCCTATAGTATTCGGAATTGCATTGTTATTCAAAGTATTTTATTAAAATATATTTAAATTTGTTTTCTTTAAAAGAAATGTTCTGACTATACAAAATTGTCTTCACAGGCAGTTTTGAAGAATAAAACATCCTGGTTCCGTTTGTAAACAAATTCACTAAATGTATGAAATTGGATCAATATTTACCAAAAAGAAAGCGTTAAAATGATATTAGAAGATCTTTTATTTTGTTTCAACAATTGGTTAGATATTTGGCAAAAATATCGCTTTTCTTAAAACTTAAAAATAAAAATTTCTTTTTCGAAAATTCACTTCTTTTCTAAATTTTTTTCCCCCATTCCACAGACAGACTGACAGACACCTCCATACGTAGACACCATGCTAAAATTGTCGATTCTTATCCTAGATTGCCCCAAACGTCCTACATCCATAGAAATCAGGAATTCAAATTTTCGATCTTATTCACAAACATTCCTTCCATATTACCATGAATATTTTGGAAAATAGACAGCTAAAACCGCTATCAAAGAATCATACCTCAGGATAAACAGCCGATTAGATCAAGGCCACAGTCAGAAATTTGTTTCTGGATGGGGGGCAATATCTAGACCAAGAAATAGCGTTATAAATATTATATGCATACATACTAACATACGAACAAATATCTTACATAATAAAAGAAGTTGTGTGTTTGTGCTTTGTCTGTCTGCCGGTTACGTAGTAAAAACATCTAAGCGACCCATAACTAAGAAGTTCCGTACAGTTACAGTGACAGTTAGATCCCGAAATAACTCGTATTTTTAGTTATTTTATATTGAAGCGGAATGTCGAGCGATTTTCACACAAATCGGATCCCTGTCGATCCAACGTATTATTACAGAATTTCCATCTTGACACCATCGGGAAAATCGAAGAATGTTGTTTCAAAAGAACTTCGAGTTGAATCAGTAGGACAATTCCTTCATATTTAAAAACGTTTTTGTAAAACATAGAAATAGCTTAAAATATGCATATTTCGATGTTTTCTCATCTTTTCATTTTGGACCAGTTGTGGTATTTTGAAGCTTTTCATCTGTAGGAGTTTTATCTCCTTCTCTCTAACTCCATGGATAGATTATATAGTTGAGTGAAGTCTCACAATTTTTTCTTATAACACTTGACCTATGGAGTATCCATGGAGTTAGAAAGAAAGCGATAAAACTCATATTGATGAAAACTCATATTGATGATGACTTGAAAATGCCATAATGCTTTGAGAATTATATGTAGGTGTCGATAGTGTTAGTAAAGTAGCTGTTATTGTTAGTTGACACAACAAAAAGATGCAGAATTGAGTATATGTATTTTTGATTATTTTTAAATTGAGGATTTCCAAATTATGAGTATAATTAACCAGTATTTTTTTATTGTTGTAGGATAGAGTACAGAATATATGGAGATAAAAATTAATTGAAAGGTAAAATAACTTTGAATACATAGGAATATTCTTTTTTATTACAGTTCTATTTTGCATTGAGATAATAATTTACTTTTATAAAATGGACTAATTTTTAAATAAATATTCTAAACAAATATTTAAATAAATACTTTAGGCCTTTCGCCATAGAAATGCATGCAATGCAAGGGCTACTTATCTTATCCCAGAGCCACCTGAATGTTTGTCTCAAACGATATTGCCGTTTTCTTAATATGAAGTTTTAATTCCGTAATTTTACCTCCATGACTTGACCTATGGAATACTTGATCTCTGTCACGTTAGCTTTGCCGCAAGTATATATTTTAATTTTAAATATTTAAAATTTTCCGAACAATTATTGAATCAATTTGTCAACATTAAGGATCCATAAACTCCATGTGGCTCCCTAACTCCACGGTCAGCAACTATTCATTTTTTAATGTTTGGTAAGTTGTAATTCCCGATAATTTACAACCATGTTTACAACCATGGAATTAGAGAGACGGAGATGCCCTTAACCTCCATGTTTACAACCATGGAATTAGAGAGAAGGAGAAGAAACTCCCTTTACCTCCATGTTTACAACATTCTAGTGGAATAGCGATATATCTGTAGCCAAACTGTAAACCAACAGAAATCGAAAGATTTTATTTTAGAAAGTAAACATCTAAAATCAAATTTTAGAAAGCAACCGTAACTCGATTTGACTCGTGGGCCACATTTGTTGCAAATTTGATAAAGATTATTAAAAATACGTCTTCAATTTCCAATAATTTTTGCCTGCATTCAAAGACCTGAACGAAATAAATGGATTGCTTTACTTGGTTCCACCTTTTGGATATCGGTGTTTTTCTGTTGACAATCGTCACTTTGTGCATATTCGAGGGGAACAGGATCAGAAAAGCTTTGATGCATTTTTTTACGTGTGGAAACTTGGCCTAAGCATATTAACTGAGTTGGATTGCTGTATAACTGTGTAATAGACTTTGTAATTTGGATTAAATGTTAATGTGACTGTATTCAGTGAAGTGTTTAGTCAAATTGAATGGGTCCATATTTTTATACAGTTTTTAATAACATTTATCATTTTACTTCAGTTTAATATTTTTACTTTACAGTTTTTACTTTAATTGTTAAGTTGGGCGAAACCGTATTGTACAGTCCGTATATCGCCAACTAAAAAAAATCGGAAATGGCTCCAGTCCGATGAAGTCCAAGAGGTTTTGAGTGAATAACATTTTGTAAAATAAAACTCAATTTTTGTAATATCGAAAGAGATAAAATGAACTCGGCCGAAAACCTGGTTAGATACACTTATAGCGCTTTCAAAGAGCTACGAATTATTGCTTATTGTTAAAAGCTAGCACTTTTAGTTTTTGAGATATAAGCATTACAAACTTGAAAAATGGAAATCTTCAATCTTCTTCAAATTGACAAAATGATTATTCGAAAATTATAAGAGCTTTTTTAATAATAAATGTAAATTTTAATACTAAATTTTCTAGTACACATTTTTGTCGTTTACTATTTATATCTATCTTCTATAGTTTACCATATATTTTGAGTGAAAGTTAGAAAAAAAAAAAACACTCGCTAGAAGAACTACATTTTTTAAGTTCTTTCGAAGAAAAAATTCGAAATATTAAAATTATTTTTATATATACGTAATCTAGACCCTGTTTCCGACAAAACAAGAAAAATTATTTACATTTTTATCTTTTAAGTTCGGAGGTATAAGTGTCCAAAGTGTTTATGTTTTTCGTAACTCTCTGTTTTCCGTCAGAGAAACCCCAACCACAATTGTTATTCACATCAAAATATATAAAAACTGAATTCGATATGTTGTTGATAACCTCGCTGTCTCTATAGTAAAAAAAAAAAAAAAAATCAAATTCTACCCTTGGCAACCCTAGAGAACCCAGTTTGGAGCCAACTTGACGAGGACCGTACAATATAGTTTTTACCAGTTGTTACAGATATACACAGATAGGTTGATTGTAATAATTAATTAATCTCTCCTGATCCCAGTTATTAAAAATGTACAGACTTATACTTTATTTTGGCAATTACAAATCTTACCTTCTGGTCATTTTTGGGTAGTAACTTGTAACTTTATTTCTGTAAAAATATTGAAATACAGTTAAGTTACGAGAGTGGTATTGTTTATACATTTCAAATTAAAAATTTAATAATCTAAATATCTATTGCTATGTCAAGTAAGATACACACACACACACACACACACACACACACACACACACACACACATATATATATATATATATATATATATATATATATATATATATATATGTATATATATATATATATATTTATATATATATATATATATATATATATATATATATATATATATATGTATATATATATATATATATATATATATATATATATATATATATATATATGTATATATATATATATATATATATATATATATATATATATTTATACAAGGTGTCCCAAAAAGATTGAAACGTGCTTTAATTCCTTACCTGTTGGAGATATGTGGGCAATGTAAATTACAAAAATGTTGAAGGAAAGGTAGGAAATAAGACTACGTTAATGAAATAGTCCTCCCATTAATTTTTAAAAAGTTACACTTTTTAAATTTTTATACGACCCCTAGTCAATCAGAAAATTTTTATTTTTAATGTAACAAGATCATTAAAACACATCTTATCCTTGTACATCTTATCTTTGAGTTTCCCTCATTGTCATCAGTGGTTTGCCCCCTACCCTAAGAAAAAGTTCTACGGGCGCCCATGGTCGGACCGTATTACAATACTTATACTATGTACTGCAGGGAAAGTAAAAACCAAGAAATCCACTTGACGCGCCCATGATGAATTTTCATTTCCTGTATTTCACTTCCCATAATTTTTTCTATTCTAAATTCACTTCTAGTTAGATTCCCCTAATATCCCTAAAAGAAAGAGCAAGTTTGAAGTAACAGATTACGATAATTAACAACAAAGAACCCATAGTCCCCCACCCAACAAAAATTCGTCTACCGCAAAGTGATAAGAAACTCTCTAATGAATTCTCAAGTCACCCGTCCCCAAAGAAAAAGATCACTTTCTCATTAGCACAAACAAAACGCCTTTGTTGGCATTTCAGTTACCTTATATCCCCAGACGATATTAATTCTCGTTTGTATTTTCACGGTCGCGATTGAAACAACAATCGCTGCTCTATCCAAAGGTCGAAGAGAAAGGATCCCACCCAAGGGAAAATAAAATAAATTTTCAATTGACGTCACTATTATATAGTAGTTCCGTCTTATATTTTTTTTTTTGTGTGTGTGTGTTATTATGTAAGGTTTAAGCATTTTCTAGTCATTTTTTTAAGTAACTTTGTCAACTGTGATGTCTATTATTCAGTGAGAACCACGACCGAAACTGCATTTGCAAAGGATTGTGTGTTACTCGACTTTAAAATTTTACAATTTGTTTTAAGTATACGAATATGTTAATATTTTATTGAAATATGAAAATTATTTCCATAAATAAACTTGTGCACGCACACACACACATGTGTGTGTGTATAAAAATAAAAAAATGATATTAATCGAAAACTATGCATAAACTACAGTAAGTAAAAAAAACCATCTCTAGCAAGTCTGTTACAAAAAGGTAACTAAGCTACAGTAAGTACAAAAACCCATCTAGCAAATCTGTTATAAATATGTAACTAAACTACAGTAAGTACAAAAACACATCTCTAGTAAATCTGTTACAAATAGGCAACTATAAACCAAGACCAAGGATAAAAATAGTATGTAACTTATCGCTATAATGCAGGAAAAAGGGGATGAGGGGCAAAATAGTATACGAAAGTCATTATTAAATAGATAAATATATAAAAATATGAAAGGATTTGTTTAATAATATTGATATAGATAGTCTTTATAAAATTATTTCAGAAATTTTTAAGAAATATAATATAATCCTAAAATATTCATCATTCTTCTTTAAAAAATTACTTAATTTCACTCTCTATGAGAATTATATTCAACATGATGGTTATATTTTTAAGCTGCGGTTTGGTATCCCACAAGGGGGGGAGGGTCGCAGGGGTGCTTCATCATTATTGGGTAATCTATATTTATACTTCATGAAAAACTATAACCGGGGTTTGCATAATATTCTCATAGTAGATGATATATTATGTGTATCCCATTATAATAATCCTATTGCATTTAACTTTTATCCTAATAATTTACAATTAAATGCAAATAACAAATGTGGCAAATATTTGAGATTTAAATTTAGATTTGCAAAATTATAATCCGGCTATAAACTTATATGATAAAAGACTAGATTTTAATTTTAATACTTCTAAAATTCAACATTTTAAATCTTGTTTGTATATATCAGCGTTTAGAAATATTATATTAAACCAGGTTCTTAGAATAAATAAAATTTGTGATGACAAATATAAATTTGCATATTTTATAGAATTATTAAATACTACAACTAATAATACGCATTCTCACACATTCATAATTAGTACTATCACCTCAGTGTATCAACTACACTCGATATCATCAAAGGCAACATTCCCGATTATGGCGGCTACTAAATACAGGTATATATATATATAATATTAGTTTGAAAGTCTAATGAAAGAAGAGTGAGAAGCTGTAACTCGAAAAACCTAACTTACTAATAGCCTATTTACTCAATATCTTTATTTTTTTACTTTGGCATATTTGCAAAGTATCCTTAATTTTTTTAGTATGCTACGGTATTTATGAAAATTTATATATATATATAAATATATATATATATATATATATATATATATATATATATATATATATATATATATATATATATATATATATATATATATATATATATATATATATATATATATATATATATATATATATATATATATATACGAGGGTCACACTAAAATTTTTGAGACAGGGCAGACGATATGCGCTAGAAAAAAAATTATTGGTCGGATATTTAAATTTGAACTCTTTTACTTCCGAAGACGATAATTTTTGGCAACAATTACAATTTAGCTGTTGTAGAATAAATTTTGAAAGAAAAGAAAATGGAGTTGACGCGAGAGAATTATCGAGCTAGGAATTTCTGTGATTTTAAAGTGGGACTAAATCAAGAAGAAGGGTTTCAACGTCTACAATTAGCATGTGGAAATGATACTCCATCTCGTGCCACTGTATTCAGATAGTTTGCAGAGTTTAGAAGAGGTCAAAATTCTCTCCTGGACGAAAAACACACAGGAAGAGCTTTGTCAGCTGTAGTCCCAGAAAATGTGACGTCCATTTAAAAAATGTTAATCAATGATAATCGCAGTACCTACCAAATGATACAGAAGGAACTTAACATTGGATTCGCAGCTATACATAAAATTATTCATTAAGAACTGCATATGAAAAATTAGTTTGTCGTTGGGTCGCCTATAATTTAACAGAACACCAAAAAGCGGAACATGTCAGAATCAGTAAAGAAACCCTAAAATTAACTGATGATGGTGGACAGCGCATTATTTCTAAAATCATGGCTGGTGATGAAACGTACATACCGTTTTTTGATGTTCCAATTTGTCAAGAAAGTAAAGTATGGGTCTTTGAACGCCGAACCAACAATGGTGAAAAGACAACAAGCAATGAAAAAGTAATGTAAACCGTGTTCTTCAGAAGTACAGAACTGGTCAAAACCATAGAGCTTGAAGGACAGAAGACAGTTACAGCTAACTGGTACACCACAATGCGTTTTCCAGAAATTCTTCAGGAAGTGAATGTTAGGGGTCTCATGCTTCACCATGACAATGCATCTTCTCATTCAGCAACAATGACTGCCGAATTTCTCTTTTCAACTGAACTTTATTAAAAAACATCGGAGTGATAGAACATTCAACCTATTCTCCAGATCTTGTTATGTATGACTTTTGTCCATTTTTTAATCTAAAAAAAAATTACACGGGCGTTGTTTTCATTCCGAAGCTGAGATTGATGAGGCTATAAAAGCATATTTTTCATCGTTTCCCAGAAATGGATGGTTTGAAGCATTTAATCTTTGGAAAATTCGCCTACAAAAGTGCATTGATGTTAGAGGGGAATATACTTTGAGCACTCCTAAGAGTTGGTAAGTTTAACTTGTACCAATTAGCCGTAACTCAAAAATTTCAGTGTGACCCTCGTATAGTCGGATATATATATATATATATATATATATATATATATATATATATATATATATATATATATATATATATATATACACATATATATATGTGTGTGTGTGTGTGTATATATGATACATAAATTTTAAGCCTTTCCCAATAACGCGCCCTTTTCTGTCATAATTATTATTCCAAATTCCTATTTCATGTCCAGCACGTAATGCAACTATATTAAATTCTATACCACGCCACTAATATTAACAAAGTCTGCCAGCACTTCCTCTTTTCCTCGACCATAGAATATATGGTCACTGATCTTAAGCTCTACGTAAACTTTCTCATATGAAACTGCTTCCCCATCACATTTTTAAAGCATAATGAACGCGAAGGCAGCATCTTTCCCATACCACCATATCCCTCCCCCTCCGATGTATCTGTGCATTATGTGAACAAACGCAGCCGGTATTGAGATTTCTTGAGAGAGAGAGCTGATTGTCGGAGCTCGGCCGGCCTACGTAATTATTTCTGTTCCAGTGTAATAAAGTAGATTTTGATAATGTGAATTCCCTGGATTATTGTAACCTATATTATATATATATATATATATATATATATATTAGCTGCATTTGCGCAATAAATTAAATGTATATTGCATTGTCATTCACTTTCTTATATTATTTCGAAATGAACTTATCTTAAGCCTTCTTCCATGTGCAAGCTTTTTTGCTTAATTTTTTTGTTTTCTTATTTTCATTCCTCATCTTTGAAATTTGTTGATTGTCTTTGTCTTTATGACCTGCATTACGCTTTATAATTTCCTCTTTATGTTTTAATTTCTTTTATTTCTTTGTATTTTGTAGAAAATTTTGGAATAGTGTATTATGTGTTACTACTTACATTCTAACATTGGATTTACTAATTTATATTTATATATATATATATATATATATATATATATATATATATATATATATAAATAAAAATTAAAGGATTTTAATCGAAAATAATGCATAAACTACTGTATGTACAAAAAAACCCATCTCTAGCATATCTGTTACAAATGAGTAACTATAGGCCAAGACTAAGGATAAAGAGAGAAGGTAACATATCACTACAATGGAAAGGGGGATGAGAAGAATATTAGGATTCAAAAATCACAATTAAAAGTATATAAAAATAAATAAAAATAAAACTCGGCAAAAATGAGAATAAGCAATAACAATCAGCTTAAGATAAGAGATTAAGAATAGATAACAATCAATTGAAACCCCACAAAAAATGGCGGTTAGTTCGAAATTGCATTCTCATCAGGACAGCCATACAATTCGAATTAAAACCGATAGAATAGCCAGTTTCTGACAATGGCGATAGTATTTAACTATAGACACCATTGGAACTGTCTGCTGGCTAGTGGAAGGAGAAAAATAAATCAAATGAATTATACAAATCTGAAAAACAATACCTCCTCGAACTGAAACACGAAATCAAAAGCATAGCACCACGTGTAAGATAAACTAGTGACTGAGCATTTCACCTCACTTCGTCAATGCGAGTGGGCACCGGAATGAATACACTTGAACGACACATAATATGCATGGAGACCCTCAAAAATAGCAAACAGTATAGGACTCAGGACAAGTGGAAAATAGTCATTCGAAAATAGCAAACAGTATCAGACTCAGGCCTAGTGGAAAGTGAGGTGATAAGAATGGGTGAATTTTCAAAAATGAGTAAACCAGTCAAAGACAAATAATGCATGTGTAAAACCATTACGTGGTATATTTGAAATTATTAATAATATTATTTACAAATACTTCCGGGTATTGGTAATTTTGACAAATGCGTTTAAGTTTATTGATGTGGAGAAAGTGAAACTGAGGATCAGAAAGTCGATGTATTCGAAATAACTGGTTTAAAATGATGTTTCTAAACAATTGAATAGAATTACAAGAATGATATGATAGCAGCTTTATGATAGTGAAGTTGTAAGAATCTTTTTTATCATATAGATTGGTGATTACATGATTATTGAGGGTAACTAAATTTAGGTCTAAAAAATTAACAGTTTGACTAACGCAAGGCTCATTAGGAATTAATTCAAGGTTAGACGGGTAAAAATCAATATTAATGGGATAGGAATCATCAATGATAATACAAATTAAGTCGTTAACATATCTATATATAATATATGAATTAGAGTTAAAATGACATTCATAATAATAAAGATATAAGTTAGCTAGTATACTACTACTACAGCCACCTTGTGGTACACAAGATGTTTGTAAATAAATGTTATCACCTTGGATAATATAATTGTTGTATAACACAAAGTGCAAGAGCATAGGAAAATTTTTGACATTAAAAGCAACATGATTGGAAGATATATAGTCATGATAAAGAGAGATAATAACTTTATGTAAATCTTTAATGACAATATTATTAAATAGGTCTTTAAAATCAAAGGTTTGGAAACCAAGAATTTGTGGAAACTTGCTAAGATGATTAACTAAATCGAAACTATTGTTCAAAATGAAATATCCTGAATTCCTGAATTTAAGAGATTCATTAATTCGATTTAAACAGTTAAGCAAGTACTTACTAGCTGTAGTGGTAAAGGTATTATGTCCACAAGTGACTGTTCTAAAACTGAGAGGAGATTTGTGGAATTTAGGAACCAAAGTAACATAAGGAAATTTAAAAAACTTACAATTAATATTTAATTGTGTATATAATTTTAGCATTTTAGTTTTGATATGGATAGACTGATTATTAATGGGTTTAAAAATTTGATTATTTTTTAAGTAATTCTGTAACAGAGAAACATAATATTTTTTACAAATGATGGCATAATTATTAGAAGCTTTATCTACATAAGTTATGACAAAATGTTGTTGAAGTTCTTTGATAGCAGATAGGAGTTGTTTAAAAGGATACCTAGGCTTCGTTAATTTAATGTTTATAATAACATTTTTAAGTAGATGTAAAGTAGTATACTTCCATTGATTGAATGCTTCAATAGGAATAGAATGTGAACAAGCAAGTTGATATATGAATTTATCAAAATCAAATGATAGAGACTGAAGAAGTTGTTTAGGGTGATGGCAGAATGGAATGCGAAATTTAGACCCTTTATTCATAATATCCCTAAGAATATCATCCTGAACTATACTGAGATCCCCTGTAATAATGTGACCATGAGTGGAGTTGACAAAAGGGGTAAGATTTTGATTGCTGCATACACATGATGTAAGATCATCGGAGTTTAATGTCCTGGAAACTTCAATGTAATTGTAAATAGTTCTACCAATTGGTAAATTATATTTGAATGATTTTTGTATTTTGATATCTTTTACTGGTAACAAGTGCTGATGTTTTGCAAATAAATTATTGAAGTTAAGAGAATTAAGAAATATATATAGTATATATATATATATATATATATAGTATATATGGTATATATATATATAGTATATATATATATATATATATATATATATATATATACATATATATATATATATATATATATATATATAAATATAAACGGGGGTGACCATATGTCTTTCATAAAATGGTAGAGGTGGATTGCGACACCCCTTTCCCGTTTAAAGCAGCTTTTCCGCCCGGGCAACGCTCACGGTACCTATGTAATACAATGGTCAGTCCTCCATATGTGCAAAGACAAAAGCACTTCAACAGTAACAAAATAGTAAATTTTGTGACTGTTGAAGTGCACTTCAACAGTACTTTTTTCAACACTTTTGTTAGTGTTGAAGTGCACTTCAACAGTACTTTTTTCAACACTTTTGTTAGTGTTGAAAAGCACTTCAACAGTAACAAAATTTACTATTTTGTTACTGTTGAAGTGCTTTTGTCTTTGCACATATGGAGGACTGACCATTGTATTACATAAGCACCGTGAGCGTTGCCCGGGCGGAAAAGATGCTTTAAACGGGAAAGGGGTGTCGCAATCCACCCCTACCATTTTATGAAAGACATATCGTCACCCCCGTTATATACTTTCCATTTATATCTTTGTATTCTACTTTGGAAATAGAGCAGCATTGCGCCTCTTCCTTGGTAGCGAAATGGGTTTTGGTAAAACTCAGCATATGTGGAACCTTTCCTATTGAAATTCACTCATCGTTATTTATGTATATATATATATATATATATATATATATATATATATATATATATATATATATATTGTTAATTTTCACAAAGATAAAGTTTAAGATTTTGGATTCCGCTCGTAAAGAGTATATTTTTCTGGTTGACGGTTGACGTTACAAACTAGGCGTTGTTGTGGGGAGCAGTGCACGTCTATGCGCATGTCGAATTATTGCGAGCGACTACACATGCGTTCGGAAAAAAAAGGGTTGAATTATAACGAAAGGTGTTTATGATTTTGGTTCAAAATAGGTGATATAGAAATTGGGTAGTATTATCGGTATATGTATTATTTACGTAGCTAGTGTTTATTTTGATATATATATATAGTGGTAGGAGTATTCGCTCTTGAGTTATCATGTTCACAATGAACAGACAGACACGCACACATACACACCACACACTCGCGCAGACGGCCTTCTTTCCAAATGTTTTCAAAATAGATTCGATAAGTTTTAAAACGTACATATCCGACAAAATCGCGAATTCGAATATTTTCAGGAAAAACAATATTTTCTCTATACAGTAGTATGAAAAAGAACCAAATTCGTTTTCGGAAATTCCTCATTTGTCACTACCGTTTATTGAAATAACCTTTGCATTGAAGACGTACAATTTCTTTGTAGTCGCCAAAAGCAGGGCCTGAGTCACAGTCTCAGCCCAACAGGCGCCCTCTTTCTTAACCGCAATACGTCGCCAAGCTTCTTTTTATTGCGATTTCAAAAAGTTTGACAACCCCCTGTCTCTTTCTTTTTGGTGTTAGTGACACACAGAGAACGTATTGATGTTGTCATTACTCAGCATAAAAGATATCAAGGACGGTTTTAAAGACCGAGCGGTGGGGCAAGGAGTTCTTAGATTATATTCAAGGGAGAATATGATGCTAACCTTGGAAACATATTCCATGAATTTGCTTTGCATATCATTGCCGAATACGTTATGATTATGGAGAAGGACAGCAACTACATATACATCAATGTATTGTAAGGCGTTTAATTGGACCAGAAGTGTCTATAATATAGGACTATACTCGAATTTCTAACATATTCTTCGTATTTCATATTCTTTGGATCCATTTGTATCACAATCCTTGTCAAAATGAGAAAATGTATCTTTTAAGAGCTCTTATTCGTAAGTTATCTTTTAAAAATTTCTTTTTTATTTTTTTTTTTGACAACAAATCAATCATGCCAAAGAATTGGAAACATTCAGCTGATTTTATTTATGTCATGCTATTTTAATACATTTCACATCTACAGCGCAGTTCAATCTATCATTTACCTGAACACACTATACCAGTGTTTTTCAAAGTGTGTTCGCGGAACTCTGAGGTTCCGCGATGGTATTACAAGTGCTCTGCAATGTAATGGTTCCGTGTAAAATTCTCTTAAATTAAAAAAAAAATTGTTAAATTTTGTATATGTAGTTTGGAGCACACTAGACTTTTTCTCATTTTGGAGTTCAGTCATCAAATCGAATTTTAAAAGGGTTCCCTTGATCACAAAACGATCTCTTACACGTGTCTCTTACAACGATGACTTACTGACACCTTTTCGAATGTGTTCAGACGATCACGATCTCTTACAACGCGTTTTAATGTCACATATTTTATACTTCTCTTGATTTTAAATAAAATTCATAAACAAAGTTTTTTCAATTTGGAAAGAACTTATGCTGCACAGTATTTAGACTTATGGCTTTCAAAATGGATAAGCTGAATGCGTGGCCTACGCTTAGAACGTACTTTTCACTGCTTTCTATGACTCCAATGTTCTGATAAATAGCACGAGCAAATGCTTTGGGCTGCATTTGACAAATTCTATATGTAAAATGGTTTGTTATGATATTATTGCTGTTAACATTATGCAGAATTTTAAACAAAATGTTCAACATCAGCACTTAAATCACTTTTAATACTTGTAAGTGTTTGCACACACTGTAAGTGTAATATCATAATAATAATACTTGTAAGATAATAATACTTGTAAGTGTTAGAATATTGCATAAGAAGTTTTTAATTTGGAGAAAGAGAAAATATTGTCTTGGTTATTATGAATTTTATAGTCCTTTGTTATTTGATTTAATTATCCTTTTAATTGCATCCTCGGTGAAAAAACTATTGTTCTAACAAATTGTGATGATGATGGTGTCATTAAGGTTTATACAGATGGATTTAAGATTGTTAATGAAGTTGGTGCGGCGATGTATATCTTTGAAAATGATGCTTTGACTCACGTCAAATTGGTTTCTAATAACTTCGTTAACTGCTATCAAGTATGCTATAAAGTAGCCTGAGGATAATCAAATTAATATCAATATTTACTCTGACATTTTGGCTGCAGTTATATCTCTAAATTCCTCAAGTAACAAATCATATTTTTGCATGAAATTAAAATATTGTTAGGTAAAATAGCAACTTAGTTGAGTTAGATTAAGACTGAGCAATGAGTAATGTGAGCAATGAGACCTCAGATCGATTTGCTAAAATAGCTGTCTCAGATGAGGGAAAATGGTTATTATTTATCCCTAATTTTTGTTATCTAAATTTTGTAAAACACAAATTATTAATGAATGACGTCAACTTCTTTAAATTTTGATTCTCTCCCGATTAGGGTTATAGGGATTATTTACCTTGGCTACGCCACACACGTTATTAAACATGTTCAATTTAGCATCGTGTGAGATATTTCCGTTATTTCATAAAATCTTGTAACATTGAAGTTTACGCTCTGTTTGAAACCACAGTGAGGTCGTAATGGCTTTCTGCCAGTTACAATAAAAAAAAAGATTCTACGCTCACAAATTTCCCAAAAGATACATAATATATCATTTACGATTCCTTTTTCTCAAGTAATTTTTATTGCAATTAAGTTCACGGTTTGATTTGTACAGTGTTAGCCAGAAAAGGGTGTTTCTTTTTAAATGAGCATGTGTATTAAGTGGTGCTGAGTTGTCTCCATTTACTTGATTCAATTTTCAAGAAGCTAGTCACTTATTTGAATCACCCGATGAGCCTTTAAATTCAAGGCAATAAGCTGAATTTTTTTTTGCAAATTTGACGCATAGTTGAATCAATTATAACGTTTGTAAAAGAGAAGAGCTCTCCCCCCCCCCCCTCTCTCGCTCTCACACACACACATACACACACACACACATATATATGAACGTATAAATTAAAACAAACATAAACAGTCCAAATCAGATATTACCATGACTACGGAACATTGTTTATCCTATTATGAGGAGTTTTCAAAACATTTACCTATTGTGATCACTTCCTTTTCAAGAATTACATTATTTGCACTCAGTTTACAAAAACACATAAATACATTTGCATTAAATTAATGTTTGTATTTACATAGGAAATATAAACGTTAAAAAGTTAAAATTTTAAAAAAATATCTACTGAAAAATATGTATATATATACATAAAATCGAAATAAGTTAGATTTTTGAAAGGAAGTTCTACGAAAATAGAGAAATGTTTGCTGTCAAATGTAAACATATGAACAGCCTTTGAACTATCCATCAAATATGATAAATTTATTTATTTATTTATTTATTTTTTGAAAAATTGAAAATTTTACTTTATTTTTTCCCTGTGGTCTCTGAATTTTAAAGTGCAACGCCACACTTCGCCATACTTCGCACGCCACACGCAACGCCACACTTCGCCACACTTCTTATGGATCGCAATTTGAAAACCACTACTTAAATATGTGCTTTTTCAGTCAATATTAACAAGATCAAAATTGAAAAATAATGCAAATAAACCACATTAAAATAATATCAAAAAATCTAATGTGGCCAGCACATGACTCTCCTTATATAATGCAATGAATTTACTACTTTTACAGTAAAAAAAAGTTATTCTTATAGTAGATACTTATATTCTTTCCAAGATATTGAATTTTCATCAATGAGTCGTCATTTTCATTGATTTAGCTTCATTTTTAACCATTTGGCGAGATTTTCGTTAATTTTGCAACATTTAAAAACGTCGCCAAGTTGGCGGCATTCCGCCAAATTCGTCGCCAAAATCTCGCCAAGGGTTATGAACGGAGAAATAAGTTATTCTTATAGCTAGCAGATAAATGACTATTGGCGTTCAAATACAAAAGTATTATTAAAAGTATCTTTTCTCATGAATGGAACGAGCTAGATCCACGAGAATGATGTCACCCAATTTATCGCACAATATTTCATATAAAAAGTGAACATGTTTCTCAACAATAAATATATATTCTTTTAATTTATGGGATTTTTTGATAAATTTATTTGAAAAATGTGCAATATCTCAAGAACTGTTCATGCTAGCGTTCTAAAGTTTATGTTAATCGTTTTCTAAGAAAAAATTACATAAGAAATGTCTATTTGCGTAACTTTATTAAAGTTTTGATTTTTTCATGATTTTTTCAAAATTTCACTCGAAAATTTAGGCAGGTTCTGGACATTCGATTACTTTTAAAAACAATAGGCTTCCAGTATTCATAGATTGTGATTTTTGTACCAAATTTCATTCGAATCGCTTAATTCGTTCGTGAGATATCGTCTCCACAGACTCACTGACACACACACACACACACAGAGACATCACCTCAAAAATGTTTGATTCGTGATCAGGGATGCTTGAAACGTGGTCTCCCGTCGAAAACTCGAATTCGAACTTTCAACCCCGTCACAATACTTCCTTTATACATTATGTATATAAGGAAAGTAACAAGAATGAAAATTACAGAATCATATCAGTAAATTAAGAACCCCACCCAAATGCAGTGCCCCATGCTGCTATAAGAAAAGGAACATAAATCTAATATATTATATTTCTACCTTTATAGTATATTATTGCCCATACATATTTATATATCAAGAAAGAATTTTGATGTGTTTGTAAGGAACTGTCAAAGAAAATAAAGAAACCAGAGAAGATAAAAAATATCCAGATAAAGATGTTGTTCTGAGAGGTCAGTATTAAAGGAATTTCATTTTTTGTTTTTGTTTTTACATCAGAAGATGACCCCAGATTTCGATCCAACGTTGTTTTATTACTATTTTCTTTTCAGTTGATTTTTGTTTAATAAACCAGACGTGACTCTTTATTCCAAATTTTATACTAATTCATGCAATGGCATACAACAGCATAGTATTAATATAAATGTTTAGCGTATCTAACGTGTTTTTGTTTTTTCAGACCCTTCAGAACCCTTATCGGTGATCTAGAAAGCTAAAAATATCTAGAAAGCTGAAAATACCCTACACACAACATGTAAGATATTTTTATTTGTAGGAAATCAAATTTATAACAATTACAATATCTATTAAATTTAAAAATTTGGGAGAAAAATAAGAAGATATTTGATAAGAAAATATCTTCTTTGAATGATATTGAGCCAATGGGTGTAGTTTAAATACGTATTAATGGGACTAAGTAAACATTTTCAATCCGGGGATTCAATTTGAAGAAATTGACAATCAGGGTGTACTCGGATGAATAAAAGGTTGGGAATCGCTGACCTAAATGGCTGAATTTTTACCCATTTATAGTATCGACCATTGGAGAGAAATGGAAATAGCCGGATTTTCGATTTACTTCCCCGGGAGCGGCGTTGTTGTTGTTGAGGCCCAGACCGCCCGACCTACCAGAAAGGTGTACGGTAACTGTTTGGACGGTCGGGAAGAGCCACCCAATTTAGACCAGAACCCAGTGTGGCAGGCATCCACAGGGACCGTACCCTCCTTCCCCTACCACCAACCTCTCGAAAGGACTTACGGATCCACATGTTTAACTTGATCGTACTCCGCGTGAACACGACCCCCGGGGGTGGAGCGAATGTTTTTTTTTCCGAATTGTCTTTTCAAACCCTACAAAAGCCTCCCGGGTGATCCAGAAGGTTGAACCTTTACACACATAGTATCGACCAGGAGTTGAATTTTCGACTTTTCTCTCAAAGTGAACAGATGGGAAGTCTATCAGAAGTCTCCCGAAGCCCTCACAGGCGACATAAAAGGCAGGAACTGGACCACGGGACAGAACTTTACTGGGTCGGTTTTCAATTGAGACAACTATTTTCTATACTAAGCAGCATACATTGTTAAACAAAATAAAACTTAAAAAAAATGCTGCAGCTTAATTTTTTAAGAGTATTAGCTTCCCTGTCTTTGACAGGCTTAAATATTCGTTTACAAAATGTGTGAAGACCAATATTTTAAAAACTGTCTTAGGTTTGCTTCAATATAGAGTTCACAAAGAAAACCTTAAGCATTTTGTTAGGAAATGTCCATAATTGCACACGTTAGGTCTGTCTATAGTAAAGTGGCCACTCCCGATCGATAAAAAATAATCGCAGTACCCCTAGTGGAGAATTTAAAAGGTTGGGATAACGAACTCGGCAATAAACCGAGATAGCCAAAAGGTTAAATACAAAGTTGTAGAATATTGTCTAATGAGTGGGAATTGGTAATAAACCTGTTACAGAAGGCATTTATTTAATACAATATGGTGGGAATGAACTACTCTTATATTCATGAATTTATACAATGAGCAACATACACATGCACAGGAATTTAGTGTAAAGCCTGTTTAAATTATCATACGTCAGGGACAATGCATATTTGAATTTGAAGAAAAAAAAATTCTATAATTACACTGGTAAACAAATGTACGTATAGTAATATTTTAACTAATTTCTAACATATTATGACCACAAACAATTTAACATTATGAAGGCACTAACTATATGTGCTCAATGCAATACCGCACAAGGAGGACTTACACATACCACCACATCATCCTACACATGTTATAGTAGACGCTGAATCGGAACATGATTCAACTATCGATGTTGTTGTCGTTGAGACACAGACCGTCTGACCTACCAGAAAGGTGTAAGGTAACCGTTTGGACGGCCGGGAAGTGCCACTCAATTTAGACCGGAACACAGTGGGGGAGGCATCCACAGAGACCGTAACCTCATTCCCCTACCACCAACCTCTCGGAAGGACTTACGGACCCACATGTTTAACATGATCGTACTCCGTATGCACACGGCGGCTGTTGAGGCAGCGTGCAAATCCAGCGCGCAAACCACCGGGCTACCGCGCCCGAAATGTGCCAACAGCACGCGGTGTTCCCATGTGGTCACCCATCCAAGTACTAACCGCGCCCGATGCTGCTTGACTTCGGTGATCTAACGAGAACCGGTGTTTTCAGCACGGTAGGGCCGTTGGCTCCAACTATCGATGTTGAAAATGTGGAGCAAGATGACCTTTCGTTTGAAGCAAGTAACTTTTCGTGTGCATCCCATCTGTTAACTCAAGGCGAATTAAACGATCTGGTTCAGACTTTGAAATACCGGCAGGAACAGTTTCAAGATTTATATTTAGCAAAAATGAATTAGTGCACTGCCACAATATTTGCGCTGTGATGGATATCCTGGATAATAAGGTAACAACCTAGTGGAGACTGGTCATTGCCTCTTTAAAATGTAGCTTGAAAGCGGCCTATTTGCACAATGGGAAACAATTTCCTTCTGTGCCGTTAGCTTATGCAACTAACATGAAGGAAACATATAAAAATATGCAAATCCTGTTGTAAAAAATTCAATATAATAAGTAATTGTTGGATCCCATGTTACGACTTAAAAGTCGTTGCGTTGTTAATGGGTTTTCAGCTCGGCTATACTAAATTTTGTTGTTCCTGGTGGGAATGGAACAGCATGGACAAAAAAAATATCATTACATCCAGAAGGAATAGCCAAAGCGTAAATCACTGACGCCAGAACAGGAAAATGTTGTACTTCTCCCACTAGTCAACTCCATGATTCTTCTACTTCCACTTTATATAAAATTATGGCTTTTCAAAAACTTTGTGAAGGCAATAGATAAAAATGGTGATGGGTTTCTTCATCTGATGGAAACATTTCCTCGTATAAGTGTTGCTAAAATCAAGGAAGGGATTTTTGTAGGCCCCCAAATTAGAGTTTTGATTGCAGATGGAAAATTCAAAAAACTGTTATTCCGAATGGAGAAATCAGCGTGGTTAAAGTATTTAAAAGTATTATACAAAAAATTTTAGAAAATTTTAAAGCCCCGAACTACCGTGATATTGTCAGTGAACTTTTACAATCATATAAAGATATGGGCTGTAATATATCCCTGAAGATGCATTTCTTGGCATCCACCTGGATTTCTTCCCTGGCAGTCTGGGTGCAGTCAATGAAGAACACGGAAAGCGTTCCCACCAAGATATCTCTGCCATGGAAAATATGTACCAGGGACAATGGTGTGCAAAAATTCTTGCTGATTACTCATGGACGCTGAAGAGGGATGTTCCAGATGCTAAACACAGAAGCAAATCAACAACTGTCACATTTTAGATAAGTTCAATAGTGTCCTGAATGTATGTAAATATACACATTTCTTTCACACTTTAAAGGGGTGTCGCAACAAATCCGTGGATGATGGAGGAAAACTACCTATGTACATTTTTGGAACCAACATGAAAAATTCTACTAGGATCATGCATTTTCCCTCGTGTGCTAAGAGAAAAGTTTAATTTTGTTTACCAGTGTTATTTATAATTAGTGACTATACATCTAGCATTTGATAAAGTATGACAGGCATTTATTGCTTTCCATATACACGTTTCGTCCGTTCCTCAATTCCTATTAATTAGGCAATGTTCTACGACTTTTGATTTTCTATCTCGCTTGATTGACGAGTTCGCAATCCTAGCTTTTAAAATTGTTCACTAGGGGGCTCTGAAATCACTTTTATTCCATTAGGCAGGGCCACTTTACAAATAACGGTATAGATAAACCAAACGTATAATGTGCATGGATCTTTCCTTTCAAAGAAATTGAGGTGCTTAAGAACTTCCTAGGATTCCTATAAATAATATAATCTAATGCATAAGCATAGATAACCTCCTCAGTAGCTCAATGGACAGAGTAAATACATCGAGAACGGTTCATCCTAGAATAACGGAGTTGTAGTAATATATTTATCGTCAAAAATTAAGTATAAAACAATAATGGAATCAATACATTTAAAAATATCTAGATTTTTATTTCAAATTTTGACGATTTTCACGGGACATTTAATAAAAAATTGCAGGTTCTCTCTTTCCTAATCATGCCAAAATTTAATCAACACCAAGATAACTCAAAAAACTCACAAATGACTTACCAACCAAATTTTATGAAATTTCGTCGAATAGTTTTTGAACTAGAAGGAATGCATACGTAGAACAGACGCATGCACGCACACGCACACACACATAAACAGACGCATGCACGCACACGCACACACACACATACACACACACACGCACATACACAGAGAGAGAGAAAGAGACATCACCCTAAAAATGGCAGATTCGTATTATAGAGTTCCTGAAACGTGGAGATTCATCGAAAACTCGAATTCTGATTTTCAACCCCTTATACATTACCATAAATTTCCACTTTCCCTTATGCATTACCTTAAATTGCAGGGAAATTAAAATGAATAGAATTCAGCTAGAATTATTCATAAAAAAAAAATATTTCTTGATATATCCATTCCGTACTTGAGGTATAAAATTCCGCAAACACCTCAGAAACCCTTTTATAAAAAAGCGGCTTTAAAATTATAAATTAAATAAATATTTTGTTAGGATATGCTCAGAAATTGAACATTTTTTCTTATTTGTATGAAATTTCATTGCAAAACATTCCAAAATCTCAAACTGAGCTAGCGTCTGAATCTAAACACTTCTCGCAGAGTTCAAAAGTAAATGGATTTTCGCAAGATTTTATCTCAGATTTTATATTCAATGAATCTACTTCCTCATAGCCTTTGAAGCATTGGACCTAGCTTACGTTTTTCTTTACTATACGAAAGAAAGCAGAAAGAAAAACATATTTTTCGAGGGATTTATACTTATATTTCGAAATTTCTACTTACTCGAGGGGAATAATAATTGCATTTATAATTTCAAAGATTACCAACTTCTCGGTTTGAAAAATTCTATGAAAAACGTCCCTTTTAAATTAGAAAATGATATCTGCCATTTGATAAAACAATATTAAATTCTATTAAAAAGATAGCATTATAAAACAAGAAAGATCAATCATGCTTAAAGCATTGATTATGAAACACTTTCCAAATTCAATGCAATTTTATTTAAAAAAGTCCAAAATGCAATACATTCCTCGGTAATATTTTAAAACTTATCACAATACTACATTGATTTATTATATTTGAAAACTTAAACCTTCATTGAAAAAAATGAACTTCATTCAAATGACGGCATTGAAATATAAATTTCCTGGTTTAAATATCTCTAAAATGCAATACATTCCACGGTAATATTCTTAAAACTATCATAATACTACGATAATTTATTATATTTGAAAACTTCATCGAAAACAACTGAAATAAATTCAAAAGACGTCATAGAAAAAATAACACGCCTGGATCTCTCTATAAAAGCAGGATTTCATTCATAACTTTCTCCATTTCATTCATCACAATACTATAATAATTTATTTTATTTAAAAATTAAGACCATGGAGCTACAATTCATAAACTTTATGCTTAAAACTTTAAAACTTCATCTAAAAAAAATCGTCCTTCTGTTTATAAAATCAACTAATATTTCATTCATATCAGCCATGCAGACTCCATGGACTGAATTATTTTGTGTTAAAGAAATACAGTAATTCTAATACAACTCATTCTACATATTTTGCTGTTTACATTTTACATAGGTGAAAAATAGGCTTAGTTGTAGAAATAATCAAATTTGAATGAGAATTTAAACTCAAATATATTGTCATTGTGTTGTTTTAGTATGTAGATGTACAGAATTTAAGCAAAAATAAAGTAGTTTTAGGACGGATACAACACTCAATATGAATTAAAAAGAACTTTAAGAAATCACGATTTTGAAACAAGATGGATGGCATATATCATTTTGAAGTGGGTCATGTGATCGTTTCATATAATTGGTCACGTGATCGTTTCATATAAGATGTGTAATTATTATTTTAATTTTTATTTAAAAAACTACTGAATATATTTCGCTGAATTTTTTTTTATATATTTTATGGAACAATTTGACTATTACCTAAAATTTTCGAAGCAATTTGTGAATTTTAAATCCGCTTAAAAAATGTTTGAAAAATTAGGTCCCATAGGGCTCAATGCATTTAATTTTTTCAACCCGGGTTCAATCCAAAACTAATTGGGTGATATTATTCGTTTATATTCCCATAGGTCCTACAGACCGTCTGAACAACATACTAAAATTTCATTTTGATTAAGTCATTTTTACGGCAGTTATCGTGCTAACGGACAGACAGACAGACAGACAGACAGACAGAATGAACAAAGTCATAAACACTTTTCAACTTTGTTGTAAAGTGTTAAAAAAAAACTGATGTGGACAGGATATGACTGACTCTCTTTATAGGCTCAAATTACTTTCTCGTGCACTTCTTTCCTAATTCATTAAATTGGGCTCAATTTCACAAAATGACACGGATATTTAAATTATATTCCATTTACAGTTTTAAAACATTTTTTCCTTCATATCTGGCAACATCACATTAGGAAACACCATTAACTCGCAAAATTTACAAATAAATAAATAAATAAATAGAAACATAAAAATAAAAGTAAAACAAATATCTCAAGAACGGTTTGTCTCGAGATATTTAATTCTTTTTTACAGAAATGGTGTTGGTTTAATTTTTTTTCCTCGTCGAATTCATGTATGAAATAGGCATTTAATCAATGCATTTAAACATATTTAGTTATTTATTACATATTTTGACGATTTTTGCAAAACATTCCTCAAGAAAAGGCAGATTCTTCTTTTCCAATAACTCATTAGCACCACGATAATCCACAAGTGACTTACTTCCCATACCAAATTTTTTGAAATTTGGTCAATCAGCTTTTGAGCTACAGCTGATATATACACTTCATATACGCAAACAGACAGACACACACACACAGAGAGAGAAAGAGACAGAGACTTTGTTTTATACTCCTTGATTTTTTTGTTTCATTATTATTACGTGTGTGTGTGTGTGAAAGTATGTGTGTGTGTGTGTGTGAAAGTATGTGTGTGTGTGTGTGTGAAAGTATGTGTGTGTGTGAAAGGCCCAGACCATACAGCCAACCCAGGGGTTTACGGCAGTTTGATGTATGGCCGGAGTATGTGTGTGTGTGTGAAAGTGTGTGTGTGTGTGTGTGTGTGTGTGTGTGTGAAAATACGTGTGTGTGTGTGTCAGTGAGTCTGTGGAGACGATAACTCACGAACGAAAGAAACTCACGAGCGAAATTTGGTACAAAAATCACAATCCGTGAATACTGGAAGCCTATTGTTTTTAAACACATTCCAATGTTCAGAACCCCTTAAATTTCCGAGTGAAATTTTGAAAAAATCATCAAAAAATCAAAACTTTTTATAAAGTTACGCAAATAGATATTTCTTATGTAATTCTTTCTTGGAAAACGATTAACATAAGTTTTAGAACACTAGCATGAACCGTTCTTGAGATATTGCACATTTTTCATATAAATTTATCAAAATATTCCATAAATTAAAAAAAAAATATTAGCTGTTGAGAACCATGTTCACTTTTCATATGCAATATCATGCAATAAATTTGGTGACGTCATTCTCATAGATCTAGCTTGTTCTATTCATAAGAAAAGATACTTTGAATAATACTTTTGTATTTGAACTTCAATAGTCATTTATCTGCTATAAGAATAACTTATTTCTCCGTCCATAATGCTTAGTGAGATTTTGGCGACGAATTTGGCGGAACGTCGCCAAATTGGCGACTTTTTAAATGTGGCCAAATTAGCGAAAATCTCGCCAAATAGATAAAAATGACACTAAATCAATGAAAATGACGACTAATTGACGAAAATTTAATATCATGGAAAGAATAAAAGCATCTACTATAAGAATAACCTATTTTTTTACTGTAAAAGTAGTAAATCCATTGCATTATATAAGGAAAGTCATGTGGTGCTCACATCAGATTTTTTTTTCGGATTGACAACGCTTTTTCTTCTGGGTCACATGGCCCTTTCTATGCTGATTGAAACTTTCCTATCTTTGGGAGCTGTAGTTACGGCTCTGTGTCAATTACCCTGACGAAGAACGATTTTTTTTTTGCCTTTGAAACTTGTTGATCTATTTAATGAAATATCCTATGATGCTATTAACAAAGTATTTTTATTTTCAATTTAAGTTTCAGCGAATAATCTGAATTACAGATACTTAAATGAAAGGTAACACCAGAAATATAACTACAAAATTTCAGTTAACTTACATTATAAGATTAAACTTTCGAACTCTGCTTAAATAATGTCATGTTTTCAAATATTGACAAATATGGCGAGTGTTAAAGCTTTATAAGCTAGGAACTCCTCTCAAGCAAATCGCATCGGTATTTGAACCTGGTATAATTTAGAGTAATACAATCAAATGCAGATAAATGTATCTCAATTCAACTCATTAATCCGCATTTTTATTCTTTTCATTAACTTGAAGGCTAGTTCCGTCGTCTTCCGGCTTCCTATGTAAGATATCAGAGACATTCCAATTTGTACCCGTTGACATGGCGAAACTTAAGTTGCTAAGAGATAAATGTTAGGACATTGAAAATAATTGCCTTCTACAGATTTTATCAAAATAACTGATATCTGAGAAAAAGCAGACGAATATAAGTGCAGATGAGGATGTGATGACAAAATTTGAAAATTTGGCATTGGATATGCAGGATATTTATAGTTACACAGTGATTTCATTTTTTTTTCCTTTCGAAGTCAATGATTACGAAAATCAAGTATGTTTAGCATTTAATTGGTTTTTCAATCTGACACATTTTTAACCACTTTTTGGTTCAAAAGTAAAATCGTATCCAGATATGGTACAGAGATAGGTTATTGCGAATATAAAAACATAGCAATTTTTACCTTTGCTATGTACTATCTTTACCTACTTTAACTTGGTGACTTGGCACTACTCCGTGTGAAGCGAGTGCCCCAGACCCCGTTTAGAAGAAGGGGCCATTTAAAGCTATATATTCGTTCATAAAATTAGAACTTTCTATTTCTCAAAGAAAGTACAAAAATGTTACAAACAGTCTTAGCATATAAGCTTCTTTTACTGATTTTTAAGGTCTTGTTACAATGACTGATTCTCAAAGTCTTAATAGTATGACTGATTCTCAAGTTCTTGCCAATTTGACTGGTTCTTAAGGTCTTGCTACTATGACTGATTCTTAAGAACTGATTACGATTGATTCTAAAAGTCATGCCATTATAATGGATTTTCAAGTTCTTGCTACTGTGACTAATTTCAAGAATTTTTTAATCTTACGACGGCACATATAACGAAATTGCACTATTTTCGGAACCTTAAATTCGCGATAGCTAATCAAAGCACTTCATTGCTGAAAGGTCGACATCTTCGGCGCAATACATGACACCACATAAATGTATATATAAATATTTTTAATATTTATTTATACATTTATATCTAATTGTGAACGTTTAAATATTCAACTTTATTTAAAGCTTTAAATGTTATTTTTCTCTTTAAAAGTAAACACTTCTAAATATTTATATTTATTTAAAAATATTTAATACTCTAAAAGACAAAGTAAAAATTAAAAGGACCGTTTCATAATAGGGCTCGTTGTTTAGTCGAGAAGCCCTTGTTTACTTTTCAAAGACATAAATTTCAAATATCTTTTGTTGACTTTTTAAAAAGCTTTTGTTTACTTATCAATAAATCAAATATTAAAAGGTTTTTGTTTTAAATTTAAATATTTTAATTTTGAAATGTTTCTGTTTACTTTTAAA